>OY776287.1:39318037-40559287 GCA_963675345.1 Trididemnum clinides | reverse complement strand
TTAATATAAAGCTTGCTTTAATAAAGCTATTTGCGACGCACTCATCAGTAACTTTCAAACAATGCTATTCAGCTGTTGGTGTGTGCGTTTTACGCTATAACGTTTACCCTTGTCATTCATTTGATTAATACTTGAATCTTCTTCGAGTTGACGGCATTTTAACGACGATTATTTTTATAATTTAAATTGAAAATTGCCTTCTTTTCCTCAAGCCAAATGAAGGCAACATTCAATATGTAAAGTTGCTTTTTTACAGCTGTTTGATTTTGAATTGTCTGAAGAAGATATGTCTCTGATTTATAAAATGAATGACAATTATCGCATTTGTGATTGGTGAGTGCAGAAACCGTTCAGATTTGTAAACGCGGGTGATATGTGCTTTCTACTAAGTTTGTAGCATTATACAAAATATGTTATCACCTTGGAACTTTCAACTTTTGTTCCAGTTTTATATTGTGTGATCTCGTTAAGTTTGGCACTGATTAAAAAGTGATGTGACTGCTTAACAGTTTATCAATATCACCTCGTAAAGGTTTGTTATTCGTACTGTATTTACTCCTTTTCTTGGAATGAAAGCATAGTATATGAAACGCTTTTAATTTTGGTTTGAAGATTTGCACCGACTTAAATCACAAACATTGTACTGAAAACAATTTACTGTGTATTGCAAACAATGTATCAAACATTAAACTTACTTTGCGTAACGTAATCTAATTAATCATTCTACCTGCCTGGGGTCGCTGGAGTGAATTCTCCCGTCACAAAAGGTGAGGGCGCTCTTGGCAGCGAGGTGTTGCTTTGAGGTGACTTGGTCTGTGGATCGCAGTGGATTCTTCGACCTCATTTTGCAGCAAAAGCCGGAGTGTCTCCATTAGGTTCACCATCTGTCATTCACCCACAATGTGCTCGGATCCGAGCAGTCCTTGCGTATTTTTAATTTTTGTTTTCTTGTTCAGGTGTGCTTCATCCTTTTTCAACAATTATGATATTAGAGACCACAAGTATTATCCGTTCCAAGTGGCTAGCGATTAAAGACAGCGTTTTAGGCAAAGCAACATTGTTATGCAAGAACTCTTTTCAAATTAAATGTAATTTAGCGCACAATTTTGCCAATAATTGAATTGGATAGAAGCCAAACTAGTAAAACTTTGAAGTAAGCTTAGATTCGCCAACTTGCTGGTGTTCGCTGGGTATGCAGGGAAGAACGAATTAAATGAAGTGGGCTCGTCGGCGTGCCTTTGTTGAAAAGTGCCCTATCTACAAAAGCTTTCTTCTCGATGCGAAGTGGCCCTATTTACTTTAGGGGGGGGGGGCGATTCCCGCGCACCATGCGATCCCCTTAATCCATCACCGCATGCAAGATGCGTTGGTGAATTTGGTCCCGACTTCAACAAGTGTTAATTCCAGTTGCTTTCAACCTTCAACGGCCCGCCTTCCACTTCGTCATCATAGTTTTAATTTGATGCCTTCCGTCAAAATTATTTCTATTTATTTTTCTTGATGCAGACATTATCTTGCTGAAGTATGACTTTCTTAAGTTGTTTCTTTTGATGAATTTATTTTCAGAGTTATCTGCGCTGTTGGCCTGGGTTTTTCTGTTTCAAAGCAGATCAACCAAGCGCGTATTTTATTAAACTACACTCAAAGTTAGAAACAATGAAATAATTTACACAAACTTTACTTCAGTAAAATTATGTGAGCATTAAATAATTCGGTTGCAATTTACCAAGTTGGTGTTGTGTACCAAATTTTGATATACTTGTGCTTATTTTAATCGTGCAATTGCGCTTGCAGTGTTTGGTATTTTTGGAATTGGTCATATAATGGTGATATGCATCTTATCTATATTTGCAATGTTTTGCGTGGTTACTCGTGCAAACGCGGTGGTGCGATACATTCTTATGCGATTGTTTTCTCTGTTGTGTTTCCCCCGTTTTTTTCTCACGGTGCGTAAATTAATAGGGTTTACTCCGCAAATCTAATCAAGCTAGTTAGGGAAAGGCGACGTCCATTTTGAACCATTCATTAGCACGCAATGCTTACTGGTGGCTCACCACTATCAAAGTAGACAGGTATTGGTGGGCGCCGATAGCACTTCTCTCACGACATGCTGGGTGGTCAGCTACACTTTTCTCGTGCGGTGAAGCACAGAATTTAATTTCCTGACAAAGCGGCGGTTAAACACTAAAGGATGAATTCCTAAGGTGGCACCGAAGATAATCTGCGCTGATTGTAAAAAAGTTGTTTGACAAGTTTTTGGCTTCCGCGATTGTGGAAACGCAACTTTCTCACCCGTCGTTTCTAAATAGAATGCTCAGCATCCTGAAAGGAGAGATCCATTGTTTTAAATCCAGTTTGGTTTCTGTTAACCGTAGTGGCCGGATTCACCTCATGATCCTCAAAAGTTTATTTACAGCATCGCTCCACTTTGGTCTGTTAAACGCATCTTCCTTTTTTAGTTCAGTCTTTTCCACATCATCGGTGGCCCGCGCTCTCCCAAACATTTCAAAATCCAACGCTCTTGATACATCGTCACTATCTCTCCTCAAAATATGCCCATACCATTGCTTTTCACTCGCTTTGGCTGGTGTGACCATTTCAAACCCAGCATATCCATAAATTCTTGACTAATACTTTTCTCAATTAGTTTAAATCCACACATAGCTCTTATCATTGCTTTTTCAGTTGATTTCATCATTGCTATCTCATTCTCCCGCAGACAATGTCTCGCTCCCGTACCAAATCGCCGACCTTACACAACTCCGAGAAATTGGTCTCTCATTTTCAACGAAAGCTGTCTTCCATTAAGCTGTTCCCCTATTATCTTTATTTTATCCATTCAGTTCTTGTTTTCGCTGTCTCTACTGCTTCACTTTCACCACTGGCATTTAATCTGTCCCTCGAGTAACAAAAACTCTTCACTGGCTCCACCTGGTCATAAAATGTTAATTCTTCAGCTAGGTTGACAATTCCTTTTATTGATTCGAAACATCTCTCACTAAATATAACCTTTTACCAGAATCGAAGTCATTCCATTTTGGCATATCGACCATGCACCCATTTACCACGTCAATATCATTATTGTTTTGCTTCAGAGTGAGGATCCGTCCTCTCCTGGAGCCCGGCAGGTCTTCCCCGCAAGCAGAAGTCAGTCGGTTTTTGTAGCCAAGTCTCCATCTTGTGCATCGATCTTCTGTAACCCTCTTGCAGTCATATCTCACTCCACCTTCGTTCATCTTTTCGGTCTGTCTTGAACGATCTAGTTTGAGTTGCAATACCTTTAGTGATACCCTTGCTTTGTCCATTCTTTGTACATGTCTCAGCCATCGCAGTCTTTGTTCTAGGAACTCCTCGATACTCTCCACCTTCCGTCATTTCAAAAATCTTATCATTGCTTTTTTGTCCTTCAGGATTTGCCACGCAGCATACGCAACCTTCTCATTTTTGTTGTCTTCAGTTTTCTTTCATCGCCCAACATTCAGCACCGTAACTCAAGAGTGCTTCGCACATAACTTTGTTGTGAAATTCTCTTGATTCTCACTGACATGCCTTAGATATAATGCTGGGTACATCCTTGAAACTTTTTCCAAGCAGATCTTGTCCTTAAGGTTACAGCTTCTTGCGCTCTTCCTTCAGTGCTAAGAAAATCTCCGAGGTAAAATCTGTGCACAGTTTACATGTCATTCTCATCCATTGTTTTTTTTCATCCAAATTTTTGTTCAACAGGTCCTAGCATCTCTTTCATGTAAATTTGTTGCTTTTGTAATGCTTTCCCGAATTCTGGAGCATCTCTTGTGCACCCAGTTTTCATTTTTTTGTGCACTTAATAGGACTTCTTACCCTTTTTGATGTACCTGCGAGCCACTGTTCGCACAGTTTTTCCATCTATATAGAAAGCCTTCGTCTTGTTTACGTTTACTTTTAGTCTGTTGTCCCTTAATACTCTATTCCACAGAGAATATTGAGATTACACTTCCAACTATCCCCGAGTAGTACCAAGTCATCTGCATAGAGGAGTTTCTTTGCGACATCTCTGATTTTTTTGTCACTTCATCAATCACCACCGCAAACACAAGAGAACTTAGTACCGATCCTTAATGTTCTCCAACCGTTGCGTCAAACGATTCCGATCTCATGCACTCTATTTCCCAGATGCCTTAATATTCATATACATCTCTTCGATTGCCTATACTTCTATCACCGCCATTCCTTAATACCCACCGGATCACTTGTCTAGGGACACAATCAAAATCCTTTTTGTGATCTACAAACACCATATACAGTTTTCTGCCCTCCACCTCATACTTTTCTATCATTTGCCTTATTATGAAAGTTGCGTCAATCGTGCTTCCGGGATTAATCCCATACGCACCTCACCCAGCTCCACAATTTTCCACAGTCTTCTCAAAAATTCTTGCAATTGCTTTTATACAAGGATCCAACAGTTTTTCGCTTCTGTAGTTTCCAAATGATTTTCTATCGCGGTTTGTAGATTGGCATCAAATTACTCCTCCAACTCTCTGGCATCCTCTTCCAACGTATCATTTGCGACCTTATCCAGTTTTTCATATTCTCTTTTTCGCACACCTTCAACAGCTCACACATCACTCTAGTTGGCGCAGCTGCTTTTCTAGCGTTTATAAAATAAAGTGCTTTCGTCATCTCCTTCATAAAAACTTTCCCATATAATTCTTGAACTTTTACCACCTTCAAATCTGTGCTTCACTCAATTTTCTTTATTCAACAGCTTTCGTTCATACTCACTCCAAATCTTGATTTTCTCGTGCGGTGTCACCATAAGCCTTCCATCTCTTGGTGGATGCATGGAATTCCCTCAACATCCTTTTTTTTCTCTGAGTGGCCATTTCAAACACATATCTCAAGGTTTGAGATATATTTCTTTCAAGCTGTTCATCAATCTTCTTGCCATCCTCTTCCTTTGCCGCAGCTACAGCTCCCTTAGCTTTCCTTTTCTTGGCCCAGTACTGTTCTCTTGACTTTGGTTCTTTATTCTTTTCGCACCTCTTATAAAGAAGTCTCTTCTCTTTAGCGGCCTCTCTCACTTGTGTATTCCACCACCATGTCGTCTTTTGTTTCTGAATTCTTTTTGATATCCCACAAACTTTTTTGGGTACTCGCTGGATGTTGTCACCTTATTCTTCCCAATATTTTGATTTCTGTTTTCGAATCCTAATTTTTTCCTCTTAATCTCCACAGTTTCAGTCTTTCGGGATTTTTTTATTTTCCGAACTGCGCTGATGGGCACTCTATCTTTCAACTTAAAATCCATGCTTATCAACTTGTGTTGCAAAGAACGTTCCTCTACAATGGTTACCTTTACATCTCTGGCATTCTTCATAACTTTTTTCGGTATGACAAAATAGTCAGCCGCCGTTCCCAGACTTGCTGTTAAGTGATTAACTTTTTTGCATCTTTTTTGAAAAAAGGACTTACCTCTTCGAATGGAATTTACTTTCATCTTTTACTCTTTCCTGCCGTAGCAACTTAAACTACAAACCATAAGGAGAAAGTCACCAATAACACTTGGCTTTATATATGGAACGCCATCTACGATTTGTAGGTATTATATCCGGGTCACTATTGTAACGCACCCGCAGGCATCTGACTGTAATCCAAGTTAAAATAAGTTTTTTTGTTTTATTTGCCATATTTATCCTCCATTCACGAGAAAGCGAATTCTATCGCTATATTTTGGACGGGAAGTCGGCACTCGCTTGGGAGTTGCCTTTTTCAAGGTTTATGGGCCACCTGTCTTCCACATAAAGGTGGGGCGTCCCGTTAAGTGCCTTGCCCAAGGACACAACAAGCAAACTTGCCGGCTTGTTCTCTACAACCGAGCGCCAAGCACGGAAGCTGCGAATACCATTTTTTAAATTTTTTTTGTATTACTCGACAAGGGGAATGAACCCCAGGTCTACCGACTGCGAAGCGGACGCTCTAATCACTACGCCATCGCGTCGGTTGCGACTACTCACTTCTATCATGATAGCTACTGAACGTAGATGGCGTTTGATATACATTACTGTATGTAAGGCCAAGTGTTGTTGGTGACTTCCTCCTTTTGGTTTGTAGTTCAAGTTGCTTAGGTTGCTGCACTGCTTTGCTAGGGCATCAGTGATGAGTTAAAAATGTAAAACATTTTTCTTCAGATTGGGACATTTAGGGCTGTATTTCTCGTTATCTCGTCTTGTCGAGCGACGCTTAAAAATAAGTATATTATAGAGCCTACCAAAATTTTAAGACCACCCCTACTTTTTCTTGTTCAGTAAACAGCATATTTATGTTGCGTTAAAATATTTTTATTTCAGAACACGTTAGGTTTTCAATGGAATTCATGTTTTTCAAGATTACTTGAAGTTGTTTCTATTGGTCCATGTTTTATCAAAATTTAGTACTTTGTATGTCCTACACTCAGGGATGTGGAAGCGGTCGTTTTTCTGCAGAAGCGCAAAAATTCCACCGCTTCCGCTTCCACATAAAAGGGAGAAAAGAAATTGGTCCTGCTATCCTCCGGAGAAAAGTGAATAGAAGGAGCGCACACATTAAGAAATGAGAATGAGGAGGAGTTGTTTAGAGAGATGTTGACCCCTACATAATCAGAGTAGGGGTCAAGCGAAGAAAGAGAGGAGGTAGAAAGCTCAGAGAAGGATAAACCCTACCTGACGAAAATGTTGACGCCGCTGCTAGCATCTGCGACATTAGTAGAAAAAAATACCAGATCGGGAGTGGGTGTCATCGGATCGCAGAGCAGAGAAACCAGGGATCCGGAAAGAGGAAGATACATTAAGGTTAAATTCCTGGATACAAATGAGGTCAACGGGATGAGATGAAATAAAGTATAGCAGTTCAGTGTTCCTGGCTCGGAGACCCCCAACATTCCATTGAAGAACCCTGAGGGAGGGAAAGAGGAAGCAGAAGGTAAAGAGAAACAGCCAGGAGCATGAGGAGGTGGTGAGGGTGCAGAGGGAGAAGATAAGAAGTGGGAGGAAAAAGGATAAGAGGTTTGAAGGCGAGGGTGGGTGCGAGTGCTGCATTAGCAGAAGGGAGGCTACATGGGCCAGATTGAGCAATGGAGGTATATCAGCTGGAGGAGGAAGTCACAGTGCTGGTAGGTGTGGGATCTCCAAAAAAACAGGACGCTGCAGGGAGGGAAGCTCCAGAAGTGAGATCTGCTAAGAGTTCTGAATCTAGAAGAGGAGAGTAGTGAGCACTTAAATGAACCCAATTAGAGCATGTGCAGCATTGCATTGACCTACCCCGCCAGGTCACATTTCCAGTGCACACTGAACAGGGAAAGACGGGACAAGGGTTGGAATGAACGTTGCCGCTCATCAGGAGAAGGAGAAGAATGAATAGATGGGCAGGAGAAGAGAGAAGGCAGGCCGATTTTAAAGAGGCTGCGTGCTATCCTTCTGCGGTTGTTCAGGGGCTGCACGGCGAAATATGGTTTGTGTGAGGGGAGTGCCCGGGGTAACTGGGACCCTCGGGAAGGCCAACAGCTATTTTAACCCAAATCAAACGGGTCGGGAACCGCACCACCACGTTGAGGCGGCTGTTGATTGGTGCAGTTCAATTTTGCTCGCTTTACATGTATATGCTATACATACGACAGAAATTTCGCACTTCACTATCCAAAAAGATCGGAGTCAATACGTGCTTTGAGGACGGACAGAAGGTTCGTAATAATGGTTGGAGTTAAAGTTAACCCAAAGTCAGAGTTAGTTGAGGATAGAGAGGGAAAATCAGCGCTATACCGTAGTAATTTGTTGTTATGACGACAGGTTATTGTCGAGAGCTGTAATATGTGGTCATACGGTTTAGATCTGAGAAGCATTAGGTTAACTGTGGTAAAAGTGGTTGTAAGTAGTGAAGGAACTTGTAATAACTGTCTATTCAATGAAGTGTTTAATTATTTTTTGAATTGTAGTAACGAAATATTTGATTTTGTTGCAAGCAATTCGTGATTTCTAAATTTTTGTTAGTGGGGGTTTCGTGACAAATGCGAAAGTACATTAGGGGTTCCGCGATAATAAAAAGATTGAAAAGCACTGTTCTACATTCAGCACGAGTTCTAATATCTGAGAAAAAGAAACACAGAGTAATTCGGAACAATAAGCTCAAGTAAAGTAGGTAAAGTAATAGCAGTAAATGAAGGTTTTTGTCTTTTCAAAATGATGAAGTGTAGAAGAAGACAGGGTACAGATCCACAAAAGTTAAAAAAAATTGTCAACGTTCGTTTTTTCGTTTTTTGTCAGTGGAAGCGGAAGCAATAGGTGTGGAAGCGGAAGCGGTTGAAAAATAACCGCTTCCCCATCCCTGCCTACACTGCTCTTGATCACTTTCTTTAAACGCCTTGGCATAGGCTACTCTTGCAGTGCTCTTTTGAGAACACCCATACTTCTTTTATCACTCGTACTACATCTTTAGCACGTAATGGTTGCTTTTCTGAGACTTTACCCTTCACTTTGGTCCACAGATACTTTATTGGATTGAGGTCAGGCTAATAGCCTACCCTGCCATTTCAGGACTCTGTCTTTGCTTATTGCGAAAAACTCGTCACAATTTTCAATCGGTGACAAGGAGTATGGTCCTGGGTAAAGATCATGCATCTTTCAATATGCATGTGTATTTTCAGCTTATCCGACAACAGTCGAACGTATCGGGGGCCGTTTATTGTCGTTCCACGCGACAAAACTGTACAGCCCAGCGACGCCATTTCGTGTAATCGCACCCCAGATCCGATAAAGCTTTCTCCAAGGCATATATGCCTAGGAGGGTGTTTCATCGTAGATATAAACTTCTCATCGTAACGCTTCCCTAACGGTCTGCGAACGTGTTTTTTCCTCACTACCAATTGCTGATAGGTGGACTGAACTTGTGAGAGAGCATGGTATTACCCCATAGGGTTAAAGTGCAGTGGTGGTGCTTCTTGGCGAAGTCAATCGCGATTGTTTTGCTGATACTTTATGCAAAATTTGAGGCCGAATTTTTTGGAAACAGTCAAATCACTTACTCCAACGCCTTAAACCAGTGGTTCTCAAACTGTGCGTCGCGACGCCCCGATGCGTCGTTTCAATTTTCCAAAGGCGTCGCGGGATATTTCGGTTTTATGCCCTTAAGTCTAGGTTTTATTGCGTCAAAAGAACTCTGATCGTAGATTCCTTTCTTACTTTCTTCTGATATTTTCACAATAGTGTTTTTAATACATTGTTGTAACGGTTGACTTGTTATTCAAGAATCAAATTGCAGAAGTTTAACTTAATTGGCAAAAAATATGTAAAAAATAAAGCATTCAGTTGTATGTTGGACGAAAACAGGAAAGATGAGTTACAAACTTAGAAGAGCGTAATTTTATGATTGAAGATGACAGACCAATCCAAAATCTCGGGAGCATCTGCATAGGGGCAGTTATTTATGTAGATTATGGGTCACATTTATCTCGCATTACGGCAAACTAAACTGTAGGATGCTGTCTGGTGCGTCGCAAAGTCTCGCAAGCTTTTTTTAATGCGTCGCATCGCAAAAAGTTTGAGAACCACTGCCTTAAACTATTAACGCAGCTCAAATTTACTTGACAGAAGTCATTTGCAACCTCGTGACCATCCGTTTCAACAGGTAGTTATCTCGAATGCTAGTCTTTCTGAGTTTTCCGCTTTTCTTCGGATTTTTATGCAAGCAGTAGAGTTAAAATTTCTCGATTAACTGCTGCCATACTGATTTCGATAGATATCTGTTGTTTTGATAATTTTTCGCCATGTAGGGAGACAATTTGGGTTTTTTGAATTTCCGGCGCTCCATTTTCACTATCAAATTTCAAAGAAGTCGATCAAAAATCCACTGGGTGTTAACAATAGTCCTACCGGTTCTCATAAAAAGTGTCTAAAAGCAATAATCATTATGCATTAGTACGAAGTCCCATAATTTTCATGGGTGGTCTTAAACTTTCGTTAGCCTCAGTTTGCTACAAACGACTGTAGTCTGAACAGTACACTACCCTGTCTATTATCGAATCTGAAAAGCAAAAGCAGTAATACGTGAATTTCAATGCTCAGTTTTTATAAAGCGAGAGCTCTCTAAGCATCAGATTGGATTAAAAATTATTTATTTCCCTCTTTTCACTAAAATCAACTTCAGCCAGGAGTAAAATTTTAGGCTACCAAAACCTATAAAAACATGCTTTTTAAAAGATTTGGACGCTTAAATATATATCTTCGGGTGCCAAAAGTTTAAAAAGAAAAAAGGCAAAATTTAACAAGGATAAAATTTTTCAAAAAGGGCTAGATCTTTTTATGACGTTGCAAAGTATCGATAGTGCTAGTTGCTAGCCAGCAAATTTTTTCTACTCCTAATTTTTTTATGACATATTGCGATAGTATGAGGCAATTTATGCTTTGTTGATAAACAATAGTCTTTGTTAGCAACTTGCCAGCAGAGGCCCTCCATCAGTAATGTCTGGGTTTAGTATTTCGGCTCAACAGGCCAAGCTGGCTTCAACCATCCGGCTCTTGTGTGAGCAGTAGCGAAAAGTTAATGAATTTTATGCACTTTCACAATTCTTCTACACGAAATGTGTGATCATCTTATTCTTTTTAATCATGACTGGCAATGCTCACAAAGAATCTTGTCACAAATTATCGTTAATACTTCTGAGGGAGCAGGAATTGTGCATAATCAAAACTGATTGTAGCGGCGAAATGGTGGTTGCTTGCACAATTACAGAAAAAAACTTTTTTATGGTAAGCCTATTTACCAATTGGTGCTGCCTGTTTCCCATTTATATTTGTGATATTAAGTTCCTAATTTGGCTGCGCTATTGGTCTTGTTTCCGCCATAGCGACAAAAGTGGCTATTGTTCTCTCTATATTCAGCTTTACAAATTGTTATGGTTTCATGTTGATTTTTTCTTAAACTTGGAATTTTATTACAATGATGTAGAGTATAGATATAAATACCATAACAATCAGCATATCAGCATAAGAAAAAATCTTTGCTTTATAGTACACATGATGGCGTCACCCGCAGAGCCCCATCAGTAAGGTCGGGATTGAGAGTGTCGATTCAGCCAACTAAGCCAACTTTACCTATCAGGTTCTTGGACGAAGAGTTACCAAACGTTTATATATTTTTCAAGTTGCTATTATTGCTACTAGCAATACACCGTTGAACATAATAATACAATATATTTATACAATTCAAACGTTTTCGGCGCTACATTTCGTCCTCATTAGGATCTATACACAAATATTTACAGCATTAAAACTTTCGTTGAACGAAAACACAAAAAACATAAAGTAACTTGAAATAGTTCTGACAAAAAACAGTAAAGCTTCATTCTACGCTCTTCGTAATTGTCTAATCACTGCTAACAAAGAATTTGATAATAAAAAAAGAAGAAAAACAATTGCCTGCTAGGAGTTAATCGGATTTAGGGTTTTGTAAATAATTGTTTATTTACAAAAACAATTAATTAAACAAGTAAACAATTATTTACAAAACCCTAAATCCGATTAACTCCTAGCAGGCAATTGTTTTTCTTCTTTTTTTATTATCAAATTCTTTGTTAGCAGTGACCAGACAATTACGAAGAGCGTAGAATGAAGCTTTACTGTTTTTTGTCAGAACTATTTCAAGTTACTTTATGTTTTTTGTGTTTTCGTTCAACGAAAGTTTTAATGCTGTAAATATTTGTGTATAGATCCTAATGAGGGCGAAATGTAGCGCCGAAAACGTTTGAATTGTATAAATATATTGTATTATTATGTTCAACGGTGTATTGCTAGTAGCAATAATAGCAACTTGGATACTAAAAGTCACCTCTCTACCGAAATTGTTTATATATTTTCTGCACATAAGATATTCACGACTTTCTGTGCTCCTTTTCCTAATAGAATATCTCATTTTAAGATCGTGGCTATGCCTTAGGTCTATGTGCTCTGTTCATTGCTGACACGAACCCAACGGAGCCTTGCGTTTCCCGTAATTTGGAAGTAGGGATTACATTTCTGATATTAAGCTATTCTAAAGCAAAAAGACAAAAATGTTTTTTGTGTGGTGCGATTTGACACAGTGACGCTGTTTTCTTTTGATTTCCTCTTAAACTTTCTAAGTCCTCGCTGGCTACGTATTATGTAGCATGTTCTTTTGTCCCTTCTTGACGTGCCCTGGGGAGTTTAAAGTGTCGTTGCTTTTCCCGAAATGTTTGGTTTGACCCCTGTAACTCTATAAAGCTACTGCAAAACAAACTGCCAATAATATTTTCCATGTGGTGCGATCAGAAATATCTAGAACTAGATATCCCTGGGTGCGATTTAACACAGTGACGTTGTTAATTTTGATTTCGTCTTAAATTTTCTCAAGTCCCTGCTGGCTACGCATTATGATTCATATTTGTTTTACCTTACCTTGCTTACCTTTGCTTAGGTATACTCATAGAAGTTAAATGATTTCTTGCTTTTCCCAAATTTTCAGGTTTGATTCCGGTAGCTCTATAAATTTATTATCAAGCAAAATAGAACAAATGTTTCTTCCTAAGTATGGTGCGATTTAACTCCGGCAGGCCATACTATGACCCATGTCGATTTAAAACGTATCAATTAATGCAGCTGCGCCAGCTTTACCGTACAAACATTTGTTAGAGCCACAACGAAATGTTTTGCTAAATATAAGCCATAGCTTCTGTACATGTAATGGTGATCATGTTAGTTTATTAATGAAAACTGGAAGTATCCAAAAAGAAAGAACGATGACACAAACTATCATTCGTAATTTTAAAAAGAGTAAATGGGGGAAGGAGATAAAATAGTCAAAATTGATGGCGTCGTCCAAATGGTGGTCGTTTTGACTCATAAAGAAATGATCTGTTTGGTGGTAGGCATGTTCGACAATTTGGTGGACCCGCTTTCGTATTAAATTTGGGATTTTATTATAACTTTGCCCGTAATTCAGAACTCCCTACTTCTAAATGAAAATTTGTACCGATAGGCCTATTCTTGCAATTACAAATATCAGTAATGGGTTTTATCATTTATGTTTGCTATCAAAATGATAGTGGATAATTTTTCTGCTTGCTGCTGTTTCCACTATACGGTGGCAAGCATTGAGATGCCATTTAACATTATGACCTCACAATGCGTTTTGAGCCATTATTATTAGAATTGCTACTTACCATTTCTTCGTTACTGTAGGCGAATTAATATGAACTAACGTCTCTGAACTAAAGGCCATGTTGCTTGGCCCTGGCATAAATGCCGCCATGCAAAGGGCAAACTAGCTTGAAATGAAGCACTCTCAGTTAAGTTATAGCAGTAACCGGAATCCCCATTAATAATGTCGAGATTAAGAACATCAAATCAGCTGGCTGCTGCGATAGCCTTGGCCAATTGCAAAGAAAATTGCTTCAACATTTAGATCATATGCAGCTCTACATTTACGTTTTGTTGCAAACGATAAGAGAGGATCATCTTTACCCCATCTTCTTTTTCTTGGGTGATCACCAAATGTTTTGCTTGGAGTAGACTACATAATAAAATTTGTAGACTTCACTTTTCGATGAATCTTTTTGAATAATTTGATTGATAATGCCAAAGATCCATGGTATCGAAAAAGAATAGAAAAAATGTACTAAAGAACTGAGTTTTTCTAGGAGTTGGAATTTTGTAACCTGCAGGCACTAAACTTTTGTGTTTTTAACCGGTAGACTACATTTCATAAACATTTGCAGACTTCAGTTTTTGATGGATCTTTTTGAAAACGTCAACAGATAATGCAAAAGAACCATGCTTGTGAGGAAAAGTAGTCAAAATGTACCAACGAACTAACTTTGTCTAACAATTCCCAGTTTGCTAGGTCACGTAGAATAATTGCTCAACTAAAAATGAAACATCATGTATGGCAACCAATTTTTGATCCGCCATTATAAACTAATCTTTAGCCTCAAGTAATTGGAGTCATATATTGCTGGAAAGCAAATTTCCTAAGCTTTTAAACGACAGTAATTGTTAGTACTTTATTATAACGTTGTTGTATTAAAGTCACCTGTTTTTATTGAACTTAACACTTTTTGGGAAGGGCAAAAAGTTACATCACACGTCTTAAAGTTCAGTTTTTTCAGTATAAAAACATATATTAATTGTACATATTATACACTATCGGAATCGACATGAAATAATTGTTAATTTGTTCAAAAAAGTTTGAAAAATGAGGTCACAAATCAGTTTTTTAATAAACTCATTTTGCAAAAAGGTTGCAATTTTTAAAAACATCTTCATATTATGATCTGCAGTAGCCAAAAATTTGTGTCAATCGTACGAGTCATATTATGACATCATAGAGCCAGTTTTAAGCGCGCAAGGAAAAAAGAAGAAAAAATGCTTAGAAGGCGTGAAGTTTTTTAAATAAAGAATTGCTCGTAGGCTACCATTGTCAAATGAGCAATAATTGTTGTAGAATTGTTTTTGTCTAAAGAAACTTATTAATATCTTCTGAAAGAACGTTTAATGGCGTTTCTGCGATGAGTACGGTACTTTTTGAGAAAGAACAAAAAACAGATTGTGCAATGAATCGTTGATGGTGACATCATTTTAGACCCCAAACAAATGAAAGTTTTTGCAATGTTGTAAGTCGGAAGCTGGTTTTCGTTTGAGCAAAAAGCGGTTGTCCTCTGTTAAGTAATGCAAATTGTAAAAAAGTTTTGATTATGACGTCACCAATATCCTTATGACACTCACCACGGGGTGGTGATCAATCGTGCCAAGTTTGATGCTTGTACCTGTAGCAGTTTCAGAGGAGTTAAAACAGACAGACAGACAGAATTGCGCTTTATATATTAGATTATTCAACTGCTTAAATAAAGGCTAAAAATATTATTGAATTGTTTTGAATGAAGCATGCCTTACAGTTTTGGCGACATATTTTGAATGCATGTTATTTTTTAAATTACTTTTTTTCAGATTGATTTTTAGAGAAGCTCTATAGAAGGCAACCATCGCTAAATTATGCATCGGCCAACGATTTTCTCCCGTTATCCATGTTACTTTCACAGTAAAAGTTGGAAAGGTGCCAGGGCTAAGTTTCGGGGTGGGGGCCGATTGGGCCGATTGAACCGATTCCCAAAGTGAAGAATTCTGTTTACTGTCGAAATTTAAGCAATTTCGTTTCGTTGCGCGCTCGAAACCAAATCTTGAAAGATTGGACTGATCCCGCGTGACGAGCATGCTTTACACGCAAGCCGCATTAAACACTGAGCGTCCACTTACCGTTGTTAAGCCTTCATGAATTTTCGAAGGAGGACGACGAAAAAATTTTGAAATATTTTGTCTCAAACTTTCGTCCGGAACTGTTTTTTCTGCTTTAAAATTTCGTTTCCAACACTCGTAAAAAACTTATCATAACTATCTAACATATTGAAGGCACTAAACATGAGGCATGTTTTTAAAGCCAGCACAAAATCGAGGAAAGTATTAGCAATGCTGAAAAAGAAGTTGCATAACGGGATTTCTCTAAAGTCATCAGAGAGAATTTCCAGAAATCACTCAATGGAGTAGCTGACAGGTAAACCTTGAACACTCAAGCAGCTTTTCATGAAATTTTGCGTTAGGCCCTCTAGATCCACCACTGTCAGCAATGAACATTTTGAGTCGCTTGTTTTTTTTTTTCAAACACCTGCTTTAATTAATAGTTGATTTTTATGCGGTCTTTGCGACAACCACTGCATTTGCTAGAATTATGTACTGGAATGCTTAAATTTTCTCGGCTTGACTGAAAGAATTGTTTTCTCTTTATATGGCGGCATTTTGTGTGAGATTTGAACTTGCAATCACTACTTTTGACGCATTAGCGGCCGCTAGTTTTTGCCAAGAACTGGCGTTAGCGTTTGTCGCGCGATAAGCGGAGACAGTTTAGCGGTAGCGCCGATAAAATTTTTGGGGACACGCGATAGAGTTAGCGCCGTTAAGTTGTCACGAGCGGGAACCTACTAAAGCAAGCAAATAATGGAATCCACAAGACATGTCACGATTAGGTTTTGTTGTCTTTTTTCTCCTCCTCAATTTGAGACCCTAATATTTCACATAATGTGAACTGTTACGCAGTTGCATTAGTAGTCTAGCAAATGTTGAGGAAATTCTGTTTCACATCAAATACAGAAGATACCACAATGCCCTAAAAGTAAAAACATCTATACTATAAAGCGCAATTCAGTTTTTCTGTCTGTTTTAACTCCTCTGAAACTGCTACGGGTACAGGCATCAAACTTGGCACGATTGATCACCACCCCGCGGTGAGTGTCATAAGGATATTGGTGACGTCATAATCAAAATTTTTTTTTACAATTTGCATTACTTGACAAAGGACAACTGCATTTTGCTCAAACGAAAACCAGCTTCCGACTTACCACATTGCAAAAACTTTCATTTGTTTGGGGTCTGAAATGATGTCACCATTAACGATTCATTGCGCAATCTGTTTTTTGTTCTTTCTCAAAAAGTACCGTACTCATCGCAGAAACGCCATTAAACGTTCTTTCAGAAGATATTAATAAGTTTCTTTAGACAAAAACAATTCTACAACAATTATTGCTCATTTGACAATGGTAGCCTACGAGCAATTCTTTATTTAAAAACTTTACGCCTTCTAAGCATTTTTTCTTCTTTTTTCCTTGCGCGCTTAAAACTGGCTCTATGATGTCATAATATGACTCGTACGATTAACACAAATTTTTGGCTGCCGCAGATCATAATATGATGATGTTTTTAAAAATTGCAACCTTTTTGCAAAATGAGTTTACTAAAAAAAACTGATTTGTGACCTCATTTCTCAACCGATTTTCAAACTTTTTTGAACAAATTAACAATTATTTCATGTCGATTCCGATAGTGTATAATATGTACAATTAATATATGTTTTTATACTGAAAAAACTGAACTTTAAGACCTGTGATGCCGGGTAACTTTTTGCCCTTCCCAAAAAGTGTTAAGTTCAATAAAAACAGGTGACTTTAATACAACAACGTTATAATAAAGTACTAACAATTACTGTCTTTTAAAAGCTTAGGAAATTTGCTTTCCAGCAATATATGACTCCAATTACTTGAGGCTAAAGATTAGTTTACAATGGCGGATCAAAAATTGGTTGCCATACACAGGGCCGGTGCTAGGAACTGCGGGGTCCCTACTCTTCACAATAAAATTTATGGGTGTTTGTATTTCCTAAAAAAATAACATACCTACAAACCAAAGAAAACAGACATTTAATATTTGCTATAAAACAAATTTAAAGTAATGTGGATGCTTTTATTGTTTTACTTTTAACATCAAGAAAGACAAATTAGGCAATTACATTATACTCTTTCAGAAAAAGACTTTTCTAGTCTTTTTATTAGCAAAATCATTCAAAATATTTTCAAAGTCAATAGCTTTAGCAATCTCGCTTTCTATAGAAAGCATTGAAAAACTGTTAAGTCTTTTTTGTGAGACCGTAGACCTCAAGTATGTTTTAATTAGTTTTAGCTTTGAAAAGCTTTTTTCCCCTGATGCAACAGTTACTGGCATCGTTAAATAAATCCTCAATGCAATGAAAACATTTGGAAATGTTCTAAATCTATTGTTTTCTATCAGGTGTTCAAACAGGGCATAAGGCTTAATTCTGGGTTGAAGGAAAGTTTTCAAAGCTTCAAGTTCTTCAGCCAACATATACCCATCAACATCTTTATTTTTTTCGGTAACTATCTTTCCTTCAGCGTCCAGTCTTATTGTGGTAATTGCTAAAGCAGCTTCAAGGTTTGATGTGTGTTCCCTTATTTCCTCCTTAGGTATATCTTGAGGGCTATTTATAAATCCAAATAATTTTGCATGATTTTTAAGTAGTTTGAATCTACTTTCCAATGACTGAATAGCTTGATCTAGGACTAAGTTGAAGCAACATCATGAGGTTGATCATCTGCCTCATATAAAAGCATTCGCTTCCTTTGACGTATTTTTTTTCATGAACTTTTCTAGACTCCGGTGGTAATTCAATCGATTCAGCCAATTCATTTGCATCTATTAGAACATCATTAAAGTCTTCCTCTCTATAATTTCTTTGCCATGACAATAGTTTTTCAAATGACTCCATGCCTTCATTAATATCTTTGGTTTCACCTTGCAGTTCCTTGCTTATAAAGTTAACTTTAAAAAGTCTTCATATCAAAAAAACACAAAATTTGTAGTCTTTTAGCTGGTTTGCTAAGATTCAGCTTCTGCTTTTACCATCGGCTCATTTGTTATCTCTGATATTTCAACAAGAGCATCATATACTTCTCCAACTGATAACGAATAGCTTTAACACTGTCAATGCAACATTCCCATCTCGTAATGCTCGAGGGTTTCACTGATAGCCCAGGTACATATTTTTTAAAAACAGCCCACCTTTTAGTTGATGCTGAGAACGATGTGTAGACCGCTTGCAAGATTCCAAAGAATGTTATAGTATCAGGACAATACTTGGCTACATCTCCGAGTAAAAGGTTGTAATTGTGACATGCACAGGGTACAAAAAACGCCCTTGAATTTTCTTTCAACAGTCGTGCTTCTACTCCAGATGCGTGACCTTTCATGTTGCTACCGTTGTCGTAGCCTTGGCCTCGAATATCTTGCACTTTTAAATTTATTTACTTCAGTGTGCTTAATAGTGTTTTATATAAATCTTTTCCTGTGCTATTTTGAACTTGTATAAACTTAATGAAATGTTCATAAACACCTGAAGGAGCAAAGTTACCATCACACACATACCTGATAATTAGAGACATTTGCTCTTAGTGACTTATATCAGGAGGGCAGTCTAAAATAATGGCATAGTACTTAGCTGCTTTTACACGTTTCAGTATCTCATTCAAAGTAGCTGTAGCCATGATATCTAGAAGTTCATTCTGAGTATCTTTTCCTAAATAGTGATTACGAATTTCGTGTGTCTTGATTTTTCGCAAATGGGTGTGAATGTCGCGTTTTAATAATATAATATACTTGTAGAACTTTCGGTTCTATCTCAATCTTAAATTTCTTTTAGAATTGAGGCGACGTATGATAATCGCTCTGATAGATCTGAATGCAGCTTAATAAAACTTGGAAAAGACTGGCTTCCACTAAAAAAACACCTTAAACACCAAGAACAGAATAATGTATTCGCAGAAATAATATTTCACGACTTCAAGCTTCTTCGCTCAACGATCTCAGAACTAGTCACTTTACTACACAATCAGAACTGTTAATATTCGCCACGTCAACAGAATCCACAATAAATTATCACAAAAAACAATAGGCCATCTTTACTCCGTCAATCAATCTCTCTCTCTCTCCTTGTTGCAACGTTTCTCTACCCTTTCTACTACTACTCTAAAAAGAAATCCCTTCGGCTTATATATAAATCGAAAAAACAATCCAGAAAACGCTAGAACGAAATTACGTGAAAAAGAAAAAAAGCATTTCAAGTTATGTAATCGGTATTCGAAATTCTTCGAAGAAGCTAGAATCACTAGATCAATCTGGAATTTTATTATGTCATACAAGATTGCGACGTAATAAAGGCGTACTTACAGCAAATCCAATTGCGAGGAAAAAAGGTCTTTTTTTCCCATCAGTAGCCGAGCGAACAAATAATACAGCACTTTACACATATATGAAAACTGCGCTTACAAGGCAAATTTCCTTATTCGTGACAGTGAAGAACAGGGTCAAACTTTCCAACTAACTCCACAAGACCTAAAAAGTTTCCACTGTGAACAATCTCATTAGGAACATTTCATTTGTTCTCTTAAATGCTAAATTTTTTCTGCAAGAAACTGCACTATAGCTGCTAGCTTTTTGAATACTTGCTGCCAGTGCTTTGCGTGCTCATTGATGATTTTTTTTATGTTTGCCATATTTATCCTCCATTCACGAAAAAGCGATGTATCGCTATGTTTTGGACGGTAAATCCGCACTCGCTTGGGAGTTGCCATTTCCGGGTCACCTGTCTTCCACATAAAGGTGGGGCGTCCCGTTAAGTGCCTTGCCCAAGGACACAACAAGCGAACTTTCCGGCTTGTTCTCCACAACCTCCCATAAATTCTGAGCGCCAAGCAGGGAAGCTATAGATATCGTTTTTAAAGTCTTTTGGTATGACTCGAGTAGGGGAATGAACCCCAGGTCTACCGACTGCGAAGCAGACGCCCTAACCATTACGCCATTGCGTCGGTTATTATTTTTTTGTGCTTTTTATCAATTGTCTGTCCACTGCAAAGTCTTTGATGTAACTCCCAGTAACTACATGTAGCTTCCATATGGCTCTTTGATTTTTCATCCTGACATAACCTTGTGTGAACATTAGACCAATCGTTCAATCCACTAGTTGACAAGGCCGTGGATGCATTCTTTATGAAAAGTTTGCAATAAATTCTATCAGCAGACTTAGAGTATACATGTATAATCCAAGGTCTTTCAACACTCCCCATTCAGAAGTTTTCTCTTACAGTGAAACTGAAAAACACAATCCTTTCCCATTTCTTGGAAAGCTGTTTCCAGGAATATTAGGGGGACCTTTCATTGCTAAATAATCTCTAACATGGCTATTCATAGCTGTTGGCCAATTTGCTGGGTCGTCGTTCATGATATTTACAGCTGTACTTATGAATGATACATCATTGTATGATGTCTGGGCGTGCTTTTTTCCGGTTATGATTATGCTTTCTGTATTGGGACTGTCCTGTGATGAATTGAAATTGTCTTCAATTTTATTCACAGCTGTGTTATTCTTTTCTAATTTGTTATTTATGTCATAATTGTGTTGATCAACTGTTATTGGATTGATGGTTACATCATTTTCTGAATTGTTGTTATTTTCTTCATTCTCAATCCTTTGGCGTTTCAAAGATGGGGTAACAAGGAATTTATGGATAGCACCTCTATGTTTTTCATTTTCAGCTTCCTTTGCCTTCGCCAATGCTCTTTTCTGGTCACCACTTAAATACTTGCGCCCTTTATCTCGATTTTTGCTAGTTTTTCCCATGATGTAAGGCCTTTTTATATCATATTTATCTTTTTTAGAAAACAGTACAAAAATATTAATCTGAATTTCTGAAATAAAGCAGAACAGAAGAAGTTAATTGCTAATGGTGACATAACGATAATTTACTAAATTTACCATGCATAACAAATTAATATTATGAGAAAGATTATTTCACTTTTTATTTTACATTTTCAGTAGTATTTTGTACCTCATAATACAGAAAAGGACCGCCACTAGCGCGGGGCCCCTACAAGGCGCGGGGCCCAATTTGATAAAATCGGTCAAATCGGCTTGAAACCGGCCCTGGCCATACATGATGTTTCATTTTTAGTTGAACAATTATCCTACGTGACCTAGCTAACTGGGAATTGTTAGACAAAGTTAGTTCTTTGGTACATTTTGACTGCTTTTCCTGACAATCATGGTTCTTTTGCATTATCTGTTGACGTTTTTGAAAATATTCATCAAAAACTGAAGTCTGCAAATGTTTATGAAAGGTAGTCTACCGGTTAAAAAAACGCAAAATTTTGTTGCCTACATTTCACAAAATTCCAATTCCTAGAAAAACTAAGTCCTTTAGTATATCTTGGCTTTTCTTTCTTGATAGCATGGATCTTTGGCATTATCCATCAAAACATTCAAAAAGATTCATCGAAAAATGAAGTCTACAAATTTTAATTTGTAAAGCAAAACATTTGGTGATCACCCAAAGAAAAGAGAAGGAGTTAAAGATGGGGCCGAGCTACATATGATCTAAATGTTGAAGCAATTTCCTTTGCAATCGGGCGAGGCTGTCGCAGAGCTGCCTCGACATTATTAATGGGGGTCACGGCTATTGCTATAACTTAACTGTAAGTGCTTCATTTCAAGTTAGTTTGCTCTTTGCATGGCGGCATTTATGCCAGGGCCAAGCAACATGGCTTATAGTTCAGAGACGTTAGTTCATATTAATTCGCCTTCATAACGAAAAAGTGGTACGTAGCGATCCTAATATTTAATTGCTTAAAATACACTGTGAGGTCATAATGTTACATGACATCACATCACAAAACTTGCCACTATACAGTGAGACCAGCAGCAGGCAGCAGAATTATCCACTATCATTTTGATAGTGAACATAAATGGTAAAGCCAATTATCAATATTTGTAATTGCAAGGATGTCGCAACAAAACACTAATCTTTCTTTAGCAGTAGAGAGGTCTGGATTTGGGGCAAAGTTAAATATAATGAAATTCCAAGTTACGAAAAGATCAAAATTAAACAGTAGTAGCATACATTTGTGACACTGAATTAAGAGGAAATATTTTAGTTCGAAAAGAAATTTATAGGCACCTATTGCAATAGGTTGTATGACTTAGGGTAATGGCATGGCTCCTTTTCATGCTGTGGCCGAATTAAAGCAAAACGGCGCAGGCAAAGATGTTAATGTCACAAATAAAAGTACAAAAGAGGGGCCACCAAATCGTCAAATAGGCCTACCACTAAATAGTTCAATTCAAGACCTTTTTATTTCTTGCATGAAAGTGGTTGAAGGCACACAATTCAGTCTTTATGCCACTTCATGCTCCTTTTGAACAAAAAAAGGCCTACCTCACATATTTCTGAGCGTTTTGTTTGAAAATAACTTGGCCTGATGTGCGCCTACTAAAATATGGTGAATGATTTTGGGAAGCCCTAGCCACTTTTGTCGCTATGCCGGAAACAAGACAAATTGCGCAGCCAAAACAACTTAATACCACAAATATAAATAGTTGGCAAATATACATAGAAAAGGGGCAGCACTATATCGCAAAATAGATTTGCCACTAAATAGTTTATTCGTGTAATTGTGAAAGCAACCACCATTTCGCCGCTACCATCAGTTTTGATTGTGTTTCAATTTCAATCCCTTCTCCCTTAAGTGTTAACGATAATTTGTGGCAAGATTCTTTGTGAGCATTGCCAGCCATGATTAAGAGAATATGATGATCACAATTTCGTGTAGAAGAATTTTGAAAGTGCACAAAAATCATTTCACTTCTTGCTACTGCTCACACAAAAACCCATGCCTGAAGCCGGCGCAGCCGGTTGAAACGATATGCTAAACCCCGTCATTACTGATGGAGGTCTCCTGCCGGGCGACGCCGGCTAGTAAAAAACTATAAAACAAGGAAAACCCTTTTTTGAAAATTTGAAAAATATTCCTGCTCAGTTTTTAAAATGTTTTACGACGGGGTTTCTCGGCGGCATCTACTGTGCACACGCGCACTTTCAATGGAAAGAAAAAGAAAGAAAGTCACTCGCTTTCGAACCAGACTTTGTACTGAAGCAACGTAGCACTTCAAATTCCGGATGCCCTCCCTGACGAATACCGTGGTGTTTCTATAAAGTTTTGAACTCCAGAACTTTTACTCTGAAGCCTGTAACGTTACCACTACACCACGAAGACTAAGTCATTGCTGATGGTGCAAGCCTTTTATCCATCACAGGGAGTTTGTAAAAGATTTTGATTGTTTCAACTCGCTGAAACTTCTTTTGGCACCTGCTACCGAGACTGAGCATGTAAGTAAAACTTGAAG
Organism: Trididemnum clinides; assembly: GCA_963675345.1. Classification (NCBI taxonomy): domain Eukaryota; kingdom Metazoa; phylum Chordata; class Ascidiacea; order Aplousobranchia; family Didemnidae; genus Trididemnum; species Trididemnum clinides. Next base: position 40,535,692 of record OY776287.1, on the reverse strand, counting down.
AGCTTAACACAAGTTTGGATAAACTTTCAAGAGTTGTTTTTGATATATAATGCCAGAAAATCTTTGTTTTTTCTTACGATGACAACAAATCGTTCCAACTTACCATCAATTTCCAGACGGTGAATATCTCCCACAATTTTGTACAAATTCATACATGCACTGCGAAGATGATTGCGGTCGTGCTCTCGCAAAAGATTTTCTTAATTGTAATGAAAATCAAAAATTGCACCCACCTTATGCATTTACTCAAAGCGGACTTGTAAAAAGCATATTGCATGATCTATTAATGGCAAAAAGAAATTTGTTGTAAGTTGGTCTTCTTGTGACATTTCACAACCCTGCTGCATATTCAAGCACTCATCTTTTTTTCTGGGTCTGCTTTTTGCACACACCAATCTGCGAGGGCATTTTACGCGTGCAAGTCACCGTCCTATGGTTACCATTATTGCGATATTTCTTTTAGACTTCCGCTGTTGTTTTGATTTCTGTTTCGGCTATACTAATGAAACACCAGAGTTTTCCATAACTTTGTTGGTTTTGCTGATTTGAAAAAGAAGGTCATGCCGAGCCACCATATACAAAATGAAGCTCCATAATTCAATCCTAAGTATCATGGCACGAACCTTATTAACTGTGTTCACCATTCTTTTTTTCTAAGCAATAACCTTTCAATACTTTCAAACCTTTGAGCACATCAGTCAAACGGCATCGCAAAGGTGAGATGTACTGGACCAGACTTTCCCTGCGAGCAGGAAATTGCGATTTGAGTGATAGCGATGCATTCTTTTTTAGTATGTGTGGTCGATCCTCGCGATTGCAGCAAGAATCGGATGACTCTGTTTGAACTTGCTGGACAGCTATAGCTAACCTGGTCTGTCCTACATGAGAACAGAAACAAAACCAACTCGGGCGAAGAAGCAAGAAATCTGTATTACGCAACAATAGCTTTACAGAAAGCAATTAACAACTTGTCCTAATTGGCGTTAAAAGCCGCTAATTCAGCATCTAAAAATAAAGCAAAAGGCAAGCAACACACAACTACGCGAGAGTCAGAAAATGATCACAAAAACTTAAAACTACAGTTTACTGGACTAAGCATAACCAAGTGGGCCAGATAAGTAAAACTGATAAATTTAGTTTACAAACTAGATTGGCGTTGGTACCGGTAAGAAATCTAACTAAGATAGGACGGTAGGAGCACTACAGTATGGCCAAGGGAAAAAATATAACTGAACTAACACGAAAAGTAAATTCCCAGTAAAACTAGCTTCTGCCTTGCCTCAACGAAAAAATATAAAAACTAACAAGCAATGACCACGCTGACCTAAACTAAGAATATTTAAGTCTCTGATACGAAAGCGATAACGCGTCCGTCACGGTAGCGAGTATGATTCATAACACATGAAAGGAAAAAGCGATAAAGTGACCAAGGCGTCAATGATAAATAGGTTAACTGGACACCACGAAATCTTACCGTATGATTCAGCGTTGCATGGAAGATGAAAAGAGTACATACAATTGCGTCAACACACCAAAAAATAGCAATGCTTCGGTGGAAAATTTCGTACTATCTGCCACAATTAAATTCAGTGAATGATTAGCACTTGGAACACTGCAACGGTTTTGAACTAATTTGCAGAAATCTATATTGAAGCTCAGCTTCTTTTTCTTTCATGCTAGCTCCATTGGCCTAGTATTGATCAGGAACATACAATTCTGATTCTTCGGAAAGTTTTGAGAAGATGTTCAGCAAGCTTTTTCCAGCGCTGTCATTGACTCTTAAATAATCCCAAAAAGCCTCATTTGCCTTAGCACCACTTTTGTCATCGGATTGAACGAAATGCAACATTACAGTCAATTGCTCTTGACGTGAAATGTTTGGGGTAAAATCGAAAATTACTGCAAAATATTTGGCCTGTTTAATTGCGTGAGAGGTACCTTTTCAGCTTTATATGCAATCAAATTTTCAATTCATTCCAAATATTTTTGCTTTAATAGTCTTGCTTAGATTTATGTCGAATTATCCAGTTTTGTGATTTATTCAAGACGGGATCTCTTTTCGTTAGTAATTTAAATAATCCCGAAAAATTACCATTGTGCGATGAACCAAGAGTTTCATTCGACCCTCTAAAAGCCAAATTTCTTTTTGCCAAAAATATGACGATGTTAATGAGCCGCTTCCAAACATTTCTCCAAAATGTCCTTTCCGCACGAAAAATATGCATTCTTTGTCTATCCACTGTAGATCGAGTGCTAATACCTTAAGCAAAAGCCATTGATAAAAACTTTTAATGAAAGACATCATTTCCATGCCCCTTTGATTCTTTGGAATAATCTTCCAATGTGTTTTTGCCTCTAGTAAATGGACTGGCTGAGTTGCCAAAAAGTTTCCAGCAGAAGCAAAATGCTTTATTGGAATCTTGAGAATACACCAGCTATCACCGAGCAACGGTCTCTACGTTAAATAAAACACGTTGTGTAGATCAAAATCGTTTTTTTGGTGCGCTGTAGGAAATTTTTTATATCTTGATTCAATCTTCTTACGACAATATCAACTCGTTGTGCGTCAGATACAATTCCGGGCGATTTATCTGGGTCACTAGCGAGAAGATCATACAATAGATATGGAAGTGATGGTGAGGTATCGATGGTGCGACAAACCTATTTTCTAGGTTTGTCACACCAGTATATGTAGATTGAGGGTGTCGGGCCGGATCTGGCCCGCAAACTAATTTAATCTGGCCCGCGCGAAATGATTCTTAATCAATGTCGGCAATATTTGCAACCTTAGATAACACGCAGCTTACAACCACGAGCAAATCTTTGTTTTTTGTAAACAAACGCTACATGACGAGGAAAAATTTACGCCAGCGTGCTGACTTTGTTCCAACAGATACGGCGAGAGAAATAATGACCTTTTTTTTTGGAGATCAGCACCATTTGGGGCTACATCACACGATTTCCAGAGAAGTGGTGATCTCCAAATAATGCCACTCACTATCAATAGAAATAGATTTGCGTGGCTGGTGTGCCGCGAAAGTTGATCAACTGGTTTCCTGTGCGGGCAGACAAAAAAGTTTGGGGACCACTGATATACAGTCTTGCCTGCTTAAATTTTTTTTCAATAGAGTCTGGCCCATATAAAATTCAGGTATGTAAATGTAGCCCGCAGCACTGAATGAGTTTGACACCTCTAATTGTAGACGGTTGATTTTGTTCAATTGATTTAGACGGTGTTTTCTAATTCTGAAGCGAACTTTGCTACACATATTAAATTTGAATTATCGCTGTCAGGATCCGACAATTGTTGTGTAACATTATCTTCAACATCTGCAGCAATAAAAACAATCATGTCAGTTTGGTCATTTTTTTTGCTGCTTCCTAAGCAGCTGCCGCTTATTTTATTTTCTGTTCCCACTTTTGTAGCGTTTCGTTGTAGAGTATTTTCCACCTATCTGAAGGTAACCTAGCAAGAAACTTCTACAAACCATACACATTTTAGTGACAGTATCGTTTCAGTGAACTGGAAAGGAAAATCAGAAAACAGCTCAGCAAACGACACAGCGAACGCACTTCTGCAACGCGTCGCCTAACTTACCTTGCATACCGGTACCTTCTATTAGCAATTTTCTTAGTTATCTGCTTGTTTTTGTCAACTGTTATCTTTTCTGAAGTCAACTTAATTTCTTTTCGGGTTGATTTCAAGTCGCCTAATTTCACGCAAACAAAATGAACTTTCACATCTGTTTCAAGTGAAAATTCTATCGAATTTAATTTCATTGTGGAGCGTTAATGTAAACACTTCTACTTCCATTGCCTATTCTCTTCTTCGACTTCAATTTTCTGACTCCGATCGAATTCGTTTTACTTTAATGTTAAGGCAGCCTAAGTGACTGCAACTGCAGCAATTGTTGCCTTATTACAGAAATCACTAACTTCTTACGAAATAAAGTGTATTAATGAAATAAGTAAAAACAAGGCGAATAAGTCCATAGTCACATTCACGTTTCGACACTTTGTTTGTGTCCCAAACATGATCGTTTAGATCACGATCAGATCCATTATCATTCCGACACCATCCTCCCCTTTAAGAAAACTGTTAAGCCAGTGGTCAAGCCATAGTGTAGGCGCTTTAAGTCGTTCAGTGTAGGCCTATCGGTATTTCTAAAAACATTATAGTTTTGACGCTCATAGCGGGGGTGGTACGGAAAGCGGCTCCGCCAGTCCTGCTAGGCAGAACGAGAGCGTGGACAAAGCATAGGTCGCCGAAATTTTAACCAAATTGTGCAAGTTGAAAACGAGCGAATTTCGAATTATTCTTCAAGATATTGTTTTTTTGGTCCTGGTATTGGGAAAAACTGCGACCTCGTAGAATTTGAAATTTTTTCCAAAATCTGAGCAAACTTTGAGGGCAAATTGAACAAAAAGAATCGTGACCACAAAAGTTCAATTTTATTTTACTTTCTTGTGCTGACCGGAAATAAAGTTTGGTAACTTAACTTTATTTCCGAAATTGTACGTTTCGCTACCAAAGTCCTTACGAACCTTTTCCAGGGTAGGCCTACCTAGCAGCGAGTTGTTCTTGTGATGTAGGTTGCAGCCAAGCATTTGTCCACCCGTTGTGCTTTTCAAACAGTGCTATGTAGAAGTTTAAATGCGATAAATCGCTTTTCAAATGAGAATTTTTGGACTTGCAAAAGTCCTAAGCTAGAATTCTACGTCATGTGAACAAACAAAGTCTATCCTAAGTAGGTTTGGTTGATTTATAGGCTATTTTAAACGATGCAAAGGCAAATATAACGTGGCTATTTAAGCTGCTAAAGATTATTTGCATTTGGACTCGGTGCTGGTCGTGAAAAGTTTCACAGGGACTTGTAATTGTAGGCTAATGCGAACAAAGTTTACCATCATTGCAGCTGCGTCACAGCTACTAGTTGCTTAGATTAACCAGCTATCGGTAAAGTAACTGGTGTTAATTTCCATCAGCAGCAGCTGGTTTTGAAAATCTTGGCAAATGCCGGTAGTACTTAAATTAAGATTTTACTTTTATGAGATATGTCTCTAACTGCGTTAACTGAAAAGCAAATCACGTTTTAGTAGCCTATAGCCAGGGTTACCATATGCCTACATCAAAAAATAAGCACGCTGCTGTGCGATGACGTAATAGATTACCACTCCTTAACAATTTTGTAAAAATCATAGTAGTATCACCTGGTATGAATTTTTTCTAGCGATTAACAAATTCAAAAAAATTTAAATACTAGAATTAACGGAAATTGAATATTTTTATACAAGCAAGATCTATTTATTGATTTAAAAGCCAAATCATAAATATTTTTCACCACTAAGAATTTGCTTAAGCTGTTTTTGATCTTTGGAAATGACTTCGTGCATCTCGGAGCAACTGAGGTCTAAATTTACTCGAACTTGTAACAGTGATTTGACAGTTTTTTCACTTAGACGATTTCGTTCCTTACTCCATTGCGATAAGACAAGAGAAAATACTCGTTCCACGAATGCGTGGCTGACCGGAATAGAGAAAACAATAGCAACTAATTTGTATAAAAGCGGTAGAGAATCCTTTTCAGAAAAAAGTTTCATCCACTTCTTCTCTGGGCTATCTTCATTGAATGTCTCATCAGGAATATTTTCAAGCATATCATTGAGAGACGAAACTTCTTCAAACAGCTCATCTGCCATCGCTACCTCGGGATCGACCTTCTTCGCCATTTCTTTTACTTCTTGATATGTAACTGACCGATTTCTCAGCAGTCTCCGGGTGACGTTGGCTGGATGCTTATTTGGTCGATACCATTTGTCAATGTATTCTAGAGTCACTTCATAAAACTTTTTTAAGCTAGAATTTAGCACCTCAGCACAGTCACTTTCGATTCCTTTTAATAATTTATCTGTTTTTGCTCCATAAAATTCTGAATTACGACGCTGAAAAATGGTCGTCTTGAATGATTTAAAGATGTCAGCCAGATCCGGAAATAATGCACTAGTGCTCTGTAACAGTAATAGCGGCTTTTTAAAAACCGACAAAGCACTATGAAGAAACGAAACGATAACAAACGACTCTTCTGATCTGAAAAAATTCTCAAGAATTCGTGGTGGACACCATAGGGGGAGAAAGTGTTGCGTTAGTGGTTCCCAAAGTTCTATCATCTTTTCGAGCACATTACCTAATATAGTCCAACGTGTTGGTGTGTGAGTGGGAAGTGCAGTGTACTGAGCTTCAAGCTGTGCGCAAAATTGTTTAAGATTTTGTACTCTACTAGTTTGACTCTTGAAGTGACTGCAGATTTTAAAACTATCGCTTGATGTCTACAGTAAGTCTTTCAGCTCCCTTTTTAGCTGCATTATGTAAAATATGTGCAGGACAACTAATTGAAATTAAACGTGCACTGGTTTTTTCTTGCAGGCGATTGAAAACGCTGTTTTTTCCTTTTTGTTGCCAACCCCCAAAGTTTACTGGTGCATTGTCAGCACAAAAAGAAGTTATATTTTCAAGCTTGAGCCCATTTTCCTCAAGAGAAGAACAGATGAAGTTCATTATCTGTTGTAATGTTTCACATGGCATTGACCGCAGATCGAGAATTCGCACTCGCACTCCAACCTTGGCGCTGAAAAATCTGACAACTAAGGAAAAAGTTTCACTTCGCTGTGATTAGAAGCATCTATCGATATTGAAAATGGGTTTTCTCCAAGTTCTGATAATAATGATTTTTGGGCAAATGGAGCAAGCACACCAGTGATAATGGATGCTATTTTTGTTCTGGCACTTGTGAATTTTTTCGCTATGTCAGAATCACTGAAAATCGCCTTTATGAGATGTGTAGTGCAATCATTAGAAAGAAATGATTGCTGATGCTTGGCAGTATGAAATGCCCAAGCCCCCCCTGCTGCTGCCGCCTTGTAATCCAGGTTATTTGGTGAAGTTCTGCTCGTAAAAAAATTCTTCATTGATTTGTTTGATGCAATACTCCTAGCATTATTTTTATGTCTTGTGGTAGCATTGTGTGCAGTAATAGCTGTTTTTCCCATGGCCTCAAGGTTGATTTCACTATCGCAATAGCAGCAGTGAGCATAGCTCTTGCCTTTTCGGCTTTGCTTTACATTAGCAAATTCTTTTTCATAATCATCACGAAATACATGCTTACGCTTACTCATTTTTCTAAATTATGTCTAAAAATTATACAAATTAACTTTAATAAATGCTGTCACGCTTATATGACATCAGGTCGTACACAAAAGTTGTTGATTGTAAACCTGAGACGACTCAAATTACCACCCTCTATGATAATTACAGATACTTTAATACATTTATCAAAATTTCTTTAAACTACTAAGCTTGCTTACAATACTATTCACGCAAGCCTATCTACTCTAACTATTCCCTTCTAATCTTAACCTTTCTACTCTTCGTAATTTTCACTATGATGAGCCTACCTGCCTACTACTCTACTCTCGCCAACAAAGCCTACTGTTTTCGCTAACAAAAACTTACGTAACAATAACAAAAAGAACGCATGAGTAAATTCATCGCAATTGCACAAAATTGGAGAAACTACGAGAACATTTCCTGAATTACGTGATATTAGACGATTGTTACGTGTGCTAGCCAAGTAATAAAGAATTTTATATGCAAAACAAAGCTTAATAAGCAAACAAATTATGCAAAAGCTAGATTTATCAATCTATACTCAAGAAAATAAGCACGGCAATCGAAAATAAGCACATTTCTCAGAAATAAGCGCATTCATATTTCGTAAGACATTGCTCTTGAAAATAAGCACAAATCTTAGAAATAAGCACGATATGGCAACCCTGCCTATAGCCCTAATTAATATAACAGTGATTATTCTAGTTTTCAAAAAATAGTTCAGCAGATGTAGGTCTCTGTATTGAAATATTGCACAGTTTAAATAACCTGCTTAGATGTATATTTCGAGTATTGGGCTAAAAGTTTGCAGGGTTAGAAATTTTCCGCTTCACCAAAACACTTGGGTTTGTTTTAAAGCTGCCTAGTTTATACTTATTCCAGCAAACTATATAAAGAAGCAGCTTAAAAACAGAATCAAAATTCCCATGGTGACCGTTGAGACTGCAAATGCTAGCTTACATTTTTTATCACGTTTTTGATCAGTAGGCCTTTTTAAAAAATTTGTTTAAAATTTTCCGCCTAAAAAAATACAAAACGGAGCTCTGTTGATTAGGTTTGTGCAATAGTATTTTTAGGTATAGACCAATAGTAGTATTAAACGTCCAAGGGAAAGATATGACAAATGAATTCATGTCTTCTCAACAGCTTATCCACCAGAGGTGGGCACTTCCGCAAATCCGCAAATTGCGGACTCAAGTTTCTATTTGCGGATTTGCGAACCTAATTTCCTACCGCAAATATTTGCGGTGAAAAATTGAAATTTACCGCAAATCCGCAAACCAATAGGCAGTACCGCTCGGAAAAAGTGGACGTTCTTATTTTCCGGGTTGGAGGTTGACGACCGGGAGTTGGAGGTCAACGTCTGGTCGATGGCAAAATTTGACCTTCAAAAATAAAAAAAGTCATCACGAGGACAAAATAACATTAAATATTGTGGTCTAAGTTTACGGAAGTGCAATGTGCATTTGCGGTTGCGGAAGTGCGAAAAATTACCGCAAACCTATCGCAAACTTGCGGATTTGCGGTTGCGGAACACCTCTTGCAGTTTTGCGGAATTTGCGGTTGCGGAATTGAGTTTAAATTTGCGGTGCCCAGCTCTGTTATCCACTTCAAGTGTTGGCATTCGACCACTGTACAGTTCTTACCCTATTTTTCCGGAGATAATTCTCACTCCGTTTTCAGACATGAAATTATGGTAAAAATCCTTATCCACAGATTGGAAACCACAACAGTTATTCTTTTCACTCTCAGATCAAGTTTTTCTGCAAGTGATCAAAAATATCGTGTTAGAATTACATCACAAATCCTCCGTGACAGTACTCACAATGGTTACTGGTATGAAGGATTCGTAGTATAGTTTTAACACCATATTTTCATTCACTCATGGAAAAACTTGATTATGGATACATTATTATGGCAAAAACTAACTTTAAATTTACTTTTCTTTCTGAAAATCCGCACCAGGAATTTAGAATCCAAATCTGAGTCTTAAAAATGCGGATTATCTTCGGAAAAACAGCAATCATCAAACAAAATTCAAAAAACTTGATCACAAGATGTCGCAGTCTGCGCGCAATTCATAAGCGCGCATTTTAACAAAAACATGCTTTTTGCCGAGCACTACTTCAGTTCGCGGACCGCGAGCAGACTGCAGAACCCAGGCACACCACATTTCGGCCTACACTTAACTAATGTAGTGTAGAGGTAGGCCAAAGGCTACGCAGCTTGCTTCGCTTAAATTAAACAGCAAACAATCAAAGCAACTTTCTCGCCAAATGCAAAAATCGTTTGTAGTAAGCGACATTTTTTAAAAAATTGAAATTTTCTCATTTTTAACGTTTTTTTAGGACAATGCTTTTTTAACCACGATATTCTTCATTGAGCACTGTTTTGGAAAAAATAATAGGATAAGAGCCTAATATACTGGCAGCTAAAGCTGAAGACTGTTAACTGTTCAATCATTTAGGCTCAGCTGACTTATCAAAATCACGAAAACCAACAAGATCACACCCATTTTTACAAAGGTTGCTACAGAAATGCCCTCCACTAATGTTGTCTTTAGGTTGCTGCTCAAAGTTATTCAACCCAATTAAGGCATATACTGAATAATACCTCAATTCTCTGACAGCTGTTAAGTTTTGATCAAAATAGTGCGATTTGCAGCATGCAAGGAAGGATCAATACAATCAGCACGTTTGATCGAAGATCAAAGCCACCAGCAAATAAACAACAACCAAAAAGGTTTGAATGCGAAGGAGTGAAGTACGTTACTATTATCATTATATTTGCCAACTTAAACAAAATTAAATAAATCAAATTATTTCAATTCAGGAAAACAGCCTAAATCAATGCCGTTGCTCAAAACTTTTACGCAATGATAATTCAATACCGATAAAAAGTATTGGGAGATACTACCTTGATACTCCCTATCTCTGATCGGACCAGCTTCATGATTTGTGCATTAGCAATAAAGAATTCCACTTTAAGAGCAGAGCTTTCTTGCAAAATCCCAAAAGAGCGGCTAAACATTCAGATCTAACCTACGTGAACATCTGTCATCAGTGGGCATTACATGTTGCGATTTGAAGCTTTGCAGGCTGTGTTTGGAATTCCATTGCAGAATAAATCATGAGACCTGTGAGGTCATAAAGCATAATCATCATAAGACTGTTGGTTAATCACAGCTACGTTGTGAGCGTCACGTACTGCCTCAGCATTTGTAAATAACTGGAGAAGTTGGAGCTGCAAATCTGACTTGAATATCGTGTGCTCCCGCATGAACCCCAGACGATTACCTCGCTGACTCCTAAACTCCGCTTTCATTTCGCGTTGGCGAGTGATTTTTCAAACCATGTGTTGACAGCTGAAGAAGTGACTATATACTAATCTAAAAAGTTTTTTGTCACATTTAAAAATTCGAAACAGAATGTGTTCAAATGCAGTGTACTACTCCAAGAGTTTATAGTAAGCAAGATCTATTTAAAACCCTTACTTCTATGAACATAGCACGTGATCACCACAACCGCATCATACATCGATTTATCTAAAATATAAAGCACAATTCTGTCTGTCTGTTTTGACTCCTCTGAAACTGCTACAGGTACAAGCACCAAACTTGGCACGATTGATCACCACCCCATGTTGAGTGTCATACGGATATTTGTGATGTTATGATGACGTCATATTCAAAAATAATTTTTTTACAATTTGCATTACTTAACAGAGGACAACCGCTTTTTGCTCAAACGAAAACCAGCTTCCGACTTACCACATTTTAGAAACTTTCATTTGTTTGGGGTCTAAAATGACGTCACAATCAACGATTCATTGCACAATTTGTTTTTTGTTCTTTCTTAAAAAGTACTGATCGCAGAAATACGATTAAACGTTATTTTAGAAGATATTGATAAGGTGCTTTTGATAAAAACAACTTTACAACAATCAATTATTTGACAATGCTACAAACAATTCTTTATTGAAGCACCTCAAGCCCTATATAAGCATTTTTTCTTCTCTTTTTCGCTTGCACGCTTAAAACTGGCTCTATGATGTCAAAATAGATCTCGTACGATTAACAGAAATGTTCGCTACCGCAGATCATAATATGAAGATGCTTTCAAAAATTGCACCCTGTTTGCAAAATTAGTTTACTAAAAAACTAACTTGTGATGTCATTTCTTAACTGATTTTCAAACTTTTTTCAACAAATTAAATGTTATTTCAATGCAATTCCGATAGTATACAATATGTACAATTAATATTAGTTTTATACTGAAAAACCTGAACTTTAAGACCTGTGGTGTAACTTTTTACCTCTTCCGAAAGTAGTGAGTTCACTAAAAATAGGTGACTTTAATACAAAAACGTTATAGTAAAGTACTTGCAATTACTGTCCTTTGAAAGCTTAGGAAATTTGCTTTCCAGTAATATGTGACTCCAATTACTTGAGGCTAAAGATTAGTGTATAATGGCGGATCAAAAATTGGTTGCCGTACATAATGCTCCACGTTTGGTCGAACAATTATCCTACTTGACCTAACAAACTTGCAATCGTTAGACAAAGTTAGTTCTTTGATGCTTTTCCTCACAAGCATGGTTGTTTTGCATTATCTGTCGACGGTTTCAAAAACATCCATCAAAAACAGAAGTCTGCAAATGTTTATGAAATGTAGTCTATCGCTCGAAAACCTTGCACCTAATTGGCAAAGCAGCATAAGGGCGTAAGGGGCATTGACAATTGGTTGGGTGGTATACTCATTATTGTTTCCTGGCATATTCATTTTAATAAATTGTTAATGCCCCTTACGCCCGTATGCTGCTTTGCCAATTAGGTGCAAGGTTTACAATATAACGAAATGTTTTGTGACGTGCTTTCAAAAACCAGTGGTTGTTAAAAGTAGGCCTAAAGCTTCAGGTATTAAACCGTGGATAACAAGACGTAGATTTAGCGCTCTCGGCCCCCTGGTTGCACCTTTGATTGGCCGGCAGCAGTAGGTACCTCAACAAGACTTAGAAGAAGGCAATGGGCGCGATGTAAGTGCAAACGTGCGAACGCACTCAGTCTTAATAAGTCTTTATCCCATCTTACCGTCAAGTAAATAAGGTCAAACGCGAACAAAGGCATCCAGAGATAAAAAACTTAAACTGTTAGCTCTTTTGCTTTGCATAGCGTTACAGTGCTTACACCTATACGCACTTTCCAGAGACGTAGCAGCCGCCCCCCAAACCCCCAATTGGGGGGGGCCAGGCCAACTTTGGGGGCCCAAGTTAGTCTGAAATTGCTTTTTGGCTACGTGACTATTTTCAGTTCAGCAGACTTGTTTACAACCGATTTAAACTGTAGGAAGAAATTGGCTTGTGACATCATAAGTGAATGCAACGTCATTTTATCTCGCAGAATCTAGAATATTTCGATTGATTTTCTGGTAGAATCTTGAATATTCGATTGACGTAACAATGCCGTTGTTACGCAACAATCATAGAATGGTCTGGAATTCTGTTTGGCTATAAATACCGGGACAATATATATACACTGCAGAGTGCAGATAAAGTATTTTATTGACATTGTATAGAATGAAACGTTCAAAAAGTGGTGCTCAAAAGAGAAAAGAAGCAGCCACTGCTCGAGATGCTGTAGCGAAATTGCCCAAGATGACAGATTTTTTTAAGATTACTGAGCAGAGTAGATCTGGCACTAGTACCGAGAGGGATGAAGAAAACTATAGTGTACAAGAAAAAGAAGACTATGACGATCAGCATCAAAGTGATTGTGAATTTCCAGAAAATGTAAGTTGTGATTTACCTGCCAATACGCAACCTTCAATATCAAAAATATCTGAATCTCAATTTACCCCTATCCCTGATGACCCATGTAAATGGCCTGAAAGTATTTCTGATGCTCAACGATGTGATATAGTAAAGCGTGGACCACATCAACTAATAATGAATTTTCCATATAATAACACAACTCCAAGGCGACGTTTTTCCTCCAACCATTATAAACGTGTGTTACCTAATGGCTAAAGTGTTTCACGGTCGTGGCTAGTTTATTGTGGGGAATCAGATCAAGTTTTTTGCTTTTGTTGTAAGCTATTTGGAAAAACACTAAGCCCCTTTTGTAGTGGTATAAATACATGGGAGGGTTTTTCGAAAAAACTGAAAGACCATGAAAACGGTATTTCCCACCAAGAATGCTGCAGTCAATGGATGTTGCTAGCTGAAGGGATAAGAAATTCATCCACTATCGACAAACGCGAGATGAATATTTTTTTCAATGAAAGACGTTTTTGGAGAAATGTTTTAGAGAGACTTATCGACATTGCCTTGTTTCTATCGGAAAGGAATCTTGCTTTTAGAGGATCTGAATTCTATTTGAATAAGAACTATTTGAATAAGATGATCTGCTGAGTTTTATGCTAAGTTGGTAGTAGTTCTAGGCTAATATTCCTATAGGCTAAATTTGAGAATATCTTGATTTTGTAAAGTATTGGATATCTGTCATGGCTGTGGTCGGAAGTAAGTATACCCTGGAGAGTGTGATGGAGGAAATCCAGACTATCAAGTCCACTCAACAAAGGTATGCTGAACAGTACCTGCAACCCCAAACTGCTGGTTCTGCCAGTTTGTCTTTTGTTGCAGGTGATGGTAATACTGCAAACGACACCCAAGGTCAGCAGCTCAAGAATATGGAAGAGGCTATCAACAGGTTGGAGAAGATCGTGAAGGAGGTGGCACGAGCGACAAGAGAGAATGAGATGAGAATTGATGACCTGGAACAGTACGGCCGACGCAACTGCCTGATCCTCCATGGATGCAAGAACATTCCAATGCAGGGGAGTTACGTCGATTTTGAAAAATATGTAACTGGAAAATTAAATGCTAGGCTAACACTTGATTATAAGATCAAATCTCATGATATTGATACATGTCATGTACTTCCTTCCAGGAAAAAGGGAGTGATACCTATCATCATCAAATTCGTGAGGAGATCAGTACGGGACCTGGTGTACAACAACAAACGGAGGTTGAAATCTGATGGAAGTGTGGAAAAGCTGTCGATCACAGAGTCCCTCACGAAACGTCGACTACAACTTGTGGTGGAGGCCAGGAAAGCATTTGGATTTTTCAATGTGTGGACGACCAATGGTAATGTATACTGCATCCAGGACAACAAAAGGTTAGTAATTGAAGACTTTGGTGATATTGATGCTATTGTTAATGATAAGATATAAATAGTTTCTAGATATTAGTACTAAATCCTGTATTCATTTCATATCATTAGTGTTGTATTGTTATGCATTGCTCATCATCATGCTGCTTCTGTGTAACTAGCGAATATGCCGGAAATATTTACGTAATTTTTGCAACTGATAAATGCAAATTAGCCAAACTAAACTAAGTAGTTGTTACATAATCATAGCCTGGTCTACTAGCCAACTGTACAGTTTCTTCAGCAAGCTCTTTTCTTTACAGAACTTATTTTGCTCTGAGTTTTGAACTATCTTATGCCAAAACAACCTGATAAAACATGTTGCAATTGTTTGAAAACAGTTCGAAAAAACCAAAAATCATTAATTTGCTCACAATGTTTACAGATAATTCATGTTAAATGCACTGGTAAGGACAGTCAAACAAATAATAATGGGATAGGCACCTGGAAGTGTAACCTGTGCAATGATTTTTCTTTTCCCTTTTCTTCTTGTTCTGATGTTGAATTTGATGAATTGTACAAATCTAACCAAACAAATTCTAATGCTACCTTGCTATCTGCTTATGAACTAAACAAAATATTTGATGGCAGTTTTGGTGGTTTCAATGAAATCACATGCACTGAAAGTGATGACTTAACAGACGTTGATGAAATTTGTCTGTTTGATACAAATGATCGATATGTAACCAGTAGTAAAGCTCATACCAATTTACTGAATGACATTAATAATTCCTCAGATAACAACTTCACTGCTATTAGTCTGAATATAAGATCATTAAACAACTACAAAAATTTGGCAAAACTTGAAGGATTGTTATCATCACTAGCATTTAAGCCGAGCCTAATTGCTGTAACAGAAACTTGGCTAAAGCCAAACCAATCAGGACCACACACAAACTTACAGGATTACATATTCATATCTAACCCTCGATCAAAATTTCGAGGTGGAGGAGTAGGTTTCTATATCAAAAATGATGTGGTTTACTCTCGTCGTACTGACCTAGAAATAATGAATGAAAAAGTATTTGAAGCAATCTTTGTTGATATTATGTTCAAAAATAAAACAATAACTTGTGGAAATATTTACCACTCTCCTAGTAAAGATGCTAATGCCCAATCCTTGTTTCAATCAATTCTAGAAAATACACTGCACAAAATAAGCAAAAGGGAATGCTTATTGTTTGGAGACTTCAACATAAACCTCCTTGACTGCGATGAACCTAATGTTGGCAACTTCATTGAAGTAATGTTGGAAAATGGATATAGGTCATTAATCAATAGGCCAACTAGAATCACACAAACCAATGGCACACTCCTAGACCACATTTGGACTAACTGTTGCAATGCACAAAAACTAAAGAGTTGTATAATTACTTACTCAATATCTGATCATCTAGTAACAATGATATGCATGTCCATCAAGAAATCACAGACTAAAAATATTGAGTATTACCGCTCCTTCAGTGACACAAAAATAGCCTCGTTTACCCAATGTGTATCTGAACTTGACATTACTCCTATCTTGGAAAAGTCTGATCCCGATGATGCATACAATCAGCTGAAAAAGCAGTATATGACTGACTTTGAAAAATCGTTTCCATTAAAGAAGGTCAGTTTTAAAAACAAACCAAACAAGAGTTGGTTTGATAGAGAAGCTCAGGAATTGCTGGACAATAAAGAAAACCTTTTTAAACACTACATGAAAACCAAAACAAACCACTCAAAAACATTGTTTACCCAAGCTAGAAATTACTATTACAGAATCATAAAAGAAAAAAAACAGACTTATTATAAGTCAAAATTTAACATATTCAAGGGTGATATAAAAAATACATGGCGTCTTATTAACAACTTGCTTGGAAAACAAAGAAAATCTGATTGCAAAAAACTCAAAATTGATGGTAAAGAAATATATGAACCACAGGCTCTTGCAAATCATTTCAACAACCACTTTTCCACCATAGCCTCCAAACTGATGGATGAACTTCCACCTAGTGAAGCCAAATACAGTGAATATTTAAAACCATCCTCACGCTCGACAATGTTTGTATGGCCTACTTGTCCCATGGAAATTTCAAATATATTGCATAGCATGAAATCCAAATTAAGTGCTGGCATAGATCAAATACCATCAAAGCTATTGAAGTCGTCACCAGATAACATATTAGTTGCACTAAGCCACATCTTTAACTTATCGCTCAGCAAAGGAGAATTCATTAATGATTTCAAACTTGCTAAAGTATGTCCAATCTACAAAAAAGGTGACAGCAGCAACATTAATAACTACAGGCCTATAAGTTTGTTATCAAATGTTTCAAAGATTTTGGAAAAAATTATGTATAGGCGTCTGTGCACATTTTTGGACCAAAGTAATTTTTTCTCTGTCCATCAATTTGGCTTTAGAAAACATCATAACACCTCACATGCAATAACGTTTATGGTACACAAAATAACCGAATCCCTTTCCCATAAAGTACCCACACTCGGTATTTTTCTTGACCTGTCTAAGGCTTTTGACACAATAGATCATGATATACTACTTCACAAATTGCAACATTATGGAGTCAGAGGCATAGCTTATGACTGGTTTAAGAGTTACCTGACTGGTAGAACGCAGCAAGTGGAATGTAATGGCACTCTATCAACCATAATCAACCCAGTGACAAGAGGGGTTCCTCAAGGTTCAAATTTAGGCCCATTGTTATTTCTAGTTTATGTTAATGATTTCCAAAACTGTTTAAAATTCTCCGATCCCGTTATGTTTGCAGATGACACAAGCATATTTTTAGAAAATAAAAACATAGCAACACTTTATGAACGTGCTCAAGAAGAGTTGCACTATATTGACAAATGGATGGTAGCCAATAATCTTTCAATAAATGTATCTAAAACTAAATGCATTCTATTCAGATCCTCTAAATCTAAACCACCTCCTCCTAACTTAACTGTTACACTTAGAAATATAAAAATTGAACAGGTTACTACAATGAAATTTCTAGGTGTACATATTGATGAGCACTTAACTTGGACAGGACATATTAGACATCTTCAAAATAAATTAAGGTCCACTCTTGGCGTGGTAAGCAGAATCAAACCTTTTCTAAGGCAAGGCTCCATGTTAACTTTGTACCACTCTCTAATCAACAGTCACTTACAATATTGTATTACTAATTGGTGCATTGGAAATAAAACATTGATAAATAAACTACAAAAAACATGCAACAAATTCATAAGGATGGCATGCAACCTAAGGCACTACAGAGATGTAACTGATGTAAGAAAAACTCACCAGCTACTTACTATAAACCAGTTACTCACTAAGGAGATTGCAGTATTTATGTTCAAACAGAACTCTGGAAAAAATCCTGACGTATTTCGAAATGTATTTGTAAAAAGCATTTCACAATATAATACCAGAAATAGATCTAAATTAATACCAAAACTTTGCTCTAGCAGTTTATGTCAGCAGTCTATTTCGTACCAAGGTCCCGCCATCTGGAGCATATTGCCAATTTTTTTCAAAAATGAAAAAATGTCTGTTGTTACATTCAGCGCAAAGTTGCGAAATTACTTGTGCACAAACTCCATTGGTATTTGAACAGATTGCTGGTTCGCTTCTTTTGCTTACAGATAATGTACGCGGTGCGATCGAAGGAAGCATCATCATCATCATGCAGGGGCGATTCTTCTAAGGCTTCCAAATACAACAACCAATCATCAACAACTTCTTGCAACATTGGACATTGGGCAGCAATGGATTATAATAATAACAATCTAAGAAACATCGCCTCCATACGAAGAAGAAGAAGAAGATAACAATCGAAACTCATGTTACCAAATTACTACTACCTAAACTTGAATATTTTAGTATACTGTAACCTTATATTGTGAGCATCATCACCTTCTTAATTCTATCGACTGTAAAAGAATAGTAATACTACCCACATTTTAATATGTTACAACATAATAGGCCAATTTCTAACACAACGGTTGGCAGTTGTTAAATTCACAATTTATAGAACAGTGCTATTTTTATATGTAACACCACTTGGCAGAGCAATTAGTGCTTGAAACATGACAACCACATTATTATAATCAAGTATAGTATGTGCATTGCAGATATCATCTCTTAATGTAAAATAGGATTATCATCTGTTTAAATGATTATGTTGTTGTGTCGTATGTTAACGCTTGGCTCCTCTCAACACTGCTTTCTCATCAAAAATACAGGTACGCGAAGTGAAGGTAAAATTTTACTCTTTTAATTCTGCAAGTAACAAACTACTAACATTCACGCAAACGTAAGAACTAGGGCTGTAGGACGAACTACTTATTGATGAACTGTTACTCTCAGGTAACACATTAAAACCTTTGTGTTGAGGTGAGCTAAGCTACGTGTCTTGTAAGTTAATAATGTACATGTGTTTCGTAGATTTTTTTTTTTTTTTTTTCTTTCTTTCGACCAGTTACTTAATGAAAGGGTTTCCGGACCCGGTGAGGTTTCATTTCCAGGGTGGTTTTTCTTTCCTCACCATGCTCAGATGAGCTAAAAAACAGCCTTATAGGCCGGTTGCGCCACCCATTGACCACCTACGTAACCGTGTCTCGCACTGGTCATCTTTCTGATCCTTACTATTTCGAATGTTCTTACTTCTTATTTACAAAATAATGTGATCTACAGCTGTAAAAACTCTTGCGTTTTTGTTTTGTTCTGTTTGTTTTTTTGTTTTTTTTTTCAATTCAATTAAACTGTTCTTTAATTGCTTGAATTTAGGGTTTAGCGGCCATGCAACTATTGCTCTAGTTTTATGGATCCACTGTTTTCATTTGCATGTTTTAACGTCTGACGTTGTGTCGCTTCTTCCTTTTCTTGACTCCATTTCTCTCATTATTATTGTTGTTCAGTGTCGTGTGTAATGGTGGTGGTCATGAATAAAAAAGATACAGATACAGATACAGATACAGATCTCCTCACAATGGAAATTTTCTGGGTATATTTGAGCTTTTGGCAAGAAGAGATCCGATCCTAAAAGAGCTTCAAGACAGAATCAAGAATAAAAACACTAAAGATCACTATTTGAGTCCTACCATACAAAATGAACTAATTGAATTGCTAGCGACAGAAGTTGAAAAAGAAAATTTACAGCAATTGAAATTGGCAAAATATTTTTCTATAATTTTGGACTGCACTCCAGATATGTCACACATGAACAAATGTCTGTCATTCTCCGTTATGTACTATGTAATGAAGAAGCTGCTGTTGTTAAAGAAACATTTTTTGGCTACTTGAGAATAAGTGACAGTACTGGGAAAGGCTTGTTGGACGCTTTCTTAGAAAAAGCGACCGAACTGCAACTCGAATTGTCTGATTGTCGAGGTCAGTCATATGATAATGGTGCTAACATGAAAGGAAAACATTCTGGGGTCCAAGCAAGAATGCTAGACATCAATCCCAAAGCTGTTTACGTGCCCTGTACAAACCATACCCTTAACTTAGTTGTTGTTGACAGTGCTAATTGATCGACGGAAGCATTGACATTTTTTGGAGTACTTACAAGGTTGTATGTGCTGTTTTCTTCCTCTGCTCAGCGTTGGGAAATTTTGAAGAAACATGTGGAGCTGTCCATAAAGTCACAATCTGATACTCGTTGGGAAAGCAGAATTAAATGCATCAAACCTCTTCGATACAATTTAAAAGAGGTGTTGCTGGCACTGAAAGACTTGGAAGCCATTTCCATAGAAAGAAAAGATGGAAGAGCTGCCTCAGAAACAAAATCGTTGATAGCTCATTTATCAAAATGGAGTTTTCTTTTGTCGGTGTTTATTTGGTATGATATCCTATTCCAAGTCAATAAAGCAAGCAAGATTCTTCAATCGTATGGAGTCTCCCTTCATACAATGGAAACGGAAATCCAGGCAACCGAAAAGTTTTTGCAAAACTATCGCACAACGGGTTATGACAGTGCCGCAACATCTGCTGTTGAAATAGCACAGGAATTGGATATTGATCCTTCTTTTCCTCCGTCAAGAAGTGGAAAGAAAAGAAGATTGTTTGATTACCAAGGTGAAGAGGAACAACGAGCTACTCCTGAACTGAAATTTAAAAGCAACTTTTTCTATCCATTAGTAGACCAGGCTATTATGTCAATAAAGGAGCGCTTTAATTTGTTACGTGAGGTTTCTTCCGCCTTTTCGTTTTTGTACACACGAGACAAACTTTTGCTTGTGCAACAAGAAAATGCTCTTCTTACTTGCTGTAAAGAGTTCCAAAAAAAGTTCGGTGACATTGATTCTGATGAAATGAGCGCTGAGCTACAGCGGTTTGTTTTAATTTTACAAAAAAAACGCAATCTCAATACGGCTCAAGACTTTCTGAACTATCTTCTAAAGACTCATTTATTTGAATTGTATCCGAATGTGTACATCGCACTTCGAATCTTACTAACTTGCCCCGTGACTGTTGCCAGCGCTGAAAGAAGCTTCAGCAAATTGAAACTAATCAAAACTTTTAATAGAACGTCTATGACAGACAGTAGACTATCTTCATTAGCCATGTTGTCAATCGAAAATGACTGCGCCCGATCTCTTGATTATGACAATGTCATAACAGCATTTGCGAACAAAAAGGTTCGCTCCAGACTATTTAAATGATACTGTGTTTTTATAACTTTTTCATGTTTTTCAGTGTCATTGTTTTCGTTTCGCAGTGTCTGCATAAATGTCCTACTGAACTCTGGCATCGGTGCCGAATTTTTTATGACTTGCACCTTCGGTATTGGCATGCTTTATTCTGACATTAGCCTGTTTACTTATGTACAAATTGTGGTGTATTTTCTTAATGCAGCTTTTCAATTTTACACCTCTAAAGTGATATGACCTGTGCGTAGGGGCTCTTGCGCTTACTTTGGGGGGGGCCCGAAGTTGGAGTGCTACGGGACTGGCACTTTCATTATATCTGTAATGTAAACATTATGTTCCGGTATGTAAATCATTCAAATAAATTGCATCAATTCATAAAAAGTACGTACCAACAACATCTTTGATTTCATTTTCTTGGTCGGGGGCATACATTTGACTAGATTCGATATCCAGTAACGTCGTGTATTTCCATGATAAACTGCATTTTCTTGGATGGCGGCTTATACTTGACTAGGATCAATATGCAATAATGTCGTGTATTCCTTGATCAACTGCATTTTCTTGGATGGCGGCTTAAACTTGACTAGGAACGATATGCAATAACGTCGTGTATTTCATGACCAACTCCATTGTCTAGAATGGCAGCTTATACTTGAATAGGGCCGATATGCAATAACGTCGTGTATTCCATGATAAACTGCATGGCTTTGGATGGCGGCTTATACTTGACTAGGGTCGATATGCAATAACGTCGTGTATTCCATAATAAACTACATTTTCTTGTTTGGGGGCTTATACTTGACTAGGGTTGATATGCAATAACGTCGTGTATTCCATGATCAACTGCATTTTCTTGGATGGCGGCTTATACTTGACTAGGGTCGATATGCGATGATGTCGTGTATTTCATGATGTTGGGGTCTCATATTGAGAGTGATCTGTAAGTGGTCGCGGAGTATGCAGGTAGTTGAGCATCAGGTTCCATTTTGGTTTTGAAAATTTACACTTTATTTGGGTTTGTATACAATAGCGTTGTGCATTTCAGCATCAAATTATCAAATATCCCGTATATTTGGGCGTCACAATGGATAGAACCCACTCCTTCAAAGAACACACAAGAAAACTAAAGGCTAAAACTCAATCAAGAAATGCTCTGCTTTCCAAATTAGCAAATCCAAAATGGGGAGCAAACCCTTATACTTTACGCACAACTGCTTTAGCATTGTGCTTTTCTACAGCTGAATACGCGTGCTCAGTGTGGGAGAGATCAGCTCGTCCAGAAAAAATCGACTCAGCTCTGAATGATACATGCCGACGAATTACAGGATGCCTTAAACCGACCCCCCTTAACTCCTTAACATATCAATTTTTTTTTTAATTTCTGTTCAAAAAATATCATATTTTTTATTATTGATTTTGAATCTGTATATAAGGATGAATTAGAACACTAATTATTTTGAACCAATTATGATTTATTATTAAGTTATTAGTGGTTGAGTAGAATGGGTATACTGAACGAATATACTCATGCTAAAACTTTTTTACTAGACATCTCTAAACGAAAATACTCGGGATAATATGTTAAGGGGTTAATAAGGTGTACAGCTTGGCAGGAATCGCCCCCCCCCCACCCCCAGCATTCGCCGTGAAGTATCCAGCCAATCTGAACGACAAAAATGCAATTTGGACCAACAACATTCCATGTACGGATTGACAGCCGCCCCATCCAGACTAAAATCTAGAAAGAGTTTTCTAAGAACTGTTCCCCTCTCGACAAGCACATCACGCACCAACTCAAAACACAAAACCTGTGGCAGAACTACACAGACAATATTCCAGATCAACATAAGCTCCAAAATTTCCCAGTTCAAGAATCTCTCCCCCCAGGATACAAGTTACAATGGAATAAATGGCGTTGTCTCAACCGTTTAAGATTAGGTGTAGGCAAGACCAAATTTCTTCTACTGAAGTGGGGCTACTTACCCCCGGCACTGATACCACCTGCCAGTGTGGAAAAGAAAATCAAACCATAAACCATTTGTTAGCTTGCGAAAAGCCTGGAACAACCTCTTTTACTGAAGTGGGGCTACTTACCCCCCCCCCCCCCCGGCATTGATACCACCCGCCAGTGTGGAAAAGAAAATCAAACCATGAACCATTTGTTAACTTGCGAAAAAACTGGAACAACCTGCACCATGGATGACTTATTACAATGTAACAGCAATGCCAAAAAAATCGCAACAGCTTGGTGCAACTTAATCTAGCTCAAACGGACTCGAAGAAGAAGCATGAAATTGCGTTTTTCTCATGGGACATATACTTAACAAGTGTTGTTATGCCAAGCTTGTTTTTCATTACATTAATCTCGTATTTGTGGTGGTGCCAGTTTAGAACATTGGATTGTTTTTACACCAAAACCAAAAAGGAGGCCACTGGAGAAGGTTAATCAATCATTTGAAATGTGATGTGGTTGCAAACAGCGCTTTGGTATTTAACATCTTGTCTCTGAAAAGGTACAAATATTAAGCCTTTTTACTAACAAAGTGCCCATTTTACGCACGTTTTGATGGCATTATGACGTCGCTGTGGCGTTACGGTACACACCTGTGGTCGATGATCAACTGTTGTTAGTGACTCGGCTTTGCGAACAGTTCTTCTGTACTAAAAACACGTTTCTAACAGTTTCAGTTATAAGAAAGCTAGCGATAATAAAGAAACAAGAGTATCTCATTCGCGCGCATTGCGTTCGTCACGTAAAATACGTCATGCAACGCATGTCACGTGATCGCCTATTACAGAGCATAACGGCCGATTCTTTACTAGCCCCAATTTAAATTGGCAAAATACACATCAAAAAAATCTTTGTATAGTGCTCTCCAGAAGTCCACGAAAAACTTTGGTCAGCAAACTTAGAGAAAAAAGTCAAGTTTATAGGAAAAAAGCAATAAAATGTCAAAAACATTACCTGATCTATTATTCAATTATGAATCATGACAATCTAACAAAACGTAAAACCGAAAACAAAAATGACATTGCTAGAGTAAAGGATCTCAATGAGCCAGGTAGGTTTTTGGTTTGATTTTTTGTTGCGAATGCGCCATAATGTTAAGTAAGAGTTGGTGGGATCTACAGTACCCGACAGTACTGCAAGGACCAATATTTTTTTTATATGAAGGTATTTTGTTGTCAAGAAAAGGATTTGACGCAATTCACGTGGCACATGTGTGCGACACCACAGAAGGAGCGAAAATTCCTTCTCTTGTTCGAGGTCAACAACATTAAATTGCTGTGCTTAGCTATTTCAAAATTTCTCGCTCTCATTCCTTAGCGTTTATGCTCCAGCTATTCGCTCTTCTCCGACGAATAGCAGAACCAATTCCTTTTCTCACTGTATCCTTTACTCCTCCAGAAATCTCTTTATTTTGGCAAACGTCAATTGCCATCACCCCATCTGGGACTCAAAAGGTAGTTCGACCCCCGTGGGGAGGAAGTATTCGATTGGGTCATCTCTTCTGACCTCTTTCCTCTCAATAATCCTGACATACATACTCTTCCCCGTCGCTTCTCTGGCAGTCGCTAATCCCCTGATATCTTCTTTGCTTCTTCCTCTCTCGCCCTCTCTTGATCTTGGGAGGTGCTTCAGAACCTGGGTTCTGATAACCTACCCATTCTACTGACAGTCCCTCTTTCTTTGCTATTCCGCCCCAACGAACGTCACCCTTTTTTCAATTTTCAGAAAGCTCGTTGGAATGACTTTTTATTTTGACTCTCACTGTCCTTCTGCAGAGGAATACTCGTCTCTTTCCTCTGCTGCTGCTCTCTTTACTTCTCTGACACTAAATGCGGCCGAATCTTCCATTCCTTTCGGCCGCATCAAACGCCATCCTAAAGCCTGGTGGTCCGCTAAAGTGGAAGATGCGGTTAGTGAAAAATGTAAGACAAGGAGCTTTGATTCGATTGGAGCGTTCGCCTAAGTACCGGTGTCTTCCTCTTAATCCCAGCAAATATGAAGCCTCTTTTTTCTCAGTGGATTCCTATCAAGCTAACCTTCAGCCCAACCTCTCCTTATTCAACTCCCGCCTCCGTTTCAATCCCACTCCAACTTTTTTTGGGGTCACCTTTGACCGCCTTTCTTTCCTTTTCTAAGCATGTATCTTCGCTGAAGGCAAAGTTTTTCCCTCGTCTCAAGGCTTAACGCTGTATCTCTGCTTCTTAATGGGGCCCCTATAAGGAGTCCCTCTATCTTCTGTATAAGGCTTTTCTTTGGCCCCTTTTCACATATGCTTCACCCGGATGGTTTCCTTTCCTAAGCGTTACCAATATCACTAAATTGGAACGCCTCCACCGAGCGGCTAGTTGCACCATCTCCGGCTGCCTCTCGTCCTCCCCTATCAAACTTTTTTCTAAGGCTTCTTTACCTCCCCTACGAATCACTCCGACTCATTTCACTCTTTCATCTTATGAGCGGGCTCTTTGTCTCCCAACGTCCTTTCCCATTTCAGGTTTGGCCAGATTTCGAGTGAAACCAAGACTCTGCAGATCGTCCTGAAAAGCTTTTGCGTCCACTCACACAACTCATGCTTCCTTCTACTTCCCCTATGGAGGCTTTTCTTGCTTGCCCTCAGTCTTCTCCTTGGAACCTGCCTTCCTTCACTGTGGAGTCCACCTTTTCTTCTTAATGCTCCCGCCCTGATCCTCCTCTCTCTCGCCAAGGTGCAGCTCTCGCTCACCTTGACTCTCTCCCACCTTACCGTCTGGTACTCTGGACAGACGGCTCTTTTCCTTTTGACAAAGGTGGCTCTGGCGTACCTGCCAACTGCTTTCTAGCACTGAGGCCACTCTTTCCTTTTCAGCAGGCCCAGTAAGTTTAAGTTTTTCCGCTGAAGTCTGTGCCATTCTGCAAGCTCTTTGCTGGTCTCGGCAGCACCAACAAATCTGCCATTTTTCTTCTCTTCTCCTCTTATCTGAATCTCGCTCTGTCCTCTTCTCCATCTTTCCTTTTACCTCAACCTCTCTGGAAGATCTGGCAGGAACTGTCTTCTCTTTCCTGTATTATCAGGCTACAATGAGTCCCCGGACACTCGTTTCTCCCCGGTAACGACGCGGCTGGTAAGCTTGCCAGACAAAGAGCGCTACTCGTGCCCTCTGTAATCCCTTGTAGTCTCTCTTCTATTATCTCTCGTATCCACTCTTGTCTTTTCTCGCACTGGAGGCGCACTGTCTCATCTAAATTCTTCAACACACAGGCTTCCTCGTTTCCAATGAGGAACTTATGCTCCCTCGTTACGCTCGCTGTGTTCTCTCTCGTCTTCGCAGCAACGGACACAGCCTACTGTCAAGCTTTTATTTTTTTAGGATTGGCAGAATCGAGAATCCTTCCTGCAGCGCCTGCGGTCACCGTCCCAGGACACCTCTCATCTCATTCTGCATTGCCCAGCTTCGGAATCTTTGCGACACTCGCTCTCTGGAGACTCTCCGCCTCTATACGATTTCTGTTCCAGGCCCTGGGTAGTTGCCGGACTTCTGAGGCTCCATGGTCTTCCGCTATGCCCCCATCTCTCGAAAGGGGTCAGGTAAAAACAACAACAACAAGTCGATCCAATGAACTGAAGCTGTAGGTAGTCAAACATTTTTCATCACGCAATTCTACGAATTCCATGATCTATTGTGAACCTTAAAAATTCTTTCTATTTGCATAGCGTGCTTTAATTCAATGCTTGGCTACGAGCTATATGAATTTTCTAAAATAATGCAACTTTTTAGAATCTATTAAAATAGTCAAGGCCTCAACGGCGCTCTAAAGAAATTTTGCGCGAAATATGGAATCGGTATGTCGATAGACAGCGATTTATTATCAAAAAAGCAAATTAGTAATACCCAATTTACATGCATACCAAAAATCGATGTTTACAAGAAAACTACTTTTAGGTCCAAAGTTATCAGAGGGAAAAGTTTCACAAGTTGTTTTTTTAGGAGCAGAATTGCCAGTTCATCTAACGCGGTCACTGCCACATATATTGCATTTACGGAGAACCACAATAGACATTTTGAAGTACAAATTAGATATTTGAAGCTTTTAGTATACGATAGAAACAGTTTTCGCGAAAATCTGTCAACCACTCGCCAATAACCGAGTCACTAAAACATGCTTACAGAAAATAAGTACGTAGGCGGTGGTTTCACCCGCTGAATCAAAGAGATCGTTTTATGATGGTGATGATGACTCAAATTAGTTCTGCCCTCTCTTTTTTGCGAGAAAAGATTAAGGATACAGGTCAGCCAGCAAAACATTGTTTTACAAATGATCTCTGCTTTTTGTGCCATTTTAGAAATAATTTTGAAAGCCTTGTAGATAGGGTAGCAATAGTCCTTTATTTTCCAATTCTGTCTTTGCCCTTGTCCTTTTTATTCTATACTTTGAAATCGATCCTACGAATTTTAGCAATTCTTAGAGATGAAAAAATGTGCGGTTGGAAAAGTGATGCCCTTTTTTTAGAGATCGCACTAAAAAGTTTAGGAAATTATTGCCGATTGAAAAGAAAACCATTAATTTTTTGTGTGTGAAAAGTGATGATCTTTTTTTGGGGGGAGAAAACATTTATGATCCAGATTGGCAAATGTGCTGGGGCATCATCAGGCATGCAAATTTAGGTGAATGCAAATCTAACTTTTTACATTAGCCCCCCCATTTTGGTTTGGGCCCCCCGTTCTCGGCAAGCTGGCGACCCTCCCATTCTCGTATTTTACAAACATATTTCATCAATATTATTTGTCCTATATTTTTAGTTGAGAAAAAATTCGCAACATTCCCTGTAAACTAGAATATAGAGTGTCATATACAGAGCTCATGCGCATGGAAGGATGATCACAACAAAAAATTGAATATTGATCAACACGAGAAAGTTTCCCATAGTTAATTAGTTAGCTTAGTTTTCAACCTGCAACCCTGTTTATATGCAGAGTGTTTGATCGTTGGGTGTAGTTGCGCTGGTGACTTGTGTCAAGTGGGATTTATGGGAAGGTATATCTAGTTTGCTAGCGCAACGGCGATTTTTGTCTGCCATTCATAAAAGAATTGCGGTGTGTGTTGCGTTTTTATTGAGTCTCGTTTTTCAGCTGCTTGCTGTTGGCACAAGCTGCTGCATTTGGCATACGTGGATACCATTTAGCGTTATATCATTTTTAAGCAAACTACTGAAATAAAATAATTTTTCGACAACATATTTGCATTTAAAAACAAAACGAACTACCAGACTGAGTGCTGAGTCAATGAAATTAGTAAATAGGATAATACAGTGCGAAAAAAAGCACGGAGCGCCATGTTGACAGTGAGCAAATATAATTGTCGGCAAGACCACTGCGCGAGTGGGACCTTGAGCTGCGTTGGCTATTCATCGCGAAATTTTATTTCATTTGACAAAACGTCATTTCAGAATATCTCAGAAACATTGAAAATGGCTCGTGAATTTGCGATTCAAGCTTCTTTCTAAATTTCCTTATTCTTTTTTCATGAAACATTTTAGCAATAAATATTACTTTAAAAATGATACTTTATGATAATTAAGCCAAAATTGCGTACTAACATTTCTGTGATCTAGAGAAAGCTTTCTGAAAAACATTCTCCGCTTTTTTAACCTTCTAAATATTATTTCTTAATTCAATTCCGGGAAAATTATATGGAGCCACAAATGTAGGTCACAATTTGAAAACTTGTTATGGTTTCAAATTACCGAACAGGCTTTTTTCTCATTTATTGCCTTTGTTACGGTGTATATTTTCACGCGGGCATTAATTGTTCAAAACGTCCCGCAGAACAGGTTTTCGAATGTTCGACAATCCATTACTGCGTGACGTTTTTCCTGAAAACTACATAAAAACAACCATACTTTTATATCTGTCTAGCTGCGCGGTAGAAACAGTACCGATGACAACACGTGTTATGGAAATGTAATTATATATGACAAAGATTTACTCTATAAAGCTGGCAATGCGATGGAAAAGTGATATTGCTCTTCACTCATCAACAGTCACTTCGCTTGTGATAGAATTCAAGAACAAATTCGTTTTCTATCCGCAAAAATTGTGTTTCATCTGTTTTCTCAAGTCACAGCCAAAACAATAACTTACTTTCTCTACGGAATGCGCATACTATATATGGCAATTGACCCTAAATAATTTTTCGTTAACTTTTGTTACCTCTTGTTTACGATTGCCCGTTTCGCTCTCGGGCTGCTACAACGAGCGCAGAGTGAGGTTACTATCTTTTTATCTTTTAGCTATATGTGTGCGTATTTTAGCAGTCGTGTGTATAAATTTGCTAATAACTTTCGATCTACGACCAACAGTCAACCCAAATTTTGTCAAAAATGAATTGAATCATTTTTAGGAAAAAGTCATAAAATCTTGATATTGTAGGGCCTTCGTGGACAAAGCTGTATTTAAGAAGAAATTGCTCGGGCAATTTTTGCCCCGCTTGGGCCGAATAGGGTTAAGAGAATATGATGATCATAATTTCGTGTACAAGAATTTTGAAAGTGCATAAAAATCATTTCACTTTTCACTACTGCTCACACAACAGCCCCATGCGTGAAGCCGGCGCATCCGGTTGAACCGAAATGCTAAACCCAGTCATTGCTGATGGAGGGCTCCTGCCGGGCGACGCCGGCTAGTTGAGTTGTAAAGGTAGTCTACTCGCTTTAATATGCATGTTCACCCGAATGATGTGGTTATTTCACAAAGTAATTGTATGATACGGTTATGGTGATCACATGCTATTTCATAGAGGCAAGGGTTTTAAATAGATCTCGCTTACTACAAACTCTTTGAGTGGTACACTGCATCTTCGATACGGATGAATCCTCGTATCAAAGTGATAGCATGCGCCACGCGCGTGATGTGCGAAGGAATTTGTAATAGAAAGATACTACATTTTTTATATTATTGCAAATATGGGGTTTTGGTTTTTGATGACGGGACAGGCCCTGCTGATGAGTTCAAAAAGACAAAACGCGTCCAGGGATGGCCTCGTCAAAATATTGGTGGGAGGCTTTTATTATTTGCAATACTATTGCTCTGTGAAATAACCACGTCATTCGTGTCAACATGCATATAAAGCGCGTAGATTACTATTGTTACTCAATAAATCGAGAATGTGTTCAAAGTATCGAACCTGTTTACTAAATTTCTCTGCGAGGCTTCAAGCTTCGACTTCTCAGTTCCAAAGCCAGCGCCTAAAACCAAAAGTAAAGTGCTTGTTACACTTTTACCCTTCGGTCACGGAAAAAACTCTGCGGTCATTCGTAGAACATCATGTGTTTCGACCTGCTTTGGAGTTTGCGGTCATTCATAGAACATCATGTGTTTCGACCTGCTTTGGAGTTTGCGGTCATTCGTAGAACATCATGTGTTTCGACCTGCTTTGGAGTTTGCGGTCATTCGTAGAACATCGCGTGTTTCAACCTGCTTTGGAGTTTGCGGTCATTCGTAGAACATCGCGTGTTTCAACCTGCTTTGGAGTTTGCGGTCATTCGTAGAACATCGCGTGTTTCAACCTGCTTTGGAGTTTGCGGTCATTCGTAGAACATCGCGTGTTTCAACCTGCTTTGGAGTTTGCGGTCATTCGTAGAACATCGCGTGTTTCGACCTGCTTCGGTGTCGCTAGTGCAACTCAAAGAATGGATTTTCTACTTCAAACACTACAACCAGGTAGAGAAAATTGCCTTAACGTGCCTTTCTCAAGGACACAGCAACGCAGAGCACACGCTGGTTTTGAACTAGCAATCTCACGATTATGAGCCAGCGCTTTAGCGCATTGGACTGCCGCACTGAGGCGATTTCCTCACAAGCGTACGCCGAAGCTACATGGCTGGTGCTGGCTAATAGTCTATGTTGGCGGTTCACGTTTTTCTACAAAAATATCTGCTTTTGCGTTATAGATCTAGCTCGTCGCAGCTGATATCTTGCGATTCGTGGAGCAAGAAACTCAAAGCAACAGCAATAGACAAAACTTAATTTTTTTCTAAGAAAAGTGGAAATAGCTTTGTCTCATAAGTCACAGCTTTTATAAACGAGTCACAAATTCTAACAAAGTAAAGAAAAATGCGCGAGCTACCATTTTGCATTTATAAAAATACGCCCTTCGGTTAAGTCTATTTTTTACTTGTCAAAACACATTAGTTCCATGATTTATATAACACTGGTCAACAAAAAAACGTTTTTTCTACGTCGCATATATAGAATTGATTGCTTCTTGCAATATCTGCGCAGAATTCAAATCTGAAAGAAGTTTTCTTCTACTTGGCCAAGTTTTTTAGTCATAGGCTTTTTTAATATAGGTAATAAAGTCATGATTAAGCTATGAATGCATATATCTGTTTTGCGCAATACAATGCTTTCGCTTGTATTATTCACATCTCTAGTGACGTTATAAAGTTGATGAGTAATTTACAATTGCATTAGGCTAAGGTAATAATATTTCAGCGTTAGTTGTGGGCATATGAGTAAGTGCTGCATTTCTTCAATGTATAAAATATCATAACTATAAACATGGGCCTTTATATAGGCGCATGATGTTTTGTGTGACTGCTGCGTTTTTTTTGTATGAACTTGAATAAATGCAAAAACTTATTGAAAAATCCTCGACTATACTAGTATAGTTTTTTCTAGTATCCATCGGATGTTGACGCCGAGGCATTGCCGTTTACTCAAAAAGTTATTACGTACATAATAGTTTGTGTTTACAGCTAAATGTTCAGCATTAAACAGGAGGTAAAGTGTTAATTGCGTGGTTTATACTTGCGCTCAAATTTCCGTTACTTACTGCAATTAAAACTAATAAGTGATTTTGTGATGTCACAGACATTTGATTAATACGAAATAGAGCATTGTATCAGGGCGTTGACAAATGCAATTGTAACGCAATGATGGTAACTAGCAATATTAAAACAGCAAATTACTTTGAAGATTGATGTGATGAAATAACATGTCAAAGATTCGAGTTTAATGGCCTTCAATTACTCTAAGTCAGCTATAGACTTGCATGCCGTGAAAATTGTGTTGGCCAGTGTAATAACTGTATCATCATGCAGACAAAAACTCATAAATGACTACTAGTCGATTTATTGCTGAAAGCTTTCGTAAGCGAATGCTCACTTCTTGAGGCAAAATAAATAGAGACCAATAAATCAACGGAAATTAATAAGAATAACTAAGGCAATAAATAAAACGTAAAGTATATGTATTATGACATCACAAACCAGAGATAACAAAAAATAAGAGAATAAAAAAGAAAAAAGCGGAGAAAAGGATAAAACACAGAAAATGTAAAAAAATAGTGGGGTAAAATCATTAAAGTGGAGAAAGCAAATAAATAAGAGATAGAGGAGGAAATAAGTGAAGAGATAGCTACGTAAGGAAGAAGCCAATGATGGTTTTTCAAATAATGTGAAAAAAGCCAGTGTTTTTTTTGCGCCCTTCGTAAATGCAGTTGCATTTGGATATGAGCTTTTGTTCTTCGATTTATCGATGTCTTCGGTTTGAGTTGGTTCGTTTTAGTATTGATACTTGAAGATGACTGACAGAATGTCCAGAAAGATCAAAATGCTTAGCAACAGGTTTGTTTTTATTATGCGGATATCACTTTTGGGTCCATTTATTCGTTTTCTGATGCTATTTCCACTTTCTCCAATATATATAGCTTCGGAACAAAGTAAACAAAAGAGTAGATACACGATATTTTAGACGAAGAACACGTAAATCTTTATCGGAGTTTTTACCTTTTTCCGCTTTTTATCCTTTCCCCCGTTTTTTTTATTCTCTTATTTTTTGTTATCTCTGGTCCTTATCTTATTGGTTTGTGATGTCATCATGGATATACTTTACATTTTACTTATTGCCATAATTATTCATATTGCTAGTTTTAAGTGGTTACGATTGATAGAGAGCGTTTTATAATCGAGAAACAAAACAACAAAGCGAGTGTTGAAGGTGCGACACTTCCGAAGGAAGCAATGCTATTGAGAGATATTTTCAAATTTACAAAGCCATCCCTGGACGCGTTTCGTCCTTTTGGACTCATCAGCTGGGCTTTCCAAGAGCCAAGAGATACCCCCAATAGCGTTAACGTTGACTTTTATAAAACAAATTAACGCAAAGCACAAGACTTACGTGCAGTTTACCTTTGAACGAGGTTCGTTTTTACGTTCCTGCTAGCCGCTCAACTATGGACTAAAACTGGTATCCTTATGTAAAGCTGATCACACAAGCAGTGATTAGGCATAAAAAGATCTTCCAAAGGTTACAAACTAAATGCGGTGCTTTGAGGCATGGCTGGCAGCACGTGGCGCATGGCAGCGAAACTCGACGCGCGAGGACGCCAGTTCGAAAGACGCCGGTTCGAATCCCACAAACGCGTTGCATTAACGTTAACGTTTAAGAATACAAAATGTACGCCTAACGTTTAAGGACGCTGAGCTGATTTTGGTGGGTCTCAAATGGCTGCACCGCGGCTTATATAATGCACGACCGCCAAGAGGTCAACCACTTCGCCTATTCCACTCCGAGCATAGCCACCGATTCCGACAACTAGCACACCGCACGGGTAATGACTAGTGTGTTACATAGCGCGACCCGATAGGCGACGTAACTAGCGCCAGATACCACTTAACAATCACACGAGGAGATTCCCCCACACAGTTCTTTGGCAGGTTTTGCGCGATCACGGGGCTCAAGCTACTAACAGGGCCCCCGCACCACAGGAGCACACCGGAACGGGCATTTCGCCGAACGATGAACTTGTTAACATGAACGATTCCAATGCTCCGGGCCAGGGTATTAAGCTTGGGGGATACATACATAGCGAGCGATATCATATTGCTATTGATCTCAGTTTATTTATTGGTCTCTATTTATTTTGCCTCAAGAAGTGAGCACTCGCTCACGAAGCTTGCAGCAATAAATATTCAAGCCGACTACAAGTGTCATTTGTGTGTTTTTATCCGCTGGTTTATAAGTCGACGCGGCTATACTACCTTTAATGTTTCATCATGGTTTCAAAATTTTGTGATTTTAATACTATGTTCTCCAATTCAAAACAAATCGATTTATTTTCTGAAAGTCATTATGGCTTTGCGTTCAAATACCACAACGGCTGAATGAATAGATACTAAATGAAGATTTTTTCTGCTTGAAGTGACTAATCATATTGACTATTGAATTGAAATAAAGCCAGTGTGTTTATGGCTTCTAAGGTAAAATTTGATGAAGGCCAACAATTAAAGGCTGAACATAGGAGAGAATTTCGTCATCGGTTTTACTCAGAAATTGTTTGATTACATCCAAAAAAAAACTTTAAATTTCATTTCAACTTCAATTGACTACAAGTTGAACGCGAGTTTGGTTTTAGAATGCGATTTTGCTGACCATTGCAATTTGTAGACTTGAACTGCAGTAAACTAAATCAATTCAGTTAGATGGCGTGTTAACTTTTCCCACGTGACAACTTCTTCAGTTCCTTTGAGATATAACAATCTAAAAAACCTCGTCCAACGGATCCAATCTTCAACGCAAAAAAATCAACTGTTGACAACATAGTTGTAGTCGCATTTAAGTTAGAAGTTTTCTCATGTTACGGAAGATGTTGCAGCCATACTCGCCCCCCACTCCATACTTGCCCCCCACTACAGTATCGTCTAATTGTGTGTTCTCGTTTTCATAACGGAATAACAGAGTGACAAAAATACGTCGTTGCCGACCGGAAGATGCTTTGCAATTAATTCAGTAGCGCCAAACGTTATACATAGAGGTTTAGTGGGCCTGCATGGTGTGTCTAGGGTCAATTTCCTATATAACGGATTTTGCGTATAACGGATAAATATCGCTGGTTCCGACTTGTCCATCATATGCGAGGTCTATCGTAGTAAGTTAGAATTTCAGATAGTAAATTTCAAGATAACATTTTCTTTTTCAGGTTAGTAGAATAAGATTTTTAATCAGCAATATAATAGATTTTTATCTGACGCGCAAGTAAAATGTCTATCCAAAGAAACAAAGCAGAAAGAAAGAAAACTGAAATTAGATTGGAATGGCTAAATACTGTACAACAGTGAAGTGTGTGAAAATAATTTGCAAACATGACACCAGTGTACATAAACTATAAAAAACAAACTGCTGCTAACCTATCCGAAATGTATGACTGTTCTGCACCAAGTAATATGGTAAGCTGCAAAGTTTGTCATGAAGTAGTGTTTGGTAACCTAGTGATTTTCGAAAAGGCAAAGCACGGTGTGAATGGAAAGTGGTCCCCCTAAAACGCCCTTTGAGTCATAAACAGCATAATATTAATCAATTCATTAGTGTTCAGATGAATTCATCAATATTGCCTGCCAAGTTATAAAAAATTATATATTGAAATATACTAAATTGCCACGTTTGTGGCAAACAAAAATTACAGCTTTGAATTTTCAAAAAGCATCGATATTGTCGCTAGGCAGGCATCATGCGCAGCACAAGACAAGCAAAGTGTCATACTCTGATTATTGATAAAAGTAGTGATATTTCATCAACCACAATGTTAATATTATACACAAAGTATTGTACAGCACAGAGTTGGGCAAACTACGGCCCGTCATCACTTGTAGAAACTTGCATATAGCTAATTTTATATGACAGGGGTGACCACACTTGCGGTACTAAAGAGCCAAAAACAATAGAAGCCATTATTGAAAGAGCCGCTACGCAATTCTTAGTTTGAATTGACGCATTTTCCGTCCAAATAGAGGGCGATAAACGTTTTGTTTTGGAAACCATCATTTTCAAAGCCCAAACTAGGCATTTACATCCTTCCACCGGCCACAAAACTTATCGCGTCGCACGGCAGGTTGCTGACTAAGATAGTGTTTGAAGGGATTGTGCCTCTTTCTTGCTGTGATAGTGAATCTATTCTAAAAGAAATCAAGAAATTTTACGCCACTAATAATACTGATGTTGCAAAAATGGTCAAGTTTGCAAGTGATGGTGCTGCAGTCATGCTTGATAAGCAAAATGGTAAAGCAAAAATATTCTAATAATTCAGCAGTGCTGTAGTTGAACAGCCTGCGTAGCTCATCGAGATGACCTGGAATCAACGATGCGTGGTCTAAAATATCCTCTATGCAAGACGTTGAAACATTGGCAAGAATCGTTTATACCAGGGGTGAGCAAACTTTTTTAGACGGGAAGCCGCTTTGACTATTCAAGAGTTAGCCGAGGGCCAGTGATTAAAATTTTGCAATAGCTTCTTGCAATGTCATATTACAGGGGTAGTGTTGTGTAGTGTAGGGGTGAGTAACCTGCTGTGCGACGCGATAAGTTTTGTGACCGGTGGAAGGATGTAAATGCCTAGTTTGGGCTTTGAAAATGATGGTTTCCAAAACAAAACGTTTATCGCCCTCTATTTGGACGGAAAATGCGTCAATTCAAACTAAGAATTGCGTAGCGGCTCTTTCAATAATGGCTTCTATTGTTTTTGGCTCTTTAGTACCGCAAGTGTGGCCACCCCTGTCATATAAAATTAGCTATATGGAAGCTCTTAAAAGTGATAGCGAGCCGTACAAAATGCTCTGGCAGGCCGTAGTTTGCCTACCCCTGGTTTTTACTACGCTTAGCAGAACCGAAGTAAAGAAGCAAGGCTCGCAGGTTATTGCTCAAGCATCTGATCATAACCTAATCTCTTTCACTGCCATACATGATATAAGGTGGCAGTTTCGTCATTTTGCTATGCAAGCACTAACTATGATAAACTTTTGAATATTGCAAAAAACAAGGAACTCGTAATCTAGTGGCAGTTTTCTGCATTGCAAAACTGGAATCGATTCAAATTTAAGCTGCGTTATTTGTCCTAAACGATATTCTAACAGAACTCGCAGATTTATCAAGGACATTCCAAAAGAGCGATATCACTCCTATGCAAGCATAAGCAGTCGCTTACTGCGAGATTGCCAAGCTTCAGGCTCAGTACTTGAGTGAATACACTGGAGCGCAACTTTCCAAGATTTGATTACTAGATCAACAGTAGTATGGAAGAAATGGCTCCCGTAGCCAGATTTATTGAAAGACTCTGCACTCATTTGAAACACCGATTTCCAGAAGATAACAAACAATCTTATTGGTTTATATTTGACTGCAGCTGCATAAAACAAGCCGATTTTCATATTGGCTTAAACGAGTTAGAAGAGCTCTTAAATCGATTCAGCTGTTTCTTTGATTGCCATGACCTTGGGAATGAAAGTGATATTAGAAATGCCTACGATAGTTTTAAGCTTTGGGCAAAAAGAAAAGTATAAAGCAAGCAGCAGCGTGGGCTTGTGTGATTTGGCTGGAACCTGTTTTAGGCGTGAAAAGTGTTCAATCATCCTTAGCCTTCTTCAAATGTCCTCTTCCTTCCGAGCCTACAGTGCCGACTGTGAAAGAGGCTTCCATATCATAAACAGATTCAAGACAAAAAACAGATGCAGGCTAGACCCATATCCTACGGGCCAACTCATGATGGTCAAGTCTGCCTTGGCTACAGCTTCAGAAACAACATATCATAAACGTGATAATGAATTAGCTATATCAAGATTCAACAATAAACCTGGGCAAAGTGCATAAACATTGGAGAAGCAATTCGAATCAAATGTGTACTTTGTTTGCATTTTGATAAGATTGTTTAGTTATTCTGATAATTCAAAAAGTTTGTGATTAATTTAGGACTCTGTTAACTCAGCCGTGAAATATTCATGCTCACTAAAACCAACATTTGCTCAGTAGAAGTTTTTTAAGAGGAAACACTGGGTAAAAAGTTTTTTTAGAGAACTTAATTTCCTTGAAAAATATTGGACAAGTCGGCTGTTAAGTTGCGAGCGGGCTGCGCTTAACGCCACATGGCCAGGGTTGCCGGATAAAAGTTTACAACAGCGTCCAAACTCATTAAAATTAGCCCCCAACAGTTAATCGTAGATTACAAAATGTAGAATTTTTTTTAAACTGATTTATAGCTCAGCGAGAAGAAATAACGACCGCAAATTTAATTATTGATAGGTTTTGTCAAAAAATCAATGAACAGTTGCATCAGTTCAACGATATCTGAGAACGAATGGCAGAATAGCACGTACCATTTATATTGGTTGAGTCCGTGGGCTGAGCGATGTCACTTCCTCCCCCCAGGCCAAAAGCGTGGCCAGAGGAGGTGAGGCAATATATACCCTGACAGCATAGGATGTGTAAAACCAGATAAATTTCTCTTTTGCTGATGCGATCACTTTTGCCTCAAAAACTGCATGTTTTCAACCAATAACCACATATTCCGCTAATAATAAAACTAACTTGATCCAATAAATATCCATCAGGTCACAACTAGTGGTATAAAACATTTTGCCAACGAAAACTTTTTTGGTATAGCCAGCCATTCAAAAAAGAGCTTAATGCAGAGCAGTAAGGAATCTTGTTGTTCTTCCAGTGTAGAATAATATATGGAACAAGCAATGCAAAAATGTTCTTTTATCAACATTTCACTTGGCAGATACGTCAAGCTTCGTCAGAAAATGCAGTGCTCGGTGGGGCATTCCAATCCCGATCGCGTGCAGCAAAATTAAGCAAATGACGCTGCGACAACTGACTCTCGACTGACAAGCTTCAAAATGCTAAAGGTAGATAAAGCAGAGGGTAAACTCGAAATAGGTTCGTCAGTTTAGTGGTTGAATTAAAACACGATAAAGCTACAACTCAAGATTTTGCTGTAAGCAAAAGATAATACGTAAATTAGCTTCCAGCAATATATTTGAAAGGTTAGACGATAACCGTAGCTGCAACGTAAACAAGGAAAAGAAAATTTACACTGCTAAAGGTCAATTGAACATGGGGCAGACCATCACCATCGGACCTATGTATAACATTGGCGTGCGAATAAATAAAGCATGTTTTAGCCAAAGGAGTCGAAATTAGTTGGTCTCAACTTTCAAAATGCAAGAGTTACTCCAATCAAAACTATCTAACTGCATAGCATGTTCGTATGGGGCAGATTGCAAAGCTTCAATACTTTAACGCAAGCCTGATGAAGCGTTTTAAAAAAAGTTTCAAAGAATAAAATTGAAATTTGGAAGAAAATTCAGTTCGTAGCAACACAGCAAATAAAAACTCGTTTCTATCTGCGAAATAGATGAAAGGTAGTGCGATTGGGCACTTTTATGTTTTTCGCCCTACGCAAATTTCTGCGCCAATGCTTTTAAAAAATAGCCCAATCTAGCAACCTCGCATATGGCCTGCATTCATATGCGGCAAGTCTAGTGTTAGTCAGCATCTAAGAACTTTGTCTATTTGCTTGAAAGTTGCAAACCGACTGCCTGGCTAAAATACGTCACACTGAGATAATGCATCGCCACTTCCGCCATATTTACCATAGAATTAGCTGCTCGATTTAGAAAGATTAGCTCAGTAGCAATAGTGAAAACATCGAAAGGATATAAAGAACAGTGCAGCACAGCACAGCAAGCAAAGCTTCCTACGAGGTCAAACGGAAACACTTGTTTAGGTTATGACATAAACGTAGCTTGATGTTTTTCTTAATCAAGCCAGTTTGAAAATACTTGACACAGGCCACAATTAAGCATTGAGAAAAAAATAAACAATATAACGTATGAACAGGTGGTTCGTAACACAAGCCATTAAGTGGAGTGAATGTTTGCGGGTAGAATGAACTGGGTTTGCGTTATCGATCTTTTGATCGGCTTCCAGAATTTTTTATTTGCTTTATTACCAAGATTTGGTTAGCTAAGATTGAAAAGGTAAGCGTTCCAGGTTAACTGTGCGGACAGACAACCGGGGACATATTCCTTTTGTTAAAACATTATTGTGAAGCCTCAAATCAATACCAAGAAGAAATCTTCTAGATTGGTTTTTATTTGATACCAAGTTTTAATATTCATTGGTAAAATTATAAAAACCATCGTAGCAAGATTTTTTCTTTGATACAAGTACAGGAAATAGAACCCGAAGCAGTTATCCGTGGTATGGCTATAAACGTGCGCGAGTAAGTCAATATTAGCTCGTTCTATTGAATGTTTGAGCTGCATTCTAGCTACATGCAAGACATTGGAACTGATATACAGTGGATACTTTTTCAACACAAAAGTGATATACTGATATACAGTGGATACTTTTTCAACACAATAGTAATTTGTTAGCAAAACGTATTCGAAAAGTTGAGTCGTAGAAACTGAAAGCAGTGGCTTGGCCTATAGGCTATCTCGCTTTCTTCATGGTTCTTGCTATTGAATTGGGAATCGAACGTAAGCTCCAAACAGAGCTGCTCCTAGACAGCGCAGATGAGCCTGACTGAAGCCAGGTGTAAAATGGCGGAGTACTGGTTTAGCAAAGGCAGTCAAAATCACATTTAAGAAGGGTTGTGCCATCTGGTGATCCCTTTTCTGCAACTAATCCTTTTAAATATCTTGAGCAGTCGTTGCTGGGTGATGCGCTCCAAAACCCTGATGAAGTTGTCGCCCTTGATATCAAGCAGTAAACTTTATTTTTGTTGAGAATGTCCGGGGAAAAATTGCAAGGGTCGTTTAAGTTAAAGCCTGGAGTTTGTATGGAAAAGCATACGATTTGGGAGAGCGATTAAAAATTTTCGGGCTCACATTGGTGAGAATCTCTTTCAAAGAAATTTACCCGGACCCTTGTTAGCCTTGACACGATCCGATTTACAGAAGGTGAATTGCCGGAACTTTCTATTTCCTGGCGGAGTTACTACTAATTTTTTAGTGGTCAAGTCTGCAATAAAGGGAGGAGAAGGTGGCGCTCGCCACTTTTATTTTTCCCTTCCTAGCAAGCTTTGCTAGCGTACTGGTGCTTGTAAATAGTATTCAGTTTTTGCTTCTTCATCTTTTGCAGTCGCGTTAAGCGAGAGTTGCACTATCAGCTGTCGAGAATAGAAAAAGTGAACATAAGTATGATGTGCAGCAGCTATTCCAATGCAAACAGAATAACATGTGTTTTGACTTTGTATTAGTCATCGTGCAAGTAATAGAGTATAAGCCATATCCACAATGTTTCGGCACGTTTCTGGGAACTTTTTGCTGATAGCATCAGCCACTGCAAATATGCTTGTGACGTCAAATGAAACACCATTATCTCAAAAAAGCCGAAGTCTATGTTTTGTTTTATAGCTTCTACTAGGGCAGTAAAGTCGATTTGGAGTTTGCTAATGCTTAAACTCAACTTTGTAGCGGTGAGAAAGTGAAACGTCTTCAACATTTTATCATCTGGTCATAAATTGCAGCTAGTAAATTTGTTACGGACGAGCGCGTAAACTCTCAGAAAGTTTGCGGCTCTAAAGTTGTACGCGGGAAGCTGTTTTTCGAGAATATTCGCCTCTGCTGTTTAACACAGATTGTTTAATTTAGCTCAAATTTCGTGTATATTTTAATGCAAAGATTCAACAGTTCATTGACTTTTAAACAACAAGTGACGTGTGGGTGCTTTCTATTTGAAGGTAGAAAGTTCATTTTTTTGTTGCCGAACGTGTTCGCCCGAATGCCCGGTGATGACGATCAA
This sequence comes from Trididemnum clinides, assembly GCA_963675345.1. Lineage (NCBI taxonomy): Eukaryota > Metazoa > Chordata > Ascidiacea > Aplousobranchia > Didemnidae > Trididemnum > Trididemnum clinides. The sequence goes on along the minus strand of OY776287.1, from coordinate 40,494,110 downwards.
TTGATTTAATTTCTTAGTGCGCTGTTTCTGAAGAGTATCTCTGGTCGCGGAAGCCGGTTATTTATATCAGCCATAAATGAAATTTACCACGAAAAATATTTTTCTCAGAGCTCTTGGTAACTGCTTTTGAAAATGTTACTTTTCACTTATATTCATGTCAGAGTCATTTCTTTTCTGGAGAGGAAGCGACCCGTTGCTCATTAAGAAAGTGTGTTTTAGTTTGCGCTTGTTTCAATTGGGTGACTCGCGGTATTACCAGTACAAACAATCGAGAGAGATCGATGCGCTCGCAACGAGGGCGGTTGAGCGAGTGGTGTTAAAGCAAATTTAAAGAGCTAAAAATGCGGAATAGCTATTGGCAAAAGTATAGTGTTGTTCGAAGAAGATCAGGCTTCGTCCGCTGGAAGCGCTGTCAGAGATGTATAGGAACGCGTTTCCATGTCAGAAAGAAAATGTGGTAACGGCATCAGCACCACACTACATCCCCACTGTCGGCGAAATCTCACTGATGTTTGTTGTGTTTAGCAAAACCTAACAAAACAATGAGTTCTATCAGAAGCACTACTAAACTATTTAAGCAGGATGTTTAAATTAGAAACTTTTATTCAGATCTGGAGAATTTTTGTATACTTAGGAGCGCTGTCGCTGGCCTGCTGATTTGAGTGAAAGCTCAGCGCAATGAACATGAGTGAGCGAGTGTTACTTGAACGTCATAGAGCCACAGCGAAATTTTATCTACAATACAAAGAGCAACTTGATGTGCTTGTTTAATTCAAATCAAATGCTTGATCTAAAGATATTGAAATCTCCACTTTGCTATAATAAGCTGGGATAAGGTGTCTGCACAATGATTGATTGGCTGTTTGTTTTCCTATACCCACGAACCTTCCCACAACTTCACTGATTCACTTTAAATCATTAACTTGCAATGCGAGTCCATTGAAATATTTGTTGAGAGTGAAGTGGCTAGTGTGGTGACGAATAAGCAAACAGGATAAAGCGAGAGGAGACCGCTGGTTGAATACCACTTGAGCATTGCAAGACGAACGGTTGGAACTAAGAAGGCCTTTCCTTGAGCAGTGTGTTCGAGCGTAATCAGAAACAAGCTTTGTTTTATTTTAGCGAAACACTCACTAGCGAACTCTTGTTTCGACACAATTAAACAAACAACTTGTGATTAAGCTCGAACACCACGCTAATGAAGTTTAAAGAAAGCTCCCCGAGCAGCACGGCTTTCTTCTGCATAGGTCCACTCCTACAAACTTCATCTGCCTCATAAGATTGTAAATAAGCTATTGAAGAATAATTCGCCTGGCAGAAGAATTCGACTCTTTGATGAAGTTGTTCACTGGATATTAAAATAGAAACTGCCTTCTGTCTATATTTCTACCGGTGAAAAGCAAACTCGCGAATTGCTTTGGTGGTGTTCATTAGACCTATCGACAAGCTTATTACAGATAAAACACCGACAAAAAAATGTGTGTGAATATTACTCACCGGAATGAATGTTTCAATAATTACTTTAGAAGTGCACCGGATCAGATACTTATTCAACAAAGTCAATTACAGATTAAAATTTTTACTTGAAAAGAATCCACACTAAATATGGGCAATAATCATTCAACCTTCAAACAGTAAAATTTTGAAACGAAACTTAACTTCTAAACGTGTCATTGATGAGACTTAGTTTTACTAAGTATTATAAACGTTTACTATTTAAGCAATTCTGATATCACAACTTCTAATACCACACTGATTACCTTTATAAAAAAGATTGTTGTCCTTCATAGTAAGTAGCTTTTTTGTTCTAGCCAGGTGTATGTATGATACCAATTTTGTTCTGGCCAGTTGTACGTACGATGCCAGTTTTGCTCTGGCCAGGTGCGCTTATAATGCTAGTTTTGTTCTGGCCAGGTGTATGTATGATGCTAGTTTTGCTCCGGCCAGGTGTACAAGGGATGCTAGTTTTGCTTTGGCTGGGCTGTACGTGTGTTGTAGCTTGATATGCTTGATTGCTTCTGTCATGAAATAATGTAGAAATTGTGTAGTAAAAATGGGTAGTTTTTTCGATGACCACAAGTGGTCTTCCACTGTACTCTTCAAATTCATTGCTTTTTTTTAACGAAAAAGTAAATCTTGGTAGAGCGATAGACTGGATTTACTGTAGCTTTAATTCGGCTCTTTGTGAGAACGTCATTTAAGAGATTCTGATAGCTTCATTTTACAGATGTAATGTAATGAATTTTGCTGTAGCTAAGAATGTCGTCCATTAGTGATTACCCGGAGGGGTTCGAGAACCCCCCTGCAAATGCTCTTCGGATGGAAAATGACGTCACAATGAAAGGTTGGTTGTTGAAGAAATCAGGAAGAGACAAAATAACCCTCAGTCCAATTGGAAAATGTAAGTTATTCTGGTGGTCTTGCAGGTTCGAGAAATAAGTTGTGTCACCTTCTACAACCGACAGAAAGTTGCAAGTACTAGAAAAGTACGGCACGAAGAGCTTTCAGCGGTAGGCGACGTGGACCTAACGTGTTGTCAGATTCAGTGCGCTTCTGCACGACCAGTGCAAGAAGCAGGGAATTACGATGAAATATATCGGCCGCAACGCCATAAAACCGATATAAACATCATACTCGCGGTTAGGAGTTCAGTATTGGGATTAAGTATTTTACAAGATTCTAGATTCTTACCATTTTCTCCATTATTCAAAAGTTTTAAAATGCAAACTTTGAGGTTGGAACAATAACTGATTGTATTGATAACTTGTTTACGTCACAGATGATAAACGATACGTCATAATACTGAAAGGATGGGTGTATTACTTCAAAGACGAAAGCTCAGAAAAACCACAAAATCGATTTTCTTTGGAAGGATACAGTGAGCAGTGAGTTGCCGTTTGCTTCATTGATTTGCCCAGCGATTTGTTGCAGCGAAGGGCAGAGGCGATGAGAAAAATGCAATTTCAATGTCCATTTAGATACTGCACGGTTTAACTGCGGCGTATTTTACAAATTTTTTGGGGTGAAAGCAAGCACTAACTCTGGTCAATGATATACAGGGTGGTCCAAAAGTAGGTGGACAGTAGTCAAAATTGGCTTATACCTAAATTAGGTGAATATTAGTAAAAAAAATATTATTTGTTGGTTATAAATAATACTATACATACTATACATGTATACTATACTATACTATACTATACTATACAACACAACAAATAATCTTTTTTTTACTAATATTCACCTAATTTAGGTATAAGCCAATTTTGACTACTGTCCACCTACTTTTGGACCACCCTGTATTCAAGTAGGAAATATATGTCAATTTGGGACTAGTGGCCTGAAATTGTTCTGTAGATTGGGTTTTGCAAATAATGTTTTCATCTTTTTTTTTAACATGCTAAAGAATTCTTATTTAAAGGTCAAGCTTTTGAAAGTAATTGTTTTGCCTATTTTGCTGCAGATCTGTTTAAAGCGTCAAACCCTTTCTCATTTTCAAATAGCTTTCACGTCTTGAAAATTTATTCTTGGAAATCAACTTTTTGTAAGTGTTTTCTTCTTCTGTCATGCCGTTTGGTGAAGGAGGCATCGCTTTTTGCAACCCCCTTGAATACCTCACTGTTGGTTGGTCCAACAACCTTCTTTTTAGCAGCATTGTCCCCTTCTTGGTTGCAGTGCTTGTGATAGAAATATACTGTGCCAGCAGTAGTAGTAACTCAAAAGCAGTTTTGAAGACAAGCTGTTCTGTGTCGCAGCTGCAAAGATCGCTCGAGACGATATGATAAAAATATCAAGTGCCGGTACAGCCAACTGCTGACTTGTTTGTACCGTCAAGTCATCTCTGCCCCGTTCACACCCAGCTCAGTGTATTGCGGAATGTCTCCCGAACTTATTTTATATCCAAGTTAATTCTCGAACAGATGTTGTTTCAGCCCACCTATTCGCATCAGCGTAGTAGCTTCTTTCAAGCATTTTGCGCAGATACAAATTTGGTCACGTGATACACAACAAAGCTTTCGCCGAGTTTTAAATCCGCATTTCGCAAGGAAACATCGCTCAACAATTTCTTCGCCCATTCATGATGTTGTTTGATTTGTGACAGTGTCCTCTGCCGTGGTGTCATCAGTTGTTTTTATTGTTTACAGTGTTACTAAAGCTGACGAGGAGTCGTGCGCATCTCTGCCCTACGTATTCAAAGTCTACCCGAAGAAAAAAGGAAGGACTTGGTACTTTGCCTCAGGTAAGATGTGAGCATGTTTGTGATGACGTCACACGTGGTTCGTCAGAGCAGAAGAGAAAAAAATTTACCCCTTTTCTATCACTCAAAAAACACTTTTTTGGTATTTGTGTTTGCGGTCTACCTAGCACTACCAGGACTTTTTTTGTCAACCTGCCTTGAGTTTTTGCAAGGTTCAGGGGTATTTTGACTTTTGTTTGTAAATTTTTCCCAAAGAAGATTTTGTTTTCTGTACTGGTGTGATAACTATGAGTCCCTCTACCGTCGGGCATTAGATCTGCCAAGTTGCAGGTTGTGCAACCCGATGGCACAACGATTAAGTGCCCTCTGAGCTGTCGGTAAGCTTTCAGTTCATCTCTTCGTGGGGTTAATAACGAAGACTTGATAAATTTGCATTTACTGTTCTCTCTGGTGCTTCCGGCTCAAGAAAGTGTTTTGTTGTTCATTGTTTGCATCAATTTTCACAGCGACTGCTGTAGGTGGTGCAATTGGCCGGCGAATCAAAGGTCAAATCTACGCAATGCGCTATTGCTTTCAAGTTGTAAAAGACGCCAACCACCCCTTTACTCCCATTGAGTCATCGCGGTCACGAGAATGTTTCCAACGCTGTTACTTCGCGTTGACATTTTTATAGCGTAGAGAGGTTAAGATTGCCAATAGAAAAAAAAATCTGTTGTCGCGGAAAACACTTCCTTTTTTTGCTAAAAGTACAAACTTTTAGACGAAAGGTTTAGTTGGAAAGTAAAAGTCAGCCCAATGGGCTGTGCTACACAAAATATATCGCAGACCGTGCAATGTTTGACATTGATAGGATAAAACAGAAAACTGCTGAATATGCTCATCTCAACCTGTTATAACTTCTGACGTTTTCGAAATAGCCGTGATAGGCTATTAGTCACGTGATTATACTACACAATCGACGGCCACATCAGCCTGATAGAATACAATGGAACCAAAAATAGACAAAAACTATGTAACATCCAAAAAACAATCGAACATCAAGTCATGGAACTTGATTTACGTTAGAGGGAATTACCTTTTAAAAAATAACTTTCTAAATGGGATTCATTGAACCGTGATGTCAACTGTGGTTATATTCTATTCCTAAGTTCCGCGTTTTGAGACGTAAAGGTTGTGAGAGAAATTCCCAAGTGTGAAATACAGTTTTCAAGTCGTGATTTTGATGGTCAGCTGTAAAAGTCCAGAAATTTTGCGGGTTTGTTAAATTTTTTCGATCATTAGAACAAGGGAGGCAGCGACTTACAGAACCAGTGCTGCTTTTACTCTGACGCTCGTAGGCGCTTCAGTTGCATGAGAGGCTGTGCCGGCCGCGTGATCTTAGCGGCGGCATGGTTTCCTCCCCACCTCCATATGTAGAATGCGTTCCGGGTTGACACAAGTGTAAAGTCTTGTAAAATTGACACTGTTTTGTCGTGTTCAGATACCAAGGAGCTTATGGATGAATGGAGAGAAGCATTTAAAAGTGAAATTTGCCAATACAATGTGAAACGTGAGTTTGCAACAAGCTTGTAACATTGAGACATCTTTTGGTTGAGTTTGTTCACCGGGCCGGAGTAATCAACTGTAAAGCAGCTTTCGATCATTTTTCCGGAAAAACGTCCACTTTCAACTGATGCGTCTTGTTTTTCAATTTTCCGTGCAAACCGAAATTGAAATCATATTGCTTTGCATATTTGAAATAAGACGTGATTAGGCCAATTACATTTGAACTACGTTTTGTTCAATTTTTGCTACCGGGTTCAATTTGTGCCTAAAGTTTTTTTTTACTTTTTGGCGTCTCCTCTTTCACAAAGGTCTCTTTGTAATCGGACTCCATGATCCCCTGTAATCCCGCATCCCGTGAAAGGGATCTGGCGTTATCGTCATTATTTAGATCACATAATAAAACAAAAACGTCAGACCAGCGGGAAGGAACCGCGACATCACATCAAGTTCGCGTTTCTTTCCTTGCTGGTCACCTTTTGATGGAACGACGCTGTAGATCGGCCATTGCGCGGCGAGGGAGCTGAAAGTTTTACTGAACAACTTTGGCTTAAAATTGCCATCTGAAAGTTACAGTTTTGAATCTCAATCTGAGCGTAATCTCATTTCCGCTAGATATAGCCTTTGATCCCACAAAAGTTCAACGGGGAGGGAGTGGATGGTTTCGTTTATTTATTGAAACGTAGTTCACATTACATCATACGAGTGAGTGACGTCGCTTAAAACAAACCAATTTCACCTACGCACCACGCTAATCTATTTCCGTCTGCGACGTGAGAAATTCGATGCTCAGACAAAGTGCATGACGATCTTTAATATCTTTTTCATATTTAGAACGGCGGGGTCTAAAGTTTAAACCATCCAAAAACGAGTGTTTTAAAAGCAACATTGTATCGTTCTTGTTGTTCTTGGAAAACAGTATTTTGTTCATTTAACCATTGCTGTCATTCGTTGATACTTCAACCAATTGTTTATATCGTGAGGAAGTTGCATCATTGTGAGGAATGTAACTTCCTGGTGTTTCTTTCCGCACTCATCAAGCACTGTTACGTGCTTTATAGTGTGCTCATTCAACTTGTGCGGCACCAGCTGACAAAGCACGTTGCCGCGATGTTGGCTCAGCTTATTTATGCTTGGTCAAGTTTGTTTGTTTATATGATGTCATTTGTGCCTAAACTACGTCATCGTGTTAACTGTGAAGTTCCTAGAAGTTTTTATAATTAAAACAAGCAATCATATCTCTAATGTTACAAAGCCGCCATTGATGCAACTATTTGCTCCATGATTAAATTATTGTGGCGTTTTTATTTTTCGTCATCATGAAGGCGCATGAAATTTTACTTTTCACATGCTGCATGATTGTTTTTACAGCCAGTAAACTAAAAGGAAGTTTTTCAATGCCAGAAAAATCGAACGCCAAGCGGACAGAGGCGGAATCTGCGTTCCATAACCGACCGCATAGCATGAACAAGGTCGATCCCAGAAAGTAGGTCAAAGGTTGTTGCTTGCTCTCTTCTTGGAATGACAGGAGGTTATTGAACCCCAGGAAGTTGTCACGTTTGCTAGAGGGTGCTAGTTTTGTGCTTGGTGAGATCGACAATGTGTTTAACGATGGTTCCTTCTGCATGCGTAGTGGTTAGAGGAAAGCTGCAGCTCTGTCTAGAACCAACTTGATCCATGTGACTCCTCAATGGGAACTTAACTTTTTCTTTGTGTTTATCACTAATACTTGAAAGGCAATTGCTGTTCCAGTTAAGAATGGAATCTGTTTGTAAAATCGTTAAATAAAAAAGGTTTTTCTCTCAATCGAATAATAGCTGAGATCGTTGAATGATCGCGTGGTGGCAATTGTATAAATATCTCTTTTCTTTGAATCAACAAGTAGTTCAGTACACATTAAAATATGTAACATTTAAATTACATTGCATGCACGCAGGTGCGGACATTCTGATGTTTCATAGGCAAACACGTGTTTTAATAGTGTAGAGGAGTCATGGGTAAATGGTAAATTATATAGCGAGATGGACTATTTAAGAGGCATTCATCCAAAACCAAAATCTAGTCCTAAATGATGAAATTGATCTTGATAATCATCTCTAAACATTGTTTTAATATTTTATGTTTTCGTTATGTTCCGTTAATGCACGATTAGTCAAAGGTGTGCTTTAGGAGGAAAGTTCAAGGAAGGGGTTTCTTGCAAGTCTTGTTTATAATTCGGTTTTCCACCCACGATGAAAGTGTGATTTGCTCGGCAACTTAGCATATGACCATCATCAAAATACAAGGAAATTCTTTTGTTTGATTGCCTCGTTTGAGGTGGAAATGCATCGTGCCATCACTTTTGTAACCCCAAAGCAGGTCTAAAGTTCTCAATTACGTAATTTTAAACGTTTTTACTTGGCTGATGTCTTACTAAATTCTGAAGTTTTTGCTGCAGGTTAGTGAGCAAAAATTCTGTGTCCTCGTCACAGAGTTCCGAAAGTCGTGACAGTCTGAGCTCAATCCAACTTGAAGTTCCTTCTCTGCATATAGATGAACCGCTGTACCAACCGATTGAAGAAAGAGGTGAATGGATTGTTGCAGTTTATGCAAATAGATCGCGCTAGGGGTGTATTTTTTTCTTACATATAGAACGAATGCTTTGGACAAATTGCGAGTTCGATGCTTGGTTGGTTTCTGCGATGTACCTTGGAGATATTTAGCGGTAGTTTTCTGTTTATTGTGATGGATCCGCACTGTTCTGGTGGTTCTGACAACTCCTAAGCTGTTCTGAACTCGCGTTGTTTTGTCTTTAAGCAAAAGTTTTCCTGCTAGCGGAGAAATATATAAAACAATAACGATGCCTTTGAAGCTAAAGTGATTGCGGTCAAACCTGCAATTATTTTTTGGCGATCAAAAATATATTTTCTCCATCAAAATTTTGAGTCTTATGTAAGATTTGAAAGTATCATTTTGTTTTTCTTATTCTCCTAGATCAGAGTTGTAAGCGAGTCCAATATTTTAGGCCGAGCCCGAGTTGAACCAAAAAATACAAGCCCGAACTCGGCCCAAACTCGAAAATTTATTTGCAGCTCAAATTAGGCTAGAATCTTAAATTTACCAAATGAATCGGATCTCACGCAAGTCTAAGTTCTCAGACTTCGGTTGTAATCGATTAGATTAACTAGGACAACTACTTAGCGTCAGTCGGCAGAGAACAGCACACTTTTACGCGAACTCCCTCCCATCACACAACAAGGCACGCATGCAAGAGGCTCGAGTACAATATGCGCGGCACGCTCAGTACGATTACATTACAGCTTCAGTAAAAGAAACGACCCGAGGAAAGAGTTTGCTTAAAAAAGGGGAAATTAGGATGCGCACATGTGGCAGGGTGTCATGTTAAATTAGGGCCTAAATTTTTTTCGAAACTTAAGTCCAAACTCAAATCTGACTCGAAAAACCCTGACCGATTTACAACTCTAAACTAAATACGTCACTGGGTTGCAACACAGCTGCAAATGACAGAGGCCGGCAGCCTGTTTTGACCTATAAGATCTCTTTTGGGTAACTACGTCATGAACGGTTTAGCCATTACGGTTTTGTCGAGCTTTAGGACCGGTAATCTGTCCTTTCACCATCCCAGGGCCATGATCATGTCTTTCAAGTTATATGTCGGGAAAAGCTCGGAGCAGAAGTTTTTTGTATTGCCCAAAGTTGTTAGTCGGGAAGGGTTTGCGGGTCAGATCCGAGTTCAGACTGGAGAAGGGAAAGAGCTCGCATAAAAGTGTGCTGTTCTTTGCCGACTAGCACCAAGTAGTTATCATAGCTAATCTAATCAATTACAAACAAAGTCTGAGAACTTAGACTTGCGTGAGATCCGATTCATTTGGTAAATTTAAGATTCTAGCCTAATTTGAGCTGCAAATAAATTTTCGAGTTTAACGCCGATTCCGACCAAAAGTATAAAGCCTGCTTACAACTCTATTGCATCAATGATGTGTACATCTTGTGATCTATGGGACTGACACATGGGACATCGCAGTACATGGGGTATCGCCACATAATTCATCGCAATACAATGCGGTCAGCAACTTGATCTTCCGCCCCATAGGCATAAAAGAAGCGGCAAGAAGGCTGCGCCCCTCACACTGTTTTCAGCCACCAAGTCCACCAATAAATTTTTCAAATAGGCCGAATAATTTCTTTCAAAAAGCTGATCTCCTACAAAAAGTTATTTACCTTTGTTTTACCCCTTTACCCATACCAAACAAAGTGCTTCGCCTATTCTTCGTGTCACACTTGTAGACCGCAGCAAGTGTTTACCCCACATATTTATGTATGTTTGAGGCGTAAACGTGCAATGTCGGCTCGAAGATGGTCCATCTAAGCTGAACGCCTCATCTAAAGGTGAACGCGGTAGCAATACGCTGGTATGAGATCCAGAGTGAGGAATAAAAGTGTGGAGCCTGGCTCCGTTGTTTCTGTCACTCGCATTCCACCAGTGATCCGTCTACTCGTTGGGCACCACTGATAACTAAGTTGTTGGCTTTTTCTAGCGGCAACCGTGCGGCACAGGTGGACGGGTTTCTTGATGCGAGCAGGCGACGCCACTGGTAGAGCAGGAGGTCAGCTCGGTCGAGCAAAAGACGAAGTGGTCTTTGTCGAAGCTTAGCCGATTGCGTGCCTGCGACAATGGAAAGGTTGCCCTTGGTGTAGAACGCAAAAAACCTAAAACATCACGCTAGGCGGCGTTGATAGCACTTTTAATTTGGTTGGAGTGACCACTGCGGCTCCAAACAGGCGCGCTGACTTCAACGATCGCACAGATTAGTGCTAAAGGAGCTTTTTCGATGAGCATTCCCCTCCGGGCTGGATTTCGCCAAACGCTTATGCAATGCTCAGCAGGATGTTAAACTTATATGTTATGCTTCGCGATAGGTGAGCGACCTGTCTTGGGTGTTCCGAAGATCTTAGGTTCAAGGCAGAAGGACGGGGCTTATCATTAATTTTAACAAATTGTTTGTTGTTGCTACCCCACCCCTTCCGAGGGATGGGGACATGGTGGAAAACCATAGAGCCCCAGAAGCTGGGCAACTCCCCAGGACCTGAAGCTGAGGTCGTAGAGAGACAGAGAGTCGCCAAAGAGCGAGCGGCGCAAAGAGTCCATAGCTGGACAGCGCAGAATGAGATAAGAGGTGTCCTGGGACCAGTGTCCGCAGGCGCTAGAGGAAGGATTCTTGATTCTGCCAATCCTAAAGAGAAAAGAACTTAACAGTAGGCTGTGTCCGTCACAGCGAAGACGAGAGAGCACACAGCAAGAGTAAAGAGGGAGCACACAGCAAGCGTAAAGAGGGAGCACAAGTTCCTCAGTGGAAAGCGAGGCAACCTGTGTGTCGATGAGACTGCACGCCTCCAGTCCCATAGAAGACAAGAGTGGGTATAAGAGATAAGAGGAGAGAGACTACAAGGGATTGCAAAAGGGACGAGTAGCGCTCCCGGTGTGGCCAATTCATTAGCCGCGTCGTTCCCCTAGAGAAACGAGTGTATGGGGACCCATTGTAGCCTTATAGAACATGAGGATAGAGAAGATATTTTATGCCAGAGAGATTGAGGTAAAAGGAAAGATGGAGGAGAAGACAGAGTGGCGAGGACAGAGCGAAAGTCATAGAGGAGGAAAAGAGAAGAGAAATGGCAGACTTGTTGGTGCTGCCGAGACCAGCAGAGAGCTTTCAGAATGGCCCAGGCTTCAGCGGAAAAACTTTAACATGTTGAGCCTGCTGAAATGGAAAGGTGCCACAAAGTGAGCAGTTGGCAAGTACGCCAGAGCCGCCTTTGCCAAAAAGAAAAGGAACAGAACCATCTGTCCAGATCACCAGATGGTGAGGTGGGAGAGGGTCAAGGTGAGCGAGAGCTGCATCTTGACGAGAAAGAGCAAGATTAAAGCGGGAGCTGGGAGAGGTAAGGGTGGACTCAACAATGAAGGAAGGCAGGTTCCAAGTAGGTGAGGGAAGCCAGTAAAAAGAATCTCCCTAGAAGAAGTAGAAGGAAGCATGAGCGAATGAGTGGACGCAAAAGCTCTCCAGGAGGATATGCAGAGTCTTGATTTCACTCCAAGTCTGTCCAGACCTGAAATGGAAAAGGAGATTGGGAAACGAAGGGCCCGCTTATAAGATGACAGAGCGAAATGAGTCAGGGTGATCCGTAAGAGAAATAGAGACGCCTCAGAGAGGACAAGGGGTATAGGAGAGAAAGAGAGGCAGTAGGAGATGGCGTAACTAGCCGCTTGGTGAAGGGGTACCAATTTGGTGATATTGGTAACTCTTAGAAAAGGAAACCATCCGGGTAAAGCGTAAGTGAGAAGAGGCCGAAGAAAAGCTTTATACTGAAGAAGAAAGAGGAACTTCTTAGAAAAGCCCAATAAGGATACAAAGATGCAGCATAGGGCTTTGAGACAAGGGAAGAACTTGGCCTTCAGCGAAGATACATGTTTAGAAAAAGAAAGAATGCGATCGAAGATGATGGCAAGGAAAGTTAGAGTGAGATTGAAACGGAGGCGGGAGTTGAATAAGAGAAGGTGTGGCTGAAAGTTAGCTTGGTGGGGATCCACTGAGAAGAAGGAGGCCTCACATTTGCTTGAATTGAGAGCAAGACACCAGCACTCAGACTAGCGCTCCATTCGAATCAAAGCTCCCTGTGTGGCCTCCACCGCAGTAGGGACCGAGGGGGAGGAGGTCCAAAGAGCCAGTTTGTCAGTATAAAGAGAACAGCTGACGGAAGAAGGCAGAGAAGCAGGGAGATCGTTGATGAAAGGATAGAAAAGTACAGGGCCAACAACGAATCCTTGTGGAACACCTTGACGGACTTGAAAGGAGCGACTTTTGTGATTTTGATAAACTACGAAAGCGTGTCTCTCAGAAAGAAAAGATAAAGTCCAACGAGCAAAGCAAGGAGGGATGCCAGCCGAAATAATTTTGTGGAAAAGGACGGGGTGTCAGACAGAGTCGAAAGCTTTCGAGAAGTCGATAGTAGCAAGAATCGTCCGAGAGTTCAGTCTGAGTTTGGTAAACCCATCTGAAATGGACCGAGAAAAAGCAGAATTTGATCGAGAGTAGACCGTTCAGGGCGGAAACCGGCCTGGCGGGGAGAGAGAATGGAATTAGACTCCAGAAAGAAGAGTAGACGCAATAGAATGATGTGTTCAAACAGCTTTGATACGCAGGAGGTGAGAGAGATAGATTGGAAGGAAGCAGGAGAGTCGAGAGGCTCTCATTCTGTGGATGGGAATAATAGAAGATATCTTCCAGATGGAAGGAAAGGAATACAAAGGCCAGGAAAGATTAAAAGTGTGAAGGGGAAAATCCATGTTAGAGCGAGAAAGGTGCTTTAGCGTGGAACAGGCAACTTTATCTGGGCCAGTGGCAATGGACAAGGAGAAATTTGTGGCAGCCGCAAGAAATTTAGCGGGTGAAAAGAGGCAGCAAAAGAACAAATGAGACTTCAGAGCATGAGACTCGGCCGAGCTCGGAAAGGTAGCCTCTGTCTCTGTGCTACGTAGAGCCTTTGGCTGGGAAACAGAAAAGTGAGATCTCAGGTAATTGGCAAAGACCGAAGCCGACTCCCTGGGAGAGGAACAGTTGGGGAAGTTAGGAGAGGAGGAAGAAGAGCCAGCGACAGAACGAAAGAGAGAATAGAAAGGTTTAGGGTTAGATTTAAGAGAGAGAGAAGAGCAAGTCGCCTGCCATTCTTGAGCCTCGGCTTTGGCGATGGCCGATGAAAGACGAGACATGTCGGGAAGCAGAGGTGTAAGCCTGTCGATCTTCGTCACATCTGTGAGCGGTATCGAAAGCCTTACGTGTTTCACTAACCGCTTCTTTCACTTCAGCGTACTACCAGGCTTTGGGTTGGCGTTTGATGCGGCCGAAAGGAATGGAAAATTTGGCCGCATTCAGTGTCAGAGAAGTGAAGAGAGCAGCAACAGAGAAAAGAGAAGATCATTCATCTGCAGAAGGGCAGTGAGAGTCGAGATAAAAAGCGAAGTCATCCGAAGCACCTCCCAGAAACCAGAGAAGAGGGAGCAAAAAAGATGTCAGGGAAAAAGCAACTGTCAAAGAAGCAATCGAGAAGAGTAGATATTTCAGGGTCATTGAGGAAAAGAAGGTCAGAAGAGATCGCCCAATCGAATACTTCCTCCCCAACAGGGTCGGAAGTACTTTTGAGTCCCAGCGGGGGGTGATGGCAGTTGAAGTCCCCCAGAATGAAGAGATTTCTGGAGGAGGAAATAATGGAGGAAGAAAAAGAGTCGGTTCTGCTATCTGTCGAAGAAAAGCGATTAGGGAGAGCATAAATATTAATAATAGAGAGCGAGGAGTTGTTGACTCCTACATAATCATAGTAGGGGTCAAGCAAAGAAAGAGGGGGAAGAAAATTCAGAGAAGGATAAGCCCTGTCTGACGAAAGTGATGGCCCACCGCTAGTGTGCATGGTATCGGTAAATAGAACGCCAGACAGGGAATGAGTGCAATCAGATCGCAGAGCTGAGAATTCAAGGATAAAGAAAGAGGAAGATAAATTAAGGTTTGATTTATGGATAAAGATAAGGTCAACAGGATGAGATGAGATTAAGTGTAGTAGTTCAGTGCTCCTGGCTCGGAGACCTCAAGCATTCCATTAAATAACCCTGAGCGAGTCAGGGAAGGAAAAGGAAGCAGAAGGTATAGGAAAACATTTAGGAACATGAAGCGGGTACAGAGTGAGAAAATACAAGGTGGGCAAAAAGGGGGGTAAGAGGTTTAAAGGCAAGGGTGGGGCGGGAGTGCTGCATTAGCAGAAGGGGGATCAGATGGGCCGCGTTGCCCAGTGGAGTTATACAACCTGGAAGAGTGAGAGGAGGAAGTCACTATGTTGGTAGGTGTTGTATCTCCAGAAGAAGGAGGGACGCAGCAGGAAGGCAGCTCCAAAAGTGAGAGCTGCCTACAGTTTTGAATCTAGAAAAAAAGTGACCACCTTAAATGGACCCATTAGATGCAGGTGCAGTATTGCACCCGACCTACCCCTCCAGTTCACATTTTTCAGCGCACACCGAATAGGGAAAGACGGGTCCAGGGTTAGGATGAACGTTGCCACTCATCAGGAGAAAGAGAAAGAGAAGACGGGCAAGAGAAAGACAGAAGAGAGAAAACTGGCGACCGATTTCAAATAGGCTGCGTGCTGCCCTTCTGCGGTCGTTCAGAGGGCATGAAATGTGGTTTATGAGAGGGGAGTGCCCGGGGTAACTGGGACCCTCGAAAAGGCCAACAGCCATTTCGGCCCAACCCAAAAGGTGTCTGGAAGCGCACCATCACGTTGAGGCGGATATTAATTAGTGCAAAGAAATTGTTTTTGTTTCACTCCTTTGTTCTTAATTTTTCTACCGGTGCAATGGCGTAATGGTTAAAGCTTCCGCTTCGCAGTCGGTAGACCTGAAGTTATTTCCCAAGTCTAGACATACCAAAAGACTTTAAAAAATGTTATTTGCAGTTTCTCTGCTTGGCGCTCAGTATAAAATGGGGCAGTGTGGAGAACGAGCCGACAAGATTGCTTGTTGTGTACTTGGGCAAGGCACTTAGCCGGACACCTCCATCTTTATGTGGCAAAGAGGTGGCGGGGCCAAGCAGTCTACTCGTCGTGGTGTCCCAGTCTGACGAAAGACATGCACACAGAGCATGAGCTCATACGTATAAATGATTGAATAAATTTCTATTTCTGAAAATTCGGAGATAAGAGAGAGAGAGAGAGGAGTAGTGATTGACTTTAACAAGGCATTTTTGCTTGGATAAGTGTTGTTTATGCTGTCTTGCAAGTTTTTCTCGAACAAAAGAGCGTTTACTGTGAGCTGGTTTGCTTAATTAGGCTAATCTCACTTCGAAACCACCGGTGGTATTGTTCCGAGCTTCACGATCGGGACAGATTTTTACCGAAGCCAAGGTTTTTCGATCTCGCAGTCACGACTCCTTGTTTATTTCCACCGTGCCTTTCATCAACCACGTTTTACCACGTGATCGGTTTGGATTCTACTTTCAAACACTTTCGCTGTTTGCTTGTTAAATCTTTATCCTTAAGTTACAGGAAACCTTCACCATCAGATATAAAGCAATTTGTATTTGGATCTGCTTCGGAGTTATCATTAGTGCTGGCTCAGTGCATCTCTACCACAAACACTGCTGCCAACAGTGCAAATAGCTGTAAAGTGCGTATGCAGTAGCCATAACAACGTAGACATTAGGAAAGTAGCATGTTGTTCTGCGAAGCTATTGAGCGGACGAATGGCCACGTTTATGATTTCTGTTTATATTTTGCAGATGATGTTGAGGAAGCGGTTAAAGATGGAGTGGTAGGACGTCCTCGTCCTCCTTACCATTTAATGCTTCCCCGGCTCCCTCATCCTAAGGGAATGCATTCCACGGGATGGAACCGAGGAAAGGAGGATATAATGGATGATGAAAATTACATGATAATTGACGACATTGACACTTCGCCATATCCTGACAAACCTTTGCCAGCTCTTCCGTCATTGCAAGGCAAGCCTGATCCGCCAGATTTGCCGTTAAAGCCGTCGGACAAGAAGAATGTTTGGCGTGTTAGCAGCATCCCTGATAAAGTTGCTCCAGAGCCACCAATACGACCGTCAGCTCAGCCAGCGTACGAAAAACCACAACGCTTAAGGACCGACACTGTTCAAGACAAGCCATTGCCACCTTTACCGCCCGATGAACCGGTTGACTTTTTTCCTGGCCCCTCATACCCAGATGATAGGACAATACAACCAGCCTACAACGCAGAACAAATTGCTGCTGCAACTAAATTAAACGACATTGATGACCAAGTCTATGACGACCCTGCAGACAATGAAAACGTTTTCGCAAACAACGTAATCGCAAACCATTTAAATGCAGGAAATTTTAGCCCACAACACTTTCTAATACCAAGTCAGAACGTTTTAGAGAAAATCAATTTGAAGCCAGTTGTTAGAGAAGCGGGCAACCAATCCCCTTCAAAGCAGTTTCCGCTTAAAGATAAGATGTTAAAAAAAAATGAAACAACGGCAAATGGCACCAGCACACCGAACACTCTAACAACTAAAGGTCTTCCTCCGTTTAAACCAAAGCCTGATGTAGCAAATCCGCAAAATAACTTATCGACTGGCAACCTTACGTCCGGAAAACCGCTCGTGCCTCTGGTAGGCTCCCAGTCACCATTATCTCCTTTCAAATCTACGAGTCCCACTCCCCACTTCAATTTTACAAATAACTCTGATCATCGAATTGCGTCAAAATCCACCTTAAGTGATTCTCCCGTTAAGCCATCCGTTTTATCTAAACCAGCCGATAAAGCATCTTCTTCAACTTCCGCTTTAGAAGCTTCAAATGGCTCTACCAAATCTCCGACACAGTCAAAACCTATATTGCCTTCGGCCAAGCCTTCATCATCCTTACACTTGTCCGGGACTACTAAGCCTCCCACGATATTTAACAAACCAAAATCACACACATTTTCATCGACAACATCAAATTCCTGCGCCGAAAACAAACCATCCAAAGCTGTTTCAGCGTTTCCTAAACCTAAATCCAACTCATCAAATTCCTGCACCGAAATAGAATCATCCAAAGCTGTTCCAATATTTTCCAAACCGAAACCAAACTCGTCAAATTCTCGTTCCGAAATACAGTCATCCAAAACTGTTCCAGCGTTTCCTAAACCCAAACCGACCCCATCAAATTCCTGCACCGAAATAGAATCATCCAAAGCTGTTTCATCATTTCTAAAACCGAAACCAAACTCATCAAATTCTCGTTCCGAAATGGAATCATCCAAAGCTGTTCGAACGTTTCCTAAACCCAAACCGACCCCATCAAATTCCTGCACCGAAATAGAATCATCCAAAGCTGTTTCATCATTTTTAAAACCGAAACCAAACTCATCAAATTCTCGTTCCGAAATGGAATCATCCAAAGCTGTTCCAGCGTTTCCTAAACCCAAACCGACCCCATCAAATTCCTGTACCGAAATAGAATCATCCAAAGCTGTTTCATCATTTCTAAAACCGAAACCAAACTCATCAAATTCTCGTTCCGAAATGGAATCATCCAAAGCTGTTCGAACGTTTCCTAAACCCAAACCGACCCCATCAAATTCCTGCACCGAAATAGAATCATCCAAAGCTGTTTCATCATTTTTAAAACCGAAACCAAACTCATCAAATTCTCGTTCCGAAATGGAATCATCCAAAGCTGTTCGAACGTTTCCTAAACCCAAACCGACCCCATCAAATTCCTGCATCGAAATAGAATCATCCAAAGCTGTTTCATCATTTCTAAAACCGAAACCAAACTCATCAAATTCTCGTTCCGAAATGGAATCATCCAAAGCTGTTCGAACGTTTCCTAAACCCAAACCGACCCCATCAAATTCCTGCACCGAAATAGAATCATCCAAAGCTTTTCCAACGTTTCCTAAACCGAAACCAAACTCATCAAAACCTTTATTTCTAAATTCTGCACCTTTAAAATCGGTTTCACCAAAGCCAATATCATCTTCATTAAAGCCTACCTCAACACAAGCAGCGAACAAACCACCTATAAAGAAGAGTTGTGAAAATAACTCTGCTGACAAATCTGTCAGTATTCTTGATCGTAAGAAAATGTTCGAAAAAAACTCCTAGCTTTGAAGTAAAATGAAGCAACCCTACCTTCACAAAATGATTTCTATAGTTAATTGTGCCCTGCAGACGTTTGACGGCATTTAATATTATAGAGAACATAGTTTTTTGACAAATTTTTGACTCGTTTCTGCGCAAGCGCACTAAGTTGGCGAAAAAAGAGAAAGTTTATAACAGCAGTGGTGATACGACCATGGGCGATAGCACGTCTCGTTGGCTTCTCAAAAGCTCCTTGCAACGCTAACGCTAAGAATGTTCACTGTGAAAATCGAACGAGTAGACTTATAACATCAAATTTTTCACGATTCTTTCATTACTATAAGCCGCCAGACAAGATAGCTGTGAAAGTCAAATTATAAGTTTTAGTCTCAACTTGATTTGAACTTCAAGCCTATACGGACCATTTAGCCACCTCGCCAATCCCCTAATATAGATTAAAGGTAACATTAAACTAATGTACAAAAGCATAGTGTTTGAAGTAGTATTAATTACTTGGAATTATCTTCTTGATCTTGCTATTTTTCCTCATTGCCCGCGATTAAAGTCAGTGGTACAATAACATTTCTTAAATTTCACAACCACAAAAACTTGACTGGTTTTTTAAAGTTACACTGCGAGAGATCTAGCACCCGCGCCTCATTGGGTTTGAATTGTGAAGCTGCTCATCCAGCATGTCGTAAGAGGCGACTCTTGGGTACCCACTAATGGCAGTTGGTCTTGTTGGTGGGACTCCCAGTCAGTAATTTGCGTTCATAACTGGCTCGAAATTGGCTGCTACTTTTCCCCAACCCTAATTCGATTAGGTTGACGGCCTAAACTTAGATTACCGTTCGCACTGTACCTTTATTCCAAGAAAGAAGAGGGGTGAACCAACCAAACAGGAGATGTAGTCATGTCAGATGTTGCTGTAAAGCTCTCAGGTTTTAATCAATTGTGCATTTTGAAAAAATAATATGTTTTTTGTTTTTTTCTGCTTGTAACTGTGACTTTACGATTTTGTATTAACAAAATGAAATATACAAATAGTTCTTTAAATAAATAATGGAATATTCATCCGCCAGTAAGGTCGCGGAGCAGAAACAATTTAGTGAACTCGGCAAGTGTGATCATTACAAAATTAAAAAAGCAGCGTATTATGGGGCATGCATCACAAAGATTTGTTGTTGGGTGATGATGTGGGACTGTTGGTCTGCAAAATGGGCTCCCATCCATCTCCACAATTGAACGCAATTAGGGTCTGCTGCGAAATACCTGAAACGCTTCACGTATCTGAATACATTGTGACAAATCTCTTCAGTAGGGACTTCAGCCAATAAACCTCGGTGTAAATGATAGAGATCGCTCGCTTTCTGGTCAGGTATTCTGGGTCCAGTTCGTAAAAAGAGCCAGTAACAATTGCTACCTACTCCAACGCCGTCAGTGCAGAGATTTAGAAAGACATGTGAGAGATGTTTTGGTTGGTGATGATCTTGTAGTCATTTGTATAAAAGCAATTAGTAAGTACTCAATCATCAACAAAAAAATGGACACAGCAATCAAGATAATAACCAGGGGTGAGCAAAAAAAGCAATTGGCCCCGCAATATTTATCAAATTCCGGTTTTTCACCAAATTCGTTTGTGCCTTTAAAAAAGTGGGGGGAGGACGTAACTGAAAACTTTAGTAATTGCCTCTGAAATTCGCTCAACTCTTTGATTTTTGTAAATATCTTGCGGCGTTTGCAAATAAATCATGATTGTCAAACATGGTCGCATAATGAATTTGCTTTTCCCCTCAAAAAGTTTTGGTTCGCTTTGCTACTTTTGAAATATTGAAAGTATCAGCGTTTCTGCAACTGCAGAAATAGTCCCAACGAGTACCGGTGACAATATTTTTGTCAGGAACTTTGTAGGAATGATAAATAGTCGCATAGCTTTTTTCCACTACCGTTAAATCTACCACTGGTTCTACTCAACAAACACTGCTAAAACCTTCCCAAAAGTAGTTTTTGTTTTGTCATATTGAAATTGCACCTAGCGTTTTGGGTAAAGAAAACCTTAAAAATAGTTAGACGCACGCTCAAAGTGGTGGCACCAACGAAGCAGTTTAAATCGGTGAGTGATTCGGGCCCCCAAAGTACTCCACATTGCAGCACGTGTCGAATATAAAATCGAATATTATGTTCTGCCATGTTCTACTCGGCCGCTTTTCTATCCTTGCACAGCGTTTCCCAGAAGACTTCATGCGAATAAAACCAGGAAGGTTGACACTGCTGTATTTGTTTATCTCCTGGGATCAAAAAAATTTGTTCTATATACTCGACCCTCGTTTATCCGGTCTTCGTTAATCCGGAATTTGTTTCATACGGACAGTGGCAGTCAAACAAAAGTCACCAACTTTCCTCCACTTCACCGTTCTACTCCCCAAACCCCAGCCATGTAGATATATTGCAAATATTTTTGAAGTAAGCAAAACTATAACGCTATTATCTCTTATTTTTTTCAATTTTATTGGCATTATTTAGGCTTCATACGATTGTGTTATTCGGACTTTTTCATTATTCGGACCGGTTCCTGCATCACTTAGTCCAGAAAGTGAGGGTGGAGTGTACTTCAAACGAAGTTGTTGAGTGAGGTCAAGTTTTGGCTCGCTTTTACAGCGAAAAAGTTCTTTTTTCAAATATTTGTGAAAAGCAGGGATGAAATTTTAAGTTTTTGGTAAAACGGTGAGAAAAGCAAGTTGCTCATAAAATGAAAAAATAGTAAAATCAATCTCGCGTAGGTGAAGCGGTAAAGCGATTTCCTCGAACGAAGCGCAAAACAAAACCGGCGCGATGGTGTAGTGGTGAGAGCGTCCGCATCGTAGTCGGTAGGCCTGAGGTTCGTTTCCTGAGTCGAGTCATACCAAAAGACTTTGAAAACTGGTATTCACAGCTTCCTTGCTTGGCGCTCAGCATAAAAAAGGGATAGTGTAGAGAACAAGCCGACAAGCTTGCTTGTTGTGTCCTTGGGCAAGACACTTAACGGGACGCTCCCACCTTTATGTGGCAGACAGGTGGCCCACCCGTACTTCACCGGATTACAATTGTGAAGTTGCTAACCCAGCATGTCGTAAAAAAGACGATCCTTGAGTACCCACCAGTGTCAGTCCGCCTTGTTGGTGGTGGGGCTACCAGTCACTGAAGACTGGTTCGAAATGGGCTGCCATCTTTCCCCTAGCCTAATTTCAATCAGGTTGACGGTATGCCGTACCTTCATTCCGAGGAAGAGGAGGGGTAACCACAAACAAACAAGCGCAAAACAAGCCTCCATATTGCGTTATTAACATGATGCTTACAAGTGATGATTTGTTTACTTTTAACCGATGTACGCGCTCGTCCATCAATCTTGACATTTGGTGCGAGGCAAACAATTCTGTTTTGTATTGAATGATATCATCAGACTTTACCGCTGGTGGTTTGGCCTACAATAAATTTTTGTTCTCAAATTACGATAAACTTTTTCGGTTTGGAACTATTTTGTAATTAAGACACAGAGAAACTAACTCACAGCTTGCGCCAAACCTGCTTCTTTCCATTGGAACATAAAAGTGAAGAAGACAAATCCTCGCATTATGACGACATCATTTAAGCCTCCACTACAAGAACAGAGTTGTTCATCCAACATCGAACTTGTGGTGATAGTCGGCAGACAATTTAAATTCGCTACTCCGGCGTACGATAAGATAAAATAGGAAAACTCCCCGAGATTCACTCCGAGAGGTTAGAGTGTTGCTTCCACTTTAACACGGATGGCAAAACAAAATTTCTTAATGTCTTTGATGCATTGCTTACTTAAACGTGATTTGAATTCGAGAAAAAAACTTAATGTTTTGCAGACAATGCGAAGTTGCAGTCATTTTACAAGCATTGCAACCGCAGAACTAAATCAGGCAATGCAAGTAGGATGCCAAAATCACAAAAATGGCCTTTCAGATATTGCTGCTTTTTCTGTGTTACAATCTAAAATGATGTAAATTAATCCGAAAGGGTAAATAGTACGTTTAAGTTTGCTATCTTAGTTTTGCTAAGTGTTTTAATTATTAAATTCGTGTAAAAATAAACTTTACTGCTCAAAGTAAGATATTAATTGTTTAAACATTCCTTCTGCCAGGAAACTGATTATCTGTTCTTTTATTGTGAAACAGTCTTATTGTTTGTTTTTAATGTAAAATCTTTGGGGCACAATCTTTAAATTGCGAAGTTGCCGCTTTGTTTTCAGTTGTTTACATTTTCTTTAAAATGATTTTGTCTTTGTATGGTGAAATTGTACCTTTTTTTGAGTTAACGGCCAGGTGATTTGATGAGTTACAAAATTGTCAATCATCAAAATTTTGGATTTATTTTTCGAAGTCAAACGTGGCGAAGTGAGCGTGGATTTGGGAATGATGGTCATCTGTTTAACTGCTCTCGTCTCTTCAAGATCTTGCCTTTAGTGGATTGCATTTTAGCAAGAAGTATAATCGACTAGCCGGCTTTGCAAGCGTTGCCGACAAGACCTCCATTCAGTAATGTCCAACCATAATATTCCAAAAAATACCGGTTTTGCCGGCCAAATCGGCTTCACTCAATGGATAGCTGTGAAACAGTAATAAAAATTTTGTGTTTTTCCACATAGCCAAATTTCGTTTCGAAAGAAAACTATCGTTTTTTGAAACACAATTAATTAAAATCAACATTATAGGGGATTGTGCATCTACTACATGTGTCCAGAGTTTCTCAAGTCCCTGGTAACATCTTTTTTGCTCTGTTTTTACCATAGATGTTTTATAAACTCAGCAAGTTTCTATTCATTTTATTCAGCAAGGACAGGAAAGCATATCAAAGTTGTGGGAGGGTGCCAAAGGAACTGATAGTTATTTTCAGAATTAAGCTATTAAACGTTAGGCCCTCTACTTACGACGTTTTTGTAATTGTAGGCGTATTAGCTAACGTCTCTGGCTGCGTGCATGCTGCTTGGTCCTGGCGTAAACGCAGCCAGGCAAAGAGCAAACTAATCACAAGCCAAGCACTTAAAGATATCGTTAAATGGTTACGATAGCAGGGCCCATCATTGATGTCGAGGTTAAGAAACTTAAGCCTACTGAGCCGGTTTCACCCAATTGCAAAGAAAATAGTTTCAACATTTAGATGATTTGTAGCTCGACACCAATATTTTGTTGCAGCAGAAAAAACAGGAACACCTTTATATTCCCTTGTTGTATGAGGATCACTCATTTTTTGCTTGGAGTATTGTGTCGAGCTACCTTTTTAAAATGTGTCGATTAAGGCTTTTTTTAAGTCTTCAAAGACTTCATTTTTAGAAGAATCTTTAGGAAAATTTTGATAGGTAATGCCAATGAATTATGCTTTTGAGCAAAAAGTACTCAAAATGTATCAAACAACTAACTTTTCATCAAAACTGCAGGTTTCTTAGGCGTAGTAGGAAAGCCGGTCAATTAAAAATTGAAAAAGTGGTTTGGCAAATAATTTTTGATCAGCCATTTTAAACTAATTAGAGATACATATTGCTAAAAAGATAATTTCCTAAGCATTCAAACAGTACTAACAATCAGTACCTTATCATAACCTTTATGTATTGAATTTGCCAACTTTAATTCAGCTTACCACTTTTTGGAAAAAGAGTGAAAAGTTACGCTAACCGTTTTAAAATTCAATTTTTGCGGTATAAAAACATATAGTAAAGGCACATGTTGTTGCCCAAATTATCAAAATTGCCTTAAAATAATCTTCAATTGTTACACAAATTGTGAAAATCGGTTCAGAAATGAGGTTTGAGTAAACTAATTTTGTAAAAATTGTGCATCTTTTAAAAAATCTGCATGTGGTAATCGCTGGTAGCAAAAGTGTTGGTTGTATCAGACGCATTATGAGAGCATAGAGTAAGTTTCAAGCGTGCAGAAAAAATGAGAAGCAATGCTTAAAATCGTTAACAAAAAAGTCGCTTGTGGCATCATTAATTGAGCTTTAATAATTGTTAAGTTTTTTGTCGAAAGCATCTAATTAATATCCATCGAAAAAGATTTTAATCGCGTTTCTACGATAAGTAGATTTTGAGATAACACAGAGAATAAATTACACAATCAAACGTTAGCTGTGATTTCATTTTAGACCACAAAAGAATAACATTTTTTGTAAGTTGTTAGGTCGAAGACTTGCTTTTGTTTGAAAAAAAAGTTTTTCTCTGTCAAAAAATTCAAATTAAAAAAATTGATTACGACGTCATGATGACGTCACAAAACCCCTTATAGCACTCCCTTCTGGAATGTCCTTGATTGTGCCAAGTTTGATGTTCGTGCGTTCTGTAGTCTCTGAGAAATTAAAACACACACACAAAAAGATATTTGAGACTGATTTTGACAGCGACAATCTCAACGTTTCGTTTAAACTGCATTTGAGTTGTTTTTCAATAACTATCTCCATATACTTTTGTAATAATTTCTGCTGTACTTTGGTCGGAGGAAAAGATTGGAGAAAGCTTGGAATTGCTTCTCCGCAAGAACTGAGGTGTGACACTCATAGAGATCACGGGATGTTTTTTGAGACCTTTGAGAGAGTTAAGGATTCTGCAAAGCCTTAATGATGGTAACCCAGGGCCAAGCTCACAATATTGAGTGAAAACGAGAATTTAAATAAATTTTTGATCGGTGACAAGGGTCAGCAAGAGGCATAGTTTAAGGACAGCTCTATGTACCTCCACTTGAGTTTTCGACATCCGAGGGGGAGGACCTTTTCAGGTGTTGTCTCCGATCAAAATTTTCCCGATTTAAGATTATTCTTTGCAATAAATAGTTTCAACTATTTGATCTAGTTCCAAATGATGAGACATTGTTTGAGATGTTGAAACATAAGATGATTGGAGAGATATTCTTTTCTCCATTTTGTTCTTCAACTCTTCAAAAAACTTCAGTAATATCATAATGCTGCCCGCAACGCTTTCAATGAAAACAACAGTTGGCAACAACAATAGTTGTTGTCCAGTTGCATTGTCATAGCATAGGCAAAGTGAAACTAAGTGTAAATTTGTGAGGTGAGCTCCTGCAGGTCCATGTGGACCAATAAATCAAAGCAATATCTTTGGTTCGAAATATTCTTGAAAATTTAGTGTAGAATTAAATCGTGTGTCTAAACACCATAGCTTTAGCCCCCCAAACACCATAACTTTAGTCCTCCAAACACCATAACTTTAATGGGGTCTAATTTTAGTTTCCGAGCCTCAACAGTTTCTCAAACAATTCAGTTTTTTTATGAAGTTGTTTGTGCTTTTCTAGTAGCAATAAAATTAGACTGTATGTCTGTTTAGTGTGGTTGAAGTTGACTGATCAGTTATTATCATTGGAGCTGACTCTTTGCTAAGCGACATACTTTTTGTGAATAAAGCAAGGGTGGCAAAGTGGCTGGATCAAACTACAAATCTGAGGTGGCAGGCTTGCAAAACACGTCATGGCTCTGCACTTTCGTTTCTGACGTGAGGTCCAATTTCTTGAATTTGGTCCTGCCCAGACCTGAATGGGTGAAGTACTACGGTCTTCGACCTGGCGTTGGGCATTTCCGCTCATCAATGTTCAGATGGGGCCTGGTTCCTAGTGCGGTAAGTAAATGTGGCACAAAGAAGCCAAGCCCCAATTATACTACTCCACAATGCTCAAAATGTCATCATCCAAACGAGACAAAAGAAATGACCAAGAGGTTTTGGATGATACAAACCTTTATTTCACCATGTATAGCACTCAAATTGTTGAACATCACAGCAGCCTACAACGAAGAAGTGCAGGAGAGCATGTAGAACAAAATTTTGGACCAGAAAATCAAAAATTTTCAAGTCAAAGTTGCTTTCTTATGATGTAGATATTCTGTGCTAAGTTGGAATGACTCGAGTCCGGACCCAGACTCGAATTTAGTTTTCAAAAAATTCGGCTCGAGTTTTCATAACAACTGGTGACTCGGAGTCGACTTGAGTCCAGTTAAGATCCGTCTCAAGTCGACCAAGCAAAATATTTTTGCTGAAACCCATTCACCAAAGAGCAAACCCCAGTTTCAGTTAGGCTAGATTGAATTGTCGCTCAAAATAGCAGCAAACTAAAATAAAAAAACTTCTGTGAGCAACCTGGTGAGAATTTGGTTTTAGGGTTGTTAAATCTAAAAGTGGCTCTTTTTACTTTGTTCACAATACGTTTTTGCGTTGAATTGTGTTTGATATTTTGTTGGATATGGCAATTGTTGGTTATAGCGAGCTATAGAAAAGGAGCGCGTCTGGGGTATTTAGTCCTCAGCCATCCTTTAATTGCGACCACATTCAAATTGCGTGAGTTATTAAAGCTATCAGTACAATTAACCAGGCATTCCACCAGCAACCTGCTTGCTTGCATTAGTTTCCTCAAATCTTAAATCAAGTTAATTACCCATACAAATACTAGAGTAGTGGTACATCCAGGGATGTGCATGCTTCGTAATCAAACCCAACATTACTATTTTGATCCACTTCGAGCAAATTATCGTTTTCACCAAACTCAGTAACAGTCAGAGTCTGCGCTACAGCTTTGACAAAATGAATTTCAATTCGTATGTTGTCGTGTTTTATTAACTCGAAACCGGCTTCTGCTAAATCCAGTTGCGGTGTCAGATCAAAAACAAACGAGGCACAACCGTTCTTGAACTGTTCTCGCGAAATATCGTTACCAGGGTAGCGATAATATTGTCCAGTTTGCGTAAACAATTGCATGTAGCTGCAAACGAAGCAATTGTTTGCAAAATTAGGTTGAAGAGATTTCAAAGGAATCTGAGCACCATCACGACAAAGCGTGATAAAGCTGACGTTATTGTGTTTGAAATTAAAGGGTGATTTTTTAAATTATACGGTTATATGCGTCGTTGTCTACTAGTCCGATCACAATTCGTGTTGGCAGTTGACCCAAAAACAGATTTTCTTTTGCAACACTTCGGTTTCCAGTTGGTATCGTAAAGGTTTTTATTTCAACATGTCTTAGGGGGGCATTTTGCTGTGGCTTGTTGCAAAGCTTTTGCATGAGCTAGCTCTATGGATGAATTTGGCTTCACCTTACGCACAAACAACGTTACCTCTTTTAAGGATACTGTATAGTCGGCTAGAGTTGCGTCACCGTGAAAGCAAACATATTCTTTTGAGCGGTTCAATCGCAAAAAAATTTCGATACCATTCAAAAAATAACGATTTTGAAACGAAAGATCCAGATGCAATCTGCCCATAATATCAATTTCCCTGCTCTGAACAGCCCGGGCTTTACGTTTAGTATATCCTGAGTTGGTAGTGGCCATGGAATCAATGTGACCTGCGGTGTTTCGATGCCACAGATTAGAGGGACGATATTGCATCTTGACCAAAACTAAACAGGTTTTTGATCTACGCACAATAGGGATAGTTATTGTTGGACTGGGTGACAAAGAGTCCATCTAGATAAGCATCGATTTGCGACTACAGCGTGAGTAGAAAGTTACATTCTGGTGCAATCTCAGCATCTGCCACCAAATTGGCTCCATCTGCTACAGTGACACTCGCTCGAACACAGAGAAAAGTGTTTGCAAGATGAATGTAGTTGAAATTTTTTGCACTAATCGCAAATTTAATCGGTCCTTTTGAAATCAAAATAGACACTGGGCGGTATTCGGTCAAACTTCCTTCATTTAAGCTAGTTTGACTCGGTGGAACAGAGAACAGATCTAGTTGGGATGTGGTCAATTCGGCAGAGCTGTGGTGTATCAAGGACGCCATCTTGAGCAAAAATATTGTGATGTTTCTTGGGCCTTCTTTTTTGTACTCGAATTGTTTGCCCTCTGACCGGTCCTTTGCGTTTTCGTATGGCATCTTTCAAGAGATTAGAACCAGCTGCTTTTCCGCGATTGATTGCTGCCTGTTTCGTGTTGTTTCCGCTTAAAACATCGGAAACAAAACCAACTCTGCTGTGTAGCACTTGTTTTCCAATTGCCTTAGCTCCGCTATTGACCAGAGGCAGAACCGTTTTGTTATTGAGCTAAAAATGTTTCCTATTCCGTATCCCTGCTGGTATCTTGCGCCACCAAAACAAGGCATGCCATTGCTATCTTGATTAAAATAATATCATTCGTAAGCCTTCGCGTCAGCAATATTTTGCACGAATGTTTACGTCAGAGGACGTTACAGGTAATAAAGGTTGTTTCTCTACCGTGCTTTCCTTTATAACTGACTTAGTTTCTGTCTTCGAAAATACAAAGTGACAATAACCTTTCCCTTGCGAAATGTAATTGCATTTCGTTGATCGTCGCGAACGAAACATGTATGCCTGAAATATTTTTTTCAGCACAGGATGGTAATGTAATTTGTCATATCTTTTGCTAATGCTGGCTTCAGACTCGCCTTTGACACAGATATTACTCTAAGCAAAGGTGCCAGAGTATGAACAAGAATTCGATGCTTAATGACGTCACAATAAATATAGATTGCAATCACGGGGTCTATATCGACAATGTGCTCTGACGTATAGACACCAGCACTAAAAAAAGTGCTCTTTGTAAAACCCAAAATTTCAGTTACGAAGGGTGCAAGATGCATAAGAATTCTTGGGTGTTTGTTGCCGTTCTCGCTACACCTACAAGAGCCCTGGTTTATGTTTGATGTGAAGTTTAGCTAGCTGTGAATGAGTGTTGTGTTGTAAATCAAATAGAAAATCAATTGAATTTGTTAAGATCCCATTCGCAATCAGCTCCTGATTTTTCGCTGAGCAATGCACACACGAGATGTTGAGGGTGTTGGTAATAACCGGATGCCTTTGTTGTCATGTGTACATCCCCACGCTGGTAAATGACACAATGTTGCTTGGTTTCAATTTTGTGCCATGAATGACTGAATATAACTTCGGCCAAATTAACTTTCAAAAAGCCTTTAAAATTTAGTTCTTTTGGTAAATAAGCGATGTAGTCTGAAACCTTGTTCATAGGAAAAAATTCAGGTGAAGAACTACTCGAGAACGTCAGATACATGTTTTGCACTCACGGGTGAAGGCAATAGTTAACCGACACTGCTCGAAAGCAAACTAATCCAAAGTTTTTTGTTTTCAGGGTTTTGTGTGAGGTTATAGCAACTAATCGATATCACAATATAAACAACTATCACTTGAGCAGCAAACATTATGATGGCAGTTGTCTGTTGAGGCAGCCTTATATCAGGCATTTCGAAAATCTTTTTCATAACCCAAGAATTGAAGGAGGAAGAATAGCCAAACCACTTTGTCACATATTCGACACCTTTCTTGCTTCTGCGTTTTTTTATTAAGCTCTAAATACGAAACATGTTGTCGTTTTTATAAACCTTCTGCAGTTCTTCTTCGTAAAATGTGCCTGTTAAAATATCGTTGTTCAAATCTTTAATTTTGTAGTAGGGGTTTTCCTCCAAACCCTTGAACCACTTGAAAGATCTCATCTGTTCAGCCAGATAGACAGCCTTTTCGAAACCTCACTCTGTTCATAGACAGACGCACTTTATCATTTACTTTTAGTTTGGGCTCTTTCAACTTTAGTTGTGAATATAAATTGTGCCAAACGTCTTCTTGATTTTCGGGGGTGACAGAGCTTGGAGCAGGCTTTATCGAGGTGTGATAGCTGTTGTTGTAGGCGTTAACAAGAAGTGGCAAAACGTCTAAATACCGTGTGGTGTTGGTGTACGAAAAGAATCTCGAAAGTTTTTCCTTTAAGGTGCGAATAAATCTTTTAGCTATAGTTGCTTTTGTATCGAAATAATGAGTGTAAAAGTGTTCAATGTTTTGCTGTTTCAACCAGGTTTAAATGATCGATCATTTAATCGATCAAACGGGTCGATTTTTGGTAATAGATCTTCAAATGCCCTTATCATTTCTGAGATCGGCTGTAAAAGTCATTTTGGAAAAGACATCAATCACGACAAGGATATTTTTGAAGTTGTCGATGTATTATTTCAAATTTGAAAAGTCAATGAGATCTGCCTGCATTTGAAAATTTGCTCCTGGCACCTTAGTTTTTCTGCGTGAAAAGCGTCTTCTTACAGGTTTGTGAAATATATAGACATCCTAGGTTTTTAACCATTTTTGTGAAGCTTTCACGGTTTTTTGAAAACTGTGGGCACCTGAAAAAGTACCTATTTGTTTGGGGTCAAAGTATTTTACAAACTTTCGCATAACAAATTTTTGACCTCATGCATACCCGGTAGAGTGGGATTCCGTTTTTTCAATACAGGCTGGAAGAGTTGGTTAGTGTTTGAACCTGGGATTACTCGCTCATTCGAAATTATTTGACTTTTATCATCAAAGCTCAGATTTTTCTTGACTTTGATATTTTTTGAGAACTGTCTGACTTTCGATTTCTTTTTAATAGCTGAATCAGGCAATTTTGTATCTTCGTGCTTTGGTTTCGAATGAATTTTTTTTGAAATAATTTGATTTTCTGTAACACTTGGTTATAAAGCTGCATCTTCTCGTTTGAAGATTGATCCGAATTTAGAATTTGTTGCATTTCCAAATCAAGTTGCGACAAAATTTTCTTTTCACGCTTTTCTAAAAGCACGCTCCTTTCAGGTTTTTGGTGAACGACATTTTTTTCAAGTTTTTCACTTGTTTTTAATTTTTCATAGATTTGGGTTCCAAAGTAACCAATTTTCTTATTTTGTCAATCCACCTATCAAACTGCTTGACGGTACGATTTTTCTTTTCTTGTTGAAAGACGTACGCCCATCATCTAGTTGTCTTAGTTTTGTTTTGTGTCGACTCAAATTGTGTCTTTGATATAATTGGGAAGTTGAACGTTCCCTCTAAACACATTTTAAGTGCAATCACAACGACAACGTATAAGCTCTGGCTTTTCTTTTTTCAAAATAGCATTTCTCAAAGCAGTGTAGCCTTTTGCAGTAATTTTAGAGGAGGAGCTGTTTTTGCAAGCGCTTCATTTTATTGATAAATATAATTTATTTTGTCAGGAAAAATGTTTCTTCTCAAACGCTCATTATCCAGAGTGTTTCATCTGAGATCCAGGAGCAAATAACCTCTTGCAGTAGCAACCTAGTTCTTATATGCTTTTAAAGCCTCTTGAAATTGTTAGAGTAGATTTTCTGTAAAAAATAAGATATTTGTTTTATATCTCTGTAGTTTTGAAAAGAACAACAAATTTCGCATTCAAAGTCACCTCTCTGAGACCTTTGTGAAACAAATTCTGTAAAGCAACCATAATGATGAAATGATATTAGTGTAAATTAATACAGAAAATTTTTGCTCAAAAAGTGGGATTGATGTACATCAGATCGTCTAGGATCAACAAAAATACTTCAGTTTTTTTTAATTTTTAAAAGAAGGTGGCCCTTGTCGAAAAGTTATCTTATTCATATGCTCGTGGAAGACTGTTTGCCACACTTGGTAACAAAACAAAATCTTTTTCACTTGTGGGCGTAGATCCTTCATGTGTGATACGAAGCTTAACATTCAAAACGTCTTTCCTACTCGGCTCGGTCACGCTAAGAAGAAGGCTGAAGGATTTGTAAATTTTAGAGCTATTTCTAGATGTTTTTGTGATTCGATAGGAACCGACAAAGGCAAAAAAATATAACCACAAATTGACTTGTTCACGCTTCAAGCTGTGAGCTTTGTCAC
The DNA here is from genome assembly GCA_963675345.1 of Trididemnum clinides. Taxonomy (NCBI): domain Eukaryota; kingdom Metazoa; phylum Chordata; class Ascidiacea; order Aplousobranchia; family Didemnidae; genus Trididemnum; species Trididemnum clinides. Next base: position 40,462,060 of record OY776287.1, on the reverse strand, counting down.
AAGAGTCAGAAACATTTTTATTTTCACAGTCTTTCTTGTTTTGCCACTTTGCGTCACGCTTCATCTCCTAACGAAGGAGAAAAGCATTAAACAACACGTTTTATAATTTATTTTTTGTTTTTCTGGCAACCTTTAGCCTGCACTTTATTTAAAGTTTATAAAACAGGTTTTAAGTTATTTCATGAAAACAATATTTTGTCACACAATTTTCTTTTAACATTCTGTTTGGAATTAACACACTTGTGACCCATTGTTTTCACAACCAGAGGTCTCGTGTAAGCACACTGTTGTTGCGTTTGGTTGCATTCGATGACCATTTCATTCTTAACACACACACTCACACATATACACACTCTCTCGCTGTCATGGCTTGCGCAACGGTGAAGATGATTAAGAAAGCTTTGAAGCATATTTTTTAAGAGAATAGGAGATCGCATTTGTAGGGGAGAACACATTTCTATTAGTTTGAAAAATTTTTGTAGACAGTGAAAAAATAAAATTCACTAGTTTAGTTTTCATCTCTGTTTTCAAGAATTAGTTTAACTACACAAAACTTTGTAGATGTTCGGTTTAATATTTTTGTTTATTGGCATATTTTGATTGGAGTTTAATAAGAATGGCTCCAACGCTACTCGGTAAATGTAAGAAAACTGAATTCATTATATTAGCTTATACAAAAGGTCAACACAATTTTCAATTTTTTGTATCTATTATGTGGTTTGCAATTGAATTAATTCTATAGTGTCTTGAGCAATGTAATTCACGACGTCACACCCTGCGTGATAATTTACAATATAATTTACAGTGTTTCAGTTTGACTGTAAATAAAATTTGTAACGTGATCAAAGAGCTGAAGAATTTCAATATAAGAATTTCTTCAAGCTCACATATGAAAACAGTAATACATAAAGTTCTGTGTTCAAAGACTTAGAAGCAATTGTTTTGGAAAGCTACTTTTATTAAAAACAGACTCTTCAAAAAAATCGGTTGTACTCAATACCTTGAGGAGATAACTTGATACAGTAAGAGGATAGATGAAAGCAATTAACTCAAAAAAGTGAAAACTTCAAAAGTGCGACATAACTCTGAAGAGTAAAAGTCGCGACGTTCACATCTGTTTAACGTAAACACATCCAATGAAAAATAAAGCGTCTCAGTCGGTTTCTGAATTAATTTGCGAGGGTAATACAAAAGTTTTAATTCTTTTGGGACATATTCATCCAAGCTTTGTGACTAAGTTTCAAACAGGCTTTGTCTATTTTTATACGTTTCAAAATAACAGTCTGGAATGTGCTTTTTACCACAATTGCGACTTGAAAAGTAATAAATAATAACGTTTTTGCTAATATCCTTAACTAAGAGTTAATGTAACACGTAATTTGTTAGGGTACGAGATAGAATCAGAACAACAAACGGGAAAGAATTATAATTCAAAACCAGAGCAAACGAACAAAGCATTCAAATTGCATTATAATGACAATTCAAACTAATTGAACTCAATGTGACGTTAATTTTATTAAATTATAACGCAACTCGGCTTGACACCTGTTTTTAGATCATCTGTAAATTTATAACGGTAATTCAATGCAGAGGTTGTACACATCACTTGTTGCATTCTGCTATGTCTTCGGTATTGGAAAAGTTAGCAATCAAATTCTCCAGCTTTTATGCTCTAAATCTCACAAAAAACACTGTATTAATAAATATGAAGTTATTATCAACTACGTAAATACAAACCACAATTGAAGAAAAAAAAGGATAAATCGTTGAACATAATTAAACTGAAAAATTTTAATATCAAGTTATTAAAACAGCAAGTTTACCAGTCCTTCAATCTAAATTCAGAGATGACACCGCGACCAAGATTGTTCAGAGTAGAGGGCATATGTTTAAAATCAACTGAAATCTAATTATTAGAAACTTTACATCTTTGCTCTTTGCACTGAAATTGGTCTGGGCTCAGTACGCAGGTCCACCTGAGTGACATTACATGCATAAATTAAAATAGTATGATAAGAACAATTTCAGAAGGCATGAGGGAAATAGAAGAAACAGAGTTTCTCATATAGCATTGACGTAGAAGTAGACAACACGAAACAAAAAATGTTGATTACACATAAGCTCTTTCAAAGTTGAGTTATCGGGCATTGCGCAGTAGGAATTTACACTCAATGTAACTGAATTTCAAGTGGCAAAAGTGCTGATTGAGTACAATCAAGCCAAAGCCACGATATGCTCATAAGAAAAACAAACCCATACATCATTCAATAACATCAATTTTTAAAAAGCAATATAAATAAACAACTATTTTATTTAATGCGACAGCATTTGTATCTTTACGTGTAGCAGCAAAAAAAGCATAAAATGCATGCGAATGTGATGTTCCAGATTCAGATTTTTTATGTACAATTTCGATAATGAATAAAGAAAATTAGTCCATAAAAACCAAAAGCAAAGCAGTTCTTTTTCTGTGGTTTTGGGTAAACCAATCTACTCCGCCACAGCTGTATCATTAATCATTTGGGATTAGACAAAGTCAATGATTGAATGCATTCATTTCTGAAAGTCGTGGAATCATGACCGCACCAGTTCTGATAGAACTTGCAAAGTTATATCTATCAGCTTTGCTTTTCATCAATATTTACATCGCAAAAACAACAATGCTTTTTGAAAATCTGCAATTTCAAATGTTAACTACTCAGTGACTCTGCATGTCACATAAAAAGTTCGTGATTAATCGCTTGTATGGATACGAAAATGACCGCTGATCAGCATAACTGCTGTAGGCATCATAAACAAACAAAAAAGCAAAAACAGCTCGTACAAAGCAGTACTTGTTCAAGCATGGATGCATTATTGAGACCATTTTAAATAACATAACAATCCCGTCTTTGTGACATCATAGTTGTGTTATTGCACTTCAGAGCAGCAAAAGCCTAGTCAGAGTTTACATTCAATCAAAAAGATAGCAAGCTACAAGGTGGCAACAATGGTTTATAGCATCAAACTTACACAGTGCAGTAGCTTTAGTAGCATACAAATGTGTCATTTAATTCTTTTACATTACTTATCAGTGCATGGAATCTCTTGATTTTAATTTCAAGTAATGTTGAATTCCACAATTTCTTTGCAGAAACTACCCAAAACAACCAAGAGGAAAGGTTAGTGACTCTCATAATACACAGCTGTCCTTAGAAACGAAAATTTAGTCGCAACTAAATTTTCGTTTCTAAGGACAGTGCTAACCACTAATAAATCTAAATTATAACTTTCAGATTGCAAATATAACTGCAAAAAATATGCTTAGGTAACACACAATCATAGAAATTAGCTCTATTGCAAAAATGTTTGTAAAAATATATATAATACAGGGTATTGGTTGTATTTGTTGGGAACAGTTGATATTTGCTGTCAAAAAAACAATAAGGTAAAATAAAAAATTTTGCTCAAAAATGATCACCAACCTCTTATGTTACCATATAGTAGTCTATGACATTACCTCAATAACTTGCAGCCAATTTCGACCTCATTGGGTCTCATCACACAGGTGTAAAAAACACTCAGTAATGAAAATACTGAAAGTTGCTACCTGGCATCTAGTAACCTCCATATTTTGTTAAAAAACAATAAATTACATAATTGAGAGTACTCATTAATCTTCTACTGCTTGTTGATGTTATACTAAGCACAAGATCCAAAAGCAGACATTTTGTGCAGCAAGGCAAAAAAATTTTGTAATTTCTTAACAACAACAACAGCATTAACAATTCGTTTACATAATCTGAGACAAAAAGTTATGTGTAACTAGCGAGAAATATGCCTTTAATCATGTAATAAGCAGTGGATAAAGTCTGATTAGGATGCACAGTTGAGTAGTAAGTTTAAAAGCAACACTGCTTTCTCTACAATATGTCATTGGCATTTTGATGTTCTGATGTTGTAACTTGAGTTCGTTGGGGCATAGCCACAAATTAGGTCATTGGGGCTTTACTTATTCAGCTGACAGATGTAGACTTCAGACCTAGACTTTCTTATCAACCAGATTGGAAAGGCACCGACGCTTGGTGCTTAATCATTTTCAAAGTGCAGAATGATGATTTGCAACAAATTTGCTATAAAACAAAGCTTATATTTGAAATATGAATTAAATTTAAATGATTAAAGCAAAGAATGGTCAAAAACAATCTGAATTTGACCCATACAACAAGTTTATAACATACGAGGAACGTCAGCAGATGGGAAATAGCAGATAGCCTACTGCTTTTTTTATTCACACTCTAGCAGAAGGCTGAATGCAGGTGAATAAGGTTTTTGGTCAGCTGTCATCAATAGTGTGTATATACGCAAGATTAAAGAATCGTTTGAAAGAATAAGTTTGAATAATAAGAAAATAGCTTTGCTTGTATACCTTTAGAGAGTATTAGGTGATTTTTAGCAGTAATGCCTCCGTTAGTTACTTGATAAGCTTATAGATGATGTAAGCCTATGGTTTAACATTTTTCAGTTCCTGAAGTCTGCTTCGTAACTGTAGTAAGGTGTGAGTAAAACTTGAATTCTTCTATAGCCTAATCAAAATAATTTAGATATTGCATTTGTTTGCAAGCGTAGACATTAGGCTCGTTTGTAAGACTAGATTGTTGCTTAGCTAATCAGTAGTAGCTTTTTGACAATTATTACTAAATTATTAAATACTCTTTGTTCAGATTTTTTCTAGATTTCTTTGGTTCAATTTAGATCGACAGATATTAAAAAAATACCCTTTTGTTTAAAAAGTGGTAGGTTGTTGTGCTCCTAATTGCACCTCAAGTTCGAGTAAAGGAAATAAGTAAACCCTCATTTATCGCGGTTAGTGCGTTCCAGACCCCCCCGCGATAAGTGAAAAACCGCGAAGTGGCAGTACTACAGAATTCCCGGCGCCTTTGCGCTAACACAGGTATACAGTACATGAACGCTCACTCTTCTGAAATCTGTAGGAAAAAGAACACGAAAAAACATCATATTCCTTTTCCTCTTGGGCTTGCGAGACGAATCTTTTGCAGGGGCATGGGGCGTAGGTGCCATTGTAAGGGTTAACAGTACAGTACTACAATCACAAATAATGTACTGAACAACACTTACAACCCTAAGATACACGAGACACAGTTAACAAGGTGAACAAGAATGGCGTGATTATGCGCAGACAATCAGCGATGTGATAGGCTGCCAATCAAAAAATTTTTTTTTTAAATACCGCGATACACTGAAGTCGCGAAACTTGAACAGCGAAGTAGCGAGGGAACACTGTAAACTTTATGTATAAACGATTGCCTCTCAATTCCACGCAAAAGAGCTGACAATAGAAAATGTTATAAGCTAATAATTTGCAAATTTATTTAAATTTTAAGTCGCGGCGGTGTAGTGGTAATTTTTCCTAATTTTTGAAAGTAAAGTGAGAAGTTTTCAACTTTTAAAGCACCATAATTAGCTTTGATGAGAAGAGCATCCGAAACTTAAAATGACGTAATGCTCAGTAAAGGTCTTATTTGATGGTTAGGCAATCCTACGATTTGGAACAAATGTCTTGTTTTTTTTACCTTGTAAATATTCATTGATTCATGCGTATGGTATGAGCTCATGCTCTGTTTGCATGTTTTAAATCAGAATAGGTCACCAAGACTGGTACTGTAACACTGCTCGGCCCACTTCTCACCTGCCACATAACTCCTGTTAAGTACCTTACACAAGAGATTTTCAAGCGATTATGCCGTCTTGTTCTCTGCGCCATTTTTCTGTAGTACTGAGTACCAAGCAGGAAAGTTGTGCAAAACCATTTGTTAAGTTTTTTAGTTGGTCACTGTGGTATTTGTTTTTTTTTTGTAAGGTAAATGTTTTTGCAATTAAATTAATTTCAAGTTAGAGAAAGTACGATACTTTGAGCAAATTTGCACTGCAGTTCATCGTTGATCGGAAGTGCCTGGCGCTAGTTAGAAAGCTGTTGGCCTACGTGTCACCCAACATTTCATTGTCGAGTCCGCGACAAAGTCTCGTAGTATAAAAGCTAGATTGATCTTATCCAGCTCGATACTTCATTTTCCGTGTTTAGCCTATGGTGCTGCATTGATGTTTTGTTTGCTACGTCAATGCATGTGCGGTCGTGTAGCAGATACAAATGGGTGGCTTCGGTAAAGGCGGTTAGGGAAATTTGATGGAGTTATGGAACGACTCTCGCAGCAGATCTTCCGTTTTTGCAACTACTAGACGTGCTGTGACACTAATGCTAAAGAATTCCTTTGGTAAATGCTTCTAAGTGCTGCCACAACTAAAAATAACCACTAGCCTGTTTAGAAGGGAACGGCAAAATGCTTCTATGGACTTTGACGTAGACTACCTTGGAAAGGAGTCCTACTCCAAGTTCATCTCCACAAAAAAATTATCATTCAATCTAACTGCAAAGCCGGGGCTACCCCACCTTTATCCTCGACATGGAAATGAAAGAAGCCGCACAGGATAGGATGCTAGTATCTGTCATCGTGCGCAAGGTTTTGTTAAAAAGAAAATCTAACTATTAGTACTAAGCGACGAAAACGAGGCAAATTATTGCATTCCTGCTTATTTGGCCGTACAATTTTTTTTGCATTGACAAATCTCCCTCAGTTTTGTTTAACAGTCCATCGTTTGGGCCCCTTCCCTGTCTCCTTTTTGCCTAGGTGTCACGTTAAATGCATTTGGAAAATTAATCACGTCTGCAAAAGATGTAGGCTTATAGTCAGGGCCGGATTTACCAATAGGCTAGGCAGGCTGAAGCTTAGGGCCTCAACATCCAGGGGCCTCGAAATTCGGTTTCGAAGTTTGTAATTCTTTTAAAAACTTGACTAGTTTAAACCCTACCTAAAGTATATATATATATCAAGCTTTTCAGAGTAGAAAATTCTTTACACAGCTGGTTTCAACCACGTTGTAAACAGCCATTATTACGTCGTTTGCATCATAACAAAGGCAATTGTCATGCGCATTCTGCTGGAAGCTTCTATGTTAAAATACCGTAGTCTACTCCGCAAAAAACAGTATCGGTAGTTGACATGTTGCTGAAATAACTAATAGACATTGTGTTGCTTACTGTTAATGTGGTAAATTATACGTTTTATCGATTGAAATTTACTAATGTCATCGACTTATCTTATTATTAGACGTCTTGGTATTGCTAACCTGCGTTTAGATCAAGCAATAATCATATTTCATAATTTTTCGAACCTTAAATTTATTATGAGTAAAAGATTTGAAAGTGGAGCTAGCAAGCGCAAGAAAAAGAAATTTGAAAATGATATGGTAAAGAAGATAAAACCAATCACTGCTTTCTTGCATCAACCTCTGACAGAAGCAACAGGTGCTAGCAGTGAAGTAGCTGCCTTGACGCTAGCACAAGAAAATCAGTGTGACGAAGCTGATCAGCCAACTGCTAGCATTCAACCAGAAGAAAGTCTTACAGAAAAAGCAATGCAGGACGTTGAACAGCAACCTGGTAATGAGGAAGGAGCCATGCCCAGTGAAAATGAAAATACAAGTATATTTCAGAACTCAGTTGCTGCAAAGGAGGGGAAAAAGAAACACATGAAAGTAGTGGAGATAGTCAAAATTTTCAATTTACACCTGGTAAAGTAAATCAATCCTAAGGTATTACAGATACTTATGCAAATGATGCCGAATATAGATCTACACATACACTGAGTTTAAAGGACGTTGGTTTGTGGAAAGAATTATCAAATGAAGAAATAACCTACTGGATGGAGAGAGAGGCCCTTCTGAAGTTCAGCACAGTTGTGGACCATTTTCTAGTTCCAAACGAGTGTACAAGAACCAATCCAGGTTTTGCACAAAAGCTCTTTTTTATGCAACGAAAGTCAATGGTGAAACATATAGCAGAGAATGGCTTGTATATTCCCCCGCAAAAGGACGGGTATATTGCTTTGTTTGTAAACTCTTTCCAAATCATGCATCTTCTCCGGCTTTAGCTTCTGATGGTTTTGATGACTGGCACAACTCTTATCTTATCCAAGCTCATGAAAACTCAGAAAAACACACAAATGCCATGTTAACCTACCTAACAAGGAAGCGAGGATATACGCTTACTTCAAAGCTGGAGGAATAAAAGTAGAACAGCAGTATTGGTGGCATGTAATGGAAAGAATCACCGCTGTAATTTGTACTCTTGCAGAACGAGGCTTACCTTTTAGAGGGGACAATGAACGATTTGGATCTCCCAATAACGGCAATTATCTTGGTCTTTTAGAACTAGTAGCCAAATTTGATCCATTTTTACTTGCTCATATCAATCGCTATGGAAATTCAGGATCAGGAAATCCCTCTTATTTGTCAAAAACTATTTGCGAAGAGATGATTCAGCTCATGGCCAAAAAAGTTAAAGAGTCAATTGTGGCTGACGTGAAAAAAGCAAGATATTTCAGCTTTTTTGTGGATTCTACTCCCAATATTTCACATGCCGATCAGTTAACTTTGCTTATCAGATACGTGTCTCCTGTAAACCGTTTACCAAGTGAGAGATTTATAACTTTCCTTGAGCTGAAAGACCACTCTGTGGTAGGCATGGCAGATTTAGTGCATAAATATCTCACTACTGAGCTTCCGCTTGATTTTAATAAATGCCGAGGGCAGTCTTATGACAATGCTGCAAACACGGCTGGTAGGTACAACGGTATGCAGCAAAAAATCCTAGAAAGAAAGAAATTTGCAAAATTTATTCCATGCGCAGGTCACTCCTTAAACTTGTTAGGCCGCTCAGCTGTTGATTGCTGTCTTGATGCAGTAAACTGTTTTGGCATTATATATGAAATTTACACCTTTTTTTCAGCTTCCACAAAGAGGTGGCAGTTCTAAAATCATTTTTGCAACCTCAATCAAAGGTTCCAAAACATTTGTCAGGTAGTAGGTGGGATGCACATGCAAAAGCCACGGAAGCTATTGGAAAGTTACAGTGCCATCACTAATGCTCTCAGTTATTTGCACTCCGATGTAAGTGAAAAGGGTGATACCAGACTTCATGCTGACAACCTTTTGCAAAAAATGGAAAAATTGGAATTTGTGTTTATGTTGCATTTTTGGTCCAGAGTGCTAGGTCGTTTTCACAGGGTTAGCAAAGCCCTTCAGAAATCTGAATTGTTATTAAGTACTTGTGCCGAATTGTACAGTTCACTTGTAGACTTTCTAAGCGAAATTAGAGATGAGTTTGATCAGCAAGCAAAAGCAACCTTGCCGAATATTAACTACAGAGCTGTCACAAGGAGACAAAGAAATGCATCTGACGCTTTAAGTGAACTCTCTTCAAAGGTAAGGTTTAAAATAAATTCCTTTATCCCTATGCTCGACGCACTTGAAGCCAATTTAAGAAGAAGAGCTAATGTGTACAGTGACATTGCAGAAATGTTCCTCTTTCTTGCTAATCTGAAAGCAACTAAGGTAGAAATTGTACGAGGCGTAGAACTTTTAAAGGAAGATGTTATCCAGAAGATGTTGACCCGAAACTTACTGATGAACTTCTACATTTTCATTTGTACGTGAGACAAACACAAAACCAAGGGCTTACCGGTACAGAAGAGCAATCTATTTCCTTGTCTCATGGAGACCTTTATGAAATTATGTGCAAGGAAAAAATTCACACTGCCTTTCCTAATGTGGAAGCAATATTCAGGCTGTTTCTAAGCTTAATGGTCACTAACTGCTCAGGAGAGAGATCTTTCTCAAGGCTCAAAAGCATCAAAAATAAACTGAGATCGACAATGTCTCAAGAAAGGTTGTCTGCACTGAGCATTCTGTGCATTGAGAGTGACAAACTTAAACAGATAAATTTTGATGAACTTTTGCATGATTTTGCTTTGACGAAAGCTAGAAAAAAAATTTTGTAGCCTAGTCTTACTCTATTTGATGGCTGTAACTATTTTTTATGTCCTCGTAAACAAACTTTACAATTATTGTAAAGGTTGTTTGATCAAAGAAATTAAAATTAAAAGCAAAACTGCCTTAACTAAATTTTTATTTTTTTAATTAAAAATTTGCACCCATGAATGGGGAGAATGAAAAGAACGAAGAGTTTAATGCACTCATATTTTTAACATTAAGCAATGACATGTGATGTTGTTTAGAGAGAAATTCTGAGCTCAAAAATAGGGAGGGGCCTTACAAATGGAATAGCCTAGGGCCACTCATGGTCTAAATCCGGCCCTGCTTATAGTTTAAATTTTTTTAATTTCTGACTTGTTGCGTACAGGTAGAACTAAAGAAAACAAATGAACTGCTTTCGCAAATACATTTAAACTATAATTTAGCTTATATTTAGCTTCCATGCCCACACTACGATACTCCAGAAGATGTTTTAAATTAATGAAAAATTAAATAGTTTCACATGTAAAACTTTTAAACAGTTAGGTCATTGATGTCCAAAAATGCAAAGTGTACCAAAAAGATGTTTTATTTTCTGAAAAACGATATTAAATATCTCTCAAGTATCATTTTCCATGCTTTTTCAGTTGTACAAGGCAAGTGTGTGAGTAAAAAAGGCGGCATTGTTACGTTAGCATTGAACCAACGCGTTGGACAACTTGTATTTATTCAATGATGTTGATAGGAGTCGGGTAGGTCTAACCTAGAACCAAGTTCATTGTATTCACAGCAACAACGATTGTTGCAGTGAGGAACCGCTATACTGGCCGTTTCACTGCTGCTTCTATTTGGGAGATCCTGTCTCTAATTGCCTTGCTCACCAGAGATCCTCGACGCACGAGCACACACCAAGTTGCAGAACATAAAGACTGTATTAACTCTTTCGCCCCCGCGATCATCGATTGATGATCTCGTGTTTTCAGTGTTTACCTCAAATTTTTTCAAATTGAGTTACAAAATTAGTTTACTAAAAAATCGATTTGTGACTTTATTTTTTATCCGATTTTCATAAAATTTTCAAAAAATCACGCTTATTTCCTCACGCATCGGAAGATGTTTCATTTGTGCCCTAATTCTTGGATTTTTATACCCAAAAACGGTTAAAAACACCAAGAACCCAATTGCAGACGACAAAATCGGCCAAATTCTCAGCACGTGCCAACTACACTAAAATCAAATTGATATTACATCTTTACCACAATACCAAACCCTTTATCATTAGCACAGGCTAAAAACTACTCTTTTGGGGCATCATTTGACAAAATTTCAAGTGATAATAATAAATTTTACGTTTTTGAATTTCCAAATTTTTTAGGGGTCTCAAAACCCCCCAAACAAATTTGAATGGTAAGTAGATAAAAGTAAATTTAGTGCGTAAAAAATATGATATGTTACTAAATATCGGTTACATTTGAAAGCTTAGGAAATTTGCTTTCCAGCAATATATAGCTTTAAATAGTTTAGACTAAGTGGTATATGATATTTACTGATCAAAAATCAGTACTGTACATCATGTCAGTTCAAAACCCCCCAAATTGTTTGACTTACTTTCACTAAATTATAATTTTTACAAAAACTACACCCTTTAAAAAGCAAAAATAAATTGCAACTATTTCACTACTAAAGTCGTCATTTTGTATCAAATTTCCAAGGAGACAAGAAGCGAAATACAAGTTTAAGAGCTAGCAGAAGTTTGGCTTCTCTAAATCAAAGTTTGCTGTATTCCCCTTGTTTCTCAAGAAATGGGAAGGATGTAAACAAGCGGCTGTTTTGTTGTCAGTGACAGCATATTCTATTTAAACTTGATATTTTCTGAATCTTGAAGAAATTCCCTGTTCAAAAATACATAATGTTACATGGTTTAGGCTAACCTCTAGCAGATAATGACTGATCATATTCTAGGTACTAAATTTAACTACCAAAATTTAGTACCGGTTGCTACCGGTCAAAAAAAAAGGTCATTTGCCTCAGAAAATTGCAAATTGTAGAAAACCTAGGCTCTTAGGTAAGTTTTGATTGATGTACCTTGAAAGCTTATTTCCTTAGTATCATCTTGCGACCATTTCTAAAAAAATTGGTAGAAAAATAAAATCTGTAGTGATCTTTGAGGTGAGGGTACTACTTTAATTTTGAAGACAACCCCCAGTTGGGGGGGTTAATTTGCATATTCAAAAAAATGTTTTTTTTTTCTATTTGAAATCCTCAAGAAATGTAGATTTCAACGATATATAGGCCTAACACTTAATGTAGAAGTAGACAGATGAGTAATGCTTTACAAACAAACTTGAGGTACATAATTATGATTAATTATGATTGATTATGACAGTTTTTCGCACTGCCACCTTACGGACATTTTTTTTGCTATTTTCGCGGGAGCAAAAGAGTTGAAGGAGAACAGAAAATTTTGCTCACAAATTAGCTGCACCACACGCATTAATTGCAACACGCTAGGCGTATCTGGCTCTAGTTGTTACAAGATAATAAAGACTACTGAGAGATCTCCTAAGTACAATTCATGCAAATAAAGATATAAGCGAATGCGAAATAAGGGTAAAGGCAACTCCCAAGTGAGTGCGGACTTCCCGTCCAAAGTATAGCGATACAATTCGCTTTCTCGTGAATGGAGGATAAAAATGGCAAATAAAACAAAAACAAAACAAAACAAAAAAACATTATCAATTAAGGCTAGCACTAGCTGACAATTTTCCCAATTGATTTAAGACACAGACAAGCGCTTTCAAAATACATAGACAACTTGCCACTAGCATTAGCTGGTGATGAAATATTAGGTTTCTATTCGCTACCACCCCATACTAAACACTGCCAAAATAGAGTGAGCTCATGAACAGTCAATAGGCCTATTTATATCCACAAATAAATATGAGATCAATCAACGAAATTGTCACATAACCATTAACAAGAAACGAGAATAACAGGCGTTAAGTAAAGAGAAAACAACTTGCCGTATTAATTTATAAATGATTCACTGTACCAAACTTACGGTTTTTCCATTAAGGGTCGAACGTAATAGAAAACAATTTGGGAAATATAAAAAACCATTCATTAGTCATCACATACTACAAAAGATCCCTATTCCTCACTTATGACAAATGACAATCTATTAAATGAGGCGGCAAACAAAACAGCTTAGAAGGCGAAAGCTTCCGAACAACTATGACATCAAGAACATTAACAGTCACTTTACTAAAGGCTCAAAAACAACCAAACCAATGACAGGGCTCATAAATCACGTTAACAACGATTGCAGTTGTTACTTGATGAAATAACCCTCGGAATAGATCTGGTAAATGCTGATACAGTATAGGCTATGAGATGCTGACTGCTGACCTGTTCAATCAAAACTAAAACGGGTGACAAATAGTGCGGAAACATCTTTGTTTCTGTAGCGGTTTACTATCTTTAATGATTCCTGGTTCGATAGAAAAACCACAAAATGTTTGAAACTAATTTATTTTTTAAAACTCTTTTACCAACTAACTTGACATTCGAATTTCCAATTTTGAATGATGAAAATCTGAAAGTAATTTTTAAAAATGCAAAACTAAACTACATCACCTACTGATTTGCCACGGGATGCGCAAGAAACTACAAAGTCACGAAAAAAGGCAAAAAATCAACAAAGTAAATCAAAATGAGGTGATGTTGCCCAACTTAAGGTAAAGTACAAAATTAACGCATGAATAAATTTAAACTAAACATCCAATGATCAACCAACAAATAATTTTAGAAAATTCAAAGGAAGTAATTCCCGCATTTATAAAATTGAAAACTTCGAACTTGGCGACCAGTGGTAAGAGTGTTGAGGGTAGGTAAGAACCATAGGTTTGTTCACCGCCGGTGATGCCAGTGCAGAAGATAGAGAATTTACTATTTCTTAAGTTTTTTTAATTGCAGCCCACCTGGATATCGTAGAATGTAGTAACAGCATGCCTCAAGTGTTTTGAAATGTTTGCTTGTCTTGTTTTCTCACTGGTATGGATAAATTTGAGACTTGCTGTCACATGCAGTCTTTAAAATCACCATATAGCTTTCAGGCTTGTGTGTGCTACAATAGCAAAGTGCGATATACTGAGTTTTGAGATGTGTCAACTGGAAAGACTATGTATCAAGCATGCACAGCATGTATTGCATGCTGCATACCAGCAGTCAAGCAGAACCAGCATTTGCATTAAAACTTGGATTTTGAATTTCAACTATGGTGGCTTTTACTAACAGCAAATATTTGTAAGCAGTTGTGGACAAATTACTTTTCAAAAGTAACTAAGCTACAGTTAACAAATAACCAGATAACAGTTTTTACCAATAAATTTTTGTGCAAAAAATTGCTGAAATAGTTGGTAAGTTTCTGTTTTTATCTCATATTAACTCCTGCTTAAGCTCAATATGGGTTAGGCTGTTAGGTAGCTGTACCTAATTGTAACTTGTAGTAATGGGTTCTATTTAATTATATTGTACATGTCCACAATGTGCACCAAGGTCTATGTCTTGCAATGTCAACTAATCCTAACTTTACCCCTAATCTAATCCTAAATAATGCAGACATCATGCACATGCGATGGCGTAGTGATTAGAGCGTCCGCTTCGCAGTCGGTAGACCTGGGGTTCATTCCCCTTGTCGAGTCATACCAAAAGACTTTAAAAAATGGTATTCACAGCTTCCCTGCTTGGCGCTCGGCATTTAGGGGAGGTTGTGGAGAACAAGCCGGCAAGTTCGCTTGTTGTGTCCTTGGGCAAGGCACTTAACGGGATGCCCCACCTTTATGTGGAAGACAGGTGGCCCAGACACCTCGAAAAAGGCAACTCCCAAGCGAGTGCGGACTTACCGTCCAAAATATAGCGATACAATTCGCTTTCTCGTGAATGGAGGATAAATATGGCAAATAAAACAAAACAAAACAAAACAATGTACTAATTAGAACTACTGTGCAGTAAAAATCAATTTTGGAGCTATAATAGTGAAATTATGCTCTGATAAATAGCAAAATTTGCAGGTCTGGTAGAGAATTGGCCACCATGCTCAAGAGGAGGTGATCATGTGACAAGTGTTGCATGATGTGTTGTACATAATGAGCACAATGTGCACAAATGAGATACGCTTTTTTTATTGTTACTACCTTTTTGTCATTACCAGTTTATCAAACATGTTTTTGGTTCCAAAGTACTGCTTGTGGAACTAGGTGATTTGCAACAGTTGATCATCATTCCTACATGATTGCTATTAAAAGCTTGTTGGATCACAGTGATGTCATCAAAATGGTATCTTTAAATGGCACCCATCTGGGCAATGATCAATTGTTGTAGGTCACCCGATTCTGCAAGCAGTACTTCTAAACCAAATACATGTTAGATAAAGTTGTAGTGACAAAAAATATATTAATAATAAAGAAAGAAAAAATGTCTCATTTGCATGCATTGAGTTTGCCACATACAAATTGTCTTGCCACACTGGTCACATGATCACTTCCTATCAAGCATCACAACCAATTCTTTACTAGTCCCAAATTTGCCCTTATAAAAGTTGGTTTGAAAGCTGTGCACACATTCTACTGAAGAGTCATTAGTGGATGTTCTTGATTTCAACAATTTGGCTGTATGTTTACAGCAAGAAGTTAAGGGATTTTTATTTTCTTAACAGTTAACTGGATTGCCTAAGTGAGGTGTTTTTTAGCATAATATTAAAAAATCTTTGTTAAAGTTATTGGCTACTTGCCCTACTTGTAATAATTGTGCAGTGAAAAATTTCTTAAAATTAGGTGGTCAGAACCTCAGATATTAACAATGGTGTTTACAATTATTTTGGGGGGACTGGAGTATCAAGTAAGCCCATTCACCTCTCTTTGCTATGTTATGAAATATGTGAGATCAATCTTCTTTTGCTGGAACTAGAGCATTAGAAAGGGAGACTTTATAAAGTGATATTTTCATCCATTCTGTTATTCCAAACAACATGAAGGCTCCCTTTTTTTAAATTGACATTTTGAAATTTCAAAATGACTTTTTTTGGTTTTTGCTTCTGTTATATTGTTTTAGGGAGGGACCACTCAGTATTCTTGCCCTGAATATGTAACTCAATACAGTCGTGTGGTTGTGCTGTGCCACCAAAAAGTTTATGTGTGTGATCAAAAGGTTTACCTACACCTCATGACAAAATTTTCCAATGATATGAAGACCAAAGTCAGCAGGTGCTTCAGGTTGATCTCCAAAAAAATGGTCATAGCGGGTTAATTGCCACTGCTACACTTGTCCTGTCTCTTAGTTTAGGTAAATTCATGCATGTCCTTGAGGTTGATCTCCAAAAAAAAGGTCAACTCTTGTTGATTACTGCAGCAATGCAACTTTTGCCTCACAGTTCAGGTACTTTCGGCCATGATCATTGTTTGGGGAAATTTTTTAACTTTGACTTTGTTCGAGAAAGCCACCAACAACCATCTGGCAGCATGGTTTAAACATGTGTCAGTGACCATTCATTTCTACACATTTATAAATTCCAAAAACATTTTTGCACCCCTGATGTAACTGCTTTGTGCAAGGAAGAGTGCACCATCAGCATTAGCACAAAAAGCTTGCTCTGAACTTGATTATAGCTACATTGCTTTATTCATTTTTGTTAAACACAAACTGTAATAGTTGTAAATGGCAGCTCATGCTCTTCAAAACGGATTGTTATTATTACCTTATTTTTTTTTGTACCAAACTAACAAAAGCATGAGGAACCTGTTGAAGATGTTCAAGCCTCATGACAATGATGTTGCTCTGCAACAGGCCTGCACAACATACGGACCGCATGCGGCCTGCGTGTCTTTTTATTGTGGCCCTTGAAATGGTTCATGTGAGCATGTGATCTTGAGTCAAATCACCTTTAAAAAATCCATTTGTGTGTGTTGTTTCTGCATATCGTGCATAGTTAGTTGATGCCATTTCAGTGATTGTCTGATGCTTTAGCATCAGACAATGTTTCAATGTTTGTGAAACAGTGGTTGCGTGTTTACGGTGAGTGCGTGTTTGACAAACATTTTCAGTTTGTTTGTCTGCAATGAGCATGTTGTTAGCAACGAGCATACTGCAATGACTGAAAACAAAAAGAGAAAGATTGAAAGTGAGGACAGAGTGTTTAACTCAGAATGGACAAATAAATGCTTATTACCAGTAGTAAACTCAAAAATATTGTGCTTAGATAGCCAAAACGGGGTTTCGCTGTCAAAAGAATATAATCTGAGACGCTATTGTGAAACCAGTCACCCAAATCTCGCTGAATTAGATATAAATAAAAAGTGCCTTAAAGCAGAGAGTTTACTTGCCAATCTCGCTAGAAAAAATAGAAAAAGTAGCTTAATCTAGAAAAAATAGCTGAAAAACGGTTACTAGCCCAAATAAAAAATAAGTGGAACAAAGCAATAATAAGTTTTTCCTGCCAATAAGTATTAAAAATACCAATGAGATGTTGTAGTACGATGGCAATGAGTTAATAATGGTTTTGTTTTGTTTTTCTACGTTTTTGACAATCGCAAGATGTTTACGCTGCAATGGTGGCATTTATGTTACAACAGCGATAGCATGCAGCCCGCGACAAGTAGTTTTTCGTAGATATGGCCCTTGTACTGTTTTGAGTTGTGCAGGCCTGCTCTACAATGATCAAGCGCCTTTTTTGAAAGCAAACATTTCAGCATACTAGTCAATAAGACCCCATTGTTTTGCTTTTATAACACAACTGTGGAAATGTGTTCTAAGGAAGGGTCACTTGCAGAAAACCCTAAACACCAGCAAGCTACACAATCAATTTGTAAGGTACATAGAATAATGGTAAGCTATGTAAGTTTTACATAAAATAATTTAACAGTAGTGAAAACACAACAAACACGATCTTTATTGAAATTTAAAGTTTTTGTTTGGATAGCTAGTATCTAAAAATTTAGCAATGTGTTGTTAAAGCTGTACAAATTAGTTCTTGCATATCCTCATTGTTCATTTGTTAGTATATTTTGATGTTTTGATTTTACAAACTTTATTAGAGAGAATAAAGCTTCACATCAATCTGTCACTCTAAATACAGAAATGAGTCATTCTTTTCTAGTCTTTTTGAGTTCTGATTATTGACTTTCTCAACTGTAAACAGGCATTGATTGAAGTCTTTTAGAGCAATATCTTACATTTGTGGATCTGTTTCTTTTCTACAGCAGATGTATTTGTGGCAAGTGGTTGGTGAACTGGATTGACATCACTAACTACATTAGCGTAAAATGGATTGATAAAGAATGCAAAGCATGGTGTTAGCCCCTGAAAATCTAACCTGGCTTGTAACTCTTTTGGTAGCTCTCGCAAGTTATTTTGGATTTTTTAAATTTGCCGTCTGATATTTTCTCTTCAGAAAAAATTTCACTTTCTTTCTGACATTGGGAAAATGCAAAATGTTTTTAATTTTGCATCTCATTTGAAAAATGCTGATTTTTTTCTGGAAACTTAAAATATTTGAGCTAGGTCTGCTACAATTTTTTGAATACCTTGGGGTGCCAAATTGAGAGTTCACTGATGCTTCATTATATCTGTGATAAACTACTGGCAGGTCTTGAATTTGTGTATGATTTTTTTGCTGAGAATGACTTTCCTTCAAAAAAATCGTTAAAAGTTTCAACAAATTTTCACAGCAGTTTACTGGTTGATAGCTGCTTTACATCATAATACAAAGAAACATTACTTGATGCATGTTCCAACTCTAAGTCCTTAACAAAATTTTGGAACTGTTGACGATTTTTTTTCCATTTATGCAAGTGAAATTTACAATATTGACAGTTTTAATGACATCTTTATACTTTAAGTATTAGGCTACAATGTGTTCATAAAGAGGATAATGCAATTGAAAGCGAAAGTCAACCAGACCTCTGTCACTTTCTAATCCTATCCAAACAAGGTCTCTGTGCCTGCCCTCAAATCCGGCTTCAAATCAGCATACAGAAATCCAGTGTGGAAGATAGGTTCGTCGAGGTCACCGCCATACCAGTGTATTATAAAACTATAAACTAACATGAAGCTAGGCCTAAACAGTGGCTAAATACAGTCCGCTAGCCCGATCCAAGCTAGCAGGTTGACTTCCTAAATAAAATACAAATCACAAATCAACTAAAAAACAATGGCAGCTGACACTAATTCCTGCCTGGCACGGGTAATAGACTGTATCTAACACAATCTACTAGAAGAGCTAATTACTGACAAAGTCTAAATCACAATGCGAAAGAATGCTAATGTTATGTGCTATTACATCAAAAACTACGGTTACTATCTATCCTACTAAAAAAGATACAAGAGGTCTAAATCTAAATAAAACCAGCAATCGTTCTTAATCATCAAATCTAGCCTAAATAAACGAGGTGAAGACAAAGGATATGACGTAATAGCATCTAGGTCACAAAAGAGAAAATGGAGAGAAAGGATACCGCGCCGAGTGCCGCGGAAAAGGCAAGAGAAGAGAATGCAGCTATCGTTTACAGCAATGTTAAGGAAAAGTTAGAAATAGAATTTGTAAGTCTGATTCATCCACTATGTGTATCCCTCATTGCTGAGCACCATCAGTGGTGATACTGACTAGTTTGTTAAGCAGCAGATAAGTATTTGTTACAGCTATGTTAAGTGCATTTTTAGTATTCATTTCACTAGTTGTTCTCCTCAATGTTACCAAGTTAAACAATTCCTCTTAATACTCATAACTGATGAAATATATCAAACCAATATTGCTAGTTGCAGATTACCTTGAATGTCAGTTGGTTTATCATGAGCTAAACTCTTTGCAATGAAACTTGTTAAATCATTTTGCAAAAGTAAACGTGTACACTGATCTGGAATAAGTGCCTTTGTGTAACTCAGCATTTTGGTGTGAATTCAGCATTTTCTATTAGCCCCTGAAGCCTTTTGTTAATAAGTTCCAACACTGCCGCAGCATTAGCTATATTTTTTTCATAAATTCAAAATCAAAGTATGGATATTTAGCATGAGCAATATGCGGAGGCATAACAAAGCGAGCTTCAGTCCTGGCATCAGAAACTTCAGACCTTTCAGCGCAGATTTTAACTCAGTTACATTGCTTTTTCTTGTATCTTATTTAGGTAGATAATTGCTTGTAAAGTTCTTGTGATTCGTTTCATGATGATGTTTCACATTGCTGCTTTGTTTTGATTTGACACTTATGGCAAATTAGGCTCAAAAGTTTATTTTGGTGACTGGCAAATACATAGTATTCTTCCTACTCTGGATTAAAATCTCTTTTTCCCCTTTATGTTTTCGTTTCTTGCTAGCATTTGATGTCATCTTTTTTGTTTTGCAGTGCATCTAAGTAGGCTAATTACGCCTCTTTATGACATTGTTTTGATTTTCTGTTAACTTTCCTTACAAACTACCTGTAATAACAACTTGCTTTGATGCGTGGTTTGGTATCTATTAAGCTGTGTTCATACAGACTGCATACGTTGAAGCCTGTACACAACTTTCAAAAGATCCTTCTGGTTTGATTTTCTGTGGTGGTCTCACTGTAATGTTTTGTTAGAATGGTTTTTTAGAACGATTAAATATATTTGTAGAATAGTTAGAAAACACATGCTGGTTTTGTCTTAATAAAACATATTGACAAATAAAAACTTCAAATATAAGGCTGCTACGCTTCACCAATTTAAGATATACTATTCATGTAGAAGAGCCCCAAAACCATGTTGGTACATTACAATTTGCCTGTCATTGTTTTATAATGTCTTTTCCGAGGCTAAAAACTTTTTCTACCGCTAGTTTCTTTTTGGCACTGCCAAAGAGAATAAAAAAAGTTACTGAATCTTGTAACTTGTAACAGGGCTAAATTGCTTTTAATTATCAATTTTGTTACTTTTGCAGAAAAGTAACAGAACGAACGCGTGATTCGAGTAGCAATAAAAATAATTCTGTTGGAGTTACCTAGATTGCTGCTGCTTTGCGCATGAGCTTATGCGCTGTTTTTAAGTGTTTTGTCAGACTTGGTTACCATGGCGGGTAGGCTGATTGACTCAACCACCCGTCTGCCTCGTAAAAGTGGTTCATTCATTCACTCGTATGAGCTCATGCTCGGTTTGCATGTCTTTCGTCAGACTGGGCCACCACGACGGGTAGACTGCTTGGCCCCACCATCTGTCTGCCACATAAAGACGGAGGCATCCCGTTAAGTGCCTTGCCCAAGGACACAACAAGCAAGCTTGCCGGCTTGTTCTCCACACTATCCCTTATGTGCTGAACGCCAAGCAGGGAAGCTGTGCATACCAATTTTTAAAGTCTTTTGGTATGACTCGACAAGGGAAATGAACCCCAGGTCTACCGACTGCGAAGCGGACGCTCTAACCACTACACCATCGCGCCGGTAAAAGTGGTAGTACTGTATCACGTTCAGTGTGTTACCTTGGAACAAAAAAAAGCAAACTTGTGGGCTTTTGTCTTTTTCTTTCTTTTGTGCTAAGCATCAAGCAGTTAGAATGTTAATATCGTTTTTTAAAGTCTTTGGTATGACTTAACATGGATATTTAATCCAAGTCTGCCGACTGCAAAGATGACGCTGCATTGCTGTAATTCTTGTTTTTGTTTGTTTTTGAAAAAAATTCAAGAAGCCGGCAAATTTCTATGCCATGGATTGAATCAAGTGCATAAATTTCCCCATGTGGGGAAATTTATGCACTTGATCCAGCTTTGGCTATTTTACACTCCCTTCCAGTGTACACTGCCTTTCTTTTAATGCCCTGCCAGCTGAGATTCGAACCCGCAACCATGGTATCTAAACTGCTCTAATGTTCTTAAGAATAAACTTGATAACTAACTGGGGAAAATTTTGCACTTGTTCCCATGGGTTTTTACACTTGGCACATTTGACATTTTTTCTTATTTCAAGGTTAATATTGTGAAAATTTTACTCAGCTGCATTGCGAGCGATTTATCGACAAAACTGAAAGTCAAACTTATTTTCGCGATTTTTGCTTATTTTGATATCTATCAACTTTTGCTCGCGTTGTGATGCATACAATTTTTTGGGTGAAGGAACAATTGAGATCTAGGTTAGCAATTCATCTTAATTGTTTTATGTTTGCGCATCCAAAACCCTATGTGTCTTGTGGTACCCAGTCTAAAGAATTGGCTACGGGCTTGCTTTGCTTTGCACGACTTTTTTCGTAGTTTGCAACTTGTAAAGTCATTATTTCCTAGTTTGTACGTCACCCAATTTGTTTCAAGCCTTGTTTGTCTAGTATGTAGTTGTTACGGATCGTATGTACTGCGTGTTTTTGTATTTTCATCCGCAAACTTTTGAGGTCAGAAAGTGTATTAATATGATAATGTAATTATTCTTTGATGCACCTTAGCCTTCGTTTCTGTCAAAAATGTTTTTGCCTGTTCTTAAACGTTCAGTACTTGCTAAAGCTAATCAATTTTCTCATTCGGTTGCAGGCAGTATAGGCTTCGTCTAGTTTTGTGTGGTCTGAATTTGTAAAATGTGAATCTGTACTATATCTAGACCTGTTCCAGTTCGACCTGTAATGCACTCAGTTGGTTGAACAGCTTGTGCAAAACAAGACAAAATAATTTCTCTTTAATAAAATTCTGCTATTTTCAAGATAATGGATATCCAGCAAAAAGTTATCGGACTTTTATGTCTGTTATATTTTTTGCAAGGTTTACCACAAGGCATTCAGATCCGTTCATTACCTATGTATTATTACGAGTCACTGCATGTACCAATTAAAACTGTTACGAAAATCTATTTGCTAATGGCACCCTGGTTTTTTTTAAAGCCAATCCTGATTTGTTTTGTTGATCTAAAGAAAAGTTTTTTTCAAATGATTTATTTTAGTGTTTTTGCGAATGTCTTCTGGCATGTTTCTTTGTATTTTATTTTTTCAGCGAAAGCTCAACTTTCACTAATTGTAGTGTTGCCGTTGGTTTTAATAAATTGTTTTACTGTTCTTCTTGATGCTGCCACAGATCGACTCGCTATTGCATCTGCAAGTTCTGTGACTGACATCAGGTTTTTTGGCGTCAGCAATGCTATTCAAATTGTTGCTTTCAAATTTGGTGCTTCATGCGGTGTGCTAATTTTTCAACTGTTTGGGTATCAGAAAGTGCGTGAGGTGTTTTTATGTATTGGCACAGTGTACTTCGTTTCTTTGTGTTTGGTAGCTTATGTTTTCCAAACATATTCAACTCAATCAAAGATAACTGTAGTTGAAGGTGTGGAAGAGGAACCTATCTTGGTAACTGTGAAAGGAATTTTAAGTCGGACTTTCGCAGCGAAATGCAATTTAATTTTTATTCTGTACATACTCACTTACAAACTTGGTGATCATGGTGCAGTCGCGTTGTATCCTCTTTATTTAGTTGAATTAGGTGTGAGTCGATCTTATGTTACTTTTTTTACATCTATAATATCAGAACCTCTTTCTCTTTTGGGTTCCTTGTTAGGAGGTTTTGTGTGTGCGTTATTTAAGCACCGGATTTCTACTTTTGTAGATATTTTGATTTTTGTTGGTTATTTGCGCGCTGTACCTATTCTTGCGCAGTGCTATGCTTTGTCACCTGCTTTCTCTTCTAAAAACGACGGCTATGTGCTTGAAACATCAATGTTTAGTGTTCCGCTGCTGTATTTTTTGAGTGGAATGACCACAACTTTCGCCTTTACTGTAATGATGATGATTTCATATGTAGCTGGACGCTATACGTATGGTGCTTATTGTTATGCAATGTTATCATCTATAGAGGTTCTCGGAAAACTTTCATTTTCATCATTTGCTGGCACCTTGGGAGGATACATGGGAAAACAATACACTTTTGGCGTATTTTGTGCTAGTATAGTTGCCAATGCAGTAATTTTATGTTTTTTCAAGTTTTCAGTGTTGCGCGAAATTGAAAAAAAAGAATAAAACGAGTTGTCTTTATTATTGCAGGTGAAGCCATGTGCCTCAATTGTCATAACCCAATAGCGTTTAGCTGTAGAAGTAATGATATGCTATAGCATCGCTGGATTTTTTGTGACCTGGGAATAGGATACTCGTCCACTACCCATCTAGATTGGGGTTTTGAAAGAAGCATTTTTTTAAATTTACAGGCCTACCTATGGGTGGATCTATCCGGAAAAGCAAGTGAGCGTGCTCCTTGTCAAACAGTCCTATTTGTACAAACAGTCTCAGATGAATTTTTACAACCAGGCTGAAAATTAAGTGAAAAGTTACGATCAGTTTTCTTTTTTTTTCAAAGAACACTGATATTGGTAAATAGCATTTTTTATGGTATGCGCACTCCTTTCAAAAATTCCTTGAATCTTAAGTGTTTAAACGGTAATATACTAGAACTTAGTTTTTTATGAAGTTCTACTCTGAGCGTTCTGGTACTTTTTTGTTCTGATTATGATTATAAATCACAACCATAAAACTAATTATTGTTTGCATAGGAATGTTTATCTGTTGCAGCCGTGCTTAGTTGCTTAAGACTTAACATCTTATATCATAGCAGAGTCGCAGCCAGGACTTTCGGGAAGGGGCTGCAGAGTTTTTTGAACAACACAGTCCCGGGTGCAATGCACAAGTGCTCGGGAGCCTGTGGTAAATTCTTTTTGTTCCTTAGCCACTCAAAGCTGAAGCCCACCTTGCAAGAACGTGGTTTAGTGGAGCGTTTTCATTATGCGGACGAAGTTGCTGAACTTCGTTTCAAATCAACCAGATTTGCTTTGCGACATCTTGTGGCGTTGCGTCGCGACGGCAATTCATTGAGAAGCAACGTCGCCAGTCGCTCAAATTCGTAGATGACGTACATTTCTATTACTAAGATTGATTTAAAATACGTTCGTCTAAGCTAAGGGTGCTCAGAGTTCTGCTGTTGTTGTTGCTGATTTCTCATCCTCGGATGGAAGTACTGCACAAACGGCAATTCAAGTTCACGCCGTCAATCTAATTGAAATCAGGCTAGGAAAAAGATGGCAGCACATTTCTAACCAGTCATGAATGATCGGTAGCCCCACCAACAACAAGGCGGACTGCCATTGGTGGGTACCAAAGAGTCACCTCCTACGACCTGCTGGGTAAGCAACTTCACAATTGTAACCCAGTGAAGTACGGGTACGCCACCTGTCCCCCACATAAAGATGGAGACTCCCCGTTAAGTGTCTTGCTCAAGGACAAAACAAGCAACCCTGCCGGCTTGTTCTCCACAATATCCCTTTTTATGCTGAGCGCCAAGCAAGGAAACTGTAAATACCATTTTTTAAAGTCTTGGTATGACTATGGAATGAACTCCAGGTCTACCGACTGCAAAGAGGACGCTCTACGGTCGAGAGTCAGATTTGTCAATTTTGCCAATCAGTCTATCTTGATGTTGCTGCTTTTGTTACCCGACCCCTGCGGAGGGATGGCGGGAGACCATGTAGCCCTAGAAGCCGGGCAACTCCCCAGGGCCTAAACCGGAGGTCGTAGAGAGACAAGAGTCGCCAAAAAGCAAGCGGTGCAAAGAGTGCGTTTCTGGACAGTGCAGAATGAGATGAGAGGTGTCCGCAGGCGCTGCATGAAGGATTATCAATTCTGTCAATCCTAGAGGATAAGAGCTTAACAGTAAACCGTGTCCATTGCAGCGAAGACTAGAGAGTACACAGCGAGCGTGACGAGGGAGCACAATCCCACTGTGGAAATCGAGGGAACCTGTGTGCTGAAAAATTTCGATGAGAAAGGCCAGAGTGGATACCAGAAATAAGGGGAGAGAGACTACAAGGAATTGCGGAGGGAACGAATAGTGCTCCCGGTCTGGCCAACTCATTAGCCGCGGCGTTCCCTGGGAGAAACGAGTGTCCGTGAACGCATTGTAGTCAGATAGAACAGGAGGAGAGAGAGGACAGTTCATGCCAGAGAGATTGAGGTAAAAGGAAAGATGAAGGAGAGGATAGGGTGGCAAAAGTCGGATAAAAGAAGAAAAGAGAAATGGCAGACTTGTTGGTGCTATCGAGACCAGCAGAGAGCTTTCAGAATGGCGCAGGCTTCAGCGGAAAAACTTTAGCATACTGGGCCTGCTGAAAAGGAAAGAGTGGCATCAGTGCCACAGAGAAAACAGTTGGCAAGTACGCCAGAGCTATCTTTGGCAAAAGGAAAAGAACCAGAGCCGAGTAAGTACCAGATCGCAAGATGAGAGAGAGTCAAGGTAAGCAAGAGATGCACCTTGGCGAGAGACAGGGGGATCAGAGCGAGAGCATAAAGAGAAAAGGGTGGACTCCACAGTGAAGGAAGGGGGGGCTTCAAGGAGGTGAGGAAGGGCAAACTGGAGAGCCTCCCTAGTAGAAGTAGAAGGAAGCATGAGCGAATGAGTGGAAGCAAAAGCTCCTCGGGAGGATCTGCAGAGTCTTGTTTTCACTCCAAACCTGAAATGGAAAGGAGATTGGGAGGCGAAGAGCCCGCTCATAAGATGACAGAGTGAAATGAGTTAGGGTGGTTTGTAAGGGAAGTAGAGACGCCTCAGAGTGAAGAAGTGGGATGGGACAGGACAAAAGGCAGCCGCAGACTAGCCGCCCAGTGGAGGCGTTCCAATTTGGTGATATTGGTAACTCTTAGAAAAGGAAACCATCCGGGTAAAGCATAAATGAGAAGGGACCGAAGAAAAGCATTACACAGAAAAAAGAGAGAGACTCCTCAGAGGAGCCCCATGAGGAAACAGAAATACAGCGTAAGTTCTTGAGACAAGGGAAGAACTTGGCCTTTAGCAAAGATACATGTTCAGAAAAGGAAAGAGTGCGGTCTAAGGTGATCCCAAGAAAAGTTGGAGTGGGGTTGAAACGGAGGAGGGAGCTGAATAAGAGGAAGTTGGGCTGGAGGTTAGCTTCATGAGGATTCACTGAGAAAAAGGAGGCCTCACATTTGCTCGGATTGAGAGGAAGACACCAGTACTCAAACCAGCGCTCCAGTCAAAACAGAGCTCCTTGTGCAGCCTCCACCGCAGTAGGGACTGAGGGAGAGGAGTACCAAATGGCCAGATCGTTAGCATAAAGAGAGCAGCTAACGGAACAAGGCAGAGAGACCGGAAGATTATTAATGAAGAGAGAGAAAAGTACAGGACCAAGAACGGATCTTTGCGAAACATCTCAACCAACTCGAAAGGAGCAACTTTTGTGATTTTGAAAAACTACGCAAATGCGCCTGTCAGAAAGGAAAGATTGAGTCCAACGAGCAAAGCAAGGAGGGAGGCCAGCCGAAATAATTTTGTGGAAAAGGGCAGGATGCCATACAGAGTCAAAAGCTTTAGAGAAGTCGATAGTAGAGAGAATCGTCCGAGAGCCCGGCCTGGGTTTGTTAAACCCATCCGAAATGGACTTAGAAAGGAACAGAATTTGGTCTAGAGTAGATCGTCCAGGGCGGAAACCAGCCTGGCGGCGAGAAAGAATGGAATTAGGCTTCAGAAAGAAGAGTAGACGCAATAGAATGATGCGTTCAAAAAGCTTTGATACGCAGGAGGTGAGAGAGATAGGCCGGAAGAAAGCAGGAGAGTCGAGAGGTTTTCCCATCTTATGTATGGGAATAATAGAAGATGTCTTCCAGATGGAAGAAAAGGAATGCGAAGCCCAGGAAAGATTGAAGATGTGAAGAAGAAAATTCATGTCAGAGCGAGAAAGATGGTATAGCATAGGATAGGCAACTTTGCCTGAGCCAGTGGCAGTGGACGAGGAAAGATTGGAAGCAGCCGCAAGAAATTTAGCGGGAAAGAAAGGAGAACAAAAGGACGAGTGAGACTCCTCCTGGCACGTGGTTCGGCGGAGCTCAGAGAGGTAGCCTCTGGCTCTGCTACGCAGGGCCTTTGGCTGAGAAACGGAAAAGTGGAATCTCAGGTAAGCGGCATAGACCGAAGCCGATTCCCTGGAAGAAGAACAGTTGGGGAAGTTAGGAGAGGAGGAAGGAGAGCCAGCGATAGAGCGGAGAAGAGAGTATACAGTTTTCGGGTTTGATTTGGATGAAAGAGAAGAGCAAGTCGTCTGCCATGCCTCAGTCTTGGCCTTGGCAATGACTGACGAGGCGCGTTTGCTACGCAGGGCCTTTGGCTGGAATGCAGAAAAGTGTTACCTCAGATAGTCGACGAAGACCGAAACCGACTGCCGGGGAGTGGAACAGTTGGGGAAGTTAGGAGAGGACGAAGGTGAGGAAGAAGGCCAGCGACAGAGCGAAAGAGAGAAACTACACAGATTTAAGGTTAGATTTGGACGAGAGAAAAGAGCAACTGCCCTGCTTCAGCCTTGACTTTGGCGATGACAGGCGAAGCACGTCGAGAAGCGGAAATGTAAACCTGGCAATCTTTATCACTTCTATGAGCGGCAGCGAAAGCCTGCGCCTTTCACTAACCGCTTCTTCCACTTCAGCGGACCACCGGGCTTTGGGGTGGCGTTTGATGCGACCCAAAGGAATGGAAAATTTGGCCGCAATCAGTGTCAGAGAAGTAAAAAGAGCAGCAGCAGAGGAAAGAGAAAGAGACGAGTATTCTTCTGCAGAAGGGCAGTTAGAGTCATAATAAAGGCAAAGTCATCCCAGCGAGCTTTCGGAAAATTGAAGGATGAGGAAGGTTTGTTGGGACGAAAGACCGGAGAAAGAGGGACGATTAGTAGAATTGGAAGGTGATCAGAACCCAGGTTCTGAAGCACTTCCTTGGAGCAAAAGAGAGCGAGAGAGGAAGGAGCAAAAGAAATGTCAGGAGAAGAGCGACTGCCAGAGTAGCGATGGAGAAGAGTAGGTAAATGAGGTCCATTGAGGGGGAGGAGGTCAGAAAAAATCACCCAATTGAATACTTCCTCCCCACGGGGGTCGGAAGTACTTTTGAGTCCCAAAGGAGGTGATGGCAATTGAATTACCCCAGAATGAAGAGATTTCTGGAGGAGGAAAAGATGGAGGGAGAAAAGGAGTCGGTTCTGCTATCCGTCGAAGAAGAGCAAACAGGGGGAGCATAAACATTAAGGAAAGAGAGCGAGGAGGAGTTGTTTAGAGAGATGTTGACCCCTACATAATCAGAGTAGAGGTCAAGCGAAGAAAGAAAGGAGGTAGAAAGTTCAGAGAAAGATAGACCCTGCCTGACAAAAATGATGACGACGCCACTAGCGTGCGTGGAATCTGAAGAGAGAATGCCAGACCGGGAGTGAGTGCGATCAGATCGCAGAGCAGAGAATCCAGCAATCCGGAAAGAGGAAGATAAATTGAGGTTAGATTCCTGGATTCAGATAAGGTCAACGGGATGAGACCAAAGAAAGCGTAAAAGTTCAGTGCTCCTGGCTTGGAGACCCCCAGTATTCCATTGAAGAACCCTAAGAGAGTCTGGGGGGAAGAGGAAGCAGGAGGTGTAGAAAGACAGCTAGGAGCATGAGGCGGTGGTGAGGGTGCAGAGGGAGAAGATACGAAGTAGGCGGAAGGGGGACCAAGAGGTTTGAAGGCGAGGATGGGGCGGAAGTGCTGCATTGGCAGAGGGAGAAGCCAAGTTGAACAGTGGAGGTATACAAGATGGAGGAGTCCAAGGAGGAAGACACAGTGTTGTCTCCAGAAAAAGCAGGAACTCATCAGGGGGGCAGCTCCAGGAGTGAGAGCTGCCAAGAGTTTTGAAATTAAAGAAGGAGAGTAGTGAGCACCTTAGATGGACCCATTCGGAGCAGGGCAGCATCGCACTAATCTACCCCGCCAGATCACATTTCCAGCGCGTACTGAACTGGGAAAGACGGGGCCAAGGTAAGGATAAACGTTGCCGCTGCTCAGGAGAAGGAGAAGAATGAGGAAGCAAATAAGCGCAAGAGAGAGGCAGGAGAGAGAAGACAGTTGACCGATTATAAAGAAGCCGCTGCCCTTTTCGGTCGTTCAGAAGATATCACGGCGAAAATAATGGTTTGTGTGTGGAAAATGTCCGGGGTAACTGGGACCCTCGGGAAGGCCAACAGTCATTTTGACCCAACCCAAACGGGGTCTGGGACCGCACCACCACGTTGAGGCGGCTGTTGATTGGTGCAGCAGAGTTCTGCTCGCGCAAGAAGCTTTTACGGCCAGCGACTGGTCTAGTAAGACTGCCTACAGCAAAACTCGAGTTTAGAACGTTGATTTTAGTTTTTTAGACAAGGCTACTCTCACTTAAGTCCGTTAAACCCACGACGTAGCCCTTTTGGGAGCCTTCAAGACTAAACATTAGTGAAATGTGCTCCAAACCTGGACTAAATGCACGTTAGTGTATACTGTATAGCGTGTGATTGACCAGCATAGCTCGGTATTTTTCCTCATAAAGTAATCCAACTGGGCCCATTCAGAACTCTAGCCTACTATTTATGGTGTAGTGCAGGGGTGGGCAAACTTTTCGTTCGGCGGGCCACATTTGAAAAAAATGTTGCAGCCGAGGGCCGCACACTCTCATTACAAAGTAGGAAAGTTTACTCTTTTTGTAAATTAACACATATTCATATTAAACACAGTTTTTTAATTGCACACTCGGGTACGTTCAAGGCTATTTATACAGTTATAGTTAGAACTAAAACATATAATATTTTCATAAAATTCTACAGTAGCAGTAAAACGTTATAAAAATATGCCAATCATAAAAGTTAATGAGACTTGTGCAACTGTTGACAGTTTTTCACAATCTCCTTGAAACTGGGGGCAAGTTTGCTGGTAGATATCCTCATAACATCATGCAAGTTGGTGTCTGTCAGCAAAGACCTGTTCTTCGACTTGTTTATCTTTAAAGAAGAAAATGCTTGTTCGCAAATATATGTGGATCCAAACAGTGTCAAAAACTTAGCAGCAAAGTTTTTCAAGTTTGAAAACAAATCGTCAGACAATGACTTGTAAAAGTCAGGCAGTGAAACTGATTTAACTTCTCTTTCAAGTCATTACTTGCTTGCAAGTCCAGCAGTTCCAGCTGTAGATCCTCAGGAGCTGAATCAACTTCTGTAGTGAATGGAGAGCTGAGGATATTAAACTGTGGTTCCAGGTTCTTAAAGTCTTGGAACCTTCTGTCGAATTCGACAGCCAAGGTATCCAACTGAACTTTATACTTTGCTGCAAGTTTACCAGAAATGTTTGCTTCTTTCAGCAAAGGAAAGTGACAAAACCTGTTGTTACCAGCTTGCCTGGAGAACAATGACAGCTTCATTTGGAATGATTTAACGTGCACGTACATCTCGTGTGCAAATATACCATTGCCTTGAAGTTTTACATTCAATTCGTTCAATTTTTCCATGATATCAATGGCAAACTTAAAGTCCAACCTCCACTCTTCATCAACTATGTTGGTACAAAAATCACACTGAATACTTTTCATTTCCAAGAACATCACGATTTCTTCTCTTAGCTCCCATACTCTCCTCAATACCTTGCCCAGACTCAGCCAGCGGACACGGCTGTGGTAGAGGACATCCCAGAGTTCAGTTTCTAAATCTTCCAGAAATGCCTTAAATTGCCTATGATTAAGCCCCCTGGCTCTGATAAGATTGACAACATTGACAATTGAATCTGTAACGTGCTTAATGTTCAGTGCACCTTTACACAGACTTCCTTGATGGATGACGCAGTGAAGTGGTATGAGGGCATGACCAGAATGTTCCGCTTTGATCGTGTCATTCATCAACTTCAACAGCCCTACATTTTTTCCTGTCAAAGCACGAGCCCCATCAGTTGTTACACTTGCCATTTTATTCCACTCCAGCCCAGTTCTTGCAATACAGTTTTCAACAGCATGAAACAAGTCCTTACCAGTTGTTGTATCTTTTAAAGATTCAACACTAAGTAGCTCTTCAGTCAGTTGAAAATTAGCATCCATTCCCCGTATAAATACCAACAACTGTGCAGTGTCTTGTACATCATTGCTTTCATCCAATGCAAGTGAATACCACAAAAACTGCTTGCTTGTATCTTTCAACTGGCTCAGGAGATCGTCACTTATTTTTTGAACACGTCTAACCACAGTTCTCCTCGATAAGGCAATGCTATCCAATTTGGTTTTGTGTTCTGGACACATGATACTAGCTACGTCAGATATGCATTCTTTGATAAATTCACCGTCTGAAAACGGCTTGTTCCTTTTAGCAAGTTTGTATGAAACTATAAAACTAGCTTCAGTTGCAGCATCTTGTATGATCGACTGTTTGGTGAAAATACTCTGTTGTTTCTTCAGCTTGTTCACTAGCTCTTGGCATTTCCGTTCTCTTTCTTCACTGGTGAAATTTTGTCCAAAGTTTGCGTGCTTGGTTTGGTTGTGTCTTTTTAAATTGTACTCCTTGAAAACAGCCACGGACTCACCGCACAACAAGCAAATTGCTTTATTCCCAACTTTCGTAAAATAGTATTTAACAGTCCACTCCTCATTAAAAACACGACATTCGTCTTCAATCTTGCGCTTCTTCTCAGCACTCATTATTTTAACAGAGTAAAAATATTTTATTTTTTAACAATGCCTGGGTGGAGATAAGAGGATAAACAGGAAAGTATTTGACTCAAAACGCCTTAAGCTCAGCTCCTTAAAGTTGTCCTTAGCCGTATACCGCTCTACCATTTTAACAAAGTGACTGATAGCTGCCTTAATCCATGAGAAAGTCTATTCTGAAGCGTAGATTTGCTACTTCTAGTCAAAATAAAGCAACACAATAGATAATGTAGCTATTTTTATTACATCATACTTACTTTATGAAGCAGAGTTACCATTAATGGAAGGCTACAATGACTCACAAAAATATCTCGGAAAAAATTGAGGCTTAGGAGCTTTGGTGCGGCAATGTGTTAGGGCTCTTGGTAAAATTAATATAAAATGTGTTGTAAATGTATTAGGGCTCGCGACCCGTACACCCCCTGGGGAGGCGTGCCCCCCGGTTAAGAACCCCTGTATTAGATCCACAGGACTAAAAGGCACACATTCCAGTAGTAAAGTAAGATATTTACAATAAAGTTTCACAAATATTTTGTCATGTAACGTGTTTAATTAAAACAATAAGTGAAGTTTCTGCAAGTGCCGGCGGGCCGCATAAAATGATCTCGCGGGCCGCATGCGGCCCGCGGGCCGTAGTTTGCCCACCCCTGGTGTAGTGTATCCCTGTACATTCAACCTCAATCGAGTTTTCAGTTGTGTTTTCTGAAGAAACAGTCTTTGAACCCTTTCATGAGCTCGTGATATTAGAAGCAATCTGAAGAGATGCCAAAATGTTCGCAATTTTCCTGCAGCAACTGTATGGAAAATTTTAATTACGTTTTGAATAGAAAGAGTGGACGATATAGTCATAAAAGTTAACTGCTACGTTCAGATTGCTTTTTCGCAGACGCTTTTACCTTTTCGCTACGTGATAAACAAGTTATTGCACACTAAGCTCTCTAGCAGGCTAAAACAAGAAATCGCTTTCAATATTCTGAGTTAATAAAATATTGTTTAGAGTAGTGGTAGTGACGTAAAAAATTGTACAAAAGTAGCGACGCTGCGGCTATTTAAAAAGCGTTACTGCCAACTTCTGATTATTACAAACACATTTCATGCCATTGAAATCTGCCTGTTTGAGGTCATAACTTTACGTTTAAATCCCTCGTTAGTAACGCTATTACCAGCAGATATTATGGGAATTTCTTTGGCAACTTTTTCGGAGCAGCAGTTAGGAGGAGCAATGACGTCATGAGTGAGAAGATTTTTGGGGAGGTGTTGGGTATGAGGGTAGGTTTAAGGAGTATTATGTCAAGGTTACTATGATTCATGGTAATGGAGGAATTCCTGGGTGGGTACTACAGATTGCTAAAAAGTTAAGTAAGTCTTTTGTAAGTGTCACTAGAGGTCGCTAAAGAGCCAAATGTCTAGAGTTGTCGAAAGTTTTTCGCTATGTACGCATCCCCCAAGCTTAATACCCAGGCCCGGAGCATTGGGACCGTTCATGTTAACAAGTTCATCGTTTGGTAATACGCCCGCTCTGATGTGCTCCTGTGGTAGGGGACCCTGTTAGTAGCTCGAGCACTGTGATCGCGCAAACCCTGCCAAAGAACTCTGTGGGGGAATCTCCGCCTGTGATTGTTAAGTGGTATCTGGCGCTAGCTACGTCGCTGATCGGGTCGCGCTATGTAGCGCACTAGTCATTACCCGTGCGGTGTGCTAGTTGTCGGAATCGGTGGCTATGCTCGGAGTGGAATAGGCGAAGCGGTTGACCTCTTGGCGGCCGTGCATTATATAAGCCGCGGTGCAGCCATTTGGGACCCACCGAAATTAGTTAAGCGCTTTTAACTTACGCGTAAAAACTCATTTTTGCCAGGAGGTGTGTTGCGTCGTGTCTGGTTTTTGTGGGATTCCAGCCTGCTTCTTTCAAGCTGGTCTCCTCGCGCGCTGCCAATTATGCCTTAAAGCACGGCGTTTAGTTTGTAACCTTATAGAGATCTTTCTATGACAAATCACTTCTTGTGTGAGTAGCTTTAAGTAACGAAATCAGTTTTGGGCCATACTTGAATGGTTAGCAATATCGTCAAAACAAACCTGGCTCAAAAGAAAACGGCAAGTAAGTCTTGTACTTTGTGTTAGATCGTTTTTAAAAGTCAACGTTAATGCTATTGGGGGGATCTCTTGGCCCTTGGAAAGCCCTGCTGATGAGTCCAAAAGGACAAAGAGTGTCCAGGGATGGCTTTGTAAATTTGTAAATATCTCTCAATAGCATTGCTTCCTTCGGAAGCCTCGCACCTTCAGGACTCGCTGTGGTGTTTCGTTTCTCGCTTATAAGACGCTCTCTATCGATCGTAACCACTTGGAGCTAGCAAATAATAATGTATAAAGATTCCGTAATTTTTCATTCAGCTATTTGTTTGGATATGATACGATTTTTGCCTCCGTCTTGTCCGGACTTGCCCAAGCTCCAATCCTTTTCTCCGTACTGTGATTCCGTAATGATCACGTTTTGTTGCATAAAATTCACCAATTCGCCCTTGTAAGTTCTTTCCGCACCGTTGCGCAATCAATCTCGCTTTATAAACCAGCTTCTCTGGGAAGTATATTCATTTTATAAAATTGAAGTTAGTGAGAAGATATAAGATGGAAGATTATCAATGCAATATTTGCTATAAAGCCTTTACCAAGAAACGGAGTTTGGTAAGAGATATGAAAAATACACATGAGAAACAACAGAAGCACAAGTGCAAGATAAATGAAAAAGATTTTTCGCGACTCTCCAATTTATTTGAATCCTATTGCCAGGAATTAATTGTTATTGGTTTTAATTCGTCTTCCTATGACCTGAATTTGATTAAAGCTGTCATTGTTCAACAGTTGTTTGAGCAAATTGAGTTTGTTATCAAAAAAGCAAATAGTTATCTCTGCATCAAAACAAAGAAATTAAGGTTTTTGGATATCAAACACTACCTGGCATCGGGGTTTTCTTATCAGAAATTCCTAATTGTGTATTGCAGCGATCTACAAAAATTCTATTTTCTTAATGAATTTATAACAGATAAAGAAAAATTGCAAAGTGGAATGCCTGAACACCAAACATTCTATTCATCCTTAGCAAAATTTAATGTTACCAAAGAAGAATACGAGTTTGTCAAAAAGACCTGGATAAAAAAGGTTTGTCCACTTTAAAAGATATGTTGATATATTACAACTTACTTACTTGACTGTGTTTCGTTTGTGACAGCTGTTGGTAATTTGCTTGTCCCCTACAAACAACAAAATCTAGATATCTTCAAAAGAGCTTTTGCTGTTAGTGGAGTGGCCAAACTGCAAATGATGAAACGAATTAAAAAGGACGCATTTTTTTGTTTGTATCCAAAACGCCACAAAGATTTATACAAGACTATGCATTCACAGTTGACAGGTGGTTTTAGTGCAATTTTCACGCGTTTGGTTATTGCTGGCAAAACAAAAATACGACCTCACGAAATCCCTGATCCTGAAACTTGTCAAAAAGCATTGGGATCAGATGCCAATTCCCTTTATTTGCACGCTATTGCCCAGCACAACCCCATTGGTTATTTCTGTCATTATAAGAAAGAGGAGCATCACAGACCTGATCTCTGTTCGAAGTTAGGTCTCCTTATCAATGGTTGAGCTTTGTGGCACACACAAGACAGATATTTATTCAAAGTAGGTACAATATGGGAGAAAGGTGAGTTTCATCTCACAGTTTGCCGGTGGATGGCTACAACGAAGAAACACGTCAGTGTTTTTAATACTGGGGTGTCTATGGCATTCATGCAATTTCTGTGACACCAACAGGAATCCGGAAGGTAGTTTGAAAGAAACACATCCTGTGAAAAAAAACGTCATGCAGAAATTCGTCAAGAAACCTTGGAGAATTAAAGACGGTTAAAATCAAAAGGTTTCATTGTGGTAGAGATGCATGAATGTCAATGGAAACAGTTAAAGAAAAGAGCAGATGTTGCTGCTTACGTAGGGGAGATGTGGCACCAATGAACCGCTGGGGACCAATGAAGCACCCTCGTATTTGAAAAATTAAAAAAATAATACCTTTGTTCGACTGAAACGTTTAGAAAATAGTGGTTGATGAAGTTTGGTTCACTTGTCTGGCGTGATATTGGAGAAATTTGGGTTATTGTGTTTTGGGCAGAAAAGTAAATATTTTGACTTGTGTTTGAAGATCAGTGAAAATTTGTGATATTGTTTAAACTAAGGATGCATACACGATTCTTGCATTTAAATAACCATCTAAACAGGCTAAGCATAAAAATTTTGAACCGTAGTTGACCTTAAGATCTGAGGAGGCAAAGAGTAAAAAATATTGCTCTGAGGACCTTTGAACCAGTAGCTTATGAGACCTATGAACCATTAGTTCAATGGTCGCATCCAACTGTTTTTTTTTAAGTTTATTGAAAAAATGCCTACCTTTAAAAAAGTATTTTTTGAGATTTTCAGATGACATCACTAATTTAATATTGTTTGAAGTTTATCAAATTTTTAGGAACATAAAGCTTAAATATATTTTGCACATGGGGGGTTGAAATAACTCTACATTTTGTCAAAAATACTGCAAAAATCAAAAATGTTGCTTTTTTGTGTGATTTTGTGTCACACTTGTATTTTGTGTAAACAATTATACTTTCAGACCTAAATTTGCAGGTTTTATAAATGTTTTGGATAGACCGGTTTATAGACCCCACCCACTGGTTCATAGGTCCCCCAAGTGTGGGACCAATAAACCACTTGGAAAACCCTTCTTCAAAACTCTGTAATTTGCATGTTTTAAGCGTTACGTAATTCAAAACAAGAGGATATGAAACTAAGTTAATGAACTTCAATTTGTGCGAAATAGGAGGAATTACGGCTTAAAATGGTGGTTCCACTGACGAAAATATGAATTTTGGTTCGTAGGTTCCACATCTCCCCAAAAGAGCTTAAATCAGTTCAACAAAAACGTCAATTATCTTTTGAAAAAATATTGGAAGGAGTGAAAAACAGCACTCTCTACGGTTTTTTGATTGTTGATATTCCTACCCCTGACCGTTTGAAAGAAAAATTCAAAGATCTGCTCCCAATCATAAAGAACACGTTGATTTCCCAAGATGATATTGGTGATTACATAAAAAAGTGGCCAAAAATTATGATCTTCTGAAAAAAACAAGAAAATATCTCATAAGCAGCTACATTGAAAAAGAAATTTTAAT
The DNA here is from genome assembly GCA_963675345.1 of Trididemnum clinides. NCBI lineage: Eukaryota > Metazoa > Chordata > Ascidiacea > Aplousobranchia > Didemnidae > Trididemnum > Trididemnum clinides. The sequence continues at coordinate 40,424,507 of OY776287.1, read as the reverse complement.
TAACATGGAAATGGCAAAATTTTATCTGAAAACGGGTTTGGAAATCACAAGAATTAAAGAATTCGTTGAATTTTACCTCCAAAAATTTTATTCAAAATTAGTTTTTCTGCAGTAATGCAGTTAATTAGCCTACTAGTTGCTGCGTTGTTTCCCGGGCGTAATTCTTGCGTTTGAAGAAAAAAAGCCCTGCCTTTTTTCTGTTCCGAGACACTAGGCTATACAGTGAACCCTCGTTTATCGCGGGGCATACGTTCCAAAAATAACCCGCGATAGGTGAAATTCGCGAAGTAGTCAGCTTTATTTTTTACTGTTATTTTGCAATGCAATGCTGTACTGCAGAATGAAACAAAAAACAAAACCTCTTTTCAGGCTTAAAATGTGTTTAAGAAATAGAAATATTAACGTATATATCAACTTTTTTCACTTTTTTCACTTCTAGACAACAGTAAATCCCCTGAGCCAATTAGGATTCACTGTAAAAAAAGCACTGTAAAAAATTCCGCGAAGCAGCGAAGCCGCGATAGGTGAAGCGCGATATAGCGAGGGATCACTGTAATTGCTTGACTTTTTGAAGTTTTGTTCTCTCGAACGATAGTCTTGCGTGGCGCAAACCCTTACTTTAGTTAGTTAGTGCATTGATTATAATTATTTTTGGCTTTTGAGCTTTTATTTATTGTGTATTGTGTATTTGAGCTTTTATTTATTTGTGTATTTATTGTAGTTCCAGAAAAGCGTTACAACTCAAGAACCCGTGTATATTCAGCTAGGAGTCTAGATCGCCGCCTACTTAGATTTTAATTTTAGGCAGCAATAATTAGCAAATGAAACAGTTCACTTTAGAAGAGCAACTGATGCAGATTCTTCAAAAGCTATCACTGCTTCAACCAATAAACTAACCGGAAATTTACTATATTTGGCTATGCTTTAAAACAAAATGACTCACAGATCTACAACCTAACATTCAGAGAAAACAGTTGATCGAGTGATAAACGACCCTCATTTTGTTCATTTAGATGAAATCGCTGCTGACCTCTATAAAGTAAAAAGTCATAAGAAAAATATTCGCCAAGACTTGCCAATTCAGGTGGGAATCAATGTGTATTTAACCCAGGGCTGTGGAAGCGGTCCTTTTTCTGTGGAAGCGGAAGCGGAAGCGCGAAAATTCTACCGCTTCCGCTTTCACATAGGTTATTTGACTTCAAGAGTAACTTAGCTAAAAAGTTTTGTCCATTTTCCGATGTAAATTGAACGGTGAAGTTGGATTACAAATCTGAATGAACGTGCGATATCAGTAGCGCGAGAGAAAAAGAAAAAATATAACTAGCATCATATTTTATATCGATTACGGGTAAGAAAAAGGTAGTTTGGACAATGAAACGTAGCCAATAAAATGATGATTTGATTAAACCTAATTAGCTTTGGTTAGGGGATTGAAAACGTTGAAAAAGAAATTACTCACGACGGATGCAATTTGATCATTCTACGATTGTTCTTCAACAAGGATTTCGCAATACATGCAGTTGTGTTTCGTGAGTCTTAAGGGTTCTGTGAGGGGTCCGCGAAGGTTCTTCGTTTATTACTAGTATTTATTTCAGTATATTGAATTCTTATGTGTAATGGTGTTCCGTTTATATAAATAGTAATGAAATCTTGTGATAGCAACTTGCAGACTGTGACGTAATTCTGTTTACAACTTTAAGAACATCTGAATTTGCTAACTCCTTTTGTTACGTAATAGTGCGTCTGTAGTTTCAATTTTGCTGTTGTTGTTACTTGATCCCTTCCGAGGGATGGGGGCATGGCAGAAAACCATGGATCCCCAGAATCCACCAACTGCCAAAGGCCTGGACCAGAGGTCGGAGAGTCGCCAAAGAGCGAGCGGTGCAAAGAGTCCGTAGCTGGACAGTGCAGAATGAGATGAGAGGTGTCCTGGGACGAATGTCTGCAGGCGCTGCAGTAAGGATTCTCGATTTTACCGATTCTAAATTGATAAGAGCTTAACAGTAGGCTGTGTTCTTTGCAGCGAAGACGAGAGGGAACACAGCGAGTGTGACGAAGGAGCACAAGTTCCTCAGTGGAAATCGAGGAAACCTGTGTGTCGAAGAATTTAGATGAGACAACACGCCTCCAGTCATAAAAAAGATGAGGGTAGATACGAGAGATAAGAGAGAGAGAGAGAGACTACAAGGAATTGCACAGGGGACAAACAGCGCTACCCATTCGGCCAGATCATCAACCGCGTCGTTCCCTGGGAGAAACGAGTGTCCGTGGACCCATTGTAGCCTTATAGAACATGGGGAGAGAGAAGACAGTTCATGCCAGAGAGATTGAGGTAAAAGGAAAGATGTAGAAGAGGACAGGGTGGCGAGGACAGAGCAAGAGTCAGATAGGAGGAGAACGGAATAGAAGTGGCAAACTTGTAGGTGCTGCCGAAACCAGCAAAGAGCTGCTGAAAAGAAAAGGGTGGCCTCAGTGCCACAGAGAGAGCAGTTGGCAAGTACGCCGGAGCCGCCTTTGCCAGAAAGGAAGGGAACAGAGCCGTCTGTCCAGAGCACCAGATCGTAAAGAGGGTATTCAGTGACAGAGAAGTAAAGAAAGCAGCAGCAGAGAAAAGAGAAAGAGACGAGTATTCCACTGCAGAAGGACAGTGAGAGTCAACGTAATAGGCAAAGTCATCCCAACAAGCTTACCGAAAATTGAAGGAAGAGGGACGTTCGTTGAAGCGAAAGACTGGAGAAAGAGGGACGGTTTGCAGAATTGGTAGGCGATCAGAATCCAGTTCCTGAATCATCTCCCAGAAGCAAGAGAGGAGAAAGCAAAGAAGATGTCAGGAGAGGAGCGATGGAGAAAAGTAGATATGTCAGGGTCATTGAGGAGGCCAGATAAGAAGACCCAATTGAATACTTTCTCCCCACGGGGTCAGAAGTACCTTTTCAGTCCCAGCGGGGGTGATCCTAGTTACAATCTCCCAGAATGAAGAGATTTCTGAAAATGGAAAAAATATAGGGAGAAAAGGAGTCGGTTCTGCTAGCTTTCGGAGAGGAGCGATTAGGGGAAGCATAAACATTTAGGAATGAGAGCGAGGAGGAGTTGTTTAAAGAAATGTTGACCCTTACATAATCAGAATAGGGGTCAAGCGAAGAAAGAGAAGAGGTAGAAAGTTCAGAGAAAGATAAGAGCTGCCTGACGAAAATGATGATGACGCCGCTAGCGTGTGTGGCATCAGTAGAAAAAATACCAGACCGGGAGTGGGTGCGATCAGATTGCAGAGCAGAGAATCCAGGGATCCGGAAAGAGGAAGATAAATTGAGGTTAGATTCCTGGATACAAATAAGGTCAACGGGATGAGACAAAATAAAGTGTAGCAGTTCAGTGCTCCTGGCTCGGAGACCACCAGCATTCCATTGAAGAACCCTGAGGGAGTCTGGGGAAAAGAGGAAGCAGGAAGTGTAGATAAACAACCAGAAGCATAAGGCGGTGGTGAAGATGCAGAGGAAGAATATATGAAGTGGGCGGAAAGGGGATAAGAGGTTTGAAGGCAAGGATGGGGCGGGAGTGCTGCATTAGCAGAGGGGCCCAAATGGGCCAGACTGAGCAATGGAGATATAGAAGCTGAATGATTCCAAGGAGGAAGTCACAGTGCTGGTAGGTATGAGATCTCCAGAAGACGCAGAGATGCAACAGGGATGGCAGCTCCAGGAGTAAGAGCTTCCAAGAGTTCTGAATCTAGAAAAGGAGAGTAGTGAGCACTTTAAATGAACCCATTCGGAGCAGGTACAGCATTGCACCGACCTACCCCGCCAGGTCACATTTCCAGCGCACACTGAGCAGGGAAATGTGGTCATTGTGTAATATGTGGTCACAAGGTTTAGATCTGAGAAGCATTAAGTTGACTGTTGTAAAAGTGTTTGTAAGTAGTGAAGGAACTTGTAATAACTGTTTATTTGTTGAAGTGTTTAATTATTTTTTGAAGTGTAGTAACGAAATATTTCATTTTCTTACAAGCAATTCGTGATTTCTAAATTTTTGTTAGTGAGATTCCGTGACAAACGTGAAAGTACATTACTTCCGCGATGACAAAAAGATTGAAGAGCGATGTTGTACATTCAACACGAGTTCTAATATCTGAAAAAAGGAAACACAGAGTAGTCAGGAACAATAAGCTCAAGCGAAGTACCTAAAGTAATAGCAATGTATGCATAGGTTTTTGTCTCCTCAAAATTGTAAAGTGTAGCAGAAGGCAGGCTACAAACCCACAAAAGTTTAAAAATTGTCAACGGTCGTTTTTTCGTTTTTTGTTGGTGGAAGCAGAAGCGGTTGAGAAATAACCGCTTGTGATTGGATATGGATTCACTGTATTTTAGCATTAGCCGACATAGTTTGGATGATTGTGCGCCAGAGCATCTGAAAGAAGTTTATTTCAAGGATAAACTTCTCTGGATGCCGGCTGAGGCGTGTCCCTCTCATACAAATGATTATATTCAAAAGAAAATTGCAGGAGAAAATTGGGAAGCTAGTGAATGCTGTTCGGATTTTAACAAATTTGAACAAAGAACATTGGGTAAGACGAAGCAGGAGTTTTCAGGGAGTCAACAAATTTGTCTAGCGTCAAAGAGTTATTTTTCCTGCGGTTCCACAAACGAGCAAGTTGCAGAAGGTGTGTTGTTAAACCAGACCCACTTAAATTTTAACTAGTATTTGACAGTTTTACAAAGTAATCAATCCCTGGAAATAAAGAGCCCCAGTTTTTGATAGAACATTTTTTTAACGTAAAAAGGGGTTGTCAAGTTTTTATCCTAAGGGAGTTGCGCTCCCTAACGGTATTCACACAAAACCACTCGATTTGTATCATGTGATAATAAAGATGTTGGAAAAACAATACTGTTGTGGTTTTTCAGTTATTGCTAATATAGGATCATGTTATGATAGTTTTATTTACAAGTCTATAAGACTTTGCATCTGTTATATATCTTTTAATGTCTTGCTAGGTGCTCCATTTGGCTTTGCAGTTATTATATTAAGTGTGTTCTTAGTCTCAGATCTGTAAAATAGCTCCACACCAACACTTGCCTCTAATTGTTTCTCTAAAAAACTGAAGAAGGTATCATTCAAAATCCTAGATCGAGATCCGTAAACTCAGTGTACCTCTAATTACAAGTCTGTGACCCCATGCATGAACCTGATAACCCACACAACAATCAAACTGAGAAAAATGCAAGCAACTTCAAAAGGCTGTAAAACACAAATGCAGCTGTAGAATAAGATTTAATTTTTTTCATTATGTCACGTATATTTACAAAATTATTCGTGAATTTTTTCAGTTGATAAACACCAACACGAACAAAGTTATGAAGCAAATTTTAAAAAACTGATATGATTTTTTTTTATTTTCCGTTCATAAACCTGATAACCCACATATCAAGTTTATGAATTGAAAAAAATTAGTTGGCAAATTATTTTGGTTTTGTTGTTCAAGTTAAGCTCAATTTGTAACAAAGATTCAATTATCATTGGAAAAGATTTTAAGGCCATAGTCCATATGAAAAAAGTAAAAAAGAAACCAAAGCAAAGTATAAAAATAAAACGTATTAGTTAAACATTATGTACCTTTAACCATCTCGAGCTACTGCAGCGAGTCGCATTATTATAGAATACGACAGATTATACAAAGGACTGCCAATTATCTGACAGTCTGCTGTCCTCAATGTGAATGCCATAGGTCCATTTCTAAACGAGTTTTCTCAAAGTTAAGGTCAACTTCATGTCTTGATTCTGCTGCTATATCTTAAAATAGGAAATGGTATAACTCAGGTTAGAAAACGCATATATCACGTCTTCATGAAAGAGTGGAAGATGGTTAATTATTGAATCATGCTCTTTTTATGCGCATAACTGATTTTTAGTCATCATTTGCAACCCACTTTTGTTATGATAGATTTTACGATTTGCTTTATTAAATAACTTACTAAAATTCACTTGATCTATCGTTTTTATTGTCAATCGTTCCTCCTTTCAAGCTCTTTTTTCTTTACTTTTTAACAAATAGGGTGTATTTGCACACTGCTAACTTTACAGTAATGTAATAAAAAACAACACGTAACAGATTTTCACCAACATAGCATGGTAAACAAATAAAAAGTGCTTTCTAGAACATAAGGGTGTACTGGGTCGTAACTGGAAAGCCCTGGTTTCATCAGGAGCACAAGGCTGACATGTCTGCTGTCCCTCTGGTATTTCATAGGACAAAATTTTGATAGAAGTATTTATGAGGCAGATCGAGCTTCAACAAAATGCCAAGAGCTAACCATAAATGTAGATCTACATCCAGTTGTATGTGAATGTGACTATTTGCACTCTACATAAAGAAGGCTAAGTGCCTAAATCCAGAGACTAGCAGTTGAAGGTGTGGTGACCTTGCAAATAAGTGTATCTGAATTCTAAATTCACAAACCTTGTGCAGCTGTATTGGGGACTGTGTCCAAAACTGATGGAATAGGTCGCTATCCGTTAAACACTCTTAACTTATCTATATATATAAAACTCAATGTGTGTCTGTCTGTCTGTCCGCTATAGAAATAAAACTGGAGACATTTAGATACAAACAAACATATGAATCTTATATAACTTTTTCCAGGGAAGCCAAGTACGGTATTTTGATTTTGATCAGAATCGTCTATGGGGGGCTACGAGCCTATATTTATTCAATCTATATTAAAATATGGTTAATTCAATATAAAAATTTAATCAGTCTTTACATTTTACCCGATCAACGACGGGTAAATCTGCGGTATTTTGATTTCGATCAGAATCGTCTATGGGGGGCTACGAGCCTATATTTATTCCACCTATATTAAAATATGGTTATTCAATGTAAAAATTTAATCAGTCTTTACATTTTACCCGATCAACGACGGGTAAATCTGCGGTATTTTGATTTCGATCAGAATCGTCTATGGGGGGCTACGAGCCTATATTTATTTTCCTTCTCTTTACATTTTACCTGATCAACGACGGGTAAATCTATATTTATCTTCCTTCTTTTTACATTTTACCCGATCAACGACAGGTGGAAATCTGCTAGTACGTGATAAAGGCTAACGTTGGTTCATTCCAAAAACCACCGGCCGTCAACCGCTAATGCGCAAAAAGCAGTGACCGCAAATGCGAATCTCACTCAAAATGTTACTATGTAAAAAGAAAACAGTCATTTTTTCTCCGTCCAGCTGAGGAAATACTAGCATACCGGAAGATAACACTAACAAATGTACTAGTTGTTGCAAAAACAACAAAAAACAAACATTTATTGAAATACATTTATTTCAATAAATGAGCATCTCAAAACTTTAATCGCTGACAGTGATGAATTTAGGGGCCTTGGGCAAGATTTCATCATGCCCCCTCAGCGTCCAAGATTTACTTACCAGCTACTTCGTTGGCTAATATTGGGTGATTTTTGCCGATACTCTTATACAGTATGTCGTCAGGGAAACCTCAATATACTGTATTGTCTCATTTTCAACATTTTCAGTTTCATTAATTTTGCGTTGATTGCGCTGTTTTTAAAACGCTTGTGTTTAGCGCCTTTGATTTCAAGCTTAGAAATTTCAGGATCATAAAAAAGAGAGTAAGAACGTAGAGGTATTTTCTTTTCCAAAGGCTAATAAAGTTTAAGATAATTTGTAAAGCCATAAAGATGGCCCTCAAAAAGGGGAGGTTTGAGGCAAGTGCTTCACTTGTTCCACTTAATATATCCACCATTGATCGCTAATTCTAGATCGCTTTTGCTTCAACATTTCTTTCCCTAATGAAAACAGGCGTTCCACTGCTGCCCTGGAAAGTATGGCGGTGTTGTATTTCACAAATAAGCCGCTTAATGTCGCATTAGAGAGCAGCATAGTAATCGATTTGCTTTGAGACTCGGGTCTCTCCGTGAAAAAGTTGTCTAATAGCTTTTCACTGCTTCTGTCTTTTCATGGCTTCTCCGCAAACGCTCTTTATAAAAGTTCGTCTTCGGAAGATGCTCTGTGGCAGCCTGTGATTTATGAATGTTTTGCACTTTTGAGACGATAATTGTATTTTGACAAGGAGCGGGCTTAGCGCTAGCGGCAACTGCTTTTGAAAAAATTTGAAAAAATTTTCCACGCAGCAGGTACAAATGGGCGTCTTGATCTAAGTCTCCCTTGGCACTCATTCTGCTGCCCAATCAACTGCCCGTGCAGTACATGATCGGGGTTATGGATATCACGATTTTCCAAGGAGAGTGTCGCTCCTTATCGGCGAAGTTCAACTGGCTCGATGCCTGCGAGGACAGACAAGTCCTCTCTTGGTGTGGGATGCAAGCATCCGATAACAATGCGCAAAGCATCGTTAAGAATGCTGTCAATGAGGCGAGTATGCGTACTACTACAACAAACTGATGCGCAGTACTCAGCGGTGGAGTAGATCAAGCAAAGAGCACAGATTCGCAATGTCTTGGCACCTGCAACCCATCTGGATTCCGCATGTCGCCTCAACAGCGCAACTAGAATGAAGAGTTTCTTGCGCAAAGCCTCTGGATGGTGACGGAAAGTGAGCGACCTATCCAGCTTTACCCCAAAATACGTTGGGGCTGGATAGGGTGGCAATAGGTTGCCATTGTTGTAAACATTAAGCTCATGTTTGGCCTTTTTGTTGTTAAGATGAACGGCCGTCGTCACCGTTTTCGTATTGCTGAGCTTTAGCCTTCAAGTCTGGAGATAAGCTGAAAGTTTAGTCATGTATGTCTTGACTTATAGCGTCCTCCACAGCCTTCCAATCTCGAGAATCATACAGCAATGCTAAGTCATCAGCAATGACATACTTCTGGGAGGTCATGGAAGGCAGATCGTATGTGTAGATGTTGAAAAGGACGGGGCCAAGACCGATCTCTGTGGGAGGCCGTTTCGCAAATGACTTAACCTGCTTTGCTTGTTGTCACCAGTAGTGAGCGTGAAGATTCTATTCCGGACAAGTTCCATGATCATCCGGACCATGTGCTTATCCGGTTGAAGCCTAAGCAACTTGCAGGCGAGGCCACAGTGCCAGACAGTGTCGTAAGCAGCTGTCAGATCAACAAACACGGCACCAGCCTTCTTCTTGGCCTTAAACGAATCCTCAATGTTTTGAGAAAGCAAAACAGTTGACTTTTCCCGTCGGAACCTAGTCTGCTCCCTTGGTAGAAGTGGGTCAACAATAGGCTCAACACGAGGGTGTATGAGCCTCTTGAGGATCTTGTAGGAGACGCAAGGCAAGAAGACGAGACGATAGCTTTTCGGGTTCTCTACAGGCTTCTTGGGTTTAGGGATCGATACTACCAGTGCTCTTCTCCAGACTTTTGAAATTTTGAGGTGGCGCAGGCAGGAAGAAAGGAAGTTACACAACCAGGACTTCAGTGCAACTCCAGCATGGGTTATTAGCTCCGGGCAAATAGAATCTGGGCCTGGAGCTTTTCCTGGTGTCATGTGTTTGAGGGCAGCAGCAAACTTCTGAGAGGTAAAAATTTCAGAGATGTTCACTCGACTTGTTGGAGTGGAATTCTAATGAATAGCAAATGGGAAAAGGAAGACCAAAAAATTAACTGGAAAATGGAAATATCGACAATCCTTTGGTCACTTAGCATCTGACACTATCTCGTAAAAGAAAGTTGACCGAATATTCAACAACTTACTATTTATCAGAAGCAGGTTCGGCTAAAGTGATTGCGAGGCGGGACGTTCTCGTTAAGCCTACGTTGCCTTTCTCAGTTTCTCCCTGACCTAATATATCAACCATCGTGCAACTGCGGTGAAGGAATTCCAACCTCTTTGCAGACGCTCAATTTGTGACGGCACAAAGCTAGGAATTTGTGCCTTGCAAGTTAATATAACAAATAGCTCGTTTGTGTAGTCAACATATTAACAAAAGCATTTTGAATCAAAAATTCCGGAACAAGGTGGTAAATTGAGCGGCACGCCAGGACCAAGGCCTAAAAACGGGACTGTCCTGGCGAAAACGGGACGTATGACCACCCTACTTCTAAGCCTTTGAACACAGAACTTTATGTATCGCTGTTTTCATTTGTGAGCTTGAAGAAATTCTTGTATGGAAACTCTTTTATTTTTGTTCATTCATTTTCACGTCGGTTGCTATCAAGCACCAATGCCACCTTTTTTGCGCAGTTTGGTTTTTGAGAGTTTTGAAAACAACTGTTCCTGTTACCCATGACGTCTTTAAGCATTTCATTTGTCGATGGGAATTGCAAATTACCTCTTCAGGTGTAGTATCTGGAACATTCAATTTTTCAAGCAATTCGTACAAACCTTTTGGCTTAGAGTGATTGTTGATATTACAATAAGATTTTTCGTTGTTATAATTGGAGATGATTGATAACCTATGCAGTAATGACAGCAAAAGTAAATATACTACCAGGAATCTACCCGTGAAGTAACTTGCTCGAAGCGATCCAGGTTGATAATCATATAATAGATAAAATCAAGGTACACTAGATTAGCTGAGCTACTTTATTATAAGAAATATCGATTTCGCCTTATACAGGCATTTTCAATTTCTTATTCAAATAGAATCTATTTGAATAAGAAATTAAATAGAATCTATTTGAATAAGAAATTGAAAATGCCTGTATAAGGCGAAATCGATATTTCTTATAATAAAGTAGCTCAGCTGATCTAGTGTACCTTGATTTTACCTATGCAGTAATGTAAGATGTTTTTGTGATTCGGTAGAAATCGACAGACACGAAAAAACACAACCACATATTGACTTGTCCAAGCTTCAAGCTGTGAGCTTTATTACAAGAGTGAGAAATACTTTTGTTTTTACAGTCTTTTTTTTTGCTGTTTTGCGCCACTCTTCATCTCTCAATGAACGAGAAAAATATTAAACACCACACTTTATAATCTATTTCTCGTTTTTCTGATAACCTTTAGCTAGCATTTCTTGTAAAAAGTTTATGAAACAGATTTGAAGTTCTCTTTGATGCTGTTGGTGACCAATAAAAGGCTAGAGGTTTTTAATAACACATAGCTTAGATCGTCACACTTGTGGGGCCTAGTACTGGGACAACTGTAGTGGATGGTCTGTTAACCTCTGCGAAGCCATATCACTCGTAAATGAGAGGCGGTGCGGTTGTCGCTGGTGCACTAAGTCTAACAACTGCTAGAACAATAGTGCTGTCACAGTCGAGTGGTCACAAGCTCTAATAGTAATGCAAGAGGCTAGCGATGCACTTATAGTGTCACTGTCTGCAGCTTGCTAAGTGCATCGCTAGCCTCTTGCATTACTATTATGGTTTGAAGTTATTTCATTAAAACAAATTTTTTTACATAATTTTCTCTTAACCCTCTGTTTGGGATTAACACGCTTGTAAACGATTCTTTCAGTACTAGAGGTCTCGTGTAAACTCACTGTTGTTACGCTTGGTTGCATTCGATGACCATTTCATTCTTATCGCACGCTCTTTCGCTCTCATGTCTTGTGCGACAGTGATGTTGATTGATAAAGAAAGATTTGAAAAGGATTTTTTAAGAAAATAGGAGATCACATTGTTGGTGAGAATACGTTTCTATTAGTTTAGAAAGTTTTAATAGACAGTGAAAAATTAAAATTCAAAAGTTTGGTTTCCACCTCTGTTTGATAGAATTTGCAATAACTTTGTTAAGTAAAGGCTTATCAAGATAAACAAATTGTAAGTATTTTATCTTGTGAAATATAATAGAACTAAAATTTGACGCAATTGACTTTATTGGTTAGAAAGATCAGAACTGTTTATGTTTATAGTTAGGTATAGCCGTGTTAGAAATCATGAATTTAGTGTTTATGAGAATGCTTAAATGCAATTTTAAATATTTGATGCATATAAAAAGTACGGTTTGTTCTACAAATATGTAAGTAATAGCAGCCATAAAAACACAACTATGATGTTTGTTCAACTAAAGATTTTAAATTTTATCAGAAGTTCTTTAAAAATAAGAGGTAGTTTTGTTTAAGGGTAGCATTTGCGAGTCAATCCTTGGTAAAGAAATTAGGATAAAATTTGGAAAGTGCCTCGTACGTTTTTATCAGTAAGTAATACACTAGGTCTAGAGGTGATAGAAAATTTGATTGCACAGTGAGAAAAATTGTTGTTTTTCAAATAATTGATAGTTTTTGTTTTAAAACCAACTAAGATAAAACGCTAAAAGCGCAGTGTCTAGTGAGAAAGTTAGGTAGGATTTTGCAAAAATAATCAAACACGAACACAATTAATGCAGGTCGCATCGGTAATTAATGTCCTAGTTTGCTGAAAAAGAGCTGTAAGTATTGCCAGATGCCTAAGTTCCAGCACGCTTGGTTTGGTTTAGAGTTAAAGCTTGTGGCTGCAGCGCTTAGAAAGGGTTACTAAAAGGAACGCATAGAAATGAAATACGTTCCTGGGTATAGATTTTTTGATTCATTAATTTTTGATTTGTAGTTCATAGTTGTCAATACACAAATATTGAAGATGTTATATTTGATCCTTCCAGCGCCTCGATGAACCGAAGTGATGCTATCTGAATAAGTCCGGATACGAATTTTAACTTCACTTTCTCGTCTCCCGGTAATCGATGGCCCAATAATAATCAAGCAATTCATTTATTTATTAAAGATTTGAAATATAACACACGTTTCGTGGGCCATAAGAACAATTAGAGGGAAGCGTTAAGCACGAGATAGTGATTATGGTGTTAAATTCGGGTTACCTTACTTCTACAAATACAAAGAATCATATTACTATTTCTCTATCTACAAATTTGTACAGACCAGCAATTAGTAAACGTACTGTACTTAATGCTTTATTAAAGCTGATGTATACTGCGGCATGGCTTTGTAACCAATGCTTTCTTTAATCTGCCACAGTAGAACTCGGGGTCGTTATTTATAATGATCTTGGGATAATTTCTCCGAATTGGAGAAAGTGGCATGAATAATATGTTTTCTGAGTACTAGTAGACATTGGAGAAAGCAGTATCCACAACTTGTTTTCCAGTTACAATTCGATCTTGGTCATAATAAATAAGCTAAAAGTGATATCAACCCCCTTCCGTAGTGTTGAGTTGTTTTCCGTTAGAACTGCGGACTACAAAATCTCATTTTTTCTCGATGCTTGGGCTTCAGACAGCATTCAATTTTTAGAGCAGTACTTCGAATTCGTTTCCTAAGGAGGCCAAGATTTCGAGCTTTAGGCATCCAGGTACTTCTTGCTATTTTAATAAAATCAAATTTGCGTTTTTTCACCGGTTCTTGCAAGAGGTTGAGAAAGTTGACCATCTGTTCGCAGTTATCTGGCGGTAGATGGCAAATATCGTCGTTTTGCGTTTTCAGACACAAGCAGTTGTGACCCAGATATGATACTTGGCCTCGTGGAGCCGTCACGTTTTCGACCGTAAATCGCAATTGAAATCCATCAGACAATATTTCTTGTTTTGTATTCTGTATGTTTTTTTTGCAGCGCACAATTGGAATCATCTTGGCTTGTCGCCCTGAATAAGAGCAGCACATGGTCTTTCGTTTTAGATTTTGGTTGAAACTAAATATAAGGTAGACAACCCATCAGCAGAGTCACCACTTTTGTTAGTTGTTCAGGAGAAAATAGCGTTTTGTCTTTTTTAACACTGACCACCGCTTTTCTCTACCAAGTCGCAGTGGTTTGTAAAGTTGTTGCACTATCTTGAAGTTGTTTTTTGAAATCCATGTTGCTTGTAAAACTTCTAATACAGTAGGCGCCGCTTATTATGACCACGAATAATATGACCAGCCGCTTATTATGACCAATTTGGAACGGTCCGGAATTTTTCCATTTAAAATTCTCCGTTTAATATGACCAAATTTCGGATAATATGACCAACATTTTCTCCATCTTTCTTGTTACAGTACAGTATTTTTTCCCGCCACGCATTTATAACTTCGCCTTTTCAACATATTGGTACACACTGCACTGAATTTTACCGTCACTTGTAGTGTTACAGTACTGTACTTTGTTTTACTGCCAACGTTACACTGTTACTTCGGGTAAACGATGAATTTGACAGTATTTGGACTTCTTGTGGCTTACGGTGTCGATTCAGAAGCTGTTATGGCGGCTTCGGTTTTTATAACCATTCGGATATTATGACCAAATTGGTCTGGTCCCAAGGTGGTCATATTAAGCGGCGTCTACTGCAATTCCTTTGGCTACTGAGTCTGTTTATATACCCGCGAAAGAAGGAAAAAAGATTGCGCAACTACATGAAATCTTACAAATTGGATCACGTGTTGTATGTCACAAGTATGGAGCAATATCCTGGAGCTGCAGATTAAACACGTTCGAATTTCACTTTTTCGCGGTGGCAATAGTTCATATTTAACAAACTACCACATGGGAGACATAACATGTTTCTTTTTTTACATATTCCATGTCTTCAGGTAGCTTCCAAATTATCTTGATGATCGGTAAATAAAATTCTTTTCAATTGATTAATCAATGCTCGTCTGATTTTGCTCGCATCAATAACCACCTTTTTGCATAGGCTACATCCGGGTCCAACAACACTAAAACCTCCCATTCTACTGCTTTTTGTTTTTGTTCTGTAGACTTTGAGCTGTTCGATAACATCGTTTGCTTTACAAAGGTTTTTCAACTTTGGTATGTTCAACTTTTGGTATTTGAGAGTTATGTCTTTCACATAATCCATACTCTGTTTCTTCAGCATCTATTCACACGGAGGAAACCATTCAGCGTGCTCATACCAAGGATTATCGTTCGGATCCCAGTTCTTTAAGCCTCCACCACAGTAAAACCAAATAGCTCGGTCGCTGTTGTCCGAGTAATAGAAACCAGCTTCCGCCATTTCGCGCGGTATTACATGTCTTTTTAGAGGCCAATTCTTGGTAAAGGACCGTAAAGATTCATCACTGTTAAGCATATGTGGAATATATGAAGCACGACAAGCAAACAGTTCTTCTATATTTTCAGGAACAGTGACATTTTCACACATATTTTGTAACAATGTTGCTCTGCACCACAATCACATACTGCAGTTGTTGTTAATCCCATCGATACATCAGAGATTCAAATCGTCCAATGCCAGAATACTCCGTTCACTACCCATTAGTTATTAATCGATTGCTCTAAATCAGGGGTCACCAACCATCTGCCAGCAGGCGCTAGGTTGCCTGCGAGGACAATACAAGTCACTCCCGAGGACGATATGAGCCACCCGCCAACCTGTATTATTATGATTTTGCATGTAATTCTTAAAACTGCATTTGTTACTGGGAAATCCGTTATTTTTTAAGGTTTTTGCTATTTGATGAAACTCTTCAATCTTTTTTTCGTTAATGGATGTGATGCTGATGGCTCTGGAGAATAATGTACGAGCCGCACTAACCTTTTGATTAACCGGGTGATGAGACGAATACTAAAGATACCTGTCCGTGTGTGTTGGTTTCCTGTATACGCTTGTTGCAAGGGATCCATCTTCCATCTGTTGTACGCTTACGTCCAAAAAGGCTAATTGTCCTGATTTTTCTAATTCTTTAGTGAACTTTATTGAAGTAGATATTGTATTTAAGTAATCATGATAATAAATTTAAGTAAATAATAAATTTACTTTGGTTCCACTTGAAACCGCCAAAACCGTTGTGGCTAATAGAGTCGGCGATGATTGCATCTTGCGAGAAAGAACAAGCCTTGCAGTGCCGGAAATCATGGAAGCATTAGATATTTGTTTACAATCATCGTTTTTTTGTGTACATTGACGTCATTTATAAACAGATTTTTAGTTGTCGGATGGGCTCTTCTTTGTCACCAATGATAACAAACATGGTTATGGAGGAAATTGAGCAAACAGCTTTTGAACATGTATTTGAATTCTCCGTCTTTATGGTTACGTTATGTTGATGACGTGTATGCTGTTTTGGAAAAAACTGAGGTCGAGCCCTTTCATGATTACTTAAATACAATATCCACTTCAATAAAGTTCACTAAAGAATTAGAAAAATCAGGACAATTAGCCTTTTTGGACGTAAGCGTACAACAGATGGAAGATGGATCCCTTGCAACAAGCGTATACAGGAAACCAACACACACGGACAGGTATCTTAGGTATTCGTCTCATCACCCGGTTAATCAAAAGGTTAGTGTGGCTCGTACATTATTCTCCAGAGCCATCAGCATCACATCCATTAACGAAAAAAAGATTGAAGAGTTTCATCAAATAGCAAAAACCTTAAAAAATAACGGATTTCCCAGTAACAAATGCAGTTTTGAGAATTACATGCAAAATCATAATATTAGAAAAACAGAAAAACTGAAACGGTTTACTCCGATTCCCTACGTGCAAGGTGTCTCCGAACCTATTAGCCGAATTTTGACTCGAGTTGGTATCGGATTGGCTTTAAAACCACATCACACGTTGTCTTCGTTGTTTCGCAAACCTAAAGATGTTATTAATTTTGAACAAAAGCGTGGTTTGGTGTATCAAATTTCTTGCCGAGATTGCAATGCTGTGTATGTAGGTGAAACAGGACGTAGTGTTAGAACCAGAAAACGGGAACATGCTGATGCGGTCAAGACTTTTAACACTAAAAAGTCAGTGCTGAGTCAACATGTTATGGATTTCGATCATAGAATAGATTGAGATAATGTCAAAATACTGAAGTCAGAATCACATGCATACAGACGTCGCGTTGCGGAAAGTTTTTTGATCAATCAAAAGGCTTGTTCATGTAATGTTATTAATCGCAATGATGGTGCAAATTTTTTGACTCTTTATTGTGTGTTTGTCTCCAACAAATGATGTCTTATGTATCTCACAACACTTCTTACTTGCCCACTCCTGTATCTGAGATGCAACAATGTTTTTCGTTATTACGTGATTGCCTGCCCTGTCGGTAAATAATTTTTAGTATTTAGTAATACAGGTTGTCTTTATATATTTTTTGTTGTATAGTTTATATGTTACATCAACCGTTTTTTGAAGAAGCTCCCCGGTGACTAAGGGCAGCGAAACATTAAATTTGAAAAATAAATTGTCGAAAGAACGAATCGATCTGGTAGAAATATCGTTACACTCGACATACGAAGAATGCCTGCTATATTTAACTTTTTACTTTGTTAGTTTCATTTAAGCTTATTGGATTATTTTTAAACTTTGGATTGGTGTGTTTTTAGAACAAACTGAAGATGGCCTGTTAAAGGTCAAAATGAATTTCCTTAATCTTTCAAAAAATTTTGACTAATTTGATGAGTGATATCAATGCGTGTTAAAAATATATAAATTTCGTCGAATCGTTATGATACCTTTCATCTGTGTGGGCTTGACTCTACTGACATTTCTGATGTGTTCTACAATGATAGAATTAATTTGGCAAAAGTATAGCTTTGAAAATATTGATTTCCAATAACAAAAAGGTCTTACAGCAATTTCACATGAACACATGAGCCTGGAAATAACATAAGTAACAAAATTCAACTGACTGGTGAAATTTTCGAAATATCATTTTTGCCCTCCCTTTAATAAATTTTCTGCATACGCATCTGCATTGCGGTATTTGTGGGCTGGCTCTTAGTTTGATATCTTTGCACTTAATTTGCAGAACTCAGTCGACTAGCATCAATGATTTTTCTTCGACTCCGAAGATCATCTACTAAGACGTAACCTGAAGATCAATACTAGGCCCTATCTTGTTTTTATAACATGTTGACGATATCCATAATATCGATGATTACTCTAATGATATCATGAAACAGTATGCTGATGATACATGGCTAATGATTGATGTGAACAGCACTGCTGAGTTAATACCAAAGCAGGTTCATTACCAACTCCTGTTGAAGACTGATCTTCACCAAAAAAATTCACAATAAATCTAAGCAGAATGACGGCATTAATTATTACATGAAAATTGAATTCACATTTGAGTAATATTTTACTGTTTATTGACGAATTCAAGATTTGTCAACAGTGTTTCAATAATGTACTAACAACTAAATATTTCTAAGCTTTAGGAACTTTATAATTTTGAAGTAGCATCGTTTTTGTATAAATTTCCCAACAATAAAATGCCACATATTTTCTCTAACTATTTTGTAATAACAGATACAACACATTCAACTTGGACGAGATGAAGATGCGGAGGTAATCTTTGTCTACCACGCTATAAAACTTCTTGGCTGCAATCCATAAAATATCGAGATTTCAAGACACTGCAATCTATTTTGATTGAAGTAAAAATGCTCCTATTTCCAAGATTTTTCTAAAAAATACAAGCAAAATTTAATCAGTTTATTCTGCAGCACGTAATCTTACAATAATCAAAGTCTAAAATCTAAAATTTTCTTTATAGCTTATTTGTGATAATATGAACAGGCTATGTTTCTGTGATAAATTTATTTCCTTATTTGTTTTCTTCACCCACAAGAGCCAATATAGTAGGCTATCACTGATCAACAATAGTATGAATAATGTACATTGTGACGTAAGTTATATTAGCCTATCATTGTGCATAGGCTACATGTATATTTTTGCAATGAATGCCACAAATTGGGAACTTGGCATTTATGCTACGCTATGCATAACGTAGCAACATAATATAAGTATTAATAATAAGAATTGATATTATGGTTGATAGTGATTTTTGACTGAGAGATACTAAATTGGTCACTTCGCAGCATCCTCGTCACTTTTTTGTTAATTGTTTATTTTTTTTTATCTTGGATGATGTTTTGTATTGTTGCAACAAAAACAAAAAGTTGTTTGTTTGTTTTAAGTTAACATCTCATATCGCTCGCTACTTGAAACAACTTTGCGGACGCGGGGCACGGCGAAAACACTATCTTTTCTAACAAATTTTTCGATCAATTAGGCATACTTGCATATGCTGGTCTTGCATGAACGAAGTATTCGTAACAACATACTATCAGCTTCATATTATTACATAATGGCGTCAGCTGCTGCCAAAGAGTTGCGCAATTTTTATCACGAGCTTTCGACGTCATTGATGTGCGGTCGTTGTAGCGAAGTCACTCGACCTTTTTTGTTACTACACAACAGCTTGTTACTAGTTTTGGTCGCTTGGGAAAAATCTGCTATCCTAGATTGGCTAATTTAAAGTTACCGAAAGAAGTGTCAGGTTTGTTAGTTTTAGATCATGCAAAAAGTTTTTTGTGAAGGTAATTCATTTCAAGTGATTTATTGGGTTTGATCAAAACTGTGATGTGATAGTTTATCGTTTTCATTTGTACAGGTTTCTGTGACACTGTGTACATAGATATACCGGTGTACCCTAACCTAATATAAATAGACTATGCTTTTTGGTTTAGTGTGGGCAGTAATGAGATTCAAAATTTTAAGAACAGGTTCTCTTTTGTATCAAACTCACTAACAACAGGTTCCCTCATTTTAGAAAGCCCATTTACTGCGGTCGTCTGAGGTCTATGACAAAAAAACAAGAATGGGTTCGCTGATTATCACAACACTCCAAGAACGAGTTTGCATGAACCTGTGCAAACCCCCTGAATCCCATCACTGAGTGTGGGGTATTTAGTCGTTTAACATTTGTTGGTATTCATTTAAATGTAGTGGCCATGGTTCAAATTCAAAAAGGTATTACTAAATTTAGCCATGTTTTAATGTGTGATTCAGCCTCCCTTAATGTAGGCCTACATTAATATTTATTTTATACTTATTTTGCTTTTAATATGCTATTTTGGACGAAAATATAATACTGCTGCTTGGCCTGTGTCCTATCAAATAATAGCCTACTTGTCTGCAATGTTCTTTGATTTGCACTATGTTCATAGCCTAAAGATGTTTTGCTATGTCAATTGGCTCTAACCTTAACTTTGCATGAAGCAGACTCTGTGAGACATTACAAACATGTACTAATTGGAACTCTTGCTTAGCTTTACTCTTATAGAGCCTATTGAAATGGCACACAGCACCAAGAAGAAAACTCCCAACTACCATAATACACTGTATTTGATAAACACTAGATAGCCTATGGTAAATAAAATTGAATTACACGAAAAACTAAAATTCATAATAAGAGTAAGATCAGAGTTGGTGCATTCTAAAACTTCGAGTTGGCAACATTTGCATATCAGTGTATTTTGTTTGTGCCAACAACACCATAAAATGTGTGATGCTGTGGCTATTTTGCCATCAGCTGCATTTTACCCTTAGAGGCTGTTTTTCCATTGGGCAACAACAACAACAACAACTTTATTTTGTTCAAATAAACGTATGAGATTTAAACAGGGCAGTGAAAGATCACTAGTGATCGATCATCTAGTCAAACTGCCCATTCCTGCATCACAATTACACATAGTAAAATATCAAAAGCGTAAGCAGCAGAGCAAATGCATATGTACAGCTAAGCTACAGCAAAACTAGTATCTAGTATTAAACATTCGTCATTGGACAATTTTAATGACATATTAAACACAAGACTTTGGGTTGCTTCTAATTGATCAATTTTAATGTTAAATTAAAAAGTTTGTCCCCAAAAAGTACACTACACACTCCCACATTGTTCATCCTTTACCTCATACATTCACATGGTGAGTCCTTCTCCAGTGTACACTGCTTTTTCATCAGTGCCCTGCCAGCAAAGATTCCAACCTGTAGCTATTGTGTTTCAAGGCAGCTGCACGCCACAGTGCACTGGCAGAAGTATTGCAAATATGGCTATTTAAAAACACATGAATGGTAACAGCAAAATAGCCACTTCCAATTTGTAAAATACATGTTATTTGCAGTTTTGTCTTTGTGCCAATTAGTGAAGTTAATTTCTAGTTGTTACTAGCTGTGTTTTCATGTAGCAGTGAAGTGTAGAGTAGCCTAGTTATTAATGTGCAGTGATATTTTAGTTTTCCTGTGATTGCTTTACCATTCTTTTTTAAAACCCTTTCAAAATACAGGAAAGTTGAAGCAGAATTACAAAAGTGCTTTCAGATCTGATAAAGATTGGGAGAAAGAATTTAATTGTTTTGAAGACCTGGCAGACAGCATTAATTGCACATTGTTTGCCTGTAAGCAGTGCTATAGTTAAATTGATTTTTTCTTCTGTTGCTAACATAAAGAGAGAGCAATAAAACAAGTTTTCAACGATGGTCTTAGCAGCAATTGTTAATATTTAAAGCAGATTTCATTTTTCCTCAAGTTGCTACTGACAAAGTGTTGTTTGTGCAATAATAGTATGTAGGCTACAATGGGGAATTTTTGTGAAAGATAATGGGAAGAATCTAGAAACGTAAATTTAGTTGATTTACAGGAGATTTTCTCAGTTCTAATTAGGGATTCTTATAAAAAGTAAGATTTAGAATGTTTTTTAATTATTAGGTTTATTTTAAGATTCTTATATTTGGCATTTTTTTGTCATTATTTAAATTAGTGTGGCCTTATTCAGATATCAAGTTGGCGTTTTAATTGGCTATCCTGGCAACCCTGCACAGCACTAGGCCTAATTCTTGATTGAAAGTGTACAGAATAGCATAGTGAATTAGATATGTGACAGTAAAAATCCTGATTATGTGTTTTTTTATTTGTAAGTAGTAGGTTGCAAAATAAAAGCTATGTTGTATAAATGCTGTTAAGGCACAGAGCAGTAGAAATCTTACTCTGACAGCTTATATAGATCCTCGCAAATCAACTGACAGCTTTTCTGCAAAGAAAAAAAATGTTTTTTTGTTCTGGACTGCTGTTCAAGTGCAATGAATCAACTATGGTTGCCAGTAATTTTGTCACATAGCAATATTAATGCTAACTCTACAACTAAACGT
This sequence comes from Trididemnum clinides, assembly GCA_963675345.1. Taxonomy (NCBI): domain Eukaryota; kingdom Metazoa; phylum Chordata; class Ascidiacea; order Aplousobranchia; family Didemnidae; genus Trididemnum; species Trididemnum clinides. The sequence goes on along the minus strand of OY776287.1, from coordinate 40,402,711 downwards.
AATTCCAACCCTAAACACTGATCCAATCTGAGGATATGAAAATTATCAAGCCAAATTTACCATGTGACAAAATTACTGGCAGCCATCAACTATTAGCTTCTTTAGTTATTGTTAGAAACAGGTTTTCTTTGAACTTTCAATGGAAATCATTTAGCTTGTATGGTTATTGCTAATATTTATCTTATTTTTACTTGTTAACTTAGCATAGAATACCTTACTGGCACTTTTTATTAAAAGTCTGAACCTATGTGGCTTATCACACACAAAGGATGAAGAGTTCAAGTGACCGCAAGATGATCTTACAGATATCTAGGTCCTTTTAGGCCAATTGTTTGTGATTTGTTTATACCCGTCCTGCTTTTACTTCAAGACACATTGATTAAATGTAATAGCATCACTTTTTGATCAAGCTGTAATTGAAGTAATAATTTTTGCACTTTAACCAAAGATGCAAAGTGATAACCTTTCTCTGGTAAATGAAATAGATTAAAAGTTTGGCCTAGATAATTTATAGATTATTGGTAGCAACTTATAACCAAGATTTTTTGACACAAATGAAGTCATCAAAAACTTTAATAGTACTGGTTGGCAGTCATCCAAACATGTGGTCAGCATAATTAGATGGACAGAGTGTGAGACTGGTCATTAAAGGACTACAAGTTGACCAGTAATAACTTTGCACTGCATGTAGAATGGCTGAGTAATAGTCCTGTTTGCATTATAACATTGCATTTTGAGTTAAAAACTGTGGCCTGTGCTGACTGCAATAACAAATATGACAGAATTCTAATTAGGCGACCTTAAGACATTTTTGCTGTTTTCTAAACATTTTATTTGCCTTGCTTTTGGGAAATTAAATACTTGTAATTTCATTGATGAAAGCTGCAGTTTGATCTTTAGACAAGTCTGATTTTAGTGTTTTCATGCATTTTTCATTTTGTTTGATATTACTACAATAATTTTTTTTGATAAGGTGGCAGCTGACTCTATGGCCATTGGTTTTTGTGCAATTTCAGTGACAGACTACACCAGGGGTGCAAAAACACGGTCACGCAACCAAAAGGTTTGTGTGCACCTGATGAGGAAATTTCTCAATGACATGAAGACCAAAAAAAAATCATGGCAGGTTAGTCACTGCTACTTTGGTTGTCTTGCCTCTTGGCTTAGGTAAATTCAAGCATGTCCTTGAGGTTGATCAAAAAAAGGTCATCTCTTGTTGATCAGATTGTCTATAAAACTTTTGCCTTGGTGAAATTTTTGACTTTGTTGGGAAAAAACACCAATAACAACCATGTGGCAACACTAGTTTATGCATGTGTGTGTGTCCAACAATTTCTCTATACAACTAATTACCAAAGAAATTTTTGCACTCCTTGACTACCTAATCAATTCAATGCAATATATTTTTGTATGTGCTATTTTGTGCAGCACTTAGCCTAATAAATAAATCAAATGAATTGATCTGAACTTTACAATTAATGCAAACACTGAACCGTATTAAAAGCAAGTGGGATTCTAAGCTCACCTAGTTTCAAGATCCCTTTGATGTAATAAAAAGGGCAACGAATTTTCGGTGACACTTGAAGTGTGAGAATGCAAACAAAAAATGCAATCACTGCACTCATGTTATGTAGTAACCTTTGGGTTTGGGTATAGTTTACTTCGCTCATGTCAAAGAGCAAAATCATCTTAAAAGCCACCACTGTGATAGTTGCAAATCATTACTTGATGACTACATACACTGTATCTTCGCAAAATTTTTAAGTTTTTGATCTTATTTTTTCAAGCAACCACAATATTAGCTGTCCAGCTGAAATTTAAAAAATAGTTTTCAAGATGCCAAAATTGCAAAAACAGGTGCTGAATCAAAGTCTATTTAATGGAGATGCATAGACCAGTGATATAGTTAAGACTGCAAGCAGCAAGACCAAGACCTCATTTTCTTTTTAAGACCAAGACCACTTATGAGCAAACACCAAGACCATAATTTTGCAAAAGCCAGCAAAATTTAGCAAATATAATGTTTGCTGAAATAATTCTAAAAGAAACAAAACAATCTTATTCACACTTCAATAATTTTTAAGCATGGTTGATCAAACGTTACACGTTGCAATGCTGGAAAGAAATTTTACCAAAAAATAATGACAATGCTAGGCTTTTGCTTCATGTTTGGGCCTCTGCTGCTATGGGATAATCATGAGCCTCTTAGTTAACAATAATGTTCAGCTGACTGCACTAAATTTTCATATTTTTTACTCTCAATTCATATTTTTCCAATGCACCATTCATTACCATTAGTCTTTCTTGTAGGATTTTGATCATGCTGTTTTGCTCTGCATTTGCAAGAGAAAACGTAATGTTTTAACATGAACTATTTTTTTAGAAACACTACACTAATGTAATTGCAATGATTTGTACTAATTTCAAAATCAAGTGCTGTTCTCTCTGTTGGACAAATAGACAATGTTGGCTGGTCACAGCAAACACTAGTTTATTAATAGGCCTATTAACTACTCTACAGCTGATAACATTTAATTAATTTGTAAGGCACTTCTTATTTTTTTTTCTCAAACTTACCATATTATGACGGCTCGCACCTTCACATCACCAATATTTGGTTTAAGCATGGAGCTTCGAAATTATTAACCATGACCTCAGTCACTATTTTCTCCTGATTCCACTCAAAAGAACTACTTATCAACGTAATATTTTGTGATTGCATGGTCACACCTGTGAAAAGCCAAACTTATTGAATGTTAAATGAAGACTCTGATTCACTCCTATTCAAAATGACATCTCTTTTTTATTTACTTTTCTATCTGAAATAATTCAACACAATCACCATAAAAATAAAAGCAGTCTTAAGACATGTCAAAGTGTAGCAGTGCTTTTAAAACCTTTTGGTCTTAAGGTTAGAAGATTTTCAAGACCTTTAAGGGTTAAGACTGAGATCATCTAACCCAAGACCTCGAAAAAGTGGTCTTAAGATCTACATCACTTTAGCCATGACTAATTAAACAGTATTTTGAAGTGTAACAGCAACAAAATATCAATATTTAAAAAAAGATAATCAAATAAATTTGAGAGACCCAAAGCTTGAACATACATCTTGGTACCTCATAAATTTGCTTTTGGCTCTGCTAATGGCCTCTGAAATCAGTGCTTTGGAGGAAACCTAAGTTTAAAACAGCTCTAGCTCTGGAGCTATCTTTTATCAAGAGATTGTTCCAGCTTCAGAGCTCTTTAAAACCAATTGCTCTGGCTGCGTTTACCATACTTGATTTGTTTCTAGAATTAAAGATTTTTACCAATCACTTTTCTAAATTTGTTAAAAATGCATCAATGAATTCCGTATATTAGTTCAGCTTACATATTGTGTTACTAATTAAACGTACTTTAAAATATTTGCATCTTGACAACACAAACACAGTCTAAGTTGGAGCAAAAAATTCCTGTTCTGAGGTTCCTGCTTTTATCTTTTGCTTCAAAGCTCTGTCTGTAACAGCATTCACCATCCAGCAAAATACATGCAGGCTATGACTATTAGATATGGTCTCTCGGCAATCAATGCTGTTAGTGCTAAATACGTTGACCTAGCATAATATTCGAACAGCTTAGCCACAAAGGCATTCTAAACTTATTTTTAATAGACACTATTTTTGTGAGCTGGTATATTTCAGTCCATAAATTTACTCCTTAACAGGACCTGTGAAGGGAAGTCTGGCAAGTAGTTTAAACCAACATTGCTTCTGCGCTTGAGAGCTAGAGAGAGAGCTCACAATATTATTTGAATTTAAATGCACATTAATTATCCTTACTTTGTTTCTATTTTCAAAATAATGTTGTAAGTTGTGAGGGCCCTCATAGGTTTTGTACCACTGTAAGAGATTTTCCTTACGGTCTACTCCTAAACTGTAAACCGTTTTGCTACCAGTCACCAGCTGCCCACAACCTCATGCGACTGCTGTTATTATAATTAAGAGTAGACTCGTAGAGTGTATTCCCTAAAAATGTTCTTTTATGATTTATTGAAAATTGTTCTATGAAGCAATCATTGATGTGACGTACAAGACCAGCTAATACCGCTTGTTATATGGTGCAATTTCAAATGCTGTACTTCTTTTATTGAAAATTTGCTCATTAACTAAATTACTTTTCATGTAATGCAAAGCAAATGCAAATGTTGCATGGCCCTAAAATTTTTGGGGTTCCTAAATTTTGTAGGATCTCAGGCCTTTAGCCCTGTTTGCCCCCATTCCTAATTTGCTACCGGCAAACATTGGTTCCATTTGGCTGTGCTACACACAATTCATCAAATGCACCCAACTCTGCTTTTCAATGACAATGTTCAGTGCATCATGTCACCCTGCCAATAAACCTATAACGTTTTGATTCAAGTGCTTGTGACCAAAAATAGAATAAATGCTATTTTCAAGCAATTTGAGAATAGGATGGCTATATACACATAGGTTGTAAGTTTAAGTAGTTTGTGTAGTTTTCATCATAAACATCTCTGTATTTGTAATTTGTTTGGATAGAAGCAAATTTTATGTTGAAGCACATGTTTACTTACTACAAAGGTCTAGAGCACCGTTTAAATTGCTTCTGTAAAGCAGACGACTAAAGTTAAACTGCATCTACAGAGGGTTGCCCAGTCTTTGGAAGGTCTTTAAGATGGTTTTCTCAGCTTGATAAATTCCTGCCATCAGTAACTATATGAGCGGTGTCAGGTTCATGTAAGCAAAACAAAAATGATAAAGTAGCATAGTCTCATTTCGGGCTACTCTTCACATGCAGTACATTTATTTGGCTTTGTACTGTTACCAGCCAAGATTAAAAAAAGTTTGAAGCAGATCCACTTTCCTTTTGGAAGTTTTTTAATGTACTTGTGATTGAGGACACTAAATCTAACAAGCCTAGTGATTATGATACTTCTATATTTTAAAAATTGATTTAACTCTAAAGCTGGGCAGACAAAAGAGCTTCTTGGGTACTTATTCATTATGCCAAAGTATTGTTTTGAAACAGCATTTTCCTTTCTGTTAAGCATTTTCTTTTGATTTAGAATTGCTCACAAATAGTTCTTGTAAAGAGATTTTAAACTGAAATCTTTATGTCTTATAGATAGTTTTAAAGAGGTAGTTTTAAAGCCAACGTGGTGTATTTGTTTCAATGTTTCAGGGTAATACGTTTGCCATTATAAACCTAGTTGTTTTGAATTCGAAGTAGCGGTCGGGACACTAGGTTGAAATTAAAAAGATGTGGGATAAAATATAAGCTTAAATATGATGTAAAAAATCTTCAGTGATCTGATTCTAGTGTGTTAGTTTTGTTTGCAATGACATTGTTTGTGTGATTTAATTTAGCTAACTGGGATCTTGAATGAAGTTGATAACTAATTCTAAGATTTATTTAGATATATTTGTGCAACTATTCATATTTGGTGTAATCTGTCGTTTTGATGATGAATAATATTGATGTCATTTTATATTTCTGTCAATAATTTTAACTAAAATCGAAACGAGTTTACAGGTTGGAAAAAAGTACAGTTGGATTCGATGTTAATCACTTCCTTTTTTATTTGCAGTATAGATTTTTAAGTTGCACTGGCTCAAGTGTTGTAGTGTTCCACCAAACGTTTGTGTTATGGAATAAATAGCTGACGTAGTTTTAATTGGGCGAGCGTCATGCTCACACTCACTCGAGTCTTCATTGTTGCTGAGAAATTAGCTGCATGGGGTACTCCTGGCATTTTTGTTAATGGACTTATGCTTATTGTTCGACTTTGATTTTGTTCTTGCCTACTTTTAAGTAAGTAAGTTTAATTTTAGTTAATGTAGTTATTCAGTAGTTATTCAGTTTTTATCCGGTGTTTTCCCTTTAGCAGAGATGGCCGGATTTACCCCAATCCTTCTGCAATTTCTCGCACTCCGTCCCTCCACTTATCTCGTCTCAGAGCATCCTCCTTCTTCAAACCAACTTTCTCTGTCTCCTCTTCCACTTGCTTCTTCCAGGTCTTCTTCGGTCGTCCTCGCTTTCTCTTGCCAGTCACTTCAAGATTCAGAGCAACCCTCAAAACACTATCGTCATCCCTCCTCAGTACATGTCCATACCATCTAACTCCATTTGCTGTTGCTAACCGGTCTATCGTTTCCTTCAACCCTAACATATCCATCTGTTCTTCAGTCGTCTTTCTGTCTACAATTTTCTGACCGCACATGGCTCTCACCATAGCTCTCTCCGTTCTCCTTAAAATTGCTTTTTCATTTTCTTTTAGACACCATGTCTCACTTCCATACAGTATTGCTGATCTTATGCAACAACAATAAACTTTACCTTTCATCTTCAGAGGAAACCTATTTCCAAGCAACAACTCTCCACATTTCCTGAATCTTACCCAACCGATTCTTACTCTTGCTGTGACTGCCGCTTCACAACCACCACTAGCATTTAGTCTGTCTCCCAAAAAACAAAATCCATTCACTGTCTCCAATTCATTGCACAACTTCTCGATTGAATCCATTTTCCCTTCCATTATTCCTTTGCATTTCGAGCAAACAAAATGCATTGCCAACCTAGCGGTAACTCTCTTTATTTTTGCACATTTGCCATGAACCCAGTTTTCACATTTAGTGCACAACACTGAGTTGGCCATGACTTTCCTCCCACAAACTCCACAAGGATCTATCTTGCTTTTGTATAGTTCGCCTTCTGACCCGCTTACCATCATTTTTGTTTTTCTGGTGTTGACCTTTAAACCTTTACTTTCCAGTGCATTCTTCCAATTCCACAACCTTTCCTTCAAGTCCTCCATGTCTTCACTCATGATAACAAGGTCATCTGCATATAGTAATTCGTTAACCACACCCCTTCTTGCATTTTCGGTAACAACGTCCACCACTATTGCAAACAATAGTGGCGACAGCACAGATCCTTGATGTACACCAACATTTACTTCAAATTCCTCTGAATATGCAGATCCCACCCTGACTCTTGTCTTTGCACCATCATACAGGCTCATAACTGCCCGAACTATTACTTCTGATAGACCCTTCTTTCTCATGGCCCATTCCATCACTTTTCTTGGCACTCTATCAAAAGCTTTTTCCATGTCAACAAAACACATATACAACTTCTTGTCCTTCTTTTGATATTCCTCCTGCATTCTTCTCACAATAAATATCGCATCCACTGTTCCTTTTCCTGGCATAAATCCAAACTGCATTTCATTCAAATTGACTAGTGTTCGTATTTGCCTCTCTAGCACTCTTTCAACGATTTTCATGGCATGTTCTAGCAGTTTCACTCCTCTCTATGATCCGCAGCTCATCACATCACCCTTTCCTTTTAAGATAGGTACAATCACACTTGTTTTCCACTCATCAGGCATTCCTCTACCATCCAATACACACTGGCACAGTTCCATCATCACTTTAACCCCGATTTCACCACTTGCAACTATCATCTCCACACTTACTTCAGATGGTCCGGTTGCCTTTCCTGATTTCATCCTTTGCATTGCCTCCACAATTTCATTACGAGCCACTTTTTCCACTGGTCCTTCTACTACATCAGTTTCCACCATGTGGTCCCATTCATTCTCTTCATTCATGATCTTTTCCATGTGTTCCTTCCAAATTTTTGCCCGGTCTTCTTCAATAAAACCCAATCGTCCGTCTCCTCCTCTCAAGCACCTTCCTCCTTCCACATCCTTCCCTTCCTTTTTCATTCTTCTAAGGAAGTAGAGAACACTATTAGAATTATGATATAAATTATTCAACTCCTGATTAGCTTTCTTTCTCATAGCTCTAGCAACAATTTTCCTTGTTTGATTTCTTATACGTTTGTATTGATTCTTATTTTCTTCTGATAGGAACCTGCACAGCTCTTTAAATGCCGCCTTCTTTCTTGCAATGGTATCCTTGACCTCTTTATTCCACCACCACATGTCTCCGTGATCTCTCCTAGACTTCTTCTTTCCACACACTTCGTCACAAGCCTTTAGAACACCATCCTTAAAAGTTTTCCACAAATCAGGTGCATCTGCATTCACTAGTTCTTTTACTCTTTTTTCAAATCTCACTCTTGTTCGGTTTTCATTCAACTTCCAAATCTTTCTTCTTATGATTCATTCCTTTCTCACACCCTTTTTTAGAACCTTTTTATCTAGATCTACGACCACCAGCCTGTGCTGAAGTTCCCATGGAATCACTTTTACATCCCTTATATACTTTCTATATTTTTCTTCCACAAGCACAAAATCAATTTCTGTTTCACACCCACCGCCACTATAAGTAATTTTCCTTTTGTCTGTCTTTTTAAACCAAGTATTTGCCACGTACAGCTCTCTTTCATCACAAAACTTTAGCAATCTTCTTCCTTCTGCATTTCTTTTCCCAACACCATTCCCCCCATGAACACCTTCAAAACCCTCAGCACATTTCCCCACATGTCCATTGAAATCCCCCAAAGAAACAATGATTTCACTACAACTTCCCAAGTCCCACTCCCCATTTCATCATAAAAACGAACTTTCTCTGCATCTGGTCTTCCACTTTGTGGCCCATACGCACATATTACGTGCATCACCTCCCTACCTAGAGTTAGCACAATCACGATTACTCTGTCACTTTTTCTTCTAACTTCCACAACGTTTCCAGATATTTCCTCTTTCACCAAAATTCCAACCCCTCCAAATCCTGCATCATTTCCTGACCACCACATTTTATACCTTCGTTCCAAAGCACCCACAAAACGAGCTCCTTGGCCTTTCCATCTTACTTCCTGGATGCAACACACATCAACTTTTCTCTTCCTCAGTTCTTCACACACTTCCGTTTTCCTTCCACAAAGACTTCCCACATTTAATGTACCAAATCTTATCCCATGACATTCAGATTTAAACCCGGAGATTCTTCGCACCCCCTGCCCATTTAAGAGCTGCCGGGGACTGGGGGCCATTTGTATATTTTTTCTGGTCATGGGGATTTACTGGAGCAAAATTCTTCTACAGGGAGTATGCCCTGCCCTTGCTTACCCCCAACCTCAGTTTTTTGACATGAGTGGTCCAACCAAGCAATTAAGCTGGCAACCCCACCATTAACAGTTAGACTGCAATTGGTAGGTACCCAATAGTCGCCTCTTACGACATGCTGGGTAGACAGCTTTACTATTCTGATAACCGGTGAAGCACGGTAGACCGGTGAAGCACGGTGAAGCAATCTTAATGGAAAATTTGTGTGTTATTATTATAAGTAGTACAGGCACAATAATATACATGCAAGACGGGAACATCACAAGTTTTCAGCTTCTTACAAATTCTTTTGGCTTTAGATGTGTTATTGAGAATCTATTTATTCTATCAAGAAAAACTTCCAGCAAAGTTATCCACAGCATTTTGATTTTGGAGAACTTAGCTTACCAATACCATACACAGCTTTTTGTCAATAGTTTTAGCAATTTTCGTAGTCTCTTGAATTAGACCAGATTTTTTTGCCTGCTAGTTTATGGTTTTTTAGAGATGCGATGCAGAGTTTTTCGAAGTCTTGATTACATATTACCGATCCGATTGGTAATTAATGTAGATACTACAAGTTCCTGGCAACATTAAACAATGCAATGCATGAAAGTTAAGACTTAACCTGCTGCTTCCTTCTTGCCAGGCTCTGCAGGAAAGCTGAGAATTCCATTTAAATTGTTTTTTTTTGTTTACAATGGAGTTTATTTTTACCAAAAACAATTTAACAAGAACTTTTCTATTTACCTAATGTTTAAAGACGCTTTTTTGCTGTAAGAAGTTTTCAGGATAAAGTTTTTATTAAAATACGTACGTGCCAAAAGTAAGTATTACATTTAATTTCAAGAAGCTGTTCACAAGGCAGTTAGTTAGAATTCAGTCCTGCCTCTCCCTGTACTGGTGATAACTGTTAACCATACAATTTGCTTTGATTGTGCCTTGATTTAGGCTACCGATTTGTCGGCCAGAACAACCAACACCATCAGAGCAGCAAATATAGCAGTTAAACTGAACTTTATTTCTCATCATTTATTTCGTTTCATGTTTGAGTATGTATAAATATTAGCTGTTACACGTACTAGATTAGTTTTTGTTCTGATGAACCCAGTTATACTTACAAACGAAACTTGAACCGGTGAAAGGATTATTTTTATTAGCCTTGTCGTTACTGAGTTTAGGCTAGCTAGCTTGTTGCTGATACAATGTTTTGCTATTGTTAATGTTACGATCTATTTGTGTTGCAGCAACCATGTCTCAAGCCAGCATTGACTCTGTTCAGTCCTGGCTTTCATTTGAATTGGAACAGCGAGGAATTGATGCAGTTGTTTACACACGTCATATCCTCAATTTGTTTATGAGTTCCCATTTTACCACTGATTTGCATTTAGCTAAAAAAGAAGCTAGTATATTTGCAAGGCTGCCCCCTGGCCCGAATAAAAAGTAAGTAGAGTTTGAAGTTTTTGTAAATTCTACTTTGTTCCATAATCTGCCCACAATTTAGAGGGTTAAGGCAATGCCTGGGTATAATAGATGCATAACAGCATTGCCTATTTCAGGAGTGGGCAAACTACCACCTGTGGGCTGCATGTGGCCTGCCAATACTTATAAGAAACTTTCATGCATTTAATTTAATAAGACAAGGTTGGCCGCACTTGCCATACTAAAGAGCCAAAAACGATAGAAGCCATCATTGAAAGAGCCGCTACACAATCAATTCTTAGTTTGAATTGACCCGTTTTCCATCCAAATAGAGAGTGATGACCATTTTTTTGGAGACCGTCATTACCAAGGCCTTGTAATATATCATTTCAAGAAGTTATTGCAAGATTTTGAGCACACTGGCCCTCGACCAACTCTTAAACGGTCAATGCAGCCCTTCAATTAAAAAGTTTGCCTGCCTCTGTTCTACTTGATTGCAGTGCTTATTGCGGACATTATGTGTACAGTATTGGTAGCTGTGAAGTGGTTCTGAACACTTAATTCTGTGTTACTGTGGAAGTTTTCCTGTAACCACTGGCAAGAGGATGAAAATGTGTTCTCATTTGCGGGTATTTTTATTTTGTTTTTAGTAAACCAAAGCAAAAATATCGAAAGAGGTCAAGTTCTTCCCCCTTTCTTGATGATGCGTCTTTAAAGAAGGAAATGGCAGCTAATTGTCTGAGATCAGCATGCGACAATGCCGATGCTAAAGACGCCAGCGTTGAAGCTCTAATTGATGACCTTTATGTTAAACTAAACAATTTGAATTTATTATCAGGTACATTTACTTCATGCATTAAGCATAAATTGATTAAAGTTTATAACATATAAGCAAGCAGGATAGCAGTTGGTGCTTCACTCAGGTAAATAACTTGTTCAAATATCTTCTGCAGTCAGTGTAATGCTGAACCTGCTTTACAAAGTTTGTTTTTATGCCTGGAAGAGGAATGGCAGACGCATTGTTTGTAGTGCGAAGAATGCAAGAGGAATATAGGGATAAGAAGAAAAAGCTGTACATGTGTTTTGTGGACATTAAGGCATTTGATAGAGTTCCAAGAAAGGTGATGGAGTGAGCAATGAGAAAAAAGGTTTACCAAAAGTAATTGTAAGAGCAGCGATGAGCTTCTATTACGGGACAAAAACGAAAGTTCGAGTGGGATCTGAGTTATCTGAAGAATTCTTGGTACAAGTTGGTGCACATCAATAATCTGTTGTCGCCACTGCTTTTTGCAACTGCAGTGGATGTGATCTCGGAAAATGCAAGAGAAAGATTAATGAATGAAATTTTGTATGCAGATGGCTTGATTTTAATGAGTGCAAGTATAGAGAATTTGAAAGAGAAGTTTTTAAACTGGAAAGAGGCGTTTAAAAGCAAGGGATTGAAGGTAAACGTCAAGAAAACCGAAGTGATGGTGAGTGGTTCAAAAGGTGAGATCTCAATAGTAAAGTTGATCCATGTGGCAAGTGCAGCAAGAGAGTGATGGCAAATTCGGTGATGTGCACAAAGTGTGGTAAATGGGTACATGGTAGATGCGGGAAAATAAAAAGGGTGACTTCAACTCTGGCAAAAGATTTTTTTTGTAAACAATGTGTTGATGCAAAGGAAGGAATGGTCAAACCAGGTGAAGAAATATCATTAACCAGGTTGACTTAGTGAAGAGTTTTTGTTATTTGTGGGGCAGGTTGAATGCCAGTGGTGGAAGAGAAGCAGCCATAACAGCAAGAACGAGAATTAGATGGATAAAATTTAGAAAATGTGGGAAGTTATTTTATGGGAGCGAGTTTTCATTAAAAATGAAAGGAAAAATTTATCAGAGTAGTGTAAGATCAGCAATGCCGTATGGGAGCGAGAGGTGGTGTCTAAGGGAGAATGAGATGGCAATTTTGAGAACAACTGAAAAAGCAATGGTAAGAACAATGTGTGGAGTTAAGATGATTGAGAAAAAAAGAACCAAGAACTCATGAGTTTGCTGGGTTTAAAGGATTCTTTGGATGGACTAGCCAGCCCAAGTAGAGTGCAATGGTATGGGCACGTTTTGAGAAGGAATGATGGTGATGTTTTGAGAAGAGCATTGGACTTTGAAGTGGCGGGAAGAAGAGGGCATGGGCAGGTGAATATGATGTGGAAGGGACAAGTGGAGGAGCATACCGAGCAGATTGGACTGAAAAAGGAAGATGCCATTGACAGAGCAAAGTGGCATGATGGTGTGTACAAACTATTGAGAAGCATGAGGTGAATCCAGCCACCTGCATTATCGCAGAAAAAAACAGATTTCAAAAAGTCTCTTTTTCAAATCTCTCTCTTTTATGACATGGCTGAATTTGAGACAACTTTTTTATCTTTACACTGACTTCGGACTGGTCCTACCTTTTATGCGTAAATTGTTTATACCTTTTGCCTCCATTTTGTGGTGGGTGGTTGGAATACCAAAATCTCTTCATCAATGGTGTGGTATGGAGAGCAGTTTGTGCTTTACTACAGTAAATTAGCGGTTCAATTATATTTTGCAGTCATTGTGATGCTGATGCTGCTTTACCATGGTGACATATACATCGACATCAAATTGGTCCTCCTTTTTATGCATAGATTGTTGATACTTGTTGCCCCCATTTTATGTTGCATGGTTGGAATACCAAAATCCTTTCATGTTGTTGTTACCCGACCCCTTCCAAGGGATGAGGGCATGGCAGAAGACCATGAAGCTCCAGAAGCTGGGCAACTCTCCAGGGCTTGAACCAGAAGTTGTAGAGAAACAAAATCGCCACAGAGCAAGCAGTGCAAAGAGTCTGTAGCTGGACAGTGCAGAATCAGATGAGATGTGTCCTGGGACGAATGGCTATATGCGCTGCATAAAGAATTCTCGATTGTACTGATTCTAGACAGGTATGATTTTAACAGAAGACTGTGTCTGGTGCAGCGGAGACGAGAGAGGATACAATGAGCATGATGAGGGAGCACCAGTTCCTCAGTGGAAATCAAGAGAACCTGTGTGTCAAAGAGTTTAGATAAGATATTATGCCTCCAGTCCGAGAAAAGAGAAGAGTTGATATGAAAGACAAGAGGAGAAAGACTAGAAGAGATTGCAGAAGCAGTGCTCCCCGTCTGGCCAGTCGCATTGTTCCCTGGGAGGAATAAGTGTCTGTAGACCAATTGTAGCCTGATGATACAGGAAGAAAGAGAACACGGTTCCTGCCAGATCTGCCAGAGAGTTTGAGGTGAAAGGAAAGACCAAGAAGAGGATAGAGCAAGAGTCAGAGAGAAGTAGAAGAGAAGAGAAGTGGCAGACTTGTTGGTGCTGCCGAAACCAGCAGAGTGCTTGCAGAATGGTCAGGCTTCAGCATAAAAACTTAAACATACTGGGCTTACCAAAAAGGAAAAGATGGCCTCACTGCCACAAAGTGAGCAGTTGGCAAAAACACCAGAGTCGCCTTTACCAAAGGGAAAAGAAACCAGAGCCATCTGTCCAGATAACAGATTGTGAGGTGGGTTAGAGTCCAGGTGAGCGAGAGCTGCACCTTGGCAAGAAAGAAAAAGATCAGAGCAGGAGCGTGGGAAGGAAAGGGTGGATTCCACAATGAAGGAAGGCAGGCTCCGAGAAGGGGAGGAAAGGTACACAAAGAGAACCTCCCTTGGAGAAGGAGAAAGAATGAGTGGGTGAGCTCTCCAAGAAAATCTACAGAGTCTTGGTTTCACTCCAAATCTGACCAAACCTAAAATGGGGAAGGTGATTGGGAGACGAAGAGCCAGCTCATAGGATAACTGAGCAAAATGAGTGGCTTGTAGGGGTGAGTGGGATAGGGGAGGATGTGAGGCAGCCGGAGATGGCACGACTAACTGCTTGGTGAAGGCGTTTCAATTTGGGAAAGTTGGTAACGCTAAGAAAAGGAAGCCATCTAGGTGAAGCATAAGTAAAAGGGAGCCAAAGAAAAGCTTTATACAGAAGAAGAGAGAGGGACTCCTTAGAGGGCCCCCATGAGTAAACCTTGAGATAAAGGAAAGAGTGCGGTCAAAGGTGACCCCAAGGAAAGTTGGAGTGGGATTGAAGCAGGGGGGAGAGTTAAATAAGAAGAGGTGAGACTGTAGGTTAGCTTGGTGGAGATCCACTGAGAAAAAGGGGCTTTAGATTTGCTTGGATTGATAGGAAGACACCAGCGCTCCAATCGAATCAGAGCTCCTTGTGTAGCCTCCACTGCAGCAGAGACTGAAGGAGAGGAGGACCAAATGGCAAGGTCATGAGCATAAAGTGAACAGCTGATGGAAGAAGGTAAAGAAGCAGGAAGATTATAGATGAAAAAAGAGAAGAGTACAGGGCCAAGAACGGATCTATGCGAAACACCTCGACGGACTCGAAAAGAGCAATTTTTGTGATTTTGAAAAACCATGCAAGCGCACCGTTTAGAAAGGAAAGATTGAGTCTAACGAGCAAAGCAAGAAGGAAGGCTAGCCGAAATAAGTTTGTGGAAAAGAGCAGGATGCCAGACATAGTTGAAAATTTTGAAGAACTCGATCATAGCAAAAATAAACCCTTTCATCGATGGCATGGACATGTTTTCAGAAGCAATAGTGGTGATGTGTTTGAAAGAGTCTTGGATTTTGAAGTGGCTGGAGGAAAAGAACGTTAGCGGCTGAAGATGGAACGGACAAGGAAGCTGGAGGAACAGATTGGACTAAAAAGGAAGATGTCAACGAAGTGACGCATTGCTGCGTATGAGCTTTCAAGCGATTTTGTTAACTACCGGTATGACAAAACCTGATTTAAAAACATTGGGTATTTCCCTTTTTTCAACCGATATTTTCCAGTTCAGCCTACCAGCGGTTTCCAATTATTTTTCTCTCGATGCCCTTTGAAATCTTGTGAATGCTTGCGGCGTTGTAGTCAAATCGAAAATTTGTCCAAAGGTGAAAACTTTTTGCGGAGCCAACTTTTCGAAACCGTTTGTTTTGCCCAATTTCGTGGTTTAAGACCGGGTTTTGATACTTATTGTGATTTACTCATTTTGAAGTTAAAGACCTTTTTTGGCGATCAACAAAATACAAGATTTTTTTGATTTATGCCGCGCCCCTTACGGCGCACAGGGCCGCCGCGATGCCCGCTTTAAAAACCGCTTACCTAACATATTTTATACGCACCTTGAAGCAGAACTATTTCTAAACAATATTTTATATTGTCTAAACTGATATAAATTTTGTTCTAGTTCCTCAATCATAAAGTTCTGTGCTCGTTATTAAAATATGGAAGCTTTGTTGTTCTTCCTTTTCATAAAGTCACACAAAAAGTTTATCAATTTATAGCTTGTGACTTTAATGAAGTGACGTTTTAAACTGAGGTTTATTTATATAATTTGAGCAATTCAATTAGCGTCTTTGGTTTGTGATAATAATGTTGTTGCAGACTCCAATTCCAGTTCAGATGAGAGACGTGTAGGCCTTCCTAAGGAAAAATGTCGTGAAAGTTACCATGACGCCTTTCCTGTATTATTTAATTCACCCGAAAATGCAGCAAAAGTTAGAAATCAACTTCATACAGTTTGGAATGGTCAGCCGATATTCAAAACTCAGTAAGTATGATCAACGACATGACAGACGTCTTGCTAACTCAGTTTCAGTTGTATGTGGAAATAATATTTTTTGGAACCGAGGTATTGCTTGTTGCACATGATTATAATTGACCTTTTACATATTTTCCTGTCGAGTGCCAGAATGTTAAACCAAAGGTGATTTTACCTTTTATCTATGAAAATATTTACCTACGCCGAAATGCCATAGGACACAATCACTTATTGTGAATTATTTCTTACAGTTTGCCGTACAAGTACAACCAAGCAGGATCTTTTCGCCTTCATAATTAAAATATGTATTGAAATTTTAAGACACTTTAAATATTCATATAGGTGTGTTTATATTTAAAGCAAGGAACTGGTGTTGCTTACCGCGTACGTTATCACTGTCGTACGTATTACGTCATATTCTCTGTAATAAAGGGTGTGTCCGGTTAACTGCGTCACTAGCACGGCATACTGCGATAAGGTGGTCGTCATGAAGAAAAACGTCACTTAACACGTTTCTTTTTCCTTGTTTATAAATGAAGAGGAAGTTACTTGACTGCATTTTACCGCTATAGAACAAACTACGCGGAAACTAGAAAATGGATTAGAAACATGCAACTCTTTAGGCTAAGAAATTTCTTCTGAAGTTGTCTCGAACAATATGCCACGCAGTTTCTGCAGTTACAGTTCGTAAAAAAAGAGTGCGTTTGGTTTTTACTTGGGGATTTTTCGCGACGTTTGCTTCGCGGCTTCACAGATATTCGGTTGCCACATTACGATAGCTTACGCACGTAAATGACGTTGTAACGATTGACCCATTTTATAGCGGCTCTGTTACTATTTTTCCACTCATAGCGCTCACTTCCAAATAACTCGTTTGTTTGCGAAATGCATTTTTTTGTTCACCACTGACCAGCAACTTGCTGAGTTATTGAAATAATTGTAACTGGCGCGGATTACGTACATTTGAACTGACTTTAATGCCGGTTTGAAGTTTGGTTTAATTTTGGGTGTTTTTAACGAAAAACAAAATAAGCAGCCTTAAATAGACGAACTCGCACAACTTAACTCAAAGTGCGAGCATTGTTAATTAAAGTGAATTAATTGCGTAACTTTAGACCTGAAATCATGGACACCACTATGATTTTTTTAGAAATCCCACCTTGGCTGGATCGAACCAGAGCGATACTGCAGTAGCTGCGAAGCCAGTGCCGGTTTTCACAGCCGATGCAGCTATGAAATGGGGCTCCAGTAAACACACTTCTCAACAACTTAAGATCAATGGACGCAACAAGAAGATTAGCAATCAGCGTCGATCAAGCAGACGTCGGTTGCATCCGTTTGATTCAGTTAAAAAGTCCCCGAACTCGAACAGGCGCCGGACTCCCCATTTTCAGCAACGTAAAAGAGAAAGATCAGATTTTGATAAAGAGAATGCCTATGAGAAAAAAACAGGGTTTGCCTTAGAAAGAAAAAAGAACGGAATGAAATATAAAGAACATAAACAGGCATTTCAGAGGATTGAGGAAAAAAGCTTCTTGACCAACGCTGGTGCAACTATAGCATTGAATCAGGTAGTCCGTGGTGTTAATTGCGACGCATTTGCTTTTCATCCAAGTCGGATTGAAAATGAAAAAGTATCTAATAGCGAGAAAGATATTTCACACCTGTACTCGATGGGTCTTCCGGATTTCCATGACAACTTGGAAGACCCCCCATGCAGCAAATGGTTTCGCGACCCTCAGTCTGGCTGTTTAGAGTTTGAACCTGCTTATAAAAATCGAGGAAGTTCTGATACGTCGCCTTCATCAGTGGAAAGCTGGCTCTGGTGTCCATCACCGTCTCTGTGGGATGATGATTCTCCATCAGTTGCGTCACAAAGCCGATTTGAAACCATTTACAAACCTCCAGCACGTTCTACGTCATCGGATAAACAAGTTGATCAGTTGTGGAAGGATTATGAAGCGATATTCGTTGATGTCGCTCAAGACCTGCCACAATCACGCGATCAAGTCGATGCTTTCCAAAGCGATGGTGAGGGCGCATTTCACTCTTTCAGTAATAACCGGGCAAGTGATGTCAGTGACCAACAAGCGAATTACTCGCTTGCCAGTTTCAATGACCCGTGGCAAGGCGATACTCACCAACTGTTTGTAGATGACTGTGAAAGTATTTATGATGTCAGCGGTGGATTCTCGTCATCTGTTGCGTCTACAAGTCAATCCCGCAAAGAAATCTGGCTGAAAAATGCAAAAGGTTTAAATGACAACAGGCACGGTGTAATGTTCATTCATGGCGACAGTCATTTGAAAGAAAGTTTTAGGGACCGACTTCAGTTAAACGACTTTTTGTTTGATCTTTCTTGTGAAATTCGAGGTTGCTGCGGCCTGCATTGGTTATTCGGTTGGGACATTTCAAAACAAATCTCGGCTGATCCTTTTGTCTCAATGACTTCGCAACTTCCCCTTTCAACGTCACAGCTTAGCTTCAGTGGTTTTGAAGATCTTTATACAAATGCTTTCCGAAACTCATTCGATGAAGATGGTATTGGGATAAACGATGACGTGTTTGCTGGCAGCTTGTATTCGTCTGAAGCTAACAACATACCATGGGCGTTGGTATTCGAGGACGCCAGTGAACCGTTGCAACTATTTTCTGATTCTAAGCTTGCAGGTGTTCACACTCATAAACAAGATTCTACTAACAGTACTTCGAGTTTGTTGGAGGATTGTGTAACTGAGAACCAAGCTTGGAAGTCTTCATTGCGAATCGGAAATATGTGGCAGTCGATCTCCGGCATAAGAAGAGTCAATGTCTTGTACAGTGAGAAGCAAGTGGATAACAATGGCGGTACACCTCCAATATTGCAACCGTCCTCGTGCACTCATTTCATGTAAGATTTAATTCAAATAACCCAGCACACTTTACCAGTGTGTGATAAAGTTTTTGTTTTACTTTGCTTGCTGCTGGTTACATTTTTAGGCAAACGTGAGGATTAACGCTACTCATCGTATACTTTTAAGGGTTGCAAGTATCTTAAGAAGTTGAAAACATGCTATTTTCAAATTATTGAAATTTATTTAGTTGGCTGAATCACAGCCTTTTTTTGGCTTGCATTTTACAAACAGCTTCAAGTTTTGCGTTTTCAGTTCACATATTGCGTGTGCAAGCTAAGAACTATAACTTCGTCGGAAAAGGTCCATGTTGCATATGTGAAATCAAACTTGGATTTAAAGTGCACCTACTTGGTTATAACAATCGTGTGTCAGCGAATGTCATCATTCACTTACCTGGCATTGTGCCGACTTTTTAATTGATCGTTAACGCCGCAAGCTGATGCTTAAATGTCAGTTCTATTGGCCATTTAAGAAATATTGATTGTAATAAATATATTGCGGAATTGTTTGATCATACTTTTAGGCAATGGGGATGACCTCTGTCCTTACAGTAGATGCAATCAAGTTCGATGTGGCGTTCTTAAATATCATATTATTACCGATACTAATTCGTCTTGATTCGATTGAAGAGTGGCTTCGCTTCCTTGAAATTTTTAACGCTGTGTCTGGGAAATAGCACTGATAGAGGCTAATGTTCTTGTGTAGACCAATCCACGAAAACGATCTCGACTCATCCGATGCAGGCATTGAATCGACGTTGCCGGATCAAAATAGTTTGGATTCGGGTAAGTTATTGATGGCTCATTTTGGGGAATTTATTCATTTAGGAAGATATAGTTTTCCGCTCACAAATACTGGTGTTCAATGTTTTTTTTTGTAAGACCCGTGAGCAGCATCTCTTAATTCTATATGCACCTCACCATCTTTAGGTTCACTGCGCCCAGTCTTGGCGATGTCAGTTGTAATGTATAGTGGGCTTTGCTTTTTTTTACTTTGCTCCGATGGATTTGGCATGCTTACAAGGGAATAGCGCTTATCGAGTTTCGTACTAAATTTTCATAATAATTAGTAAGTTTTCATTGTCTGAGATTAAAGCGGTAGTTCGTGAAGGCTTTTATCGGGACTAAAGACGATTTTTGCTGTGATTCTGTGCACGATGATTGTAAAACTATCCTGCTAAATCAGTTTCGTTCTTGAGTTGTTGATGGCCGTGTTTGTATTTTTCATGCTTTTTTCTCAGAAAGACGACCTTATGACTTTATGGAGGTTCGTAATTGTAACTACTTGTACAGCTAATAGTGATAATTTAGTCCCAGTGCTCGCGGTGATTTCAAAATGGCTTAATTCGGTTGCTTTTTTCAGTAGTAGAATGTGACCGCAACGTAATAATCGCTACGTTGACGATTTCTCGTTTACTTAGTCAAGCGGAACTGTGACCTTTGTAGTAGGGCAGTAAATCACTGCTGACGCGTACATCTACAATTGATGCCACTAAATAGCGTGTTGGCTGTAAGAGGTAATTGCTGGAGGTGTTTATCGCCAAATCTTTACCACTTTCACCATGCTTTTATTGCATATAATGCAGTTCATACGTAATACGTAAAGACTTAGCCAGTCTTTCGAATACATTAACGACACTAACATTGACCTGCATGTAAAATATGATGTAAGCTTGAGTTAGATTTGTAGGCGTTGAAAGTGCTAGAATGTTCTCACCACAACGTTGGTTATTTGCGTATTGAATAAGTTCTTGAATATGTAATAATTGATTTTCTGGTTATTGCGTAAGAGTCACGAGTGTTGATGATGCCACGTTTGAGTTGGTTTGTAGGCGGGAAATCTTTTTTCAGTTGACGTGTTGCACAATATCGCACGTACGCTTTCAAGCAGTGTATGACGTCAAAATTGCTGACCGCTTAGCTGGTTTCAGAATTGTACTAAGTAATCAACGCCATTTCCTTTTAATTTTAATTATGAAATCCATTCATTTTGCTGTTCCTGCAGTAGATTTAGCGTGGCAACAGTCAGTATGCTGCATCATGTTTGCAGAGTAGCCCACTGCAGGTTAGGGTGAAATGAAACAAATTTTAGTCGACGATCTTTTGTGGAGGCCACTTTGCGTACTGGTGTTCTTGGACCTCTATTTAGTTTGAAAATGGGCCACATGCCTTGTAACAGATCTTTTAATTCAGCGTGGGCCAAGTGCTGATTCTGTCACACGCCCGGTTGAAGCTCTTAGTCAACGCGTCTCAAGTTCGCCTCCCTTGCTTGCCGCTGTTCTGTCAAGCGTACGCGTCTATGCAACTTCTTTATTCCAAATAAACGCGACAGCCACACTGGCGACACACAACGTACTCGAAAACGGTTTCTGTTAATGTAAGAAACAAAGCATGAATAATCGTAAAAATGCGGTGGCTTGCCTACAACAGAATAGTATTTACCTAACTAATTAAGCTTCCAAGAACTTGAAATTCCTTAATACTCTGTCGAGGGCAAGTAACACGTCCGTTCGCTGGCAACTCAAAACAGCAACTGATAAGCAAGTGTAATTGCGGCGGTCTGAAGGCAGCTTAATGCTTATCAGGCGAGAAAAAGCCAAATGAATAAACTCCCTTGCAGCGGCACAACAAAAGGCACGAACAATTTTTAGCAAGGCGAGAAAAAGCCAAATGAATAAACTCCCTTGCAGCGGCACAACAAAAGGCACGAACAATATTTAACAAGGCGAGAAAAAGCCAAATGAATAAACTCCCTTGCAGCGGCACAACAAAAGGCACGAACAATATTTAACATGCCCGAAAAGGTGCAAAAACGCCGAAGCACAGTTATATTGCTCGACGATGTAGCTGCATTGGGTTTAGAATTTTTGTCTTCTAAAAGTGACTTTGGCGTGAAGATGATATCCGAGTCAAATAAGCAGCTTGCATCACGGTGATGGAGTCTACTTACTTTCAGCGTGTTTGCTGCCTAGTGGTTTTCATGTTTGCGATTATCTAGCATAGTTTTCTGAAGTTTGTACACAAGAACCTTACATACTTCTGTACTCATACGAGCGTATAGTACTTTCTTGTTTGTATTATAGTCGATCTGGTTCGCTGCGCGACTGATGATCTGGCCGACTTGCTTGCCTTTCCTCCCAAAGAACAACACACATCATGTGATGGATGCAGCGACTGTGACATGAAGATACGTGGATTAGAACAAGGTATGTGAACGATGTCGTGCAGAAAGGGTGCCTGGGGGGGATGCGATTCAAATTTCCGTAAAATTCTGTAAAAATAGTTGATAAGTGTGCTCTTAAGGTTGGTTAGAATAGGGTCATATATGGAAGATCTTTTCGATTTCTTTTCGTTCTGTCTTCCTAGGCAGTGCTAATGAGGATTTGTTTTAACAACGTTTTGTTAATATGAAATAAACTTCCTGTATTTGTGGAAAGACCTTGTGGTGCAAAGAATGGCTATCTTATCAGAACTGATGGCGCGATGTATTTCTGCCACAAGCGGAGAAAATCGTTCTCAACTACCATTTTGAAAGGGTCTACGAGGCTAGCGTCGACCTCGCCATTTCTTTGTTGCAAGTTAACGGTTCACGGTTTAGTGATTACTGAGCTACAGAGAAAGTTAAACTGTCCATCATTGAGGTGGATCTTTTCCGTTGTCAGCCTGCTAGTGGTTGCTCTCGAGACGGATTGATCTTTGAACAATCATTTTGAATTGACCTGCCTTGCCTTTTAGATCTCGATAACTTGCTTGGTGACGGCCCTCCGAAAGTCACCCCGCAGTCGATGCGTGCCGGTTTGGGTTTCCGGTTTTATAAGACAGGGGAGGACAAATCAATGCAGACGACGTTCGAGGAGCATCTTCGTCAAATTGATGATGATATTTGCAAATCTTTATCTATTCGGCCACCAAAAGCAAACTCACGTTAAACTTGAAGAACAGTTAAAAACTTGGAATTTTTTGTCACTTTGCAAGGCTTGAAAGCAAACAATTGCTAACAGTTCATTAAATTTTGTTGTGGTTTTTCGCGTTTTTGTGATTATTTTCGAGTTTGCAAGTATTGGCTTATTTTGTACATAAAAGGGCTGCGTTGTGATCAGAATCAACAAGGTCGGTCGTGTTTTATTTTCAAAAAAATTGATTGAAAAAAATCTTTTTGCTGTTAGCTTTGTTGATAAATACAAAGCTGATTGTTATTTTTGTGCATGATTTAAGTCACAATTCTCATTATTTTGTTTTATTGTTGGTTTGTCATAAAATGTAGGTGGAAAAATCTTGTCAGGGTGTAAATAGTATTGACAGATGGTTGTATTTTTGTAAATAATTTGTACATAATATTGGGCTTTAGCTGGTAATACTGGAGACCGGTGTAGGAACATATTAACTTGTAAATAGTGTGATAAGTGTACGGTATACTCAATAGCAAGGTCTTTAAGAAAGTGTTTTCATAGAGGCAAGCGCCTCGTATATTATTCAGAATAACTTATCCAAGTATAACGTCATATTAAACATTTGTGTCGTTTTTATATATTCGGTAACGTGAGATATGAATTGGAAATCATTGAACCATTATCTACAATGTGCTTACAATTAATTTGACTTTGACCCAATTTGTCTGTAGATGTAGTTCGTAGCACTGACAAATAATTGCTTGTTGAAAAACTTTCGATTGACTTGTTGGTTTCTTTTTTTATCACCTGTTGGGAAGTTTTCTTTATGTTTGTTTGTTTCTTTGTGGCTGTGGAATGAGAGAGAGTTTGTATATATTGTAAATAGAAGTTCATCGTTTGATTATATGTTCAGCTAGATGATAAAAATGTGGCCACGAATAACTTCACCCAATCGCAGTATTTCTATCTATACAAGTTGTACTAGAGATTCTCTGTATGGATAAGTAGTGATAGACCTCACAGTAATATTTCTCGCTAGTTGGGATCTAGAGTCAACCACTTCATTTTTTTGCCTGACGGATCTTGATTGTTTGTTGAGGTTTGGCCTCCAACCTCAATTTTTTAGCTGCATTGACAGGGTTGATTGTGAAAAAACGGATGGTGGACGATTGTATGCTGGGCCTAATCCTATCTTCATCATCATTTCGTTCGTGTATTCATTTCTGTTCATTTTACTTTCACATCTTACTGCACTTCTACCGCAGTGAATACGTTGCTTACGTGGCAATGTTGCAGCGCCATCCGTGGTTGCAATTTATAAAAGAAGGTGACCAAGGGTCGCTGGAACTGATGTCGCTTTAAGTGTGTTCAGTTGAAAATATTAAGCTTAGCACTGACACTGAGCTATTCGAGAAAAATTTTGTGGTATGAGGAAAATTGTAGGACGTTTTGCCTTGCTGTGTTTCTAAATTGGATAAATGTATAAAATTTGGTCGTCAAAAATTGTACCTGTATCATATGTGGGTTAAATGTAATAAAACTACAGCAATGATGGTGTGTTTTTAAGTGAACTGCAAGGTGATGTCTCCTCCGATCCAGAGAAACACTTTGCAGCTACAGAGTGAACTCGTGCAGAACCGCAGAGTGCACTAAGAGCAGCAGCTTTTAATTTCCGCCTTATGCTCACGTATTCTAAGCCCGTATCGTATTTCTGCCACAAACAATGCGGAGTAAAAATCGTTATACTAGCAGTGTGCCGTGCAAAACATTTAGTTTTTGCCTTCCATCGGGGTACTTTTATGGTGTAGCGTGCAGGGATGTGGAAGCGGTTCTTTTTTTACGGAAGCGCGAAAATTCTTCCGCTTCCACATAGGAGGGAAGAAAAGAAATTGGTTCTGCTATCCGTCGGAGAGGAGCGAGTAGGGGGAGCATAAACATTAAAAAATAAGAGCGAGGAGTCGTTTAGAGAAATGTTGACCTCTGCATAATCAGAGTAGGGGTCAAGCGAAGAAAGAAAGGAAGTAGAAAGCTCAGAGAAGGATAAGCCCTACCTGACGAAAATGATGACGCCGCCGCTAGCGTCTGTGACATTAGTAGAAAAAATACCAAATCGAGAGTGAGTGCCATCAAACCGCAGAGCAGAGAATCTTGGGATTCGGAAAGAGGATGATGAATTAAAGTTAGTTTCCTGGATACAAAGAAGGTCAACGGGATAAGACGAAGTAAAGTGTAGCAGTTCAGTGCTCCGGGCTTGGAGACCCCCAGCATTCCATTGAAGAACCCTGAGGGGAAGAAGAAGCAGGAGGTAAAGAGAAACAGCCAGGAGCATGAGGCGTTGGTGAGGGTGCAGAGGGAGAAGATACAAAGTGGGCGGAAAAAGGATAAGAGGTTTGAAGGTGAGGATGGGGTGCGAGTGATGCATTAGCAGAAGGGGGCCAGATTGAGCAGTGGAGGTATACCAGCTGGATGAGACCAAGGAGGAAATCACAGTGCTGGTAGGTGTGGAATCTCCACAAAAAGCAGGGAGGGAAGATTCAGGAGTGAGAGCTGCCAAGAGTTCTGAATCTAGAAAAGGAGAGTAGTGAGCACTTTAAATGATCCCAATTAGAGCATGTGCAGCATTGCACTGACCTACCCCACCAGGTCACATTTCCAGCGCACACTGAACAGGGAAAGATGGGACAAGGGTTAGGATGAACGTTGCCGCTCATCAGAAGAAGGAGAAGGATGAGAAGACAGTCAAGAGAAAGGCAGGAGAAGAGAGATGACAGGCCGATTTTAAAGAGCTGAGTGCTACCCTTCTGCGGTTGTTCAGGGGCTGCACGGCGAAAAAATGGTTTGCGTGAGTGGAGAGCCCGGGGTAACTGGGACCCTCGGGAAGACCAACAGCCATTTCGGCCCAACCCAAACGGAGTTGGGGGCCGCACCGCCACGTTGAGGCGGCTATTAATTGGTGCAATTCAATTTTGCTCGCTTTACATGTATATACTATATATACGACAAAAATTTCTCACTTCACTCTCCAAAAAAATCGAAGTCAATACGTGCTTTGGGGATCGACAGAAGGTCCGTAATGATGATTAGAGTTAAAGTTAACTCAAAGTCCGAGTTACATGTAGTTGAGAATAGAGAGGGAAAATCAATGCTATACGGTGTAATTTGTTATTAGGACGACAGGTTATTGTCGAGAGCTGCAATATGTGGTCATACGGTTTAGATCTGAGTAGCATTAAGTTAACTGTTGTAAAAGTAGTTGTAAGTAGTGAACGAGCTTGTAATAACTGTCTATTTGTTGAAGTGTTTAATTATTTTTTGAATTGTAGTAACGAAATATTTGATTTTCTTGCAAGCAATTCGTGATTTCTAAATTTTTGTTAGTGGGAGTTCCGTGACAAACGCGAAAGTATATTTGGGGCTCTGCGATGACAAAAAGATTGAAAAGCACTGTTCTACATTCCACACGAGTTCTTATATCTAGGAAAAGAAATACATAGTAGTTCGGAACAATAAGCTCAAGGAAAGTAGGTAAAGTAATAGCAATAAATGAAAGTTTTTGTCTTCTCAAAATGATGAAATGAAGGAGAAGGCAGGCTATGGATCCACAAAAGTTGAAAAAATTGTCAACGGTCGTTTTTTCGTTTTTTTTTGGTGGAAGCGGAAGCGGAAGCGATTGAAAAATAACCGCTTCCACATCCCTGGTAGCGTGGGGTAAAGTAAAAAGGGATGCTCTCCAAATGAAATGAGAGCATCAGAAAATGTGCAAATATACAGTTCGAAAAGTTTATCAAAAAAAAACGCTAATACACCGATTTGAACGGGCAGTGAACAAAAAAATTGGGTCAACAATTTGTCTTTGTTCAAAACAACTGCCCCATTTATCTGTCTCCTTTCAGAGAAGCAAGACTGTTCGTGAGTGATTATAAATCAATCATTGGAAATTTTAGAGCACTTAAAAATTTATGACGTTTTTTTCTGGGATTAATATTTTGAAGCCAAGGACTTTGCTCATTCTGACCTTCGAACAGATGTGTGACGGTTTTTGCTACCGCCACCCGTTTGGGAGAGAAGGTACCGCTCTTTACTCCTCCTAAATACACTGCCGAAATCTTTGAAGCTTTTGAAGTCGGTATTTATGTGAATTTTTAAACGGTTTTGGTCGGTGGTGAGCTCAAGAGCATTGGGCTTGCAGGAATTTTTAGACAAAATTGATTTCACTGAACCATCTCAGTCTGACCAGAAAAATTGATCCCTTAAGCATGAATTGAGTATTGGTTGAATCTAACTGCTGGACGATTTGAAGCAATGCTAAGCGGAGGCCTAGAATCAATGTTTTTGGAAAATTGTGTCGCTAGGTGTCAGGCAAGCTTTGTAACGAATCTCTTAGAAATGAAGAGGCTCTAAAATAGAAAAGGCGGTGCTGTGGAAGGATCGTTGATTGTTTGGTGAAAAGCTGAAGTAAAGATGCACCATCCATACCAACCTCAACCGGTGAGAACAATTCCGTAAAGAAAGCTAAACGTATTTTATGATTGATTTTGAGGGAAGTTTATTTAGAAAAAAATTGGAGAAACAGCTTTAGTCCAAAGGTGAAGGCAAAACATACTGTAGCCCGCAACCCCTCCACATATACCCAAAACCATTTTTGGAAAAATATTCTGAATTCGCTAAAAAACAAACTTCGAGGCTGCATCACGCGTTACCTGATTGCTTTGAAGCGAAAATTTGTGGTTGAACGTTTCAGCAAACTGTGTCTCCTTCTGACATTGCAAGGCTTTATTTGTCGAATCTTAGTCATGGAGTGTAACCCATCCAATTCAAAAAAATGTTTGGAAAGCATGAGTTTCGCTGGAACTGTTCTATTTTTAGTTCTAGGCCAAACTGTAAGCCCGCGAGAATTCGACCAATGAGAAGAAGCTAGATGCGAGGAAGTAACCAATTGCCTAACTTGTCTTTGTGTCGTTTTGAACTCCATTGAAATCGCAGCTTGTACAGCACATTCTAAAAAAAAATCGCTCTTAAAAATTACGTGCAACAACGCTTTATCGCTTATACAGTTACGTTCATTTATTTCTGCGCGAATACATTGGAGACGAAGCGAATGATGGCACCCCTAGTCAAGGCATAAAAGCCTAGAAAATATTTAAAGTTGTAAAGAAACGCAATAACGGATGCTCGGCAGATTGCTATCCTGAGTTTTTTTGCAAATAATTCTTGCTTTACGGCTTTTTTGAGGTTTTATGAGCGATTAAATAAGCTACAGCAGACCAAATAGCTTTTTATACAACATCTAGTAGCAATATGGCCAGTAGTTCAGCATTTTTAAGTAGAAGTCACACTGAACCCGATTATGATTACAGCATTTATGGTCAACAGCGTCGACAAAAAGTCTTCTAAGGGAACATAACAATATAGGTTCGTTGAAAATTTTGCTGGCCAGTCAGAATTCGTATACAAATTTTTGGAAACAAAAGTAAGCTTGAATCGCTGGATGGTTGTGTTTTTAATTCAAAAAGAAGGTGGAGATTTT
This sequence comes from Trididemnum clinides, assembly GCA_963675345.1. NCBI lineage: Eukaryota > Metazoa > Chordata > Ascidiacea > Aplousobranchia > Didemnidae > Trididemnum > Trididemnum clinides. Next base: position 40,374,356 of record OY776287.1, on the reverse strand, counting down.
TTTAGGGAACCTGCACTTTCGAAGCAAGATTTTATGTATTTTTCATACAATTTTTATATCAAGACCTTTTTAGAGGTCGATCTATTTTTCGAAGATCGAATTGGTACGTTTCACGTCCACTTTAGGTTGCTGGCCGAAAGTTGTACAATCCGGTTTCAAAACCCTGGGGGCCGTGTCTCCTGTGCCACCTCCGCCAACGCCCTTGATATCGGTGACGTTTACAATTACGCGCTATCCTTTAAATTCTCAGGAGAGCGACAGTGAAGCTAAGCGCAAAACAGTGAATAATTCGGATCTGCCTCGAAATTTCAGCATTCTGCTTGCATTGCATGGTATTTTTGATTCATTCACTGCCAGTTCTAAATCTCTAAGCAGACGAAAACATCCTAAAATGTCAGTTTTAAGTCCAGAATTTCTCAATCATTGTGAGTTTCGAACGCATGACCACTTGATAATTATTATCTCGGCATGGCGCTCCAACTCTCTTGGCCATGCCACCAGCCCTACGCTATTCTGTTTTTAAGAAAGCAGCACAATCAACCAGGTTTCGACCAATGCGTTAAGTTAAGACAGGAGGGTCGATTCATGGAAAGTTGCCACGGCTTCATAGAAATAAGGTATCATGTAAGTCCAGGGTTGTGGGGATCGGCGCCCTCACTACGCGGCTGGAGAACATCGACTATGGCTAGGGGTTTTACCTCAAGCAATATCATTTGGAAAATTGAAATTCAAAAAGTAAATTGACAAAACTTTTTACCCTCTATTTGGATGGGAAGCTCTTAAACTTAGACTTTGAAAATAGTGACTCCACAACCAGAAGAATGTTTTCATCTCCATTTTGATATGAAAATAGATTTCCTTTTCTCCCCCCACCAAAAGTTTTGCAGAAAGATACTGGTTTAAAGTTTTGGGGGACAGTCTCACTTTGAGTTGGCACCGCACTGGCTAAATCTTTGCTAATTTTCGAATTTGTAGCTTCATTTAATAAATTTGCATCAAAAGAGGTTGCTGAATGATTTTAATGTTTGGAGAAACTTTGCGGTTGCCAAGGCGGTTTCAGTGTTTAGCTCAAGAGCGCTCACAAAAGGCTTTGCTTATTGTTTTGCTTGGAGTTCACAAAACAATGGCTTTACCTACTTGACAGCGGATGGCATTTATATACGCAAATTTCAATGTAGATCTATAAGCGGATGACGCATATATACGTCTATTCATCTACAAAGAGCCCTGGGTGTTTCCAGTGGTTTTTGTCACCGTTTAGCAATTTAGTGCAATTTCTCCAAACAACATTTAACACCATCGCCCTTTAACCACTTGACAGCAAACCCCGCCAGCAGGACATAGATATGCTTTTAAAAATCCTAGGTGAAGTGGTTAATAATGGCATCTTATTTGTTTGCTCAGTCTGTTCGAAGAATGCTCAATCATTATTGGGTTGTTCACAGATTAACGGTACTTGTCCTGCGTTGGATAGGCTAACATGAAAGTGGAGCAGTAAATACAATCACATCATCCGGTGACCCATGTCGTGCTCCATGTAATTCGAAATAAAGAAATGAGTCATACCAAGTTTAGAATTTGCTATTTTAAATGTGCAAACGTCGATGTCAGATCTTTTAAACGAATATATTAGTGAACATACACTCGCTTCTCCACCTCCAACACAATTTTTAAAACTTTATCAGCTTTGCCCTTAAACTGGTTGACTGCTGACTGTCAGTTTACTTCGAAGTTTTCAAAGCTCTATGCTTTTTTGTGTTTGATAATTTGAGTAAACTCTCACCAAATTCATTCCGCTGATGTTGTTCTTTACATCCTGCATTATATTGACAATTGAGCACATAGCAGTAGGCTTTTCAATAGTTAGAAATGTTTACAAGTAAAATTACAGAGTGGTTAAGGAGATTTTGGCCTGTCCCAAAACAACAGTTTGATATTTTTACTTACTGGGTTTATTTTACTATTTTTACTTTGTTTTTACAAATTTTTCAGCATCCTATGCCTCCTGGTTTTATAAATACGGTCCCACAACAACAACAACAACAACAAATTGTGACACAGACAGTCGTTGCCAGTTCTCAACCTGCTGCAGAAAGCAGCACTCGCTCAGCGATCCCAGATCTGCCATTCTTCGTCGCTCTTATCTTGCTGATTGTAAATATCTTTTTCCCTGGAGTAGGTAAAAATGCAAAATAGAAATACTGATGTTTTCTTGTTGTAGGCCCATGTGAGTCCATTCCTGAGGCCATCGCCAAATTCTCTTTATACCCTTTTAATTAAAGATATTTATTTAATCATTTAACCAAACAATTTCCATTCATTTGAAACAATTATTTACAAAACCCTAAATCCGATTGACTCCTAGCAGGCAATTGTTTTTCTTCTTTTTTTTTTTTTATTATCAAATTCTTTGTTAGCAGTGACCAGACAATTACGAAGAGCGTAGAATGAAGCTTTACTGTTTTTTGTCAGAACTATTTCAAGTTACTTTATGTTTTTTGTGTTTTCGTTCAACGAAAGTTTTAATGCTGTAAATATTTGTGTATAGATCCTGATGAGGGCGAAATGTAGCGCCGAAAACGTTTGAATTGTATAAATATATTGTATTATTATGTTCAACGGTGTATTGCTAGTAGCAATAATAGCAACTTGGATACTAAAAGTCACCTCTCTACCGAAATTGTATTCTCTTTATACCTTCTTGATATTTGTCTTTGCAGTGTCCTAAGCTGCCAATTGTAATCCCTTGGTTGAAGTGCTTGCGGGAGAAACGTGTCTTGCTGGTAGTGTTGTAAAGCAGTTGTAAACACAGGTTGTCCTGTTTTATTCCGGGAGATATAATCAATGAACAACTATTGTTCTTCTTCTATTTCAGCTATTTGTTCTACTCCAGATCTACCAACTGCAAAGCGGACTCTCTTACCACTACGCCATCGCGGTATTGTAACCGGTGCGATGGTGTTGTGGTTAGAGCGTCCGCTTCGCAGTCGGTAGACCTGGAGTTAATTTCCCAAGTCGAGTCATACCAAAAGATTAAAAAAATGATATTCACAGCTTCCCTGCTTGGCGCTTAGCACATGCGCATAGTGTGGAAAACAAGCCTGCAAGCTTGCTTGTTGTGTCCTTGAGCAAGGCATTTAATGAGATGCCCCCATCTTTATGTGGCAAACAGGTGGTAGGGCCAAGCAGTCTACCCGTTGTGGTGGCCCCAGTCTAACTGAAGACTTGCAAACCGAGCGTGAGCGCCAACGTAGTGTGGCCTATATACACATCTTTCTGCATAAAGCTCACATCAAATTGCTCAAACGACGAAAAAGAAAAACAATTTTTGTGATAGGAGAATGCAAATATACGACACCAAATGTATAGATTGTGTGTACCAGAAAAATTGAACAACATTTGGTAAAGTATTTCTCATCGACGAAATCACGAAATTTATTGAAAACTATCACGTAGTTATCTTGTTGAAAACTATGGTGTTGGCAACATATTTAAAAATATGAAAGAGATCAATCTCAAATTACACGAGCTTTTATCAAGTTCAAAACAACACCTCAAAAATGCAACATCAAAGTCACTCAATATAACCTTTGTTATGTTTATCTCTGCTGGCACGTTTTTGATGCCATTTAAAAATGTGATTATTCAAAAGTAAACAATATATATGGGTCAGTGTGGTACCGCACCTACTTTATTTACAAGAGTTTTACGGCTCAATCAAACACGTATTCTGGTGGCATGCTGCTATTATGACATATCAAAGTTTTGTATTTTTAGGGACTATTATCGCCGGCGTCAGCGTCCTGTTTTGTGGGAGCGTGCGAGAATCTGGAGGCGCAAAGCTAAACGTATTTTGCGTTAATTTGTGGGTGGGAATTCTGCAAATTCTTCTGACTCCTTTTGTTATCGGCTGGATCTGGAGCGTGTTGTGGGGAATTGCTTTTATTTCTTATTCAGGTTGGCTTAATATTTAAACTGTAAACTTACAGGCTCTGTGAATTTGCTTTTGAGAAAAAAAGTATTTCATGGAAACATCCCCGCTTGATGAAAGCGTTTGTGGTAGAAAAGAATAAAACGGATCAAACACAAGCCCTTGTAATAGTTTTCTGCGGCAGGAAATTGTGGTTAACGCCGGAAGTTTTATCAATTCCTTTTCCAGGCTCCACGTCTCCACCACCGCAGCAGGCTCCAGCCTCCACCGTGATTGTTACAAATAATTCCTCCAGCAGTCAGGCTCATATGCTACCTCAGCCAAGCTATGGAACCATGCCGGCTTATCACTACCCACCGCCACATGTCCCACCAACACAGCCCCCGCAAGCTCCTGCTCCATCAACACAGCCACCGCAAGCTCCTGCTCCATCAACACAGCCACCGCAAGCTCCTGCTCCTACACCGCAGGCCTCCCAACCACCGCCATACGACATCGGACCTGCTCCTCAGCAAGCTTGGGGCTAAATATTTGTTTGGAAAGCCTTGAATTTTGTTAAAGAAAATTTGTACAGTGCATCAACTTAAATTTACTTTCTTATACAATGTAAATAAACTATTATGTAATGCAGTAAAAAAGTTGTTTTTAGCAATTGCTTTCTTCCTCAGCGACATCTCAAAGTTTACAGGGTTTCAAAAGTTGCAAATTAAGCTTTTTGTAGCATCTGCTTGACGACAATCTTAGAAAAGTTCCTCCAACTATCGCGCCACAAAATGTTTTTTTAAACTACAGATAATAAAATGTTGATATCTAAAGTTGTTCTTTCTCCTTAACCCTCTCATCCACCACAAAGCAGCACAGCAAGGGAATAAAAAAATTGCGGAGTTTACATCCTATTTAAAACTGTTTTTAGACGGTAGAAAATACTTTTTGTAAAAAAATCTTAAAGAATACTTTTTCTAAAAAAAGTAGGATCAAAAAGATTTTTCGTCACTTTAGGTTGCAGTTCTTTATGAAAATCATAGTATACTTCAGCGACTGTTCTCAAAAGAATTTATAACTGAAGCCCTTTCTAGATTTTATAACTTTCAACCAGTTTAAAACAAGACGGAACTTCGGATTCGAACCCATATCTACGCCAACAAGTCAAACAACGGCCATTGGCTGCAGATACAATATATAGCAGATTGTCAATCAACTCCAATCTCGGCTATGGATTTGATTTTTAGACTTGTAAGTAGATGATTGGTTTAACGTTGACTCAAGAACACATAACAATACATCAAATGTACATTTATTTTGAATGAAAAACAACATGTATAAAGATTGATGATAGGAAATACCCGACAACGTTTGCACCTAACTATTGCAGAATCATGTTACGATATCCGAATACTTCAGTTCAAAACGCTTGAACATTTCTTTGCAGATGTGGATCGCACTTTTTTCAGCGACTAAATAAACGAGAATTGGATAACGAAAAATGCGATTGCTACATGTGCATAAAATACTTACTCTGTCTACGGGGATCACTTAAAGTAAAATCTAAATTTTGGTTGGCCGCCACGAAAGTTACAGCCAGCCCAAATATTTCTTCTATACAAAAAATCAAACGGTGGTTTGAACTTTCGATATCCACAAACAACGTCGACCCCTCAGACAGCTCCCCCTCCACACATTTAATAACAGCATCGCGAAGATTTGAGTCAAGCCACCCGAGTCGAGCCGCTGTAAACCCGACTGTGCTTCAGTTATTTGTACAAAACGACTCCACTCGAGACTCGACACGTTGATGATGAAATTACTCGCACTCGACAGGTTAATGATGAAATTACTCGCACAAAAAGTTTTCTACCTCGTGATCTCTATGTGATCTCGTGATCTCTGTGTGATATACTGTAGTACCATAGTTGCCAATCTTGAGAATTTTGAAGACCACTTGGGATTTTTTTGTGAAAGTTCTTTGGGATAAATCTTGGAATTTTCAAAATCGATCTTAGGAAAATGTTGGAATTTTTTGGCGAAAAAGTGAATACTTTTTTTCTGTTTAAAAATCAACACCATATCAAAGAGAATTTTGCCAATGCAGAAAAAATTTTAGAAAAAGACACGAAGTGGCAAATTATTTCAGAAACTTGAGATTTTTACGTAAAAATAGCCATTTCGGAAATTTTTTACCCAGAATTAGAATTTTTGCGCATTTCCGGTTGGCAACTACAAATAGCACATAGAAAATTATAAAAAGCCCATTTCAATATCTCACGACAATGTTGACGATCTTATGTAATAAGGTATACAAAAATGGTAGTTAGAATTATTGTTATTCGTTTTATCAGTGGTGTCAAACTGGTGGCCCGCAGGCTAAACCCGGCCCCCCAAGCCCCATTTGGTGGCTTTCATAATGCTATTCTTGTGATAGGAAAATAAACATATTGGGCTGTCCACAAAATAAGTAAACACCAAGGGAGAGGGGGAGTTTCGGGGATGCGGACATCCCAACACTTCTTAGCCAATTTTCGATTTTAAGTTTCACATATAACCTTCATTACTTGCTTACATATTACTTGGGTTCATATTCATTACTTGGGTTCAAGTAACAACAACTTTAACGCTCATATTGATATTTGACAACTGAAACTAGTACGCGATGCCTCCAGTGTTGTAACTAATGCGGTGAGCAAGGATACGAACCGCTCCTCCTGGCAAGCTAAAGGTGAAAAAAAGGATCCTTATTTATATTATTTCGGTTTTTAGTAGGATGTCTTCTTTTCTTACGTTTTTTGGAGTGTTTGCCAGTAATGTCGAGTTTTGATTATGCTCATGCAGGTTTACTTCCATGTTTCAACTTTTGGGGCTCAGAAAAAACGTAAAATTGATTAAAAAGTTAACCATTAAAATTCAAGTGTGTTAGATCTCACAGCAAATCATAAGCTTGCCTCAACCCAATTACTGGTCTTTGATGAGCATTAATTTTAGGCAGAATATTTCACAGTAAAACGTGAAGTTCTTTAAAGTCTCTTTGGAAAAATGTAACCTGTAGCTGAAAATCCAATTAAGGAATCAAGCCACGTACCTATTTGTATGCCATGTGCCATATGTATTTTCCATCTTCTGCCGAAGTCACACGCCGAGAAAAGGCAGCATAAATTAAATACAAAAGCAATGACCCCAAGACTAGGAAGAGGTTGAAGTTGAATTGGAGGAAATTAATGAATGCTTTCCCGTAATATACGGAATCGTATTTGATGCCTTACAATGCCTTTGAAGAGAGCATGACTAGTTAGGCCTACATGCTGGGCATGCATTACAGTGCTTGAACAGAGTATTAACAATGCGCCTATGTAAACTTAAATAAACTTTAGAGGTTGCTTATGTGCAGTACCAGTACTACTACACAATTTAAGGAGAGAAAAACATGGCTTTAATGACTAAGATCAGTCAATAAGCCCGATGATGGTTCAACTTGCATTTTGGAAATACTTATAGCAAAGTATTGTCCTCACGGACTGGGAGGGGGATGTAGAGACCGACAAGATGGGGATATTTTTCAGAAACAGAGAGGGGGTTGATTTTTTGGAGTTTTTTGCTGACGTATTTTATGGACAGCCCCTAATTAGGTATTTTAGTACAGTAAACTATTGGCCAAACGCAAATGCATTTGAGCATCGAGCCCGTGTAGTATTATTCATGAAATGCACGTTGCTAACTTTGAGGATTCGCACACATCTATCGAATGTTAAATGCGTCTTGGAAAGGGAGATTTTTTTCACTTCGAACCGCGCAGCTGCGGTGAAACAGCCAAATTTTTTTCGCAAAATCTCATGAACTAATAATGCGGATTTTGCATGTCATTCAAGAACGTTTATACACGTTGTTGCCGCATTTTTGAGATCACCTTCAAAGACGTATTCATATGTTCTATCGCAAGTTGCATATTGATGATGCAGGACGTATTGATATGTTCGAACGCACTGAAAGTGTTAATTTCGTTTTAAGTCGAAAGTAGGAAAATTGTCACTTTCAAAAAGTTGATCTAAAGAAATAGCCTTGAAAATCACTTTCTGGAAGATGATGATAAAAAAAAGCTTTTCAAGCATTTGCAGCTCCCAGCGTTTTCTTTCCGGTTGGAATTGGGTTCACATTGCTTTTCGGGAGTTAAATTTTGCCGACCCCCGGAATAAAACTTACTTTGCCCAAAAAATTTCAAGAGTCGCATTCCTATGTCTTGAAGCACGCAAGTGAAAACATTCATCAGTAGGCCCAATATAGGGTACAAAAATTTAAAAGTATTCTTTTTTATGTGTAATAAAACACAACTTGTTTTTCAACCTAAAAATGTTACTTTATGCAAACGGTATCCCATAACTTTTGTACGCTGTGAGCAACGTCTTGATGGCGTTGAACGAACTGATAAGACGTGCTCACGAAAAATGACTCAAGTATTTGTCAATCAAATATCAAGTTTTAGGCTTGGGTAAATACTCTATCTTTAAAAGTAATGAGCCCTGAACTAGCTACCGTTTTCATTGCAATGGTAAATATTTTCGCTCTCGGCAGCAGCATTTGTATTTGCACCTGTGAGAGAACCTGCGGAAGAGCATTTACGAGAAAATAAGTTATTGATGTAATTTAAACTTTAACTAAACTCAAAAAATTTTACAGTAGATAGCTTCGATTTCAATTATATTCATTTTCAAGTTAAAAGATGGCAAACTTAACAAAATTTAGAATAATTTACTCTCGTTTTTTGTAAACGTCCAGCGAGATGTTGTTGTACAGTACGCTTATTATGGAATAAGAATTTAACTCCGGTAAAATGAAGTCAAACGATTAGTTTTCTTGGAGCATAAAAATGGGATTCATTCGCAATTCTTAGTCAAAAGAATAAAGCCAAAATGCTGGAAACATTTTATTAAAACGTTTCGCTTTAGATACTATTTAACTGATGATGCTTTTAGCATAAAAGCGAAACGTTTTAATAAAATGTTTAACAGTATCTTGGCTTTATTCTTTTTACAGAGATTAGTTTTCTGTTTAGTATTAGCACTTCGCAAGCACTTTCAAATAATACCTTTGAGCAATGGTTCTCAAACTTTGTATCATTTCATTTTCCAAGGGCGTCGCAAAAGTTCCTAGACCTGTTCATGAGTCCACACTAAAAACAAAAAGCACAAAATACTGTAGTTGATCAACTGAAACAAAAAGTATTTAACTTTTGAGAAAGTTGACAAATATCGATCGTAATAAGTGATTATTAGGGCCCGGTAAAGTCAATAAAGTCAAAATTTTTTCACGACCTTGTTACATGATCAAACGTGTACCAACGTTCCTTTCAGGTGTTCAGGAGTCTGTTTTGCTAGATTTTATAAGTCAAAATAAAGTCAAAATTTTGCATAAAGTCAAAACTTCTCAAAATTCTCTTCATCAAAAATTTCCTTACAAAAACGAACAAATTTAGATTTTTTTATATTTTTGAATTTTTGAGCTGCTATTAAAATTTTATGCGCAGTTTTATTTCATTTTAAACTTCTCAAATAGTTGCAATGGTAAAAATGCGTGCGGTAATTGAGAAGGAAATAGCCCTTAGCAAAACTGCAGACAGTGACACTGTTTCGACCTATCAGGTCTCTTCAGTGCAGTTGGTGACCGACAAGAAGCTAGAGGCTTTTAATAAAGCATAGCTTAGACCGCCACACTTGCGGGATCTATACTAGATCCACTTGGTGGATAGACTTAGTGCACCTGCGACAACCGCCACTCATTCACGAGTGATACGGCTTCGCAGAGTACTGACAGACCATCCACCAAGTGGATCTAGTATAGATCCCGCAAGTGTGGCGGTCTAAGCTATGCTTTATTAAAAGCCTCTAGCTTCTTGTCGGTCACCAACTGCACTGAAGAGACCTGATAGGTCGAAACAGTGTCACTGTCTGCAGTTTTGCTATGTGCATCGCTAGCCTCTTGCATTACTATAAATAGCACTTATTATGCATCAAATCGTCATTGTTGATGCATAAACACATACTTGTTAGACAATTAATCTATTCCTATAAAACCTTTGCGCTCTTTACACGTGGTCTTTTTAAGTCATAGCTTGCAAAGCAAAGAATGCCTAAACAAGCCAAATCTTCTACAGCGAAAGTTAGGCAAATTTGCCAGGAATATCCGGATGAGTTTTCGGCAACTCCTGCCCGCTACTTGCGATCCAACCTTTGCGACATGTTAGTCAAATGCGACAAAAAGTTTTTTGTGGAAAGTCACCCAAAAAATAAGCAACACCAAAGAAAATTGGAGACGAGGAGCAAATCCCAAAGTAAGCAAATCTTTTTACAACTCGATCAAGTAAACTTCAAGGAGCAGGTTGTCTCTTCATTCTTAGCTGCAGATATCTCACTTCATAAACTGAAACATCCTTCTTTAAAGTCTCTGTTTGCTACAATGAGAAAAGTATTGCTTTCTGAGACTGCAGCCCGGGCATGTGTTGCTAAATTTGCATCTCAAAAAGAACAAATTCAAGAATTACTTCGTGACAAAAAAATTTTTTTAATTGTGGATGAAGCAGAGATTGTTACACAAAAATACATTAGTGTGCTTGTGGGCAGCTTAGATGCCCCAAATCAGACATTCCTCATTGATTGCCATCCACTTGACAGCGGTAGCAATGTTAATAGCAGTATTATTCTGCACACTGTGGATGACATATTGTGACAACTTGAAATAAAACGCGAGAATTTTTCATTGTTCTTGACTGATGCTGCTCGGTAGATGTCTTTGGCTGGAAAGACATTAAAGGAACTATACCCTTCTTTGATGCATGTCACCTGGGTTGCGCACTTACTGCATAACTGCGCTATGCGTGTGCGTGCTCATTTTAAAAATATTGATAAAGTAATAGCAACAATCAAGGCAGCAACAATCAAAAACATAGATCGCAAGAAAGATTTTCATGATGCTGGTCTGCCATCTCCTCCTGACCCTGTAATTACAAGATGGGCAACTTGGCTTAGAGCTGCCTTATACTACAGTGAGAACCTTCCAGCTGTTCGTACCATTGTCAACAATTGGACAAGTGCAGGCCTCTTAGTCAGCAGAGCAAAAGACGCTATCAATGTGGAAGATTTGGTGCCGGACTTGGTTAAAATAAATCAATACCGGACTCTAGCAGCCAACGTAGAGTTCTTAGAAGGAAGTGCCTGCACGATAACCGAAGCATACGGACTGCTGAAGAATATGCAATTCGATGATGATCCGTGTGCAATTAAAAATTACATTAAAAAACGACTATCCAACTCTGATTTGGAAACAATAATAAACTGTGCCGACTTGACAATTGACCCAACAAGCTACGCACTATTGCAAAAAGCCCAGCCAACCTCTGCTGCTGTTGAGAGGTCGTTTTCTATGCTCAGTAAATTACTGAGAAAAGACAGAAATTTTGATGTTAAGAACGTAAAAAAATATATGATGCTGTATTACAATAAAAAGTCCTGGTAGTTATACTGTGTGGCTTTCATTAAAAACATCATAGACAGACTGTTAATGTAGAGTACAGTTGCGACAACAACGCATTTTTTGTATTACATACTAATTGATACCGGTACACACAATGGCTCGTTTTCCTAGGTTTTGACGTCATGCGCCGCTTTGTTGCATTAGCTTCAAGACTGAGAGAGATTGAGAAAATGTTTAAAGTAAGCTACCTTCTTCTTTAAAAACTTATGTAAATTGCAGATTATAAAACATTTTTAATCAAAAAAGTTCAACAAGACATAAATAATAGGCGAAAGCGGTTAGGTCAAAATAAAGTCAAAATTTTGCTAAAATAAAGTAAAAAATATATTTTTTAGGTCAAAAAAAATGGCCCTAGTGATTATCAAAAATTTTGTCTAAAGGAACAATTTGATCATCACGAACGCTCAGTAAAGGCATATCTCCGAAACAAGCGGTCTTCTACTCTTATGGAAGTTTAGGTACATTATTTTTTACAAGCAAGTGCCCACAATTTTGCTTAGAAAAAGGAAGCGCCGTAAAAACAAATATCAAAGTTGTTTATAAAAAGTATATCTCCAAACAAGATTCTTTATCTGGACAATTAGACAGATATTTAGTAAAACGGCAGCAAAAATCTTAGTGTTTGTTGCTGGCGTGTCGTAAGTACATAAGTTTTTTCAAATGCGTCGCATCAAAAAAAGTTTTAAAACCAGTGGCTTTGTGTGAAGCAGAGGTTCCCAAATGGGGTGTCTCTATGCACGGATGCATTGTTTTGTGATTCCAAGAATGTTGAGAGGTTGCACCCTTGATGAGTTTCTGGGAAATCAACTATGTTTACTTAGTGATCTTTTTGAGGTCAACCTTCGTTGAGAGGTTTTTATACCTTTATTTGACTTGATGCAGTGGGTTGTTTGATTTTATACACGGGATTAGGGCATAGCAAGTTCATACGAGTTCGAAATCTCTGGTGTAATGAAATAAACAACCAGTAATCATGTTGGTTCAAAACGATAGAGTTATCTGAGATAGATAAGTTGTGAGTTTAAAATCTTGAAATGAGTTTAAAACTGACTGACTAAACATCAGTAACTCTACTCAGTTCGAGACTTGACTTCAAGTGACTTGTTCCCTGTGCTTCCACAACCCCTTTCTTTCGTTTCAACTCCTTTCCTTTGCAATAAATCTCGTATAAATTATTTAATTCATGATAAGAATGCTGCTTTTTAAAGGTGTTCATTGCGAACAATCTCGAATTACAAGTACAATGGAAAGGGCGTTTAACAATTGTTTGCCTCTCATTGTTATTATTAATTCTTACAAGATGTAACAATAGTTTGTTTATTAAGTAAAGAAGGAGATAAGTTAGTTGGGCTTTGAAGAATTAAAAGCCTTTGTAAGCAGTTGTAGACGTGCAGGGTGAAGGACTGAGCGCCATTCGGCGAGGTGATTTCACTATCGAGTTGTGAGGTTGAAAGTTAAACCGGTTCTGAGTTGTTTGCCTTTGGAATGCAGACTTGTTCATCACCGCTAGAATGGAGCGCTTGTGGTGAAAATGTTTTGTTCCAGCAGTACTTATAACTCCAAAGTAGGTCTACAGGCAAGTTGTTCCGTGAAATACCGCAAAGATTTCCTTGACAGAATGATGGAGATGTAAACTAGAATGCGAACCCTTCGCAATTGTAAAAACTGAGTTTTTCGTGCTGAAACGCAGAATTTAGACTTTGGTTTGATATTTTCTAGTGGTTGCCATCCTTGATGCGGTTGCTCCTATGCTGTAGATATCGCGAGGTGGTAACTTTTAGTTCCTGGTTTGTAGAAGAGCGTTGTTATTGAAACCAGTTTGAATATACGGGCTGTACGTGCCAGTTAATGTTAGTAACTTGTACTCAATTGCTGAAAGATTTTCCTTTGCAATTTGTAAACAGGATCTTGCTGTGAAATGCATCTGTACAGTTGCAATAGATGCGGAAAGCAGTTCGGGTGCCGGCAAGCTGTACAGATGCATTTAAAGAACAATCACTTCCATAAAGATTCGTGTTTCTACTGTGGCAAAGAAGTGTTGCGAAAGAGCATGCAGGTGACAACTGAACATTGACGCAAAGACGATTTTCAATGAGAGTAGGGTTGCCAACCGTCCTTTATTTCAAAGGACAATCCTTTATTTGAACTCCTCTGTCCTTGTCCTTCATGAAATTAGAATTGTCTTTTATTTCTAGCATCGCTTTTACTACACGAGCTGAAAAAGATTTGAAAAGTGCAGTCAAACCTCGGTTGTGGAACACAATTCGTTCTGGAAACCGGGTGTTGACCTATTTTTTTTTTTTTTTTGGAGACCACCATGTGCACAAGCGGTATAAGGTCAATGTAAGGAGGTCACGTATAACATGAAGCTGACGCAGGCTATTGCAAGTTCCTGAGCACTGGCCCTCGGCCACTTATTCTTGTTCAATACGGCCCTCGACCGACTCTTCAATCCTCAGTGCGGCCCTCGCAATGCCTTTCTTAATACGTGTCGCAGTGTCCTTTATTGAAATTTGTCAAAGTTGGCAACCCTAAATAAGGGGGCGCATAATTTAACCGGTGTAGTAGCTTGCCCAAGTTCCAACCTCTTCCTCATTCAAGTGCAGTAATATTATAGACAGATTTTGGTAAAAGAATTTTAAACAACGTGAAGCGAAACCACGCGGCCGTTTCACTCCATATTTGTTGCCTCAAAGTGCCGTGAAAGATTAGCAAACTGTACTTTGTTCAACCCACATTTTTTGCAATCCATGATTGGCAGATGAAACGGTTCTCTAAAAGCAATTTTTTGATCCTGAAAGTGTTTAAATCTCCCATATGAGCTACGACCTTAAAAATCTATTGTCTTCAACAAAGGGGCGATGTGTTTGATCTTTTTAAAGGATAAAACCGCTCCAGTAACTTGTACGAGTTTTTGTTTAATTTGGCTCACTGTTAATTAGGAATGTCCAATTTGTTTTGAAAAAATGCCTCCTCATTAGAGCAGACATGAAACGTTTGAGGCATAGTTGCGTCCAGAACAACGTTCAATTTGGGTTTATTACGTAGGACCACATCAGCAGCATCCATCCGTCCACGAGTGAAATTCCTTCTATTTACCAGCAGGCATCAAAAACAAAAAGGGTTAAAATAAAGAACATGGAACACGGAAAAGGAACGACGTTTTGGCAGAATTCCGGGAACCGCTTACCCTGTTTTTTTGCTCCCGGTATGCTGATCAAATGCCGGTTATGCGGGAAGAAGATGGCAGGCGTCCATGGGAGGGAGCAGCACGAAAGGGATGTCCATCACTTCACTAGCCACATAAAGCGTAAGTTGACTGCAACCCATCGATAAGGAGGATCCCCAGTCGTAAATCACAAGATGCTTATTCACAACGGCAAAGCAGATATATTAGCATCCTTCATACCCAATATCGCTAGAAATCTTTGAAGAGCTACTGAGTGGCTTTTAATCAGCCTCTTGCTCTTTATTAAAAATTGATGTTACATCATTGTAATAAGAAGGCAAATTATTATAAACTGTTGCTTTTCTTGGTGTGCTTACTGCTTTAGTGCTAATATGCAGTTAAGGCCGTTTCTACACTTCTAGTGGTGTACTGCCTAATTCGCAGTCGATACACTTGGGTTCAATTCCCTATTCGAATTATACCAAGGACTTTGAAATTGATGTTTACTGATGGCGCTGAGCTGCAAGAGTAATAAGTAGAATAAAACATCATCTGATTCACTGAGGCATCAATCGATTCACTGAGGCACGATTGAAATAAGTTTTGATGCTAAAAACCGTTGCAGTTAAAAAGTGCAGAAAACTCAGAGATATTTTGTTATATTTTTATGGCGTAAGAATAAAGCTAATACCGGTGTTACATGCAAAACTTTGCTATTATCATGCTGTGGCCTTGCAAAAGACGCTAAACGATAATTTTCTTATCTGGCGCTTTGTATTGAGCTTAAGTTTAATAAAAATAATGTCAAGCAATTCAAGCAGAATGTAACTTTAGAAACTCGAAGCAGGCTTGGGCATTCGCTTTATGGTAAAAGCAGTTGTCCCTTTCTTGCGACGCTGGAGCATGAAAAACAAATAACCTGCACAACTTCATGACTTCTAAAAAGCGGTTTTTCCGGAAGCTTTTCATGTCGCTCTCATCAGCTGCGGTACTGTACCAAGCGGAAGAGCCAGAATAGATGCAATTCTGTGCATTTTTTAACTGTTTCTGAAGCTATTTTAAAGTTGTAGTTTCAAACAAGTGTTAAATTTTTGTTTCCTTTTTAGATTCATTGGCGCTCCGTCTAAACTCTTGGAATATGCTGAGTTTTCTTAAGCCGCAAGATGTCGCTGCTTATCTGCGCAAAGATTTGAAATCTCATTTCTGCGACAAAACGGAATGTTTTGCTGAAATTAATATTTTAGTCGACTTTCTCCGAGCTGAAGTTCCGTACGAAATTACTCATGTTGTTCGTGTGAGTAGCTTGTAGCGATTTGAAAAGGACTTGTCTTTATGGCGATCATGCAACAGGACAGAGATAAATTTATAAGGGTGGGTGAGAAAGGGAGGATGGGAAGGACTGTAGCAACGTCAGCGTTCGCTCTGCCTCTTGTAAGTGAAGGTGTGGTTCTTTTCCTCACTTGTCGTATATATCAGTACGGTACAGTAACATCAATCAAATTTAAACAAAATTCTTATTCAAATAGAATAAAAAACAAAAGATTAATATCTAAAGTAGAAACTAAACTAACAAATCCTAAATTACAAAACTTAAGATGGCCCCCACGCCGAGCCACGCCTATACGCTGACGTGTACTTGTTCAAACTGACACGTCGGCATTAAATTAAAAAAGTTGCAATAGTAAGTGATGAGTGGAAATTAATGGTGCATAAAAACCTAATCAAGTGGAACAAAGAAAACGGAATAACAAAATAGTACGTAGTGCTATAGAACAGTCTATGGAAAAAAAAGTTTTCCTAAAAAAGCGATCAAACGTCACAAAACTTTCGAAAGCACATGAGGTTGCTGCTTTTTCGAGAAAGGTAAGTTAGATGGACCTAAATTATAAAGTTTCAAAGTATTTAAAAGGAGGGATTTCATTCAATCTTTCTCCTTTATCAGGCCTTTGCATTTATCCAAAACGATACTGAAGCAAGCTATTATTTCCAGGGTGGATCTTTTGGAAAGCAAACGTGTTTGAAGGAGCATTCCGATTTGGACTTAGTTTTGTTTATCAAGAATTGGCGGTTGTTTGGGGGGTCTTCAGCGAGCATCAGAAGAATAAAAATTTGTTTGGATAAAGCAAAAGAGATCCTGCAGGATTCTTTTTTGAACACAAGGATCCTGATCACAGAAACCACTTTTTACTCTGTCCGTTTTCAATACCAATGCCACAAGCGTGATCACGTGCATCACGTTGATCTGATGCCATGTAACGACCTGCTAGGGCCATCTCCTACTCGAGGTGAGCTTGGAAGTTTTGTTCAAAAAACTGTGTTTTCTGACGATAATCACACGCGTATTTGTTAAAACCTTTACTTTTTGTCGTTATATAGAACTTTTTTTATCACCTCTCATCACTCTTCACAAAATCAGTTTATCCACATCGGGGTTTATCACTGGATATGGCTGGTATCTGAAAGTCTGATAATGGCAAATAAGCAGCGAAAAAACAGTGAGGACTTATTTAATTCATCATCGCCTTGCTCCAGAGTATGATCCGTCTTCCTGGGGCTCGGCAGGTCCTCCCCACAAGCAGGCTTCAGCCGGCTTCTGCAGCGGAGCCTCTATTGTGTGCGATCTTGCGCAACCATCTTTTGTAGTCCTCTGACAATCATATCTCGTTCTTGACCATCTCTTTCCATTTCTTCTTCGGTCTGCCTTGAACCATCCATTTTGAAGTGTAGTGTCTTTACTGGTTCCCTTTCATTGTCCATTCTCTCCACATGTCGCAACCATCGCAGCCGCTGTTCTCGCAAAAACTCTTCGATAGCCCCCGTCATTTTACGAATCTTATCATCGCTTATTTTTTCCTTCAGAGTTTTGTCGCTGAATATACGCAACCTTCTCCTTTCTGCTGCGTTCAGTTTTCTTTCATCTTTCCACCACATTGCCCAATATTCAGCAACATAACTCAGGGCGCTTCGCTTACAACTTTTGTATCGGATTGCCTTGATTCTCAGTAACATGCCTTTCTTGCATAAAATGCTGCAGACTTCCTTAAAACGTTTTTCAAGCAGATCTTATCCTTGAAGTAACAGCTTTTTGTACTCTTCCTTCAGTGCTAAGAACATCTCCGAGGCAAGAAAACCTGTCCACAGTTTCTATGTCATCACCACCTAGTGTTATTCTTTCGTCCAGATTTTTGTCAAACAGACCCTGCCATCTTTTGCATATAAAGTTTGTTGCTTTTGTAAAACTTGCCATGATTTCACAGAATCTCTTATGCACCAAGTTTTCACATTTTTTATATAATTCCTTCCTACTCCTTTTCTCATATAAAACATGCGTATTTGCAAGCCAGACCCCACAAGGTTTTTCTACCCGTATGGAAAGCCTTTACTTTATTTACGTTCACTTTCAGACCTTTGTCCCTTAAAGTTCTCTTCTTTAGAGAATGTCGAGATTCCACTTCCTACCAACTATCCACGAGTAGTGCCAAGTTATCTACATGAAAGAGTTCCTTCACGACACTTTCTCTGATATTTTTTGTCTTTTCATCAATTACTACCGCAAACAAAAGAGGGCTGAGGACCGATTCTTGGTGTACTCCAACCTTTACGTCAAACAATTTTGATCTCATGAATTCTACTTTCCCGAATGCCTTGATGTTCATATGCATCTCCTTAATTGCAGCTATTTCTCTTTTCCCACCTCTTCTTTTTTTCTCAGTGCCCAGCAAATCACTTCTCTAAGAACACCATTAAGAGACTTTTTTGTATCCACAGATATATTTACTTCGTTCAAGCTGTTCAGCAATCTTCTTGCCATTCTCTTCTTATGCCTCTGTGACAACTCCCTTAACTTTCCTTTTTTTGGCCCAGCACTGTTCTCTTGACTTGGTTCTTTGTCTTTTTGGCATCTCTTATGAAGAAGTCTTTTCGCTTTAGCGGCCTCTCTCACTTGTGTATTCCACCACCATGTCGTCTTTTGTTTGTGACCTCCTTTTGATATCCCACAAACTTTTTTGGCTGCTCTCAGGACGTTCTCGCTCCATTCTTCCCAACATTCCGATTCCTTTATTTCAGGGGTGGGCAACCTTTTTAGCCGGAGGGCCGCATTGACCATTCAAAAGTTGGCCGAGGGCCAGTACTTAAAATCTTGCAACATATTCGAGCTTTGAAAATGGTGGTCTCCAAAAAAAAAGGTCATCACCCTGTGATTAGACGGAAAATGCTTCTGTGCAAACCAACAAATGCTCTTTTCATAATGGCATGTAAAGCTTTTGGCTCATAAACACGGCAATGCTTTCCGCTCTTATCGTCGTAACTCAGATTTACTGAAGTTTTAAAAGTGTTCGCGGGCCGCACAAAATGCTCTAGGGGGCCGCATGCGGCCCGCGGGCCGTAGGTTTCCCACCCCTGCTTTATTTCTTTCATCAAATATTTTACCACCATTCAAATTTTTCCTCTTTTACTCACCTAAATTTCACCCTTCCGGGATTTTTCATTTTCCGAACTGCACAGATGATCAATCTATCTTCCAACGACAATTCCATAATAAGCAAGCTGTATTGCAAAAAACATTCCTCTCCCAGGGCTACTTTTGCATCTCTGACATTCTTCAAAACCTCCTTCGGTATGACAACATAGTCACTCACAGTCGCTTTATCCTCAGACTTGTAAGCGATTAACTTTTTAGCATCCGTTTTGAAAAACGTCTTACCAACCACCACATCAAAACTGTCCACAAACTCTAGAACCCTTTCATCATTCCTGTTGCGTTCTTCCCTATTAAAGTCACCACGAACTCCGTCATATCCATAAGCAGAGCTTCCAACATAACCACTGAAACTACCAGGACAAAACATTTTACGTTTTTTCAGTGCACTTGAGCGGTAAGATCATCATAAAAGTTTTCTTTCTCTTCTGCATTCCAACCCAATCTGAGGTCAATTTACCGAAATAAGAGTCACTATCTTCCCTTGCAGTTCATATCCACGGATAAAGTTGGAGGACTCACTCTTCCAATTTTCATCACAGATTTAATTAGCTCTTGTTTCACCATCAAGCCGACATCGCCATGTCGGATTTCTTCTCCTTCTGATACAATTTGTATTCAAATTTTCCTACTCTTAATTTTTTTGCTCTATCATTTTTATACCGCACTTCCTTTAAAGCAACAACATCCACCTGTCTTCTTCCGCTGGTTTTTGTAACTTCTACACTTTTTCCCACCATTTTGCAACGTTGAAATTTGGTTGAAATGTTGCCAGCCTAACTTTGGTTGAAATTTTTGAGTCAAGTTTTCTTCAATCTTGCTGATCTTTCAGAGGGTTTTCCTAAGAGATGTCATCAGTTTAACCCTATTTGTCTCCAAGTTCAGCTTCTTCCCAGTAGCTCTATTTATCCTCATTGCCCTAGGGGCCAGCAAAATGTATGCTGATAACTATGATTTTTATATTCTATCGTCTGCATATTTATTTTGCAGCCGTGAGTTTTATGTCTGCATATCCTTGCTGACGCCAACCACAGTTAAAAGCAGTGGGCTTTACCTTTACCTAAAAAAGTACTTTTCCTACAAGGCAGTAAGATGTTTCTGTTGTTACCTCTCCCCTTCCAAAGGATGGGGAATGGCGAGAGACCATGGAACCCCAAAAGCCGGGCAACTCCTCAGGGCTTGGACCAGAGTTCGTAGAGAGACAGAGAATCGCCAAAGAGCGAACGGCGCAAAGAGTCTGTAGCTGGATAGTGCAGAATGATTAGAGGTGACCTGGGACAGGTATGCGCAGGCGTTGCAGGAAGGATTCTCAATTCTGCCAATTCTAGTAAGATAAGTGTTCAACAGTAGGCTGTGTCCGTTGCAGCGAAGACGAGAGATCACACAGCGAGCGTGACGAGGAAGCACAAGTTTCACAGTGAAATCAAGGGAAACTGTGTGTGGTACAATTTCAATGAGGCAGTATGCCTCCAGTTCGAGAAAAGAGAAGAGTGGATACAAGAAGTAAGATGAGAGAGAAACTACAAGGGATTGTAGAAGGCACGAGAAGCGCTCTCCGTCTGGCCAGCTCATCAGCTGCATCGTTTTCCGGGAGAAACGAGTGTGCAGGGGCCCATTGTAGCCTGATAGTACAGGAGGAGAGAGCAAATAGTTCCTACCAGATCTTCCAGAGAGATTGAGGGAAAAGGAAAGATCGAGGAGAGGACAGGGTGGTGAGGACAGAGCGAGAGTATGAGACGAGGAGAAGAGAAATGGCACTAGTTGGTGCTGCAGAGGCCAGCAAGTAGCGCACGCTTTAGCGGAAAAACTTGAACATACTGAGCTTCCGTGCAACAAAGTGAGCCTTAGTGCCACAAAGTGAGCAGTTGGCAATTACGCCAAAGCCATCTTTGCCAAAAGGAAAAGGAACAAAGCCATTTGTCCAGAGCACCAGGTCGTGAGGTGGGAGAGAGTCAAGTTGAGCGAGAGCTGCTCCTTGACGAGAAAGAGGGGGATCACAGCTGGAGCAAGGGAAGGAAAGATGGACTCCACAGTGCAGAAAGGCAGGTTTCAAGGAGGAGAGGGAGGGTATGAGCAAGGAGGGAGGCCTGCCGAAATAAGGTTGAAGTGCCAGAGTGAGCCGAAAGCTTTTGAGAAGTCGATAGTAGCAAGAATCGTCTGAAAGCCAGGTTTCAGTTTGTTAAATACATCCAAATTGGAGTGAAAAAGAAACAGAATTTGACCTAAATTACACCGCTTAGGAAGGAAACCGGCCTGGCGAAGAAGGAGAATTGAGTAAGACTCCAGAAAGAAGAGTAAAAGCAATAAAATGATGCGTTCAAAAAGCTGTGAGATGCAGGAGGTGAGAGAGATAGGCCGGAAAGGAAGCATGAGAGTCAAGAGGATTTCCCATCTTATGGATGAGATCAATAGAAGATGTCTTCCAGACGAAAGGAAAATAATGCAAAGACCAGGAGAGATTGAAAATGTGTAGGAGAAAATTCATGCCAGAGCGAGAAAGGTGCTTTAGCATGGGATAGGCAAATTTGTCTGGGCCAGTGGCAGCGGAGGAAAAGAAGTTGTAGTCAGCCGCAAGAAATCAGCGAGGAAGAAGGAGGAGCAAAAGGACGAGTGAGGCTCCTCAGGCACGTGGTTCAGCGGAGCTCAGACAGGTAGCCTCTAGCTCTGCTGCGCAGGGCTTTTGGCTGGTAGACAGAAAAGTGAGATCTCACGTAATCGGCCTAAACCGTAGCCGACTCCTTGCGAGAGTAACATTTGGGGAAGTTAGGAGCGGACGAAGATGAGGAAGAAGAGCCAGCGACAGAACAAAGGAGAGAGTACACAGATTTAGGGTTAAATGTGGGTGGGAGAGATGAGCAAGTCACCTGCCATGCCTCAGCCCTGGCATTGGCGATGACAGACTAGACATATCGGGAAGCTGAGATGTAAGCCTGACGATTTTCATTACTTCTATTAGCGGCAGCGAAAGCCTTACGTCTTCTACAAACCGCTTTTTCCACTTCAGCGGACTACAAGGCTTGGGATTGGTGTTTGACGCGGCCGAAAGAAATGGAAGATTTGGCCGCGTTCAATGTCAGAGAAGTAAAGAGAGCAGCAGCAGAGGAAGAGAAAGAGACGAGCATTCCTCTGCAGAAGGACAGTGAGAGTCGAAGTAAAAAGCAAAGTCATTCCAACGAGCTTTTTAAAAAATGAAGGATGGGGAACGTTTGTCGGTGCGAAAGACCGGAGGAAGAGAGACGGTTGGTAGAATTGATAGGTGATCAGAGTCCAAGTCCTGAAGTACCTCCCAGGAGCAAGAGAGAGCGAAAGAGGAAGAAGCAAAGGAGATGTCAGAAGAACGACTGCCAGAGGAGCGATGGAGAAGAGTAGGTACGACAAAGTCATTGAAGGGAAAGATATCAGAGGAGATGTCCCAATCGAATACTTTCTCCTCACGAGAATTAGAAGTACTTTTTAAGTCCCAGTGGGGGTGATAACAATTGAAGTCCCCAGAATGAAGGAATTTCTGGAGGACAAAAAAATAGAAGAAAAAAAAGCGTCGGTTCTGCTATCTGTCGAAGAAGAGCGAATAAGGGAAGCATAAACATTAAGAAGAGAGAGCGAAGAGGAGTTGCTTGGTGAGATGCTGACCCCAGCGTAGCTAGAATAGGGGTCAAGCGAATAAAGACAAAGAAGGTAGAAAGTTCAGAGAAGGATAAGCTCTTGTCTGACAAAAATGATGACGCCACCGTTAGCGTGCGGGTCATTGCGAGAAAGAATGCCAGACTAGGAGTGAGTGCTGTCAGATCGTAGAGCAGAGAATCCAGGGATCTGGATAGAGGAAGATGAGTTAAGATTGGATTCATGGATACAAATACGGTCACCGGGATGAGACAAGATAAAGTGTAGTAGTTCAGAACTCCAGGCTCGGAAACTTCCAGCATTCCACTGAAAAACCTGAGGGAGTCAGGGCGAAGAGGAAGCAGGAGGTATAGCAGAACAGCCAGGAACATAAGGCGGTGGGAAGGGTGTAAAAAGAGGAGAAACAAAGTGGACGGAAGGAGGATAAGAGGTTTGCAGGCGAGGGTGGGGCGGCAGCGCTGCATTAGCAGAGGGGGCCAGATTGAACAGCGGAGGTATACAAGCTGAAGGAGTCCGAAGAGAAAGACACAGTGTTGGTAGGTGTGGCATCTCTAGAAGAAGCAGGGACGTAGCAAAGACAACAGTTCCAGGAGCGAGAGCTGCCTAGAGTTTTGAATGTAGAAAAGGAGAGTAGTGAGTACCTTAAATGAACCCACTTGGAGCAGGTGCAGCATTGCACTGACTTACCCCTCCAGGTTACACATCCAGCGCACATTAAACAGGAAAAAACGGGGCCAGGACTAGGATAAATGTTGCTGCTTATCAGGAGAAGGAGAAGAATGAGAAGACAGGCAAGAGAAAGGTAGGAGAAGAGAGAAAACAGTCGACCGATTTCAAAGAGGCTGCTTACTGCTCTTGTGCGGTCGTTTAGTGGACAGCACGGCGAAAAAATATTTTGTGTGAGGGGAGTGCCCGGAGTAACTGGAATTTTCGGGAAGGTCGACAGCCATTTCGACCCAACCCAAACGGAGACCGCACCACTACATTTAGGAGACCGTTAATTGGTACAGAGGTAGTAAGATGGCAGCATAGTTTGACCGGTCCATCGAGGCCGTAATCCGCCCAGGTACAAGGAGTCTTGTGCTGGCACTTAATGGAGATAGTGAGACTAATATATCTATGACCCTGTTTTTGACGAGTGGGTGGTGGCCAGAATGCAAAAGTGCTACCCGTCGATCTTACATCAACAGACCTAGAATTGACACCAACAGCTTGGGCGCGCGTCCCCGGGTCGCGGCGGCCCGGAAGGCTCGCCACAAAGCGGCGCGGCGGAGCGAGAACTTATCGAATTCATTGAATGCAAAGGAACAGGGAGTTGGTGAGGCTGTGAAACAGTTCTTGGGGAGTCTGCAGCAGCCACCCATCGATGTCGTTGCAGTCGGGGTAAGCCATGGTTTGAACCCGGAAACGTGAGTTTTGCTCTATCGCTCGTCCCACTCGTTTATATCGCAAGCAACACAACGCCTTGGCCTCCAATCTTCAAACTTGAAACTCAGTACATTGCGCCACGATGCAAATTTTGAGGACTTAAAAACTTTCTTGTTTTTTATCATTTACTTCCCACACATGGTACTTGGTTCTTACGATTGCAACATGTTCGAAATGCATAAAAACCATGACACAGTACCAAACTATGAACGTTTGCTGCTCGATCTCACTACATGTTTTATTTTAGGAGAGAAATTGTTGCTGTATGAATTAATAGCAAATTGCAAAAGCCAGCATGAACTGCAACTCTTCAACGCTTCACTGATTCAGTTGCAGGTCGAATTTGTGCGGAGTCAACCACCAGTGGTTCGTGATCTGATCCGTTTGGTTAAACATTGGAAGCGGACATCATTTGGAGCAACGGAATCACTTGCCAAGTAATTCCTTGCTGCTGTTGTCAGCTTTAATTTAGCTACGTGACTCGGAAAACTGAAAACTTTTACAAATTTGGCAAGTTGCCTTCCCAGCATTCAGAGATTTGGCAATGTTGTTGTCATAAAAACGAAAATAAGTATTGAATAGGTTAAGGCTTTTAGAGCAATAGAAATATTACCAACATGCTATGGGCGATTCCTCCGACATGAAGTGATAACTACTGCGGCGACGTAACTAAGGCACGAAGGGCAGTCCGTCCTGAATCGTGCTCTAGCAACTAGTCCCCTTGAAGAGAAGATCTTTCTTTTAACCAAATTAGCAATTCCGGAAAGCCGTTCATTTGGACTTGGAACCGGCACGCCTTCCGTATCCGTCCCTGCTGTCACTTACTTTATAGTAACGTATTAGTGCCGGTAACTTTGTGATATTTTTATTACGGTAGGCTACTGTTGAATTTATCCTTCAAGCAGAAAAAAAACTTCATTTTATGGAATAGCTTCCCTTCAGTGTGTAAGAGCTTTAATGAAAGCATTGCAGCTAAAGATACATGCAAAAGAAATGCGGTTTCCTTCGTTTTTGCCCCGTTTTTTGTTGTGCATTTGTTTAGACAAATTTTCGTCTGCTTGAATTTTTGATTAGTGTTTCACACTAGACTACATGTTGTTGTCCAAATTTCCGATTTTTTTCACAAAGTACGCGCAGTAAGTGTAAACGTTTTCGCGGACAAATACGTATCAAAGTTTTTTGAAAATTACTTTTAGGACGAAATTAGATGCCACAAAAAAATTCTTGAGAGCAAAAACGTACAAAAGCAGACAAAACAAGCTTATTGTGCGCAGCCACCTTGAGAAAGAACACACAGAAACTACAGCGGAATATAGTCAGCATCGTGATCACCAGCAGTCTACTTGTGGCGCTGGCTTGGTCTTGCCAACAGAGCATGAAATAAAATGGTTTTAAGCTGGAGTTTCATGACGCCAAATTATTTTACTCCCAAATTTTCACAAAGCGTCTGACAAATTCGAAGCTCATTTCACATTACGCTGATTTCGTTTTCGACACTTGATAAAAACGCTATTGAATCGTCGCCTGATTTTTGTTCAGATACCGTCGCCTTCCCAATTCCTACACGCTTGAGCTGATCACAATCAAAGTCTGGCAGGATTGCGGAAAACCAGTCAAGTTCGAGGTAACTTGAAAATTGACGATAAACTAAGTTACCGGTTCCGGTAGTAGCTTTTTAAATTTTGCTTCAAAGTAAAGCTAGAAGCTGTTTAATTGGGCTTCTGAAGAATGTCAGTATCCGCCGGAGTTACAATCAAAATAAAGAAGCCAATTATTTTTTTGAAAATTGTAATTTCTTCCACCAGTGGTTAGTTAACAAAAATTTTTAATGGTGAAGAAAAAGACAAACGATTTCAAATTGCAGTATTTGAGTCTTTACTACTTGGAAGTATTGCTTTCTTTCTACTTGGTTACTCTAGTAAATCGGTTTTGTCTTTTCAAAGCGTGTAGAGTTTCGTTGGAAGTGCAGGAGGGTACTTAACAAGCGCCATTAATTTTGACTGAATATTCGCAGTGGAAACTTCGAAGAGCTCGGAGTATGAACCACATTATCGCACCCAGCGGTCGATAAATTTTTAAAGCGGCACATAACCCCCCTTTTAATCTCTGCTGGAGGTTTATCCAGCACTGAAGGAACCTAATGGAGACAAATGGCTAGTCAAACCTCAAACATTCATCACAAGATTTCTTGAAAAATCTTTTTTTGGAGACCAACTTTTTGTAGGCAAATTTTTAGCGACTTTTTGGCTCAAATTGAAATTTCAAACTTACTGCACTTTGAAGGTGATAGCCCAATCTTCACTTCTAAATTGCACGCGGCCCAAAGTTTGCCGTTTTAGCATGCCGGTTGCCGAAGATTTTCTCGTGACCGGAAAACAAAAAATAGGAAAAAAATTTTAAACTCCTAACGTTTTTTACTCAGAATTATCCACACAGTGTCGCTGTTCATTAAAATTTTATTTATTTAGTTGCGGCAAGGACTCGCCACTGTTCTTCAACAATTGGTAAATTACGAAGATATTCAATTTTTCTGGCTCGAAAATTATTCAATCAATGACAGATGGCTAAATCAAACTCTTGCCGCATCCAAGTGAGTTAAGCCTCTGTTCAAGGCTTTACTTTCGCAGAAAAAGTTTTATTGCGGTAAGGCCTTCATAGAAAGACCCATCAAAGAACTGATAAACATGCAAACATATTTTTAGATTGTCTATTTTAAAATTCCTGTTTCACAAAGATTTCCCATAACTGCAGTTGCGTAAAGGTCATATTTCATATTTTTATTAAAGAATTATTTGTTGAGGGCAGCTGTGAGATATGAATCCTTTCAAGCCATTTTATTTCAGACCCATTATTGTCGATCCAGCCAACCCGCTGAACAACGTGTGCGAAAGTACCAACTGCTGGGATGAAGTGGCTTACGTCGCTCAGGAAAGCTTAAAGCGACCTCTCTTCAAAGAAAGAAAACAGAGAAGCAGTGCCACGTAGATGAAAGTGAAAAAAGTTCTGACCAACAGCTTTCAGCAGTGCGTCAAAAGCCAATTAATTACAAACAAACTTTTGTAGGAACCGCTAACTATCCCCGACCTAAAAATTCGAAACTAATGAGAAATTTGTATTATTGTTATAATAAAACCTTCGCCGAACTGATTGTAGTGCACTTGGTAAAACTCTTTCCATACAATTTATAGCCACAGCTCAACCAGAAGGTAGGAGAGGTTCCTTCAATCATACACCCCCACCTCTAGACGAACAAGTGCCTTTTTACAATGAGAGCCATGTGCTGTCAGAAAGTTATTGACAGATAAGACAACTGAAGAACAGATGGATATGTTGGGGCTGAAGAAAACTATACACCAGTTAGCAACATCAAATAGAGTCAGATTGTGTGGACATGTGCTGAGGAGGGATGACGATAGTGTTTTGAGGGTTGCTCTGAATCTTGAAGTGAGGGGAAAGACAAAGCGAGGACGACCGAGGAAGACCTGGAAGAAGCAAGTAGAAGAAGAAACAGAGAAAATTGGTTTGAAGAAGGAGGATGCCCTGAGACGAGACAAGTGGAGAGACGGAGTGCGAGCAATTGCAGAAGGAATGGGGTAAATCCGGCCATCTCTGCTAAGGGAACAACAACGGATAAAAACTGAATAACTACTACAACTACAATCGTCGAAATACAACATGCCGTACTGCATCACATTGCCTTCAACCGCAATCTAAAAAATGGGGTGAACATTCTGAGATCAACAATCATCCCTTGATAAAATTAAATTAATTTTGAATTTGCTATGAAAACAAAAGTCAGAAACCGTCGCCGTACAGTCAAAACAAAAATGTCAATTTCAAAATTCAGGATCAATAATTTATTGCGAAAAATTTTTCATTACCTACCATTTGTTTCCACATTTAAAAAGGCTTGGTATTTGTCCCTGCTAGCAGGGGTTTACCAGTTTTTGCAGATTTTCACCAAGCGCATCTGATGTGGGGATCAACTTCTGGTTTCTTTTCCTTAAATCTTCTATCAGCTCTATCCATCTATTCTTTGGTCTGCCAAATCTTTTTTTCATAAACAAGAATTTTTTTTGCGATGATCGGTGCTTGAACTTCAGTTGTTCTTCCCACATGCCCATACCACCTCAGTCGTTGGTTTCTCATAACTTCCGTAGCACTTTCTACTCGCTAATTCACTGATGAACTCATTTCTGATCTTATTCTTGAGAGTTTTTCCACATATTCTTTGGAACAAGCCTGCCCAGCCCGCGGGTTGCATGCGGCTCTCGAAGGTATTTGAAGTGGCCCGCCATATAGTAAGCTCGTTAGCAGACTTTTAAGATTTACTAATTTGGTAGAAATGTATATCAGTTGGCAACATATTGGGCACTAGTGATTTATTATCACCTCCTGTTATTGCACAATATTCATCAAAATCAAAAGGTTTTTTAAGTCACAGCATCTAAACTGTTAAGTTGCCGATCGCAAACTTCATTTGCGGTCACCGTTAGTAGGGTGAGACATAGTTCAGAGTGCAGCACGAATATTAGCAGCATTTAGCAATCACTTTAGCAAAAATGAGCTACCCATATGCGGAATGCGTAAATATTGCGACGAGAATAGAGTTTTCAATAAGCGACGGGCTATGCAGTTTTTGTTTACTGAAAGTGCTGGAAAGCTTTCATTCTTAATCTGTCAAGAAACCATAGCTATCTTAAAGGAACACAACCTTAAACGCCATTATCAAAGCCGACATGAAGCCAAGTATAATAGCATCAGAGGCAAAGAACGAGAAGATAAAATTAAACAATTGATGAAGTTGGTGCGCTGGCAACAAACCGCTATTGCAAAATTCGCAGGGATTGATGATTGGGTTAAAGCAAGTTTTATTTATCAATTACCACTGCATTATTCAAAAAGAAAATTTGTGTGCAACAACTTACAATTTGATGCCGTCATGAATGCGGCTAATGATGTTGTAAAATTTATTCAAGCAAAGGCGTCGAACCACCGTCAGTTCCAAAACTTTCTAACGGTCAAATGCGAAGCAAATCATGGCGATATGATTTATTATTGCAATATACGCTGGCTGAGTCATGCTAAAGTGCTCAAAAGAATTGCTGAATTAAAAAGATACAATAAAAGAATTCATGACCATGAAAATAAACCGATTTTCGAATTTGATGATCCCAAATTTGTGGCAGATTTTGCATTTCTCGCTGATATATCTTCACATTTAGCCACTTTCAACCTCAAGCTACAACAAAGAGGGTAGCTAATCCATGTTCGTTTTAGCCATGTAAAAACAGCAACTTCACAACAAAGATCTGAGTCATTTCCCAGTAGTGGCTCACATGAATTGCAAAGAATACGCACCGAATTTTGTGAAGTGCATTGCTGAATTGCAAAATACATTTAATGAGCACTTTCATGAGTTTCGTTTGCAAGAGCAAAATACTATTTTTTTCAGGCGGTCTTTATCTGCTGATGCCGCACATGTACCTGCAGAGCTTCAAAGGGAACTAATCGACTGACAATGCGACGAGTTTATCAAAAAAAAGTTTTGTAAAACTTCCGTAGAAAAATTCTATCGCAATTATGTGCCTTTTAAAGTTTCCAAAGTTGAAAAAAATTGCTGCGCGGATAATTCCTCAATTGGGTAGCATGTAGCGTAGAGCAAACCGATGTTTTCTCGAATGAAACATATAAAAATAAGAATAGATGTTCTATCTATGATGGTCATTGGTTGCGCTTGGCCCCTACATCCTTAGAAGCCGACATTGATTTTTTAGTACGTGTTACAGGATCGGCTTCGGAAAGAAAAAATTTTTGATTTCCGTGGCTGAACTGAACTAGTGCCGTTTTGTTCTCGCACGTCTTGTATTTTCTGTTTGGGGACTTGAGATCAAATTGCGACTCTTGGGCGTTTTTTGAGTAAAACCGGGCGAGATTTGCATTCTGATTACCGGTAGCTTGCCTCTCGTTCCGAGGAGTAAAATAGTAACGTTTTTTTGGATTTGAAGTTAGTTGCTTAATTTTGGTTGCGACACGAAGTTAAATTTGTTTTTCTGCATTCCTTTATATTTGAAGAAGCCCTCGGTAAATTTTTGCTCTTTCTTTTTTATCGATTTTGGAACTGATTTAACAGAGTTTTTTCGATTTGCAATTTTCTTTTACTGAGTTCCCGCAATAAAGAAGTTTTTATTTAGTCGTTGTGCTTGAAGGAGCGAAGGCCCTGGAGTTACTTCCGGGCAATTGTGCGCAAATCTTCGTTGTTTGAGGATTTGTAACAGTACGAGAAAAACAAAGTGAAGTGGTTCATTGACATTAGCTCTTCTGTAAATAAACTTGCTTCCTATGTACTACGTAAATTCGTTTCTCGTAAATTATGCACAAAAATAAACTTTGTACATGAATATGATTGGTAATCAGTTTTAGTAAACGTTTGTGGCCCGCGATAACTTTCTTCTTATTAAAGTGGCCCGCGACGCTGGGCAGGCCTGATTTAGAGCATTGTAATTTTAGTTGTTTCCAATCTGTAATATCCTTGCCAGCTTTCTGATCCACAACACATTGCACTTCTCACACAAATTTTATGGACTATGCCTTTTATTCTTTAAGATAGCCTCTTTCACATAAAATACCAGACAGCAACTTAAATTTATTCCATCCAGATCTTATTCTAAACCCTACTAAATCATGCACTCTTCCATACGTGCTTAGTAAATCTTCCAATTAGGAAAACTTTTCCACAACAAGTGCGTCTCCATCCAGATTTACTTCCTTTTCAGGTCTCTTCTGCTCAACTACTTGGCAACTTTTGCATTCCGAATTTTTTACCAGTAACAAACTTCCTGGTATTCCCGCGCATTTTTTACGGACCCATTTGCAGCATTCCACACGCTTGGAGTTGCAACCCACTCTTTTTCCACACACTGAGCAAGGGTCAATCTTAGATGCAGATATAGTTCTCTTCTAAGTATGGAACGCCTGTTTTGCTAACATTTATCTTTAAAACTTTTTTCATTTACCATATCTCTCTTCTGCTTCCGACCAGCTGCAACCAAGCAGTACCAAATCATCGGCATAAAGCACTCTTTCAGAATACCTTCTATAACATCTTTTGATGTTTCGTCCAACAACACACAAATAAAAGAGGTCTGAAAACTGATCCCTGGTGGACTCCAACATTTACATCAAATCACTCTGGTCTTTCCTTCTCCAACCTCACAGCTGTTTTGACCCCATCGCACATTTCCATAATTGATTCTACGTCCCACTCCACAACGCCTTTTCTTAGTTCGACGAAATTACTCTTGGGACACGGTCAAAGTTTTTTGATAGCTTTCCACAGGCAACCTTATATTTTTCCATCATCTCTCGTACCGAAAAAATTGCATCTAACGTGCCTTTTCCTGGGACAAATCCCATTGGCACTTCTTATAATAAAGCCGTCTTCCTGAGTAGTTTCTCGGATACTTTTTCAATCGCCTTTGTTTCATGTTCCAACAGTTTGACACTTCTGTAATTACCGCATGATCTTATGTCGCCTCTCCCCTTATAAAATACTACCATTCATTATTTCTTCAACCCTCCGGCATTTTCAGTCCCTCCAGCAATCCGTCTGCTACATCCATTAGTCTTTTCATATTATCTTGTCCCATGAATTCAAGTAAATCAGCAGCTATTCCACTAGGAATTGCTACATTTCTGTCTTCATGCGACGCAGAGCATTTTCCACATCCTTCTCAAAAGCAATGTAACAAGCTTCTTCTACTCTTTCAGCCACGTCCAGTTCTCACTCCATTCGTTTTCAGTGTTTAGCAGTGTTCATACATACTCTTCTCATAGCCTACTTTTAATTTTATCCTTTAAACACCACTTTAAATGCCCATCTTTTCCACGGATGCATAGTATTCCTACAATACCTATTTTGTCTTTCCTTGCTCGTTGAGCTGTTTAGGATTATTCGAAGTCCTTCTTTTCTTTGTAAAAGCAGTCTCTCCCTTATTCGCTGTATTTCCGATTCTTCTACTGCAGCAACAATGAGTTTCACTTCTTTCTTCTTCATATAATACTGTTGCTTTGATTTTCTATCCTTCTGGTTTTGCCATCGCTTGTAGAAGAGCCTTTTCTCTTTGATTGCCTCTACTATTCGTTCATTCCACGACCTGGATTTTTTTTTGACAAAAAACAGCAAGAAATATTGGAAACGTAACCGAACGAACGCTATACGGTAATGTGATGTGCTGGAAGCAAGCAGAGTGCAGATTCTACAACGTAGCTTCTTAGTTCACAAACCGCAAGTGAAGTGATTTCTTTAAGTGCATAAATGTATTTAATTGCGCTTCAATCTAATCTGCGCAATTTACAAAAATATGTTGGACCGAAATTAGCATCCAGTCTCGGTAGTACGAGCGAACCAAGCTCAATGTCTTTCATGAAGTGGAATTCATCTTCCATCAGGGTCGTCAGTGGGCTTAGATCTTCAACTTCGCAAGTAATTTTGTGTCGCTGTAGCGCTTCCTAAAAAAGTAATAAGTTATAAATCTTTCAATTTAAAGTTATTTTCAACAAACGGCCGTACAAAACTTTCAGTTACACCTTTATAAGGCAGAACTAGACATGTTCAGACCAGTTTCGGAGTTACCAGTACTGCCGGCACATTCACACCACAAGCACGGTAGCGAGCAACGGGAAGCATATAAAAGGGATAGTGTGGAGAACAAGCTGGCAAGCTTGCCTGTTGTGTCCTTGGGCAAGGCACTTAACGGGACGCCTCCACCTTTATGTAGTAGACAGGTGGCCCTCCCGTACTTCACCGGGTTACAATTGTGAAGTTGCTAACCCAGCATGTCAGACGACTCTTGGGTACCCACCAGTGGCAGTCCGCCTTGTTGGTGGTGGGGCTACCAGTCACTCAAGACTGGTTCGAAATGGGCTGCCATCTTTCCCCTAGGCTAATTTCAATTAGATTGACGGCATGAATTCATGCCGTACCTCCATCCCGAGGACGAGGAGGGGTAAACAAACAAACAAAGCAACGGAAATTGCCGGTATACACTTTCACATAAGCACAATCACTGCGAATATCGAATCCACAAAATTCTCCAAGCTGCGGTAATGCAGTGGAAAGGTGCAGAATATTTTCTACAGCACTCCACTTGTTAACTGGTAGAATCATTTTTACGCAAAAACGCAAGACTTCAAAAGTTCAGTACAACTAGATGAAGAAATGGCGTTGGAATGCAAGACAGAAATATCAGGAAATCAAAAAAGCTTAGCTAGAGCAAGAACACCTCCCGCGAGTGCGTCACTAGCCACCCACCAGTTCACACACATGGCAAAGGGGTTCCATGGCAATACTGACAACTTTGTGACACAGTAAATCCTGCAATAGTTAAAGCGTCCAACTCGAAAGCAGTAGGTTCTTAGCTCAAACCGCGACCGATTTATTCCATGGCTACTAAAAAAATCACAGCTTCCACTGCTTGGTCCTGCTCACACCTTTCTTGCACCGACTCAGCATGAAGAAGTTAGCGTGAAAAAAAGCCGACAAGTTCGTTTCTGCCCGAGGTAAAGGCACTCAACGGGATTCTTCTGCCTTTACGTGGCAGGCAGGTCATGTGGGTGGAGCTTACACGCATGAACCAACTAACTAGTGATTAGTTGATAACAAAGCAAAGCTGAAAACAGCACCTGCACTGTGTATTGCACGACGAATTGGTTCTGTATGTTTGACGCTGTGCATGTTGAATAGATGATAGTTCCACCTGGCTGGCAAGCACGTATTCCATTCCTGAATGCAAAAGGGTCAGCAGCAATTAAGTTCATTTTTCGATTACAACAAAATAAACGTAGCTTTAAGAGAGATAGAGAAATAGTGGACAAAGTTGTTTGAACTCAAGATCAAGAGCAGAAGGAAAATTTTCAAGACATCATTACCTGAACGCATTGCATTCGCTTAAATGCAATAGACCATCCCCGCCAAAGAACAGCTAAGAGAACTTTTTGAATCTTTTTCCTATTGGGAGGGTCGGGGTGACTGAACTGCATACAGCTCATGATCTCTAGCTACATTTTGCGAACTTGCTTTTAGACTTACGTGTATCTATTTTTTCAATGCTTACATTAAAAGATGAGATTGTAATTCTGGTAGATAAGCTCGTTCACGCTTTCTTAACTCGGAGAAAATATTATCTTTGTCTGCTTCAGGCGGATACATCGACTTTCGATCAGTTGTACAAGGAACATCGACGAGCACCTATTAAATTGTGAGTTAAAAAAAAACACAAAACTTAGAACACACACCCACATTAAAATAACCGTGCAGTTTATCCAGCAGTGGCAAAACGGTAGATGCGTTGTGTTGCTCCTAACGCAGCAATAGATCTTAACTAACCCAGAAAAACTGCTACAGATTTTATTGCAATATTATTATGCTATTGTAGTGGTGGACGTAATTACAGAAAATGCAAGGGGTGTGGTTAACGAATTGCTATATGCAGATGACCTTGTTATCATGAGCGAAGACATGGAAGACTTGAAGGAAAGGTTTTGGAATTGGAAGAATGCACTGGAAAGTAAAGGTTTGAAGGTCAACACCAGAAAAACAAAATTAATGGTAAGCGGGCCAGAAGGCGAACTATACAAAAGCAAGGTAGATCCATGTGGAGTTTGTGGGAGGAGAGTCATGGCCAATTCAGTGTTGTGCACAAAATGTGGAAGCTGGGTTCATGGCAAATGTGCAAAAATAAAGAGAGCTACCGCTAGGTAGGCAATGCATTTTGTTTGCTTGAAATGTAAAGGAATAATGGAAGGGACGATGGATTCGATCGAGAAGTTGTGCGATGAAGTGGAGACAGTGAATGGATTTTGTTATTTGGGAGACAGACTAAATGCTAATGGTGGTTGTGAAGTGGCAGCTACAGCAAGAGTAAGAATCGGTTGGGTAAGATTCAGAGAATGTGGAGAATTGTTTTTTGGAAATAAGTTTCCTTTGAAGATGAAAGGTAAAGTCTATCGTTGTTGTGAAAGATCAGCAATACTGTATGGAAGTGAGACATGGTATCTAAAAGAAATGAAAAAGCAATTTTGAGGAGAACGGAGAGAGCTATGGTGAAAGCCATGTGCGGTCATAAAGTTGTAGACAGGAAGACGACTGAAGAACAGATGGATATGTTGGGATTGAAGAAAACTATAGACCCGTTAGCAACAGCGAATGGAGTTAGATGGTATGGACATGTGCTGAGGAGGGATGACGATAGTGTTTTGAGGGTTGCTCTGAATCTTGAAGTGAGTGGCAAGAGAAAGCGAGGACGACCGAGGAAGACCTGGAAGAAGCAAGTGGAAGAAGAGACAGAGAAGATTGGTTTGAAGAAGGAGGATGCCCTGAGACGAGACAAGTGGAGGGACCGAGTGCGAGCAATTGCAGAAGGAATGGGGTAAATCCGGCCATCTCTGTTAAAGGGACAACACCGGATAAAAACTGAATCACTACATCACTACTGTATCATACTACCACATGAAAAATATTAAAAATAGCAAATATTATTATTGTATTTCATCATATAATAAATATTTCCACAAAAACAACAAAGCTGCACTTTTTAATCCCCAGCCATGCGTTAGCAAACCTTTGAATAGCATTCTGTCTCTATTGTACTCCATTCTGTCCCGTTTTGGCAAACTAGCTTCACGAAATGAGGGACATTGGATTGGGAAGGAAAGAACTGCTCGAGAACACTTTTAATTCGAGTAACTCTAGATGAGAGAACATCATTTCCAACGAGTCTGCCTAAACAGAGATATTCACTTCACACTTACATTATCAATAGCATGGTTTGATAGACCGGATACTAGAATTGCCATCGAAACCAGCGAGTTAAGAATTCAAAGCGCAACAACACTAGCGGCATGAGCATGAGCAGTAGTGCGCAACAGGCGGCAGAGCACGTATGCTTTAGATCTGATGTGAAGTTGATCCTTTAACAAGGCCATTACCTTTACACGGACAGAATAAAACCTCAATTTGTTCAAAACAAGGGGTCGACGCAACAAGGGTCTTATTTCTATGGGCAGCGGTACAGGGCCAACAACGTACAGCTGCCACGAATCCGCGCATTGTTTAGTAGGGCTACCACATTTTGTACCTTTTTCATATGAATGATTTCCTGCATCATAAATTGATGAACTTTGAGTAAAAAGAGTGGAAAAGCATCTTAATTCATTGTAATGTTTTGAAAAAGGTCATCCCAAAATTAAAAATCAACATTTTCATGTATTCGTAGTCATATGATGTTGGTGATAGTCAAACTATTTGGTACCTTTTTTCATATGAAAGGTTTCCTTTATCATAAGTATCATAAATCAATGATCTTTTGTGTAAAAACAATAGAAAAAAACCTAATTCTTCCTTATGTTTAAAAAAATTCACCCACAAATTAAAAATCAAAATTGTCATGTATTCGTAGCGCTATGATACTGGTGACTATCAAACTAAATGTAGGAGGACTGTTACTTTATAATAACA
This sequence comes from Trididemnum clinides, assembly GCA_963675345.1. Classification (NCBI taxonomy): domain Eukaryota; kingdom Metazoa; phylum Chordata; class Ascidiacea; order Aplousobranchia; family Didemnidae; genus Trididemnum; species Trididemnum clinides. The sequence goes on along the minus strand of OY776287.1, from coordinate 40,337,698 downwards.
TATTGTGTGTGGGTCATTATATCACCAATATCCAAAATGCACAACTGCATGAAACATTTCCTGTAGTTTTCCAAAATTAGAGCGAGACCGTAGGCAATAAGTATACAAAAGTTTTCCATTATATGCCAGACAATTTATTTCGTTCGCTAACCATTTTCCGTGACATTTGTTTCAAAAAAGTACGTTACGTCAGAGTGTAGCATGTCGCATAAGAAAAATGACAGAGAATCTGAGAAAAACCAAAATATTTGGACCAGAAGTGGTCTTTCCAAGAGGAAGGGGTTGGAGCAAGAGCGTTAACAGGGACTAGTTTTCTGAGTTTTATCTGAAGTCTCAGCGTGATTAACGCACTGTTATGAAAAGAACTGGGGTATCTTTAACAGGTTGATCCCAAGAAAATGTTAACCAATGAATAATTTTAAACCTAAACCTAATTTTACAGCAGAACCAAAATGTAAAAACCCAATTACCTTTTTTGTCAGTTACCAGTATCTCACAACACAAACTCAACTGCTCAAAATAAATAAAGTTAGAGCATTTATGTACAAAAGAGTAAACTTCATGCCACATTCGCGTTTCATTTTGAACTAAAATGAGAGTACAGAAGTATCTAATTAATAAACTTGAGGTACGACCACACATGACCAAATGTTACTTACATATTTTTGAATATTGTTGTTTATTCATGTTTTTGAACTCGCTCTTTTTGCTAGTGTTTTGTTGATTAAGCACCGTATTTTCCGGACTATAAGGCGCACTGGTATATAAGGCGCAGTATAAAAAATTGGCTTCAAACGATTTTATTTTCATAGATAAGGCGCACCGGACTATAAGGCGCACTGGGTTACTCAATGTACAATATTTTATTCAAAAGAAACAATCAATCAAACAAACAAACATTGGACCTAGTATTTGGTCCCACAAGTGTGACGGTCTACAGTGGAGTGGACCTAGTATTTGGTCCCACAAGTGTGACGGTCTAAGCTATGCTTTATTAAAAGCCTCTAGCTTTTTATTGGTCACCAACTGCACTGAAGAGACCTGATAGGTCGAAACAGTGTCACTGTCTGCAGTTTGCTAAGTGCATCCCTGGCCTCTTGCAAAACAAACATTGAATACTCAAAATTATTTGCTTTTTGAATACCGCGTCTTACGGTAGTAATTGCTAGCGCATTGTGTTTTGCTGAGAAGCTTATTGCGTAACACGACGGCCTGTTTGCAAAACAATTGTTGTGGTTTTAAATGCAGTGAACGGCAATCTTGGAAAGCAAACACGGGTACGGTAGGTCTCATAGTTATGCTGTAAATAACAATTAGCAGTTTATAAATATATAGCGCCATTTACAACATAAAATTGGTTCAGAGCATGATCATAAAGCCGAACCTGATCCATACATTAGGCGCACCGGACTATAAGGCGCACACACAATTTTAGACAAAATTTAAAGATTTTTCATGCGCCTTATAGTCCGGAAAATACGGCAATTATAACGGGTTGGCTGCTTGGCCCTGCCATATGTACACTTCATCAAGATGGGGGATCGGCTCAGTGTGCCCTTACTAATGGCATACCCACCACAGAATGACCGGGGCAAGAAATTTGGCTAGGGCAGGGCTCTAGCTGGGACCAGGTTTCCATGCCAACCCTAGTCGGAGCTCAGGCCAGGGCGGGAGCTTAAAACGCATGTGAGTAAGCGTGCATGGGTGATGTATCAAAAACTTTGCTTGAACCTAAGAACATCTGACATGGTGCCCCGCAACATAGAACTCGGTTTCACGTCATCAATTTTGCTGTGCAAAGCGACTGTTCTCCTGCTTTCAAGCAATCACTACCACGCGCCGTGCCGAGATGAGCATGCTTACATTACGTCATAAGCACTTAATATGTCGGCGCAATAACCACAGTAGGCAACAGTTTTGCTCCGGCCTTCTTTCATGTTTGATCCAGCCGGGTCTGACAAATGAAAAGCTTCAAATATTAGATAGGAACACTTCATCAATTAGTGATACAGTATTATTATTCAGCTAAAAGAGCCTAAAAAAGCATGTTGGTGAGCTGCAGTTCGCCCACCCTAGGGTAGCATATATGGGTGAACACTTACTTAAAGTTTAAAAGTCACTTTTGCAGTCTCTCTAACTCCGTTTTTGAAACAAAAAATTTTTTTCTATGCCAGCAAAAAACAATCGTATGAATAAAAACCAAAATTCTGGTATATACTGTGCAACATATCTACATGTAAATGTTCAATGCCAACATCTTAGTTTACAACTTGATAAAACAAATGCATGGAAAGTAAAGAGCAACTTAATCCTGTTGAAACTTACAACAATGAGAATCAAAGTAGAAGGTAAGAGTTATTCACACTGTATTAGCATGTGTACAACACTATATCTATATTGGTAGCCACTACAGCACTCGTTTCAAATTCATAGTTGGTAATGTACTATGCTTCGCATATCAATCAACTTTGTTGCTGTTTAGAAACAAACTTAAAAAATGACATTCACAGAGCTACTGTTTAATGGTGAGCATTAATAACAAAAAAAAATACGGCAAATAAAAGCAAAAACTGTACAAACTTTTATAGTCTTCCAAACTTTTCTTTCATTTCTGTTCAATGATTTAACACGTTTTCTGCGATGGGACCCACCGGTGGGCCACAAAAATATTTTTACGTATTTTTTTTTTAATTTAAAAATTGAAGCATTTTTAGAATGAATTGTGATGTTCCAATGAGTGATTTTACTGGCAAAAGGTTAAATTATACAGTGCTTAGTAAAAATTTAAGGTTTTATTAACAAAAACTCAAAAAAATTCTTTATCAAAATAAAACTTGCAAAATAATGGTATCCTTTTATAAAAGACCTACTTACAGTTATAGTAAATACATTTCCTTATAAAAACAGTAACAAAGACTAGTTTTTCATCACACTTACCTAAAGTAAAGTGATAATGAAAGCAGTTCAGACAATAAAAATGAGAAAACTAATTTTTTTCATAATCCTAAAATTGAACTAATATTCTGCACCATGTTTCATGTTGAAACATGGAATACAAAGGTATGGAGATCCTTCACACGCATTGAAAAAGGTGGAAATTTTCCTTGCCTTATTTCTAGCCACTTTGGAACCTTCAAAAGCTGTCAACATTTTGTCGTAACCTTTACGAGACTGCCATTTTGAGCCTTCTACTTCAACCAGAAAATGTTCTGAACTGAGAGTCCCCAAAATATTCAGAGATGATTTCCCTGGTTTACTTACTTCTTCATTGATACCTCGAGTTGATGCCAATACAATAGATTCTCTGAAGTTTCGTATTGACATTGTTTTAGCTGCATAGTACTGATTATAGAGAACCCATGCATTGACAACAGATGTACCAGCAATTACCTCAAAAGCTACTTTCTTATACCATTTCCTAGTTTTCTTGAGAAGCAAATAGTAGGAGGGCATTTGATCTGATAAATCAATGCCTTTCTTACATTTGTCGTAGTCCAATACACTTTGAGTCTTTTTTATAAGTTCATTTGCTCTAGAAACTCTTCCTGTATCCACAAGAGTATCATCATGCTCTGGGACTGTCGACAGTGTCACAACATTTTGCTTATCTTTCCAGTTGAAAATCTTTACTCCCTTATCACTTTCTACTGCTTTGATCTCGCCTCTCTTCAGTTTAGCTTTGAGCACAGTCTTGGGAAGGTTTTTTTCTGTTTACTCTTAATGTGCCACACAGGTAAGTTTTGTGCTGAAGTAGGTACTCTGCCAAGGAGTTAGAAGTATAGAAATTGTCAGCAAACAAAGTTACTACCATATCCAAATGGTTCTTCATAAGTCATACAGTGAGAGATTCCACTATACTTAGAGAAGGAGTGCGTTCACCCGCTCCAATGTATAGCCACTAGGCATGCAAAGCTTGTACAATTTGCATCCATATTTATGACTTTTTCCAGGAAGGTATTGCCTAAATGCAACACGACCTCTGAAGGGCACCATACTCTCGTCAATAACAACATCAGGACCAGATTTGTAAACAGAGTGGTACAGTTCTAAGATCATACTCAGCAGCTTCTTGATTTTGATATCTCTTCCAACTGCAGGTTTACTCTTGTCATAAAAATGCACCATTTGCAACAGGAGCAAAAAGCAATCCCTGGACATTGTTTTTTGAACAAATGCATTAATATACAAACTGATTTTGGACCAAAAAAGTTGTGTATCAGCGAGGGGAACAAGTCCCATGTAAATTAGGAGCCCAATGAACTTCTCCATTTCTTCTTTTTTGTGGGTGTCCACTGCTGCAACTTTGACCTTCTCATTATCGTAACAGATGCTAGTTTGAGCTGCAAATTGATTGGTTTGTTCAACAATTACAGTAGATTCATTACTTCATCTGTCACCATCTGCCTGTAAACATCAATAGGCCATACCTTGCTTTCAGTAGAAGTAGGTGCAACTCTAACGCTGCATAGTACTGCCAAATGAATAATGTCTTTGTTTCTTGGAGACACTCAGCCAATCTCTGCTCACAGACTGCTGCTCACATGCATCTTCTTCACAAGTATTACGATTTACACCCTCTTCATCAGACAAATACAAATTGCATGCATCATTACTGTGGATGTCAGCTTCACTTAGTGAATCAGTATCTGCATCAGAGTAGATATATTCTGAGCTAGAAGAGTCTGCAACGTCCATAGAAGGGTCTTCACCTTCTTCAGAATCTGACACCCTTTGAAAAGGCTTTGCACTGCCATAAAATCAAGAAATATCCATACTGTTGCTGGTAAATGAAAGACAAATGACTTATGAAACACAGTCTTATTGTTCTCAACCTTCTATATATCTTTTGACACCTGTTTTGTCATAAATAACAGTGGGTCTCACCTGTGTGCCCTATCGCATTTGAAGAAGTTTGTATTGCTGCTCTGCAATGTGACCCACCAGTGTCCCACCATTTACTTACCTCTAACAAAATTCTAAGGTTGAGACTAGAGCAGTGACAACCTTCCCCTGTCACAGCTCATGCAGTACTGAAGATATCAGCTGTTAATGAGCATCGCAGCAGTGGCCAGTTAGCCTTTAGGCATATCACAGGAAATGTGTTAAATAAGGTATTTATGTATTTTGATATTCTCTCGTTTCCTAGTTAAATTAATCACAAAACATATTACCCTGTACCTGTATTTCCGACTGCTTGAATCATGATGTTGAGTTTGCCTCCAGGTGCTGCACATAAATCTAAAATATGATCTGAAGGTTGAGGGTTCAGTGCCAGGACAGGTAACACAGATGATGCATCAAGAAAAAAACTGAGAGGAAGGGAATTCACAATGGTTTCTTCTAATTCTGTAAAATCTTCTTTTGGGTAAACATATGCTTTTACACCTCTACAAGTTGTTGATAATTGCTTACATACAAAAAGCTCATTTTCCAGTCGTTCAATTTTCTCAGATACATCATTGTTGATTTCTTTGAAAGTTTGAATGCTAGAATCAGATGAGAAAGATGAATCTATCAATTTATTTAAGTTATTAATTTCTTCTTCCACTTTATGACACCTTAAATTGGCTCGTGTGTGAAGTTGACCTATGAAATCATATGCACCACTATCAGTAAGCATTTGTTCATAATCCTTTGTTTCAGCATAATTGTTCATTACAGCACAATATTTTTTTCGAGATAGCATAGCACATCGAATGGCCATCCACTCATTCTTAAAAACTTTTTCATAATTAACATCAAAATAATCTCTGGCTATTTCATGCGCATCATTTTTTTTCCGAAACTGACGAAATGCCAAGGGTTTTTTTTTTGTTCGAATGGAAAGCAAAAGAGGATAACGTACTGTTTTCAAAACTTGTTTTGAACACCAACTCATGCTGGCATGTCTGGTTTATCAAACAGCATAAACAGAGAGGCCTAGTTCTTTTCTGACAAATCAAACAAAGACAAATCATGTTATTATCCTAAACAAATTGCTATCTATATCACATAAATTCCTACTCACTCAGCACTGATCAATACAACTGCAAACCAGAGGTGGCCAGAGTCATTAATTTTAGAGCTCAAACCTAATTTTAATCCATGGACACTACTCCTCAAACCCAGTTCAGCTCCTGCTGTTCACAAAAAAACTAATCCTGATCAGATTCCAATAACTTCAAAATTTTTTCACTGATCATATTGATACACAGTGAGAATTGAAATCCTTAATACTGACTCACGCTTTCATGCTTTATCAAGGCTTCATGCATCCACAATGTTTCAAAACAAATGAAGTAAAAACAGTGGGGCATGAAAAAATAGGGTGGCTGAAACAATGCATACACAAAATACATAGCTTACATTCAGTGGTGCCATTAGCTAGAATCAAATGGGTTCAGCTATTATTGGTTTAGCATTGTAGCCAGTCATAATCACATAACTGAATATAGCATAGACTGACAGCAAGGCATTAATTTGCAGAATCTCTGCAGTCTGCAATTGTACACTGTACGTCATGTGCAGACATTCACAAGTTTTAAGCTAGCTAGAAAAAAAGAATGGCTTAAGTGCAATTCTCTTGAAAATGTTTTTGCTAATTGTAAATTGCAGGAATTGAACAAATTCTTGTCTAGAGCATTCTTTATTTTTTAATGGTTTGATTTGTAATGTGTAAATGTCCCCTAGTGAACACTCCCCTCTACATTCACATACTGGGCTCCCCCTCCAGCATACACTGCCTTTGTCTTAAGTACCCTGCCAACAAAAATTTGAAACTATAACCATTGCATTTGAAGGCAGCAGCACTATCCACTACACCACATCATCACTGCTGAAATTCTAGCAAATATGGCTAGGGTAAGATGGGGTTATGTCATACAAAATTTACTGAAACATTTGTGTTTGTAATCAAAAATTTTTATCTGTACAAGCTATGGCTCTAAGCACAACAAAATGGATCACAATTTCTGCAATCTAATGTCTAAAAAAGATTTGCAACTGTGGATAAACCTGTCGGTCCCACCAGTGGTGGGAAAAGTCTTTTTTATGCACAATTTTTCCTGCCAATTTTTATGCATTGGAAAAAAAGAAGTGGTTTGGAAAGAAAAAAGCAATTTTAATTGAAAATATTATGCATTTAAAAGTAGAAACACTTGATGTTAAAATGCTCAACATTTTCCAATGTCTGAGATTACCCCATTTTATTCTATTTAACCCATTTTTTCCCAGTGTTCCCAAAGGGAACATCACTTGTATTTGTAATAAATTTTGTTATTAAACTAATTTTGTGAATTCAGGTATTTTTACTAGTTAAATATAGTGTTAGGTAGAAGTTGACTTTGTTTGTTCTAAAGTTTTTGTATCATGCTGTGAATTGTGTAAAGATGTCTGATGAACCTTTAACATCACGTGACCCACAGTTACAAAGGTAAGTTTTTTGCCTAGTGTTAGTACATTTTTCTGCATAACCAATGTTGTAATTGAATGACTATGGACTATAGTTCCAGGCAGAAAGGATTAATTTTGCATTTGAATTCGAGGTGGTGTGTTATATTTGTTTTCATAATGATGTTCCCTTTTGGGAACACTGGGCATGAGCCGTTATGTAAAAAATCTTTTTTTAGGTTTCTTACTGCTGAAGAGGTCCTTCCTCAGATTGAAGAAAATGAAACAGTTACTTCAGCAATGGCGTTTATTCAACCTCCCAGTGATGGTTTTGACAGTGAAGGGGACAGCGGCGACGAAGACACAGGTTGTAGCATGAATAATCTCAGTGGAAAACAGCTACAGGCTAATGCTGAGGCGAGTGTTGTTTTGTTATCTCGGTCTCCGGAAGGCAATGAAGGGGACAACTAAATTAGTTGTTTCTTTGATTCCAATGCCGATAGTCCTCAACTTCCTTTAGAGAAGGAAAGTTCTTCAACTTCTGGAACTGGTTTGAGACAAAACAAAAGAGATCATGGGTGAGAAAACAAAATATACGGCCGAGCTTTCCACCCCTCACACTTGCAAGAAAAACATACAAAGAGAGCATGCAGCCTGAAGAATATTTTGAGCTCTTCTATGATGAAGAAGTGATAAACTTCATCACAAGCATGTTCAATCTGTATGCATCTAAAGATAAAAATGATGCCTCGTTCCCGACCAACCGAGAGGAAATTGGTGCTGGCTGGGTATACTGATGCTATCGGAGTACATGTCATTTCCCAGATGGTGTATGATGTGAAAGTACTACTCCGAATTATACTTGCCATCTGTATCTAATGCAATGCGTAGAAATAGATTTGAAATCTTGAAAGCATATGCTCATTTTTCTGACAATACAAAACTTACTAAAGATGATAAATTCACTGGTGTCAGCTGTTGATCCCGTCATGTCTATCATGAAAGCCACTCACTGGATTGCCAAAGATGCACAGAAAAAACAAGTGGATCAACCTTTTATGGTGTCCCTGTCTAAACATTTTATGGGTGGTGTAGACCGCATGGACCAAAACATCGACAATTACAGAATGGGAGTCTGATCAAAAAAGTGGTGGTGGCCTGTTTTGCATTTACAGTTGATGCAAGTCTTCACAACGCGTGGCAGTTGTACAGGAAGGGTGACAATAACAGTCCTCTTGACTATTTGGGATTTGTCAGACGCATAGTGCAGTTTTATCTGAAGTATGGCACCCCTCCTGCTATTCCTAGTCATCCAGCAGCGACAAAGCCTTTAGAGAAAAGGGTCCTTCCAGGAATCTGCTTTGACAGCGAAAATCAATTTTGCTACCAGCCAAAAAGCAGTCTACGTGCACTCTGTGCAAGAAAAACTCCAGGAAGATGTGCAAGAAGTGCAGAGTTAATTTACACAAACTTTGCTTTGAAGAATTCCACAAGATGAAGCATCAGTAGGCTAACAAGTAACATCCCATGAAACTTACAATGTTGTTGCGAATTGTTTTTTCTGTTTTTCCATGCTTTTCTGTTATTGCGTTTATTCTTTCATATGCTGCATGCCTTTAATATTTCATCACAACTGTTTTTTGTAGCCTAGATGGTGTTAATTTTGTGTCGACCATACGTTTATGTTGCAAAACGAAGTAAAAAGTCTAATTGTAGTGTAAAAATACCATGATTTACTTGTTTCTTGCAAAAAAACAATTGAAAAATTTTTTGCTCTGGTGACCCCCACTCATGCCCGGTGTTCCCGTTTGGGGCACAACAAAATTACAATATAATAAACAAACAAAGAAAAAATAAACTAAAATAACACCGAAGTATGTCCTTTGGCATGAAAACACAACTTTTTATGGACAAAACTTCAAAAATAAAATTTGGGAAAAAATGGGTTAAACACACATAAATGGTGACAGCAAAGTTGCCTTCAAGGGTATAAGGTCATCGATGACAAAATAGCCACTTCCTTTTTTTCATGCCATACTCCACTACACAATCTCTGCAATTTTAGCCACAGCTTACACTGCAATGCATCACACCACAACTGAATTACAGTAATTCTATATCTTAGGAAAACAACAAAATACAGTGATACAAAACAACCACCAACTGAATTACCAAAATTGAAAAAATATTGTTCGTGAATGACTAATTTTTGGATGAAGCTAGTTATTTATGATAATTCTTTGATATTAGTATCTGTACTTTATTTCTGTGATTTCTATGCTTTATTTAATTGTGTTCCATGTTTTATCCTTTCTTAAATACTAATGGATACTGCCTACTTTGGTCTTCAGTCAGGTTGGCACACAATTTTGTCTTGAATACAATTGCCAAAACGTCATCTTAATTTATTCTCATACTAGATTAGTTTTTTCTTTTAATTTTGTCCGAGTTTAACAAAGTAACTTGGAAAACACACTGACAGTGTTGTAATCAAAATTTTGAAACTAATATAGAAGTCAAGCATTTAATGTTTCAAATGCTGATGTACTGGTAATAAACAGATATCACCTGATTGGTAGCAAGCCATTTTTTGAACCACAAAATACCAAACTCGAGCTTGACTAGCCTGATAGTCCTAGGTGTATGACTTAAAACTACAACTGGCAACAGGGTTTATGTGCCTTGAGACATAAAGGAGCTGTTTCTTAGCTGTCATTGCTCCCAGGTCACCCTTAGGCAAGGTGTAGCACCTGATGGTTACAACATGACAGTTTTTCATTTTTACTGGATTTTGCGGTGCCTTATTTTCCGGTATACTGTATATGCTCTTCTTCACTTGTGTTTTTCTTTGGCTGCCACCTTACAGGTGCAACAGCCATGCCACTACCTTCAAATTTAAACAAAATTTGTTTGATGTGTATGCATTAACGTATATTGTTTTGCCATTGTCTCCTTTTTTTGGACGACTGCTGTCATATTATTTTCTATGTATGCTGATTTGGACAAAAATAAAATATAAATGATTGATTGCTTAGTTCTGGAAACAATTGTGTTATAGCAGCTCATATAACTACCCAAAAGAGAAATGAGTTTAGGGACTACTTTACCGATTCTTAGTCAAGAAATCTTTTTTTAGTTGAATGACTTTATTAACTTTTCTTGCAACTTTGCTATTTTCAGTTCTAATGTACAAACGTCCTGCCAAGGCGATTTTTGTTGCTGGATCTACATGTGTATGTTTTAAGCTAGATGGTGATCGGACTCTGATGTCGGAATCACAAAAATCTGGTTCCGTAACACATCACTATTAATTTGGCATTTGAAATTATTTTTGAACCATGATTGAATTCTACATGACAATACGCGCAGCTGTATCTCACGCTGCGCAGTTCACATCACTACTCGACAACACTTTGCGTTGTAAATAAGATACAGCATGTAGTATGGGGACTCCGCGGTACAATAAAATTAATCCTATTAGACTTTCGCAAGGTCGATTCGATCCTTAGTTAAGTCAAAAAATATTTATTTATCAAACGACAAAAACAAAACAACGCAAAAAAATATAGATACAGCTCACTTAATGAGGAGGCAGTGAAAAGAGCATTCAGTCATCAAGCCACCACCACCTCAATAGATTACAACAAATAAAAGCAAAACAAAAAAGCAGCACATACATATTACATGAAATTTCAAAACACATGTAACAAAGTAAAATAAAAAGAGAAGCAAAAATACTAAAATTTATGAGCAATAAAGCCATGAATGTCTATATTTTTGGAAATGCAATCCAATGAGTTAAAACAAAACTATCATGACGCAATAATTTATCGATTAGAGTACCGTCAAAGTTATATTTTTTTTTATATGCTCTTTTAAACTTTGCAGAAACATTTAAACTGTATAAAATTATTTAGACAGTGTAGAAAGATTTAGACTGTAATAAAACAAAACAAATGTTGTTGATGACAAAACTAAAAGAAATTGTGAAGCAGTAAACTTAGAAACTTAAAGTCATTGGTTGATTATTCCTTCAAACACAGTAACAATCAGAGCCAAGATCCAAGAAGCAGTTTTAAATATCTGAAGGAATTTGTTAAGGATAGAAAGATAATTATTTGTCGTGCACATAAAGATGGGAAACCTTTAGGCCTTGATTTTAAAGATTACAACTTAATTATGCAAAGAGAATTAGCCAATCAATTTCAAGAATTGACACATGCTGATTTGACCACAGTACATAGTGAGTGGCAACACATATAGGATAAATGTGATAACTTTATGAAAAACTTGCGCAAAGCTGGAGCGATTGATGATAATATGTTATTTTACGTAACTGGTTTAAAAGAACGAGAACATAAATATCGCAAGCGTTTGGAAATTCAGCTAAATATTTTCTGATTTAGTTACTGCGTACGCTTACCCGCTCTTCAAAACACAGAAATTAGACCAAGAAAGTCTTTCATTTGCTAATATCATCGACATTCTGTTCGATTATTACAATCTGCTGGCTACATCATGACTTCTCGATTAACTGCATTTCTTGAGAACTTGCTACAGCCAGTTACTATTGAAGTTTGTGAAAGTACTATTAACGAGTTTGTCAAAAATATTAAGATATGAAAAAATTATTGCTAGGTATGAGTGAATGAAAAAAAATTATGATACAGTATCTCAAACATAAAGAACAATAACCAGCTATTTTTGGTTGCTGCTGACGTCTGCGCTCTGTATCCCAGAATCAAATAAGAAATCAGTGCCGTCGCTACAAGGAGGCCGGAGGGCCGTGCCACCGTGATGGCTGCTTGTACCCCCTATCTTGGGTCACTTTAAATTTTGTTTTGTTTGGAGTACCGAGTAACGACAAGACAATAAACAATAGTACCAAGAAACTTCGAGAAATACGTTGTGAATCAACTTTTACAACCGATGGCTATTGTAATTGAAAGCATGTTACTAAAATGAATAAAGGTTTTTCCAAGCATGCTGCCTGTAAAGAACACTTAGCATGCTAGAGTACCTTTAAAAAAATTAAAGTCTGAATTGGGCAAGAAAATTACTTCATTAGTCAACACAGAAGCAATTGCAGGAAATTGCTACAATTTTTCTACTTTAATTGACATAGTAGAATTTTTTTGGCTACTGATCAATTGGCATTTAGAGGAAAAACTGACACATCTGAAAGCAAAGACGAAGGAAGAAATGACTCTTTTTAAGTCTGTTTAACTACACTGTTGAAAAAGGCCACCGTTTAGGCTACGTGCGATCATTAAAACTATCCCACAAAATGCAACGTACACCACTGCCAATATTCAAAACAAACATATTGCTGCTGTGAGCTCAGACGAAACAGAGGATATAGGAAGGCTGCACGCACGTGATCAAACGTCATCAAAACGCGCTTTCAAAAAAAGTGACTGACCAGTTTCAGTGCTCTTGCATTGAATTCTATAGAAGTGATACTGCTTTTGCAAATTAAATGGATAAACTAGACAGTTGTCAAATAAACGTTAAATATGTAATTTTGCTGATGTTATGGAATGAAACAAAAGTCAAAGTAAGGTAAGAGGTGCTTGATGATAAATTTTGAAAAGCTAAGGTTTGCTCATGATTGCTTCTAGTTAGGCTAATTTTATGGGCTAAACATGCAGTCTTATTTGTAGCCAGCTTCTGGTAGGGTTTCACATTCAAATAATTTGCGCATTTGGGAATAATGATTAAGTTGACTGTAATGTGCAACTTACACAGTATATTTAGTTGCGTAAGCATACTGAAAAGTTGTAAACCCAAAATGACATGACGGATTTTTGTACCGCTTGTCATACGTTGGATTAGATATTGATTGACAAAATCAGTAATTCTTTTGAAATTTTTTGTCAATAATGCTTGTAGACAAGTTATATTGATCTGTCAGATGTTATTTGATGACCTTAACTATTTCTTAAACAATTTTTGGACTATTGCCAAAGTAGCTTAGCCAAGGGTAAAAACTTACGATACCGGTAGTAATGGTCAGATAATGGTTGTTTGCGCTATTGTGCTTACGGGTATCTAATTGGCATAGAATTATTTTTAAGTGAGGAGCAAATCGTATTTAGATGCCACTTCTTATGAAACAGGTTTTTAATCAAATTGGTACACAGTACTAAGCTTAGACTAGCCAACTGAGAGGCCTAATCTCAACCAAATTGCTTTTGATTAAAATTTGATTCCGATTAGCAAACTAGCAATAATTCATTCCAATTTTTAGTTAATTTCCTATTAGTTTTCAAAATAACCCCAAAAGTTAGTGCTCACCCAATACCTTTCTAGCATAAATTACAGATTTTGGTCAGCCCCTTTTTTGGTGCCAAATGTGTAACGTCACATGCAATCTTCCTTTTGATTTCACATCACCCGAATTGGTATTTGATAAAAGCAAAAAACGTTTTGCTACTTTCAAAAAATGCTCGTCAAAAATATAGAGAAATATGGAAATATTCTCTACACTACTTCGATTCTTGGTGCCATCAACTTTGATTGTATACCAAGAATTTCCAATTTCTTGCTTAATAGAAAGGTTTAATATGACGTCGCAGATTTCGCGCGAAAAAGTGGCTGATCAAAAGCTGTAATTTATGATGGAGAAGTATAAGGAGAACACCAACTTTAGGGGTTATTTTGAAAACTAACAAAAAGTCAATTAAAAACTGGGATGAATTATTGCTAGTTAGTTACTCGGAAACAAAGAAATTTAATCAAAAGTGATTTGGATGAAATCAGGCTTTTCAGTTTGGCTAATCTAAGCTTAGTACAATGCGCAAATTTGCCAGAATATCGTTCTTAAGGGAAGTATCATCTAAATATCATTTATTCCTCTCTAAAAATAACTTTATGCTAATTAAGTGCCACAAATACATCAGCAAAATCAGCCATTACCAGATCATTACTACCGGTACCGCAAGTTTTTGATTATTCTTGGCTTACTTGGTCCAACAGCCGAAACAATAATCCAAAAAATTGTTTAACTCTTTCGCTCCCGTGTGAATAGCAAAAAATCCGTAAGGTGGCAGTGCGAAAAACTGTCATAATTTGCCATAATCAATCATAATTAATCATCATAAAATACCCTAAGTTTGTTTGTAAATCATTACTCATCTGTTTACTTCTACATTAAGTGTTATATATCGTTGAAATCTACATTTCTTGAGGATTTCAAATAGAAAAAAAAATTTTTTTTTTTAATATGCAAATTTTATGCAAATTAACCCCCCAACTGGGGCTGAATTGTCTTCGAAATTAAAGTAGTACCCTCACCTCAAAGATTACTACAGATTTTATTTTTCTACCAATTTCTTTAGAAATGGTCGCTAGATGATGCTAAGGAAATAAGCTTTCAAGGTACATCACTCAAAACTGATCTAAAAGCCTAGGTTTTCTACAATTTGCAATTTTCTGAGGCACATGACCTTTTTTTTGACCGGTACTAAATTTTGGTAGTTAAATTTAGTACCTAAAATATGATCAGTTATTATCTGCTAGAGGTTAGCCTAAACCATGTAACATGAAGTATTTTTGAACAGGGAATTTCTTCAAGATTCAGAAAATATTAAGTTTAAATAGAATATGCTGTCACTGACAATGAAACAGCAGCTTGTTTACACCCTTCCCATTTCTTGAGAAACAAGGGGGATACAGCAAACTTTGATTTAGAGAAGCCAAACTTCTGCTAGCTTTTAAACTTGTATTTCAGTCTTTGTCTCCTTGGAAACTTGATGCGAAATGACAACTTTAGTGGTGAAATATTTGCAATTTATTTTATCTTTTTAAAGGGTGTAGTTTTTCTAAAAATTATAATTTAGTGAAGGCAAGTCAAAAAATTTTGGGGGTTTGAACTGACATGATGTACAGTACTCATTTTTGATCAGTAAATATCATATACCACTTAGTCTAAACTATTTAAAGTTATATATTGCTGGAAAGCAAATTTCCTAAGCTTTCAAATGTAATCGGTATTTAGCAACATATCATATTTTTTACGCACTAAATTTACTTTTATCTACTTATCATTCAAATTTGTTTGGGGGGGTTTTGAGACCCCTAAAAAATTTGGAAACTCAAAAAAGTAAAATTTATTATTATCGCTTAAAATTTTGTCAAATGATGCCCCAAAAGAGTAGTTTTCAGACTGTGTCAATGATAAAGGGTTTGGTTTTGTGGTAAAGATCTAATCTCAATTTGATTTTAGTGTAGTTGGCACGTGCTGAGAATTTGTCCGATTTTGTCGTCTGCAACTGGGTTGTTGGTCTTTTTAACCGTTTTTGGGTATAAAAAATCCAAGAATTAGGGCAAAAATTATACATTTTTTGATGCGTGAGGAAATAAACGTAATCTTTTGAAAATTTTATGAAAATCGCATGAAAAATAAAGTCACAAATCGATTTTTTATTAAACTAATTTTGTAACTCAATTTTAAAAAATCTGAGGTAAACACTGAAAACAGAGATCATTAATCGATGATCGCGGGAGCAAAAGAGTTAAGGAAGAGTAAAGTTCCCAAAAAAACATTTGGAAAATTAATGTAACCTGTCTGCAAGCACTATTGACAAAAAAATTTCAAAGAGATGGTGGTTATTGTAGTGTATTGAATCAATGAAGCAACATTGTACTGTATAAACTAAATATGACATTATTTCGTCGGAATTTTGTATTCGCAGTTAGAACCAAAATATTTGTCTAGTAACGAGAGTCATATCCCCTGGAACTGAATAATGATGATGATGAATAAGTTTTTCTTGCCCGTGAAACTTGTTACTCAGTATCATCTTTGCCAGTGGAATGGAAAGCTTGTAAATAGATTGTACGTAGTATCAAGAATATATAGGAAGGTTGCATGTGACGTCACACATTTCGCGCCAAAGAAAGTGGCTGGCCAAAGGTGGTAATTTATTCTGGAAAGGTATTGCGAGAAATCAACTTTTGGGGTTATTTTGAAAACTAATGAGAAATTAATTAATAATTCAAATGAATTATTGCTAGTTGGATCCTCGGAAACAAACAATATTAATCAAAAGCAATTTGGTTGAGATTAAGTCTTTCAGTTGGCTAATCTAAGCTTAATACTGTGTGCTAACTTTAAAAAATTGCCCCTAAGAAAAGTGCCATCTAAATACCCTTTGTTCCTCAGTTAAAAATAACTCTATACCAATTACATACTTGTCAGTACTTTAGCAAAAACAATCATTATCTGATCATTACTACCGGAAGCATACGCTTGCCGGCAAGCTTGCTTTTTGTGCCCTTGGGCAAGGCACTTAACAGCATGCCTCCATCTTTATGTGGCAAACAGGTGGTAAGGTCAAGCAGTCTACAAGTTCTGGTGGCCCAGTCTGACGAAAGACATGCAAACAGAGCATGAGCTCATACGCATGAACAAATGAATCGGTACCGTAAGTTTACAAATTATCCTTGGCCCAGCAGCTTAGGTAATAGTCAAAAAAATTGTTTTAGGAGTAGTTAAGGTCACAAAATTACATCTAATATATCAATACGACTGTTCTGCAAGCATACTGACAAAAAATTTCAAAAAAATTACTAATTTTATCCATCAATATCTAATTTAACATATGACAAACGGTACAGAAGTCTGCCCTATCATTTAAGCTACAGTATCATTTAACTCTTTCGCTCCCGCGATCATCGATTAATGATCTCGTGTTTTCAGTGTTTACCTCAGATTTTTTTAAATTGAGTTACAAAATTAGTTTAATAAAAAATCGATTTGTGACTTTATTTTTCATGCGATTTTCATAAAATTTTCAAAAGATTACGTTTATTTCCTCACGCATCAAAAAATGTATAATTTTTGCCCTAATTCTTGGATTTTTTATACCCAAAAACGGTTAAAAAGACCAACAACCCAGTTGCAGACGACAAAATCGGACAAATTCTCAGCACGTGCCAACTACACTAAAATCAAATTGAGATTAGATCTTTACCACAAAACCAAACCCTTTATCATTGACACAGTCTGAAAACTACTCTTTTGGGGCATCATTTGACAAAATTTTAAGCGATAATAATAAATTTTACTTTTTTGAGTTTCCAAATTTTTTAGGGGTCTCAAAACCCCCCCAAACAAATTTGAATGATAAGTAGATAAAAGTAAATTTAGTGCGTAAAAAATATGATATGTTGCTAAATACCGATTACATTTGAAAGCTTAGGAAATTTGCTTTCCAGCAATATATAACTTTAAATAGTTTAGACTAAGTGGTATATGATATTTACTGATCAAAAATGAGTACTGTACATCATGTCAGTTCAAACCCCCAAAATTTTTTGACTTGCCTTCACTAAATTATAATTTTTAGAAAAACTACACCCTTTAAAAAGATAAAATAAATTGCAAATATTTCACCACTAAAGTTGTCATTTCGCATCAAGTTTCCAAGGAGACAAAGACTGAAATACAAGTTTAAAAGCTAGCAGAAGTTTGGCTTCTCTAAATCAAAGTTTGCTGTATCCCCCTTGTTTCTCAAGAAATGGGAAGGGTGTAAACAAGCTGCTGTTTCATTGTCAGTGACAGCATATTCTATTTAAACTTAATATTTTCTGAATCTTGAAGAAATTCCCTGTTCAAAAATACTTCATGTTACATGGTTTAGGCTAACCTCTAGCAGATAATAACTGATCATATTTTAGGTACTAAATTTAACTACCAAAATTTAGTACCGGTCAAAAAAAAGGTCATGTGCCTCAGAAAATTGCAAATTGTAGAAAACCTAGGCTTTTAGATCAGTTTTGAGTGATGTACCTTGAAAGCTTATTTCCTTAGCATCATCTAGCGACCATTTCTAAAGAAATTGGTAGAAAAATAAAATCTGCAGTGATCTTTGAGGTGAGGGTACTACTTTAATTTCGAAGACAATTCAGCCCCAGTTGGGGGGTTAATTTGCATAAAATTTGCATATTAAAAAAAAAAATTTTTTTTTCTATTTGAAATCCTCAAGAAATGTAGATTTCAACGATATATAACACTTAATGTAGAAGTAAACAGATGAGTAATGATTTACAAACAAACTTAGGGTATTTTATGATGATTAATTATGATTGATTATGGCAAATTATGACAGTTTTTCGCACTGCCACCTTACGGATTTTTTGCTATTCACACGGGAGCGAAAGAGTTAAGCTTAAAACTGATCATAAACTACTTAAATACATTTATTCTAAAACTGTCGGCATGCATTGAGTGATGGGTTTTATGCTTGTTGTCTTATGATTTTGATGTTGTATAAAAATCAGGAAGTACGAATATTGCTGATGCTTTATCGAAATTGAACAAAAACGATCACATTAATACAGCAGAACAAGAAATTTATGATTTTGTCCGAGAAGTTACTATTCATTTTACACCCGCAGCATTGACAACTGGCGAGGTCGAGAAAACATCAGCAGTCGATCTTGAATTTGATGAAATTAGACGCTTTATAGCAACCGATGATTGAGCTTTGTGTAAGCTGTCCAGCTATTTGGTGTGAAAAATGAATTATGTTGTTATGGTCAATTACTGTTGCGTGGCAGACGTTTGATCATTCCAAAAAGTTTGCATGAACAGGTGGTACAGCTTGCTCAGGAGGGCTATAAAGGCATTGTTAAAACAAAAAACAGACTACGTTCTAAAGTCTGGTGGCCGAAAATAGATACTGAGGCCAAGAGACTTTGTCAAAAATGTCATGGCTGTCAGGTCACTGGAGAGCCTAATAAGCCAGAGCCTATGCATAGAGTGATTCCACCCAATGGGCCCTGGCAAGATTATGCTTGTGATATCTTGTGATCTTTACCCAGCGGGGAATACTTTTTTGTCATCGTTAATTATTTTAGTCCTTATTAGGAGATTGCTGTGTTAAAATCTGTGACCACAGAAAAAGTTATTTTAGCACCAATTCCTATATTTTCGCGCTTTGGATTACCACTTACGCTATGTACTGATAATGGGCCACAATTTGCCTCCAATGACTATGAGCAATACTTGAAAGAACATGGCATCAAGCACTCTACTTCAATTCCTCTTTGGCCGCAAAGCAACGGTGAGGTTGAACGTCAAAATTGTTCTCTGATGAAAGGCATACGAATTGCCCATTTGGAAAAAAAGGACTGGAGAAGAAAGATCTAAAAGTTTTTAGCTGCCTATCGTTTCACTCCTCAATCAACCACCGGTGCATCACCATCTTTTCTGATGTTCGGTCGCGAAATGAAAACCAAGCTACCAGAGCTTATACGCGATCAGGAGTTCCTGTATGAAGAAGTTCGGGACAATGACTGGCAAAAGAAATTACGAGGAAAAGTGCAAGCAGACACTGATCAAAACGCAAGAGAATTAAACATTCAAGTTAGGGATACCTTGTTGCTGAAAGCTGATAAAATAAACAAGTTGACTCCCAATTTTGATTCTATTCCTCGAACAGTTGTGGGAAAAACAAAGGCCAGGTGACAGTGGAAGACAAAGTAGGAAATAAGACGACACGAGGTCCTTCGTTTGTGAAAGAGTATTACAGCGACGATGAAACTAAGTGCCAGTCGAATAGCAATTTAACATCGGACGCAATTAACTCGGGGGAACAACGGTCTAAACGTAACATCCATCCACCTGTTCGTTTCAAAAAATATTGCATATGTTAAACTTTATTTTTTTTGTTGTGGAGTTATTTTGTTTCAATTTCATATTATGCGTCATATGCTATTACTCTTAAAGTTAAGAAAGAAAGGGATTGTTCTCGCACGTAAAACTTGGTGCTTAGTATCATGTTTGTCAGTGGAATGGAAAGCTTCTAATTAAATTGTACGTAGTATCAAGAATGTAAAGTGTTCTTACAGTAAGACCTAAGTTTGGATCAAGTGCAACAGAAAACACTACACTTACAGTATATCCATCAACATCTAATCCAACACATGGCAAAACGGTACTGAAGTCTACCCTTTCATTTCGGCCACAATATAATTTAGGTTTATAGCTTTTCAGTATGCTTATGCAATTAAATATGCTGCATAAGTGTGCACATTACAATTAACTTAAACTCAGTATTCCCAAATACGCTGATAATTCGAATATGAAACCCTAACAGAAGCAGAATACAAATAAGCCTGTATGTTTTGCCCACAAAACTAGATTAGCTAGTAGCAAAAACAAGCAAACCTTAACGCTTCTTAGCTTACTTTGACTTCAGTTTTATTCCATAACATTAATTAAACAACATATTTAACGTTCATTTAACAACTGTCGAGTTTGTCCATTTAATTTGCAAAAAACGGTATCGCTTCTATTCAATTCAATGCAAAAACACTGAAACAGGTCAATCACTTTTTTCAAAAGTGTATTTCGATGACGTTTGATCAGGAGCGTAAAATCTTCCTAGTAGAAAGGTAGCATATGACGTCACACATTTCGCACGACAAAAAAGTGCCGACAAAAAGCTGTAATTTATGCTGGAGAAGTATAAGGCAAACACCAACTTTAGGAGTTACTTTGAAAACTAATAAGAAGGTAAACAAAAATTGGAAAGAATTATTGCTAGTTTGCTACTCGGAAACAAATAAATTTAATCAAAAGCGATTTGATTGAAATTAAAGCCTCTCGGTTGGCTTGTCAAGCTTAGTACTGTAAGCCAATTGGCCAAAAAATTGGCCCAAAGAGAAGTGCCATCTAAATACGATTTGCTCCTCGATTAAAAATAACTCTATGCGAGACCATCTACTACAGTGGACCTAGTAGAGGTCTCACAGATGTGACGGTCTAAGCCAGGGGTTCCCAACCTTTCTGTTGCTGTGTACCACTTATGGAGTTATTCCGTAGCTGCGTGCCACCTAACTTTGACGATTAGTTTTGTCCATAAAAGAACTGTACACAAAGGTTAACAGACATATCAACATACAAATATAATACAAGTTATAAAACAATCAGATTCCAATAGCAAAGAAAAATAAAGTCATGTAGAACGGCAGATAAAAATATAGCTAGCTAGGACAGCAAAATTTTATTTCAAAATCACAAAACTTCTATCAGTCTATTACTTAAAGAACTCCCACATGCCAATAAACAAAAATATGATGCACAAGCGATCGTATTGATACTGACGAAAAAACTTTCGAGAAAGCTTTTCAGTTGTAACTAGGGCCCGCTAAAGTCAATAAAGTCAAAATTTTTTTACGACCTTGTTACATGATCAAACGTGTACTAACGTTCGTTTCAAATGTTCAGGAGTCTGTTTTGGTACATTTTATAAGTCAAAATAAAGTCAAAATTTTGCATAAAGTCAAAACTTGTCAAAATTCTCTTCATCAAAAATTTCCTTACAAAAACGAACAAATTTAGATTTTTTTATATTTTTGAATTTTTAAGCTGCTATTAAAATTTTATGCGCAGTTTTATTTGATTTTAAACTTCTCGAATAGTTGCAATGGTAAAAATGCGTGCGGTAATTGAGAAGGAAATAGCACTTATTATGCATCAAATCGTCATTGTTGACGCATAAACACATACTTGTTAGACAATTAATCTACTGTATAAAACTTTTGCGCTCTTTACACGTGGTCTTTTTAAGTCATAGCTTGCAAAGCAAAGAATGCCTAAACAAGCCAAATCTTCTACAGCGAAAGTTAGGCAAATTTGCCAGGAATATCCAGATGAGTTTTCGGCAACTCCTGCCCGCGACTTGCGATGCAATCTTTGCGACGTGTTAATCAAATGCGACAAAAAGTTTTTTGTGGAAAGCCACCGAAAAAGTAAGCAACACCAAAGAAAATTGGAGACGAAGAGCAAATCCCAAAGTAAGCAAATCTTTTTACATCTCGATCAAGTAAACTTCAAAGAACAGGTTGTCTCTTCATTCTTAGCTGCAGATATCCCACTTCATAAACTGAACCATGCTTCTTTAAAGTCTCTGTTTGCTACAATGGGAAAAGCATTGCCTTCGAAGACTGCAGCCCGGGCATGTATTGCTAAATTAGCAACTTGAAAAGAAGAACAAATTCAAGAATTACTTCGTGACAAAAAAATTTTTTTAATTGTGGATGAAGCAGAGATTGTTACACAAAAGTATATTAGTGTGCTTGTGGGCAGCTTAGATGCCCCAAATCAGACATTCCTCGTTGATTGCCATCCACTTGACAGCGGTAGCAATGTTAATAGCAGTATTATTCTGCACACTGTGGATGACATATTGTGACAACTTGAAATAAAACGCGAGACTTTTTCATTGTTCTTGACTGATGCTGCTCGGTACATGTCTTTGGCCGGAAAAACATTAAAGGAATTATACCCTTCTTTGATGCATGTCACCTGCGTTGCGCACTTACTACATAACTGCGCTATGCGTGTGCGTGCTTATTTTAAAAATATTGATGAAATAATAGCAATGATCAAGGCAGCAACAATCAAAACAAAGATCGCAAGAAAGATTTTCATAATGCTGGTCTGCCATCTCCTCCTGCCTCTGTAATTACAAGATGGGCAACTTGGCTTAGAGCTGCCTTGTATTACAGTGAGAACCTTCCAGCTGTTCGTACCATTGTCAACAATTGGACAAGTGCAGGCCTCTTAGTCAGCAGAGCAAAAGACGCTATCAATGTGGAAAATTTGGTGCCGGACTTGGTTAAAATAAATCAATACCGGACTCTAGCAGCCAACGTAGAGTTCTTAGAAGGAAGTGCCTGCACGATAACCGAAGCATACGGACTGCTGAAGAATATGCAATTCGATGATGATCCGTGTGCAATTAAAAATCACATTAAAAAACGACTATCCAACTCTGATTTGGAAACAGTAATAAACTGTACCAACTTGACAATTGACCCAACAAGCTACGCACTATTGCAAAAAGCCCAGCCAACCTCTGCTGCTGTTGAGAGGTCGTTTTCTATGCTCAGTAAATTACTGAGAAAAGACAGAAATTTTGATGTTAAGAACGTAAAAAAATATGTGATGCTGTATTACAATAAAAAGTCCTGGTAATTATACTGTGTGGCTTTCGTTAAAAACATCATAGACAGACTGTTAATGCACAGTGCAGTTGCGACAACAACGCATTTTTTGTATTACATACTAATTGATACCGGTACACACAATGGCTCGTTTTCCTAGGTTTTGACGTCATGCGTCGCTTTGTTGCATTAGCTTCAAGGCTGAGTGATTGAGAAAATGTTTAAAGTAGGCTACCTTCTTCTTTAAAAACTTATGTAAATTGCGGATTATAAAACATTTTTAATCAAAAAAGTGCAACAAGACATAAATAATAGGCGAAAGCGGTTAGGTCAAAATAAAGTCAAAATTTTGCTAAAATAAAGTAAAAAATATATTTTTTAAATCAAAAAAAATGGCCCTAGTTATAAGCCAATCACATTTCTTTCTAAAAAATTTGTGTGAATGAGTTCTTCCCTCGTCTGTTACATCATAATAAGTTTTAACAAGTCGTGAGCTCGTTACTGGAGATATTGTGTAACACGCGAGCTAGAATATTCGATTGAGTTGCAGCTTGCTGCTGCTACTACTGCAGATACATCACAGAAAGAAAAAAAGCACCAAGCAAGCTAGCAGCCCACGTAACATTATATAATGTGTAAAAATTTACATGTATTACAGTTGAGAAGCAAAAGAAAATGAACTGAAACCAAATTCACACTACTGCATTTCTATTTATGGGAGTTTCTGTCAGAACAAACACTTTTTTGCATTTTTGGAAAACATCTCGCGTACCACTTGGAAAGCTTTTGCGTTCCACCACAGGTAAGCGTACTACAGGTTGGGAACCCCTGGTCTAAGCTATGCTCTTTAAAAGCCTCTACCTTCTTGTCGCTCACCAACTGCACTGAAGAGACCTGATACGTAGAAACAGTTTCACTGTCTGCAATTTGCTAGAAGTTCATCGCTGGCTTCTTGTATTACATCAAGAGTATATATAGGTTTACATTTTTGACTATGCTTGCGCAACTAAGTATGCTGTATAAGTGTGCACATTACAATTAACTTAAATTCAGTATTTTTAAATACGCTGATTAATCGAATATGAAACCCTAACAGAAGCAGACTACAAATAAGCCTGCATGTTTAGCCCATAAAATTAGCCTAACTAGCTGTTGCGTTCTAGCTTCCTCAACGCATATACCAAATTATATCATAAAACTCATAAATTTGACTTTAATCAACTAAAAACGCCTCATATCTGAAAACACAAAAATAAATAGAACATATACAAACAAGAACGTCTAAACTAAAGATTTATAGTGAAGCACTATTAAGACTAACAAAAGCAACTTAACACTGAACTGATATGAAACGCAACTGTAAGAGAAAAAGAATGATTGAATCCTAGTGCTTCAGGCTAATAGTAACTAACACCCAGCTATCAATCAACAAATTACAAACGACGTTTAAACCTAACGCGCCACAAATTTACATCACTAGTAGCAATAACAAGCAAACCTTAGTACCTCTTACCTTACTTTGTCTTCTGATTCTATCCGTAGCATCAGTGAAACAACATATTTTACGTTCATTAAATAAATGTCTAGTTTATCCATTTAATTTGCAAAAAAACGGTATCACTCTGACTCAATTCAATGCAAAAATATTGAAACTGGTCAGCCACTTTTTTCGAAACCGCATTTCAATGACGTTTGATCATGTACGTAAAACCTTCTTATTAGCAAGATTTAACGGTGATGAGAAGACAAAGTCAACAACCATCAAACTCCTTTCTGAACATTGTGAAACGCTCAAGGCAATGCCTACAGTACATCTTGCACTGAAACTAAGAACCAATTACTGAGCCTCTAGCGCAAGGTGTGAGAACTCTTTTTCTGTTCTGAAAACTATCATGCGAGATCGCATGCAACCAATAAAGCACACTCGGAAAGCCTATTTTGTCCAACTTGCATACAAAAGCAACTTGACAAAAAAAACTAAAATTGATTGGCAAGAAAATAACATATTTCGACAGTATAGTACCTCAAATCGTAAACTGCAATTATTTCAGTTAAACTCTGTTGATTTACTGTAATTTAAACATTTCCGTGTTCTTTGTTTCGCAAGATTGGTTTCGCACTTCTGTGTTTTTTCTTAAAAAATTTTTATTATATTAAAATTTTTTAATACTGGTCGTTCGGTGGTTTAAGTTTCAAACACCGTTTCACATCCCAAGTTTACACTATTAACCTCATCAAGTATGGCAAAAATCTCAAGTTACACTATATTCTAAATTTATCCGATCATCAACACACGATAAGTCATATCTACTTTAAGATCATGAAGATTCTCATCGTATGCCATTCAAAACATGCTATACCCTATAATGTCTTTTTCTTTTAACAAAAATAGAGAATTTTCAAAATTGCACAAGATTCGCAGCCGTACAAAATCAGTTTTAATATGCAAATTTCATTCTATTTTAGTGCCCCCTCACTTTTGGGTTGTGCCCCATCACTTTGTTTGTTGTGGCAACGCCACTGTGAGAGGCTGTACAGTTGGCGTTAGAACTGACTCTGAAAGAGTAATCAAGTTTTAACTTGTCAAGTCAACATATTTTGGCTAATCTTGCAATGCGCTGTTTAAAACAGCGTTCTAATTCAATACACTAACAAATTTTACATGCAAAAACAGGGCATCATTACAGGAGACAATAATTCAGTATCGTTAGCTAATATTTCAATGCACTTCATTATGCTTGAGATCGACAATGTACCAAATCAAACATAACTCTTCAAAAGATTTATTGACGACATTACTTGGCTGTCATATGGTAATAAATCAAATGAAAAAATTGAGCAAGCACAAACGAATACATGTATGGAGTACCGACTAAAACTCACTATTAAAAAAGTACGCACTAATGAAACCGGAAAAAACCTAGAGTTTCTGGATGTCCTTCACATGATTGACAATTCTAACAAATTCCGTTTTTTACTACTAGTTTTGTTAAAAACAGCTGCCAAAAGATTGTTTTTGAATGGCCAAAAATATTACAAAAACTCAATTTTGTCATTTTTAAATGGCAAATCATACACTATGCATTTTTAAATCTATTGTTTTTCGACGGACCTATAGGATTACGCTGATTAAATGAAACAAATAAGTTGTACCTTAACACTTTAGAAAGGCTGAAAAAGAAATGCATTGATTCTCATTTCAACAAAAAAGTGGTGGAAAGAATCATTAATTTAGCAAAAACGTGTACTGATCGTTTTTGACCAAAACCATTCAACTAAAAGAAAACTATAGAACCTATGCTGATTTGGGCGACTACTTTTTCCAATTTTCTCCAACTTACTACCTAAAAAAGCCTAGTACGAGCTAAAGCTGTGTATAGGCATCCACCTTCTCATGCCACTATACTTACAATTATAAAAAGGTAGCTCAATTAACGACTAAAAATTCTGTTGAAGGAAGTTCTCAACCTTGTAAGAAATCCGTCCTTTGCTGCCATTTAAAAAAAATATAAATATTTGGTACATGAAACCAGTACCATCACAGCAGTCAATAGTAAAACCTCTTCATTGAACCAAATCTTAGATCGTACTAACTATGGCATATACGTGGCTACATGTCCTTGAAGTCGCAAACATGTGGCTAGACAAATTGAATGCCACAATTAATATAAATAAAATGCTCTTTACTCCAATTGAGTAATTTTTGAGCTATTTTTGTTGTCATACTGTTTGTTTTTTCCTCTCATATTCAAGTGCGTTATTTTACTACTTACGTCACGGCTTCTATAGGTTATCCCTTTTATCAGTTATTATGTAATACAGCTCTTTGTTTATTTAGTAATAAGACTCTTATTTATCTCATACCTATTTTTATATAATTTTGCTTATCATATTAGTTTGAATGTAATTTGTGAGGAGTCGGAGCTAGTTTTATGACTTCTAGTTTTGATAGCTGTTCGTTATTATACTGTAGACTCGGTACTAAAATTTATTTCTGCTTCTAATAAAGTTTTGAGCATTTTAATACCTTAGTACAGCCTTTTTCGTGTAGTTCGAGTTTTTGGATTGTGTTAGCGTTATTTCAGTTCAGCGTTGAGTTTTATGATTTGTCTTGTTTGAGTTTTTCACGTAAGTACTTTTTTCCTTGTATGTTTACTAGAAACTCGGGTAGATCCGGGTTTATCTTAGGCAACGCTCTTTGACGTCCAACTTTGTTGTTGTCGGATATTTTATTTCTATTTTAGTCCTATAATGATTTTGCCCGATATTTTTTTACAGTGATTGTTTGTTTATTTGTAGTCTTGGATTGGACTACTCTATTGTTTTCTCGTTTTTTTCTTCTGGAATATACATATATATTTATTGTGGTTCTTTCCTCTGTAGTTTTTTAATATTCTAGCCACTAATGAATTTTTTGGAGGTTTTGTTATATTTCATACTTGCGGTAAGCTTTTTAGTCCTCCTTTAAATTCCTTTTTTATACTTACTCTTTCCAGTTTTTTTGCCTAAAAATAGAAAAAAACAATTTCAGGGTCTATGGTGCTTTCATATATGTGTTTATACTATTAGTAAGTTATCTTTATTTGTTTGAAAGAATATTTAATACCTTTTGTGCAATTTTTTGCAAAAACTAAGGATTCGTTTAGCGAAATCAATTTTTCTTATATCAAATAAATGTGTAAGCTGACTTGACTGCTGTTTGTTGATAGTAGACTCTTTTTTGTTTTTTTTTAAACTGGATTTTAAATTGATCCCTTATAGCATTGGGCACCTCGCACTAAATTTGGGTTCCTGGAAAGTTTGCACTGGGTTTTCCCAAATTAAATTTTACAGAATGAATAAAGAAATTTGATTTGGCAGATAATCTAGTATTACGGGATTATGTAAATTTTTTAAGTAGGTCATCGAGCTCGCATTTACAATGTTATTACTAACGTTATGCATTTTGATTGCAATTTGTAGTTTAAAAATATGAACTGTTTTGTGCAAATCTAGTTTTTTAAGCATTGGAGTGGATGGTTGTTGAAAATCACTATTAGTTATAATTTGAATAATTTTTTTTTGTGGATTAAAAAGTGGTTTTAGAATAGTTTTTGAAGCACTGCCCCATGAAGAAATACACTAGAGTATAATATAATATGGTTAGCGTTTTTCCATTTGCATACTTCTTGAGTTTACAAAATCGCTCATAATTTTTTTAATGTTTTAGAAATTATATAGTTAACATGTGATTTCCGTAATAGACTGTTATCTATCACCCAATCTAGATATTTTGTTTCACTAACCTTATTTGTGGTAGTTTGGCCAATTTTTATTTTAGAAATATGATGAACATATTTTTTTCGAGTTAGAATCATAAAGTTTGTTTTGGTATTATTGATAGTAAGTTTGTTGATCCTCATCCAGTTCATAATTGATTTTATTTTGCAAATCATGCGCATTTTTGTCCTTGGCGGTCAAGATTGCATCATCTGCAAATAAATCTGTGGACGATTTGGTTGCGTTGTAAAGGTCATTGATATTAGGGTTACCATACTTCTCGATTTAGGCGTGACAGTCCCGCTTTTTCAGGCCTTGTCCCGGTCAAATCATCGAAAGTCCCGCTTTTTGTTCAGTCAGCCAGTACATCTCGAACTATGGTATGTAAACGTTTGTCCCGATAAGTAAGGGCAAAATGATAACGAACCCTATCTCAATGACGATTCCGGCCGAAGATGACACAAAAGAGGCAGCCAAGCAAGTGCTAACCACACTTTGGGTGGAACCGAGCCTAATTGTACCCTGTGTGGAAGTGATCTCCAAAACAAAAAAAAAAGAAAAGGTCAGCAACTGGATTTGGGCATCCCGCTTTTAATCACAGGTATATTGTAGGACTAAATAATTGGTCTGATGAAAAGTGGCCATGCACTGTCCGGAATTTTGCTTTTGCAAATATGGTAACCCTAATTGATATACAAAAGAAAAGTAATGAACCCAGAGTTGATCCTTGTGGTATTCCATATCTTATGTTACACATACCAGATTTCATTTTGTAAATTACAGTATATTGTTTTCTGTTCGACAAATAACTGTTTTGTATTTGTAATGGTATTCTAAGCATTTTAAAACAGCTGAAACTCTGCAACCATTTAAGCAAAATGTTCGAATTTATTTCACTTTTCGTAAAATTTTTCTGGCTTGTGGTTGATTTTAAATTGATGGAGACGTTCATTCTGGTTTTGAACAAAACACGGCAATTTTAAAGCCTACTTTGGCAAAACTCTTTATTATTTACATATACATAAAAAAAAAAATTTGAAAGGTGAAAAATCGCACAAACCGCACAATTCTTTTGAAGAGAGAGCAGGCAAACTGCTTCTAAAAAATATAAGTTGTTGTTGTCAAAACTACAAAAACAAAATCTTCCTGATGCAAATCAAAAGCAAGCCGACGTCACCAAATTGTTTTCCTAAGAATATTTACTGCAACTTTTGTATCATTTTATCATATAGTTTGTTTTTTTACTCAAAATCTGGCAGCAAAAGTAAAACAATGCGAGATAACATTTTGTAATTCTGCTTCCTCACAAATATAACAGTAATTATGTAAATAGGACTACGTGCAAACCTATTCCCAGAAAACAAATTTGGGGTGTACGATTTAGCTTTTCAACTGTCATGATGATGCAATCGTGCTGTTGCACGTTAAAAATGGAGGTTGGGGGTCGACGTCAACTCTTGCTTATCTCTCTACGCAGCAACATAGGGAAGTTAATAGAAATGTTACCTAAGCTCCGATGGAGGTAAAGAACAACACAAAAAATAACAAATTTTATTTGGTATCACAAACACAGACATTTCTTACTTAAAAGATAAAGTACAAGGCATTTGCGCCTAAGAAAGCCTGAGGGGTTAAAATTAATTAAGCACCACACATTTTTCATTACCATGCAAACAATGAGATTGGCGATTGCTAAATAGTGATCTTTTATTTTGTAGTAGTTTTTCTAAAACTTTCAGTGAAAAACAATTTTCACTGTTGAGGGTTTGAAATCGAATGTCTAGATTATTTCTTATAATTTTACTTCAAAGCAAATCATACATACATTACTGCAACTATTTTTTTCCATTTCTTAAGACTTTTTTTAAATGCTTTCCCAACAAAATACCATCATCCACAGCCCATATTTGGAGTTTCAATTAAAAAAACCTTTATACATGCGTACCATCTGCACATACATTTTGAGAGGTCAATCAAAAAAATTTCCCTGTGCAGTTCAAAACAAGGCAGACACAATGAGATTGAGGCAATCTCAAAAACCCATTCGATTGCAATTTGCAATAAAGCAATGCTGAAGCATAAATGCAATAGTTTGAATATTTTTTCGAAATTATAACTTTACAATGGTTGTACGTATGCATCAAATGGTATAAACGATATTGATGAATATCAGCGATGTGGCACTTGAAGATCGATAAGGAAAAAACATTTGGGAGAGCAAAAAAGTTTCTGAATAATGTGTCCGTGTATAATTCGCAGCGGTATTTGAGGATTTGATTTTGAGAAATAAAAGTGCGGATTATACAAGGGGGATTACAGTAGTGCTGCCGAATCATAGGCCTATGTAGGCTACAGACTTGAAATTGGTAATGATACTGAAAGACACTTTGTAGTAATTCATTTTCTGTTGAAAGCAGTTTTAAAGTAATAAATATTCGAAAGTAATCATACAGGAACATGACTTTTAAATTTTTTAAGGATGAGAGTAACGGCGTAGCTACCCATTAGATATTGGGGATACAACAATCAAGGGCGGCAAAATATACCAGAAAGTTTTTGTTGATTATTGCTCATTCTGTAAAGTCTTGGAATGTTGACAAACCTAAGTATATGGGAAAATGTAGTGTGCACTGTGCAACTAGCTTTTATGGTTGGATACGTATAGGTAAATAACAGTGAGGTGCAAATAAAGAAACCTCTATTGAATTAAATACCTTTTCTTGCATGAGAAAAACCAAAGAAATCATTAAACCTGCTTTCAATCAGCTTTAAGAAAACAATTTCGACGTAATGTGGAGAAGACAAGCGAATGGCAATTTTCCACAAAACCAGGAATCCATTCTAAAGTAAAATTCATATTAAAAAAAATAATTCACAAGCATTACTTGTATCATCTGGATATCATTCGCTTGACTTCGCACGCACTTACTCAGTGGAATCGTGGAAGCTTTGCAAACCGTTTTGGTTGTTGCAAAAAGGGGCAAATTCAAAATGTTTTAAGAGCCACTGGTAGATTTCTTTTCTGAAGTTTAAAGCGTAGGGTGTTGATCTTGAGCTATTGCCTTCTTCGCCAACTGAAAGTTTTTTAAGCGGAAATTTGAAATTGTTTGTTATTTTTTTAAAGTGCCATGCTTGCTTTAGAACAGAGGTACAAAGTCGCTGTATGGATGGAGGTGCTTCAATGTGAGACTGCAGTGCAGCAACGATTTCGTACACTCTACAAACTTCATTATGCACCCGACCAAAACAACATTCTCAACATTCACAGAAGTATAAAAAATCTCGATCCGTGATGAATAGATGAATAGAACACCCATTCTCTCTAGTTTTGCAGACAATGCCAAAATGTAACAAAATGGCAAAAAAGTGGTTCTGAAAAACTTGATCTCCCAAAAATAAGATTCACATGATTTAGAAGCCAAATATAGCAAATAAGTTACTCTAAAAAACATGGGTCTCAAAAATAAACTGGTCTTTGTTTTTTTTTGAGATAAAACTGCCTTTATCTTCCCATTCAAAGCAAAGTGTTCCGCCAATGTTTCTGACAGTTTTAGTTGATAGACACTCGGATGATGCCGGTACTTTTGCAGAATTTGTAACACGGCCACTATTAACAATAATTTATTAAGTCCCAATATAGAAAACGATTATTTATTTTAGCCTGCTATAGAGCTTTGTTTGCAATTACTTGATTATCAAGTTGTGAAAATGCAAAAGCGTCTGCAAAAAAAGCAAGTTGAGCGTAGTAGTTACTTTTACGACTTTATCGCGCAATTTTTTTAATGAGAATGTAAAATTTTGTCAGATGGCAACTGCAAAAATGCTGTAAACATTTTGGCGCCTCACCCGTGATCGGCATGACATTACCCTTTTTCCCCTCATTCACCACTACACACCATTATGACATATTTCCTCCCTCTTGCAGGCGTCATATAATATTTGAAACGGACGCTTGGTTCTTTCAAACACCTGGAAAATTAAAAGCATGATTTTTTTGTTGTAGCTTAAAACAAACTCGTCCAAACGGTTGGTAATCAAAACGCAAATACAAAACCATTGTCTATCTTATCTATACGACCGCTTTGAATTATGAGAAAGTATTTGAATAGATATTATTAAATTTTTAGACTAAGCGTATCTACAAAAAAGCGCTTATTTTGAGCAAAATTCCCGTAGTAAATATCATAACATTTTAAATATTGTAAAGTTTGGGCTTAAAGTAGCGAGTAGCTTCCGCTACATTTTCTCCAAAGTAGCGGTAGTGCACCACAATTTTAGTCTAGTAGCTGGTTAACGGCAAGTTAGTAACCAAAAATCTTTGACTGGTGCATTTCACAGTAGCAAGCAATAAAAAGCGGATTTTTTTGATAACACATTTTTTAATTTATCAAGGATAAAACTTACGCGAAGACAATGCGATGTTGTTGTGCAGGATTGCATTCAGTGCTTTCTAAACATTTCCTTTGCAACCCCTTTAAATTTATTAAAATTATTAGCGACCATTCAAGTTGAAAAAGCAAGCTATTCAAAATAATCACTTTGGAGATGGTTAAGGATACCATTAATTTATGAAACCAGATGAATATAAGCATCTAGTCCATTGCAAATAATAGCTGTGCGTTGTATATCTTGCTTTTACATTATTGGTTTAAAAACCTACAACGTCTATAGAAGCAGTACTTGTGTGAAATTAATTTATGTATTTTGACCTCTAAAAAACTCGTTTCATGGCCCCCAGCAGTGGTGCATATTGGGTGAGGCGAATGAGGCAGCCACCTCGGCCCCCCATTTTGGAGTTGTCGAGGGGCCCCCTTTTTGGACTTGTTAAAGGACTCCCCTTTTAGAAATGCCATGTGTAGTTTTAGGCTATTTTGTGTCATTTTAAAATCGGCCCTTTGCCTCAACAATTCTGGAAGTGATGGCTATTTTGCCTTTGACAGCATTCTACCTTAGCAATCTATTTTGCTGTTCAACGTTTGTGTGTCTTCAAAATTGGCTTATTTGCTGCAGTGGACATAATATTGATTTGACGTAGTGGGCAGTGATGCCAACTATGAATAAAATGATTAGAAGTTTGAATCTTTGCTGGCAGGGTACTTCAACATGAGGCGGTATACATCAATGAGGGAGTTGGCAATTTGCACATATAAGTGGGAGTGTAAGCTAAAGGCTCCATTTTGGTCAAATCAATTTTTGTAAATTTTAATACATTAGAAAGATTGACCAATCACAAATGATTAAAAGTCACGTTTTAATATGTCACTGAAATTGACCAATCACAAATGTTCAAGGGAAAATAGAGTGCGGGAGTAAAATGTCGTTGGCGGCAAAATAGCTACTGCCTAAATAAAAACTAACATCAATTTTTTCTATTACTGATCTGGGCCGAAGGCTTTCAGCTCTTTTAACAGAAACTGTTGACAATGTGGGTTTAACATAAGGCAGTGGCTATTTCGCCGTCGACGGCAATTTACCCTTGGAATCTATTTTGCCGTGATCATTCACGTGTGTTTATATATGCAAATTTGCTATTATCGCACCAGTGACTCTGTGGTGTAGTGGATAGAGCACTGGTCTTGAGATGCCAAGGTATCGGGTTCGAATCTCAGCTGGGCTTTAAAAGAAAGGCAGTGTACACTGAAGGGGCAGGCCCGGTATGTAAATGTACAGGGCAGTGTACACTGCAAGGGAGTGTACAGGGTGGGGGATAGAGACCTGGGGGTGCAAAATTTTTTTTTTTTGTTTTTAAAATTGACCAATCAGAGACGACCAAAAGTCACATGTTTAGTACCTCATTAAGATTGACCAATCACAAACAACTCACGGCAAAATAGTCTCTGAGGGTAAATTGCCGTCGACGGCAAAATAGCCACTGCCTTAACATAATTTTTAGGGTGTAACCTCATTTTACTGATGTGATCAGTATAACTAATATTTTTAGCTGTTTGAGCACACTAGACTTTGCCTGTGATAATCTATGAAGCTATTTATCTATGAAGTCAGTCCAGATTTTGGTTTTATCAAAATGTGAATTAATTAATTCATATTTTTCATCAGCAGTTTATTGGTGTTAGTGAGGTACTTGTAAGCGGAACTAAGTTTGCTTTGAAAGAATAGTCAGTCAGTTGCATTTGTGGTTCAATATAATATGAGATATGCAAGCACAAAAATTTTTTGCAAGATTTAAAAATGTCATTTAGTTGTTTGGCATCTTTGTACTTGCTGTGTTCTGCTCAAGCCAATAATTCAATGGTAAATTTGCTAAATTTGTATATGTAGCTCTTAAGGGAAAGTTGTAAAAGGAGAATTAATTAAGTCATAATTCATGATTGGTATTTGCTATTATCTTTAGTTATAATAGTAAAACAGTAACACTTCTTAGTGGCTCTAACTCTTTACTCGTCTGGTGACTCATCCAAAGATGAAGTCTGCAACAATCATATTTATCAAAAAGATTTGCTTATTCAGATATTTATTTGTAAATTATCAGTTCGATCAAGATAGTAGTCTGTTGACTCACAGAATTCAACTTGAAATTATGCGCCTGCATTATTCATCCAAACACAACTTGAACTTATACCAATTTAATTATCAGGCGATCATTCAATTAGACCAGTGGTTCTCAATCAGTGAGCCATGGCCCATTAGTGGGCCACAGCATGCAAGTCTGGTGGGCCACTAACACCTGTGTACTTTGAAAATGGGTTTACATGCCAAATGAGGTTGAGAAACACTGGCCCAAATGAACAGCGATATGAACTAGCACATTTGCACTAGAGGCGCAATAACCTTATATTTATTTATCTTTTTTTGGAGATCAAATTCACTGCCATGATCTCTCATGTTTATCCCAGTGACATTGTAATTGTCACATCAAAGTTCTTACTAAAGTCAGTCACAAAAATTTGTGGTCCCTTGAAGTAGGCCATGACACGAAAAAATTGAGAACCACTGAATTAGACAATCAAGTGATTAGACGATCAGGTGAATACACGATCAGGCGGTTTTTGTATTGTTGACTTCCATCTATGAACCAAGCATCGCAGGAGCTCGAGCCAGCCGTCCAAAGCTATAATTGTTAAAATTCTTAGCTACCTTATTCAAATAGAATAATTGATATCATAAAACTAACTCACAACTAACTGTAGGTACAACATCTACCAGCAAGTAAAAAAGGCATGACTCAGCACAGGCAAACTATGTTTATGATGTAACAATAACGATGCTATCAAAAAAAGAAAACATAGCAGTAGTCCTTGATATGCTGTATACATTACCTCACACCAGACAGTTTTGAGTGCATCAGTTGAATATGAAGTATGAAAGTATTGCATTAAAACAAAGGTGAAACGGAAAAAAAGTAGGAACATTAATGATGCAAAAGTCAGACCGACAGATTTATTGTAATAAACAAACCTACTACTAATGCTATAGAACTTAGAGATAGGAAATCCATCTTGATGCATCCAAGTTATGTGTATTGATGAAACAGAAAATTATACCACTAGCCTTATATAATCAAGTGTTAATGAGTTCAAAGATAATAATCCAGAGGATATTGCTGTTTGTTAATTCATTGCTGACCTGTGCTCAGCAAAAAACAAGGCAACAATCATTGTAACTAAACTTCCTGTTTTTTTTTAATAGATCTAATGCAATTAAGCAGCACCAGCAATTAAAATTTTAAATTACTCCCATCTCAACACATTACAATTAAATCCAATGCTTTTTTTACAAGCATAACGTTTATAAGCATATGAAGACTCATATTTTTAGGAAGTTTAAGCTTGTCTAGCAGTATGCTAGCTAAGCATATTGCCTACCCTTATTTCACAGTAGGCTGTGGCATAGTAAAAATTGTTAGTTTTGGATGCATTTATGGGCGTATTTTTTTGTGAATTTTCACCATTGCTGTGAGTAATTATCTATACAATCACTGCACAATAGACCTATTTTGTTTCAGATGTTTTGACAAAAGAAAATGACCTATGTTGCTGCACAATGTTTAAATATTCTGCACACTTCTGTTTTGCAGCGTGTTTCATGGCAATTGAGTCACATCAAGTTTTTAAGGCACTCATGTTGCTGCAAATCAACAGAATATTCCTTACAACTGTGCTGTAATTGTAATGCTTTCGAGAGCAAATTACTCCAATTTTTTTGAAAGTGTATTAACTGTGAAATGCGGTGATTAGTTACTACTGCCAAAAAGCGTTTCAACGTTTCTAACCTATGGTTTTGATTAGTAATATATCCTAATGCATCTGCATCAATTTTTTTACAATAATCTATAGCTTACCCTGTAGCATTGTAGAAGGTAGCATTGTTTGACCGCAATTATTTATAGCTACATTAATTCTTCGGAGGGGCCCCTTATTAGAATTTTGCCTCAGGCCCTCAATTTTGAATATCCACCACTGGCTCCCAGTTTGGGAAGTCCTGGTGAAGTACGCATTCAAATGTCATCGTCTTGTTATTTTCATCTGACTTATGTTTATATAATTTTTTCTACTTGGATGTGTATTGATCTGTTGAAGCTTTTGTTTGATTTACTCAATATTTTGGTGTTCTATGTTTAATCTGTACCAGTATCCATGATACCAGGTACCAGTAATGTTTTTTTATGTTTATTTAATATGCTGTCGACTATTTAACACTTTACCCTTTCATTTGGTTATGAGGTTTAGTTGGTTGGACTGCAGTTTATGGTTGAGTGTTCAAACCCTCTGATGGTTGTGTTTTCTGCTAGGCTGCTCTTCTAGTTTCAAACACTTTTTTTAGGGAAGCTTGAGGTGTCTTAGCTATTCACTAGTGGCCAAGACAAAATGCCTCATGTATTGTCAATTGACAGTGAGGACTGATGGTAGCATTACTAATCTTGCACTTGACAGTAGTCTGAATTCTAAACCCTGCAAAAAAGTAGTGGTAGGTGTCTTAAATAATGTTTGCCTATGACCTTGAGTTATCTTTAAAAGAAGGTTGGTTATAACTTGGAAAAACTTGTTGTGTTCTTGGAAAAAGCTTTATATAACGATTTTTCTGCGTGTGATAAAAATACTCTGTCAGTAGTAGGTCTATTTAATGGTAACTTCAAAGAGGTTCTTAAATACAAAGTTGTCCTTAGATTTGTAGGGCCAACAGATCTTCCAATTACCAATGTTAGAACCCATCATGCTTGTATAGCATGACTTGTATATACTGTGTTGTGCTTGAGCTTTGATAGCACTGACAATAAGACTCATGTTACAGGCTCCCAGTAATTGTGTTACAGTTGACCTGCTACTGTACTAATTTTGTCACATATTTGTAGTGCATATCAGCATTTAGGGTTGGGGATAGGGTTAAGGTTAAAGTTGGGATTGGTCAGGTATGGTTAGTGTAAGGGTTATATTCAGTTTGGAGTTAGAATTACAATTACCATGAAACAAAATTTCTGGCCACTACGCTCAGATATGTTGTTTTAACTTTTGAAGGATCAATGTGACACATGTGGAAATTATTAACAATTGTTGTGTCGTCATTACATAATTACCAATTGTCTAAAGTCTATTTTATTGTTGCTACCAAACAATCCTAAAATTGTTTCAAATGCTATGAATTAAAATCTTGTGATCCTATAAGGGTGTAACTTATTTTGTAAGGTTGTCATTTTGTTATAGGGGTATTCATTGTCTAGGTTTATCTGATCAGGTGGACAATCCCTGGGTGGTACATGTGGTAGGCCTGGTTAATGATTGTTTGCAAAACAATGGTTTGGAGTTGTTTGTAATATTTTCGTTTAGAGCATGTAACAGCTAAATTGTCTTGCATGGTTTTTATGAGTAGTATATCAAGTTCTGCCGTGATCAAACTTTAAGCTATTTGTAGCATTTTGTTTCATGTAAACAAAGCAAAATGAATTACAGTATTATGATTAGACCAAACAACTTTTGGCATAGTCTACATGTATCTTGTTTTTGTGAAGTAAGTATAAATTTTAGTAAATTTCATGTCTTAGCAGTGTGATGCAAGTAATTGTGCATCAGACTAGTAATCAAAAAACTTCTAGTCAAGCACTTACAGTGTTGCATTGCTGCAGTATGGCTGATCAAAGCCAGCATTTGTTTTAAAGATCACGTTTCAGGTTCAAAATATGTTCATCAATGGATGACTACTGACTTGTGACTATAAGGTTGTTTTGCAGTCAGTCAAAGCATATTCATTACATGTTTGATAAGATGGCAGCATTTAGTTTTATTGCAAAGGGTTCTGCTTATTGTGGCCCTTCAACCATTGTAGGCAATTTTTCTAGAACAAAACCCGATTTGCAAAGCATGTATCTTTGTTTAAAATTGCCAAGCCTCTGCTTTTTGTGGCCATCTGTTGTGCAGAGTTCGTTTTTAATGTTTGTGTTTTGTTCGCAAACAATTGCTATCTGTTCAAATAAGATATTGGATCATCTTTATAATCAGTCATGATTTCTCACTCACAGAGGAATTACCCTTGGCATTAAAAATATAAAAGTCTCAATGCAGCCAAAAACAGCAAACCTGGATGAGTATTTTAAATAATTCTTAGTCCAGACCACTGCAAACAATTTTGAAATAAATTCAAACAAGCAATTTTTAGTTTTGGCTGTGTAGTGGTTTACTGTCTTTGACTCCAGGCTGAGATAGAACAATCATGAAATGGATAAAACAATTTATTTTTAAAACTCTTTTGCCAACTAAACTTAAAACAAAAATCTCCAATTTCAAAATTGTCTCCAAACTCTAAAGAGGCAAATCATTAAAAAATGTAAAACGAAACTACATCAACTACTAATTTGCTAAAGGGTTTCAGGAAAGTAATTCTGACAGCTCCATGCTCAAGTGTTCTGGCTCTATGCTGCTTAGACTGAAGAAACCCTCTGACTGCTATACTCCTAAATACTTTTGAGTGTTGATTTTTAAGTTTCGATTATTGTGGCCTTCTGTGTAATATAGGCCATGGGGTTAGACCTGAAGTAGTCATAATAAATATTGTGTAGCTACTTGTATTATTATTGTTTTCATCATCTGTTTTCTTTTATCTCCCTCATAATTCATTTTACAATGCAGCATTCTCAGCACTGTATTAAGCATATGTACATAAAATTTTGTTTGATTCATTTGGCTGTTGTATGATATGGACTTCATAGATAGAGATACCTTTGGCCTCAACCAAAGTAATTGTTACAACAGATCTAGACATGATCGAGGGGCATCAGTTGCTTTTACACAAAAATGAGGCTAGGGTTAGTTGACATCACAAAACATGGTTTTGTACATCATGCACATCACACACAGAGACGTGTACTATTCAGTGAACCTATTCTAGACTAGCTGGCAAGCAAATTAGCTAAATTAGTCTTGGCAGCAGTAAGCTAATGTTTGTATAGGGTCAATCATTCAGCCTTCTTATACAAAGTTGAGTTAAGATTATCACGATTGAAAAGTTAGCAAAAATTCAGTTTTACAGGCTATCAGTATAGCATGCAGCCTACTCAGCTCCACGTAGAAAAAGTTTTATTGGGTTCTGGTACAGTGTGAAGCAGAAAAACTTCTTACATTTAAAATTTTTGCTGTGACAATGCTGTTGCAGGTAAACAGATTGTTAAACTGAGTTTGTGCTGTTATTAATGTGCCATTTTGTTTTTCAGAACCAATCATACAAATAACTAGTGATTGGGACTTTTTATTTTTTTTCTGTATACAAAATGGTGTGGACATATGCTCACCGTACATTTTTTAGGGAGAATTTTTTCCCAGATAGATATCTGTTGCTGCTATCCAGAGAAATTTTGGCAGTTTAGTTCAAAAACTAATTTTGAACTAAACTGCCATGATGCTGTTCCCAATTGAAAATCTACTTCTCTCGTTCAGTAATATCATAACAGAGCTGCAGGCTCAGCATTAAAATGAAGATCTACTGGAAGACCTCAACATGTTCGTACTCCATAGAACATCCAAACTCGGCAATAAAATGATGAGAACTTTCCCTAAGTACTAAAGGAATTGAGAGTTTGGGAGACTGCAAGGGACTTTGCAGTCTACATGTCAGTAGTCATCCATTCATCTCATTGCCATCAGCGCAAAATAAGTATAAAACTAAAATGTAAGCTTTTATGCAAATGCTGGTTTTACTTGGCCATGGTGCAATGCATTGCTCAATTCGCAATCTTTTGATGACAAGTGCCACACTCAGTTGACTATAATTATGCAACGTGCAAGCTGGTATCAAGCTGTGGTAAGTTGATTGTTATGCAAAAAACAAAATTACCAATTTTAAAGCAATTAATTTTTAAAAGTGGATACAAAGAAATCTTTTTCATCACTTACATTTTGTGAATTGTCCCGTGCTTGTCTCAAAAAATAATTTCTGTCACTTTTAAAAACTGTTATTTTAATGTTAGTTACGTTTTGATTTATCAAAACATGTTTACAAGATTTTTATACAGCTTACTTGTATACCGCATTTTGATTTGTGCAAAGTTCTCCAGACCACCCTGGCCTATTTTTCCTATCCTTGAAACCTGCTAATCAAGCTTTTTGTCTTTTTCATCATACTTCTTTTATGATATATTCACTTTTTTTTCTTAATACTCATACACTTCGCTTCTCTTCAAAAATTTCCAATTTCCAAATCTTACCTGAAATTTTTGTAGCCCAATGATTTTTTGCACCCCCTGCCCATTTAACAGTTACCAAGGAGTGGAAACCAATTCAATAAGCTTTTTCATAATATAAGTTTATGGAGCATTTATTCTTTTGCGGGTAGCATGCCCTTATTTCCGACCTTAGTTTTTAGACATGAGGGGTCCCCAACTTTGGTTTAAAACATAGACTGGCATTAAAAAGTCGCCTTTTATAGATGCTGGGTGAACAGCCTCTCTATTCTAGCTGGTGAAGCATAGATTTAGAAGGTGTAGTGGTACTGCTATGTAAGTTACCCAATACCCATGCTTTACAGTTTATATCTTATCGTGTTGGTCTGCTGTGTCACTTATGGACAAAAAATCTGTATGCTTTGATAACTTTTAAAACTACTCAAGTGTACATTTAAATGTGCTAAATGATACAGGTTGTCCCAAAAAATGTTTACATTCTTTGAATCATTATAGCCTAATCAAGTTATTGATTTTGACTTGTAAATAAAATTGATACAAGAGAAAGAATACACATTTATAGAATTTTAGAGAAAAATATACAAAAACATATAAAATTAACCCTCAATAAAATAAAAGACATTTGGGGCAATTTCAGAAAGTTCACGTATTAGTTTACTTAAGTACTCAAACTGGTTGCCTTACTATTCAATACGCAT
The DNA here is from genome assembly GCA_963675345.1 of Trididemnum clinides. Lineage (NCBI taxonomy): Eukaryota > Metazoa > Chordata > Ascidiacea > Aplousobranchia > Didemnidae > Trididemnum > Trididemnum clinides. Next base: position 40,295,788 of record OY776287.1, on the reverse strand, counting down.
TTTGTATCTTTAAGAAATGGACCTAGAAACTTCCAGCAGCATTTCCTCTGGTATTTGAGCTCATTCTTTTTCAATTGCTACTCTCATTTTAACAATTGTTTCAGGTTTCCTGCTGCAAATTTTGCCTTACACAAATTTACGGGTGTCAAATCTGGTAAACTAAATGAATGTCTAACTGTACCTCTTTTTCCAAACCATCTGTTTTGCATATTTTTATTCAGATAAGTTCTCACATGACGATGAAAGAGGCAGATGCACCATCTTTGTAAAAGTAAAAGTCGGCATCTCAAAATTATTCTTGCTGGTGCGGTGTAACAAATTCTTGTAACAGGTGGATATAGTGTGTACACATTTTTTTGGGGAACCCTGTATAATTTTCCAATATGCATATATTTGTACTTTTTTAGGCTTTGATGTATATTCATACACACCATTGGTTTGTTCAATAATTTGGGTATATTTTTTAGATTCTATTTAAAAAGGTCTTATTTATTATGCTTATTGTGATTTAAAGTTTTGAGACAACATGGAAGTAATTTCTGGTTCTGTTGATGGTAATCTTTTTGCATCTCTTCGTCAATATGAATCAGAATTTTCTGAATTTAAACAAGATGTTTCCATTTTGCAGATGCAAAATAGAGAGTATTTAAAGACGGTTAAGATTGTAACAGATGAAAACAATAAACTTCATGAGGAAATTCAACGTTTGGCTGAAGAGCAAATAACTAAGAATTTAGGAGATAGATCAGGTTGGAATAATGAAGAAACTATACAAAATCTTCAATCTCAGCTGGATTTGGCTCGCCAAGAAAGAGATGCGGCTATTAACATGAATAAGGAAACCACGCAACTTCTTGACAACATTCGCCTAGAAAAGTTTAATCAAGTTCATAACAACCGAGCAAAGGGACTCATGAATGATGAGACCAGATTTCAATTGAAAAGCTTGGAAGAAGCAAATCTGCAATTGCAAATACTTGTTGAATCTTTACAACAAGAAAACAAAAGTTTATCTTATGCCTCAAGTAAACAGATAACAGAACTGCAAAGTAGTCAAGAAGCAAATCGGGATTTAAAAAAGAAATTAGTTGAAAGTACAAAAAAGTTTGAAGAAAGTAGCAATAGTGTTGCAGTTTTATCTACCCGCTTAGAAGATAAGGAGAAGAAATTACTTGAATTAAAACAAAAAAATGAAGATTTGTTGCTTGAAAATCAGAAACTTGAATCATCCATGGTTGAAGCAGAAGATAAATTAACTAGAGCATTAGAAGATGTTTCAAGTTTTCAGACAAAAGTTGATGAGCTTAAAGTGCAAAACTTGGCTTTGGAAAACTTGAATCGTGGCATTGAAGCGAAAGAAATGAACTACCTAATGCAGATTCGAGAGAGTGCTCAACTTCTTGATGATGCCTTGCTATCTCGTGACTCTGCTGTGTCTAAACAACAAAAAGTGCAAGAAGATCTTGACAAAGCATCTGCTTCTATGGAAGCGCTGGTGCAGGAAATGGCAAATCGTGTGGGATGTGAAGTAGATAAAGTGAAAATTAGTTGTAATGTTAAAATCAGAAAATTGATGGACGAGATTGAGCTGTTGGAGTTGGAAAATACAAATCTTCGTTCTGAAGCTGATCGAGCAAGACGAGATAAAAAATCTGCTGAAGAAGAACTAGATATTGTTCAACAGCAACGCGTGGATTATCAGGATCAGATGCAGATTGAAAACATTCAAAGACGTGCAATTCATGCAGAAAATGCTAGAGATGATCTCCTCATTGTAACTCAAAAGCTTGAAGAAAAATTAAAGCATTTGGTATTGGAAAGCGAAGAAGAAAAGAAACAGCTTGTGAAGGTCAATCAAATGCTGGTACAGAGGATACAAACTTTGGAACGAGAAAATGAAGAGAATGATCATAAAAAATTACAATTACTTGAATTGCTCAATCAGCACAAAAATGAAAATCAGAAATTGAAAGAATATTCACAATCTGCTCGTCTCCTTGCTTCCAAAGAATTTTCAGCTGCTCAGCATAATCTGATGAAAGAGAAAAAACAACTTGAAGTGAAACTGAGTTGTGTAGAAGGAAACCATCACGTCAGTTTACGTAACTTGCACAAAATGTTGGCAGATCAACAACGAATTGTTGCTAGATGGAGAGATGAGAGCAAACACATGAGCAACGCTTATGAAGATAAAGTAAAAACTTTGGAGTCGCAACTGTCTGTAAGCAAAAAGAGATGTCAAGAACTTGTGAACAAATTGAAGTATTTGCCATCATCAGCTACAGAAGACATTTTTAAGTTGAAAGAAAGCAACAGAAAATTAAAAGCAGAACTTCACCAGTCGCAATATAGAACATTAACACTTCTCAACACCAACAAGCATTTAACTGAATCCACCATTAACAATTCTGGGTCGCACAGCTTGAACTAAATTTGTGACTTCCTTGTCAGGGATGCCAGAAGTGGAAACAAGGGGGCAATCACCCCCCTGCTTTTACTAGGGTGGGCAACGCCCTCTTCCCGAATAAATGCTGTTTTGAAGGAGATTGGAGCAATTTTTGTACAATTTTAATTGATTTTGTTTAGGAATCAACTTGTAATAAAAACATTTTTTGATTTTGCGGGCAATAATTTGTTTTGCTGGGAGGTCAATTTGAGAACGTACCCGGCCGTGTGCCCGTATCAAAAAGTGAAAGTGTCCTTTGTTGTTCCCTCTAGTCCTCGGTACCTTTCGGCCTCCTTTTTTGCAATAACTTTGTGTAAAGAACAGCATTGTTGGAATGACTTCCCTTAAATGGAAGGAAAGTCATGAAACAATGACGTCAAAAGTCCAGTTTGAAAAAATTTACCGAAGTTGGTGCTTTATGGTGCGTAATATTTTAACAGTTATTGTGGTTAACAGTGGGCATATTTCGCCAACGTTACCTATTGACTTTGTTTGCTGTATGACGGTTAAGCAACACGTAATTGTAGTAACCATTCAATCTTTACAACAGCTTGGTAGTTTTTGATCCAACTTATAGCGTGTAAGCATAGGCGCGTATAGTTTAGCCCTACGTTTTTAGACTTTATTTTTTTCTTATCACGCCCCACTATTTTGAAGGACAGTGTAAACTCAAGGTCGGCCTCATTTAAGCTTTTCTTTCAACTATTGATGTGATATTATTACAAGGCTTTACAGTTGTCTTTGTACCACTTGTATGTTGGCGTATATGCTGTTGCATTTTATTTTCGATTTGTTGGTTTTGTTTGGTTTGTTAATTATTGTTTATATTCTGTGGTTTGTAAAAGTACCGCTGTGTTATATATTGGTGGGGGGCAGTTGACTCGGTGACTTTAATGGTCATTTTTTCCGCATCCTTACCAAGTGGATTATGATCATATTGCAAGCCTTTGTTTTTCACTCAATTACATTATGTGTACTGTCAAAAGTCGTCAGTTGTGACTTGCGCGAAGTGTGCTATGCGGTATCTATGTCCTTGATAGTAGATATTGCTTTTTTTACTGTTTGATTTTACAAGCTGTGGACCTCTAGACCAGTGTTTCCCTAACTTTTTTGTCTGTTGGCACAGTAAAAAAGCTAAACAAATTTCGCAGCACAACAGCCACATGAATCAATTCATGCTAATCGCCAGTAGCATTACAGGTGACAGCGAGAAAGGTGATGACTTTTTTTTGGAGGTCACCACTTTTTCAGGCAACATAAAACGATCTCCGACGTTATTGACTATTATTCATGGCAGCATTTACTCAATTTTTGCTGATGAATATTAAGTATTTTAAGTATAAATATAGAGTAAAAAGAAAACCCGCGGCCCACTTGTAAATCGTCCACGGCACAGAGTTTGGGAAACACTGCTCTGTCCCCTTTGGCCACCTTTCATTAATGAATCATAATTGCCGACAATGCGGTTTGGTGAGTTGGGCTCGCGGTAGCGGCAGTTGATTGCCCGAACCTCTTTAATGGCTCTGCTGTTGTGCTTTTGGAAAGGTTCCGTTTGATAATTTCTTCGGCTTGGCTCCACTGCGTGTGGTGAAAATATTAATAACTTTGAAAAAAATACTTTGCTTAGCAGATTTAATTGTAAAATGCTTAAATCATGGATGTGCAAACTGCGGCTCACGGGCCAAATGAAGCGCGCAAGTTGAAATTGTGCAATCTGCAGAAGACTGTAACTGGTGGCCCGCGTCCACAGATAAGTTTTTCTGTACAAAAAAGTATTAAGTCTTTTCTTTTTGATATTGATCTCCAAAAAATGTAATAAAGATTGTGGAAAGTTCCAAGTCCGGCCAGCGCTATCTTCCGGTTGCGCGAAATTGACCCCGCTTGCAAAAAAGTTTACACATCCATGGCTTAAATCAAAAAATGCGGAGACTTGGTTTGAAGATAGACTTTGCTTTGGATTAGGTGCATGTTAAGTTTAGTTTATTACAGTTATTCGGTATCGTATAATGTGGGTCTCATCGAGAAGGAAACCGAGAAACTTCTCATTCCAGTAACCCCCTATTGTTAGCAAAAATGTTTGTAGTTATTGAAAGCACTTAAAATGTTATTTTTTTTTAGTCATTTACTAAATATAGCAGTGAACAATATACTTGAATTTTGTAACAAAACAAGATCTGTAATTTATAACGCTTAGAGGCCATAGTATTTATGCTGGGTTACCCCCACTTTGAGACGGGAAATTGCTTTATTCTAGCTTTTGTTCCCTAATTATATTTGCTCTGGGTGTGGCTTGGTCCTGTAGCCTGTGTGGTCTTGTCATTGGATGGAGGAAGAGAAGAACTTGTTCTTTCGACCGTATATTTTGGTGCAAGCCTGTAGGATATTTAAATTCAGTGTTGTTGACCACACGTTTCTTTTTCAAGATTTGCGGATATCAGTAGCAACTGAAGATTTAATTTCTTGTTTCTGGTAAAAAAATTCATCAAACAGCAACTGATTGGAGCTGCTGATGATCATTTCTGAAAAATTCTTCCACCCGTCACGAATCAAACACGCCTCCTTTCCCAAAAGCAGATTCGTAAAGAGGCCTTCCATTGATTGGATGAATGAGCTTCGTTAAAATTAGAAAGGGATTACCTCTGTAAACTAGTTTATGGTAGAATTTTGTAAGGCGTTAAAATTAGCTCTTGGTTGAACTGCTGAAAACAAAGTCATCGATGCCGCGTGCGCTCTTAACTGAGCAGTATTTGGTAGAGACTGCCGTTGAAGCCGTCAACAATAAAGTTGGTCGCTTTGGTTTCCGTAACTTCTTTCCTATGAAGACCGAGATTGATAGGTTATCGAGAGCAGGCATCAAGGCAAATTAAGAGAATATTTGCAATTGGTTTTCGCAGATCCAGATTAAGTACAGCATATCTGCGATTAATGAAAAAGTGAATTTTTACCCTCAAAAAGAAGGTACTGTTTTGTCTATTTTCAAAGGTGACCAACGTTTGGAAACCACAGTAGGCCCAGTCCAGATTAGCATTTGTTGGATTTAGGGATTTTTACAGATTTCAAAAATAAACTCTTTCTGCCACCCCACACCAATATTGATATCTTCAACTTTGATATATTTGTCTGGAAAAGTAATACAACAGCAAACACGGATATAAGAAACAAGCACACCATACATGCACTTTTTTTCCAGTGAGAACGCAAAAAGTCATATTTCCGAGCCCAAGACAATTGTCGCGGTCGTCGAGTGTTTATCCTCTCACTAAATCTCTACTAGCAAGCGCAACTCTGTGTGTTCTCCTTCGAAACTGCTGGGTGTACAAACATCAAACTTGACACGACTGATCACCACTACGGTATAGGCCTATGAGTCATGAGGGGATTCGCCACATCATAATCAATATCAGCTTTTTTTAAACTTTGTATTACTTGATGAAGTAAAACTGTTTTTGCTCAAACGAAAACCAAGTTCTATCCCTTCCGGGTTTAGGATGGCGTCACAGCTAACGCTTAATTGCACAATTTGTTCTCTATATTTTCTCAAAAAGTACTGACGGTAAACATGCAATTCATAGCTTTTTCGGAAATAGTAACAAAGTTCAGTACAGATAGTGATACTGTTTCGACCTATCAGATCTTTTCAGTGCAGTTGGTGACCGACAAGAAGCTAGAGGCTTTTAACAAAGCATAGCTTAGACCGCCACACTTGTGGAATCTATACTACATCCACTTTGATGAAAGGTCTGTCAGTACTCTGCGAAGCCGTTTTAAGTTATTCTTTATTAAAAGCCTCTAGCTTCTTGTCGGTCACCAACTGCGCTGAAGAGGCCTGATAGGTCGAAACAGTGTCACTCTCTGCAGTTTGCTAAGTGCATTGCTAGCCTCTTGCATTACTATAAGTAACGAAGTACTTTTGATAAAAAAAAACTTTGACAACTATTTGTGCTGAATTGACAATGCAACAACCGGTTCTTATTTTAAGCATTCCAAGCACACTTGTCATATTTTTCTTGAACGCTTCAAACTCGCTCAATGATGTGTCTGATACGATTAAAGAGAAAAAAAAACAGCAGGCAGCAGCTAGACGTACAGTTTTTATTCACTGTTTTTTTGAAAGCAAACAAGTGATATTTAGTAATGGATGCGATACTTGAAATTTATTTTAAATCAATACCGATGCTCGATACTTTATAGCATGTTAATCTGATACCGACACTCGATGTATTATTGTCAACTTCATTCGATACCAGTATCTAGATACTTTGCAGTTCTTGTACATGGGACCGAAACGCCGAATATATTTGCTGGTTGCTCTAGGCTTCTTGGGAAATAATGAGTGGAGAAATTTCCACGTAAAATAGCTTAGTAGTTTTTTTTAATCCGGTAAAGAAATAATCGTATTTTTGGTTTTCGACACAGCTGGGCTTTAAACCCGTTTCCTTCCGTCTGATCGGTTTATTTTTTGTAACAACTTTAGCTGCTTGCCTTCTTGATTGCCTGGCAAGTCGGTTGCATACTTTTCATGGTTGGAGGCAAGTCAATTCCACAGGTTTGACTGAGCGCTGACTGGTTGCTTGGGACGGTGTAGAGTGACCCACGTCTCTTTTTTACATCATTTTTTATTTTTGGTGTCAACATGTTGGCTGTTTTCTGAATTACATTTTTTGTGGATCATCGGCATTTCGTGGAGATAATTTTTGACGTGTACGTTCATAGTTCGGTAAGAAATGTTTTTTTTTTTTGATACAAAATAGTACTAAATTGCCTATTGTTTGTGTCCTATTACTGTATGTCTATTTGGTATTTGTGCATGATACGATTGCATATTTTTCAGAAAACCGCTTTTGTCTTTATTATAGCCTCAATGATTATTACAACTGGTCTGGTTGTGAGAAATCACACAAGAGCGCGTATTTCGACTAATAACTTATACAGTGAGGCTGGCAAACCTATCACCGAACTCCGCTGCAGTTGAATGTACGAAATAGAGTAACAAATATCAAGGTTTTATTGATTTAAGAGCTTTTAAGACGAAGATAGTACATTAAGTTGACAATTTCGACCCGAATTCCTGTCTGTCAAACGGAGAATTTCTAGTATACAAGTCAGCTTCGTCTACAACTGAAGGCCAATTATAACTGGGCGCATAGTTACTACTAATTCCTTTATTCAATTGTTGTAATGAATGAAAGCACGTAATGTTGTTTATCAATGATCAACCGAAACGTTTATGCCACAGTGTGGGATACTGCTCGGCACCTGTACCCCAAATATCATTTCCGCCGGCTTACGATTTGATCTGTGTTGTAGACGGCGAGATATAGCCGTCCAATGATATAGTTGATTTTGATCAGAGATATTTCGCCTATCCAACTCCGACATATCCGAGCGATTCCGTTTCTGTTGCTAAGAACTCAAAAGATGTGACTGGAAAAACTAAATCAGCTCGAAACTTTATTTATACATTAATACGCTAAGACAAATGCATTTCGCTATAAAGCATCATCAGTGCTGTAAAAGAACAATAAAAGCAACTAAATCTAAGGTTCCAAGCAATAGCTCTACTGACAAATCTACACTCATCACATAAGTAATTATATATCCAGCGTATCAAAACAAATAATTTCATATTGTAGTATTGCAGTATTACCCACAAGGCAGCAGACCATTATGACGAAAAAAATACGATTAAAACGCAGGCTGGTAGTAGACTAAATTTAAAGTAGTAAAAAATATTAAAGCACAGTGAGAATATTAGATAAAATCAAGATACACTAGATCAGCTGAGCTACTTTATTATAAGAAAAATCGATTTCGCCCTATACAGGCATTTTCAATTTCTATGTAAAACGAAAAAACAAAATGCATAAACCAACTTACCGTAATTATAAAATAAGAAAACAGAACTGACTATCTCACACTGGTTGAAAAATAAAAATACAAAGCTGGCTAATAATATTTCGTGAACTTATTTATATGAACGGGAAATAAACTAAGAGGGTTGACTAACTACTCACTTGAACAAAACACTACATAATGCTATTCCTCGACTAAAACTAAACAGATTTTTGCATTAAGTATGCGATACCATTTGGCTTCATTTGTGAAAGCCCCTGAAAGCCATTTGGCTTTATTATGAAGCCAAATGGTATCGCATACTTAATGCAAAAATAAATATTAATAAAATGATTTTACCTCGCATATAACCTAGTATTATTTCTCACTGTACTTTAATATTTTTTACTACTTTAAATTTAGTCTACTATCAGCCTGCGTTTTAATCGTATTTTTTTCGTCATAATGGTCTGCTGCCTTGTGGGTAATACTGCAATACTATAATGTGAAATTATTTGTTTTGATACGCTGGATATATAATTACTTATGTGATGAGTGTAGATTTGTCAGTAGAGCTATTGCTTGGAACCTTAGATTTAGTTGCTTTTATTGTTCTTTTACAGCACTGATGATGCTTTATAGCGAAATGCATTTGTCTTAGCGTATTAATGTATAAATAAAGTTTCGAGCTGATTTAGTTTTTCCAGTCACAGCATTCAATGATATAGCGGCTAAATACTAAACATCTTTATAGGAACTTGATTGCGATCTAGAACGCGTTTGTGGTCGGTAACAACTTTGAAATTAAATATCGATACAACCCGTCATTGTGTAAAAAAGCGCAAAGTCTAATGAACAAATGTCAAAATTGACATCGCTCTGATTATGAAGAGTAAAGCTTTGCGAAATGCTTTGAATGGTACATCTGAATCGGCTAAACCAATTCCGAACTAAAAGTACTTTGAGATCTGGACCCGGTTAATAAACACAAATGTAAATCGTCACTATTCTAAGGAAGCAGCTGGCTACCATGATTGGGGAAATCTGGATAAGTTGATACACCCAAAATATTTTCTTAATTCATGTTTGATTACAATCAACTTTTATTGCCTAACTATGCCCTTCAACCATCTCAAACCTAACGTAAAGTAGTAGTAGTAGTAGTAGTGGTTATTCAGTTTTTATTCGGTGTTGTCCCTTTAACAGAGATGGTCGGATTTACCCCATTCCTTGTGCAATTGCTCGCACTCCATCCCTCCACTTGTCTCGTCTCAGGGCATCCTCCTTCTTCAAACTGATCTTTGTCTCCTCCTCCACTTGCTTCTTCCAGGTCTTCTTCGGTCGTCCTCGCTTTCTCTTGCCACTCACTTTAAGATTCAGAGCAACCCTCAAAACACTCTGGCCATGCCTCCTCAGCACATGTCCATACCATCTAACTCCATTCGCTGTTGCTAACCGCTCTATAGTTTTCTTCAATCCCAACATGTCCATCTGTTCTTTAGTCGTCTTCCTGTCTACCACTTTCTGACCGCACATGGCTTTCACCATAGCTCTCTCCGTTCTCCTCAAAATTGCTTTTTCATTTCTTTTAGATACCATGTCTCACTTTCATACAGTATTGCTGATCTTTCACAACAACAATAGACTTTACCTTTCATCTTCAGAGGAAACCTATTTCCAAGCAACAATTCTCCACATTCTCTGAATCTTACCCAACCGATTCTTACTCTTGCTGTAGCGGCCACTTCACAACCACCACTAGCATTTAGTCTGTCTCCCAAATAACAAAATCCATTCACTCTCTCCACTTCATCGCACAACTTCTCGATCGAATCCATCGTCCCTTCCATTATTCCTTTACATTTCGAGCAAACAAAATGCATTGCCAACCTAGCTGTAGCTCTCTTTATTTTTCCACATTTTGTGCACAACACTGAATTGGCCATGACTCTCCTCCCACAAACTTCTCATGGATCTATTGTGCTTTTGAACAGTTCGCCTTCTGACCCGCTTACCATTAATTTTGTTTTTCTGGTGTTGACCTTTAAACCTTTACTTTCCAGTGCATCCTTCCAATCCTAAAACCTTTCCTTGAAGTCTTCCATGTCTTCGCTCATGACAACAAGGTCATCTGCATATAGCAATTCATTAACCACAACTCTTCTTGCATTTTCTGTAATAACGTCCACCACTATTGCAAACAATAGTGGCGACAGCACAGATCCTTGATGTACATCAACTTTTACTTCAAATTCCTCTGAATATGCAGATCCCACCCTCACTCTTGTCTTTGCACCATCGTACAGGCTCATAACTGCCCAAACCAATTATTTCTGGTGGACCCTTTCTCCTCATGGCCCACTCCATCACTTTTCTTGGCACTCTATCAAAAGCTTTTTCCATGTCAAAAAAACACATTTACAACTTCTTGTTCTTTTGATATTCCTCCTGCATTCTTCTCACAATGAATATCGCATCCACTGTTCCTTTTCCTGGCATAAATCCAAACTGCATTTCATTCAAATTGACTAGCGTTCGTATTCACCTCTCTAGCACTCTTTCAACAATTTTCAGTCCATGTTCTAGCAGTTTCACTCCTCTATATGATCCGCAACTCATCACATCACCCTTTCCTTTAAAGATAGGTACAATTACACTTGTTTTCCACTCATCAGGCATTCCTCTACCATCCAATACACGCTGGCATAATTCCATCATCACTTTAACTCCGATTTCACCACTTGCAACTATCATCTCCACATTTACTTCAGATGGTCCAGTTGCTTTTCTTGATTTCATACTTTGAATTGCTTTCACAATTTCATTACGAGCCACTTTTTCCACTGGTTCTTCTACTAAACCAGTTTCCACCATGCGATCCCATTCGTTCTCTTCATTCATGATCTTTTCCATGTGTTCCTTCCAAATTTTTGCCCTGTCTTCTTCAATAAAACCCAATCGTCCGTCTCCTCCTCTCAAGCCCCTTCCTCTTTCCACACCCTTCCCTTCCTTTTTCATTCTTCTAAGGAAGTAGAGAACACTATTAGAATTCTGATATAAATCATTCAATTCCTGATTAGCTTCCATTCTCATAGCTCTAGCAACAATTTTTTTCGTTTGATTTCTTATACGTTTGTATTGAGTCTTATTTTCTTCTGATGGAAACCTGCACAGCTCTTTAAATGCCGGCTTCTTTCTTGCTATGGTATCCTTGAACTTTTCATTCCACCACCACATTTCTCCGTGATCTCTCCTAGACTTTTACTTTCCACACAGTTCGTCACATGCCTTTAGAACACTATCCTTGAAAGTTGTCCACAAATCAGGCGCATCTGTGCTCACTAGTTCTTTTGCTTTTTTTCCAAATCTCATTCTTGTTCGGTTTTGATTCAACTTCCAAATCTTTCTTCTTATGATCCGTTCCTTTCTCACAACCTTTTTTAGAACCTTTTCATCTAGATCTACGACCACCAGCCTGTGCTAAAGTTCCCATGGAATCACTTTTACATCCCTTATATACTTTTTGAATTTTTTTTTCTCACAAGAACAAAATCAATTTCTGTTCCACATCCACCGGCACCATAAGTGATTTTCCTTTCGTCTGTCTTTTTAAACCAAGTATTTGCCAAAAGTAGATAAAATCATAATACGTCGCATCAGCTGAGCTTACTTGTTATTCGAAACATCGATTTCTCCCTCACACAGACATTTTCAATTTCTTTGGAAAAACGAAATGCATAAATCGACTGGCCGCAGTTATAATGTTTTAAAGAGGAAACGCAACAGGCAACTAACGATCTCTTAATGGTTGAAAAATGAGAAATGGTATCTCAAAACTGGCTAAATATTACCTCGAGAAACTGGTTATAACTACTTATAAACGGGGAAATAATTTAACGGTCTGACTATTAGCACAGAATTTGTACTTCTACTGTCTACTAACGTAAATTTTTGAAGACAAAGATGCCAGAGGATTGGGTCAATCCCAGGGTTGCCGTCGAGGGTAGGCCAGGACTACCTACTGTTTTTGCTAGGATAGACTGAGTTAGGCCTGTTGGTGTGCCCACTTAATTTGTGCTCAAAAATAAGTGGTTGTCATTGTCAAAGTATTTGGAATTTAAACTCTATTCAATCTAGTTAATATAACCAATAACATATGACTCTAACACAGCGTTTCTCAAACTGGATCCGGGCATCACTAGTGATCCACGAACGGCCCCAAGTAGTCCGCGAAAAACTAGCCAAGAGTCAGTTATAAAGGAAAATTTTATTAAAATTTTTAATCTGGGTGCTCTGCTGTATACTATTGCTGAAACTTTTCTCAATTATTTGTTTTCTAATCCTTATAACTAACCCAAGTTAAGTTGCTTTTTGTTGCATTCTGATGCTGACCGGTATTGTATGATTGCCTGCCCTACAAACACAAAAAAGAAAGAAAAATGAAGCCGTTAGAACGTCATTTTTCCCGCCTTTCGCAGGCTCAGACGTTCTGATGCAATGGATATCTACCACCACACTCGCTTTCAAACCAAACTTTGTGCTGGAGCAACGAAGCACTTTATATTCCGGATGCCTTACCTGATGATTAGCAATGGTTTTTCCATAGATTTTTGATCTTCCGACCTTTCGCTAACCTGCAACAATATCACTACACCACGGCGCCTACTACAGAGCAACAAAATTTATTTAGAACGCAGTAGCCGCTAGTGAAGTGGAATTTTGTAAGCGTAAGGCTAGTTTTAAAAATAACGTTATGAGCAGCCTAGTAGGCCTATTTATTTAGTAAAGCTGCAAGCATATAAAGGCGCTTGTCAAACCGAATATATAGCTTCAGTACTTTGTATTTTTGTTGTACTTTAAAGTTAGAACAGAGGCCTAGTGCTAAAAAAGAAACGTGAGAACGCATGTTTTTTTTTAAGTATGGACGAAATTACTGAGTTGGTGTAGCAGTGTCAGTGGCTGAAGTTAAGTTTAAACTCAATCCCTTACTGTTTATGGGTAATTAGCCATGTTGATAATCGGATGCTACTAGTTCACTTCAGTTTATTAATCAAGTGAAAATGCAAGACTAAACGAAAGCAAATCATCAATGATAACTAGTGTGATGTGTGAAATCAGTCGTCAGGAGATGGTGAAATAGCCATGCTATCATCAAGTCTACCGCTACCTACCAACCAAAGCAATAAAAACACACGTTTAAAGCGCAATAAGAAAATTTGCAGAAGTAATCTAAAGAATGCGCTTTTGGCACCGCACAGTCATTTTTTGGCATTTATAAGATAGGATATTGATGTAATTTGCAGCGTGCCGGTAATTATTCATTTCTATGCACTCTCGGTCCAGTCTAAGTCTAATATAGTTTTATCGTAACCTTTAATTTAGCAATTGTGGTAAACGTGATTCTTTTCAAAGATTATTATCTATCTTGAGTGATGTTGATGTTAGTAGGTTAGGGAGATGGTCCACGAGAAATTTGTAATGAGCCAAGTGGGCCTCAATTTGAAAAAGTTTGGGAAACACTGCTCTAACTGAGGCGTGTGTCCAAAGTCCACAAATCTTGGTTTTGGTTCCGCACCAATGATTAATTCAGTTACTCTATTTGTTTTACTGATCGACCGTTGATATAGGTTTGAAGCTGTTTTTGATTTTGTAGTTTGGTGTTACATCGTTAGCCTTTAGGCCCTCCACCAAAAAAAGTGCCGAAGCAATTGCGAATTTCTGTTGTTTTTGGGCCAAGACAGGAAGAAGTAGCTCTTCCAAATTTAGTACCGGGAGCCGAGAAAATCAGAAATGCGGCACTCTGCAGTGATAGTAAACCCAGTGCAAGTGAAGATCAATGTCCAGATACATGCGCAGCAATTGTCAAAATGTCGACAGTGGGCGAGAGCGAGACAGAAACTATGTACCAGTAGATGAAATTTGAAGTGAGGAACAAAGTTTTTTGATAGCAATAAATGGTCGTTAATTGAAAGCCGAATACTTGGTTGTGCTTTTTGTGAGCAGTTCGACAGCCTTGGATTTTACACGAACCAGAGACAACACGAGTGAAAAGTGGGTCTCCCAGCAAATAGCGCTGACAGTGGAGAAAAGTGGTCACGAGTGAAGTAGAGCCAACTTGAAAAGCATTCGAAATAATATTTACAGCCACAGGCAGTCGCAAGCTCACATTGCGGTGGAAAGGATGGTGCAGGTGATTGCATGGGTCATCAAGTTTGCATGTGATTGCATGGGTCATCAAATTTGCATGTGATTGCATGGGTCATCAAGTTTGCATGACTCAAAAAGGTCAAAAACAAGAAAACACTTGCGAACTACGCACTATGTCGCCAACGGAAATCGGCCCATCACGGTTTATGAATCGCTAATAACACTTCAGGAGACCAATGAAATGGATCTCGGTGGTGTCTTACATGGCACAACAACATTTACGCCCATAATTAAGGTAATCTCAGACACAATAAAAAGCGATGTTTTTGCTTAAATTGTACAAAATTAAAGTAAAATTTCACTAATCGTTGACGAATCGACCTCTTTCAAAAAAATCGTGCTTAGTGGTAATTTTGTATCTCAGGGCGAAAGCCGATAACTTAGAATCTCCGCAAAACATTCTTGCAGTTAGTGGAATTAAGAGATCAAGATGCTGAAGTCATTTGCGACACTGTGTTGCAGATTTTAGAAAAATAGTTGCATTGATGATGCCTTCCTACAACGCAACTACTTGCTTTTTGCAGCGATGAAGCAGCTGTCATGCTTGAGAAAACTTGTAGTGTTGGTACCCGTTTAAAATCCAAATTTCCCTGTTTACTCCAATGGCATTGCTTGAATCATCGACTTGAGTTGGTTATGGGCGATTCTAAAAAAACCGTTGATGGTTTTTATCGTATTAAAGCTCTTTTTGATAAAATACATGTATATTGGTACTACTCATATTCTGCAAAACTTAACGTAAATTACAACAATGGAGAGCCCCCATAAGTAATGTCGAGGTTGGGAACTTCAAATTCGTCCACTGCACAGGTTTCACCCAATTCATAAAAGAAATTGCTTCAGCATTTGGATGATATGTAGCTCTACACCAGTATTTTGTCGCAAAAGATAAAACAGGATCATTTTTACCCCCTTTTTTATTGGGTATCATCAATTTTTGCTTGGAGTAGGCTACACTTTAAAATATTTAAAGACATCAATTGTTGATCAATCCTTTTGAAAATTTTGATTGATAATGCCAAAGGACCCTCTGTTTAAGAAAGAACGGTCAATGCGTACCAAAGAACTTAGTTTTTCTAGAAATTGCAATTTTCTCAAGTGCCGCCACCAAAATTTGAAATGTTTTTGACCGGTAAAGTTGAATTTCAAAAATTTTAGTGACTTTTTTTGATCAATCTTTTGCAAATGTCATTTGATAATGTCAAATAACCATGCTTTCGAAGAAAACAGACAAAATTTACCAAAATGTTAAGCTTTTCTAAAAATTGCAAGTTTCTTAGGTCCAGCAACAAAATTGTTCAACCAAAAATGCAAAATAATATATTGCACCAATTATTTATCCCCCACCGCTTACTAATCCTTAGCCGTAACTAATTAGAGTTACATATCCCTGGAAAATAAATCTTATAAACTATCAAACGCACTAATTGTTATCACAACCTTTGCATATTGAACTTACTAGTTTTACTCAGCTTACCACTTTTGGGAGGGGGTAAAAAGTTACCATAGAAGAGTTAAAATTCAGTTTTTTAAGCATAAAAACAAATAGTAAGGATATATCTATTACAATACCGTATTTGCCTTAATATACCTTTTAATTTGTTCCATGAATTTTGAAAATCGTTTGAGAAATGAGGTTACAAATCAGTTTTGAATAAACTGATTTTGTAAAAATTTCGCAATTTTTGACAAAGTCATCCCATAATTTGCAGTAGCAAAATACTGTGTTAATGGTAGCAGACATGATTATGACATCATAGACAGATTTTGAAGCGAGTAGGAAGAGACAGAATGTTTAGAAGGCTTTAATGCTTTTAAATAAAGAGTCTGTTGTTGTATTGTCCATTCAGCTTTAATTGTAGAGTTATTTTTATTAAAAGCACCTTGCTAATATATCCCAAAAAAATTTTAATCGCGTTTCTACGATTGTAGTTTTTGAGAAAATGAAAAAACAAAACGCACAGTCCAAAGTTGAATGTGACGTATCTTACATACCAAAGTGGTGCAATTATTGCAAGTGATAAGCTAGGTAGAAGGTCGGCTTTCGTTTGCGATAAAACCGTTTTCCTACGTCAAGAAATGCAAATTTTTAAAGATTATCTTTTGTTACAACGTCATCGTGACGTCATGCCTTATGACACTGACCCCTGAGGTAATCAATCGTGCCAAGTTGGATGTTTGAACGGGTAGCAGTTTCGGAGGGGTTAAAAGCAAACGTAAGTACGTTACAGCCAAAACTCTGCTTTATGTGTTGGGTTAACCAAAAAGTTGGTAACTTGGATGCTCTAGAACAATGCTACTCAACTAATTTTAACGAAGGTCCAGTTGGAGAATTTCGGTATTTCCAGAGGTCAAATAGAATTTTTGATTTGCAATGATAAAAATGAAACTATCATTACCAGTACTTAGATCTTTTCATAGTCTACACTAATCATCAAAATCAAAAATAATATGAGCTCATTGCCTCCATTCGGCTAATTTTGTGAAAAAAGCGCATTTCTTATTTTTCACCAGTTCTTAACACTTGGTCCACATAAGTTACACCAAATCAAAGGCGGTGGTGGGGTGTTTGGCCCTGGTACATGCAGTAGGCAATCCTGTGTGGCAGTAAGATTTGCCAACACAGGGCCTGATTTATTTTCTTCAAAGCGGTGCTCAACGTCATAGGTTGGTTTAAGAACTTGATCGGTTGTGCGTTTACCAAGCCTAAAGCCAAATTTGGGGGTCAAAAACAGGTTCTGGACGCCTCGAGAGTAACCGCTCGAAAAGCTTGTTAGAAACGCTCAGCAGCGATATGGGCTGGAAGCTCAGTCATCAGATGCTTTGCCAGGTTTTGGTTCCGAGATAACAGTGGCCAGTCGCCATATTGTGGGGATTGTTTGGTCGGTCACGCAGGCTGTGTAGAATTTTCGAAGCCATGTTACTCATTTGGGGCCGCAGTGCTTCCGAATATAGGTGACGGGATATTGTCTGGGTTTTGAGCTTTACCACACCTGATCAGTTAAATTGCAGAGGAAAATTTGGTGGACGAGACAGGCATAAATAACAGATCTTCAGCATTGGGAAATACGTTTCTCCTGTTTTTCATGCTGATCATGTTGTTCGTTAGTCCTTTTAAAGATGCCATTAGTGAACGCTAAGAATGTGCAGTTGCGCCGAACGCTTGAAAAAATTTTTGACATTTTTTTTGACATAAGTCATCAAAGTTTGGTAAAAGGGGCATGGGTTTTTTCGCAATCCGTGGCTGCACTTGCTGTTACTCATCCTGGAGTTTGAGGTCCAGTTTCAACACTCTAAAGGTCCGGATTCGGATCGCGGTCCGCCAGTTGAGTAGCCCTGGGTCTAGAAGGTTGAAGAAAAAACAATGGGATTACTTGCGCAAGCTCTTGCCGCACTATTGTTACATCACAATCACAATCTTGCAATCTATTGGATTTAACCAGTTCAAATTCAACGAGTTCCCGTTAAACCGGATCTGTTGGGAATCATTAATTTTAATTACATACGCTATCGGACGGTCACCTAATAATCCGCACCAATATTTGCGCAGACGAAATCGGATTGAAAGCGACATTCTCTTTGAGAACGCCAAACTGAAAGAAATCGCTTTGTCGTTGAAAAACCTGTCGCTCAAGTAGCTCTCTGATTCCAAATTTATAGAACTATAATCGTCATTCCGAAAAGTGTTGCTCAGAGCAGAATCGAAGAAAACTATTTAAGAAGAGGACACATACTATTGCCCCCTTCAAGGGCTGTATAAATGGTTTTAGAATATTATGCAATTATTTTTCCAACCAGCCATTTTTTATATTTTTTCATTCGTTAAAGCCGTTCTTCAATTTTTTTAATGAGCCAATCAACTTTTAAAAATGCAATGCTTTCAGAAAGTCACTGTGCACCCAGTATATCAATGTGTACATAACAATTTGATTTTAATTATTTTATGATTGTGACATGTATAGTATTCAGCGTATTGTAGAAACAACGACCAACCAGGTGAAAGTTAATAATTTATTCAAGACTTGCAATAACTGCAGGAAACGTCCATCATGCCAACGAATGCAAAGATCAGTTCGACGCTTCAAGTTTTCAAATACTCAATGAATCTCTTCCTGACTGATGGTGATAATTTGGTGTCGGATGTTGTTACGTAACTCTTGTAAGTTTCGTGGTTTGTTTAGATAGACCTGCTTCAGTGCTCCCCACAAATAAAAATCCAAAGCACTCAAGTCTGGGGATCTTGGAGGCCAAAGTCCTTTAGAGATCAGTCGTGCTTGGAATACGTCACTTAAGTAGTGAAGCGAGGAATTGGCAGGATGTACAGTGGCCCCATCTTGTTGAAAATAACCATAAATCGATGAGATCATGAGTCCCCTTATTATAAGTAACCTATGTAACCTTCTCAATTGATGTGATAATTTTATTCATCAACTTGGATATCTACAACTTAAACTACGCTCGTTTGTTTATCTATTTAACAAAAGTATCTCTATTTAGTATCTCTAACGGGCGCACAGTGACTTTCTGAACGCACTGTATAAAACCAGATTTATCAAAATGAAAAAATCACCTTAAATCCAGATCTTGTTTTTGCTACATCATTTAAAGTAAATAGTGATAGGCTCGCCAAGGGGTGACTTCAGAATAAGTTTCCAGGTTTCTAGGCTTCTAAAAAAAACACTGCTACTTCTACCCTCAACGCCAAGCTTAATATTTAATTAAATTCCCGAAGCAGCAGTTGAAAAAATGCTTCCTCCAACTCAACAAGAGAGCAGGCTAGAAAAAAACTCGATAGGCCAACTTTCTTTTGAAATGTGGCTACTTCTTAGTAAGTAATCTCTAAAAAAGCGCTCGCTTAAACAATATGTAAATCTTTTTAAAAAAACTTGTGATGGGCGACCACAACTACCTATTGTATGTCTATTTTGCGAATTTGTTGATAAATTTAGCAAGATTTTTGAATGATATCAATGTCCAGCAGTTAGCAAAATAAAGGCCTCCTTACAGATCTTTGACTTCGAGCGTTGACCAGACAACATCGAAACTGACCGAGGTGAGTCGGATTGCATCAAGGAAGAAGAGGGTGCAGCGAATTCCAAATGTTGAAAGATTTATTAAAAATGAAATGTGCATTTTGTAGGAATTTTACCAAGATTTTGTGCTAGCGCGTTTGCTAGTGGACGTAACGGTAATGGGATTATATGACTTCATCTTGTGAAAAAGTTATGAACCACGTCAAAATTAAAGAAGCAAATAATTTCTTTTTCAACGATTGGGGGTTTAACCCCCTTGAAGGCATCATGTGACATCAACCTAAGCGTTCTACTTGTTACCATCAGAAGTTTGTGGTTACTGCATTAATTGGAAAGTCGTACAGTCATTTGATAGCCTATCAAACTCTCGTTTCTTCTTGCGTTTGAAGAGTGGAGTAAATTTTCATCACTTCGTTCTTTTCCATTTTAGGCTCGAGCTTAGAATCGATCTACGGAAACATCCGCACCATCCAGCATCACAGTGAGGTTAGATCCAGTCGCTGGCAGCTTTTCAGTCAATTACCTCCAATAACCAACAAGAATTAAGTACTTTGAAATCTAATTGTAAATCCGTCCTTTCATGGTATTGTAACGAAAGTTTTTTTCACATCAAGTGAAAACTATTGTGTATTCAAAAAATGCAATTTTTTAGAAACCGAAGACTAGTTTTCACTTCAGTCGTACTTTTTATTAGAATGATTCGCATGACTCAATCAAAATTACCTCGAAACTTTTTGCTAATCATGTGTAAAAACACTTCATTGTTGAAGTGAAATAAAAAAGATGATTTGAATGTTTTCGGTGTTTTGTTGCTAAAAACTAAGTTGATTTAATTTTGCCTTAGGAAATCACAAAAACTTAATTGCACCAACAATTGCTTTTTAAACCTGCTTCGGAGTTACCAGTGCTGCTGGCACAAAGTCCTTGTACTACAAGAACTGCAACCAAGCAAGGAAATTTGTTACAAAGTGCTCTTCAACGCAAAACTGACCGCAAGTGTTGTACCAGCAATCTTTCTGCAGCAAACCATGCAACTGGCTGTTTGGTGTCGAACGATTTTCAAAGGACACCACTCGACAAATGAATATTTATTAAAAATGAACGCAACAATTCAATTGCACGGGGTATAGTTACCAATATTTTATCCAATATATGAAACAATGACAATGTTTTAGGTTACTTATTACGCTTGTATTACAAAGAGAAATATCAGTTGCTAGTGCAGAAATGTTTGCCCTCATATTTACTGGCAATACTTCAAAACTTGATGAGCTTGTAATCTTAAATTTCTGATGATTAATAATGACAGGCAAACAGAGGGGTAAAAATAAAAAGGGCTAAAATCCGTACTGTTTTCACTTTTCACCCTCGCCACCACCAAAAATTTGTAAAAATGGCAAGTAAAAAAGAGACATGTTGAGAAACGTGATCTCCAAAACAAAGGTCTTCACTTTTGTGTTGAGACAAAAATTTCTTCAGTCTCTATGAGCCCAAACAAATCATTTTTCTTCATAGCTTCACTGATTGTAATTACTGTAAACGCATAGCTAACGTAAATTGAAATGAAATGCAATCTCTTCCAGCAAACTTAGATCAAATCCCAAATGCACACGTTGCTGGCAAAGGCTGGAGTAGCCTAGGCTATTTATTGTTTTGAATGCAATTTGGTATTCCTCCCAAATGTGAAAACGGGAACAAGGTGCTTATTATTTTTCTTGAAACAATTTAACACAAATTTATAATTTGTGAGTCAAGCTGAAAATATGATTCATTTTCTTCAGTAGTAACTTCGCTCCTTTAAGTTTCAGCTTTCCTTGCAAGTGCGCCTGAAATACAACACAATGTGTTCAATTATTGATCAATATACACCTTCAGTTTATCTCCTAAACCGGCTCGTACTCTTTGGAGAGTCGAGGAGGCGGCTGATCTAGGAGTATATATAGCAGGAATTTTTCGTTTTTCGAGTATATTAATATCATAAACAGATATAGTCGTTCGTTCGAAATCTATATTGATAAGCTTAACGTTTTGCTCCCAACCGTATTCTGAAGAAGCTCCACGGTTACTAAAGAAAGCGAAACGTCAAGTTTATCAATAAAGATGTCGAACGAACGACTACATCTGCTTATGATTTAAGAGTTCCATATACACCATAAAAGCACCAGGTACATCCGCAAAGTCATTTTACCTCCTGTATATCCAACTTTCCACTAAATATATCCAACGCATCTTGCTCCGACAATGTTATTACGAGTCCAGGATGCGGAGCGGTGGTTTCCCGGATGTTGCCACTTCCTTTTGATAAATCCATCACTACAATGAAACAACCAATAACTCGAAAGACTAACTTAAATCAACTTCTTGCTCTATTCCTTAATTCCTTGCGGTGTTGTCAGGGGATTATTTTTTCGAAAAATTAACTGGACTGTCCGAAATTTTGTTACCCTCATAGAATAATGCGAGAATCCGATGAACGATGGTAATTAGTAAAAGCACCATCTAGTTTTTGAAGAGCATACTTATTCTTAAAAGACTTCATGAATCAATCGATTACTGCTCAACTGCAATATCCAGTCTTTTAATTAGTAAATTATGTTTAATACATTATATTGCTAGAAACTGGTTGGTTTATCAGTTCTTATAAAATATTTATCAAGTCTTGCACTAACGAATGCAGAATCTCTCATCGCACAACCACCGCCAATTTCTTGCACTCACTCCACGACTTCGCCACTTCTCCATTCTTCACAATATCCCACTGAATAATCGCTCCCAATCTCCGCACAGTTTCCTCGCTCAGATGTTTCGAGAAGTCTCCAATTACGCCGTCACTGGCTAGAACCTGGTGGTAAATTTAAATGACAACTAGATAATTCAAAAACATTGCTCTGTTTCTCCCCGTGACGCGATGCCACTGGTAAGCACGCTACAAATGCTAATCATAAGTAAAAACAGGATTACAGCAAACAAAGAATGAAGTAGGATCAAGAAACGTGCTTACTGTTAATTTCGAATGCAAAAAAATTTTGTTTTTATCTGACTTCGGTATTATCTGTTACTATTGCATATTAATGAAGGGAACTGGGACCAGATACGTCAGGGAACTACTTAGGACAAGTTGAGTATAAACAACAGATACACGACATACTACTGATGAACTATTTAGATCGACGTAAGCTCCATTCAAACAAACATCTCCTGTTTCTTTGATATTTGTCTGGAAGAAAATTCGATTTCCTTCTTTCCACATCAAAATGCGAAGGGTCTGCCCGGGAAGAACTGGTTTCAAAAACCTCACCTAGAATTTATAAACGTTTTTACTGCCAGTACCACCAACAGATACTATAAAACATCCACTGCAAGCACTTTAAACGACTCAGATTTCGATTTCTGAAAATTGCTCAAGTGGATTGTGTCTTCAAGAAGACACATTGCTACAAATCCTCCTGCTCGTTTAAGTGGTTATGGTAAAAATGCACTGTCCCGGCATAACTAGAATGAGTTGCTTTTCGTACTACAGAAAAAATTGTTTAATGACCTTAGGTTGAAAATATTCAGCTGAACCACTGCCTGTCCGACACATGAATAGAAAACAAGGCCTCGTGGTTCATCAGGGCAGAATAACGAAGCTGCTAAGCGCTCACCAATCATGTCATAAGCGCTCACCAATCATGTCATAAGCGCTCACCAATCATGTCATAAGCGCTCACCAATCATGTCATAAGCGCCGGCTTCTAGTTTCTCACTAACGTTAGACGGCCTGGTTTGTGGCGGGGTTACCAGTCCCAAATTTGTTCTCTTGACTGGTTTGAAACGGACTGTCTCTTCCCCTTTCCGGATCTTGATTAAGTTTGCAGCATAAATCTGAAAAACCGTTTCACGCCGGGCCTCCACCCCAAGAAAGAATAATCGCAACAGAACGCAATCTCAACCGAACCTTGATCGCTTTAATCCTCGTAGGATCATTATTTGCAAAAGTCTTCATCACATGACGAGTTGCATATCCGAAGGAGCATAGACCGTGTAATATTGGTTCTTTAAATCCACCCATTGCAGCAAATGATGGATCGATATGTAGAGGGTTGTGATCCCCACTGAGTCGGTAGAGGGCTGCTTGATCTTTGCCGGTCTTTTCTTCCACCTCAGCATCATGAACTCTTTGAGGTGGTTTCATCACAGGCTGAAAAAGCAATTGCTTATTATTACACAATGCAGCGAAAGAGAACACCAATATTTTAGTTTGTTTCATATGTGTTTAATACAAAAAGAGCACATCAGAAGTAGAGACAAATAGAGCATGAATATAAATCCTCTAAAATCGCACAATTGTTAGAATAGTTATTAAGTCGAGATGCTCTCCGACTATGGCTGTGGAATGTAAAATAAGTGAAATATTTTTCTCGAAATTCCTAAATTACGACACGAAATGGACAATGATTGGCCGTTGTTGTTTTTGCTACCCCATCACTTTTACGGTATGAGACCGTGGAAGAAGATCGTGGAGCCCCAGAAGTCAAGCAACTCGCCAAAGCCTGGACCAGAGATCGTAAAGAGAAATAGAGTCGCCAAAGAGCAAGCCGGTAAAGAGTCCGTAGCTGGACTGCACAAAATGAGGTGAGAAGTGCCTTGGGTCAGATGACCGCAGGCGCTGCATGAAAGATTCTCAATTTTGCCTGTTTTAGAGTTAAGACTTCAACAGAAGGCTGTGTCTGCTGCCGCGAAGACGAGAAAGAAAACAGCGAGCGTGATGCGGAAGCACAAGTTTCTCAGTGAAAACCGAAGGGATCTGTGCGTCTAAGAATTTTTGATGAGACAGCACGCCTCAAGTATGAAAAAAGAGATGAGTGGATGGGAAAGGAGAAAGGAAAGGGAATAAATTGGACAGTAAATAGCTGAAACGTATTTTGTCTGGCCGACTCTTCCACCGTGTTATTGCCCCGAATAAATATTGATAGTAGCCGTACAGAAAAGGAGGAGAAGAGAATGGAAAATTCCTGCCAGATGTGCCAGAGAGTGTGAGAAAGAAGGAAGGACGGAGGGGAGAAAAGTGTAGAAAGAGCAGAGGGACAGTCTCGGAGCAGGAGAAGGGAAGAGATAAGGCAGTCTGGTTGGTCCTTCCGAAACTAGCGAAAAGCTTGCAGAATGGAGCAGGTTTCAGCACAAAAAAATAAATACCTTGGCTGGAAAAAGAACAAGAGTCATCGGTCGAAATCACAAAATCGTAAAATGGGATTGAGTTAAGGCGGGCAGGTGCTGCACCTCGGCGAGAAAGCGGATTGTCAGAGAGAAAGTGCACGGAAAAGAAAGAGTGAGCTTCATGTCAAAGGAATGCGGGTTGCAAGGAGGAGAGGGTGGACGAGCAAGAAGAAGCTTCCTGGGGAAGAAAGAGAAAGCATGAGTAGATGAGCAATTGAAAAGTCACTCGAGAAAGGTGCAGAAAGCCTTGGCAACATTGGCAACCTAGATAAAAGAATCAACCATCTGGATCAAGCATAGATAAGAATAGGATGAAGAAAAGCTTATTTTAGAAGAAAAGGCCCCAGAGGAAGCAAAGATACAACGTAAGGCCTTGAGACGAGGGAAGAGCTTGGTCTTCAGCGAAGATATATGCTTAGAAAAAGAAGATTACGGTTGAGGGTGACTTCAGAAAAGTGGAGCGGAGTAGAAGCTCAGAGAGGATTTGAACAGGGAGAGCCGAATCTGAAAATTAGCTTGGTAGAGGTCCACCGAAAAAAACGACGTCTGACATTTGCTCGAATTGAGAGGGAGACACCGGTGCTTAAAACAGCGCTTCAGTCGAACCAGGACTAGTTGTGTAGTCTCTTCAGCACCAGGTGGTGAGGGAGAGGAAGACCAGATTACCCGCTTGTCAGCATAAAGTGCAGCTGACGGAAAAAGGCAAGACGCAAGGAAATCGTTAATGAAAAGAGATACAGAACAGGGCCAAGAATGGATCCTTGCGGAGCATCTTGGCGGACTCGAAGGAGCAACTTTCGTGATTTTGAAATACCACTCAAGCGCGCCAATCAAAAAGGAAAGATTTTGAGTCCACCGAGCGAGCAAGAAAGAAAGATGGCCATCTGAAATGAGTTTGTGAAAGATAGCGGGATACCAGACAGACCCAAAAGCTTTAAAAAATGGATAGTGACGATTAGAATCATCGGAGAGCCGGGGTTGATTTTGTGAAACTCATTCGAAATAACTTAAAGAGATAAAGATTTAATTGAGAGTAGATTGACCTGGCGGAGAGAGAGAATGGAGTTAGACTCCAGAAGGAAGAGTAGATGAGATGGAATGATGCGCTAAAAACAGCTTTGAGGCGCAGGAGCTAAAAGAGGTAGGCCAGAAGGAAGCAGATAAGTCGAGAGGTTTTTTCATCTTGTGGATAGAAACAATAGATGAAGACTTCCAGATGGAAAGAAACGAATGCCAAAACCAAGAAAGATTAAAGATGTGAAGAAGATCCATGCAGGCACAAGGGAAGTGCTTCAGTATAGCGTAAGCGATTTTGTTTGATGGCAGTGTAATGAAAAAGACTGACGAAAGCCGCAAGAAATTCACTGGAGATAAGAGGAGAGCAGAGAGAGCAATGAATCTAATGACAGGAGGCACGGCGGAGCTCAGACAAGTAGCTTTAGGCTCTGCTACACAAAGTGTATGGCTTAGACACAGAAAAGTGATATCTAAGGCAGTTGGCTTAAACTAATGCCAACACCCTGGAAGAGGCGCAATAGGGAAAGCTTCTGAAGAGGAGAAGGAGGAAGAAGCAGAACCAACGACAGATCGAAGGATAGAATAGACCAATTTAAAATCAGAGTTAGGCGAGCGAGAGAGCAGTATGTTTCATCCCAGGCCTTTGCCTTGGCAATAACAGACAAAGCATAGCCTGTCACTCTTGATCACTTTGGTAAGCAGAAGCAAAAGCCTGGCGTCTTTCCCTTACCATCTTTTCCTTTTCTGAAGACCATAAGGTTCGAGGTTGGCGTCTCACACCACCGACAGGAAATGAAAGATTTGGCTGCATTCAGTGCCAAAACGGCAAAAGCGGAGCTGCAGAGGAAAGACAGAGAAATATTCCTTTGCAAAAGGACAGTGTGAATTGATATAAAGGTCAAAGTCATTTTAACAAGCTTTCTAAAAATTGGGGACGCTCATTGGGATGGGAAAGTGGGAAAAGAGAAACAGGGAAAATAATTGGAGGTGATCAGAACCTAAGTTCTGAAACACTTTGCAAGAGAAGGAGAAGGCAAGAGCGGAGAGAGAGCGAAGGAGATGTAAAGAGAGGAGCGAATATTTGAGGAACGATGAAGAATAGTAAGGGTGTCAGGGTTATTGAGGAAAGACGGTTAGAGGATATGTTTTAATGAAATACTTTATTCCCATGAAGGCCTGAAATACTTTTGAGTCCCAAAGGGGGTGATGGAATTTGAAGTCCCCTGGAATGACGAGATATCTGGAGGAACAAAGAACAGAGAAAAAAGGAGTCGGTTTCACTATCTGCCAAAGAAGAGCGAATAGAAGGAGCGTAGATGTTTTTAATAGAAAAAAGTAGTTTTTCAGCGAAATTTTAATTCCCACATAGTCAGAGTAGGGGTCAAGCGATGTAAAAGAGGAGGTTTAAATATCAGAAAAGAACAACCCCAATCTGACAAAAATATCAACATTGCCGCAAGCACCCGGGTCATCAGGTGAAAGAAAGCCATACAAAGAGTGAGTACAATCAGATCACAGACTAGATTATCCAGGGACCCTGAATAATGAGGAGTTGGGATTGGACTCCTGAATACAGATGAGACCGACAGGAAAAAGCAAAACAACGTGAAGAAGTTCAGCGCTTCTGACACGAAGACCTGCGTTTCATTGAGAACTCTGCACGAGTCAGAAGAGGAAGAGGAAGCAGAAGGTAACAAGCTAGTGTAGGAAGTGGAAGAAATTGAACAAAACTCCAAGATAGGAGTTAGGGACAAAGTAAAAGATTGGTAGGAGGTTAGTAAGCGCAGGTAAGGGGAACAGCTGCTTGGCAATGGTAGGGTTGGCTTTGGTTCACAGAGAAGGCATTGTAATGACGGTCCCGAAAAGGAGATACAGTGTTAGTGTACCTGGAAAAAGGCCCCAGAAGAAGTGGCCCCAAAAGAAGCGGAAATGTAGCAAGGAGGGAACTCCAACAGTAAGAGCTGAAAAGAGAATTGAACGCCGAGAGGGGGGAGAAGGTGTAACTTAGTGGTACCCATTTAAGGTAGGAAGAGCACTGACTGGCCGGTCCACCTCTTATTGCCGGCGCACGTAGAACAAGAAAAGATAGGGTTGGGATAAACGTTGCAGCTCATCAAAAGCAGAAGAAGAAAAAGAAGGCGAGAGGGAGATAAAGAAGAGCAGAAGAGGAAAAGGTGGAAACGATTTCAAAGAAAGTGCGGGCTGTTCTTGTGCGGTTGTTCAAAAAGCAGTAAACCAAAAACATATTTTGTGCGGGAGTGCCCGGAGTTAGCCGATCTGGAACCCTCGGGTGGCCAACAACCATATCTGTCCAACCCAACAGAATTGGGGATTAACCACCAAGTAGAGGCAGATGTCGACGTTTGGTTGAAGGCGAGCTTTGTGAGAGACAACTGACATTCAAAAGCTTGCTTGCTTGTCCAAGCTAAGAGGTGATCGATAACAAAATAGACCGAAGTCATATTTTTGCTACTTCTTTTCAGTTTTTTAAGGTTTTTGACGTTGGCTCATATTGTGGTGTAGGTCCATTGGGCCTTCGAATTCGAACCAACTTAGAAAAGATTCGTTATTGCGATTTCATGAAATGACAGAGACTCTTTTGCTTTCGAAAAAACATCACAATATATTCAACAACACGTTAGAAGAATCTCACTTTAAGAACATCGCTTGATCTTTTTCCTCTGAACCCACCAGAACCAACTACAAAAGTCACAAATTGATTGAAGAAGATTTTGTTTCCTTCCTCATCAAAAGTTTCGACTAAAAATAAAATGAAATCAGCGATATCAAACATAAAAAACACTTTGAATTTAATAACATCAAACCCAACTTGAGGCCCGATTACAGCTAATCGTAACAAAACGCAGCTTTCATTTATTTTATAAACTATTCAATTACACTTACAAGTGAGTACTAAAACTTCTAAGCACAAGTTGGCTTGAAAATTTAGACGCACCGTTGCGTCTCGTAAAGTGCACTTTAGTTTAACAGAATTTAAAACAGCAAAAGGCGAGAGCTGGCGTAGGGATGCTGGAGTGGTTAATGGTGGAAGCTGGATATTTTCAGTTGTTTAGTTGAATTTTGCAGGCAATGTCACGTATCATTTATTTTTTGTAAGCGACTGAGCTTCAAAAATTTCCTGAAAAAATTGATCAAAATAGAATTCACTTTGATTGCTTAGTTTATACAAAGTTAAATTTTGCGGCACAAATTAGAGCATATCATTTGGCCGAGTCAGTACGTTTTTGCGATACAGCATAGACCTGCTGTAATTTCCACCGTACGCTGCTGATGCCATGTCAATGAACAAAAACCTGTAAGAGCGTAGAACCTGTGTTCAGATAAATTTTTTTTGGATTTCCTAATTTGGCTGCCAGCAGGACTAGCTTACAACCGCTCAACACAGTTTAGCAAAAATAACTGTTTGGTTAAGTAAAATATTACGAAATATTAAAAAATTTGTCAGTACTGGTACTAACTTAGTAACAGTGGACTGAACATTCTATCTGATGCTAATGGCATTATGTGAGCTAAATACAGCAAGCATTTTCGGTCGGCGCAAAAAAATTTTCGATCAGGAAAAGCTTTTGATCGCGTTTCTGCAGTTAGCACTTGAGAAGAACTACCGAGAACACATTCTGTAATCAAGCGCTGATTGTAACATCATCTTGCATCCTCAAGGCATAAAATATTTGGTTGTTTGCGAGCTGGGAGCTGGCTTTTGCTTAGCAAAAAATCGTTTTCTTCGGTCAAGAAATATTCAAATTAAAAAAATTTTAAAAACTTATTTTTGATTATGACGTCACCATGGCATCATCATACCTCTTATGTCACCCACCCAGGGAGGTGGTCAATCGTGCCAAGCTTGATGTTTTCACGCCAAGTAATTTCGAAAGAGTTAAAGTGTGGTGGTGCTCATTATTATTGGAAATGCATAAAACATTTCAACAGTTTAAACTGGGGTGGCATGATGATTTCTAATGATTACATCGCTGTTGGTTTTTTTACCCCTGCTCTTCCTTAGGATGGAGGTACGGGGCGAACTGCAATCCATGTTCACGCCGTCAACCTAATTGAATTAGGTGAGGGAAAAGTGGCAGCCCATTTCGAACCAGTCATGAATGCAAATTATTGACTGGTTGCCCCACTACCAACAAGGCGGACTGCCATTGGTGGGTACCCAAGAGTCGCCTCTTACGACATGCTTTGTGAGCAGCTTCACAATTCTAACCCGGTGAGGCGCAGGTACAAACGTACAGACAGAATCGCGCGATTCTTAGCAATTCAAAGCGCGATTCTGTCTTACACTTTAAAGTTTTGTGCTATAAAATGTAACTAGCAAAGCCGCTGGCAGTGTTGGTGGTACTCACCACTATCCGAAAATGCATGAAACATTTCAACAGTTTGAATGGAGGTGGTTTTGTGATTTCTAATGATTGCATCACTCAGAGGATTATTCGTGTGTTATGTGTTTTCATTATCATGCAATATGAGCGTGCCGAAGTTTTGTTATTGTACACTTCTAAAACATTTTCAGAAAGCTTTACCTATTTTCCCATACCTTCCAACATATTGCTAAAGATGCTGCATTTTTTCAAGTAGGCCTACTTCAAAAAGTACAACGAAAATTAAATCGAAACAATTAAAGTAGCAAGCTTCGTTTTGCATTCTTCGCAACAAGAATGTTTTGTATGTAGTGTATATTTATTTTTTGAGATGTTACTTTTTGTAGCTTTAGTTTGAGTTCTTTTTATATCATTTATGTATAGTAATATTTAAAATAATGTTGTAATGTTATTCACATTATTCTTGCTCTGCCGTGATATTGTAAAACCCAACAACTACATTTTACATTTCCTAAACAATTTTGAAATTTTTTCTTCCACTGATTAGCAAAGGCAAAAAATAATCATTGTTCCTACAATTCACAAGTTAAAGGCATGGCCGAAAACAACAATACAAAAAACAGTATTGTAGTTCCGTAGTTGAACAATAATAAATGACAAGAAAGTCGATTTTCCAAAAAACGTGATTATAAGGTGTTACCATATCATGGCAGTGCTGTTTTTTCGTAACATGTTGGTGTGATAACTCACTCTTGGACAGGTATTTGCTTTTACAGATCTGCATGATAATGTACTTTATATTTCTAAACAAAGATCGCCCATTAAAAAAAGTAACTGCTATTTTGGTTGTTTGACTTTTTTGTTTGTACTTTTAAATATCTGCTTTTTTACTGACCTTGTGAAATGCAATAGTGGACAACAATGGGTGAGGTGTTTGAAAATCAACGTTTAGTGGAAACAGCGAAACGCAAGCTGTCATGGTCTCTTATTTGTGTCGCCATGGGATGAACCCGGTGGTTTTTTTCCAGTAATTGCAATGTGTTCTTTTGACAACTCGGGTAGAGTCTCTTCTGAGTCTTTTTGGTTGCCCGTAAACAGATTAAAAATGCTGAACACATTTTTTCATTTTTAACATCAACAATAGAAATTGACTATCTACTCTACTGTAATTTACTAAACCAAAGCGTTTGACGGTTCGCAACACACCATTCTCATTAGCAACAATTTTCTCCCTGCCACCGCGAGCTCAGCAAAACAAAGCAATTGCAGTGCACAGTTGATATGACGTGCCAATTTTAAAGTACGTGATAAAGTAAAATTTTTCGGAAATATGGACACATCGTGGCTACAGCAACGAAAAAATTTTTCCTTTCCAAAGACATATCATATTGCAACAAAAACGCGGCGAAGTGCCATTTGTAAAATAGCGCTACTTCTAAAATAATACTTCATGCAAAACATGTTCGGAAATGTGCGAGGTAATTCGAAAGCGGCGAGATTAGGTTAACTGCAAACCCTAAGTCTACCTATAAATAAACAGAACAATTTATAGTAACCGAAATTCGCCGCTTACGACATGTTCGGAAATGTTCGTGTTTTGCACGTAGCACTTTTTTGCAAGTAGCGCAATTTTACCACGTTTTGCTAGCAATCCGATTTGTCTTTAGAATAGAAAAATTACGCACTTCACCATTGAACCCCATAAATTGATGCTTGGAAGTCAAACAAACCAAAACCCCAACCATTTAAACACACACACACACACACCTAGTGTACGGTAGATCAGGCTTTAGGCAGTCATGTTCTATGTAGCCAGAGACAACTTACTATCACAACTTACAGCAAATTGGCAAATTTGTTTTTCTGGATGCATTTACTACTTCGCGGCTTTAGTAGACAGCAATTAGTTTTGTTGTTCGTATATAGCCTAGACCAAGAGCAGAGGTGTACCTAAGACCTACAAAATAAAAGACTTGTTGAGGATTTGTGTAAAGGTTTTACAGTAGTTATTCACCTGAGCAAACAACAATGATTCCAGTAAACGCTTTTCAAATCAAAATCTGTTTTAATGTTAAGCAATCCAAAGGCTCGTCGTAGGGCAAATTTGCGAAGAGCAGTTAGCGATTTTACCGCAATATTTTCGCGCTAAAACTTTTGGTCGTTAGCTTTTCTGCGACTCATTAGGCTACAACATATTACTTTTGCACTTCATTAAATTCGTTGGTCATAGTCAATTTTAGCTGTGAAGGGGCCTCTAAGCTTTATGTTTTTTAGAAGTCCAGTTTTATCATGGTTTCCCACGAAAGAACAGAATGAACCTCCTGAAATTTACAATTTTTTTAGGCATCTATCTGCACATGCACAGTTTCAAACCAAATTACGTCGAGTTAAGTTCTCATAAATTAGAAGAAATGAAGTGCGTTAAAAAATGAATTTAAGTGAATGGAATGTAGTTTCATGTTAGCAGAGATCGTGTATTCCAACCTCATGGCGCTACCTTGTCGTCTCTTCTGTAAAGGAAGTGTTACGGCAACTTTCCTGGTTAGTTGCATTCCAAGGCAAGTCTCAACCTAAAGATGTTCTAACGCAACCGTTATACCAAAGGCTTTAGTGACCGAAAAATACGCTGATCTCCCAAATATGAAACTTTATGAAATATTTTAGACTAACTCTTTTAACCGAATCTCTGTTCCAATTTCTGAGCATAGCAAGAAAACAACTAACAAAATACAATAACAAGTTTTTCAACCAGCCAAGCATAAGCAAAATAAGCCAAGCTACGCATCAGTGGATCTTACTGTCAGTTATAATTGCCGCTCCAGATCCTTTATCCAGAACTTCCACGATTTTTGATTTACTTGTTAATGTCCCGCTCATAGGAATAGGTTTGAACAGTTCAAGATAATGTTCTCCATGTAAAACCTTAATGAAATTTGTTTTTTTTATAACTTTGATGTAATATCAACTTCAAGCTTTGACAAAAACAACAAAAAGTTTAAGACAAAAATACATACCTGAAAAACACAGGAATGCTTTTGAACAGATGAGTGAAACATACAGCAAAGAGTCAAACTACGGCCTACGATACCCATGCATGCTGGGGTCTCCCGCACAAAGTCAGTGTTTTCAATTACTTTTTTGACTTTTAGATTGTAGGATGCTGTTGGTTGCAACATCGTCTCTGACATTTTTAACTTTGTATTGAATCACACTGCAACTAAATTTAGACTACAAAGCCATCTCTTTCCTGACATATTTAGCAATAACTCACCCCCTTTCCCTTCACTATTCTCAGGCTGCAGCTGCTCTGTCATCACTCATGCTTTGCCAGAAACAAGCCAGCCTTACCTGTTTGAGCTGCTTTAGCACACCGCATTCCCTAACATCCTGTCTTTCCTTACCTCTTCTCTCGGTCTAGGGTACTGCGGTCATCCTAATATTTTTCAACACATTAGTTATGTCAGTAACCACCGAAGACATTGTGCTTCATCGTCATGCTTCCTGTGTCCTCTCTCGTTTTCGCTAAAATGGACACAGCATTTTTTAAAATACTTATGTTTGCAAAATTGGCGCTCCTTTGTGCGCCGTTTGCGGTCTTTTGACTAAGACACCTTTTGTCTTATTCTGTCCCAATCTGCTACGGACTGTTTACAGAGCTCGTTTTGGCTAAATAGTGATATTGCAGTAATACAATTATAAAAAGATACGTGACAAATTTTACAAGAAGTTTGATGTTGATTTATATTGATGTTTGCAAAGCTATATCGCTATAGTTAATCCTGACTTTGATCAGTACAAGATTCGCAACATATCGGCTTGAACTTAACGCAGATGAAGTAGAACACGCAACCCAGCCATGATTGGAAGTACGCTTACCCACCAAGACCCACGTTAAAAATGGGAGGTACAGCAGTTCTTCATTACGCGCTGTAGACTGACTGTGACCCAACTGACCTGTGATCGTTTGTACGACAATCCCTCAGCGGTCGCTAGTCTGTCGATAGCACGGAACGGTGGGATCGCTCCGAACGACGGAAGGACGCAGAAGTCTGGACTCTGCTCAAAGAGAAACTTCAAATGATCTCCCTGGCTTGTTGAAACACCAACTGTAATAAGGAGAAGTGATTAAAGCTTTCTGCTCTTAAATGTTGTATCACATTTTTCGTATTAGATAAAGTCGTGCCTCACTGAGCGGTGATGTCTACAACAAATCACTTGTCCTTTAATCAATCTTTGAGTGACGAGTGAGCGTAAGTTGTATCTGGATAGCCATATCCTTACTTCTACGAGACAAACAACGTAGTTGAATCCAAAAATACGTATTCTGAAAACCACAACTCCTATTCCAAGCACTCTTCCACGCAAAAACGTTTTTGCTCAAAGTATATTCATCTATTTTTATCCTTGGTCTATATGTACTACAACAACGTCTTACAACAATGTGCCAAAAGATGACGTATCTCAATCAGGAAAAAGAGATAGATCATAAAATGCTTCTATGAATAAAAGAAAACTGAAACATCAGAGCCCGATGCTGTTACCGAGTCACTTCTGTCCAATCGCTATGTTGCTGAGAAGGGAGAGGACAAAAGAGAAAATTCTATGTCTTGGAATAAGAGAAAATCGTGACGAAACAATAAAGTGTGCAATGATCATTCGCGCTGCCTACCTCCAAGCGCGTATGCTATCACATCCCGTGCGGTGTAGGTTGTAACGAGAGGATCAAAAACATGTTTTTTAGCCAAGCGAGGGTTAATCAAATGATTGGAAGCCAAGTCATTTTCTCCTGCCAAAATCTTCGATATCGCTTCCTGCTCTTCCATTGTGCATTCGTCTATTGTCTGAAATAATTTACAATCAATAAATAACGAAGTGAGAGTCGAGTCAACAGAGGCTGCGCCATCGCCATTACTTCTAAGATAATAATCTGCTTTTTACGCATAGCGGTTTCTTCTGCTCGGTTACGAGTCTGAAAGAGAAACGCGCTGTAAGTGCTGTGGTGGTTGTTGTAGCCCGACCCCTTTTTTGGGGTGGAGGCATGGCAAAAGACCATGGGGACCCAAAAGCGGGGCAACTCTCTAAGGTCCAGCCAGAGGTCAAAAATAGATAGAGTCGCAAAAAAGCGATTGGCACAAGGAGTTTGCATCAAGAAAGGACCTCTGGATTGTGAGGCCGCAGGCTCTGCACAAAAGATTCTCAATTCTACCTATTTTAGAAGGATAAGAGTTCAAAAAAAAACTATGTCTTTAGCAACAAAAACCAGAGACCACACTGTGAGCACGCGAATAAGCGCAAGCTCTCAGTGGATACTGGGGGGGGGGGGGGTGTGTTAAAAAATTTTGATGAGACAGAACGCTTTCAGTCCAAAAGAAAAAATGAATGGATACAGAAGATACAAGACCGCATAGAACTGCAGATGGCAGAAGCAGGGTGCTTTATTTAGCCAACTTAGTGGCAGCGTAGTTGCTGGGAAGAGATGAATTACCTGAGATCCATTGCAGTTTGATAACAGAAGAAACAGAAAATGTAGAAGTTATCAACTATGATCGCTAAAGAAGGTCAGAAAGAAGAAAAATGGACAAAAGTATAGCAAGGACAGTACGCGAGTATAAAACGAGAAAAGAAATGGCAGACTTGTTAGTGATGCCGAGATCAGAACCATCAGTTCAAAATGCCAGATCGTGATGCGGAAGAGAGTCAAGGTGGTCAAGACTAGCACCTTGTCGAGAAACAAGAAGGTCAGAACGAGAGCGTGAAGTGGAGGGGTGAGCTATATGCTGGAATCAGGGAGGTCGCAATAGGAAAGCAGGCGAAAAAGAGCCTCCCTAGAAGAAAAGCATGAACCGATGAGTGGACGCAAAATTTCTTCAGAAGGATCAGGAAAGCATCTTACTTTGTGTCTGGACAAACATGATAGACGATGGGATTGCTCATAAAAATACAAAACGAGTCAAGAAGACTCACAAAAACGGCAGAAAAGCCTAAGATAAATAAAACTGTAAAGACAATAGGCAGCCTATGATAGGGCGTCTCGCCGGTTGGTAAAGACGTTATCACTAGGTTGTCAGCACCTGGCTGCAAAAGTACTTTACGTACTTTAATTTC
Organism: Trididemnum clinides; assembly: GCA_963675345.1. Classification (NCBI taxonomy): domain Eukaryota; kingdom Metazoa; phylum Chordata; class Ascidiacea; order Aplousobranchia; family Didemnidae; genus Trididemnum; species Trididemnum clinides. The sequence goes on along the minus strand of OY776287.1, from coordinate 40,259,606 downwards.
CCTGCTTGGTTGCACTGTTGTGGCAGAAACGCTCTGTGGCGCCAGTACTGGTAAATCCGAAACAAGTAAAATTGCAACGTTCTTGTATAAATAATTATGAAAGTTTTCTGTGAGCGAAAAATAATTAGACTAAAATTAGAATGACACTGAGAAGTTTTCCGAGTCAATGAACAGTATTTTTTAACCTTAATTGCTTCAGCATCATCCCAGTTGACAACCACATTCCAATTATCTCGAACATCTTCAGCTTTCATTTCCTTCCCCACTTCCCTCAGCAAAGCTCCTTTGGTTCGCTGCCATCTTAACTTGCAAATATGGCCACCACCAACCTGGAACAAGCTTCCTAAAAAAACATAACTAGTAAACTTTAAAAGTTTTACGGCAATTTTTTTTAACGTAGGGTTCAGAATTTAAATAAATAAAAATGGGAGTTTTTGTGCCTATAAAAAGGACAAAAGTAATCAAAAATGGAAAGCTTTATGAAGTTTAAATAAATTTTTAAAAACATCTTGGTTCCATTCAGTATACTTTCGTAATCAACCAATTTATTAGTCAAACAAACTCAACACAAACGCGAATGATCGAAGTATTAGCAAACACACCAATCGTTTTTGGATAAGAAAATGCAAAAAAGACCAGAGATGATCAATGCCAACTTACTGTACAGCAGGCACTAAGAAAAATCTGTTTCAATGTAAAAAATGTGTCATAAATAGAAATCGCTGAATCAATCCGAGATTGAGCATGGTGAGCATTTTTGTAACGTAAGCATAACCTACCTGTTTCAGCACAAGATTCGTGGCATAAATACACCACTAACGGCGCCACATACTCCTCTTTTAAATGTTCGACAAAACCTGCAACAAAAATAGCGAAGTGACTACCCAGGTTCAAGGCAAGAAGTTCAAAACTCAGCTGGGTACAATTTCAAAGCGGTTTTTACGCTCAATGAGATTGAATTGATTAACAATCAACAACAGGTCTTACATGTGTAGTAATGCAAGAGGCTAGCGATGCACTTAGCAAACTGCATCAACAACAGCATACACAAAATTGAGGAATACGTGGAGAACCATGAACATCTGCAGTGCTGTTGCGACCTACTGCGTGTCGTCAGAGCACCCTCGCAATCAATCTGTTCATTTGACAACCTCAAAGCTCTAGTAAATTAGAGAGCAAAGCTGTTCATGCAATATTTTATAAGAAGCTATCATCACCCACCGATCGCTACCGGTAACTAGGTTGTATTTAAAATGGTGAAAATGAACTTCCTCTAATCGAGACATCACGTCTCTGTTTGTTTGGAAGGTCATGGTACGAATGTGGAGGTTCACACCGCGTACCCATTCGCAGAAAGACAAGCAGCAATCATTTGAATCATTTTTTGCTACTTATTACAACCTTTCGGTAACAGAACAAACTTCTCGGTTACACTAAAGTCTTGCAGAGCTCTGATTGCAAACACGAGCTCACGAAGTCCTTCTCCAAACTAGAAAAGTTATTGTCGCTTGCAGTCGAACTTGAAAATCTTCGAATTTTACTTTTTGCTCACAGGATGCAACTGGCACTAAGGAAAGCGAAATGTCAGTCGTCAGTTTGACCGTGCTTGGGACACAGTTTAGATTTAACATGAGAGCACAAACAGCATGCTATGGCAGTGTCTCTTTAGATCTACCAAAACCCTACAGTTTCCAACATGTATATATACTTTGAGAAGATTCATGCAAAGGAAAAGTGAAGCAGATTGATTTACAGAAGACACAGTGGATCGCAGGAAAATGGAGGAAGAAAAAAATCGTTTGTCCTACAATGCTGAATGAAGATCAAGTTTGATCCATACCATTCTGAAACTTTTCAAACATTCAAACACAAATGAAACATTTCAAACACAATCCATCATTCAACCTAATGGCTGTGCACACAACATTACTTGATGACCAACCTTAATTAACATGAATTTTAACCTCGTTTCAGCTTAATGCCAACTTTACCTTTTAATCTAACTTGGTGCACACGCACTAAAGTGTGCAAAGATAGGCTGTGAGTAAACAAGGTAAACTCAGCCACCCATGTCATCAGAAAAACAGAAGTTTTTTCAAGATACGGATAAAATTTGAACAATAGTTGGTTGGAAACAAACGATCAATTATTTACTCGATTTCGTTGGCAATCCTTTCCTCATCCTTGTATTAGCTCCAGGAGCAATCGTGTTCAGCAGGATGTTGTGCTTCTTTCCTTCCAACGTGAGAGTGTTCGCAAGTCCAAGCACAGCGAGTTTGGCTGAAAAATAATATAACACATGATCATTTTATGAAGTTTGTGTCATGTCACAAATTGGCACAGATTCCACGAAAAATTCAATGATTTTAGTGAAATTTGAGCTCACAGGTAAAGATTAGTTCTACTATGAGGGTTCGAATTCCATCGAAGTTTTGCTTGCTTCTCTAGTCACTAAATGGCCAGCAATTCATTGCACATGATTGGAAAATTATGATGCGGAAACCAAATTTAAACCTGGGTCCAGAAATGAACAAGTTTAACAAAAATACAGGCAGAAGAAATTCGGAAGTAGAAAAACAAGTGGACAAAATTTGGCGCTCGACTCAACAAGTACACACCGAGCTCATGAAAGAAAATATTTGATAACGCCTCATGGAATGTGGAAATGAAAGCCAAGCCAAGGAAACAATGCCACCAGAAGCGGATGTTGCGGTTAAAATCCGTCCTGCTATGGATTCTTATGCCGTTGTCTTTTTTGCGACCCTCTTCTTGAATACGCTCGCTGGGGCTGACCGAGTAATGGCAGGCTCTCCTTCCACTCCTGCACGTGCAATTACCGCTCCATGCTTTTTTCCTGTTTTATGGAGCATTTTTGAGGCTTTACAGTTCCTGCCATTGCGAGGTTTGGGAGACAACAAAACTTGAACCAGTCATCCAGTCAAAGATCATCAACTGAAAGTCATTTAGATTTTTAATGTCTTACCAGCGGAATAATTAGATTGTCCAAAGTTTCCGCATATTCCAGATAGAGATGACGTCATAATAATACGACCAAACTTCTGTTGTTTCATCACTTCCCACGCAGCTTTTGTGGTAGAAAAAGTCCCTTTCACGTGAACTTTCTGGATGATATCCCACTCTTCCTCAGACATACGTTGGAAGGTGCGGTCCCTCAATATTCTGAAAAATAAGTCACTTGTTCATCTCTAGGTCACAGAAACACTTTAGTTTATTTATTTCGACTACGGGAGAGATTTTCACAGTTACGCAAAAAGCAATGTAGTGTTCAGACTTTCCCTTAGCTACCTGCACTGCTGGTGCAGTACATTTCTGTCACACGCAACTAAACTAGAAAACTGCTGAGTGGAGCAACACATAACCAGCATGTTGGCATTAAAAGATACAGTTTTTCTTCACATTATATAAAATTTTCATCAAAAATTGATATCTGAACTCCAATAAAGCAATTTATTGATGAATCAATTTACAAGTGGTTGCAAAAATAACCAAAATAGAAATCTCAATCCTTGACTCAATTCTCAGAAATGAAGCAAAGCCTATTCTCGAATCATTCAAATAGTTAGTTTATCCTCCAGCACACTGTTGCAAGCAGTGCTTAAAAAGTCATGTTCAAATAGATGTATTTACTCTATTTGAAACAAGAATATTTAAAATAAAAAATGCAATGAATAAGAACTTTTCATGATTGCTTGTTGAGAATAAATTATGAAACATCAAATATTCCTTGGCTGACGGAGACCGGAATTTACCAGCTTGTTATGTAAAGATGCGCTACAGTAATTTCCGTATTTAATTCCGTTTTTATAGTTTAGTAAAACGAAACGCTCCACCAAATTGACTTGGCAAGATATCACCACCACCAACTTACCCAGCGTTGTTGACCAGGACATCTAGAAAAAAAATAAGAAGTCACATTACAGCCGGAAAACTGAGCAAGAACTGCTTTGGTGGCAATCACGATTGGACCATCCTGCGTTTAAACTTCACCATGGCTCATTGCATCGTCGTACAGTTTTCTTGCAAATGGTGCAACAACAAAGCTGATTGACTTCGTTGTTGTATCATTAGCAAATACACTGTACGGCAACTTGCTTCATGGCAAATTTTGTTCCACAACCAATAAGTTCATCAAAAAAGCAAGCAACCCAAATGGAATGCTAAAGCTACAAAGCATCCCTGGACAACGTGTTCTACAGTGTGTCCAAATAGGCGCTACGGTTCAAATTTTCTCAATTTTAAATTCTTAATGTAGAAATAAATTTCAATGTTATTAGCATTATTGTCTATTGAGACAGTACTATGAGTGTATGCACTGATTTTTTAGATTCATTAACTAGATATCTAACAGTTTGAATTTATAGCAACTTCTGATTTCCCAAGTACATAATTGATATTTTGTAATTCGTAGTTTATTCAGTAAAGATGGTTGATACAAGTGACTACACATCGAATACGTCTCTATGTTACTTTGAGAGGACTTCAGGTAGATCCTTACGACAAATAAAAGAATGTTGTTTAGTCATTTAAGCCATTTGAACATGTAACCCACTTTAACCCATCACATTCCTTGTTAAATAAATAATGGATAATACATGGATTTTTGAACGTAGCGACTTTTTGGACACACTGTATGTTTGGCGCCACTGCTTCTTGCAAAACAACAGAGACGTAGCAGCCGCCCCCAAACCCCCCAATTGGGGGGGGCCCAGGCCAACTTTGGGGGCCCAAGTTAGTCTGAAATTGCTTTTTGGCTACGTGACTATTTTCAGTTCAGCAGACTTGTTTACAACCGATTTAAACTGTAGGAAGAAATTGGCTTGTGACATCATAAGTGAATGCTACGTCATTTTATCTCGCAGAATCTAGAATATTTCGATTGATTTTCTGGTAGAATCTTGAATATTCGATTGACGTAACAATGCCGTTGTTACGCAACAATCATAGAATGGTCTGGAATTCTGTTTGGCTATAAATACCGGGACAATATATATACACTGCAGAGTGCAGATAAAGTATTTTATTGACGTTGTATAGAATGAAACGTTCAAAAAGTGGTGCTCAAAAGAGAAAAAAAGCAGCCACTGCTCGAGATGCTGTAGCGAAATTGCCCAAGATGACAGATTTTTTCAAGATTACTGAGCAGAGTAGACCTGGCACTAGTACCGAGAGGGATGAAGAAAACTATAGTGTACAAGAAAAAGAAGACTATGACGATCAGCATCAAAGTGATTGTGAATTTCCAGAAAATGTAAGTTGTGATTTACCTGCCAATACGCAACCTTCAATATCAAAAATAACTGAATCTCAATTTACCCCTATCCCTGATGACCCATGTAAATGGCCTGAAAGTATTTCTGATGCTCAACGATGTGATATAGTAAAGCGTGGACCACATCAACTAATAATGAATTTTCCATATAATAACACAACTCCAAGGCGACGTTTTTCCTCCAACCATTATAAACGTGTGTTACCTAATGGTGAAAGTGTTTCACGGTCGTGGCTAGTTTATTCTGTGGAATCAGATCAAGTTTTTTGCTTTTGTTGTAAGCTATTTGGAAAAACACTAAGCCCCTTTTGTAGTGGTATAAATACATGGGAGGGTTTTTCGAAAAAACTGAAAGACCATGAAAACGGCATTTCCCACCAAGAATGCTGCTGTCAATGGATGTTGCTAGCTGAAGGGATAAGAAATTCATCCACTATCGACAAACGCGAGATGAATATTTTTTTCAATGAAAGACGTTTTTGGAGAAATGTTTTAGAGAGACTTATCGACATTGCCTTGTTTCTATCGGAAAGGAATCTTGCTTTTAGAGGATCTGAAGAAGTCTTAGGATCTCCTCACAATGGAAATTTTCTGGGTATATTTGAGCTTTTGGCAAGAAGAGATCCGATCCTAAAAGAGCTTCAAGACAGAATCAAGAATAAAAACACTAAAGATCACTATTTGAGTCCTACCATACAAAATGAACTAATTGAATTGCTAGCGACAGAAGTTGAAAAAGAAAATTTACAGCAATTGAAATTGGCAAAATATTTTTCTATAATTTTGGACTGCACTCCAGATATGTCACATCATGAACAAATGTCTGTCATTCTCCGTTATGTACTATGTAATGAAGAAGCTGCTGTTGTTAAAGAAACATTTTTTGGCTACTTGAGAATAAGTGACAGTACTGGGAAAGGCTTGTTGGACGCTTTCTTAGAAAAAGCGACCGAACTGCAACTCGAATTGTCTGATTGTCGAGGTCAGTCATATGATAATGGTGCTAACATGAAAGGAAAACATTCTGGGGTCCAAGCAAGAATGCTAGACATCAATCCCAAAGCTGTTTACGTGCCCTGTGCAAACCATACCCTTAACTTAGTTGTTGTTGACAGTGCTAATTCATCGACGGAAGCATTGACATTTTTTGGAGTACTTACAAGGTTGTATGTGCTGTTTTCTTCCTCTGCTCAGCGTTGGGAAATTTTGAAGAAACATGTGGAGCTGTCCATAAAGTCACAATCTGATACTCGTTGGGAAAGCAGAATTAAATGCATCAAACCTCTTCGATACAATTTAAAAGAGGTGTTGCTGGCACTGAAAGACTTGGAAGCCATTTCCATAGAAAGAAAAGATGGAAGAGCTGCCTCAGAAACAAAATCGTTGATAGCTCATTTATCAAAATGGAGTTTTCTTTTGTCGGTGTTTATTTGGTATGATATCCTATTCCAAGCCAATAAAGCAAGCAAGATTCTTCAATCGTATGGAGTCTCCCTTCATACAATGGAAACGGAAATCCAGGCAACTGAAAAGTTTTTGCAAAACTATCGCACAACGGGTTATGACAGTGCCGCAACATCTGCTGTTGAAATAGCACAGGAATTGGATATTGATCCTTCTTTTCCTCCGTCAAGAAGTGGAAAGAAAAGAAGATTGTTTGATTACCAAGGTGAAGAGGAACAACGAGCTACTCCTGAACTGAAATTTAAAAGCAACTTTTCTATCCATTAGTAGACCAGGCTATTATGTCAATAAAGGAGCGCTTTAATTTGTTACGTGAGGTTTCTTCCGCCTTTTCGTTTTTGTACACACGAGACAAACTTTTGCTTGTGCAACAAGAAAATGCTCTTCTTACTTGCTGTAAAGAGTTCCAAAAAAAGTTCGGTGACATTGATTCTGATGAAATGAGCGCTGAGCTACAGCGGTTTGTTTTAATTTTACAAAAAAACGCAATCTCAATACGGCTCAAGACTTTCTGAACTATATTCTAAAGACTCATTTATTTGAATTGTATCCGAATGTGTACATCGCACTTCGAATCTTACTAACTTGCCCCGTGACTGTTGCCAGCGCTGAAAGAAGCTTCAGCAAATTGAAACTGATCAAAACTTTTAATAGAACGTCTATGACAGACAGTAGACTATCTTCATTAGCCATGTTGTCAATCGAAAATGACTGCGCCCGATCTCTTGATTATGACAATGTCATAACAGCATTTGCGAACAAAAAGGTTCGCTCCAGACTATTTAAATGATACTGTGTTTTTATAACTTTTTCATGTTTTTCAGTGTCATTGCTTTCGTTTCGCAGTGTCTGCATAAATGTCGTACTGAACTCTGGCATCGGTGCCGAATTTTTTATGACTTGCACCTTCGGTATCGGCATGCTTTATTCTGACATTAGCCTGTTTACTTATGTACAAGTTGTGGTGTATTTTCTAATGCAGCTTTTCAATTTTACACCTCTAAAGTGATATGACCTGTGCGCAGGGGCTCTTGCGCTTACTTTGGGGGGGGCCCGAAGTTGGAGTGCTACGGGACTGCAAAACAATGTAATATTCTTTTAGAAGATATCAAGTTGCACGCCAGTTCATATCATCATGATTGCAATTGCATCGCCTTGTTAGGTGAAAAGTTTAAGATAGCTTAAAATTCTATTGTAAAAAGTTCTTCACATTACATTCATCAACAAATGGTTAGTGGTTGAAAAGCCTCGGCCTCGTCGTTCCAAGCAGCGACCAACAGTGTTACAAGTGGTGATATTCTTTACACCTAGTGCCACAGCACTGGAGCATCTAACATCTTGCATAAAATTGTATTTAAGCTTGCATGACAGTCTAATGCGGTAAATAGTTAACTTTTAAAAATGTTATGGAAGCCATCAAGGAACTGAAAAACTACAGATCCATTATTCAAACAAAAAAGCATTTTATTTATATTATTTTAGTTATAGTTTCTGCGGTGAAAATAAAATCAGTATTCTATGTTGAATTGACGAAAATTCAAGCAGGTATTAAAAAAACGAATTCAGTATTCATCGGGAATCGAAACCCCATTCTGCGAATCAAAATAAATATATACTGTATATATAAAGCTCCTGGTCATTACTCATTATCCACAATAAGCTTCCCTAGAATATACACTGTTCTCCAAAACCGTATGGCATTAAATGCTAAGAGTCTTTGAGGACCTAAGAACGTAATGGGAAATTCTACACAAGCAATGACGTTAAGTCGAACATTTCCTTTGCATGATAAACCCGTCCTTTTTTCCGTGTTTTACGTAACACTAGTGGCTGATGAGTTCAATACGAAGAGCTCTTACAAAACATCTTTATTCAAAATATTTTTAAAATTGTTCGCAATTGCAAAATTAATGATTCTTGCTACTAATGTAATTTTAATAAACTCACCGATTCTTCCAAAATTCTCTATCGCAGTTTGCACCAATTTACTTCCGAATTCAACCGAATCTACATAAAAATCCACAACTTGAAGACTCTTTCAAAACTAAAAACCTTCATACAAAACAGAAATGACTTCGGGTTTGAAGAATAAAGACCACAGACCACGTAGTTGTGATATTAACATGAGGAGCGAGCTAGTGATTATCGTACCGATCCACCTGCACTCACCATAATTAGCTACTGCAATTCCACCGTTTTTACGAATTTCTTCCACCACGCTATCAGCTACTTTTCCTGATCGCCCAACTCCTCCAGGAGAAGTGCCTAGATCGTTTACTGCAAATAAAATTAATCAACAGTTAAAACAAAAATTATTTGCTTAACGTCCGTCCGTCCGCCCGTCCGTATTTGCAAATAAAATTAATCAACAGTTAAAGCAAAAATTATTTGCTTAACGTCCGTCCTCAAGCTTAATTTTCCGCAATGAAAGAAGAGTTTCCAAGTTGTGCGACTTCATTCTGAGATGCTGAAGCTAAGCTATTAAGCTCCAACCAAAAATATCAAAACGGTCTCAAAAAGTTAAGTAACCAAAAGTTAAACACAATGATGATCAAGCTACAATACATAAACCACTTTTGCTTAAAGAAAAGAAAAACTCAATTTATTTTTTCAAAGCAAGCCACCACTTTGTCGCTCCCAACCGCTTCACGGTTTCCCCTCGGTTTCATTAAAACCACACAAACTCGATGCAAGCTACAAAACAGAGAGTGACCTCCAGGAACTCCACTCTAATCGGGCACTGAATACGCAACTTCATGATAAGAATGCTAAAAACTTATTTTGCAGAGATTTGAACTCAGTAACTTACCCACCACAGAAGCTCCTCTCTTCGCAAATTCCAGGGCGTAAAATCGACCAAGACCTGCATCGAAAGCAAAAGCATTTTATTGGTGATAAAAAACTTGAGAATAAGCTGAGAAAATAATCGTAGCAACAAAAAATAAGGACCGGCCTAAAACTAAAATTGCTTTAAATGCAGCATAAACACGTAAAATTGATTTCACCCTGAAGACACCATCAGCTTTATTGAAAGCTTTCGGTATAGCAAGAGTTTTCCGTGTACCTTGAGAAAGTTGCTTTGTGTGCTTTCAGAAAAAGCAACTTTTGTATGGGCTTTTCATGTTGCACTCACGAGTGGAAGCGTCATGCCAAAAAGCTGCGAGCAGAGCAGTTTTGACAAACGGATTTTTGAGTACAGTGTATTTGTGTTTGGTATGGTTTTGCCAAAATGTCATTCTCTGTGTTATTTGACCGCAGCGGGTAAGATTTTAATAAAAAATTTAATTACCTTGGCCTGCTCCGGTTATCAGGACAGCCTTTCCATCAAATCTTAATTCACCCATTACTAATTAATAAACTACAACACCTTATCTGCAATAAAAAATTTAAAATAAAATAACGATAGAAGCTAGCAAGCCTCCATTCAGCAGATTCATACACATATAAAAGGACAATCGTAAAAAATCATCAATCCCAAAATTGTCATGAATTTTCAGTTTTTCTTGTTTAGGTTAGCTGAGTGATTCTCAACGTTTTTTCCTATTCCTTTCTCATAAATCGTTCTTCCCTACCGTAAATCACGAAAAAGATATATTCAAAAAATCAAGTTTTATAAAAATAAAGCATCCTGTCCCTGAGTCTCATATTTGAAACTATCAGAAAAATTCAGAGAAAAGCCTGTCAGATTTGTTTAAAAGTCTCTAATCTCGTAAGAATCGAGTGTTCATTTTTTGAAACAAAATGTCCTGTGCGGCACTAAAAGTGCTTTTAACTAAATGTGTTGCAGGAAATGGCAGCAGTGTTTTTTCAGCCACTACAGTCAATTTAGCGTATTTTACTCAAATGAGAAACTAAACACAACTGATATTATCGAATGCATGAATTGCTATCACGTTGTCAGTGTTTTTGAATCGTAAAACTTATGCAAAAGTAAAAACTCTCTGTAATTCATACTTTTTTATATAAGAACACCTTTGCAACTAGTCTTCGTCCGAGAGTTAAGATAGAATATACGTCTCTTGATGTACTATTCTAAAATTTCAGGATTTTTTCACCAAATTGGTTTCAGTTTTCGATGTGATGTAAACCACTTTTTGTTTTATATGAATTGTGGGACACCCTATATAGGCTAATCCGAGATGCTGCAGATTTTATTGCATTAGAGTTGTAGTTGCATGCTTCATGCTCTCACCTCATCAACAGCAGCGTTGAGAGAGCGACTGGGGAGGGGGGAAACCATGAACTTCCGCCTAGCATTAATTTTGCGGAATTAAAATAAATTTAGGGGCCCAACTGACCCATTTTCTCTGATAATTTTCCCCAGAACACAGATCTAAAACTGGCTTTCAAGAAGTTGATCTCCAAAAATAAAAAGTCTTTACATCAAGAGCAAAACAAGCTCTGCTTCAATAAAATTGGTCTTCTTACGTGATTGACTCTGATCTCAAAAACTTATTATACCTCGTATTGGATAAACTTTCAACACCCCTGGCCTCTTAGAAGCTAAATCACAACTAAGGGTCAGTGGATTATGACTGCATTAAAGTGATTGAAATTGCATCGTTTGATGAAAGCAAGAAATTTCCATAAAATTTTTGTGTTTTGATATTTGTAATTTAAAACAATTAGTGTCTCCGTTGTACAGCAAAAATAAAATCTTTTATTTGTTCTTCCACGTGGAAAAGCAACGCTTCGCTGAAACACTGAGTATACACATAAATCATGAAACAAAAAAATTGAAGCTTTTTTCCCTTCCTTCAACAAATTTCCTTTTAAGTATTAATAATTTCTTCTTTTATGAGCCAAGTGGCTACCGGTTGAAAATCACTGGAGGCTCAAAATATTTCGAAGTCGGAGGCGAAAAATGTCCTTTTGTTTAGGGCCTAATAGTTGCGATAGGTAATTTTTTTCCTCCGGTGACCGTAAGGATTATACAAAGAACAACTTGTCTTCAGTTCGATTCGGTTGCTTTAGGTAATTTTTTCCTCCGGTGACCGTAAGGATTATATAAAGGACAACTTGTCTTCAGTCCGTAAGCCAACGCAAACAACACAATTAACACCGATATAGAACACTTTACAAAATAACGATACAAATAAGCAAATAAACATTGCTTTAAGCAGAAAACATCTCGGCTTTGAGCAACCTTACATCACTAAATTAAAAATCGTACTGCAAACTAGAACTTGGCTTCTGTAGCTTTTCTTAAAAGCTAATTGCTCAGCTACAAACACAACACCAATTTACAAAGTTTGACAAATATTGACTAAATGCTCCATTGTCGTAATCAAACTATTTCTATTGACGATGATGATAGGCATTGGCATGCAAAATGTTGGAAATAAAAAATCTTTACAAATATTTATGAACATAATTTGATTTATTCTGCCAAACGGTTCTATGGCATTTATTACTCGGGGAATAATATTTTACTAGACCTAGGACGAATCTTAACAAACAATCGAACAATCCATCCAGGCCCGGGACTAGGAATTGCTGGGCCCAATTGGAAAACTGATGGCAGAGTCTCGACAAAAGTAAAAACTTATGTATGTTTATATTAACTGTAGTATGCTCATTTTTAACAAAAAAAAAAATTAAATACTTGATATACAAAAATTTTAAAAGATAGTATGAAAGTTTGATTTTTTTAATACGAAGTAAGGCAATAACAGACATACTGCTTATACACAGGTCTTAAGAAAAATACTTTTCTGGCTTTTTTATTCGCAAAGTTTCTCAATATTTGTTTAAGGTCAATGGCTTTAGCAATGTCATTTTCTAGATAGCATTGCCAAATTGCTTCTCTTTTCTGGTGAAGTACCGTACGTTTTTATCAGTTTTAGTTTTGAAAAAAGGATGAGACTCACGTGAAGACAACAGAGTCATTACACGATATACAACGAACTGAAAGCACATTTATAAAATATTAAAAGATAATGTGTTTTTATCGTAGACTAACCCAAACAATTTGCTTTCTCGTGAATGGAAGACAAATATGGCACATAAAAAACACATACCAATACCCTTTTGGTTGTTGATAGTGATAGAAGTGACAAAACGGCAATTTTCTGTTAATATAACATGCGTTATAAATTCGGCTATGTGATGAACAAAGATTTCTCATTCTTTATTTTACGTTTTCAGTAGTGGTTTACTCCTCTTGAGCTAGCGAACCGAGTCTGAATAGAAATCATATCTCACAATTCACATCGCCATTACATGCAATCGACAGGTTTGACGTAGAAATTCCGCTGCAGCGAGTAAATTTCGCCGCACTCTATTACTAAAAAAAAGTTTTCCTGTTACACAAAGATTTGTGCTTCCAGCGCTTTTAAATTTAACTAAAAGGAGCAAGTCAACTCCGCAGCAGGTATGAACACTAGCTACTCGAACTATAACAGTAAAAGTTTTTTGTAACAGAACCAAAATAAATAACACCCATTTAAAGTACGAAGCATTTTATGCATAAACACCGTTCTTGCGACAATAAACACCGCCTACTTTCCCAACAGGAATACTGATTAGGTGTTATCCTGATGCTGGAGACAATCATGGCCAGCCTGGCAGTAAATCCTTAAATTGGATTAATTTGTAGCAACAGAGTTCACCAGGATATTAAAATTTTCCGACAAAGGCGGCAGTTAGGCTTGATTTATCCAAGCTTTCGGGAATTTTCTCCTACGCGTAAAGTTACTATTTTAGTCTAGGCCCAATCAAAAAGAAAGGAAGGTCAGCTGAAGTATAAATCTCGTAAAGATAAAAACCTTGACTTCATTGATCTAATTTCCATGGCATTTGTTTGCTTGTTGGTGTCAATCAATGACATTTCCCACAGGCCTTCAGTTACTTGCATTTCTTACGGCATCAGTCAAGTTCGATGTAGTTTATGCAGTTACGTCGTCTCTCCAGGCTTGTAGCGGTCTCCCTCACTTCTCGCTCGCATTCACCACATCCAACACGACTGTTTTCACTAAGCGGCAGTCAGATATAACCAAACAGTCCCAGCCTTTTAATTAATTGTTATAGACCTGCATTTAAGCCTCTGTGGTAGTGTTTTTACGCAACCTTCTACGCAATTGTTCGTAGGTGGTGGAATGGCTTTTCAACAATTGGCAGTAGCATCGCATATCAACTACTTCGAAGTCTGGGCCAGTCTTCGTTGCGCAAAGTCCATATTTCAGAGGAGCATACCTAAGACACAAATACAAAAAACCTTTACAACGGTTGCTAGTGAGATGGCAATGCCTCCCCAGTTCTTTTAAACCAACTCAACGTTCCGTAAGCCAACGCGATTCTTCTCCAAATCTCACTCGAGTAGACTTGCTGTCCATCCGCAGTCTACCAAGCTAAAAACTAATTGACGATTTGCACACTTCTTGTATTATGAGCTCAAATCCATGGGCAACAGCTTTGCCCAAGCACATGGCTTTTTTCTTTCTGACATAATTCTGAAAGCCTTGCAACTCGACACCCCTAGACTGTATGTTTTACGGATTGCCGTTTGAAAGGAATTTCTTTCGGAGAACTAAAGTTCTTTTTAGTTAAAAGTTGTTCTCAAGGTACAATGAAACGAAAACTGCAGACATAGCCAAAGTTCTAGGCGTAGCCTTTTAAAGGGCAAAATGCGCGAAGCCTTTATCTCATTGGATTTAGTCAGATATTAGACGGTTTTCAATAGAGCAAAACTTTTGGAGAGATCGCCCGCAGTTGAAATATTTTCTTGGTTTTATAATTCATTTTTTTCTTAATAAATTACAATCAAAGCGCCATTTTAAGTTACCGACACATTCAAAGCCATTTATGAAAGATAGGACGCAAAATTTACCATAAACGGGAAATAAAGGTTTTTTAAAAATTTCTGATTTTGGTCAACTTTGCGTTTAAAATGGTAAAATTTAGTCCTCCCCTCGAATATTTTTCAGGTTATCTTCTTGGTTCAAACAAGGAGCGCAAACAAATTTTTGGTAATGAGATGAAACTGAACTAGAGAACAAAATTTATTTTATTTGAAAAACTTTTTTATTAATTGCCATATTTATTCTCCATTCACGAGGAAGCGAATTGAATCGCTATATTTGGGACGGGATGTCCGCACTCGCTTGGGAGTTGCCGTTTTCCTGGTGCCTGGGCTACCTGTCTTCCACATAAAGACGGAACGTCCCGTTAAGTGCCTTGTCCAAGGACACAACAAGCGAACTTGCCGGCTTGTTCTCCACAACCTCCGTTAAATGCCGGGCGCCAAGCAGGGAAGCTGTGGATACCATTTCTTAAAGTCTTTTGGTATGACTCGACAAGGGGATTGAACCCCAGGTGTACCGACTGCGAAGCAGACGCTCTAGCCACTACGCCATCCCCTCAAAAGAAGCTTTCTGTCAATGTTGTTTCTCTAAAATGGTTCACTACATAAAAATGTTAAAAAATAAAACTTTTTTGCATGCATCTATGAGGTAATTGCATCACTCAAAGAAAATAAGCTGATGAAAAGTTTATTTAAAAAATAACAATGAATACAAACAAAGAAAAGCTGCATGTATCAACAGTCGCCAAAACGCGGTTGTGCTACCCTCGAACCCGGTGATTAGTGTTAAATTGCTGTTGGGCTGCCCAATCATTCCGAATACTCCCTACCCACTATTTTTTATCACTTACTCCTCCTCTGGAACTTCCTATTGTATCCTCCTGCGCAGAGAGTGCTTTCCCTCCACCGTTAGCTTTCTCTCTTTCACACGAGCTCAGCATTCTCAGAGCAGGTTTGTATGACAGAGGTACAAAACTTCTCCACTATATCTCGCTCTAACCTGTTGAAACGATCTGCATCCAGAAATATATCAGGTTCTCCAGCTCTTTCATGATCCCCAACTACACACCTCAACAGCCTGATCACACTTCCTCCTGACAACTCGCACGTTGGTGGTGGAGTCATCATCTTCTTCAAACAGAACCCTTTTATTACCAAACTCTCTACTTCTTCCTTTTCTTTTGTTGACCTCTACTCTAAAAGCACGGGAGTCAACATTTGCATGCAAGACTCTTCTCCCTTTTGAGCGTCTGTGCTGCACCTATTCGTTCCTTCTCTCAGGACACTAAAGGAAGAATAAAACACGCTTCAGTATCTTAATTCTGGCCATCTCTCAATTCTTCCAACTCCAAACCTTCCAACTGTTCTACCATTTTGCATTCTAATGAGCGTTCTTCTTTTGTCGATTTTTAGAGAGCTTGTTGAGATGACGAAGCTACCTAATTTCACTTCCCACTGTCCTCCCGCAGAGAATATTCTCTCTCTCCCTCTTTCCCATTATCTTCAGTTACTTTTTGGCCGATTCAAACGCGAAACTCAAGCTTGGTAGTTTTCGAAAGTGGAAAGAACGGCAAAGTAAGACGTCACGCTTTCATTTCAGTTCTCGGGATGCGTCATCTGCCACTGCAAGGCTAAAACGCAGCAAGAAACATGCCGATCACTCTCTCTCTCTTCTAAATCTGATCTTAAATCAATCTCCGCTCCTCTTCACACTGCAGTAGATTTTGCTTCTTGCTCTTCGAGTTCTTCCTTGTTTGTCAGCAAAAAGCTTTATGCGGCAGAAGCCACTCATCTGAGCTCCACGAGCCCCCTCAGTCTCATTTCTCGCACTGCTTTCCTCGTACGGCGGTCGCCAACCTCTTTCCTCCACAGCCATCAGCTCAGACGAAACCATCTCTCATTGATGAAGCATATTTCTTGCTCCGACGTGGATCTACTTCTTCACATTCTTCATCTTCATTGGTCTGCATTTCTTTGCTTTCATCTGGAAATACTCCTCGATTATTCTCAACTAAAAGAAGTGAACGCTTCTCTACTCCCCTGCTTTCTTCCGACTTATCTCTCTCATCTGCTGCGTCTCAAAGCTGTTTGAACGCATCATTCTATCCCAATCAATGTTACTTCTGGAGTTCAACTCCATTCTTTCTCCCCGACCGATAGTTTCCAACTGTGTCAATCTATTCTTTATCAAATTCTTTTTCTGTCTCGTTATATTTTGCATAGATTCTACAAACCCAGGTTCTGAGGCAATTCTAGTAATCATCGATTCGCCTCTGTCCGGCACGCTGCTCTCTTATTCATAAGCTCATTAACGCTGGCCTTTCTCCTAGCTTTGTTCTGCGAACTCGATCTTTTCCTTCTGACAGGGGAGCTTGCGTAGTGTTTCAGTACGCCAAGATGCTCCAGAAGAATCTCTTCTTGGCCAGGTTCTATTCTCTCTTTTTATTAATGATCTCCTGCTTCTCTTCCATCCTCCGTCAGCATCTCTCTTTGTACTGAAGACCTGGCCATCTGGTCCTTCTCCCCTCGGGCAACTGCGGAGGCTAAATGAGAAACCGTAGTCCGACTACTGATGTCTTCCTCTCAACCCAGGTTAATGTGAAACCTTCTTCTTTTCGGTGGACCCCGACCAGACTTATCTTGAGACGCGCCTACCCCCGCCCAGCTCTTGCTCCGCTCCAACCCCACTCTCTCCGTTCTGGAAATCAACTTCAACCGTATTTCTTTCTAAAACATGTCTTTTTGCTGAAGGCCAATTTTTTCCGCGTCTTAAGACTATACGCTGTATTGCTGCTTCTCCATAGGCCCCCTTCACGGATTCTTTATCTCTTGTTAATGAAGCTTTTTCTAAGGTCCGTTTTCACCTATGCTTCACCAAGAACGTTTCTTTTACGGTGCGTTACCAACGTAACAAAGTTGGAACGTCTTCACCGAGCGGCCAGTCGCGCCATTACCGGCTATCTTTAGTCTTCACAAATCCCACTTCTCTTCTCGGAGGCTACTCTTGTTTTCTCTGCGAGTCACCCTGTCTCATTTTGCCGTGTCCCCTTATGAGCGGACCCTTCGTCTATCACCATCATTTATTTCGGGATTGGCTAGAGGCAAAGCGAAACCTCCTGGAGAGACTATTCGCCCACTCATCCGCTTATGCTCTCTCCTTGTTCCTCCAGGGAGATTCTTCTTGTATGCCCTCTTTTTCCTGCCTCGAACCCAAGAAAGAGGTCAAGTACCATAAAAGAGTAAAACCAATAATGAAAAAATTAATGATCAAGCCAATTGCATTCATTTCATTCAACATCGGTGACCCCATGTTCGAAATCCGTTGCAATTGGAAAAAATAAACGAATAAAACCAAATAAAAGAAACAAAGAAAAATGATTGAACAAAAGAAAAATTTTACCAATCAGTGCATTACAAAGTACAACAATCAGTTTACGTAAGCTTCCTCACCACCTGCGTCTCAAACGCTTTTGAACGCTTTATTCTACCCAATCTCAGCCTAGACCTACTCTTCGTTTTGGAGTCAAACTAAATTCTCATTCATCACCTTCCACCATAAGTTCGAAACTGGTTAGATACAACATGAATTCAGATCTCACCATAAGTTTTTTGGGACGTTGAACTCATCCACTCACCATTAAAACAGCGTTTGTTTTCAAGTTCTAGCACTTCTTTAAGCATGGTTTACGCACTACCACCAATGCCAAAAAGAAAAGTGTACTACTTGATTGCCAATTGCCTTTAACTCTTTTCAGCAATTCCAATTAAGAAACGCTATTCTGGAAGATTAGTTTCATACCCTCCCTTCTTTTAACTACGATCATTGTCTTCTCTTTTCATGCTCTGATCTTCTTTTATTTCATCACTGCCATCTTCCTTTCTTTTCGAATTCCTAGCAGTCCGCGATCTCGATGATGGGACAGATAGTTTTGTCTCTACTTTTTTCCGTAAGGGGCTGTACGCCCCTGCGTCGTGCAGCGGCTCATCCTGTAACGCTGATTTCATTATATTTTTTTAAAAGGCAGTTCGCTCTAATTATTCTCTGAAGGTTGCACCATCCTTAAACCCTTTTCGTTCGTTTTCACTTCTAGGTATTTAGCTAAGCTCTCACTCCTAAGCAGCAATAGGTCTCCACTCATTTTTACCATGTACACCTACAACGAGGCGCACTGGATTGAAATCGTGATGCCTTCTTCAGGAAACCACTCTTCTCACCTCTCGTATCTACTTCTTTCTTTTCTTAAAATACCAAATCAAACTTATATATCACGCAAGGTAAGTTTCACTAGCCTCCATTGAAGAACTCGCTGCTCTTGTTTACTCCGTAGTTTTGGCAGAATTCTTACTGCAAAACCTGTGAGGACAAAATTATTTTGTCCAGATCTGCCGCGGGCTCTTCTCGCCACACTTTCTTTCACAATTCTTTCTCTATGTTACCTCTGGTCCAAGCCGTAGGTAGTTACTCGATTCCTGGGTATAGATAATCTCCAGCCATGCCTCCAACCAGTGAAAGCGAAGCGCAAAACAAAATCACTGTAGGTCACATTTTTTTCGTCACGTTGCCCTCAAAACGATTGCAAGCACACAATTAACCACGGCATAAACGACAGAGGTACATTTTTCGTATAATCGTCAGTATCGAAACTCCAACACACCAACGTCCACCATCATGCGCCCAACCTGAAAACAAAAAGTGGTTGTTGCAGGGAGTGTGAAGCCAGGGCTACTATCAACGACATCCTGAACTGCAGTCAAGTAGATCTACAATGACAGGTGCCAATAGAACGTGACGTAAACTCACGTTTCCCAACTTTATTTTAGGCAAACCCCAATTTCAACAAAATCAAATACTCCCGGCTCAGTCTAAGTTCAGATCGTTAATGGCTTCAAAGCAATTGTTTGGCCTATTTTCGTGACGCAAACCTATTTTTAGTGATGTTTTTGAACATTGTTTGTTGATATCGATACTTCAGCCTTTTTCCAAATCGAAGACATTTTTTTGGAGATTTACTTATGAAATCGACTTTTGTATATGTAAAATATACTAGCGACTTATCTGAGATCGTATCCGACCATCTCTTGAAAACTTTTCGCAGAACTCAGTTAAGAGACTCTAGCCCAGGCTATAGTAAAATCTTTAAATGGCTATCATCACAAACTGCAAATCAATTTTCAACATTTTTTAAATTTATGAAACAAAAGGCGGTCCACAGTTTCTACCCGCAGGTGTAAACTATACCAAGTAGAACACAAGTGAGCGAAAAAATTGTTTCCAATTAAACGACCGAAAGCACTGCAAGAAAGACTCTGAATTCTCCCCATACTTAGAAAGATGTACGCCGTGATAGCTGAGAAAAGGCACAGACAGAGCGACAAAGCAGCCAAAATTTTTATGCTGTTAGAACACTTCTTATTTGGAAAAAAAAATAGAAGAAGGTATGAAAGAGAGGCTTCCCACCTCACAGCTTTTCCACGCATTATTAGAATATATCGCACATGCGAAAAAATGGAGTTATTGAGCGACCAAGCCAATTTTGCATCAATCAACAGCCGCCTCAACGTGGTGGTGCGGTCCCCGGCCCCGTTTGGGTTGGGTCGAAATGGCTGTTGGCCTTCCCGAGGGTCCCAGTTACCCCGGGCACTTCCCATTCATTTTTTCGCTATGCTTCCCCCTGAACGACCGCAGAAGGGCAGCACACAGCATCTTTAAAATCGGTCGCCTGTTTTCTCTTTTTCTTCTCTCCTGCCTTACTCTTGCCCTCCTTCGTCTCCTCATTCTTCTTCTTCCCCTGATGAGCGGTAACGTTCATCCTAACCCTGGCCCCATCTTTCCTTGCTCTGTGTGCGCTGGAAATGCGACCTGGCGGGGCAAGTCAGTGCAATGCTGCGCTTGCTCCAAATGGGTTCATCTAAGGTGCTCACAACTTTCTTTATCTACTTTCAGAGCTCTTGGCAGCTCTCACTCTTAGAGCTGCCCTCCCCCTGCCGTAACACTGTGACTCCCCCCTCCTCGGACTCCTCCGACACGTATACCTCCACTGTGGAATCCGACCCCCCCTCTGCTAATGCTGCTCTCCTGCCCCACCCTCGTCTCCAAACTTCTTATCCCCCATCTGCCCATCTTATATCTCCTTCCCCTGCCCTCCCACCACCGTCCCTTGCTCCTGGCCATACTTCTGCACCTCCTGCCTCCTCTCCTCCCCCTGACTCTCTCAGGGTTCTTCAATGGAATGCTGGAGGTCTTCGAGCCAGGAGCACTGAACTACTCCACTTTCTTTCATCCCATCCTGTCGACCTTATCTGCATTCAGGAATCCAATCTTAACTCATCTTCCTCTTTCCGGATTCCTGGATTCTCTGTTCTGCGTTCTGATCGCACCCACTCCCGGTCTGGCATTCTCTCTTCTGATGCCATGCATGCCAGTGGCGGCGTTGTCATTTTCGTCAGACAGGGCCTATCCTTTTCTGAACTTTCTACCAGCTCTCTTTCTTCGCTTGATCCCTACTCTGATTATGTAGGGGTCAACATCTCTCTAAACAAATCCTCCTCAGTGTCATTTCTTAATGTGTATGCCCCCCTATTCGCTCCTCCCCAACGGATGGCAGAACCGATTCCTTCTCTCCCTCCATTCTTCCCTCCTCCAGAAATGTCTTCATTCTGGGGGACTTCAATTGCCATCACCCCCTCTGGGACTCAAGAGGTACTTCCGACCCCCGCAGGGAGGAAGTATTCGACTGGTTCATCTCCTCTGACCTCCTGCCCCTCAATGACCCTGACACACCCACCCTTCTCCATTGCTCCTCTGGCAGTTGCTCCTCTCCTGACATCTCCTTTGCTCCTTCTACTCTTGCCTTTTCTTCCTCCTGGGAGGTGCTACAGAACCTTGGTTCTGACCACCTACCAATTCTTCTATCTATCCCTCTCTCTCCGGTATTTCGCCCCAACGAGCGTCCCCCTTCCTTCAACTGTCAGAAAGCTCGCTGGGATGGGTTTGCCTTCTACATTGACTCTCACTGTCCTTCTGCAGAGGAATACTCGTCTCTTTCTTTTTCCTCTACAGCTGCTCTCTTTACCTCTCTGGCACTGAATGCGGCCAAATCTTCCATTCCTTTCAGCCGCATCAAACGCCATCCTAAAGCCTGGTGGTCTGCTGAGGTGGAACAAGCGGTTGGTGTAAGACGCAGCGCTTTCGCTGCCGCTCACAGAAGTGATGAGGATCGCCAGGCTTACATCTCCGCTTCTCGACGTGCCTCGTCAGTCATTGCCAAGGCCAAGGCTGAGGCATGGCAGACGACTTGCACTTCTCTTTCACCTAAATCTAATCTTAAATCTGTGCACTCTCTTCTTCGTTCTATCGCTGGCTCTCCTTCCTCGTCTTCCTCCTCTCCTAACTTTCCTAACTGTTCTTCTCTCAGAGAATCGCCTTCGGTTTATGCCGCTTACCTGAGATCCCACTTTTCTGTTTCTCAGCCAAAGGCCCTGCGTAGCAGAGCCAGAGGCTACCTCACTGAGCTCCGTCGAGCCACGTGCTCTGTGGAGTTTCACTCGTCCTTTTGCTCTCCCTTCTCTCCCGCTGAATTTCTTGCGGCTGCCTCCAACCTCTCCTCGTCCACTGCCACTGGTCCAGACAAAGTTGCCTATCCCATGCTAAAGCACCCTCCTCGCTCTGGCATGGATTTTCTTCTTCACATCTTCAATCTTTCTTGGTCTTCACATTCCTTTCCTTCCATCTGGAAGACATCTTCTATTATTCCCATACATAAGGTGGGAAAGCCTCTCGACTCTCCTGCTTCCTTCCGGCCTATCTCTCTCACCTCCTGCATATCAAAGCTTTTTGAACGCATCATTCTATCCCGTCTTCTCTTCTTTCTGGAATCTAATTCCATTCTTTCTCCCCGCCAGGCCGGTTTCCGACCTGGACGGTCTACACTCGATCAAATTCTGTACCTTTCTCAGTCCATTTCGGATGGGTTAACAAACCCAGGCCAAGCTCTCGGACGATCCTGTCTACTATCGATTTCTCTAAAGCTTTTGACTTTGTCTGACATCCCGCCCTTTTCCGCAAGGAGGGAGGCCAGCAGAAACTTATTTCTGCGCGCTTCTGTGGTCTTTCAAAATCACAAAAGTTGTTCCTTTTGAGTCCGTTGAGGTGTTACGCAATGATCCGTTGTTGGCCCTGTACTTTTCTCTCTCTTCATTAATGATCTTCCGGCTTCTCTGCCTTCTTCCGTCAGCTGCTCTCTTTACGCTGACAATCTGGCCATTTGGTCCTCCTCCCCCTCGGTCCCCACTGCGGTGGAGGCCACACAAGAAGCTCTGTTTCGATTGGAGCGCTGGTCTGAGTACTGGTGTCTTCCTCTCAATCTGAGCAAATGTGAGGCCTCCTTCTTTTCAGTGGATCCCCACCAGGCTAACCTCCAGCCCAGCCTCCCCCTACTCGGCTCCTGCCTCCGTTTCAATCCCACTCCAACTTTTCTTGGGGTCACCTTAGACTGCACTCTTTCCTTTTCTAGACATGTATCTTTGCTGAAGGCCAAGTTTTTCCCATGTCTCAAGGCCTTACGCTGTATCTCTGCTTCCTCATGGGGCCCCTCTAAGGAGTCCCTCTCTCTTCTGTATAAAGCTTTTCTTTGGTCCCTTCTCACTTACGCTTCACCCGGATGGTTTCCTTTCCTAAGCACTACCAATATTGCCAAATTGGAACGCCTTCACCGAGCAGCCAGTCGCGCCATCACCGGCTGCCTCTCGTCCTCCCCTATCCCTCTACTACTCACCGAGGCTTCTCTACCTCCCCTACGAGTCACTCTGACTCACTTCACTCTTTTTTCTTATGAGGGGCTCTTCGTCTCCCAACCTCCTTTCCCATCTCAGGTTTGGCCAGACTAGGAGTGAAACCAAGACTCTGCAGATCGTCCTGGATAGCTTTTGCGTCCACTCACCCGCTCATGCTTCCTTCTACTTGTTCTAGGGAGGCTTTTCTTGCTTGCCCTCCCTGTCCTCCTTGGAATCTGCCTTCCTTCACGGTCGAGTCCACCTTTTGCTCCTCAAGCTCTTGCTCTGATCCCCTCACTCTCGCCAAGGTGCGGCTCTTGCCCACCCAGAGTCTCTCCCCCCTCATGACCTGATACTCTGGACAGACGGCTCTGTTCCTTTTCCTTTTGGCAAAGGCGGCTCCGGCGTTCTTGCCAACTGCTCTCTCTGTGGCACTGAGGCCACTTTTTCCTTTTCGGCAGGCCCAGTTTGTTCCAGTTTTTCCGCTGAAGCCTGCGCCATTCTGCACGCTCTTTGCTGGTCTCGGCAACACCAACAAGTCTGCCATTTTTCTTCTCTTCTTTTCCTGTCTGACTCTCGTTCTGTCCTTGCCAGCCTGTCCTTTCCTCCATCTTTCCTGTTATCTCAAACTCTGTGGCAGATCTGGCAGGAACTGCCTTTTTTCTCCTCCTGTTCTATCAGGCTACAATGGGTCCCTGGACACTCGTTTCTCCCGGGAAACGACACAGCTCATGAGGTGGGCAGACGGGGAGCACTGCTTGGGCCCTCCGCAATCCCTTGTAGTCTCTCTCCTCTTATCTCTCGTATCCACTCTCGTCTTATCTCGGACTGGAGGCGTACTGTCTCTTCAAAGTATTTTGACACACAGGTTCCCTCGATTTCCACTGAGGAACTTGTGCTCCCTCGTCATGCTCGCTGTGTCCTCTCTCGTCTTCGCTGCAATAGACACAGCCTTCTTTTAGGTTCCTACCTCTCTAGGATTGGCAGAATCGAGAATTCTTCTTGCAGCGCCTGTGGACACTCGTCCCAGGACACCTCTCATCTCATTCTGCACTGTCCAGCTATGGACTCTTTACGCCGCTCACTCTTTGGCGACTCTCTGTCTCTCTATGACCTCTGGTCCAGACCCTGGGGAGTTGCCTGGCTTCTGGGGCTCCATGGTTATCTGCCATGCCCCCATCTCTCGGAAGGGGTCGGGTAATCAACAACAACAACAACAACCAAGCCAGTTCAGATAGGCCACTGTTGTGTCGTGCCGTGCTAGCGTTTTAGATTACAAGATTATCTCCTGCTCTGAAGTGATCAGATAATTTTACAAAAGCTCTTTCTACAGTACAACACATAAGAAATGATAGTCTACTACTCCTACAGAACTGCATCACATATTCAAGCTTACCCAATCTTTTCTTCTACTGCAGTTGATTTTAACGCAGCAAGTACATTGTTCGTCGTTATCTGCGCAAAATAACAAATGTTGATGCACAGGCTTACAAACGCATCACTCAATTGAGAAACAAATATTTGTTTCCTTCACATCGTAAAACAGTAGTGATTTTACATGGAAGCCCAAACAAACAATTCGTGCAATATTATGACGGCTTGGATTAATTTTGTGCTCGTCGATGAAGTCAAATATACACGTCTTTAGCGTTCTCTTAACTTCTTGCCAAAGTTTAGTTTTGTTTGGTGAGTAGTTAGGTATCAAAGTCAACTTTTACCCGATAATAACAGCATCATTTTCTCCACTGTTATGCATCAACCATTCAACAATATTGCACCTGAGGAGTTGTTGAATACTACCTTCCAGGAAATTTTTCTTGTTTCTTCGCCGAGGGTTTTAGCTATCTGCAATATTCATAAGTACATAAAACAAAATGACTGCTTTTATGTGTCAACGGAATATTTATCTATGCGGATTTTTTTACTAGCATTTGACTGACTGGCAATGACTTTAAAGTCGAAATCACCAGAGGGACCAGACAAAACATTTTCACAGTTGAGAAAGCGGTTCAAAGAACCTTCCGTGGCTGCACAAGAGGTAGAGATAGAAAAATTATGATAGCATTCGTATATTAATTCTGTAATCTAAAATTAATTGTGCCAGTTTTGTGTAAACAACAAATTATACATCAATATTATAACTATCTGAATAAGTTGGATAAGTCAATTCTGTGGGCATCAAAGTTATGGTAGCAATACAATTCGGCATGGATTGTTGAATTAAGCATGGTCTGAAATTTTTTAATTCGATTATTCGATCATGTCTACAGACACTTATGGCACACTATGAGATTTAAGAAACATTTTGCATGTAAACAACATGTGAATAAAATTATAAGTATATCAGTACAAGATGAAACTGCAAGTGTCAACGTACTGCAAACAGGCCATAAAACGAAAAAAACAAAATATTCGTTGTTGCCTGCTTCTTGATATGGTATCTCACACGGCTACATGCAACACCACAACGTTAGTTGCTATAACGACATGGATCCATCACCAAATGTCCAAAAGGCATATGCATGAACATTAGAAACATTTTATTGGTGTCATAAAATAGTTGATTCCTAAACTAAAAACAGCGCTATCACATTTTCTAAGCTGGTGTGTAAATGTAGATAGCCATTCACAAGCCCATTCCAATTCTGCAAGATGCTTAAAAGAAGCGGCATAATAATACGAGTAGGAGATATTCTACGAGAAATATTTCACTTCGACTGACTTTTAGCACCTGTACTCGGCCAAACTACCAACCTACAATTAGATTTGAAATTTGGTTTCAGAGCTAAAATCCTGTTTAAGTGCTGATGTGGGCAATGATCATGCGTTCAAGCCTCACAGCGACCCACTTGTAATGACTAGGGCTGCACAATCTAGAATTTCAAATCCTTCAAATTGAATCTCTTCAGATTTTAATCCGAATTTCCCTTTTTAATCAGAAAATAGGATTCGAAAATGTTGTGTTAAAAACTGCTTTCAATCGACAACTATTATTGCACTAGATTCATAGAAAATCAAAAACATCTCTTCACCATAATCTTGGCAAATGAAAAGGATATGTGCAAATGGTGGAAAGAGCATGAAGAGAGTTTCCAACCCTTTTTGCACTTCCTTGCCAATATTTATGTGTACCAGCAACATCGGCATCTTCCAAGAGATGTTTTTCAAGTGCAGGATTGACTGCAACAAAACTGAGGTAAAGTCTAAGTTGTAAGCATCGTGCAGAAATAAATGTTTTTCATTGCAACAAGTGTTTGTTATCAAGCTAAAATGTTGTGTACATGTGGTTTTCTTTTTTGATATCAAGCAAATATAATCTGCCTTCATTGTTTTTCTTTAAATGTTTATTCTAGAACAGAATTTAATATTAAGATTCAAGAATTAGTCAAGAACTCACACTTATTCTACTTTGTGCAGCCCTAGTAATGACCTGTGGCAAAACATGAAATTGTATCTTGCCCTGTTTGGATGCACTTAACGATGAACCGTTTAAGATAGAAATTCGGTGTAAGCAGTATTTCTATCTCCAAAACAGCTCTGAACACAACCACTTCTAGTGTAAAAGACAAAATATTTTCAGTGACAGGGGGTAAAAGTACAAAAAAATTATAACTCTCACAATAAATTCATGAAAAATTTTTCCATTTATGAGTCACAATAGAGATCTATTTTATATTTTGAAACAACCAGTTAGCACAAGATTAGTAAATGAGGTATGATTACCACAAATAACAGAACACATTGAATCTCTTTATTTTCTTTTATATGCACTTAATATTACTAGCCGCTTCTCAACACTCTAAAAAAATAAATTTCCAACCATCCAACTATGGCTTTTATGGGCCAGGTACAAAATCTTATCTTGCTTACTTTTTTTCAGTGTTTAGTTCAGTTTTAACTGTAAACGTAATACAGCATCTTTTGAAATGCTATTTCATTACAAGTATAAACTTTTTATACTTTCTGCAGGCAATGAGCACAAGTAATGCCAGTTTCCTCCTTTTGAATACACTACGATACATTTTAATTTGATCTCTATATTAAATAATTATCTTAATGCATATGTAGCATCTCAGGCAAAAAAATTATGCATTGTATAACACACAAGAGAACCATTGCAATTCAATAGAAAAGCTATGCTACCGCTATAAAGCAAAAAATCAACCAACAAACTAGACACAACAATAAAATATGACAATAGACTTGCTAGGCAAAAGCCATTATCATCACTAAAATAAATCATGCCTTTAACCAGAACACAGTTCATGGACTCTATGTGTCGCGTCGGTTGATTATGTAACAGCTACCCAATACAAATACTTTTATTCATTGTCGTTTTTAATAGAATTTTTGGTCCTATCTCAACTTTAATTTTTTTTTTTTAATTGGAGCGACGTATAGTATTGCTCAAATAATTAAGTCTGGCTGCAACTTACAGCTAGGTGAAGATTGGCTTCCACAAAGATACTTTGAACCACGCACTTTTCGATCAAGAACAGAACAAATATTTTCACAAAACACTTTAAATTCCTTCGCTCGTCGATCACAGAAACTAAAGCACTTTAATATAACGATCAGAAATCAACCAAAACTAAATCCACAAATTCACTGCTTAATTCTTGTCGCGCTAATAATCTACAATAAATCACCTCAGATCAACACACTTCTTTCTTTCTCCTCTACTCTCTGAATGCGTAAAAATCTCGCCGCCTTATATATGACACGAGATTCCAGAAACTGCCAAATCAACATCACGTGACACATAAAAAAGCACCGCTAATAAATGACGTAATCGGCAATCAAAAATCTTCGAGAACAAAATTCACTCAATTACTCTCGAACTTAAACACTTAATCAACCATTGTGACGTCAGAAAGGGCGTGTGCGCTACAAGTCTAAGTGTGAAAGAAAAAAGGTCTTTTGCAAAAACAGCTGATATATAACATCAAATTTGGACTCGAAACAATTCAGATTTACCATTAACTAAATCACGGCAAAACAAAAACAACAGATTACAGAAACTATACTTATATAAAAACTATTCCTACAACACAAATTTGCTTATTCGTGACATTTATCCTTTGATGCACATAAGCTCATGCTTCGTTTGCTAACCTTTTTTCAGACTGGGCCACTGTCACAGGTAGACTACTTGACCCCATCATCTGTTTGCCACATAAAGATGAGGGTATTTCATTAAGTGCCTTACCCAAGAACACGACAAGTAAACTTGTTTGCTTTTTCTCTTCAATACACCTTTTGTGCAGAGCATCAAGCAGGAAGTTGTTCACAGCATTCATATGACTTGACAAGGGAAGTTGAACTCAGATCTACGGGCTGTGAAGCAAATGCTCTAGCCATCAATCAATTGTGCCATGCCACCAGTCATAAACAAATTGTTGAAAAGTAAATTTTAATTATTGCAATTGGTGATGCAAAGAATAACTATCATCAGACAGGTTATACAGGGTGATTGGAAAGTAATGTCTGATCAGTTAAGTGATTTTTACTCTAGCGTTATTGGGTATCAACTGATTCTTTGTTACTAAACACATTCTTAATTATTAGGAAGTTGCTATTTTGCCATTGACAGCATTTCACCCTCGGAGTCTATTTTGCCATAATCATTCATGTGTGTTTATATTGCTACAATTCTGCAAGTGATGCTGTAGTATGTTGATAGTGCATCTGGCTTCAAATGCATTGGTTACGAGTTGGAATCTTGGCTGGCAGGGCACTTAGAGAAAGGCAGTTTACACTGGAGAGGGAGGCACGATATGTGAATGTACAGGGTAGTGTACACTGTGAGGGTGTGTACAGTGTGGGGGAGTGCATACTGGGGCTGCAAATTTTTTTTAATTGATTATAAAAATTGACCAATCAGAAACGACCAAAAGTCACATGTTCAATAAGTTATTAAGATTGATCAATCACAAATAACTCACAGCAAAATAGTTTCCAAAGGTAAAACGCCGTTAATGGCAAAACAGCCACTGCCTAATTATCATACATTTGTATTCATCCTTGTATAACTTTCTTAGAATCTGAAATCAACATTTGACTGCATTATGTGGAATTTAAAATCGGGTGATACTTGCCAATCACCTTGTATATTTAATGTAGCTGTAGCTATGCTGTCTTCCAAAGTTTTTGTGATTCTTGTATTAGGGACAGTATTCAAAGCTATGTTAAAATTCAGTACTACCAACAAAACATATATATTTACAGGTATGTATATATATACGAGGTGTGTCAGAAAAGTAACAAGACTGGTGTTATAAAAACTTTATTGAAAAATATTGAAATGTACCAAAGTCAAATTCCTTCTAAGTAATTCCCTTCCACTTTCAAACACTTGTGCATTCGCCTTTTCCAGGATTCAATACATTCTTGAAAGACCTTTTCTGGGATCTTTTTGAGTTCCGTCATCACGGCCATTTTAATGGAATCGATGTCAGAAAAATGGGTTCTCTTCAGAACAGATTTGATCTTGGGAAAGAGGAAAAAGTCACTCGGGGTCTGATCGAGGGAATATGGGGGGTATTCCAAAGTTGCAATGTTCCTTTCTGCAAAAAACTGACCAATACTCTGGGCTGTGTAATCAGGAGCATTAATGTGATGGAGCCTCCATGCGTGAGCTTCCCAAAAAGGTCCACCTCTTATCACGCACTGTCTCATAAAGCGCCGAAGAATGTCTTTAAGACATTGTTCATTTCGAATTCCTACCCCAAGGCCAAACAGTGAACCAAACCGTCTATAAAGACATTCTTCAGCGCTTTATGAGACAGTGGGTGACAAGAGGTGGACCTTTATTGGAAGCTCACGCATGGAGGCTCCATCACATTAACGCTCCTGATTACACAGCCCAGAGTATTGGTCAGTTTTTCGCAGAAAGGAACATTGCCACTTTGGAATACCCCCCATATTCCCTCGATCAGACCCCGAGTGACTTTTTCCTCTTTCCCAAGATTAAATCTGTTCTGAAGAGAACCCATTTTTCTGACATCGATTCCATCAAAATTGCCGCGACGACGCAGCTCAAAATAATCCCAGAAAAATCTTCCAAAAATGTATTGAATCCTGGAAAAGGCAAATGCACAAATGTTTGAAAGTGGAAGGGAATTACTCAGAAGGAATTTGACTTTGGTATATTTCAATATTTTTCAATAAAGTTTTTATAACACCAGTCTTGTTACTTTTCGGACACACCTAGTATATCAAACGGCTGCCATTTCTGCCTGTGTAGTACCATCACCAGAGCACAGAGCATTCTGGCACACACTGCTAAACCACAGGTTTTATAACACTGAAAAAGCCATTTTGTTTGTGGTATGTAATGACTTCTCCGCACCAATACATATATATTTACACTCCAATCATTAAAATGTTGTTGTTGATTGTACTAGAACACTTTGGTGTTCAGACTTGATTCAAAGTTGCCACTGCAAACCCAACGTACTGGCAGAGAAAAGTGTATAGTGACTTGCACAAAACACCAAAACAACAACACAGCTATGGTGACATTTGAACTCATAACTATTTCTGCCATAAATCTGTAGATGGCAGTGGTAGACTTTTTATTTTTATTCTAAAACTTTTTTATACTTAACTGACTAGTGATTAGAGGTTCAGTTAAGGTAACAATTATATAAAAAATTATTTTGACTTCAGGCAGCGGCTATTTTACCGTCAATGGCATTTTACCCTTGGAGGATATTTTGCCATGAGACATTTATGATTTGTCAATTTTAATGATGCATTTAACATGTGACTTTTGATCGTTTCTGATTGGTCAATTATGATAAATTTTAAAAAATTTACATCCCCAGTCTACGCTTACCCACACTGTAGACTCCCTCCTAGTGTACACTACCCCTTACATTCACACACTGCCTTTGTCTAAGTGCCCTGCCAGTAAAGATTTCAACCTGAACCCATTGCATTTGAAGGCAGTTGCATTATCCATGTGCCACAGCATCACCAGCAAAATCATAGCATTACAGCTATTTAAACACACATGAATGATGATGGCAAAATAGCCTCCAAGGGTAAATTGACGAAAAAATAGCCACTTCCTTATCTTAAAAGCATTGGGTATTTTGTTATCAATGGCACTTTATCCTTGATATCTATTGAACGTTTGGATTGGTCAATTTTGATGATGTAATAAAAATGTGACTTTTAGTAGTTTCAGATCAGTCAATCTCTATGATGCATTAAACACCCAACTTGGCAAAAATTTAACCCTCAGTGTACACTCCTCCTTTTGTTCACAAACCAGGAATTTTTGCCAATGCAATTGCATTAGTTACCAGTATTTCATTTTGCATTTGCATTAGTTACCAGAAGGCCTAACAAAATTTGTTCCAAAACAAACACCTTTGCAACACACTGCATGTAAATTTTTCTGAGTCAACCTTTCTTACCAATGCTTTTTTCTGATATGTTTAGGGTTGTAGTGAAAGGAATTATGGGGGAAAACAAGTAGGCCTACATTTTGAGAAAAACTATTGGTCATAGTGTTCTGAATTCAATGCTGGTGTGTTAGTGCAAACCTGTTCTGCCAACTCTGCAGAATCAAACCCACATTTCTTGAAACATGGAAAGCATCTGCTGTAGGAAGCAGTCCTTTAATAGGTTAAATTCTGTAAAAGTACTGGTCAAAAACTTAAAAAGTTTTTCAACGCTAATCAGCTGCCTAAACTGAAGCTTCCTCCTATTCCTCTGCTATGGCTACTGCATCAAAATAATTTTTGATCATGCTGTGCTTCCAACACGCTACTCCAGCTATTGCGAAAACAAATGAAGTAAAATAGGTAAACAAAGACAGCAAATCAGAATGTGCAAAAATTACAAGGGGTTCAAAAATTTCCCAAAATAGCAATTTTTGCATAAAAATTCCCAAATTTTGAAATGTTTTGGCACATTAAATATTTGAGTTCAGCCATACAACCGATTTCCAAAATATTTAGAAAATACTTCACATTTTGTGGTGCTGATCTGCAAAAAAAAAGGTTTTCCCCTTTCATGCAAGACAATGTTCTAATCTTTGTAGTTGAATCATTATCAAAAAAAGTCCTCAGTCCTCACAAAATTTTTTTTAAAAAACCTCGAAACTGCAGGTTTCCGCAACAAAATCAAGTGGTTTTGCCAAACCTCTCGAATAAAAAATCTGAATACTCCACTAATATTTCCAAAATCGCTTTCGAAAATTCCAAGATTTTTGCCAACACATTTTGGGAAAAGCATCCCAAGAAAATTTTCATGACTTCATAGCACACGTACCACTTCATTGCGTTTTCTTTGTTCCGCTTGGTTAGTTTCAATGCCCTATTGATTTCTACGCATCATTTCTGATTGCAATTTTTAATTTAAATGCCAAGGCGTCAGTTAGAGCGAGTGAGCGTAGGCGTAGAGACGAGGCTCGGCGTGACAGCAATAAGTTTGGCGTTGCAGCCTCGCTGATTTTGTATTTAGTCAATGAATCAATCTTTGTTTTGTTTTCTGTCAGAATAAGTGAATATTAATATATGAAGTACCTTTTTTTTGTTTTTTTTTTTTTTTGTTTTTTTTTTTTTTTTTTTTTTTTTTTTTTTTGTTTTTGTTAAGCGCTTTTGATCTGACCTTCCGTCAGGAAAGAGCGCTATACAAATGTGCTATTATTATTATTATTATTATATTACCTTAATGAATGGAATTCGACGAGTCATGGGAAAATTCCATTTCAACATTAGCTACGACAAGCGTAAAAAACCGCAATCTTTAGCTACTGGAGACAGAGCAAACGCCGCTGTTGCAATAAGTTTATGTTTCAGGATACTACATCGAAAAAGAACTTGGCATCACCGAAACTTAACACCATTACCAACAAGAAAAAACATAGGCGTAACACTTTGCATTCTACGAGAGAGCTGACGGAAAAAAGACTGTTTTGCATTACAAGTCACGAGACCTTGTTTGGGATCAACTTTTTGAAAAGTAGGCAATGGGGTCTGGCATTATTCTGATGGGGCTGATAACAGTATGGGTGGTCTGCAGCACATCAACCTCCCATACTTTTAGCCAATGCCTCCTAAAAAATTAAAATTCTTACCCAAAATTAAATGTGAACTCTAAAAAAAGGTTAATTCCTTCTGCTCTACACCTAAATTTGCCCCCAAAATAAAAGCAAAACCAAAAAGTTATTTATCATGATCGGCACTAAATTTTTGTAATTTTGGCGTTTTTGCAGAAAGTGAAGTAAAAAATAACAGGACATATCACTGTTTCCCAAGGTTTCTTAATGCACAAATGAATTATTGAGGAAAAGTGGCTTTTACTTAAGGAAATTAAATTATTGCAAGGAGACACTGGGTACTTTGCTTTTACTGGGGGGACATGTCTCCCTTTTTTCTGTATTTCGTAGTTTGCATATGATGGTTTTTATGTTATGAAGATCGCAGTCTGTTTGTGATGATCTATCACCAAACAAGATTAGTTCTTTTTCTATAGCCTACTTTATTTCCGAGAATAAACCTGGCTTTTAGCTTGATTGAATTTGTAAGTTAACTTTTTCACAAAAGCCATTGCAGTTAGGTTAAACTTGTTTATCAATTGTTAACAAATTAAGAAAATAAATTGAAGGCGAAAAATGCGAATAAAACAATGTATTACTAGCACGTCAAGTCACAGCTGGGTTGAGTAAAAAGTGTTTCTTCGAACAGATTTGACAGAAAAAGTCGTCAATAAGTGTAGCAATTGACAAGGCTATAGTTTTTTTCGTGTGAACATTCATGACTGCCACAGAATTAAACCCAGTGGTGGATATTGGGTGAGGCAGCCGCCTCGGGCCTCCCCTTTTTGGAGTCGTCAAGGCTTACCCAATATTTTTTTCTACTGCAGGCCCCCCTTTTTAAAAATGGCGTGTCTAGTTTTAGGCTATTTTGTGACATTTTGAAATGGGCCCTTGGTCTCAACAATTGTGGAAGTGATAACTAAAAGTTGCTTTTTTGCCTTTGACGGCATTTTACCCTTGCAATCTATTTTGCCGTTCAACGTTTGTGTGTCTTCAAAATTGGCTTATTTGGTGCAGTGCTCATAAGTATTGTTTTGGAGTAGTGGATAGTGATACTAACTACGAATAAAATGGTTAGATGTTCGAATCTTTGCAGGCAATGTACTTAAACAGATGCAGTATACATTAAGGAGGGGATGGCAGTTTGCGGATATAAATGAAAGTGTAAGCAAAAAGCTCCATTTTTGTCAAATCACTTTTTTGTCACTTTTTGTCAATTTTATTACATTATAGAGATTGACAAACCACAAAGCACTAAAAGTAACCTTTTTAATATGTCACTGCAATTGACCAATTACAAACATTCAACGGAAAATAGAGAGCAAGGGTGAAATGTCATTGGCGGCAAAATAGCCACTGCTTAAATAAAACCAAAAACTAAAATTTATTTTTTCTATTACTGTTTTGGGCTGAAGGCTTTACAGTTCTTTTAACAGAAACTGTTGTTGACAATGTGGGTGTATCATCATTTTTAGGGTGGAACCTCATTTTGCTGATGTGATCAGATCAACTTATATTTTTAGCTGTTTGAGCAGACCAGACTTTGCCTGTGAACCGTGATAATTTATTTATGAAGTCGGTCCAGTTTTCAATTATATCAAAACGTAAATTTATTAATTCATCTTTTCATGAGCAGTTTATTGATGTTAGTGAGATACCGGTGAAAACGGAAATAAATTTGCTTTGAAAGAATAATCAGTCAATTGCATTTGTGGTGCAAAATAGCCGTAACATTATAGATATGCAAGCACAAAAAGTTTTTGAAGATTTAAAAACATTAAGTGTTAGGTGTTTGGTATCTTTTTACTTGCTGTGTTCTGATCAAGCAAATGATTCAATGGCAAATTTGCTACATTTGCATACAGTTTCACCTCGTTAACTCACACAGCTGGGGGGGGGGAGAAGGGTTCCGTGTTAGCCGATTGTCCGACAACCGACGGCCTATAGGCCATAGCTTACAAACATGCCTATGGTAACAAAGCTCAGTTAAAAATGCCGTTATTGTATAGGCTATTTTGTTTTACTACATTTACCTTCATAACATGTAAAAAAGCAGATTTGTTTATTTATATATTCATTTATTTTTGTTTATTCAAGTAAATCATCTGACGAAGGCTACGTTGAGCTAGCCTAGCCTAGCAAACAAACCATATCGATATCGGTTGTTATTATCGGCTATTACCAAGGTTACTTTCTTTTACCTTATGTTAGATATTTATTCTGTCGTTACCGCCACATTTTCTGTAAGCCGTCTTTACGTTAAAATTGCTGCCTCTTGTTGATCACATGATCACGTGACCGTTCAAGCACAGCGCAAAATTCGTTTTTTCACTGTACTGTTGTTTTGTAATTTCAGTAGTAAGCCAAAAGAGCTGGCAGTTGTATGTAGATTAGATTAGGTGTTTAGTAAGTTAAAGTCGGAAACTTAACTATTCTACTTGAATTTAGATGAAGTCGGTAATAATAAAGTGTGTTGCTATAATTGTTTGATAGAAGTTTGGCGCAATATTGTTTCTGGTACGTATTAATTTTCCTTAAGTATGACGTAATCAAATTGTTAGCAACTGATTTTGGTATGTTTCTTTTATAGAAACCGTCTTGTACTGTCTCGTTACGCGTGTTTGAACGGTCCTCCCCACCCAACTTTCGCTCTTGGATTTCAAGTATCGTTATTATTTTGAATCATTTATCTTTTAACCTTGTTTACATCTAAATAACATTTGTTCGAGTCAACGTCTAGAGATATAGAGAGGAAACCAGTACGAGACGCGTTGCAGAAATAAATAATACTATATCAACAATCATGTAGTAGCAGCCATAGTTTGGTGCGAATAAGGCGTCGCCAAAGCGTTTTAAAGGAAAGAATTCGCAACAAACAAAAGTTTCAGAAACAATAGTTTCGTAGCAAGACAAGATATCCTCTGCATAAAACTCAAATTTGAAGCCCTTGTTAAAGTCGAAGAAAGAGTCTGTGCCATGTCTTCTAGATCTACGCAGTCTTCATCAAAGTTTTCCAAGCAGTCTAGCTGTTCGAGTTCCAAGCGCAAAAGTCAAGTTGATCTAATGGTAGCTCGTCAAGCAAAGTTGATTGAGCAACGCAAGCAGCGCGATGAAAGGGTAGCTCGCAGGGCTCTTGAAGCTGTACAAAGAGAAGCAGAAGCAAAAGTAGAAGAAATAACAAAGGAACTTGTTATAAAAAATCTGGAAAGAGATATAGATTTGGCAGAAGCGCGGGTTAAAGCTTGGGATGAAACTTCGAGTCGAAAGAATGCATCAGTACGTTCAAAAGGATCTTGCTTACAAAGCTCATGCAAGGATGAGATGTTAGCTGGACCAAGTAAGCAGGAAGCAGATCCTTTAGTCCCAAGTGTGAACGTTAGATTCAATCAGCCCGAGGTTCTTGAGGTTTTCCAGCAAAACGATGCGCTACCACAACCAGCTAGTAACCACCAATTTAGTCAACATCGCGTGGTTAAGACTATCCCCGAATTAGAAAACCCTGTTGATCAAACTCGAGCCAAATGTGAATACCCTTTTCCGATGAATGTAGATTATCCCCCTCCACGTCCGGTGATTCCGGATTTTGATGGTGATCCCTTGAATTACAATGCCTTTGCCGCCACTTTCCAAGCTCATATAACGAGCAGAATTACTTCCGATAGTGCCCGTCTAACCTACTTGATTCAGTATTGTAATTCGGAAGTAAGGAGTTTGATTGATCATTACGTGGGTACAGCATATGGTTTCGAACGAGCGTGGGAAAAACTGTATCATTATTACGGTAGACCATTGATTGTAGCGAGTCGTTGTGAAGAAAAGCTAATGGCATATCCGAGAATTAAGAACAGAGATAGCGTTAGTTTGAGAGACTTCGCAAGGATCATGGACAAAGCCCTTGTTCAACTTGAAGGGATTGAGCACTTCACCAGTCTAAATTCTCTTGGAACGTTAAAAGGAATTGTTGAAAAACTACCAGAAAAGCTGCAAGATGATTGGTTGCAGTGGTCCTTTTCAATCATAGAGGAAACGAAAAAAGAAGTGACGTTTCGAGATCTGGCTGCCTTTATCCGCCGAGAAGCTGACATGGCAAGTTCGGTCTTCAGCAGTTGTCGGTGGCCTGCAGCTACGGGTAAAGGAGATTTGAAATTAAAACGTTATGTGATCTCGAATACGAATATAGTGAGCAACGAAAAAACACACGAAAAGTCATCAACTGCAAACTGTAAGTTGTGTAAAGAACCCCACCATATTAGTCGATGCGACAAGTTTCTAAAGTTGAATTACTTTAGACGCCTCGACTTGGTTAAAAGAAAGGGATTATGTTTTCGTTGCTTAAATACGGGTCACATGATTGGATCGTGCTCTGCTAAAGAAGGTTGTTCAGTAGATGGATGCAAAAAGCCCAACCATCACTCGTTGTTGCACATGCCTTTAAAGGACTCTGAAGGGGAAACAAGGCCAGCTGTTTTGCACTCTATCTGCAGTAATAAAGAAGAGAAAGGAAGACTACCTTATCTTCCTGTTCTACCGGTGAAAGTGAAGAGTGGCAACAAGACCTTAACCACTTATGCTCTACTCGACACAGGATCACAACAAACTTTCTGCTCGTCAAAATTGGCTGACTCGTTGGGTACTAGTGGTCCAGAATGCTCAATGGAAATTAAGACGATGAGTCAAGAAAATAAGTCTACAGTGGTTAAAGGAAAAATTGTTGATATCCTTTGGCAAGCTTATGATTCAGAAACGCAAATTAGTTTAAGTAAAGTATTTGTGGTAAAAACTTTGCCAGTAGAAAAATGCTCGGTTATGGAGCCAAGCATGCTAAACTCGTGGAGTCATCTTAGAAATTTAGATCTGCCGCAGTTAGACGATAAGTCTGTGGGCTTGTTAATTGGTACAGATCATAAAACAGCAATGACACCTTTAGATTGTCTTCCAGGACCAGAGGACGGCCCAGATGCGGTGAAGACGCCGCTTGGATAGATTATCTACGGACCCAATTCTCATTTCCTGTGTGAAAAAGATGACAGAGCGATTTCAAAAGTTTTGAACATCAAAATTAAACAGATTTATGATGGACCTCCATTAAAAGACCCAAATGTAAGTGAGATTGACTGTGGCCTAACCACAAAGAATTCTCGAGAAGACCGCGAAGCTTATGATAAGATGAAAAGATCAGTGAAATTAGTTGATGGTCATCTTCAACTACCCTTGCTATGGAAGGCAGAAAAAGTTGTTTTACCAGAAAGTCGAAAAATGGCGGATATGCGACTAATGCATTTGAAAAGACGATTGGTTAAGGATGAAAGTCTCCGCAAAAAATATGCGGAAGTTATGCAATCGTATTTTCTAGAAGGATATGCCGAAGTGGTTCCAGCGAACGAGTTGCAGGATTCAGAACGTTCATGGTTCCTTCCTCATCACCACGTGATCAATCCCAAGAAGCCTGAAAAACTAAGAATAGTTTTTGATTGTGCTGCGGAAGTAAAAGGAGTGTCATTAAATAATTCATTGATTCAAGGACCTGACTTAACAAATTTGCTAGTCGGGGTTTTGACAAGATTCCGAGAAGGTCCAGTTGCACTTGTAGCTGATATACGGTCCATGTTTCATCAAGTTAAAGTGAACAACGAAGATAAGAACGCTTTGAAGTTTTTGTGGTGGAAAGAATGTGACTTTACTAAGCAGCCTGACGTCTGCCGGATGACAGTTCATCTCTTTGGATCTAAATCATCGCCAAGTTGTGCGTCGTTTGCCTTGAGACACACTGCAGAGTTATTCAAGGACCAATATTCAGCAAGGGCTGTGAAAGCAGTTCAAAGGAATTTTTACGTTGACGATTTTCTTTTCTCAGCCGCAACTCTCGAAGAAGGCAGATCGACCGCACGAGAAGTCGCCCAAATGCTGTCTAAAGTTGGGTTTGTCCTGACCAAGTGGATTACAAACACACCAAAAGCACTGGAAGATTTTCCGACAGATGCATGCGCAAAATTTGACAAATCAGTTTCTGTTTCTAGTGAGCGCCGAGAACAAGTGTTAGGGATTCACTGGAATGTTAAGTCAGACCAATTTGTCGTTGAAGTTCAATTGAGCCAGAAACCGTTTACTAGACGAGGATTATTATCGTTGTTGTCATCCGTTTTCGACCCCCTTGGATTTGTAGCACCAGTGTTAACTCAGCCAAAACAGTGGTTAAGAGATCTTAAAGACCAAGAGTGGGATGAAGAAGTTTCCCAAGAAATAAAGGAGCAATGGAAAAAATGGATGAATTCGTTTCTCGCGCTAAAAGATCTTTCAATTAGTAGATGCGTAATGTCTGCAGATAGTGAACCAGTAATTTGTGAACTGCATCATTTTGCAGACGCTTCTCAGATGGCTTATGGCGCTGTATCTTATTTGCGAACTGTTCACGGAAATGGAAGCATTTGTTGCTCTTTTCTCATGGGAAAAGGGTATTTGGCTAAAGATAGAAGAACAGTTCCTCAGCTAGAATTGCTGGCTGCTGTGGTTGCCGTGAAATTGAATGCTTTGATCAAAGGTGAACTTAATCTTGCTATTACACAATCATATTTCTGGTCAGATTCAACGTCGGTTTTGCTTTCAATAAGAAACCGCAAGCGGCGATTTTCTGTGTTTGTGTCCAACCGCCTTGCTGAAATTGAACGTGGAAGTGATCCCAATAATGACTGGAAATAGGTTCCTTCCGGTGACAATCCAGCTGATGAAGTGACAAAAGAGATGAGGGCCACCAAGTTTGTGAAATCGGGCAAGTGGTTAAAAGGTCCTGATTTTCTGAAACTGCCAGAAGAAAAGTGGCCATCGCAGAATGTCATTTTAGTGAGCGAAACTGATGGTGAAGAACACAAAGATATTGATTCGATTGAGCTGAAGCCATTGAGTGTTTCCTTGGTGATGGCATGTGCCAGTGAGGACTCCCCCGTGATACAATTAATCAATCACTTTTCCTCACTTTATCGACTAAAGAAGGCAACGGTGTGGCTCCTTAGATTCGGACAGTTTCTATCGGCCAAAAGCAAGGGAGAACAGTTCAAGTTGTTGAATCACCCTACTATCAGGGAGTTGGAGTTAGCCGAAAGATCACTTATCAGGTTTGATCAAAAGAAAAATTTGTCTGTGCTGTACAAAACGTTGGAAAAAGAAAGGACACTGACCAACTCTAATTGCCCTAAGGCTTTGTTGAAAGGAACTCCTAAGATGCTGAATCACGCCATAGTAATGGTAGGCCGTTTGGCAAATGCTCCTGTGGCATTTTGTGCCAGACATCCGTTGCTTTTACCAGCAAAAACTCATTTGACTAAGTTAATAATTTTACAAGCTCATCGTGATTGTGGTCACGGTGGTATTAATCATACTTTTTCTACTTTAAGGCAGAGATTCTGGATCCAGAAGGGGTGCTCCTCAATCCGAAGCGCCATCGGAGAATGTTTGGAGTGCCGCAAGTTGAACGCTAAACCTTTGAATCAAATCATGGCAGAATTACCAGCCGCCAGATTGCAAATTTACGAACCACCATTTACTCACACGGGAGTAGATTATTGTGGGCCTTTTATGGTAAAGCAAGGTAGAAGTAAGGTCAAACGTTATTGTTGTGTGTTTACTTGTCTAACCACAAGGGCTGTCCACATAGAGCTTGCTTTAGATTTGACTACGGATGGTTTTTTAAATGCTTTACGTCGGTTTATTTCCAGACGAAGAAGTGTCAAGCATCTTTACTCTGATAACGGTACCAACTTCGTTGGGGCAGAGAAAATTTTACGAGATGAATTCTTGAAGTTTGATCAGGATCGTGTACACGAGCACATGAGCAATAAAGGAATTGAATGGTCGTTCAATGTACCAGCCGCAAGCCATCATGGCGGCGTATGGGAACGGATGGTAAGATCTATTCGTAGAGTCCTGAGTATTTTGAACCCTGGTCCTATCCACAACGAGGACGTCCTTCACACGGTGTTGACTGAAATAGAAGCGATCATTAATTCACGACCCCTGTTCCCAGTCACATTTCTTGATGTAGAAGAGCGGCCATTGACACCGAACGATTTGCTCTTACCTGATGCCAACGTATCTTTGTTATCGCCACAACCTGATAAAAGGGACCAATATCTGCTGAACACATACAAGCGTACCAAGTTTCTCATTAGTAAAGCGCGAGAGCGATGGATTAATGAATATCTACACAATATCGCCGATCGAACCAAGTGGTTTGGAGAAAAACGAAATCTGTGCGTTAATGATGTTGTTATGCTGTCCACTGATTCTATGACAAATGACATGGAACTCGGACGTGTAATTGAAGTTTACCCCGATAAAAGGGGTTACGTCCGCAAAGCCCGATTACAATTAAAGAATCGTGAACTGTTAAGACCAATAACAAAAATGAGACTGTTAATTCCTGCTGAAGAAAGCGCCACAGAATCCATTCCGCAGTGGCTTAAGACTGTGGTAGAAAAGGACAAAGATCAATCACTGAAATCATAATATTGTGATGTTTAGGCCTAGATTTGTGTGTAGATTTTGTGTTTTTGCTGGCTTGTGTTAATCGTATAAATATCTTTATTGAGGTAAAATACTACGTTAAAACGTGTATTTTAGGGGGGAGTGTGTTAGATATTTATTCTGTCGTTACCGCCACATTTTCTGTAAGCCGTCTTTACGTTAAAATTGCTGCCTCTTGTTGATCACATGATCACGTGACCGTTCAAGCACAGCGCAAAATTCGTTTTTTCACTGTACTGTTGTTTTGTAATTTCAGTAGTAAGCCAAAAGAGCTGGCAGTTGTATGTAGATTAGATTAGGTGTTTAGTAAGTTAAAGTCGGAAACTTAACTATTCTACTTGAATTTAGATGAAGTCGGTAATAATAAAGTGTGTTGCTATAATTGTTTGATAGAAGTTTGGCGCAATATTGTTTCTGGTACGTATTAATTTTCCTTAAGTATGACGTAATCAAATTGTTAGCAACTGATTTTGGTATGTTTCTTTTATAGAAACCGTCTTGTACTGTCTCGTTACGCGTGTTTGAACGGTCCTCCCCACCCAACTTTCGCTCTTGGATTTCAAGTATCGTTATTATTTTGAATCATTTATCTTTTAACCTTGTTTACATCTAAATAACATTTGTTCGAGTCAACGTCTAGAGATATAGAGAGGAAACCAGTACGAGACGCGTTGCAGAAATAAATAATACTATATCAACAATCATGTAGTAGCAGCCATAGTTTGGTGCGAATAAGGCGTCGCCAAAGCGTTTTAAAGGAAAGAATTCGCAACAAACAAAAGTTTCAGAAACAATAGTTTCGTAGCAAGACAAGATATCCTCTGCATAAAACTCAAATTTGAAGCCCTTGTTAAAGTCGAAGAAAGAGTCTGTGCCATGTCTTCTAGATCTACGCAGTCTTCATCAAAGTTTTCCAAGCAGTCTAGCTGTTCGAGTTCCAAGCGCAAAAGTCAAGTTGATCTAATGGTAGCTCGTCAAGCAAAGTTGATTGAGCAACGCAAGCAGCGCGATGAAAGGGTAGCTCGCAGGGCTCTTGAAGCTGTACAAAGAGAAGCAGAAGCAAAAGTAGAAGAAATAACAAAGGAACTTGTTATAAAAAATCTGGAAAGAGATATAGATTTGGCAGAAGCGCGGGTTAAAGCTTGGGATGAAACTTCGAGTCGAAAGAATGCATCAGTACGTTCAAAAGGATCTTGCTTACAAAGCTCATGCAAGGATGAGATGTTAGCTGGACCAAGTAAGCAGGAAGCAGATCCTTTAGTCCCAAGTGTGAACGTTAGATTCAATCAGCCCGAGGTTCTTGAGGTTTTCCAGCAAAACGATGCGCTACCACAACCAGCTAGTAACCACCAATTTAGTCAACATCGCGTGGTTAAGACTATCCCCGAATTAGAAAACCCTGTTGATCAAACTCGAGCCAAATGTGAATACCCTTTTCCGATGAATGTAGATTATCCCCCTCCACGTCCGGTGATTCCGGATTTTGATGGTGATCCCTTGAATTACAATGCCTTTGCCGCCACTTTCCAAGCTCATATAACGAGCAGAATTACTTCCGATAGTGCCCGTCTAACCTACTTGATTCAGTATTGTAATTCGGAAGTAAGGAGTTTGATTGATCATTACGTGGGTACAGCATATGGTTTCGAACGAGCGTGGGAAAAACTGTATCATTATTACGGTAGACCATTGATTGTAGCGAGTCGTTGTGAAGAAAAGCTAATGGCATATCCGAGAATTAAGAACAGAGATAGCGTTAGTTTGAGAGACTTCGC
The DNA here is from genome assembly GCA_963675345.1 of Trididemnum clinides. Classification (NCBI taxonomy): domain Eukaryota; kingdom Metazoa; phylum Chordata; class Ascidiacea; order Aplousobranchia; family Didemnidae; genus Trididemnum; species Trididemnum clinides. The sequence continues at coordinate 40,215,933 of OY776287.1, read as the reverse complement.
AAGGATCATGGACAAAGCCCTTGTTCAACTTGAAGGGATTGAGCACTTCACCAGTCTAAATTCTCTTGGAACGTTAAAAGGAATTGTTGAAAAACTACCAGAAAAGCTGCAAGATGATTGGTTGCAGTGGTCCTTTTCAATCATAGAGGAAACGAAAAAAGAAGTGACGTTTCGAGATCTGGCTGCCTTTATCCGCCGAGAAGCTGACATGGCAAGTTCGGTCTTCAGCAGTTGTCGGTGGCCTGCAGCTACGGGTAAAGGAGATTTGAAATTAAAACGTTATGTGATCTCGAATACGAATATAGTGAGCAACGAAAAAACACACGAAAAGTCATCAACTGCAAACTGTAAGTTGTGTAAAGAACCCCACCATATTAGTCGATGCGACAAGTTTCTAAAGTTGAATTACTTTAGACGCCTCGACTTGGTTAAAAGAAAGGGATTATGTTTTCGTTGCTTAAATACGGGTCACATGATTGGATCGTGCTCTGCTAAAGAAGGTTGTTCAGTAGATGGATGCAAAAAGCCCAACCATCACTCGTTGTTGCACATGCCTTTAAAGGACTCTGAAGGGGAAACAAGGCCAGCTGTTTTGCACTCTATCTGCAGTAATAAAGAAGAGAAAGGAAGACTACCTTATCTTCCTGTTCTACCGGTGAAAGTGAAGAGTGGCAACAAGACCTTAACCACTTATGCTCTACTCGACACAGGATCACAACAAACTTTCTGCTCGTCAAAATTGGCTGACTCGTTGGGTACTAGTGGTCCAGAATGCTCAATGGAAATTAAGACGATGAGTCAAGAAAATAAGTCTACAGTGGTTAAAGGAAAAATTGTTGATATCCTTTGGCAAGCTTATGATTCAGAAACGCAAATTAGTTTAAGTAAAGTATTTGTGGTAAAAACTTTGCCAGTAGAAAAATGCTCGGTTATGGAGCCAAGCATGCTAAACTCGTGGAGTCATCTTAGAAATTTAGATCTGCCGCAGTTAGACGATAAGTCTGTGGGCTTGTTAATTGGTACAGATCATAAAACAGCAATGACACCTTTAGATTGTCTTCCAGGACCAGAGGACGGCCCAGATGCGGTGAAGACGCCGCTTGGATAGATTATCTACGGACCCAATTCTCATTTCCTGTGTGAAAAAGATGACAGAGCGATTTCAAAAGTTTTGAACATCAAAATTAAACAGATTTATGATGGACCTCCATTAAAAGACCCAAATGTAAGTGAGATTGACTGTGGCCTAACCACAAAGAATTCTCGAGAAGACCGCGAAGCTTATGATAAGATGAAAAGATCAGTGAAATTAGTTGATGGTCATCTTCAACTACCCTTGCTATGGAAGGCAGAAAAAGTTGTTTTACCAGAAAGTCGAAAAATGGCGGATATGCGACTAATGCATTTGAAAAGACGATTGGTTAAGGATGAAAGTCTCCGCAAAAAATATGCGGAAGTTATGCAATCGTATTTTCTAGAAGGATATGCCGAAGTGGTTCCAGCGAACGAGTTGCAGGATTCAGAACGTTCATGGTTCCTTCCTCATCACCACGTGATCAATCCCAAGAAGCCTGAAAAACTAAGAATAGTTTTTGATTGTGCTGCGGAAGTAAAAGGAGTGTCATTAAATAATTCATTGATTCAAGGACCTGACTTAACAAATTTGCTAGTCGGGGTTTTGACAAGATTCCGAGAAGGTCCAGTTGCACTTGTAGCTGATATACGGTCCATGTTTCATCAAGTTAAAGTGAACAACGAAGATAAGAACGCTTTGAAGTTTTTGTGGTGGAAAGAATGTGACTTTACTAAGCAGCCTGACGTCTGCCGGATGACAGTTCATCTCTTTGGATCTAAATCATCGCCAAGTTGTGCGTCGTTTGCCTTGAGACACACTGCAGAGTTATTCAAGGACCAATATTCAGCAAGGGCTGTGAAAGCAGTTCAAAGGAATTTTTACGTTGACGATTTTCTTTTCTCAGCCGCAACTCTCGAAGAAGGCAGATCGACCGCACGAGAAGTCGCCCAAATGCTGTCTAAAGTTGGGTTTGTCCTGACCAAGTGGATTACAAACACACCAAAAGCACTGGAAGATTTTCCGACAGATGCATGCGCAAAATTTGACAAATCAGTTTCTGTTTCTAGTGAGCGCCGAGAACAAGTGTTAGGGATTCACTGGAATGTTAAGTCAGACCAATTTGTCGTTGAAGTTCAATTGAGCCAGAAACCGTTTACTAGACGAGGATTATTATCGTTGTTGTCATCCGTTTTCGACCCCCTTGGATTTGTAGCACCAGTGTTAACTCAGCCAAAACAGTGGTTAAGAGATCTTAAAGACCAAGAGTGGGATGAAGAAGTTTCCCAAGAAATAAAGGAGCAATGGAAAAAATGGATGAATTCGTTTCTCGCGCTAAAAGATCTTTCAATTAGTAGATGCGTAATGTCTGCAGATAGTGAACCAGTAATTTGTGAACTGCATCATTTTGCAGACGCTTCTCAGATGGCTTATGGCGCTGTATCTTATTTGCGAACTGTTCACGGAAATGGAAGCATTTGTTGCTCTTTTCTCATGGGAAAAGGGTATTTGGCTAAAGATAGAAGAACAGTTCCTCAGCTAGAATTGCTGGCTGCTGTGGTTGCCGTGAAATTGAATGCTTTGATCAAAGGTGAACTTAATCTTGCTATTACACAATCATATTTCTGGTCAGATTCAACGTCGGTTTTGCTTTCAATAAGAAACCGCAAGCGGCGATTTTCTGTGTTTGTGTCCAACCGCCTTGCTGAAATTGAACGTGGAAGTGATCCCAATAATGACTGGAAATATGTTCCTTCCGGTGACAATCCAGCTGATGAAGTGACAAAAGAGATGAGGGCCACCAAGTTTGTGAAATCGGGCAAGTGGTTAAAAGGTCCTGATTTTCTGAAACTGCCAGAAGAAAAGTGGCCATCGCAGAATGTCATTTTAGTGAGCGAAACTGATGGTGAAGAACACAAAGATATTGATTCGATTGAGCTGAAGCCATTGAGTGTTTCCTTGGTGATGGCATGTGCCAGTGAGGACTCCCCCGTGATACAATTAATCAATCACTTTTCCTCACTTTATCGACTAAAGAAGGCAACGGTGTGGCTCCTTAGATTCGGACAGTTTCTATCGGCCAAAAGCAAGGGAGAACAGTTCAAGTTGTTGAATCACCCTACTATCAGGGAGTTGGAGTTAGCCGAAAGATCACTTATCAGGTTTGATCAAAAGAAAAATTTGTCTGTGCTGTACAAAACGTTGGAAAAAGAAAGGACACTGACCAACTCTAATTGCCCTAAGGCTTTGTTGAAAGGAACTCCTAAGATGCTGAATCACGCCATAGTAATGGTAGGCCGTTTGGCAAATGCTCCTGTGGCATTTTGTGCCAGACATCCGTTGCTTTTACCAGCAAAAACTCATTTGACTAAGTTAATAATTTTACAAGCTCATCGTGATTGTGGTCACGGTGGTATTAATCATACTTTTTCTACTTTAAGGCAGAGATTCTGGATCCAGAAGGGGTGCTCCTCAATCCGAAGCGCCATCGGAGAATGTTTGGAGTGCCGCAAGTTGAACGCTAAACCTTTGAATCAAATCATGGCAGAATTACCAGCCGCCAGATTGCAAATTTACGAACCACCATTTACTCACACGGGAGTAGATTATTGTGGGCCTTTTATGGTAAAGCAAGGTAGAAGTAAGGTCAAACGTTATTGTTGTGTGTTTACTTGTCTAACCACAAGGGCTGTCCACATAGAGCTTGCTTTAGATTTGACTACGGATGGTTTTTTAAATGCTTTACGTCGGTTTATTTCCAGACGAAGAAGTGTCAAGCATCTTTACTCTGATAACGGTACCAACTTCGTTGGGGCAGAGAAAATTTTACGAGATGAATTCTTGAAGTTTGATCAGGATCGTGTACACGAGCACATGAGCAATAAAGGAATTGAATGGTCGTTCAATGTACCAGCCGCAAGCCATCATGGCGGCGTATGGGAACGGATGGTAAGATCTATTCGTAGAGTCCTGAGTATTTTGAACCCTGGTCCTATCCACAACGAGGACGTCCTTCACACGGTGTTGACTGAAATAGAAGCGATCATTAATTCACGACCCCTGTTCCCAGCCACATTTCTTGATGTAGAAGAGCGGCCATTGACACCGCACGATTTGCTCTTACCTGATGCCAACGTATCTTTGTTATCGCCACAACCTGATAAAAGGGACCAATATCTGCTGAACACATACAAGCGTACCAAGTTTCTCATTAGTAAAGCGCGAGAGCGATGGATTAATGAATATCTACACAATATCGCCGATCGAACCAAGTGGTTTGGAGAAAAACGAAATCTGTGCGTTAATGATGTTGTTATGCTGTCCACTGATTCTATGACAAATGACATGGAACTCGGACGTGTAATTGAAGTTTACCCCGATAAAAGGGGTTACGTCCGCAAAGCCCGATTACAATTAAAGAATCGTGAACTGTTAAGACCAATAACAAAAATGAGACTGTTAATTCCTGCTGAAGAAAGCGCCACAGAATCCATTCCGCAGTGGCTTAAGACTGTGGTAGAAAAGGACAAAGATCAATCACTGAAATCATAATATTGTGATGTTTAGGCCTAGATTTGTGTGTAGATTTTGTGTTTTTGCTGGCTTGTGTTAATCGTATAAATATCTTTATTGAGGTAAAATACTACGTTAAAACGTGTATTTTAGGGGGGAGTGTGTTAGATATTTATTCTGTCGTTACCGCCACATTTTCTGTAAGCCGTCTTTACGTTAAAATTGCTGCCTCTTGTTGATCACATGATCACGTGACCGTTCAAGCACAGCGCAAAATTCGTTTTTTCACTGTACTGTTGTTTTGTAATTTCAGTAGTAAGCCAAAAGAGCTGGCAGTTGTATGTAGATTAGATTAGGTGTTTAGTAAGTTAAAGTCGGAAACTTAACTATTCTACTTGAATTTAGATGAAGTCGGTAATAATAAAGTGTGTTGCTATAATTGTTTGATAGAAGTTTGGCGCAATATTGTTTCTGGTACGTATTAATTTTCCTTAAGTATGACGTAATCAAATTGTTAGCAACTGATTTTGGTATGTTTCTTTTATAGAAACCGTCTTGTACTGTCTCGTTACGCGTGTTTGAACGGTCCTCCCCACCCAACTTTCGCTCTTGGATTTCAAGTATCGTTATTATTTTGAATCATTTATCTTTTAACCTTGTTTACATCTAAATAACATTTGTTCGAGTCAACGTCTAGAGATATAGAGAGGAAACCAGTACGAGACGCGTTGCAGAAATAAATAATACTATATCAACAATCATGTAGTAGCAGCCATAGTTTGGTGCGAATAAGGCGTCGCCAAAGCGTTTTAAAGGAAAGAATTCGCAACAAACAAAAGTTTCAGAAACAATAGTTTCGTAGCAAGACAAGATATCCTCTGCATAAAACTCAAATTTGAAGCCCTTGTTAAAGTCGAAGAAAGAGTCTGTGCCATGTCTTCTAGATCTACGCAGTCTTCATCAAAGTTTTCCAAGCAGTCTAGCTGTTCGAGTTCCAAGCGCAAAAGTCAAGTTGATCTAATGGTAGCTCGTCAAGCAAAGTTGATTGAGCAACGCAAGCAGCGCGATGAAAGGGTAGCTCGCAGGGCTCTTGAAGCTGTACAAAGAGAAGCAGAAGCAAAAGTAGAAGAAATAACAAAGGAACTTGTTATAAAAAATCTGGAAAGAGATATAGATTTGGCAGAAGCGCGGGTTAAAGCTTGGGATGAAACTTCGAGTCGAAAGAATGCATCAGTACGTTCAAAAGGATCTTGCTTACAAAGCTCATGCAAGGATGAGATGTTAGCTGGACCAAGTAAGCAGGAAGCAGATCCTTTAGTCCCAAGTGTGAACGTTAGATTCAATCAGCCCGAGGTTCTTGAGGTTTTCCAGCAAAACGATGCGCTACCACAACCAGCTAGTAACCACCAATTTAGTCAACATCGCGTGGTTAAGACTATCCCCGAATTAGAAAACCCTGTTGATCAAACTCGAGCCAAATGTGAATACCCTTTTCCGATGAATGTAGATTATCCCCCTCCACGTCCGGTGATTCCGGATTTTGATGGTGATCCCTTGAATTACAATGCCTTTGCCGCCACTTTCCAAGCTCATATAACGAGCAGAATTACTTCCGATAGTGCCCGTCTAACCTACTTGATTCAGTATTGTAATTCGGAAGTAAGGAGTTTGATTGATCATTACGTGGGTACAGCATATGGTTTCGAACGAGCGTGGGAAAAACTGTATCATTATTACGGTAGACCATTGATTGTAGCGAGTCGTTGTGAAGAAAAGCTAATGGCATATCCGAGAATTAAGAACAGAGATAGCGTTAGTTTGAGAGACTTCGCAAGGATCATGGACAAAGCCCTTGTTCAACTTGAAGGGATTGAGCACTTCACCAGTCTAAATTCTCTTGGAACGTTAAAAGGAATTGTTGAAAAACTACCAGAAAAGCTGCAAGATGATTGGTTGCAGTGGTCCTTTTCAATCATAGAGGAAACGAAAAAAGAAGTGACGTTTCGAGATCTGGCTGCCTTTATCCGCCGAGAAGCTGACATGGCAAGTTCGGTCTTCAGCAGTTGTCGGTGGCCTGCAGCTACGGGTAAAGGAGATTTGAAATTAAAACGTTATGTGATCTCGAATACGAATATAGTGAGCAACGAAAAAACACACGAAAAGTCATCAACTGCAAACTGTAAGTTGTGTAAAGAACCCCACCATATTAGTCGATGCGACAAGTTTCTAAAGTTGAATTACTTTAGACGCCTCGACTTGGTTAAAAGAAAGGGATTATGTTTTCGTTGCTTAAATACGGGTCACATGATTGGATCGTGCTCTGCTAAAGAAGGTTGTTCAGTAGATGGATGCAAAAAGCCCAACCATCACTCGTTGTTGCACATGCCTTTAAAGGACTCTGAAGGGGAAACAAGGCCAGCTGTTTTGCACTCTATCTGCAGTAATAAAGAAGAGAAAGGAAGACTACCTTATCTTCCTGTTCTACCGGTGAAAGTGAAGAGTGGCAACAAGACCTTAACCACTTATGCTCTACTCGACACAGGATCACAACAAACTTTCTGCTCGTCAAAATTGGCTGACTCGTTGGGTACTAGTGGTCCAGAATGCTCAATGGAAATTAAGACGATGAGTCAAGAAAATAAGTCTACAGTGGTTAAAGGAAAAATTGTTGATATCCTTTGGCAAGCTTATGATTCAGAAACGCAAATTAGTTTAAGTAAAGTATTTGTGGTAAAAACTTTGCCAGTAGAAAAATGCTCGGTTATGGAGCCAAGCATGCTAAACTCGTGGAGTCATCTTAGAAATTTAGATCTGCCGCAGTTAGACGATAAGTCTGTGGGCTTGTTAATTGGTACAGATCATAAAACAGCAATGACACCTTTAGATTGTCTTCCAGGACCAGAGGACGGCCCAGATGCGGTGAAGACGCCGCTTGGATAGATTATCTACGGACCCAATTCTCATTTCCTGTGTGAAAAAGATGACAGAGCGATTTCAAAAGTTTTGAACATCAAAATTAAACAGATTTATGATGGACCTCCATTAAAAGACCCAAATGTAAGTGAGATTGACTGTGGCCTAACCACAAAGAATTCTCGAGAAGACCGCGAAGCTTATGATAAGATGAAAAGATCAGTGAAATTAGTTGATGGTCATCTTCAACTACCCTTGCTATGGAAGGCAGAAAAAGTTGTTTTACCAGAAAGTCGAAAAATGGCGGATATGCGACTAATGCATTTGAAAAGACGATTGGTTAAGGATGAAAGTCTCCGCAAAAAATATGCGGAAGTTATGCAATCGTATTTTCTAGAAGGATATGCCGAAGTGGTTCCAGCGAACGAGTTGCAGGATTCAGAACGTTCATGGTTCCTTCCTCATCACCACGTGATCAATCCCAAGAAGCCTGAAAAACTAAGAATAGTTTTTGATTGTGCTGCGGAAGTAAAAGGAGTGTCATTAAATAATTCATTGATTCAAGGACCTGACTTAACAAATTTGCTAGTCGGGGTTTTGACAAGATTCCGAGAAGGTCCAGTTGCACTTGTAGCTGATATACGGTCCATGTTTCATCAAGTTAAAGTGAACAACGAAGATAAGAACGCTTTGAAGTTTTTGTGGTGGAAAGAATGTGACTTTACTAAGCAGCCTGACGTCTGCCGGATGACAGTTCATCTCTTTGGATCTAAATCATCGCCAAGTTGTGCGTCGTTTGCCTTGAGACACACTGCAGAGTTATTCAAGGACCAATATTCAGCAAGGGCTGTGAAAGCAGTTCAAAGGAATTTTTACGTTGACGATTTTCTTTTCTCAGCCGCAACTCTCGAAGAAGGCAGATCGACCGCACGAGAAGTCGCCCAAATGCTGTCTAAAGTTGGGTTTGTCCTGACCAAGTGGATTACAAACACACCAAAAGCACTGGAAGATTTTCCGACAGATGCATGCGCAAAATTTGACAAATCAGTTTCTGTTTCTAGTGAGCGCCGAGAACAAGTGTTAGGGATTCACTGGAATGTTAAGTCAGACCAATTTGTCGTTGAAGTTCAATTGAGCCAGAAACCGTTTACTAGACGAGGATTATTATCGTTGTTGTCATCCGTTTTCGACCCCCTTGGATTTGTAGCACCAGTGTTAACTCAGCCAAAACAGTGGTTAAGAGATCTTAAAGACCAAGAGTGGGATGAAGAAGTTTCCCAAGAAATAAAGGAGCAATGGAAAAAATGGATGAATTCGTTTCTCGCGCTAAAAGATCTTTCAATTAGTAGATGCGTAATGTCTGCAGATAGTGAACCAGTAATTTGTGAACTGCATCATTTTGCAGACGCTTCTCAGATGGCTTATGGCGCTGTATCTTATTTGCGAACTGTTCACGGAAATGGAAGCATTTGTTGCTCTTTTCTCATGGGAAAAGGGTATTTGGCTAAAGATAGAAGAACAGTTCCTCAGCTAGAATTGCTGGCTGCTGTGGTTGCCGTGAAATTGAATGCTTTGATCAAAGGTGAACTTAATCTTGCTATTACACAATCATATTTCTGGTCAGATTCAACGTCGGTTTTGCTTTCAATAAGAAACCGCAAGCGGCGATTTTCTGTGTTTGTGTCCAACCGCCTTGCTGAAATTGAACGTGGAAGTGATCCCAATAATGACTGGAAATATGTTCCTTCCGGTGACAATCCAGCTGATGAAGTGACAAAAGAGATGAGGGCCACCAAGTTTGTGAAATCGGGCAAGTGGTTAAAAGGTCCTGATTTTCTGAAACTGCCAGAAGAAAAGTGGCCATCGCAGAATGTCATTTTAGTGAGCGAAACTGATGGTGAAGAACACAAAGATATTGATTCGATTGAGCTGAAGCCATTGAGTGTTTCCTTGGTGATGGCATGTGCCAGTGAGGACTCCCCCGTGATACAATTAATCAATCACTTTTCCTCACTTTATCGACTAAAGAAGGCAACGGTGTGGCTCCTTAGATTCGGACAGTTTCTATCGGCCAAAAGCAAGGGAGAACAGTTCAAGTTGTTGAATCACCCTACTATCAGGGAGTTGGAGTTAGCCGAAAGATCACTTATCAGGTTTGATCAAAAGAAAAATTTGTCTGTGCTGTACAAAACGTTGGAAAAAGAAAGGACACTGACCAACTCTAATTGCCCTAAGGCTTTGTTGAAAGGAACTCCTAAGATGCTGAATCACGCCATAGTAATGGTAGGCCGTTTGGCAAATGCTCCGGTGGCATTTTGTGCCAGACATCCGTTGCTTTTACCAGCAAAAACTCATTTGACTAAGTTAATAATTTTACAAGCTCATCGTGATTGTGGTCACGGTGGTATTAATCATACTTTTTCTACTTTAAGGCAGAGATTCTGGATCCAGAAGGGGTGCTCCTCAATCCGAAGCGCCATCGGAGAATGTTTGGAGTGCCGCAAGTTGAACGCTAAACCTTTGAATCAAATCATGGCAGAATTACCAGCCGCCAGATTGCAAATTTACGAACCACCATTTACTCACACGGGAGTAGATTATTGTGGGCCTTTTATGGTAAAGCAAGGTAGAAGTAAGGTCAAACGTTATTGTTGTGTGTTTACTTGTCTAACCACAAGGGCTGTCCACATAGAGCTTGCTTTAGATTTGACTACGGATGGTTTTTTAAATGCTTTACGTCGGTTTATTTCCAGACGAAGAAGTGTCAAGCATCTTTACTCTGATAACGGTACCAACTTCGTTGGGGCAGAGAAAATTTTACGAGATGAATTCTTGAAGTTTGATCAGGATCGTGTACACGAGCACATGAGCAATAAAGGAATTGAATGGTCGTTCAATGTACCAGCCGCAAGCCATCATGGCGGCGTATGGGAACGGATGGTAAGATCTATTCGTAGAGTCCTGAGTATTTTGAACCCTGGTCCTATCCACAACGAGGACGTCCTTCACACGGTGTTGACTGAAATAGAAGCGATCATTAATTCACGACCCCTGTTCCCAGTCACATTTCTTGATGTAGAAGAGCGGCCATTGACACCGAACGATTTGCTCTTACCTGATGCCAACGTATCTTTGTTATCGCCACCACCTGATAAAAGGGACCAATATCTGCTGAACACATACAAGCGTACCAAGTTTCTCATTAGTAAAGCGCGAGAGCGATGGATTAATGAATATCTACACAATATCGCCGATCGAACCAAGTGGTTTGGAGAAAAACGAAATCTGTGCGTTAATGATGTTGTTATGCTGTCCACTGATTCTATGACAAATGACATGGAACTCGGACGTGTAATTGAAGTTTACCCCGATAAAAGGGGTTACGTCCGCAAAGCCCGATTACAATTAAAGAATCGTGAACTGTTAAGACCAATAACAAAAATGAGACTGTTAATTCCTGCTGAAGAAAGCGCCACAGAATCCATTCCGCAGTGGCTTAAGACTGTGGTAGAAAAGGACAAAGATCAATCACTGAAATCATAATATTGTGATGTTTAGGCCTAGATTTGTGTGTAGATTTTGTGTTTTTGCTGGCTTGTGTTAATCGTATAAATATCTTTATTGAGGTAAAATACTACGTTAAAACGTGTATTTTAGGGGGGAGTGTGTTAGATATTTATTCTGTCGTTACCGCCACATTTTCTGTAAGCCGTCTTTACGTTAAAATTGCTGCCTCTTGTTGATCACATGATCACGTGACCGTTCAAGCACAGCGCAAAATTCGTTTTTTCACTGTACTGTTGTTTTGTAATTTCAGTAGTAAGCCAAAAGAGCTGGCAGTTGTATGTAGATTAGATTAGGTGTTTAGTAAGTTAAAGTCGGAAACTTAACTATTCTACTTGAATTTAGATGAAGTCGGTAATAATAAAGTGTGTTGCTATAATTGTTTGATAGAAGTTTGGCGCAATATTGTTTCTGGTACGTATTAATTTTCCTTAAGTATGACGTAATCAAATTGTTAGCAACTGATTTTGGTATGTTTCTTTTATAGAAACCGTCTTGTACTGTCTCGTTACGCGTGTTTGAACGGTCCTCCCCACCCAACTTTCGCTCTTGGATTTCAAGTATCGTTATTATTTTGAATCATTTATCTTTTAACCTTGTTTACATCTAAATAACATTTGTTCGAGTCAACGTCTAGAGATATAGAGAGGAAACCAGTACGAGACGCGTTGCAGAAATAAATAATACTATATCAACAATCATGTAGTAGCAGCCATAGTTTGGTGCGAATAAGGCGTCGCCAAAGCGTTTTAAAGGAAAGAATTCGCAACAAACAAAAGTTTCAGAAACAATAGTTTCGTAGCAAGACAAGATATCCTCTGCATAAAACTCAAATTTGAAGCCCTTGTTAAAGTCGAAGAAAGAGTCTGTGCCATGTCTTCTAGATCTACGCAGTCTTCATCAAAGTTTTCCAAGCAGTCTAGCTGTTCGAGTTCCAAGCGCAAAAGTCAAGTTGATCTAATGGTAGCTCGTCAAGCAAAGTTGATTGAGCAACGCAAGCAGCGCGATGAAAGGGTAGCTCGCAGGGCTCTTGAAGCTGTACAAAGAGAAGCAGAAGCAAAAGTAGAAGAAATAACAAAGGAACTTGTTATAAAAAATCTGGAAAGAGATATAGATTTGGCAGAAGCGCGGGTTAAAGCTTGGGATGAAACTTCGAGTCGAAAGAATGCATCAGTACGTTCAAAAGGATCTTGCTTACAAAGCTCATGCAAGGATGAGATGTTAGCTGGACCAAGTAAGCAGGAAGCAGATCCTTTAGTCCCAAGTGTGAACGTTAGATTCAATCAGCCCGAGGTTCTTGAGGTTTTCCAGCAAAACGATGCGCTACCACAACCAGCTAGTAACCACCAATTTAGTCAACATCGCGTGGTTAAGACTATCCCCGAATTAGAAAACCCTGTTGATCAAACTCGAGCCAAATGTGAATACCCTTTTCCGATGAATGTAGATTATCCCCCTCCACGTCCGGTGATTCCGGATTTTGATGGTGATCCCTTGAATTACAATGCCTTTGCCGCCACTTTCCAAGCTCATATAACGAGCAGAATTACTTCCGATAGTGCCCGTCTAACCTACTTGATTCAGTATTGTAATTCGGAAGTAAGGAGTTTGATTGATCATTACGTGGGTACAGCATATGGTTTCGAACGAGCGTGGGAAAAACTGTATCATTATTACGGTAGACCATTGATTGTAGCGAGTCGTTGTGAAGAAAAGCTAATGGCATATCCGAGAATTAAGAACAGAGATAGCGTTAGTTTGAGAGACTTCGCAAGGATCATGGACAAAGCCCTTGTTCAACTTGAAGGGATTGAGCACTTCACCAGTCTAAATTCTCTTGGAACGTTAAAAGGAATTGTTGAAAAACTACCAGAAAAGCTGCAAGATGATTGGTTGCAGTGGTCCTTTTCAATCATAGAGGAAACGAAAAAAGAAGTGACGTTTCGAGATCTGGCTGCCTTTATCCGCCGAGAAGCTGACATGGCAAGTTCGGTCTTCAGCAGTTGTCGGTGGCCTGCAGCTACGGGTAAAGGAGATTTGAAATTAAAACGTTATGTGATCTCGAATACGAATATAGTGAGCAACGAAAAAACACACGAAAAGTCATCAACTGCAAACTGTAAGTTGTGTAAAGAACCCCACCATATTAGTCGATGCGACAAGTTTCTAAAGTTGAATTACTTTAGACGCCTCGACTTGGTTAAAAGAAAGGGATTATGTTTTCGTTGCTTAAATACGGGTCACATGATTGGATCGTGCTCTGCTAAAGAAGGTTGTTCAGTAGATGGATGCAAAAAGCCCAACCATCACTCGTTGTTGCACATGCCTTTAAAGGACTCTGAAGGGGAAACAAGGCCAGCTGTTTTGCACTCTATCTGCAGTAATAAAGAAGAGAAAGGAAGACTACCTTATCTTCCTGTTCTACCGGTGAAAGTGAAGAGTGGCAACAAGACCTTAACCACTTATGCTCTACTCGACACAGGATCACAACAAACTTTCTGCTCGTCAAAATTGGCTGACTCGTTGGGTACTAGTGGTCCAGAATGCTCAATGGAAATTAAGACGATGAGTCAAGAAAATAAGTCTACAGTGGTTAAAGGAAAAATTGTTGATATCCTTTGGCAAGCTTATGATTCAGAAACGCAAATTAGTTTAAGTAAAGTATTTGTGGTAAAAACTTTGCCAGTAGAAAAATGCTCGGTTATGGAGCCAAGCATGCTAAACTCGTGGAGTCATCTTAGAAATTTAGATCTGCCGCAGTTAGACGATAAGTCTGTGGGCTTGTTAATTGGTACAGATCATAAAACAGCAATGACACCTTTAGATTGTCTTCCAGGACCAGAGGACGGCCCAGATGCGGTGAAGACGCCGCTTGGATAGATTATCTACGGACCCAATTCTCATTTCCTGTGTGAAAAAGATGACAGAGCGATTTCAAAAGTTTTGAACATCAAAATTAAACAGATTTATGATGGACCTCCATTAAAAGACCCAAATGTAAGTGAGATTGACTGTGGCCTAACCACAAAGAATTCTCGAGAAGACCGCGAAGCTTATGATAAGATGAAAAGATCAGTGAAATTAGTTGATGGTCATCTTCAACTACCCTTGCTATGGAAGGCAGAAAAAGTTGTTTTACCAGAAAGTCGAAAAATGGCGGATATGCGACTAATGCATTTGAAAAGACGATTGGTTAAGGATGAAAGTCTCCGCAAAAAATATGCGGAAGTTATGCAATCGTATTTTCTAGAAGGATATGCCGAAGTGGTTCCAGCGAACGAGTTGCAGGATTCAGAACGTTCATGGTTCCTTCCTCATCACCACGTGATCAATCCCAAGAAGCCTGAAAAACTAAGAATAGTTTTTGATTGTGCTGCGGAAGTAAAAGGAGTGTCATTAAATAATTCATTGATTCAAGGACCTGACTTAACAAATTTGCTAGTCGGGGTTTTGACAAGATTCCGAGAAGGTCCAGTTGCACTTGTAGCTGATATACGGTCCATGTTTCATCAAGTTAAAGTGAACAACGAAGATAAGAACGCTTTGAAGTTTTTGTGGTGGAAAGAATGTGACTTTACTAAGCAGCCTGACGTCTGCCGGATGACAGTTCATCTCTTTGGATCTAAATCATCGCCAAGTTGTGCGTCGTTTGCCTTGAGACACACTGCAGAGTTATTCAAGGACCAATATTCAGCAAGGGCTGTGAAAGCAGTTCAAAGGAATTTTTACGTTGACGATTTTCTTTTCTCAGCCGCAACTCTCGAAGAAGGCAGATCGACCGCACGAGAAGTCGCCCAAATGCTGTCTAAAGTTGGGTTTGTCCTGACCAAGTGGATTACAAACACACCAAAAGCACTGGAAGATTTTCCGACAGATGCATGCGCAAAATTTGACAAATCAGTTTCTGTTTCTAGTGAGCGCCGAGAACAAGTGTTAGGGATTCACTGGAATGTTAAGTCAGACCAATTTGTCGTTGAAGTTCAATTGAGCCAGAAACCGTTTACTAGACGAGGATTATTATCGTTGTTGTCATCCGTTTTCGACCCCCTTGGATTTGTAGCACCAGTGTTAACTCAGCCAAAACAGTGGTTAAGAGATCTTAAAGACCAAGAGTGGGATGAAGAAGTTTCCCAAGAAATAAAGGAGCAATGGAAAAAATGGATGAATTCGTTTCTCGCGCTAAAAGATCTTTCAATTAGTAGATGCGTAATGTCTGCAGATAGTGAACCAGTAATTTGTGAACTGCATCATTTTGCAGACGCTTCTCAGATGGCTTATGGCGCTGTATCTTATTTGCGAACTGTTCACGGAAATGGAAGCATTTGTTGCTCTTTTCTCATGGGAAAAGGGTATTTGGCTAAAGATAGAAGAACAGTTCCTCAGCTAGAATTGCTGGCTGCTGTGGTTGCCGTGAAATTGAATGCTTTGATCAAAGGTGAACTTAATCTTGCTATTACACAATCATATTTCTGGTCAGATTCAACGTCGGTTTTGCTTTCAATAAGAAACCGCAAGCGGCGATTTTCTGTGTTTGTGTCCAACCGCCTTGCTGAAATTGAACGTGGAAGTGATCCCAATAATGACTGGAAATATGTTCCTTCCGGTGACAATCCAGCTGATGAAGTGACAAAAGAGATGAGGGCCACCAAGTTTGTGAAATCGGGCAAGTGGTTAAAAGGTCCTGATTTTCTGAAACTGCCAGAAGAAAAGTGGCCATCGCAGAATGTCATTTTAGTGAGCGAAACTGATGGTGAAGAACACAAAGATATTGATTCGATTGAGCTGAAGCCATTGAGTGTTTCCTTGGTGATGGCATGTGCCAGTGAGGACTCCCCCGTGATACAATTAATCAATCACTTTTCCTCACTTTATCGACTAAAGAAGGCAACGGTGTGGCTCCTTAGATTCGGACAGTTTCTATCGGCCAAAAGCAAGGGAGAACAGTTCAAGTTGTTGAATCACCCTACTATCAGGGAGTTGGAGTTAGCCGAAAGATCACTTATCAGGTTTGATCAAAAGAAAAATTTGTCTGTGCTGTACAAAACGTTGGAAAAAGAAAGGACACTGACCAACTCTAATTGCCCTAAGGCTTTGTTGAAAGGAACTCCTAAGATGCTGAATCACGCCATAGTAATGGTAGGCCGTTTGGCAAATGCTCCTGTGGCATTTTGTGCCAGACATCCGTTGCTTTTACCAGCAAAAACTCATTTGACTAAGTTAATAATTTTACAAGCTCATCGTGATTGTGGTCACGGTGGTATTAATCATACTTTTTCTACTTTAAGGCAGAGATTCTGGATCCAGAAGGGGTGCTCCTCAATCCGAAGCGCCATCGGAGAATGTTTGGAGTGCCGCAAGTTGAACGCTAAACCTTTGAATCAAATCATGGCAGAATTACCAGCCGCCAGATTGCAAATTTACGAACCACCATTTACTCACACGGGAGTAGATTATTGTGGGCCTTTTATGGTAAAGCAAGGTAGAAGTAAGGTCAAACGTTATTGTTGTGTGTTTACTTGTCTAACCACAAGGGCTGTCCACATAGAGCTTGCTTTAGATTTGACTACGGATGGTTTTTTAAATGCTTTACGTCGGTTTATTTCCAGACGAAGAAGTGTCAAGCATCTTTACTCTGATAACGGTACCAACTTCGTTGGGGCAGAGAAAATTTTACGAGATGAATTCTTGAAGTTTGATCAGGATCGTGTACACGAGCACATGAGCAATAAAGGAATTGAATGGTCGTTCAATGTACCAGCCGCAAGCCATCATGGCGGCGTATGGGAACGGATGGTAAGATCTATTCGTAGAGTCCTGAGTATTTTGAACCCTGGTCCTATCCACAACGAGGACGTCCTTCACACGGTGTTGACTGAAATAGAAGCGATCATTAATTCACGACCCCTGTTCCCAGCCACATTTCTTGATGTAGAAGAGCGGCCATTGACACCGCACGATTTGCTCTTACCTGATGCCAACGTATCTTTGTTATCGCCACCACCTGATAAAAGGGACCAATATCTGCTGAACACATACAAGCGTACCAAGTTTCTCATTAGTAAAGCGCGAGAGCGATGGATTAATGAATATCTACACAATATCGCCGATCGAACCAAGTGGTTTGGAGAAAAACGAAATCTGTGCGTTAATGATGTTGTTATGCTGTCCACTGATTCTATGACAAATGACATGGAACTCGGACGTGTAATTGAAGTTTACCCCGATAAAAGGGGTTACGTCCGCAAAGCCCGATTACAATTAAAGAATCGTGAACTGTTAAGACCAATAACAAAAATGAGACTGTTAATTCCTGCTGAAGAAAGCGCCACAGAATCCATTCCGCAGTGGCTTAAGACTGTGGTAGAAAAGGACAAAGATCAATCACTGAAATCATAATATTGTGATGTTTAGGCCTAGATTTGTGTGTAGATTTTGTGTTTTTGCTGGCTTGTGTTAATCGTATAAATATCTTTATTGAGGTAAAATACTACGTTAAAACGTGTATTTTAGGGGGGAGTGTGTTAGATATTTATTCTGTCGTTACCGCCACATTTTCTGTAAGCCGTCTTTACGTTAAAATTGCTGCCTCTTGTTGATCACATGATCACGTGACCGTTCAAGCACAGCGCAAAATTCGTTTTTTTACTGTACTGGTGTTTTGTAATTTCAGTAGTAAGCCAAAAGAGCTGGCAGTTGTATGTAGATTAGATTAGGTGTTTAGTAAGTTAAAGTCGGAAACTTAACTATTCTACTTGAATTTAGATGAAGTCGGTAATAATAAAGTGTGTTGCTATAATTGTTTGATAGAAGTTTGGCGCAATATTGTTTCTGGTACGTATTAATTTTCCTTAAGTATGACGTAATCAAATTGTTAGCAACTGATTTTGGTATGTTTCTTTTATAGAAACCGTCTTGTACTGTCTCGTTACGCGTGTTTGAACGGTCCTCCCCACCCAACTTTCGCTCTTGGATTTCAAGTATCGTTATTATTTTGAATCATTTATCTTTTAACCTTGTTTACATCTAAATAACATTTGTTCGAGTCAACGTCTAGAGATATAGAGAGGAAACCAGTACGAGACGCGTTGCAGAAATAAATAATACTATATCAACAATCATGTAGTAGCAGCCATAGTTTGGTGCGAATAAGGCGTCGCCAAAGCGTTTTAAAGGAAAGAATTCGCAACACCTTACTTTCATAACATCTAAATAATTAATGTACAGTACATTTGTACCCTGTAAATGAGATTTATTTGTTTTGTTTTTATTTATATGAAAACATTTTTATTCTCAATCTTGGAATGTTTTCCATTTTTTTCTCGGTCATTGTCCGAATTAAGCGATATCCGGCTTAACAGGGTCTGTGTTAACGAGGTGAAACTGTATTTATCTTTTTAGAAAAACTTGTGAAGGATAATTAGTTAAGTCATTATTCATGATTGGTATTTGCCACTATCTTTGGTTACGATAGTATGCACTGACTTACCCCGCCAGGTCACATTTCCAGTGCATACAGAACAAGGAAAGATGGGGCCAGGGTTGGGATGAACGTTACCGCTCATCAAGAGAAGGAGGAGAATGAGGAGACGAGGACGGGCAAGAGAGGGGCAGGAGAAAAGAAAAAGAGAAAACAAGCGACCGATTTTAAAGAAGCCGTGTGCTTCCCTACTGCGGTCGTTCAGGGGGCAGCATAGCGAAAAAGTGAAGGGGAGTGCCCGGGGTAACTGGTACCCTCGAGAAAGCCAACAGCCATTTCAATCCAACCCAAACGGGGTCGGGGACGGCACCACCACGTTGAGGCGGCTGTTGATTGGTGCAGAAGGTTGAAGATAGCTTGAAGAATTTAGCCAAGGTTGAAGAATTAGCTATAGTTGTCTCAGGCTTGTCTTCAGCTGCCGTAGCTGCATTTATCAGTCCATCAGCAGATGCATTACAGGACGTGGAAATATCAGCAGAGGCTGCTTCTCCTGTTTGAACAGCCTGAATAGTAGTCGAAGCTGAATAATGATCATCAATAACTGCATTGGAGACAAGTTGAATTTCGTCAGAAATTTGTTTCATATTACTTTGTAACGATTTGATTTCAGTACGTTTTTTAGGGCAGCATTTTCTTTTTTAAGTTATCAGCGTCCTGGCTCATTGCCATGACATCAAGGTGATTTACATCCAATGGAGGAAATTTACCACTAGATGGAGCAAAGGTCGGACAGGTAAACTAATCAAGTTACAAACATAATTGTAACACTTCATAAATATCTTTCAAAATGTTATCAGCCTTGTTCTCTCCTTGCCTCTGATTTTTTCTCAATGTGAAAGGCCGGTGATCCATTGGGAAGTTCTCATACAACAGGTCTCTTGCAGTTTTAATCTCCTTCATAAAGTAATATTTACCGATTAATTTCAGCAAACTGGGAATTTCAGTTCTTTTTTTTAAGTGCATAAATCACATGAATGGATTGATAACAACAGTCATTTTATTCCAAGCATTTAATATTTAACTCAAAATTACCGTAATCTCCCGCGTATAATCCCCACTTTTATTTCTCAAAACCAAACCCTCAAATGCCGCTGCGGATTATATACGGACACAATATTCAAGAACTTTTTTCGTTCTCCGAAATGCAATGTTTTCTTGTTGATCTTCAAGTGCTACATCAGTGATATTCATTAATATCGTTTATACCGGGGGTCACCAACCTTTTTTGGATCAAGGGCTACTTTCTAATTACTGACCATGGCGAGGGCACCGTTCATCCAACTCTTGGGCTATTTGTGACAAACAAACCGGTAGGTCAGATTTCACATTCAGCTTGGACCTATACTTGTATTCATATCACACACATATGCAGATAACCCCCCCAAAAAGTCAACACCTACATTGCCACCGCGATTATGTCGCTCGCGGACCAATTAGTTAATCATCTAAAAAATTTTAAGTTATCACTAAAACAGGCCGTCTGGTGACTCACATCATCCTTGCGGGCGACATGACGCCAGCGGACATGCGGTTGGTGAGGCCTGGTCTTTACCATTTGATACATACGTACAACCATTGTGAAGTCATAATTTCTTTTTATTTGCCATATTCATTCTCCATTCACGAGAAAGCGATGTATCGCTATGTTTTGGACGATAAGTCCGCACTCGCTTGAGAGTTGCCATTTCCGGGTCACCTGTCTTCCACATAAAGGTGGGGCGTCCCGTTAAGTGCCTTGCCCGAGAACACAAGCGAACTTGCCGGCTTGTTCTCCACAACGTCCCATAAATGCCGAGCGCCAAATAGGGAAGCTATAGATACCATTTTTTAAAGTCTTTTGGTATGACTCGACAGGGATAATGAACCCCAGGTCTTCCGACTGCGAAGCGGACGCTCTAACCACTACACCATCGCATCGATCATAAATTCGAAAAAATATTCAAACTATTTTATATTCCAGTGTGCTCCTGTAGTGCGGGGGCTCCGTTAGTAGCTCGAGCACTGTGATCGCGCAAACCCTGCCGAAGAACTGTGTGGGGGAATCTCCGCGTGTGATTGTTAAGTGGTATCCGGCGCTAGTCGCGTCGCTGATCGGGCTACGCTATGCAACACACTAGTTATTGCCCGTGCGGTGGGCTAGTTGTCGGAATCGGTAGCTAGGCTCGGAGTGGAATAGGCGAAGTGGCTGACCTCTTGGCGGCCGTGCATTATATAAGCCGCGGTGCAGTCATTTGGGAGCCACCGAAATTAGTTAGGCGCCCTTTTCACGTTGCGCGTGGTTGCGTTCTTGAGCGCCGGCGCTGGGGCGACGCGCGTGAGGGATTCCAACCTGCGCCTTTGGATCTGGCCTTCTCGCGCGCTGATTTTTTGCTGCCATGCGCCGCGTGCTGCCAGCTATGCCTTGAGGCACCGCATTTGGTTTGTAACTTTTGGAAGACCTTTTTATGCATAATCACTACTTGTGTGATCAACTTCGCATAAGGATATCAGTATCAGTCCATGGTCGAGCGGCTAGAACTACGTCAAAACGAACCTCGCTCAATAGCAAACGGCACGTAAGTCTTGTGTTTTGTGTTAGTCTGTTTTATAATGGTCAACGTTGATGCTATTGAGGGGACCTCTCGGCCCTCGGCAAGCCCTGCTGATGAGTCCAAAAGGACGAAACGCGTCCAGGGATGGCTTTGTAAATTTAAACATATCTCTCAATAGCATTGCTTCCTTCGGAAGCCTAGCGCCTGTAGGACTCGCTTTGTTGTTTTGTTTCTCGCTTATAAGACGCTCTCTATCGATCGCAACCACTTGGAGCCAACAAGCATTTATACAGTACTGTTTCATGACCAAAAAGATAGAATAAGGAACACGAGATTGTTTAAAATCGATTGGGTCTTTGAGATTTCCTCGATTTGAACTGCACCTAAAGGGAAATTTGTTTTGATTGACATCTTAAAATGTGAGTGCAGATTATACCCAGGTAGCCTATAAAGATTTTTCCTTTGATTGAAACTCTAAAAATGGGGTGCAGATTATACGTGGGGGATTACGGCATGCAAAAATTGTAAATACACAATATTACGCCAACGTTCATCTTGAAAACCTTGCTTAGACCGAGGAATCTTTCATTACTGTAAAAGGGCCTCTCGGCGAAAGACTGTACCCCCGTGTTTTTAAGTCATGTGCTCTCACAAGAAAATCTCTGTAATTTATGGAAACGCCTGACCTCTTTTTCGGAGATAATTATTAAAATTTAAGACTGTAGTCTGGCGAGGTGGGAGCTTCAACCCCGAAACTCTTCCTTTACATATCTTGGGCAAAATGGGTACTAAGAAATTTGATTTTACCAGTTGGTATTAAATCTGCACTGTTAATTATTGGACAAAATTGTTGTGGTTGGCCGTAACTTCAAACCAATTCTTACTAAAAATCAAAACTGTTCGTTTGGTTGCTTTTATTGCGCAGAGGTTGCAGCAGCGTCATAAACTGGCACGCGACCACTAGCGTTTGAGCTATAAGGAATAAACCTATTTTGGAAAACAGCAAATTCAACAAAAGATTTGCAAATTGCTTTGGGAAATCAGATATGTAGTTGCACTTAACAGAAATAGTAGACCTAGGCTTAGTTATTTTCTTTTTCTTCTAAAGCATTCAACGCAAGTCAAATTTTGCCTCATAATTTAAAAGTTAACCCAATGTACCAACAACTTTTTGAACTATTTTTAAAACTTTACAATGTTGAAGTAAAATAATAACCAGAAGTATCAAGTGTGTTGGAGTGTTTTTGTACGGTATAGTGAAGAATCGAAGTCAATTCAGTTCTGCCATCTTAGATCACAGAAAAACCTCATAATTATATCTAAAACAGGGATTAGGTCCTTCTTCGGAGTTATCAGCACTGCTGGTACAATGTGCTTACACTGCAAACACTGACCGAGCAAAAAAATTTGTTGTAATCGTAAAATACTTTTTGGATCAGAAAATGTAGTAAAACTCGCACCAAATGTTGCATCAATAACCTCTCTCCATAGCAAAATATGAGATACTGAAAGTAAACGCCTTGACAAATTATAATTTATTAAAAATTAACAAATGATTCAATTGCTAACGATTTAGTTAGATATCACATTTCACTATATAATTCATGAATAACGTAGTATGTTATTACTGATATATGACTTTCCAATAGAGTGTATTTACCTTCACATATCGCATGGCATTAAAAATTATCAACTTTAACTTTCCAATGACTTACAATTAAACACAAACAAATCATCTTTCTTCAGAGCTTCACTGAGCGTAATTACTGTAAACGCATAGCTAACGTAAATTGAAATGAAATGCAATGTCTTCAAGCAAACTGAGATCAAATCCCAAATGCACACGTTGCTGGCAAAGGCTGGAGTAGCCTAGGCTATTTATTGTTTTGAATGCAATTTGGTATTCCTCCCAAATGTGAAAATGGGAACAAGGTGCTTATTATTTTTCTTGAAACAATTTAACACAAATTTATAATTTGTGAGTCAAGCTGAAAATGAGATTCATTTTTTTCAGTAATAGCTTTACTCCTTTAAGTTTCAGCTTTCCTTGTATGTGCGCCTGAAATACAACACAATGTGTTCAATTATTGATCAACATAAACCTTCAGTTTATCTCCTAAACCGGCTCGAACTCTCCGGAAAGTCGAGAAAGTAGCAGATCTAGGAGTTCCATATACACCATAAAAGCACCAGGTACATCCGCAAAGTCATTTTACCTCCTGTATATCCAATTTTCCACTGAATATATCCAACGCATCTTGCTCCGACAATGTTATTACGAGTCCAGGATGCGGGGCGGTGGTTTCCCGGATGTTGCCAGTTCCTTTTGACAAATCCATCACTACAATGAAACAACCACTAACTAGAAAAATTTAATTAAATCAACTTCTTGCTCTATTCCTTAACTTCTTGCAGTGTCGTTAGGGCATTATTTTTTCGAAAAATCAACTGGACTGTCTAAAATTTTGTTACCCTCACAGAATAATGTGAGAACCCAAAGAACAATGGTAATTATCACTCAACTTTCAATTACAATGCAGGTGCGGCAATTGTTGAATGGCATTTATGAAGTCTTGTAAGAAGAAGTACCCCCTAGATTCTGAAAGGGTACATATTCTTAAAAGACTTCATATGCCGATCGATTACTGCGCAACCGCAATATCCAGTCTTTTAATTAGTAAATTATGTTTAATACATTATATTGCTAGAAACTGGTTGGTTTATCAGGTCTTATAAAATATTTATCAAGTCTTGCACTAACGAATGCAGAATCTCTTATCGCACAACGATCGCCAATTTCTTGCACTCACTCCACGACTTCGCTACTTCTCCATTCTTCACAATATCCCACTGAATAATCGCTCCCAATCTCCGCACAGTTTCCTCGCTCAGATGTTTCGAGAAGTCTCCAATTTCGCCGTCACTGGCTAGAACCTGGTGGGAAATTCAAATGACAACTAGATAATTCAAAAAACATTGCTCTGTTTTTCCCTGTGACGTGATGCCACTGATGTACATCCTAAGAAAAGCTAATGATAAAAGAATAAAGGAAAGTAGGATCAAAGCGAATAAAAAAACAATTCAATCAAGCAAAGCGCTGGACGATATTGTATTCAAGAAGGTAATCACCACCAACTTGTAATATTTATACAACGGAAACCACCAGCTAAAATACTGTTTTGCGTTTGCATAATCACTATGCTGCCTATGCCGCGGTTGTGTTGGTTTAAAGCAGGGGTAGGCAACCTGGCGTCTGCCAATCATTCGGCCCGCTCCGCTCTGTCATGACGCTAGCGCGTGAATTTTTCTTCATCTAGGTAGTTATTCAGTTTTTATCCGGTGTTTTCCCTTTAGCAGAGATGGCCGGATTTACCCCATTCCTTCTGCAATTTCTCGCACTCCGTTCCTCCACTTGTCTCGTCTCAGAGCATCCTCCTTCTTCAAACCAACTTTCTCTGTCTCCTCTTCCACTTGCTTCTTCCAGGTCTTCTTCGGTCGTCCTCGCTTTCTCTTGCCAGTCACTTCAAGATTCAGAGCAACCCTCAAAACACTATCGTCATCCCTCCTCAGTACATGTCCATACCATCTAACTCCATTTGCTGTTGCTAACCGGTCTATCGTTTCCTTCAACCCTAACATATCCATCTGTTCTTCAGTCGTCTTTCTGTCTACAATTTTCTGACCGCACATGGCTCTTACCATAGCTCTCTCCGTTCTCCTTAAAATTGCTTTTTCATTTTCTTTCAGACTCCATGTCTCACTTCCATACAGTATTGCTGATCTTACGCAACAACAATAAACTTTACCTTTCATCTTCAGAGGAAACCTATTTCCAAGCAACAACTCTCCACATTTCCTGAATCTTACCCAACCGATTCTTACTCTTGCTGTGACTGCCGCTTCACAACCACCACTAGCATTTAGTCTGTCTCCCAAATAACAAAATCCATTCACTGTCTCCACTTCATCGCACAACTTCTCGATTGAGTCCATCGTCCCTTCCATTATTCCTTTACATTTCAAGCAAACAAAATGCATTGCCAACCTAGCGGTAACTCTCTTTATTTTTGCCTAAATTGTCTCTAAGCTCCATGATCCCCCGCCATCTCCTTTCTTCTATTGTGTTTCTTGTACTTGCATTGCGGATGGAAATAATTTGTGACAGAGCTCCCACTAAATTTGCAAAGCAAATGCCAGTCGAAAAATATAACACCTTTATAGGAATAAAAAGTGAAACGCAGAGGCAAATTATACAATAAGTTTATAAAGATTGATTGCATCACGTAATCTTACAGATTTAGGTTTGAAATTCGGTATTAGTCTTTAAGGTTGAATTGTAAAGTCGAAAGATACGTTGAAGGTGTATCCTTGCCAGACTTAATGAAAGACTACTTACAAGCAAATCATAACCGTACTTGACTTATCGTGCAAGCAGGCTACCTTCATTACACCTGTAACAACTGTTTTCAGAAAAGAAACACACTAAAAGTCAGTAAAAAACACGAATAAATGACGTCATCAGCAAAACGGTCTGGCATAAGCGTAGCTAGGGAGCAAAAGGGCTCCTGCCCCTCAAACTTCTGGTACCCAATCAAGGAAAGGAGGTATTTTTAAGTACAACAGCATCATAACGTCAGCTTTGGCAAAAAAGTCATCAAACAAAATTGAGAGACAGAAAGCCCACAAAATATATTTTGGCTCTCTTGAAATTTGCTTCTGGCTACGTTAATGGCTTCTAGGCTCAGCCAGCCAGCCACTCACCTAAACTTCAGAAACTTTCAAACATAAAGTAAGCACCACGCTGATGTTGTGCCGTCCATAAATGTATTTTGTAATTTCTTGTGAAGTGTTGCTAGATTGTTAGAAATGTTCTGCACCTAGGCTAAGTTGTCAGGGAAAAACAGAGAAGGAAACCAACTAAAAACGCGCTGCAAAATGCCGTAATTCCGCTTTGCGCTGTGCAAACGTAAAATGCGAAGTGCAAAATAATTTGTTCAACACCATAAAGCAGTGACGAAAACTGCCTTGGAATAACTAACTCAGCCCACCAACATCCTGGCAAATTTACTTTTGGCTCGAGATTAGGAAATGCTGCCTACGCCTGATCTAGAATCTAGGTCATGGGGGAATCCAGGCTCATTGGTCTCCCTGGCTTCACACCTTGCTTCCATCAAGAGTTCGCGGTCAGGTAACAACAATTTAGGGAAAGGAAAGGCACTGATAACAAAATCATTACATACTACTGTTGAATCATTGAAATCCACATAAGCTCCATTCAAACAAACATCTCCTGTTTCTTTGACATTAGTTTGAAAAAAAACTCTATTTCCTTCTTTCCACATCACAGAGCGAAGAGTCTGCCCGGGAAGAACTGGTTTCGAAAACCCCACCTGGAATTTGTAAGAGACGAATTAACATTTGTCGGTAACATGGTCCAATGGCTCGCAGTGCTGTTCATGATCGTGAGTTCGAGCCTCACGACGGCCTCGTTGGTGTGCCTCCGGAAAAGGCACACTACGACATTATCCTTGCTTGTTACGGAAATGTGCCAGCAGTACTGATAACTGCGAATCATGTCTAAACTTTTCCGCGCTCCATCCATAACCGCGAACGTTTTCCGGCGACTGGAGGATAAAAACACCTGACAAAAAACACGATCTTTCGCTCGCAACACAAAAATGTCGATATTAGACTTGCCAGCAGAGCCGTCAAAGATGCATTTACAGCAAGCAGTTAAAATGACCCAGAATGTGATAAATGGTTATTACTCAGTGGGTTGCGCCCTTCAAGAAAACAAACACATTGCCACAACACCTCCTGCTCGGTTGAGGCGGTAGTGGTAGAAATGCACTGTCCCGGCATAACTACAATGAAATTTTTTTAATGATTTTAAACAGAAAATATTCAGCTAAATAGCAACTGCCTCTCCGACTCCTGAAACGAGAACAGGATTTTTTTTCTGCACCAACCAACAGCCGCCTCAACGTGGTGGTGCCGTCCCCGGCCTCCTTTGGATTGGGTCGAAATGGCTGTTGGCCTTCCCGAGGGTACCAGTTACTCCGGGCACTTCCCTTCATTTTTTCGCTACGCTGCCCCCTGAACGACCGCAGTAGGAAAGCACACGGCTTCTTTAAAATCGGTCGCTTGTTTTCTCTTTTTCTTTTCTCCTGCCCCTCTCTTGCCCGACTTCATCTCCTCATTCTCCTCCTTCTCTTGATGAGTAGTAAAGCTCATCCCAACCTTGGCCCCATCTTTCCCTGCTCTGTGTGCGCTGGAAATGTGACCTGGCGGGGCAAGTCAGTACAATGCTGCGCTTGCTCCAAATGGGTTCATCTAAGGTGCTCACATTTTTCCTTATCCCAATTCAGAGCTCTTGGCAGCTCTCACTCTTGGAGCTGCCCCCCCTGCTGCCGAAACACTGTGACTCTCTAATCGGACTCCTCCGACTTGTATACCTCCACCGCACAATCTAGCCCCCTCTACTGATGCTGCACTCCCGCCCCACCCTCGTCTTCAAACCTCTTATTTCCCATCTGCCCATTATATACCTTCTCCCTCTGCCCACCTAACCACCGTCCCTTGCTCCTGGCTTTCCTTCTACACCTCCTGCCTCCTCTCCCCCCTTGACTCTCTCAGGGTTCTTCAATGGAATGCTGGAGGTCTTTGAGCCAGGAGCACTGAACTATTCCACTTTCTTTCGTCCCATTCTGTTGACCTTATCTGTATCCAGTAATCCAATCTTAACTCATCTTCCTCTTTCCGGATTCCTGGATTCTCTGCTCTGCGTTCTGATCGTACTCACTCCCGATCTGGCATTCTCTCTTCTGATGCCACGCATGCTAGCGGCGGTGTTATCCTTTTCATCAGGCAGGGCCTATCTTTCTCTGAACTTTCTACCTCCTCTCTTTCTTCGCTTGATCCCTACTTTGATTACGTAGGGGTCAACATCTCTCTTAACAACTCATCCTCGCTATCTTTTCTTAATGTGTACGCCCCCCCCCTTTTCGCTCCTCCCCGACGGATGGCAGAACCGACTCCTTCTCTCCTCCAGAAATCTCTTCATTCTTGGAGACTTCAATTGCCATCACCCCATTTGGGACTCAAGAGGTACTTCCGACCCCCGTGGGGAGGAAGTATTCAACTGGTTCATCTCCTCTGACCTCCTCCCCCTCAATGACCCTGACACACTCACCCTTCCCCATCGCTCCACTGGTAGTCGCTCCTCTCCTGACATCTCCTTTGCTCCCTCCTCCCTTGCCCTTTCCTGCTCCTGGGAGGTGCTTCAGGACCTTGGTTCTGACCACCTACCAATTTTTCCATCTGTCCCTCTCTCTCTGGCCTATCGCCCCAATGAGCGTCCTCCTTTCTTCAATTTTCAGAAAGCTCGCTGAAATGGGTTTGCCTTCTACATTGACTCTCACTATCCTTCAGCAGAGGAATTCTCGTCTCTTTCTCTTTCCTCCGCTGCTGCTCTCTTCATCTCTCTGGCACTGAATGCGGCCAAATCCTCCATTCCTTTCGGCCGCATCAAACGCCCTCCTAAAGCCTGGTGGTCTGCTGAGGTGGAAAGTGCGGTTAGTGAAAGACGCAAAGCTTTCGCTGCCGCTTACAAAAGTGATGAGGATCGCCAGGCTTACATCTCCGCTTCTCGACGCGCCTCGTCAGTCATCGCCAAGGCCAAGGCTGAGGCATGGCAGACGACTTGCTCTTCTCTTTCACCCAAATCTAACCCTAAATCTGTATACTCTCTTCTTCGCTGTATCGCTGGCTCATCTTCCTCGTCTTACTCAACTGTTCTTTTTCCAGGGAATCGGCTTCGGTATATGCCGCTTACCTGAGATCCCACTTTTCCGTTTTTCAGCCAAAGACCTTGCGCAGCAGAGCCAGAGGCTACCTTTCTGAGCTCCGCCGTGCCACGTGCCCTATGGAGACTCACTCGTCCTTTTGCTCTACTTTCACTCTCGCTGAATTTCATGCGGCTGCCTCCAGCCTCTCCTCGTCCACTGCCACTGGCCCAGACAAAGTTGCCTATCCCATGCTAAAGAACCTTCTTCGCACTGGCATGGGTTTTCTTCTTCACATTTTCAATTTCTCCTGGTCTTCGCATTCCTTTCCTTCTATCTGGAAGACATCTCCTATTATTCCCAATCCATCCTTCAATCAGCCGCTGGTTTTGCATCATCTTCCTCCTCCTCCAACTGATCCTCTCCGAGGGAGACAGTATCGATCTAAGACAACTACCGGAGATCTCACTTTTTTGTCTCTCAGCCAAAGACTCTGTGTAGCAGAGTCTGAGGCTACTTGTCTGAGCTCCGACGGGGTTCTTGCTCTGAGAATTCTGATTCCTCTTTCTGGTTCACTATCATCTACACTGAATTTCTTGCTGGTGCTGCCAAACTATGATCCTCCACCGCTACCTACCCGGAGAGAGTTGCTTACGCTATGCTGAAGCATCTCCCTTGCTCTGGCATGAACTTTCTTCTTCACACCATTTACATCTTTTTTGGTTTTGCATTTCTTTCCTTCCATCTGGAAATTATCATCTACTATTCTTATGTCCAAGATGGGAAAGTCTCTGGACTCTCCTGCTTCCTTCCGCCCTATCTCTTTCACCTCTTGCGTTTCAAAGCTGTATGAGCGCTTTACATTATTTTGTCTACTCTTTATTCCTTACCAGGCCAGTATCCGCCCTGGCCAGTCTATTCTCAACCAAATTCATTATTTTTCTCAGTCCATTTCGAATGAGTTTGACAAATTAAAGCTGGACTCTTCGATGAACCTTGCTACGATCAACTTTTCCAAGGTTTTCGACTCCGTCTGGCATCCCGCTGGGAGGCCACACAAGGAGTCCTAATTCGATTAGAGCGCTAATCTAAGCACTGGTGTCTTTCTCTCAATCCAAGCAAATGTAAGGCCCCCTTCTTTTCCGTAGATTCCTATTAAGCTAAACTCCAGCCCCACCTTCCCTTATTCAACTCGCATTTCCGCTTCAATTACACCTCCACTTTTCTTGGGGTCACACGCACTTTTTCCTTTTTTGCACATATATTTTCGCTAATAGCCAAGATCTTCCCTCGTCTCAAAGGCCTTGCGTTGTATCTCTGATTCCTGTTGGGGCTTTTCCAAGGAGTCCGTTCTTCTTCTGTACCAAGCTTTTCTCTCTTATGCTTCACTCGGATGGTTTCTATTTCTCAGCGTTACCAATATTACTAAGTAGGAACGCCTTCATTGAGCAGCCACTCGCGCCATCACCGGCTGTTTCTCGTCCTCCCCTATTCCACTTCTCTTTTTTGAGGCTTCTCTACCTCCCTTTCGAGTCCCTTTGAGTCATTTTGCTCTGTCATATTATGAGCGGGTTCTTCATCTTCCGTCCTCTTCTCCCATTTCAGGTTTAGCCAGACTTAGAGTGAAACTTAAAATGTGCAGGTTTTTCTGGAGAATGTTTGCGTCCACTCCCCCGTTCGTGCTTTCTCCTTCTTCCTGCAGGGAGACTCTCTTTGTTTGCCCTCCCTCTCCACGGAACTCGCCTTTCTTCAGCGTGGAGCTTGCTCTCTTTACTCAATGCTAACGCTTTGTCTCTCTTCCCTTTCTTGCTAAGATGCAGCTCTCAATTTCCTTGGCTCGCTCTCATCTCATGGTCTCGTGGTCTGTCCTTTTCCTTTCGACAAAAGCGGCTGGGGTGTCCTTGCAAACTACTCACTTTGTGGTGCTGAGGCCACATTTGTTTATTCAGCGGGCACAGTGCGTTCAAGCTTTTCTGCTGATGCCTGCGCCATTCCGCAAGCTCTTCGCTGGTCTCGGCAGCACCATCAAGACTGTCACTTCCCTTCCCTTCTCCGCTGTCAGACTCTCGCTGTGTCCTAGCTACGCTTCCCTCTTCTCCGTCCTTCTTTCCATCCCACACTCTGGCACATCTGGCAGGGACTATCCTTTCTCTCCTCCTCTTTTTCTATTAGGCTACAATGGGTCCCCGGTCACTCATTCCTTCCGGGCAATGACACGGCCAATGAGTGGGCCAACCGAAGCGCGCCGCTTCAGTAATTCACTGTCCCATGTAGTCTCTCATCTCTTACTTCAGGTGTTCACGCTTCTCTTTTCTGGAACTGTAGGCGTAGTTTCTCATCTGAATTGTTCGACACACAGGTTTCTTCAGTATCCACTGAGGAATTTGTGCTTTTTCGACACGCTGGTTGTGTCCTTTCTCGTCTTCTCTGCCACGGACACCGCCTTAGTTAAACACTGATTTCTGTAGAATTGGCAGAAGTGAGAGTCGTTTGTGCAGCGCCCGCAGCCATCCAATCGAGGACATCTCTCATCTCATTCTGCACTATTCAGCGACGGATTCTTTGCGTCGCTCGCTTTTTGGCGATACCTTTTTTCTATACAACTTTTGGTTAGGCCTTGAGAAGTTTCCGGGCTCCCGGCAATCGATGGTTTTTCGCTATGCCCCCATCTTACAAAAGGGCCGGGTAACAAGAACAGAAAATGCGGCCACCAGAAGCGGATTTTGCAACAAAACCCCGTCCTTCCACGGATTTTTATGCCGTTGTCTTTTTTGCGACCCTCTCCTTGAATACGCTCGCTGGTGCAGGCCGTGTAAAGGCAGACTCTCCTTCCACTCTTTTACTTGCAATTAACGCTCCATGCTTTTTTCCTGAGTTTTGAGGCTTTATGGTTTCCCGCCATTGCGTGAAAGACTTGGGAGACAACAAAACTTGAACCAGTCATCCAGTCAAAGATCATTAACTGAAAGTCATTTAAATTTTTAATGTCTTACCAGCGGAATAATTAGATTGTCCAAAGTTTCCATATATTCCAGATAAAGATGACGTCATAATAATACGACCAAACTTCTGTTGTTTCATCACTTCCCACGCAGCTTTTGTGGTAGAAAAAGTCCCTTTCACGTGAACTTTCTGCATGATATCCCACTCTTCCTCAGACATACGTTAGAAGATGCGGTCCCTCAATATTCTGAAAAATAAGCCACTTGTTCATCTCTCGGTCACAGAAGCACTTTAGTTTACATATTTCGGTAAAAGTCTTCAGTTATACATAAAACTACGTATTTCGACCTGCTTTCTACCTCAAACGCTGCAATCAAGAAAGTTGTGCGAAGTAACATAGCATGCTGGTATTAAAGCAATTTCTCCTAATACTATGTAGAATGTTCATTCAAATGTGTACAACACGATATTTCATCGATAAATGTATACAGAAGTGGTAGCGAAAAAGACAAAAATAAAGTTGATATTTTTCCCAAGTCACTCAAAACGTTAGATTGATTTCTAGCACACGCTATTCTCACGAACTCTTGAGGGTCGCACATACCAGTCCGTGAACAGTCTGAAGAAAATGAATTATACAGCCTCAAATAAGACGGCGCAGATGGAAACCAAGTTCTGCTTGCTCGATATACAAAGATGCGCTGGAGTAATTTTCATCTTAATTCGGTGGAACTACTGTACGCTTAGCTCTCGTTTTTATAGTTTAGTAAAACGAAACGCTCCAGCAAATTGACTTGGCAAAATATCATCACCACCATCCACTTACCAGGCGTTGTTGACGAGGTCATCTAGGAAAAAATAAATAATAAGACAAGGAATCCGGTCACCTAATGGGGACATTCAATATGCACAACAACGTTAATTAGAAAATTAGTCGATAATTTCCTAGTATAATATATCCGCTTTTTCCGTATTTTACGTAATGTACACAATTGTGCATCAGTAATACTGCTGGCTGATGAGTTCAACACGAAGAGCTCTTACAAAACATCTTTATTCAAAATATTTTTTAAATTATGCACAATTGCAAAATTAATGATTCTTGTTACTAATGTAATTCTCATAAACTCACCGATTCTTCCAAAATTCTCTATCGCAGTTTGCACCAATTTACTACCGAATTCAACCGAATCTACATAAAAATCCACAACTTGAAAACTCTTTCCAAACTAAAAAGCTTCATACAAAACAGAAATGACTTCGCGTTTGAAGAATAAAGACCACAGACCACGTAGTTGTGATATTAACATGAGGAGCGAGCTAGTGATTATCGTACCGATCCACCTGCACTCACCATAATTAGCTACTGCAATTCCACCGTTTTTACGAATTTCTTCCACCACGCTATCAGCTACTTTTCCTGATCGCCCAACTCCGCCAGGAGAAGTGCCTAGATCGTTTACTGCAAATAAAATTAATCAACAGTTAAAACAAAAATTATTTGCTTAACGTCCGTCCTCAAGCTTAATTTTCCGCTCAGACGTCGCAATGAAAGAAGAGTTTCCAAGTTGTGCGACTTCATTCCGAGATGCCGAAGCCAAGCTATTAAGCTCCAACCAAAAATATCAAAACGGTCTCTAAAAGTTAAGTAACCAAAAATTAAACACAATGATGATCAAGCTACAATACATGGAACGCTTCTGTTAAAAATAGAATTCACTTCCAGTTTTAAACCAAGCCACTATAAACATCCAATCAATTCTACGGTGTCCTCTCCGTTCCATCGGAACCACAAAAATTTGGCATAAACTACAAAGCACACAGTGACCTCCAGGAACTCCATTCTAATCGGGCGCTGAACACGTAACCTCATAATAACAATGCTAGCAATCTATTTTGAAGATGTTTAAACTCAGCAACTTACCCACCACAGAGGCTCCTCTCTTCGCAAATTTCAGTGCGTAGAATCGACCGAGACCTGCATTGAAAGCAAAAGCATTTTATTGGTAAAACAAAGTTTGAATTGAGCTTGAGAAAACAGATAATGATAACAACGAGAATAAGCCCAGGATCAGCCAGTTTTGACGATGATAAAACTAAAATCGCTTTCCATACAAATAAAACCGGTCGCCAGTTTATTGAAACAAAAATTCGAAATCGCCCACAAGATATTATCAGCTCTGCTTGAAGCTTTACGTGGTAACAATGTCTCTATCCCTTTGATAAAATCGTTTTGCGTACTTTTCAAAAAAAGTAATTTGAGTGTGGGCTTTTGTGTCGCATACATGAGTCGCGGCGTCGAGTCTGCAAAGCTGCCAGCGGAGAAGTTGCCTCGAATTATAATCAAAATATAGATGTTGCTAGTCGCTAGGTAACAATTTTCAGGCAACCTCCTATTAAGAGGGACCTGCCTCCAGCATCACACTAAGGTAAAATAAAATTTTGCTCAAAAATCATCACCAACACCATACCGTACCATACAGCAATCTATTACATCCAGTCAATAACCCGCAACCGATTTCGACCTTATTGGGTCTCATTTGGCGGGTGTAAAAGATACTCAAAAATAACAATGCTAAGTAAGTACAAATTTGCCATTGGGTGTAAAAAAAAAGATGCAATACAAAATCAGATACAGCAATACCTGTGTATGGTGGTCTTATTTTGTGTGTCTTTAAATGAGCGTGTGCCCTTAAATGAAACCCCCATGATATAGGTTTTGCTGTATCATATTGTTTTGTAATGCATTTGTTTTTTGCACCCAATGACAAATTTGTTATTTAGCATTTTTATTATTGAGCATCTTTTACATCGGCCTGATGACTCAATAAGGTCGAAACCGGTCGCAAGTTATTGGCATCGTGTACGTAGGGTACCATATGATGCTGGTGATCATTTTTGAGCAAAATTTTTCATTTTAACTTAGAATTATTATCAACAAATTTTTAACTTTTTGGTTTTTAGTAAGATTTTACAGCGAAATGATTCCAATATACCGTCACTATCACAGTTTGAAGACCCCTTGCAAAATGAGAAATTACGGAATAACGTCTTTTACTGCATTATGTAATTCTTATACACCCAATATTTTGTGGTGACGTTGTAGATAACCGTCTGGCTCAGAGGTTCCCAAACTTTTTTGTCTCGTAGACCACTTGCCATGTTTTCCGGTTTTCGGTACACCCCTGCTTAGCTAATATGGCAAATTCATCAACTTCGAATGTGTTTTTTTCTGATTTCTAATTGTAGTGAGGTGAAGAGTGAAAAAATAATAAAAAACACATTCTAACTTTTACATATTAATGAAATTCAAATTAAAACAAAGCAAAATAAAATTTAATACACAGGGTGTTCCAAAAGTCTTGGGCACATTTTGACGTTGAATATGTCAAAAACTATTAAGGAAATAACAATGTATCTGATATATTCTAAAAGCTTGCAGTCTCAAGTTTTTCATAGAATGTTCAATGTGAACACAGTTAGTCACACATCAAGCCGATAGTCAAATTCCTGCTAAAATGCGTTCCAGCATTGTGTTGTCTATGGTTGCAAGTTGCAACAACTTCCGTTATTCGGCCTTGAGTTCAGCTACATCTTTTGGAAGGGGGAGGCGCATAAACCAGTGCTTTCACGAAATCCACAAAAAGAAGTCGCAAGGTGTAACATCTGGAGGCCTAGGATATCAGGGCAAGAGAACGCGATCATCAAGTGTCGCTGAATTAGTTTTTGAAAGTTCAAGGACACAAAACTCTTTTTCTGGTTGAAGGCCATTGGTGGATCTAGGTTATCTTAGTTATTTAAGCTACATGAAAAGATATGAAAAAATTATCAGCATGACAAAACACTCAATAAATTTAGCATTAAAATGATAACAGTTTCATTCAACTACCATTCATAGATCAACAGAAATGAGGACTTGAAATGTGCCAAAGACTTTTGGAACACCCTGTATATTACCGTATTATCTCGCTTATAAGACGGGTCCCAGAAACTATGAAATATCTGCACTGTTCTGAGTGAACTATTTTCTATCTCTGTAGAACTCGCGTATAAGACTGGCCTCCAATTTGAGACACACATCCCGAGGAAAAATTCCCGTCTTATGAGCGAGTAAATACGGTACATCAAATCACCAAACAAAAAATAATTGCTTTTTAGTGAGAGGGGTGAGCCTAACGCTTTGATAATAAATTTTCAATATTTGGTTCCAATTTAGTTAGGTTTTAATTTCAAATCTCCTCGGTTAGTGATGTCCAGTTTGTTTCTTTTTTTTATAAGATTGGCAACCGTACTGAAACTTTTTTCTACTAGATATGAAGATGGAAAAGCAATTAGAAACTCTCGGGAGATATTCCATAATATCGGAGAAGTATCAGGTATATCCTTTTGAAGCCAGAAGAGCAGATATCCTTTTTTTAAATTGTACTTTAAACTCATTAACGCTTATTCCGGTCAGTTCTTGTAATGTTACATTCACTTCTTCTTTATCATCATCATATGGATTAATTATCCATTGAGGTATTAACATATCCAAAATATCCTCAAATCTTATTTGAAAATCGGAATAGAGGGCATTTCAATTTTCAACGTAAGTCAAAACGTCATCTTCCTGAGCTTTTTTGACTGTGGCAAATTTGAAAAATTCGCCCCGTTCAATATTTTGCTTTATTAATTTAATTCTCGCAAGAAACGCCGATACCTTGGACTTCGTTTCTATCAAATTTAGGTAATCACTTTGTAGGAGCAAGTTAACCTCGCTAAATTTATGAAAACAAGTCTGTTGGATAAGCAATGTCCGGTTTCTGTTTGATTAAATTTTGTTTTAAAATTGGAACTTTAGCATCCAAGAACTCTGAAAGTGTCAAAAAGAGAAAAAAAATCTTGTCAAATATGTGCCTTTCCACCATCGCACTTTAGTGTGAAGGAGCAATTGATGAAAGTTCTCTTTATTTTATTCACAACACAGAGCAGATAATCGCGTATTCAACGCATTGCTTCGGATTGGTTAACCGCATTAATAACAAATTGAGATCCGTGCAATCTATCACTTCAAATTTTTAGCAACCAAATGCTGTCGATGTACAACGCAGTGTATTGCTAACACTCCAGGTACATTTTGTTTTAAAGATTTTACAATCCTCGGTAGCACCGAGCCGTAGCAGGTGCTCCATCCGGGGTTGCTACTGATATCATATTTATGAAGGGGTTGCTTTTTCTATAAAGTAGTCATTCAAAACATTAAACATTGATTCGCCTTTAGTACCAATTATCAAAGCTCTCGCAAAGAGCAGTTCTTCGTGGAATTCTGGATTCAAAACAAAACGAACATATGCCTATGATAATCCTTCATTACCAGGCAAGGTTGACTCGTCTAGCTGTATAGAAAAATATGTTGTTTGCAAATAATTACATATGAAGCTTTCAATGTCACAACTCATTTCATCAATACGCCTTTGAACTGTATTTTGGCTTAAAGGAATTCTTTTAATGATATCAAATGCAGGTTTGTGTACATCAGTTATTAAAACTTCTTTAACGGCTGGCAAAATAAATTTTTAGCCTATTGTGTGAGGTTTTCCGGATTTTGCTTTAAGTAGCAAGATATTGTAAGACGCTCGCAAACTATCGCTTCCTCTTTGTGACGTCGAAGCGAATATTTTGTCCACTGTGGGTCTATTCTGTACTTTGTCTATAAGTGCTCAAAAGTATTCCAAATCTTTATCTATTTTATCAGAGTGGCATCGTCTCAAGTATCCTTCAGCTTAGATGGTTTCATAGCGTCATCGCTTAAAACTTTGTTGCATATAAGGCACATAGGCAACTGCTTGTTCAACAAAAAAGGAATGAAGCCAAATTTTAAATAATCAACACTGTACTGTCAACATTTCTTTTAAGATTCGGCCATGTTTGATATTAGTTACCTGTAAACAAAATTAAGCTTTTCAAATAAGTTATTAAAATTAAAAAAAAAAAAATTTTTCATTCAAATAACAAGATTAATTTTTAAATCGAATCAAAATGCTTAATGAGATCCATTATCGTGAACTCCCGTTTGCATTTCATGGATCTCCAATTCATTTTTTCACTCACATGGACCCCTTGTAAATCGTTGTCGATCCTTTGGGGTCGACATAGACCACTTAGGAAATTACTGGTCTAGCTCAAACTCGAGTTGAAAAATTACACGCTTGTTGTTATTTTTGTACAAGGTATTGCAGCTTTTTTCCGTGGAGAGGTAATCTAGAAAATGGGTCACAGGTGATCTTGCTCAGGTACTCAGAGACACTAATCGCTTGGTGGCTGGAAGGCTGACTGTTGAAAGATTCACCAAAAAACATTACTTGAGCCGCTTTTGTAGTCCTTGGAATTGGTTGAAACATTATTTATATTTTTGAAAATTCGAATGCCTTACTTTCATTTGGGAAATTCAAACAAGATTTTCATGGCTTGCAAAATTTAGTCCAAACTGATCTCAAAGTCTCTAAACAGTTTCTCAACTAACTTTCGTGCGTTTATGAGTAGCGCAAACGTTAACTTTTGGTAAGGACTAATTAAATATAAAAACGTTTGTTTAGTCACGTTGCGATCCCTGGGATAGTTTTTTATGGCCTTGCATTTCTATTTTTATAACATTCATACTGAATAACATTTACTCTCGCAGTGTCAACTGCTGTTGTGCAGCATTGCAGTTCGGGTAAATCATAGGTTTGCAGAAGCCTTGCAGCTACGAAACAACAATTTCGGCTTCCTGAGTACCTGAAAATGATGGCTATTTATTTCACACAGTACCCACACAAGGCATAAATAGCAACAAGCATTTTATTTTGTAGCTAAAAGTAGAGCTAGACAACTATGGCACAACCATTAAAATATTACCGGTATATTAAAAAAAGAATTGGATACAGTAAAAAATGTTATTGCATAGTTTCTCATTTGTTAAGATGGCTTTGAATTGATGATAATAACTGTAGTAACGTCGAAGTCGATTCCTGCGTAATTCGACCGCTGTGGGTAAGGTTTAAATAAGCGCGTGCTTTAACAAATAAAAATTGTGAAGCTGCTCACCCAGCATGTCGTAAGGGGCGATTCTTGGGTACCCACCAATGGCAGTCCGCCTTGCTGGTGGTGGGGCTACCAGTCGGTAATTTTGATTCATGACTGGTTCGAAATAGAATGGCGCTTTCTCCGGTCTTAATATTGATAAGATTCATGATGTAGACCTAAATTTCCGCTTTATGATGTACCTCCATCCCAAAAATGAGAAGGGATAAACACAATAACAAGGTTTAAGTAAAAATTTAATTACCTTGGCCTGCTCCGGTTATCAGGACAACCTTCCCATCAAATCTTAATTCACCCATTACTTCTTTATAAACTAAAACAAGTTAGCTGCAATAAAAAGTTGCAAATAATTAACTAAGTTCTCTATAAAATAACGCTAGTGGCCAGCAGGCCCACAACAACAGATGCATAAATTATGGGATCCCTGAAAGGTCATCATCCTAAAAATTTTCCGAATCTTTAGATTTTCTTGCTTTGATCACCACAAAAGAAATTTGGAGGTTGGGGACAAATGTTTTGGACCTGGTGGTAAGTGGTAATGTGATCTTCCATTGAACGGAAAAATTATACTAAGAATAACTTGTCTTCAGTTCGGCGAAATAAAGAAAACGAAACAACTGGAAACATATCACAAAGATATGAATACAAAAATGCAAGTGAAGACTATGACACAAAGCAGAAAAAAGAGATTCGCGTCGAGCAGAGGCACACAATTAAACTGCGAAGAGTTTTGCAAACTGGAACTTGCCTGCAAACGTCATGGATTTAAATTACCAAGATACAAACATAATATTAACTTACAACTTCAGGCCAAGTTATCTACTTCCAACTAAATAAATTCATTCACTGATAATGATATCTCACGAACAATCAAATATCGTCATGCAAATTATCGAAGATAAAAAAATTTTCACAATTGCAAGGCCTAATTCGACATTTAAACAAATAGTTTCATAGCAATTACCAATTCGGTGATGAAATCCTAGTTTGCTAAGTGCATCGCTAGCCTCTTACAATATCCTTAATATCTTAAAAGCCAATACGATGTATCATTGTATGATTATGAAAAATGTTACTCAAGCAAAGTAAGCACAGATAATTAGTTAAAATTTAAAAAATTGCGATTAGTGGTTAGTTCACAACTTTGAATCCACAATAAAGTCTTCTTTTGTCTGCAAAAACAAGAAGTAGTGGTTGCGAGTTCATCTTTCGACCACGCATAAAGTTTACGGTTATTGGATGTGGTCATACATAAGACAAGGTTGCGTTTAGACCAGCTTCGGAGCCAGTGCAGTGCATTTCTATCACAAAGCTTGTCAACTATGTGGAAGAGCTCAATGATGCAGAACCACGAGGACATTAAACCCGAAACTTTACGATCGCCGTATCAGCACAACATCAAGATTACGACGTTGTCGTCACATGCTGCATCACTAGAAAAGCTCTTAATGACAGGAAGAAATCCCTTCCTCCGTCAAAGTTGTTGGGGACAGAAGCAATTCGGTGTCATCAACACACAACTATGAACTCATCAACACACCACTATGAACTCATCAACACACAACTATTAACTCATCGACAAACCACTATGAACTCATTAACACACCACTATGAACTCATCGACACACCACAGTGAACTCATCAACACACCACTATGAACTCATCAACACACCACTATGAACTCATCAACACACCACCATGAACTCATCAACACACCAATATAAACTCATCAACACACAACTATAAACTCATCAACACACCACTACTAACTCATCAACACACCACTATGAACTCATCGGCACACCACTGTAAACTCATCAACACACGACTATAAACTCATCAACACACCACTATGAACTCACCAACACACCACTATTAAGTCACCAGCACACAATTGATATTAGCTCATCAGCACACCTATATGAACTCATCAACACACCAATATGAACTCATCAACACACAACTACAAACTCATCGACACATCAATATGAACTCATCAACACACTACTATGAACTCATGGACACACCTATACGAACTCATTGACACACTACTGTGAACTCAATAACACACCAATATGAACTCATCAACACACCACTATGAACTCATTGACACGACTATGAACTCATCAACACACCACTGTGAACTCATCAATATACCACTATTAACTCATCAACACACCAATATGAACTCATCAACACACAACTATGAACTCATCAACACACCACCATGAACTCATCAACACACCACGATGAACTCATTGACACACTACTATGAACTCATTAACACACCACTATGAACTCATCAACACATCACTAGGAAGTCACCAGCACACCATTGACATTAGCTCAACACACCAATATGAACTCATTAACACACCTATATGAACTCATCAACACACGACTATGAACTCACAGTTGGAGGATCGAGCAGGTCAACATAACCACCATCCAGGCAAATTTGCTCGGTTTCTTTGACGCGAGTTTGAAAATGAACTCTTTTTCCTTCTTTCCACATCAGAGTAAGAAGAGTTTGTCCAGGAAATACAGATCTAGCAAACCGGGTCTGCACACAAATTATATCTAACAATTTCCATGGCCGTGTGTTGCAAGTTTGAATTAGTTTTCCTTTCGACTGACGAACAAATGGACATGTTGGGGTTGAAGGAAACTATACATCAGTTAGCAACAGCGAATGAAGTTAGATGGTATGGTCATGTGCTGAGGAGGAATGACGATAATGCTTTGAGGGTTGCTCTAGATCTTGAAATGAGTGGCAAGAGAAAGCGAGTACGACCGAAGAAGATCTGGAAGAGGAAACTGAGAAGATTGGTTTGAAGAAGGACGCCCTGAGTTGAGCAAATTGGAGAGACAAAGTGCGAGCAATTGCAGAAGGAATGGGGTGAATCCAACCATCTCTGCTAACCGGATAAAAACTGAATAACTACTACTTGAACTATCCAGCGTATACTAACGAGGTGGAATGATGGTATGCAAAAACGTCTACTTCCAACGCTTTAACACCTGGTTGGTTAAAGCAAATCGACTCCGACGCAAGTCTGAACACAAGTTGTTCAAACTGCAAAAGTTTTTTGTGACAGAATATTACAAATAAATAATGTACCCGTCTAAACCTTCCTATTATTTCGCCACCACATAAAAGATAGTCTTTTCTTTCACGACAGCATGCCAAAAGGTGAATAGATGGTAGCACGATATATGATCGTACGTTCCGATGGCACAATGGCAGTGTTGTGCATTCGAGAAAAGCACTTAATGACAATTTCCTCTGCTTGTCGCAGAAACACATTATGCCAACAGTATTGCTAACTTCGGAGCAAGCCTTATCACAACGGGGTTTAAGAACCGACAAAAATTCTATGCGATTAAAGGATAAAATAAATATTGCTAATCAACTCAACATTGACTATCAATGAACTCAATTCTCGTGCTGCATCGTGGTAGAAAAGTGAGGCTGTTCATCCAACTCGTTGTAAAAGGCGACATTTCGCTAACAGCGTAGGTTTTAAACTACGAGTAAGGTTGGGGAAACCCTCATGTCTAAAAGCTGAGGTTGGAGGTAAGTTCATTTTCTCCGCAAAAGAAACGCTCAAAAAACTTATCCCATGAAAAAGCTCATGAAAGAATTGGCCACAAGTCTTTAGCAGCTCTTAAATGGGAAGGGGAGTGCGAAGAATCTCCGAGTTACAAAATCTTAAGGTAAGATTTGGAAGTTGAAATGTTGGAAGTTTTTGTGAAAAAGGTACAAAAGTGTGTTAGCAATAAGAGGAAAGTGGATATATGCTGTCTACAAAAAGTGATGCGGAAAGGACAAGGAGCGCGATTCGTCGGTGTCAAGGGTAGGAGATATAAGCTGTTGTGGCCTGGAAATAAATAATAGTAATTGGAATAGCTATTGGAATTAAAAAAAACTATGCGAGAGGTTGAAGCCCGTGGAAAAAGTGACGGAGTGATAGCAATGGTGCTGGTTTTCGAGGAGAAAGTTATGAGAGTGGAATGTGCCCATGGACCAGACTGCAAGAAGTTACACTGAAATGGCGTCCGAGTTGGAGTGACAAAACACTGGTGAAATGGTTCTTGGTCTAGGTGACTTTAATGGACAAGTTGGGAGACAGATTAATGGTGTCAATGATGTATAATGTGGATATGGAATTGGCAAAAAAAATATTGCAGGAAGATTCCCCGAGTTCGGCGATGAAAAGGAGTTGTGTGTGATAAACATATGGATTAAAAAAGAGGAGAGGAAAATAACATACAATGTGAGTAAAAATAAAACTGAGATTGATTATGTGTTGGTTTGTAAAACAAAAAGTATTCAAAAGACGTGAAAGTATTTCCCCGGTAACATCGGCTAGTGGTAACAAACCCAGACAAAAAAAAAGTAGCAAAGAACAAACATACTGTTAAAAGAAGGGTTTGGAAGGTGAAAGAAAACAATGAGAGCAAGATTGTAAGAAAGAGATAAGGAGTTGGTTGATGTCCATACGCGCCAATATATGGAATGCTTTGAAAAACAGTATTTGAAAGGCTTGTGATGAAGTGTGTGGAAAGAAGGCAGTGGGAATCATGGTAATGAAATGAGGAAATACAGAAAGCAACACGACAAAAGTGGAACACAAAAAGACGTGCATGAATTGATCCGAGAAAACGAGGCTAGATAAAATATGAAAAATCGAACGAAGAAAGATATTGCTGATCCTACGCGGA
The DNA here is from genome assembly GCA_963675345.1 of Trididemnum clinides. Classification (NCBI taxonomy): domain Eukaryota; kingdom Metazoa; phylum Chordata; class Ascidiacea; order Aplousobranchia; family Didemnidae; genus Trididemnum; species Trididemnum clinides. The sequence goes on along the minus strand of OY776287.1, from coordinate 40,172,349 downwards.
AAGAACCTGTAAAGAATTAAGAAATCTGATCCAAAAACCAAATATTTTTAAACTAATGAAATTTGTGAAAAAGACGGGAAAGGATATTGAAGCAGGCAGATGCATGATAGTTAAAGACGAAAAGTTAGGTTTTTAAAAGACCGAAAAAGAATATCATGACTAAAGAGAATGATTGGGGTCACGTGGCAGAAGCTAATATGGTGGAGGGACCCATTGAAAAGTTACCCCGAAAGAAATGGTAATAGTAACAAAGACAAGGAAACCTGGAAAGGCAGCTGAACCTTCTAAAGTATGTGCAGAAATATCTGCCAGAGAAGTACGGGTTAGTGTGATGATGGAACTTTGCCAATGTGTTTTAGATGGAAAAGGAATGCCGGATAAATGGCAAACGAATGTGTTAGTGCTAATTTTCACAAGAAAATGTGATGTAAGAATTTGTACTGCTTACAGAGGAGTAGAGTTGCTAGAGCATGCTATAAAGATCGATAGAAGAGTGCTGGAAAGAATTCGAAAATCAGTAAATGTTCATGCAATGCAATTTGATTTTATGCTCGGCAGAGGAACGACAGAGAATGCAAAAAAAATAATAATATGGTTTTGAAAAAAGCTGCTTTAACCATAAGCTTTTCGTGACGCTCTCATCAGTGACGGTATCGAAAAGTAAAAAGGAGATAAAGGTAGTAAGTTCCATTGTGTTTTGTGGATACTGAGAAGGCATTTGATACAGTTCCAAGAAAGATGATAAAACGGGCGACGAGAAAGAAAGGTTTACCGGAAGTAACTGCAAGAGCGGTAACTAGCCTCTATCGTGGGATCAGATTTACCTGAAGAATCTTCAGCGCAAGTTGGCGTAAATCAAGAAACTGGGTGTAGTCGCAGCTACTTTTCGAAATTGCGCGGAAAATGCAAGAGAAGTTCGATGAATAAAATTTTGTATGCAGATGACTTGGTTTTAATGAGTGAAAGTATGGGGAGTTTGAAATGGAGAGGCGATTGAGAGCAAAGGGTGAAGGCTAATCTCATCAAGACCAAAGTGACGGTGAGTGGTTCGAAAGAAGAAATACTCAAGAGCAAAGTCGATCCATGTGCCAACTGTGGTCAAGAGGGTGAAGAAAAATTCAGTGCTGGGTACAAAATGTGATAACCGGGTGCTGGATAGATGTGCGAAAATAAAGAGGGTGACTTCAACTCGGCTTAAGATTTTATTTGTGAAAGATGTGTTTAAGCATTGACAGGAACTGTCAAACCAGCTGAAGAGTTAACATTTTATGACCAGGCGGGGCTAATGAAGAGTTTTTGTTGGGAATGCCAGTGGTGGAAGTAAAGCGGCGATGATAGCAAAAACTAGATGGGGAATTTAAAGAATGTGGGAAATGGAGGAAAGCTTTCGTTGAAAATGAAAGGATGAATTTATCGAAGTTGTGTATGGTCGGCGATGTTGTACGGGAGCGAGACATGATGTCCGCGGGAGAAAGAAATGACAAATTTAAAAAGAACTAAAAAAGCAATGATAAGAGCTATACGTGGAGTTAAATTGAAAAAGGAGTTGTCAAAAATTGATGGATTTGGAAGAAACTTCGGACAGACTGGACAAAGCGAACGGAAAGCAAGAGTATGGGCATTTTTTGAGGATAATGATGATGTGTGAAGACCGTTGAATTTTGAAGTGAGTGGAAGAGGGCGAGGACGACCAAAGGTGACTTGCAGAAAGCAGGTAATTGAAGAGACTGGACGAAAAAAGATGCCATTGACAGACCGAAGTGGCGCGACGCTGTAAGTAAACCTTCAAGAATCATGAGGTGAATATGGCCAGCTCTGTTAAAAGAGACCAAACGGGGAACATCGGATCTCTCTCAATTCTACAACAGAATACCTTCGTGGTACCCTAATAAAACCTCTCTTATATTTTCGTTCTAATAGGTCATTACAACAAAAATGCCGGACAAGTTTAATCATGGACAGAATAGAAAAAGCAAATTGACACATCTGCGATAAACATAAACCAACCTTTATAGCTTTTAACCTCCACGGCTCGTTCTTCGCGAAGGTCTTCATCACGTGACGAGCAGCATAACCAAACATGCATAAACCAGTTAGAATCGGTTTCTTTAAGCCTTGTTTAGCTGCAACTGCAGGGTCGATATTATGCGGGTTTAAATCCCCACTGAGACGATAAATAACTGCTTGATCTCTGCTGGTAACTTCCACCACTTCAGCATCGGGTGAGCGATTCGGCGGCTTCATAATTGACTGAATTACAAGAATGAAAGCGATGTTTATACCTACGATGTCTTATCAAAACGAAGGACTATGAAAAACCCCGGTGCATTGATGCAGCAAATAATTTCCAGGAGCGCGATACTACGAACAAAGCTTTCGCTGCGTGCGCACAACCGCGAGGGATAGGCGTTCGCTTACAAGCCCACGTTTCGAGTTTATGCGATGACGTGGATAGACCGCAACATGTTAGGGTGGAGCAATCTCGAGTATCACTGCACAGCCACCCTGGCCCTATCATCCCTGTGCTTGATAAATTTCCGTTGAGACCGAAAAATCTTACGCAGAGTAGAAGTACACGGAAGCGGCAATTTCTTCTCACCTTGGTAACTTGTGATTTTCTGTTTCCTCCAAACCCTCCCAAACCTTTTATAAATACAACAGATTGATTCACGCATAGCAACTCGCCGTCATCGCTGTAAGTTTCATCTGAAAAAAATCAAGAAGAAACAGAAATGATCAGTTTTTGTCATGAAGCTTCCCTCTCTCTGCACCTAAAATTGTTACAGAAGCACCAGATCTTTTATCAAGAACTTCAATTATTTTCTCTGTCGTCTTCACGGTTCCTTTGAATGGAATTGGCTTCATGAATTCCAAATAATGTTCTCCGTGCATGATCTAGAGCAGAAATCAAAGTCAAATTTATCTAAAATAAACTAGTAGCGATTGTATCAAATTTTCAAATAGCCTTTAGCTACGCGTAATCACAACCATGAATGACAAAACAATTTAAACAGCAATACAAAGAGCAGCCATGCGTTAAGGATCAGTGCGAAGTCCGCAGCACTGTTGCCACATTTTATAAGATACACTCAAGCAAAAGAAAAAGCAGCCACCGAAAAGCCATCATTTTATTCGTACCGAGCTGAGTCATTACATTTGCAAATCAATATAGTTGTTTTTTAGAACTCGCAATTGGCATTGATGGAACGCGAATTTACCAAAGCGCTGGAGCTTTAAACTACAAACCGTGTATGCTCTAAAGCGATCCAAGTTGGACGATTTTACGAGAAAGATTGTGGCAAACGAAGGAAGAACGCTAAAGTCAGGGTGCCCTTCATACAAGAACTTCAAGTTGTCTTCCGCAGTGATCGAAACCCCAACTAAAAAAAACAACTTGACGATGAAAATAAATCAAATAGACTCAGAATGCACTTCTTAGCGGTTAACAACATCGTATCAAATCGAAAACATAATGGTGCCAACACAACCTAATTTGAAAGTTCACAGTGCATAAGCCAGACCAGTCAATTAAAATGCATTACGAAGATCAAAGGAGTTAAGGTAGGCAACCCGCAGCGAGACGACGCGGCTACAACTGCCGCTAGAGGACAAAAACAACTTGTTTGCATGATCAAACACCCTCCGTTAATAAGGATGCGTGCGTTTACCCTTATCTAATAGATATGAAGGCGCGGCATAAGGCAATTATCCAGGATAGCATCGAAAATCTAATTGGCATCGAAAACTCACGATCAAGCCAAGAAAAAGCGGCAGCTTATTTCCTACCAGAAACCAGCATAAATTACTGACGGATAACCCCACCTTCAACAGGCTGCCTGCCATTAGCTGAAAGCCTAATGCCGCTTTTTACAACATGCAGGGTGTGCCGCTTCACTATTCTAACCACGTGAAGCATGAATAGGCGCACTTAATGAACTTAGCAACTCGAATGATTCGGGTCGTAGCAAGAACTAAATGCGTCTTGTCCTCACAGCTTCATGCGTATTATTTTCCAAACTTATCTTCATCATTATCACCTCCGAGAGCATAAAGAATCGCATCCTTTGCAGAATAAGTAACAATACGAGATTTATGTTCCGTCTCCAACAATCTGGCTTCCTTGATCGGATGATTTGAAGCTAAGTCATTCTCTCCTGCCAAGATTTTCGATATCGCCTCCCCCGCTTTCATAGTGGATTCGCCGATTGTCTGAAATGATTTACAATCAACAAACAGCGAAGCGAAAGCCCCACAATAAGCAACCGCTTACGATATATTTTGCGCAGGAGATTGCGTCCAAGAATAAGCAGTCATGAAGCCAGAAGGACAATCGAAATAATTGTGAAAACTGTCTACAGCAGTGCTTCTCAACCTTTTTGATGTCATGGAGCACTTTTCGCCGAGACTTTGTTTTGGGGCCCACTTTATGAAAAATTTGTTTCAGAACAATCATTTATTCCAGGAAGGAAGTTTCTACAAAACGAGTGTTGAGTTTCATAGCACATTTTTAGCTTTTCTAATTGATAATTTTTTCAAAAAAAATCTTTATTTTGTGGTAGAACGTTTCGCGGCCCACCAGAAAGACCTTCGCGACCCATCAGTGGACCGCGGCCCATCGGTTGAGAAGCGCTGGTCTACAGGTTGCCAACGATGCTGGATGATGGTGAAATAAATTCTAAATCGATTGCTTCACTGAAAACCGACTTTCCGGCCCTGACCTTTGGCCCCGCTGTTCAACGCAATATGCGAATAATTTGCTATCAAACCTATGGAAACAAAAAATATCGAGCAATAATTGAGTAATGCAGTAGGTTCCAGGATCATTTCTAGAGCTTGCGTAATGATCTGATGAATCAGCCGCTAGACAATCGCACTGCCCTTAGCGGTAGCAATAGTTTACTTAAGATTTTTTCTTCACAAAATTCATTTTATTTAGCTCTTCTGGTAATGTAACGTTTATTTAAGTTGATACAAGTTCTTATCGAGCATGCAAAAAACTTTAATATCCGTCAACGTTTCGAACAGCTATACAGCTGTTCTTCATCAGGACTAATAATAAGCGAAAGCACGAGTGAGGCAATATAAATAGTTTGCTACGCAATCGAAAGAAAAAGGCAAAATAAAAGGTTTGAAGGCGAATAATAAACAACTGTAGATTACGACAAATTATCATAAATTTCAGAATAAAAACAATTTTCTTTATCATTGATTGAATTTTCAGAATTATGAATAAAAAAAGATTCAAGAAATCGGCGTTTGGTAAAATCTGTTTCAAAGGTTAAAATTTTGCTATGATCCCAGTCAACTCGGTGATTGCTCGGCTCAACTCGCTGTTCGAAACGTTGACGGATATTAAAGTTTTTTGCATGCTCGATAAGAACTTGTATCAACTTAAATAAACGTTACATTACCAGAAGAGCTAAATAAAATGAATTTATCAAAAATACCTGGTAGCCAGAATAACAGCATATTTTTTCTTCACCTTAATCACTTCGGCATCATCCCAGTTGACAACCACATTCCAATTATCTCGAACATCTTCAGCTTTCATTTCCTTCCCGACTTCTCTCAGCAAAGCTCCTTTGGTTCGTTGCCATCTTAATTTGTGAATTATCCCACCATAAAGTACAAACAATCCGCCTAAAGGTTTAAAGATTATAAAGTTGTAAGTCCTTAGTTTTCAATCTTTTTTGTAAACGCTCCATTTGGAAGTTTTTTTTTACAATCGCTGCATACCACTAAGTATCAGAAAAAGTTTTGCTCAAATATACTTATGATAAAAAACGTTACAAACACAAGCGCAACATTTCGGCTTATATAAGGCTTCTCCTTTGTTACAATAAAAAAACTCCATAAAGTTATTTGACTCTAAAATTCGCAAATGACCCAGAAAGCTGCTTGAATACCATTTGGAACGCCCTGGCGTTCCCCAGGATGAGATTTGAGAACCGGGAGAAAAGCAGTTATTTCCCATTCCACAAAACAGCTACAAAGCCTTACCTGTTTCAAAGCAAGATTCATGGCATAAATATGCGAGCAGCGGGGAAACATATTCTGGTCTGCAATGTTGTTGAAGAACTAAAAACATTCAAATACAAAAAGCTATTTTGTCGGTCCCTCATCTAGTCGCGAGAAATCTTAGCAATATTTACACAGCAGTTGTGTCCAGATCCGCTTAACAGTGTCCAATGTCACTACCACAGCCGATAAAATACACTTCTACAACAAACACCACAACCTTGCAGGAAAGTGCTACCACGTGTCTCGCCCAAACGCACAACACGCAACACTACACTCAATTTACCATATTTCTAAAATAAAATCACCAAACAAAAACGTGACCAACAGAATTACTCAATATTACTACCTTCCGTCATAAAATTCCTTGTTAAGCGAGTGATAGCCTGCGGAGCGATTGTGTTGACAAAGATGTTGTGTTTCTTTCCTTCTAAGGACAACGAGTTTGCAAAACCGAGCACAGCCATTTTAGCTGCAACAACACATCATACAAGAAAAATGAAAGCATTAAAAACTACGCGACAAGCAACGTTTTTGAAACTGAAAAAATCGGGGTAAGTAATTTTTGGATTCAATAAGACAGTTTCCGAATAAAATGATTTAATAATTGGGAACAAGTGCAAAATTTTTCCCAGTTAGTTATCAAGTTTATTCTTAATTTATTTTTGTTTTAATTTAATGGTTGCGGGTTCGAATCCCAGCTGGCAGGGCATTGAAAGAAAGGGCAGTGTACACTGAAGGGGCAGGCCCGGTATGTAAATGTACGGGGCAGTGTACACTGGAAGGGACCTGAAAAATAAATTGTACAAGGGGAAAATTTTAATCCTTGTCAAGTGCATAAATTTTCCCACATGGGGAAATTTATGCACTTGATCCAATAATTGTCACTAGCTCGTAAAAAGTAACATGAAAACTGGAAATGTGAGTTTGTTCCATAAGAGTTGAAGCACAATGCATAAAAGTTAATGAAACCCAGTTATTTTAAAGCGTAAAATTATTCATTTATGTTGTTTCAAACATCTGTGCTTCTCTTGTAACTAAACACTTGTTAGATTGGTTCAAAACTGTCTTCATCCATTGAAGAATTAAGAACGTAAAAGTGGAAAAAGTAGGTCCAATCGAACTTCATAAACCAGCAAACATTCCTCAAAAAAGTTATATCTTGGCTTCAGCGAAAAATTTTATTCGCTTTCAATTCAGATTTAGTAAAGTGCGCCACCTGTTACACAAAACATGACTGAAATAGGTTGTTTTTCATTCATGACTGGTTCGAAATGGGCCGCCAATTTTCCCCTATCCCAATTTAATTAGGATTGCGGCATGAATCTGGAAAATCATTTCATGCTGTGTCTCCATTCCGAGGGAGAGCAGGGGTAACTACAACAACAACATTCACGATACCAGCGATGGGCATGAAAAAAGGTTAGACTTAGTTCACATCGTGGATATCTTGGACATGTACTATTTAGGATCCCACGGAGACGTCTTCAAACAAACTCCAATGGTCAAAAACAGCCAAATGGGAATTGGCCATCACAATTCATTTACAAATAGGTAGCGAATTTCACATTGCAGCTAAGGATGAATTTGACAATACAGTTTTAACTAGAAATTTCATAATTAGTTCGATTAATGCGGACAACTTCTGCACCTGTTAACGTTAATGCAGATTAATTCGCATTATCCCGACAAAGTACCTACCGGTACCATAATTAGATTGAGAAAAATACCCCAACAATCCCAATTCTGATGACGTCATAATGATACGACCGTAGTTCTGTTGTTTCATAATTCGCCAGGCGGCTTTGGTGACGGAAAAAGTTCCTTTCACATGAGTTCTATAAACACCATCCCATTCTTCATCACACATTTTCTCGAACGTTCGGGCTCTCCCAATTCTAAATTAAACAAAGATGATTTTAAAATGAATACTTTAAGCCAACTCTTCGTTGTTTTGCTATAGGCATCGTTGCGAAAGGCAACCCTACCTGCTTGGTAGCAGGCTTGTGATAAAAATGAACTGCGCCTGCAATACTGGTAACCCACAAGCGGTTCTTAATACAGGTTTGTTCAGTTTTACTAACTAAATATGTTGTCTTGGTGAGGGGATATAATTCTCAACATATTTACATGTAAGGAACGGCTGCTAATATTTTTGATACAGTGTATTCTACCACGACTAAACCAACAAAGCAAGAGAAAATGGTCATAAAATTTGTAACTAAGAGTACAAGAATCCAGTTGTGATGAGGTTTGAACGAGCAACCATGCGATCACTTCCGCCATAACATGGCAACCCAACCCACTCGTCCACGTTTTCAACATAAAATCAGCATCTGGAAGGATATTAGCACTTGTATGCACAAAACAACCTACAATGTTTGAAAAGTCAGCAGCTAGTCAGTTAATCATTAACTTAAACTAATGTTTCTACAATATCAAAGAAAAGGTTGCACGAAATCGTTACAGAATCCAACTCTGCAGCAAAATTATTGATTACCGGGGTGCACAACGCACAGCAGACAACGAAAATGCACATATCTTTTAAATGCACTTCCACATTTATTTCACAAAAAAGGGGCTAAGCGAACACATTACTACATGTGATAATGATTAGACCACACGTGCTCAGATTAACACTAAAAGCATCTCACCCCGCATTGTTGATAAGGACATCTACAAAAATTATACAGATAAATGTAAAATGAATGATTTAGCAAAACATTAGCGAAACAAGGATAGGTCGCTAGCATAAATATATCGGTTGAGTGGAAGACTACACCGAATATAAACTCGTGAAAACACTTACATAGTGTGAAAGAAAATACATATTGCCTTCTTTGTGAGAACAACGAGATACACTGTGAAGCAATAGTAAGTTACAGTACAAGCATTGGTCAATGCACTTAATATGGGTGTCTCAAAAAAATGTACCCAAAAATATTCTGCAATAAAAGTCTCAAAAAGAATTTAACCAAGGACTAGTTTTGCTTTTTCCATTTCAGAAAGCTGAAATTTTGTTTTGTAATTAATTATGCTACAGTTGACTCTCATTCAGAGGACAAAAGTTCTTAAACTCTGGCACCAGACTAAATAAGCCATTCAAGTTCAGCGCAAATTTCGACAATTCTCCAACAAAGCAGTCTAGAACAATACGTAAAACTGTTGCTAAATTTTACACTCTTATAACTGTTTGCAGTGTCAAGCAAAGGCACAGTGGTAGAAAGAGAAGTGCTCGATCCATCGAAAATGTGGATTACGTAAGAGAGTTAGTTGTATGCAGTCCAAAGAAGTCAATTTGTCGTCTCTCTGCAGAAAGTAACATTCATCGTGCGTTTGTCCAGTGTATCTTGAGAGATGACTTGCACCTGTTTCCTAACAAGATTCAGTCACAAAGTGAGCTTATACCTGAACAAAAGGCTCGAAGACTTGAATTTGCTCAATGGTTTTCGGAAAACTGAAGACAGATGAACATTTATCGAAAAAATTCACATGACAGACAAATGCTATGTTCATCTTTCAGGATAAGTGAGCAAACAGAATTTCCGATATTAAGGGGGGCTGATTATCCAGAAAATAAACTTCCAAATGAAAGTCCTGGATCTGTGCTTAAGGTAACGGCGTGGGTAGCATCGGCTGAGATGGCATCATAGGATCTTTTTTGAAAATGATGATGGCAGAACAGTCACAATTGACCAGATCAACTAACGTTGAATGCTTGAAGAGTTCTACCATCCAGAATGACACCAAAAAGCTCGAACATGAGATAATAGAATCCAAACGAGGACATAGTGGTTCCAATAGGATGGAGCCCCCACCACATACACCAAGAACCATGAGAGAATTCTTATGAAAGACCTTTCTAGGATGTTTGATCTCTCTGTAAGAAGACATTGAGTGGCCTTTATACTTACCTGATCTACCCCCCCCCCCGGAATTTTTTCTTTGGGGGTATTTGAAAAACTAATTTATGAAAACCCTACACCAGGGGTCCTCAACCTTTATTTTCTCATTTACCTCTTGACAAATTTCAATAGTAAAATTTATCCCCCAAATTTTTTTATATTTTCACTTCTACAAATGCCTATTGTAGAAGATAAAAGTGTTAATTTTTTGCTAACAAAATTCACCCCCAAGGCAGGTCAAATTTACCCCCGGTTAAAAATCTCTACCCTAAACCAAGAGACCTTAAACAACTTAAAGCAAACATCCAAAGAAGAATCTTAAAGATTTCAAAACATGATGAACAATGTAGCAGGACGGATTCGGGCGGCTATTGAACAACAGGGGGGTTATATTGATCACGTGGTTTAAAAAGAGGGGTTAAAACTTCAAAATGGAAAGCCCAAATTGAGAATTCTGCACTGAATCAAGAACCTACATGTTTGGACAATGAAAAAACATTTGAAAAATATTAATTTGTTTGCCTGTGTCGTTAACATACTTCTGGGTACATTTTTTTGAGACATCCTGTATTTAGACTAACGTTAAGTGAGTGTGGTTCTCAACCTAAACAATTGAGAATGAAACTTAGTCAATGTTAGACATTAATTATGCCAATATACAGTACCATACTAAAATACATAAGAAACACAAAATACAAATTAAGAATTTACCAATTCTACCAAAGTTGTCCAAAGCAGTTTTCACAACTTTGTCACCATATTCCACAGAATCTGTAAAAAAGCACATGATTTTGTTGCATCAAAAAGACATGATAGAGTTTTTCTGAGGACATAAACTACTTCAAAATGGCTTGAAAGCGAAAACTCGCGGGTTACAGAGGTAAAATTGAAATTGGTTTCAAATAGTATGATTGCAGCAAGCAAACAAATAATAACGTGCAAAATTGGTTTTCAAACACAACAACACCATGAGATGTTCATGTCACTTCGTAACGCTAAATTGCAACTAAATGGTTTAAGGCTTACAAAATGCAAGGCCTCAGTGCGGGAATTCTGGGGTTTGACATAATTACTCCCAGGTTCACTATGGCACAAAGTGGTTGTATGTGTCAGATTCAACTACCAGCAAAAATAGTAAAAATTACTTCTCAATAAACAATTACCATCATGGGTTTAGCGGAATGACATTTGGTTACAAAAATGAGGCAATTAGGATAGGTCGAATTTTATTTGAAAAACGCTCAGAGTCAAAACAACCTGTGAATGCAGAACCGCAACATGGAAAAACCAGAAACCACTCCTGGTGTTTCCAACCATGTTTAACTACTTACTAACATAGATAGGCGTTCAAAAACTAATACTTTCAGGGCGTAAAATAAGCATTACACAGCACCTCAAAAAATCAGTAATAAAATGATGCCTGTGATAAAGAAGTTCAGTCTTAACAATGAAAAAGCACTGAGCTAAAAAATCTTTCACAATTAAACGTAGGATGTTTAATTGCTTATTTCCAACTGCAACATTACACCTACACACTCACCATAATTCGCAACTGCAATGCCACCACGTTTACGAATTTCTTCTACCACACCATCAGCTACTTTTTCTGACTGCCCAACTCCACCAGGAGTTGTACCCAGATCGTTTACTAAATGTTAAATTAATAAGTTTGCATGTTTGTCTACTTGAAAAACAGTGATCATCATCATCCAATCAATATATAAAATATTGTTTCACAATTGGTTTCTCTTGCAATGTATTTTTAATAAGAGGACAATAAAATTGATAAGATATTTGTGAACTGGTCAAATGCACATCTGACTGTCAACAACTGCTCATACTTTCCTTCAAAAACTTATATTATACTTGAGTTTACTAACCTATAACTACTAAATAGGAAGCAAAAATTCCATCCAGACCTGAATTATAACTAATCTGCGGTGTAAAAGAAAGGTGTTTGCATTTAATTAAAAAAAAAACTAATGTGAAGACTTACCTAGGAGTGGCAAAGTGCAAACGTTCAGATTAACTTGTGTAGTATTACTTTCATCAAGTTTTCTGCTTGCTAGCAACTATCAAGCAAAGGAAACCGTCATAAAGAGCCCAACCTAAAAGTACATAAATGCAGCAGTTGTGAAGTTAAAGCAAACGATTATGGTCCATAAAAACGTTGACCCGGCCCACATTGTTAACTATAAAAATCACAACACAAAAGCTATGCTCGCATTGACTCTCTTATCCTGTGTCATCCAATTAATATTTCTTTGCACTGAGCTAATGTGGCTAACACAGCATAAAACTCACCAACAACTGAAGCTCCTCTCTTGGCGAATTCCAGTGCATGTTCTCTTCCCAGTCCTGAAAACAATACAGATATTATTCTAAACGAAGTTTTTAAAATAATTCAATTATTTTGAATATTTCATACCTTGTCCACCTCCTGTTATCAGAACAACTTTGTTGTCAAATCTCAATACACCCATATCGTTGGTTAAGATAGGCAGCTTTCAATGCAAGACTTAATGTCAACATGCAATCAATCAGAGCAAAGCTAAGTGCAAAATCGATAGTTAGATAATTGAGATTGCATCAAGGCTGCATATTCAAGTCTAAGTTGCAGTTGGAGCTTCCAAAAGTTTTACAAATCTAAGTTCAAAATAGAATTTTGCAATAAACAGGTTGAAGATCTTTTTAGATTTTACAATATTAAAGAAGTGCTACATTGGTGTATCAAGGTAACCATTAGGACAGCAATATATTTAGACAACAAAATAATGCAACCAAGAAATATTCAAGAAAAAATATATAATAAATGTAGATAGTTTTAAGTTATTTTGTTTTTCAAAAACAGCGGATGGCATAAAAAACAAACTAATTGAAATACAAAAAAATTGACCTAATGATTGCTAAAGCAGTAGAACCAGTTTTAGATAATTGCCTAGACCAGTAATTGAACTTTTTTTACTCCTTTGTTTCAAGCTTATTTCTGCTTGGATCCAACTGTGCTAAAGTCTAAGCACAAGACTGGATATGCTAATCAATGCATATACTGAAATTGAACTGTCTAATTGTCTGCTACTGTAACAGGTACCGGTGTACCATACCTACCAGTACTTCAAAACATTAAGGCAGTGGCTATTTTGCCGTCAATGGTATTTACTTTACACCTGAAAGCTATTTTGCATTCAGGCATTTGTGATTGGTCAATTTTTATGACATATTAAATGCGTAACTCTTGGTCATTTCTGATTTGTCAATTTCTATGACAAATTAAAACAAATTGTACCCCCAGCACACACTTTCCTGTGTCCATTTCCATACCAGGGCCCCCTCCAGTGTTCACTGCCTTTGTCTAAGTACCCTGCCAACAAAAGTTCTAATCAGTACTGGTTACTATCGCATTTCAAGGCAGCTGCACTATCCACCCCACCACTGTACCACTACCAGAATGTTAAAAAATAGGCAGTGGCTATTTTGCCGTCGATGGCAATTTGCCCTTGGAATCTATTTTGCCATAACTATTCACGTGTGTTTATACAGCTGTATTTGCAATTATTACGCCAATGACACTGTGGTGTAGTGGATAGTCCGCTTGTCTTGAGATACCATGGTTGCAGGTTCGAATCTCAGCTGGCAGGGCATTAAAAGAAAGGCAGTGTACACTGAATGGGCAGGCACGGTATGTAAATGTACGGGGTAGTGTACACTGGAAGGGAGTGTACAGAGTGGGGGATAGAGACCTGGGGGTGCAAAATTTTTTTAATTGGTTTTTTAAATTGACCAATTAGAGACGACCAAAAGTCAGATGTTTAGTACATCATTTAGATTGACCAATCACAAATAACTCACGGCAAAATAGTCTCTGAGGGTAAATTGCCGTCGACAGCAAAATGGCCACTGCCCAAAAAATATGCCTATTCAAATACAAATAAATAGTGACCGCAAAATAGCCTCCAAGGGTAAAATGCCATCCACAGCAAAACAGTCATTTCCAAGCATTAACAATATGGTGCTTTAATCTACAATATCATGTAGAGCTCCCCCTCAGAACTACGTGATTATCTACTACTGTTACAGGTATTCTGTGCCTACCTCAAAACGTTAATTGCATTGTACAGTAATCTAGAATATTACGTAGAGCTCACTACAGCACTGCACTGCTGCACATACGTAATTGCTGATAACTTCACTCAATCTGAACCAAGCAGATCATATTATTGGCACTAGTTTCCTAAATAACACCATTGCTACAGTGGGAGTTTAAAGAGCCACGTCGCTCGTTTCTTGCTTAAAAACGTCATTTCCAGTAACTTACGGTAACTAAGCCCAATCTACAATGTATAACCTGTAAAAGCTACGATATTCTTTTAAGCTTCTTTACGTTATGAAAGTATTAAACCATCGGCTAAATTAGATTAGTATGATACGCATATTACATGGAAAAAATTCAAGATTTTGATACACTCTTAAAACGAATCCACAGAAATCAAACAAAATATAAAATTAAATTCAACATTTCACATCTCAATCCCGCTTTTTTCTACGCTTTCTCCTTACTGTTTATTACTCGTTACAATTTTAACAAAAACAATGATCTCTGCACAGGGGTAGCCCCTAAAGTTTTTTCAAAAGTATCGAGGTTACAAATGACGACAGTTTTAATAATGCTAGATTTGATCTCACTTTCCTGGCATAGTTATTCTGCTCTTAATAAAAGAGCGTGGCCTTACAACAAAAACATTGGCATTACTTGATACTGCAGCAAACTCAACAACTTCAACCACAAACCACAAACAGAAAGTCAACAACAACAACAACACTGACTTTATATATGGATCGCCATCTACGTTTAGTAGCTATCATGATAGAAGTGACTAGTCGCCACATGAAGTGCACTCACTTTAACTCGGACTACAGTCAGATGCTTGCCGTTGCGCAACAATGGTGACCCTTCAAAGAAGCTACATCTTCCCCGATGTAGTTGGACGGCAGCGTCCCCAGTCAAGCAGCACAAGCTATCGTCGTGTCGCAGAGCCCCAACGTCAAGACCAGGGGCGGCTCGTGTATGATACTGTGAATCTGCAGAACCCCCAGTCCCCATTCTATCTTATCGATGACATTCGATATAAATAGTTAATCTTTTTTTTTTTTTTACTTGTAGTTACATGATATACCAGTAATACATAAGGTTAATAACCATCTTAAGTTTATGAAAAAAAATGTAAAAATCTTTTTGCTTCAAAGCTGCTGTGATATGGTGTTTGAAATCAGCAGTTGAATGCAATGCAGCTGTAGAAAGGGAACTGTCGCTCATGCAGTACCGCCCTATTTTTTGAAGCAGCTCTCCCGTTAATTTTAGCTACGAGGCGCCCCTGGTAAAGACCACCTTCCAATTAAAGTCTTGGCGGGAATCTCACTTACTTCGGCCGGCAAACCTCACTCTCTCAACGTTGGCGGGGAAGGCATGTTGCGACCTCAACAACTTCCTCCGTTCTTACCAACATCTTCACTAGCTGCGTGTGCTTGAGGAAGGGAATTGTATAGCAATCTCAGCAAATTCAACTACAAACCACAAACAGAAAGTCGCCAACAACACCTGGCTTTATATATGGATCGTAATCTACGTTTAGTAGCCATCATGATAGAATTGATTGGTCACCACATGAAATGCACTCGTTTTATCGCGAATTACAGTCAGATGCTTGCCGTTGCGCAACAATAACAAAGCCAACCACACCAGTGCTCATTTGAATGACCTCTTGCTGCACACAGTGAAAGAATTTACTATCGCTAAGCAACCGTTGTTGGGATGAGTAGTTAATAATGCATCAAATACATCTCAAACTTTACAGCGCCTCAATAAAAAAAGAAAAAAATGAACAGGGAGAGAATGTGTGTAGAGTCCGGATACACTAAAGATTTCATAGCAACCGACCATTTCATATTTGGCATGACGTGCACTGAGCACACACTACAACTTAGGATTCAAGATGTGCTGAAACGAGTATGTTACAGAGTCTTTTCCTGCCATTATCTTAATTTCAAAACGCGCCAACAAGCGCCATTAAATATCTAATTTTTTTGAGTCTGATAACGACACATATTTGGTTGTAAATTAGATTCCTCTTCTTTGTATGGGCAAGATCTTTCATTTATGAAGAAGCCTGTCAGATTCTAGGCTTGCAGCATTTCATTCTAAATATTGTTCAGTACCGGTATTTCCATGGATTCATCCTAGTGTTCAAATGAATTTCAATGCAATTCAACCTAAATAATATTTTCCTCGATATTCCAATTTCCTATATTTTTGATACATGGTTCCGATAACAGTTGACGTCTTGCCAAACAACGTTTAACATGTACAGTTTGAATCTGTATGAAACTGTGACAGACATGACTTAGCCTATAAATTCTATATAGTTTATAAATATATTAAATTACCAACTGATTTTTGTATTTTATATTTATGTGTATTTTACTTGAACAAGTTTATGGATTATTTATAAAATAGGTTTAGAAGTAGTGTGATAATTCAACCAACCAAAACGCTAAATCTCTTTTTTGCTAGTCTTCAGTTAGACTGGGCCATCACGACGGGTAGACTGCTGACCACCTGTTTGCCACATAAAGATGGAGGCAACCCGTTTGGTGTCTTGCCCGAAGACACAAAAACAAGATTTCTGGCTTGTTCTCCACATTATTCCATTTGTGCTGAGCGCCTAGCAGGAAAGCAATGAATAGGCCTACCATTTTTGAAGTTTTTTGGCATGGCTCGACTTCAATAATGAACTCCATCTTTACCGACAGCGAAGTGGACGCTCCAACTACCGGTACTACGCCATCGCACCTGTTTGTGAATTAAATGACCGAGGACTACGGTTTTGGCTATATCCAGGATAGTTGTGATTGTGACTATTTTCTACAGGCGAAATCAATCCACAAACATTAAATGAATTCAACAAAACATACGAATAATAAACTTACCAAACTGCCCAATCACAACGACAGAAAAAGAACTCTAATTTCAAACAGCAAGTTCAAATGTTTACTCCCTATTGATTAGATTTTGTTTATAAAATGGCGTAAACGGACGTCGAAAATGGAGGTATGAGACGTCTCTAATCTCCTGTGTGATATCTTATTTGCCCATTTTATGCAGCGAGCGAATTTTTTAGAAAAAAGAGAAAAAGTAGATTACTTGTTTAAAAACTGTCTGACCAGATGAATATGACGTTTATTATGTTGAGTGTGAGTAATTCGCTACTGATGTCTGCTAGTAAGCCAAGCTTAGGTTTTCATACGTATAGTTTAGCAGTATTTAGTGAGTAAGTAGCAATGGGTTCGTGTGGAGGCTGCATTTGGCTATGTTTTAGTAAGTGGAATCGGTTGGAGTTTTGCCAAATTAAATTTTGTGTTACTAAAGCAGAAAGTTTGCATTATAATATTATTGCTCCTGTCTACCATCACATGCCAGCTGTTGATGACGTAATTAAATGGATTGGAACACTGTTAATGGTGATATTAATTGTGGACTCAAACTTAACAATGGCTATGATGTTGTGCTCTTAAAAAAGGCTTTGACCTGACTGCAGCAATCGCTTCTGCTTGATTGCAGTATTGTAGAAATTCCTTAGTGCTTGGTGAAACCTGTGAAATTCCCTAAGCGGATTGGCAGATGGTCAAACGTTTAGCAGAAATAGTAAATAGCTGCAATATAATTAAGGCAGTGGCTATTTTGCCGTCGACGGCAATTTACCCTCAGAGACTATTTTGCCTTGAGTTGTTTGTGATTGGTCAATCTTAATGATGTACTAAACATGTGACTTTTGGTCGTCTCTGATTGGTCAATTTTAAAAACCAAAAAAAAAATTTTGCACCCCCAGGTCTCTATCCCCCACCCTGCACACTCCCTTGCAGTGTACACTGCCCCGTACATTTACATACCGGGCCTGCCCCTTCAGTATACACTGCCTTTCTTTTCAAGCCCTGGCCCGCTGAGATTCGAACCTGCAACCTCGGTATCTCAAGACCAGCGCTCTATCCACTACACCACAGAGTCACTGGTGCGATAATAGCAAATTTGGCTATATAAACACACGTGAATGATCACGGCAAAATAGATTCCAAGGGCAAATTGCCGTCGACGGCGAAATAGCCACTGCCTATAATTAAACCTCTTGATGAATAATCAATCCTGGGCTGTCAGTGTTAATCCTAGGTATGATTAAATTGCATCTAGCAATGCATTTCATTTTGCAAAAAAGAAAAACTAAAGGCTTAGACTTCAGCAAAAGATAACCATCATTGGTTTTGAGCTAGCTTGAAGGATGTTCAAAAGCTGGTGTAATTTGGAGGAGTAGCGTAGAATACGTTTGGGTTTCAATCACGGTTTTAGTGAAATTTTACATATCGAAAAGCTTCTGTTAGATCATTAAGCGTTAGACCTATACGAGATACAAAAAATTTTGCTATTTTAAGAAAGTACATTGGCTAAAAAAATTCTGTTTACTTGGTTATATTTTTTTGTGCTTAGCTGTCCAAGCATGCACAGTACATTCAACTACTGCTACCTTACATTTAAAATGTTTTGGCAGCCTGTGATAGGCTATTGCTGATAACAATTTTGCTGCGTATCATCTTGCTGTTGTGTGTTAACAAAAAACACGCCCTGGCACTTAGTCTGTTTTATTATGATAGTTACACATTATGGTTTGTGTGTCATATACATAAATGTAAGTGATGTTTGAGTCATGGTAGTCGTGGTTGGATGTGCTTTGTGCTCATACTGGTACATCACTTTGAAGCTAAATCAGATCAGTATGATAGCTGTTTTGAATATAGTCTTATGGATGCATTCAGGGATAGCAATGGACTGTGCTGTCTTACTGGTTGCTTCTAAAGTGTGCTGCTGGTTCATAAAGTGATAATTAATTTCCAGCTTAATATTTGTAATTTACCATTGCTGATATAGCTGCTCATGGTTGCATCTTACTATTTCGACCATGAGCTTACTAATAACTGATCTTAATAACAAAAGCATCGTTTTTGCCAATCCTTAAATTACAGTATCTTCGGCAACTAGTTTGTAAAAAAACACCAAGTGAAATTACACCTGCTGTTGAGTAACAACAGGTCTTTATAGTTGCGTCTTACTTAGATTGCAGCAAGAGCATCATTTTTGCCTATTCTCAAATTAAATTGACTTTAGTAATTAGTTTGTCGGAAAACAGTAAATAAAAGTGCACTTGCCTTTTTATAACAAGACATACAAAAAAGCACATTCTTAATTAAATTGTCACTTTTGAAATAATAAAAACAGGATTAGTTTCACTAAATAATTTGTAAGAGTCAAATTTTGCATGGCTTACGCTGTCAATTCTTGTGCTGGGTGTTGTATGCTGCACATTACGTTCAGGTTTTAGTTGGCACAAGATGTAAAGTTCAATCATATGGTGTTCTGCAGTGTTCCCTTTGAACACGAAAAAAGTGCGAAGTTATGTCCAGCGGATTCGCAGTTAAATTTCGACTGTGCATAAAAAAAGGTCCGGCGGTTTTAGTTAATTTCTTTCAGGTTTTAAAAATTTTTGCAATTTTGCTGACAAAATCTTCAACTAACTGTTTAATGCGTTGGAGGCAGTGAAAAGGAATTCAAGTTAGGACTGACGCTTTTTTAGAGCAGTGCGACGTCTCACGCAAATGCCGCGCGGCTGTCACGCAGCAGTGAGTGATGGCGACTTTAATATCCCTCGAGCCATTGCCGCATATTTTCGGATTACAAATTATCTCACAAGCAATTAACCTAAAGTGAGATCAAAATTTTTTTCTTTACTTTTTCCCGGCCAATTTCAATAGTAGCTAAAGAGCAGTAATAGCAAGCAGCTCTCGAACTTAAGTTTTAACACAAGACATCTTTTTTGAAGAGAAGTTTGAAAGTAAAATTTATTAAATTCTGTGTGTTTACGTTTCAACGCCAACTTCAATTGTGCTTGTTAACATAGCTCTCGTTTTCAGTTTAGCACAAAAAACACCATTTTGAGAAATGGTTTAGTTTTTGTGCATTACAAATAAATAATCTTCTCCCACTTGCTATTTGTGGAAATTAATTAAAAAAGAACATGACTTTTAACAAATCTTAGTTTTAAGTCCACTCCGGAAATGTTTTTTTTTAATAAAATGTAGCTGAGAAATATGTGCTGCGATAGCTTAATCGTGATTGAAATAAGCCTTAAAACGTGAAGAAAAAATATAAATCGTAGCTTGATCAATTTAAAAACGTTTTATGTTGAAATTTAGCCATTCTTATTGTAATTGCTTGAAAGGTAATTTGTAAGATGGTAAAATTTGCCTATGACGTTTTGGGATTTGAAAAAAACTGCCGTTCACAATGGACCATTCCAAAATTGTCTTTTGATTCAACATCGAGGTATATTATCCAGTCTGATTTACCAGTGTAATGAAAAATTACTAAATAATCGTAACTAACCGAAACTCGTGCATTGTTTGTTGTTTTTGTTAAAGTGTAATTGTGCACGCGCGGCTATTGCAGTCTTTTGCATCTACCTGTACAGTGGCGCCGGATAAACTAGACGGGGCCCCAAAAATTTTTTCCAGGGAGTGCAGCCCCCTCGCAAATGCAGTAAAATTATGTGGTGTTAAATGAAAAATAGATCTCATAATTTTTTGTAGTCATCGCCTCTCAATGAAATTCTGTAGTTTTATGTGTAGTTGCAAATATTAGCATTTCAATTTTTTTACTAGACTTAAAAGCTACATTTACTAAGCTCGCGAATATTCGCGTCCAAATATTTTTTTCTCCTTCCGTCAATTTTCGAATGTTTTTCACAAAGATAAAATTTTACCTATCGAATATTTGCGACCTCTTTTCACCAATTTCGTAAATGGTTAATTAAAACTTAAGAATGAAAAAATATTTAGCAAGCTATGTTGCCGCTACTATCAACAAGGGTTAGGTAAATAAGCTACAGAAGTGCCTCCAACCTACCATTGCTTTTGCCACAATATCTAGGCAATTAACGACAGTTTGTTGTTTTTTCGCATCTGGGACAAAATTTCTAAAAATTAACCCATTTGTTTTCATGCGTGGTTTGTGAAATTAGTTTACCAAACTCCGATGAAATTTGTTATCTATGGGACGCCATTTGTTCACCGCTCATTACAAGTTTTAGGACAACAATTAGGACTAAATCAAATGCGTGAAAAGATGAGAAGTGGTACAAAATTTCAATAAAGCTTTAGTTATCGACCATTTCATATTACTCTTTTGCAAAGAATAAGTGAAAAGTCTAACGTTTTCGTCTAGCTCTCATCAGGAGTTATCGCTAGAATGAAGCCTGGTGTTGATGGCGAGGTATTTATAGCGAACGAAGCTGGTGAGAATGGCGGAACGTTCTGATTGGTAGACAACCAGACGTTTAGTCGAGTCCGAATCAATGACGTAATTTTAATGTGTAGACAAATTCTTTTTGGCGGCAAAGCTCCGGTTTAAGCATTTTGATGAAAGTCGCTTCCAAGGTAGATAAATGAAAAAGTGTTCTTCCTTTAGCCAAAATAGAAAATTGGTTGTCATCATAGTGAGCGGCGCATTTTTTATTGTTGAGGAGGTGTTGTCCAATTGCCGAAGTACAGATATGGTTGGATTGAGATAAGTCACAATTTGTTTGAGCTTGATTTCTTATTGCTTTCGGTATATGCTGTTTTATTCTATCCTGCAGTCTTTGAGATGTGCGGCCTACGTACCGACAATCACAGCGGCACACGTATTGGTAAACGACCATACTTTGTTGCTTGGTAGGCACGACATCTTTGCGGACCGTTGGAAGCATCTTTCTTGTGGAAAACGCTACACGAAGCTTTACTGCACCAAAACATGAGCTGACAGCAGTTTTGCATTGATTTTCAAATTTTGTGGAGATATTGCCAATCCATGGTAGTTTAAGGTAAACTGGACATTGCTCCGGTCCTTCTTTTGGCGGTAATTTAAACTGTTCAATCTTCCTTTTTATTCTCGAATTAATTACATTTTCTGGATAACCATTGGAGTAGAGAATCGATCGAATGAAATCTATTTCCTGGGGTAATTTTGAAGGCGAACAAATTTCCAAAGCTCGGTGGACAAGAGTTCCAATAAGATTGTTTTTTCTGCTTTTGGGTCCAAACGAATCCCAGCGATTGTACTGGCCGGAAAATGAAGGTTTTCGGTAAACGGAAGTTAAAAATTTTTTGTTACTTTTTTCCACAAGCACATCCAAAAAAGGTAATTTGCCATTGACTTCTTTCTCATGCGTGAAATTGGGGAACTGATGCAGTGAATTGAGTTGCTTTAAGAAAAGATTGCAATTGAGCTCATCCTCAAACATGGCAAAGGTGTCATCCACATATCTGAAATAGATTAAAGGTTGATTGTTGTCAATAAATAATTTTTCTTCTTGATATCCGACGAAGATATTCGCTAGCGCTGGACCAAGTGGACTGCCCATAGCAACACCATCAATTTGTTTATATATTTTGTTATTAAAACTGAATTCAACAGAAGTAGTTGCAATGTTCATAAGTTCAATAAAGACGTCTTTATCCATGATTGGAGGAGTCAAATTGCTTTCATATAAGGAGTCCGCACAAATTTGGATAGTTTCTTTCAATGGAATGTTGGTGAAAAGGCTGGAGATATCAAATGAACACAGAAAAGTTTGATCCAAGTCTGTAGTAAGATCTTGAATTGTTTTAGCGAAAGTAAACGAGTCTTTAATACAGTGGGCTGAGTATCGATCAAGCACCGGTTGAAGTATTGTACAGAGCCACTTGGCCAACTCATGTTGAGATGAACCAATCATGGAGAGAATTGGTCTCAGAGGAATAGATGCTTTGTGGGTTTTGGGAAGTCCATACATTCTGGGTCTTTGTGAACCTGTAGGCCGAATGTCATTGTATATTGACGGTGTAATTTGATGATCTTTCTTTAGTTGCAGTAGCCGTCTTTGCAATTTAGTCTCCAGCTTGGCAGTGTTATCATTTTCTTCCACCGGGCCTAGGCAAATAAATTTGGTACTGTCACATAAAATGGTAATGTAGTCGCTGCTATTTAGAATTACTACTCCGGAACCCTTGTCTGGTTTGGTGATCAGAATGTCCTTGTTAGAACGGAGTGACTTGATTGCTTGAAAGCACTCACGATGCATGAAAAAATCTGTCCAGTCGATCGGCGAGCCACAATAAGAATGAGCCAGGTTGTTCAACTTAGCCAGGAGGGCGGAAACGCTTTCTTTAGATTTTGGTGTATGGTGTAGTAATTGTCCAATTAACACTTCAAATTCAGAAAAAACTATTACCGTAAACAACCGGTACGCTAGCTTAACCTATCTTGGACTTTCATAAGTACCATTATTTTCTGCAAGAAACTGGCAGACTGAGTTCATTGACTAACAGCATAAATCTATACAGCCTATGTTGCACTTTTGCTTCCAGCAGACATCTTGTAGTAAGAGACTCGGACTTTTGCGGTTGGTGGTTTAATTTGCTGCAGACCACATGTTTCAAAATTTTTAGCTATGTCGCTCATTTCAAACGAGTCTGTCCCAAACATGTCACGTGATGGTCCAATGACCAAATCTATCGGAAAAGCGTTATTCGCAGTACATTCCCTTTAAAGAACGATACGATACGGTTGAGTGACATATGTATTTACGACTAAATCAAATCGATTTGTGCATTTAAACAAATGCATTTATTTTTCAGTGCATTATGACTAAATCAAATCGATTTGTGCATTTAAACAAATGCATTTATTTTTCAGTACATTTATGACAAAATCAAATCGATTTGTGCATTTAAACAAATGCATTTGATTTAGTCCTAAATGTTGTCCTAAAACGTGTAATGAGCGGTAAACAAATGGCGCCCCATAGTTATCGCTCAGTAAAAAGTCTGGTTCAAAAGCGAGTGTGTAGTAATAGACATACATTGAATCAGCACGTCTGAGCCTGCCAAACGCGCGAAAATTGACGTTTGTCGCGTTTCAATAGAATTTTCGTTCTATTTCAATCTTTTAATCCCTTCTTAAAATTTAGGCGGCGTATGGTAACGCTCAAATAATTAAGTCTGGTTGCACTTAATAGCTAGGAAAAAATGGCTTCCACTAAGATACTTAAACTCACGCACTTCTCGATCACGAACAGAACACATATATTCGCAAAACACTTTAAAACTTCGAATTCCTTCGCTTGTCAAATACAGAAACTAAAGCACTTTACTATATAAATATCTGACTAACCAAAACTAAAACCACCAAAATAATCGCTTGATTAGATGAGAAGTGGTACAAAATTTCAATAAAGCTTTAGTTATCGACCATTTCATTGTACTCTTTTACAAAGAATAGGTGAAAACTCCAACGTTTTTGTCTAGCTCTTTGCAGGAGTTGTCGCTAGAATGAAGCCTGGTGTTGATGGCGAGGTATTTATAGCGAATGCCGCTGGTGAAAATGTCGGAACGTTCTGATTGGTAGACAACCAAACATTTCGTCGAGTCCGAATCAATGACGTAATTTTAGTGTGTGGACGAATTCTTTCTGGCGACAAAGCTCTGGTTAAAGTATTTTGATGAAAGTTGCTTCCAAGGTAGATAAATGAAAAAGTGTTCTTCCTTAAGCCAAAATAGAAAATTAGTTGTCATCATAGTGAGAGGCGCATTTTTCATTATTGAGGAGGTGTTGTCCAAAAGATGTCGCGCCTACCAAGCAACAAAGTATGGTCGTTTATCAATACGTGTGCCGCTGTGATTGTCGGTATGTAGGCCGCACATCTCAAAGACTGCAGGATAGAATAAAACAGCACATACCAAAAGCAATAAGAAATCAAGCTCAACCAAATCGTGATTTATTTCAATCCAACCATACCAGTACTTCGGCAAAAACAACACTATAAAACTTTGGCTTGGCATTCAAGTTTTGTTTCATGTTTTACAAGCGCTTAATGTGGCCACCACTGGTAGCATAGACACCAAGCCAATGTAAAAATTCCTTCCAAACACGCCTTAGCATGTTGCAGTGTATGGTGTTGAATGCAGCTGTTATTAATATAGATCACATGAAAGATCGAATGACAACTGCAATCAACATGGTGAACCGTGACATGCCAAAGTACATTTGGGAGCAATTCTCATATCATCTTGATGTTGTCCATGTTGCCCACATTTAACAGTAGTTCAGTTTTTATCTAGTATTGTCCCCTTAGCAGAGATGTCCGGATTCATCTCATTCCTTTTGCAATTGCTCGCACTCTGTTTCTCCACTCTGCTCGATTCAGGGCATCCTCCTCGTTCAAACCGATCTTTTGTGTCTCCTCGTCCACTTGCTTCTTTCACATTTTCTTCGGTCGTCCTCGCTTTCTGTTAACACTCATTTCAAGATCCAGAGCAATCCTCAAAACACTATCGTCATCCCTCCTCATCACATGTCCATACCATCTAACTCCATTTGCTGTTGCTAAACAAAGTTTCCTTCAACATGGAGCACTTGCAAAACATAAAACAAAACTTGAATGTATGTAGCCTAAAACATACGTGTCCAAGCTAGAGTTTTGTTATGCTTTTTGTTTTTGACTTATCGTGTGATAATTTTAGTGTTATTCTTTTGAACACCATATATATTGTAGGGTTTTGAATCGTAAAGACGTATAGCATGCATTATTTAGCAGTTTTATTGAAAGAATGTAAACCTGAAGTGCTGAAAATCCTACCCGTTGCATGCATCTGCAACCATTTTGTATATGAATTAACCACAAGTTCAAAGTTTGGGATTTCACTGGGCAAACACGAATTTATCATGTCTTAACTCTTTCAGGTTCACAAGATACTAAATTTATAACGTTTGAAACGATTCAGACGTTAGTAATAATTGTATCATAAGTACATGAGTTGCTAGTTGCTAGCCAGCAATTATCAAGGCAATCTCCTATGATGGTGATGATGATCATATGATGCTGGTGATCATTTTTGAGCAAATTTTGCTGTTGTATCATAAGTTTTAGAAAAGTAATGATTACGTAATAATGACACAACAATTTTATGATCATGGTAAATATGTGTGCCACTGAACCTCAAATCATCTTCTTAAACCACGCCGGTATTGTACTGCACTCCCAGTTGTTTTCTACAACTTTCAAAAAAGTAGCTCATGACGAGATACTGCTCGAAAGTGTAGAAAAGAACGAACAATGAAACTGACATATCTGATAAATGCAAAATATATATCGCAATCAAGTGAAGAATATTGTAATTTTTGCAGATATTAACTGTAAGATATACTTGCTGGTTTACCGGCGGGCCAGGTCGATTTTCGAACCAGCTCTCACAATCTCTTAGCCCTATCAGCAACGCGCTTGCATCTATCGATTTGTTCCGAGATTTTTCCTGCGTTTCTGCTACTGTAGATTTGCCAAACTGACTATCAGAGGGAGTTTGACGTTTATTGTGGATGATTCGTATGTTGCGGAAATTTGAACGATGTAACGACCAATTAATAGACTCAATGCGAACGACAGCGCAAGCGGTTACCAATAATTTGGGCTGCGCAGTTACCCGGATTTATTAACACTTCCTTACTAATTTTCCTATTAACGATTCACTAATAAGCAGCAATTTAGCTCTGTAAAAGAAAAACTGTTCAATGGTATCAAAACTGCAGCAGAGATTCTAGTGAACAAAATACTAACGTCAAAGTGACAATTCTGATTGCTATGCAATGTACATCAGAACCAACCAACAACCTTCGACAACACAAGCACGCTTGGGGCAATTTTGCGCCTGTGCGACACAGTCCAATAAAAGAAAAACTCGATTGAATTACAGCGTTGAACAACAAAAACTCGATCATGCGCCGTCGGCTCGGGTTCAACTCCAGATCGGGACGACGGAATGCAGCATCCTAATAACAATATTTTACGTTAACTAGGTAGGTTTACTACTGATATGACAAGTACTTTTATTAAGGAAATGAAGATGGAACGTAAGAGAATAATAAATTAAAGATATATGATGGTTTGAAGTCAATGCAAGATAATGGTAATGTTGGATGCGACAACATTATGGGTCGTTCTGACGAAAATTACATTTAATGCACTAGTCCCCTAAAATTTGTTTCTAAACACACCATTGTGTTAAACAGATGGAACACATATTGTTCCATGAGGCTGTCACCGATAAAGTTTCCCCGTGACCGAAAAATATTGTCTTTGACGAAACTAAAACTTCTGAGTGACACACATATCGGCAAGAGCAATCTCCCTTGCCCCTGAGTTTAGCAAATTATTTCATAGGTC
This sequence comes from Trididemnum clinides, assembly GCA_963675345.1. Taxonomy (NCBI): domain Eukaryota; kingdom Metazoa; phylum Chordata; class Ascidiacea; order Aplousobranchia; family Didemnidae; genus Trididemnum; species Trididemnum clinides. Next base: position 40,145,093 of record OY776287.1, on the reverse strand, counting down.
TGGTAGTGAACCTACGATTCAGTAGAATTCACTACGACAGCACATCTAGGAGACTGCGTTGAGCTGAAGTTTTAGACCAGGAGTTTTCAAACTGGGCCCGCGGCAGGTTTACAAAGGGGTGTGGGGTCATGGTGCATGGCCCCTTTTTACATAGATTAAAATTTGATAAAAATAGCGCATCAAAAACTTGATCTCTAAAAAAGGGCATTATGCTGTTTTAAAAAGCAAAGCATATAAAGAAAAAATCGCTTTGAAAAATTGATCTCTAAAAAAGGTGTCACGGATTGAGGGGGGCAGGGGTTTCTGTTGGCATTGTCAAGGGGGGGGGGGGGGGCGCGACTTAAAAAGTTCAGGAAACCCTGTCGTAACCAATTCCAAAATTGTCTTTTGATTAAAGGCATAGGTGTAATTTTCAGTCGGGTTTACGTTTACCAGTGTAGTCTAATGAATAAACAATAAATTGGCAAAAATCATGCAGAAAATACAGCAGCCTACGATAACACTAACAAAAGTTTTTACCGTAATCTGCAACGAAATGTAACTTTCGCTGTAGGCAATTGCAAAATTTCATTTAATAGCAAAAATATTAGTTCTTGACCAGTTTTGGTTTTGATTAGTGAGAGTACTTGGAATCGAGAATTAAAATATTGGAACTTTTTCTGGTATCCGAATTGGAGAATTTTAATCGAATTTCCGATTCTTTGAAATTCGTATGTTTGCAACTTAAATTACAATCTACGAATATTGGGACTTGAATATGCATAAATGCCTTCAAAGGATTTACTTGAATATTTTTTTTTCTAAATATTTACCCTTTTCATTTCTTTTTATCATATATGAAACTTTTTGTCTTTTTTTTGCTATAACAAAACCATTTATGTTCCTTCTGAATGCATAATTAATGAAAGTACTTTGTCCAAAAAGTATTTGTTTCTCAAACCAGCTCCAGGGCCTAAAAATTATCATGAATTCATTGCATGTATCGGAATTTTAACAAGGTATCGGGACTGGTTATAAAATTTGGTATCGTCCCATTGGTTTTTCGATACTAATTTATTTTTTCTGCTATTTGAGAATATGATCACGTTGGTAGCCTTACCACTGCTGAATTAATTTTTTTGATAGGAAAAATGTTTTGATTGCTTTTCACTTGCTTCAGAGATATCTTTAAACTATCGTACTGAACTACGCAATCACTGCAGCTTCCATCTGATACTGTTTTAAATTTTAATTTGTTTTCAGGTTATTTGCGAATGGGTTTGAAAACGAGTTAACTCGATTCTCTGTTGTAAAAAACGTACTGGAAATTAGGGACCTATGAACCATTTCTTTAAAATTTATCTCAACAGAAGTTTAGAGCGTACGCATGTAGAAGTTAATATTCATTGGGATACTCGTTAGCTATAAAACAGCATTCGAGCCACAACCAAAATATAGAAACTGGATCAAAGTTTACCAACATAGCATCAATTGAACTTATGAGTCACTGGCGAGGAACCTTTGAACATACTACTTGTGCAACGACAAAATGGGAACCCCCCAAATTAATTGTTTTAGTGCTGTAAAAACAAAGTTCAAATATTTTTGGTATTATTTGATACCAGTAAGCTAGTGGGTCTACTCTAGCAATGAGGATCTATAAGGCATAGGTTCATAGATCCAGAACTAGTTAAAAGGTCTTCTATTCTCGGTTAACCACTCAAACTCTTAGCTTGTTGGTTTTTCTAAAATAGTTCAGCCACCAGCTCTGATACCATCTTAATTCTGTCGTTAATAAACTCTTCTTACATCAATACAAATACATTTTTCTCACAAGCTAAAATGTCCCTTAGTACACAAGAAATCTTCTTGCAACGTTTATAAATATATATTGCTGCTACGGAACCGCAATCAGTACTAATACAGTCAACTTCGGATATAAGAGACACGTTGGGACTAGCTCAATCAGTATCTTATATCCCTTATAACCGAATGTACACAGTTTGATCCGATATCCTAAGACCGCAAGTTTTAAACGTTCAAAACACCGTTTTTGAAGCTTTTTATACATTCCCCGCAAAGAAACTTGATGAAAACACGCAAAACAAACTCAATAAACAATTTGGTCAAATTTCAAATGAATTTAATCCAGTTTTAATCGAAAACTTAAGTTCTTAAGGTTTTTTCCTGTCTGCCCCAACCAATCAGTCTTTAAATGCCACCTTTCATTCCTACTTCACATATCGTAGCCTGCGATAGACTGACACGACGTAATATTCTAAACATAGTGATATCACAAGTGAAGGCATTACGTAACAAACGTCGCTATGGGCATTTAACTTCTACGGTACTTAAAAGCCGAAAGGCAGCTACACTAGTACAATCAGCCTATAAAGCTGAATTCGACATCTCCCAGACAAAAGTCCCGTGGCAGTATGGGCTATCCCTTATAACCGACTGAAATTACTATAGAAAATTGTGATTGGGACTTTGAAACTGTTCCTTATAAGCGAAAATCCCCAATATCCGAATCCTTTACAAGCGAATACTTTTTGTGCTAATTCAAATTGAAAATCATTGGGACCATTTGAAACCGTCCCTTATAAGCGAAAATCCCTTTCGCATCCCTTATATCCGAAGTTGACAGTAGTTTATGGCAGAGGTGGGCAAACTTTTTAGTCGGAGGGCCGCATTGACCATGCAAGAGTTGGCCGAGGGCCAGTGCTTAAAATCTTGCAATGTCGTATCACAGGGGTTTGAAAATGATGGTGTCCAAAAAAAGTCATTATCCTCTATTGGGACTGTAAATGCGTCAATTCAAACTAAGAATTGCGTAGCGGCTCTTTGAATGATGGCTTCTATCGTTTTTGGCTCTTTAGTACGGCAAGTGCGACCACCCCTGTTCTAATAAATTAAACCGTTACTTAATCAACCGACCGTTTGTCCGATCCACCGGCATATTAAACTCCTGTTTAGAACAACCAAGTAGTCGTCTCAGCATAGCGTTTGCGGTTTAAAATTAAAACACAATCATTTGCGCCTACATTGCATAAACAAAAGCATTCGAACAAAACAACACGACAATTTAATGCAGTCAGTAATAAAAGTGCTTTCATTATTTTTTTGCCAATCAATGACGTATGTCGTTCAGTTAGCAGCCTGTTCCATAATTATGCAATTTCATACATCGATTATTGATCGACACAGTAATAAGAAATCATATAAATACTGCAGCTTTAGATTGAAGTCTCAACAAATTATGAAATAGCAGGCCTAACGTTACAATTTAGCTTGATTATTAGATTCAACCAAATCAATGTAAGCGCCCGACAAGCTTGTTCCTCCAGTTTCTTTGACATCTGTCTGAAAGAAAACTCGATTTCCTTCTTTCCACATCACAGTGCGAAGAGTCTGCCCGGGAAGAACTGGTTTCGAAAACCTAACCTGAGATAGAGATGAATTAATCAATGGCGTAAAGGTATTTATGGAGTAATTCATGGAGCAACAGGAACATCTAGACTGTGCCAACCAAAACCGCCGGCAGAGGTATATTTTCTACACGCATCGATAAAGCTTAGGCCCTAATCATTTCAAAATCTGAGGTTTGTTACATAACACTAAAATACAAAGACATAGAGCAGTGGTTCTCAACCTTTTTGGCCCAAGGACCATTCTCAAGCTCGCCTATATATCCGCGGACTCAAGCTAGTATATATTAATGAAAAATAGGTTTTTTGATTTCTATCCAAGAGGAAAACCTCTTGGCGAAGGGTGACGAAATCCTAACAGTCGAAAGCATTGTCTCCTAACGTGTTCGATACAGCAGACTAAATGTAAATGCAGCTTTTCCTGAAAAGTTTTTTTTAATTGTTTAGGTCCTAAACGCAAACACAGTATTTCTCAAAATAAAAGAGTTTAATACGGTATCAACGAAAAAAACCAAGCACTGTTTTTCATCCAACACACACTCAATGAGAGCCTTGTCCTTGAACTTGCTTGACAAGTTTATCGAATTCCGGAATTATGGTTGCCAATGCACATCTGATGTCATCTTCCGGTTGAAGTCTATTGCGATACTTCGTTTTGATCATCGTCAGAGTTGAAAAGCCAGATTCACACAGGTATGTGGTTGGAAATAGCAAAAGAGCCGTTGCAGCTTGCTTGCAAAGATCTGAAAGACTAGGCTCCATCGATTGCACATTTGCCCAAAATTCAGTCAAAGAAGCCTTTTTAAACTTGTCTTTCCACCTCTGTTGACTTTGCAATTCAAGCAACTCTTCAGCAATGCAGTCCATATCTGAATGAACTTCAAGTGCTGACACCTGAAAAGGATTCCGAACCCAATTAAAGATCCTGCAATAATCACTGGAAGGAATATAACGATCCAATTCAGAAAGAAATGTGTTGAGGTGCTCAAGAAAGGTGGGAAGAATGACGCCCAAATTGATATCTTTCTCTTCCACAAATAAGTTCAATTCTGGGAAAGCAGCTAACCTCCCACTTTTCATTCGATGCATCCACAGCTTTATGTTACCTTTGAATGCATCAATACTTTCCAAAACATCAAAAAATAGTTTCTCTTTTCCTTGCATAGAACTATTCAGTTGGTTTACATGGCTGAAAACGTCGGCAAAAAATAGCAACTTCGCAATCCATTCATCATCACGAAAGCGATCAGCAAGTTCATGATTTTGCTCTTTTAAAAAAGCATGGGCTTCCTCTCTAAGAGTAGCTACTCTCTCAAGCACCTTTTCTCGTGATAACCAACAAACAGTTGAATGGAACAGAAGCCCACTGAGTTCCGCTCCCATTTCGTCACACAAAGCACGAAATAAGCGAGTGTTCAAAGGACGAGATTTAATATAATTTACCACAGATACAATCTCTTTGAAAACTATGGCAAGATTTTCTTGTATTTCTTTTGTTGCCAAATTCTCTCTGTGGAGAAGACAATGAACAACCGAAATGTTATTGTTTTTCCTTTTCACAAAACTCATGAAGCCTTTATTATTTCCCATCATGGCTGGAACACCATCAGCACAAACAGACACGCAATGAGACCACTCAAGCTGATGTTCTTCATAGAAGAAATCCGCTTTCTTGAATATTTCTTCTCCTGTGGTATTTTTAGCAAGTGGACGGCAAAACAGAAACTGCTCAACGAAATCATTTGTGTCAAAATATCGCACAAACACCTTGAGCTGTGCATCACTTCCGATATCTGTTGTCTCATCCAGTTGTAAACTAAATCTTTCACAGTGTCTTATGGCAGCGATTGTTTGTTGCAGAACATTTCTTGAGAGTTCTTTGATACGCCGCTTCATGGTGTCGTTTGACAAAGGAACCATTTCCAATTTGTTAGCAACAACATGACCACACATTATCCTGGCCATTTCAACAGATGCTGGTTTAATCAAATTTTCTCCAGTTATGTGAGGTGCTTTTGCATGAGCGATTTTCCATGCAACCGCAAAAGAAGCACGAACTGCATGACTGTGAGAATATATTATTCCTCCCCAAGCAGTTGGGCGATCAATGCGGCTTGGCTTCACCTGATGCTCTTTTTCTTTAAATAGTTCAAGAGACTTATTAACAAAATTTCCATGGTTTGATTCTAGGTGCCGACGAAGTTTCGTTTCCTTTAAAAAGCTTTGAGCTAAGACTGTTAAGCACAACACACACTGCGGCCTCACTTCGCCATTCACCTCAATCGAAGTAAATCCAGGCTTTAAGTATTCATCATTATATGCAAAAACTTGCTTTCTTTTAGCCATTTTAAGTAACTACACTAATCAATGTCTGAAAGAAATCAGTGATGCCTTTAAGACTAGGTAATTCTATTTAATCTTTGCGAGCTTTCGTTGACTAGGACGAAGTACGGTAAGACGGTAAGTTAACCCTGTAACTTACCGTACCGTACCGTACACTGATCAACACACTCAGGCTTATAAGAAGAACGCAATAAATATCATTATTATGACATCACAAAGATAAAGTTGGTGAAATGGAGTATTTTACGTTTTATTTGTACTACAATATGAACTGACTACTAGTAAAAGCAACTGTGCTCGCGGACTCATCCAGGCCCTTCCGCGGACTCATTTGAGTCCGCGGACTCGGGGTTGAGAAACACTGACATAGAGAGTTTTAAAACCAAATAAAATATACTACCATCAAAGTTAGGGCTGCTAAGCCCCACAATATGTACAAGTAAAATAGTGCATTACTGGAAAACTTTTAAAATCCCGAACTTCAAACACGAAAGCTTCGCAGACAATTGACAAGCAACACAACCTAAGCCAACTGTAATGCTTTAAAGTCAGAGCTCAACCTAAACAAAATTTGTTTCGTGCGGCACCCGAGATCATTCAACTCAAAAGCTGGGCAACAACATCTCCAGGTATGATATGCATAATCACGACTAAAATTACTATCAATCTTTAATTACCTTAATCGCTTTAATCCTCGTAGGATCATTATTTGCAAAAGTCTTCATCACATGACGAGTTGCATATCCGAAGGAGCATAGACCGTGTAATATTGGTTCTTTAAATCCACCCATTGCAGCAAATGATGGATCGATATGCAATGGGTTGTGATCCCCACTGAGTCGGTAGAGGGCTGCTTGATCTTTGTTGGTCCTTTCTTCCATCTCAGCATCATGGATTCGCTGAGGTGGTTTCATCACAGGCTGAAATTAAAAACAAAAGTTTTTCACACAAAGCGCAACTAAAGTGAACTGTTTACAATTTTAGATACCAACTCCAACAAGGTGAAACCAAAAAACTATGACCGGAAACTGGTTGCATCACCTCTTTGGGAAACAGAGTACACAGATAATGTCATATTTCGATTGACAATGCGATGGCCGAATTCGGTAAAGTTTCTACGAACTGCATATCCTTCGCATAAAGATGGCGAGGATGAGCTAAAAAAGACAATGTATCATGAAGCAAATGTTGAAAGAAAGCGAAGATTGAAAGCGACAAGAAAAGACAAAGGAAAAAAAATCAGTGAAGATTGGCCGAATAAGGCCTGAATCCCGAAAGTGAAGGTAATGTAATTTTAGTGCAAGTAAACCAGGCGAATACTATCCTTGCTTTGTGTGGGCTGAAATTGTGACCTGGCGGGGCAAGTCAGTGCAATGCTGCACCTGCTCCAAATGGGTCCATCTAAGGGGCTCACAACTTTCCCTTTCGAAATTCAGAACTCTGGGCAGCTCTCACTCTTGAAGCTGCCCCCCCTGCCGAATCACTGTGACTCCCTCCTCGGACTCCTCCGACATGAATACCTCCACTGTACAATCTGGCTCCGCCTTTGCTAATGCTGCACTCTCGCCCCACCCTCGTCTCCAAACCTCTTATCCCCATCTGCCCATTTTACATCTTCTCCCTCTTCCCCCTCACCGCCGTCCCTTGCTCCTGGCTGTCCTTCTGTGCCTCCTGCCTCCTCTCCCCCCTGACTCGCTCAGGGTTCTTCAATGGAATGCTGGAGGTCTTCGAGCTAGGAGCACTGAACTACTTCACTTTCTCTCGTCCCATCCCGTCGACCTTGTATGCATCCAGGAATCCAATCTTAACTCATCTTCCTCTTTCCGGATTCCCGGATTCTCTGCTCTGCATTCTGATCGTACCCACTCCCGATCTGGCATTCTCTCTTCTGATACCACGCACGCTAGCGGCGGCGTTGTCATTTTCGTCAGGCAGGGCCTATCTTTCTCTGAACTTTTTACCTCCTCTCTTTCTTCGCTTGATCCCTACTCTGATTATGTAGGGGTTAACATCTCTCTTAACAACTCCTCCTCGCTCTCATTTCTTAATGTGTATGCCCCCCCCTATTCGCTCCTCTCCAACGGATGGCAGAACCGATTCCTTCTCTCCCTCCATTCTTCCCCCCTCCAGAAATCTCTTCAATTGCCATCACCCCCTCTGGGACTCAAGAGGTACTTCCGACCCCCGCGGGGAAGAAGCATTCGACTGGGTCATCTCCTCTGACCTCCTCCCCCTCAATGACCCTGACACACCTACTCTTCTCCATCGCTCCTCTCCTGACATCTCCTTTGCTCCCTCTTCTCTTGCTTTTTCCTGCTCCTGGGAGGTGCTTCAGAACCTGGGTTCTGACCATCTGCCAATTTTTCTGACTGTCCCTCTCTCTCTCCGGCCTATCGCCCCAACGAGCGTCCTCCTTTCTTCAATTTTCGGAAAGCTTGCAGAGATGGCTTTGCCTCCTACTTTTGACTCTCACTGTCCATCAGCAGAGGAATACCCGTCTCTTTCTCTTTCCTCCGCTGCTGCTCTCTTTACCTCTCTGGCACTGAATGCGGCCAAATCTTCCATTCCTTTCGGCCGCATCAAACGCCCTCCTAAAGCCCAGTGGTCTGCTGAGGTGGAAAGTGCGGTTAGTGAAAGACGCAAGGCTTTCGCTGCCGCTCACAGAAGTGATGAAGATCGCCTGGCTTACATCTCTGCTTCCGCACACAGAAGTGATGAAGATCGCCAGGCTTACATCTCTGCTTCTCGACGCGCCTCGTCAGTCATCGCCAAGGCCAATGCTGAGGCATGGCAGACGACTTGCTCTTTTCTTTCGCCTAAATCTAACCCTAAATCTGTGCACTGTCTTCTTCGCTATATCGCTGGCTTGCCTTCCTCCTCTCCTAACTTTCCCAACTGTTCTTCTCCCAGGGAATCGGCTTCGGTTTATGCCGCTTACCAGAGATCCCATTTTTCCGTTTCTCAGCCAAAGACCCTGCGTAGCAGAGCCAGAGGCTACCTCTCTGAGCTCCGCCTTGCCACGTACACTGTGGAGTCTCACTCGTCCTTTTGCTCTCCTTTCACTCTCGCTGAATTTCTTGCGGCTGCCTCCAACCTCTCCTCGTCCACCGCCACTGGCCCAGACAAAGTTGCCTATCCCATGCTAAAGCATCTTCCTCGCTCTGGCATGGATTTTCTTCTTCACATTTTCAATCTTTCCTGGTTTTCAAATTCCTTTCCTTCCATCTGGAAGACATCTTCTATTATTCCCATTTATAAGATGGGAAAACCTCTCAACTCTCCTGCTTCCTTCCGGCCCATCTCTCTCACCTCCTGCGTCTCAAAGCTTTTTCAACGCATCATTCTATCCCGTCTACTCTTCTTTCTGAAATCTAATTCCATTCTCTCTCTCCGCCAGGCCGGTTTCCGACCTGGACGGTCTACTCTTGATCAAATTCTGTACCTTTCTCAGTCCATTTCGGATGGGCTTAACAAACCCAGGCCGGGCTCTCAGACGATCCTGTCTACTATTGATTTCTCTAAAGCTTTTGACTCTGTCTGACATCCCGCCCTTTTTCACAAACTTATTTCTGCTGGCCTCCCTCCTTGCTTTGCTCGTTGGACTCAATCTTTTCTTTCTGATAGGCGCGCTTGTGTGGTCTATCAAAATCACAAAAGCCGTTCCTTTCGAGTCCGTCGAGGTGTTACGCAAGGATCCGTTCTTGGCCCAGTACTTTTCTCTCTCTCCATTAAAGATCTTCCGGCCTCTCTGGCTTCTTCCGTCAGCTGCTCTCTTTATGCTGACGATATGGCCATTTGGTCCTCCTCCCCCTTGGTCCTCACTGCGGTGGAGGCCACACAAGGAGCTCTGTTTCAATTGGAGCGCTGGTCTGAGTACCGGTGTCTTCCTCTCAATCCGAGCAAATGTGAGGCCTCTTTTTTCTCAGTGGATCCCCACCAAGCTAACCTCCAGCCCAACCTCCTCCTACTCGGCTTCCGCCTCCGTTTCAGCCCCACTCCAACTTTTCTTGGGGTCACCTTCGACCGCACTCTTTCCTTTTCTGAACATGTATCTTCGCTGAAGGCCAAGTTTTTCTTATGTCTCAAGGCCTTACGCTGTATCTCTGCTTTCCTCATGGGGCCCCTCTAAGGAGTCTCTCTCTCTCTTCTGTATAAAGCTTTTCTTCGGTCCCTTCTCACTTACGCTTCACCCGGATGGTTTCCTTTCCTAAGCGTCACCAATTCCACCAAATTGGAACGCCTCCACCGAGCGGCCAGTCGCGCCATCACCGGCTGCCTCTCGTCCTCCCCTATCCCCCTGCTTCTCTCCGAGGCTTCTTCACCTCCCCTACGAGTCACCCTGACTCATTTCACTGTTTCGTCTTATGAGCGGGTTCTTCGTCTCCCAACCTCCTTTCTTGTTTCAGGTTTGGCCAGACTTGAAGTGAAACCAAGACTCTGCAGATCGTCCTGGAGAGCTTTTGCGTCCACTCACCCGCTCATGCTTCTTGCGTCCACTCACCCGCTCATGCTCATGCTTCTAAAAAGCTTGGACTCCTTTCCTCCTTGGAATCTACCTTTGTTCACCGTGGAGTCCACCCTTTTCTTTTCTATGCTCTCGCTCTGATCCTCCCTCTCTCGCCAAGGTACGGCTCTCGCCCACCTTGAGTCTCTCCCCCCTCATGATCTGGTACTCTGGACAGACGGCTCTGTTCCTTTTCATTTTGGCAAGGGCGGCTCCGGTGTCCTTGCCATCTGTTCTCTCTGTGGCACTGAGGCCACTCTTTTTTTTTCGGCAGGCCCAGTATGCTCCAGTTTTTCCGCTGAAGTCTGCGCCATTGTGCACGCACTTTGCTGGTCTCGGCAGCACCAACAAGTCTACCCTTTCCCTTCTCTTCTCTTACTATCTGACTCTCGTTCTGTCCTCGCCAGCCTGTCCTCTCCTCCATCTTTCCTCTTATCTCAAACTCTGAGGCAGATCTGGCAAGAACTGTGAATAGTGAATATTGCACCCTCATTAGTACAGTAATATTAATTGATGTCGAATTTGACCAGCACAAAATTCATAATAATATTGCGTCTCACTCTAAGAACATCGCTTGATCTTTTTCCTCTGAATCCGCCAGCACCGACTACAAAAGTCACAAATTGATTGTAGAAGATTTTGACTCCGTTCTCATCAAATGTTTCAACTGAAAATTAAAAAATTAAGAGCGTTTTTTTCAAAACAGAAAGCGCAGTCTATAACCGCATAGTCTTTTCTCTACCTCCTCGCTGATTTAACAAACAATATTTGAAACTAAAAAAGGGAACAATTTCCAAACGAGAATCTGGAGTAACCAACTACCAAAGCGTAGCCTACATTCAGAGCAATCACTCCTGGTGTTTGGTGGATGTTGACAATGCTTCAAACTATTTGTTGCCATCAGAGCGATGTTGCCGCAAATAATGGCATGATAGATTTCAAGTATTAGTTGCCACTGTTGTTATTCACAAGAAACTAATAATTTCAAACAACCTGCAATCACTTGCGCATCGCAAGTGTGCGCGAGAGCGTTAAAATGGCGAGCTGAAATGAGCACATTTGGAGAAAAAATTTCAAAATATAGACTACTAAAGTGAAAGCAGTCTGGAAGAATCAACACCACAAAATGTATTTCAACTTCACAACTCACCGTCAACTATAATCGCCGCTCCAGATCCTTTATCCAGAATATCAACAATTTTAGATTTGTTTGCCAATGATCCACTGACAGGAATGGGCTTGTATAACTCTAGATATTGCTCTCCATGAAGTATCTGAATTAGGAAATAAGTTCTATCTCATATTTCCAAAGATTATTAAGGTTAGCTCGTCAATGTAGGAGAAAATAGCTTTTGATAGTAAGGCTATGAGCTCTAAGACAGCATCACTGCTGATCGCTGAGAAATTAGTGAGGGTTACTACGGAAATCGCTTCAGCCTGTGGTAGAAATGTATAGCGCCAGCAGTTCTGAACAGAGCTTCTATAAACAACTGTAAAAGTTTTTGCAGCCGAAGGATGAAACGCAGAACTTGAATAGACGCATTCACCAAGTTTAATCCCACCTGAGCCGGGTTGATCGAGAGGCCATCAACTTCTAGTAAGTGCGACATCGCTCCAAACGACGGGATTACACCGAACGATGGAAGGACGCAGAAATCTGGGCTTCCCTCAAAGAGAAATTTCAGATAATCATCCTGGCTTGTTGAAACACCAACTGCAAAATGGAAAATATCTGATTGTGCTCACCAAGGTGAATTTCTTGGACCACGTTAAACCACTTAGTATATAGCTAGTAAGCAGATATTTATATTTTAAAGATGTAGGTAGTAGTACTGCTAGTAATCGGTTCAAATGTAGATGATACTGATAACGCACACCCCATTCAAACATCAGCTGGGACATTACAATCAAGTAGGAAAATCACGCTCGTTTCCCTGGGCAAAATCAGCTAGCAACTGTTATAGACAAAGAAATCAGCACTTACTACCGAGCGCATACAAAATAACATCCAACTCTGTATGAGTGGTTGAGGAAGGTTTTATAACAGACTTCATAGCTACGCGAGGATTAATGGGATGATTTGAAGCTAAGTCATTCTCTCCTGCCAAGATTTTCGATATCGCCTCCCCCGCTTTCATTGTGGATTCGCCGATTGTCTAAAACAATTTAAATTCAACCCATCGTATAACAAGCTAAGAATGAACGAAACATAAATAGCAATTTAAAATCGGAATCAAAAGCATTTTGAAGCGCTATGAAAGTCAAAATAATGCAGTAAACATTCCAGCTATAAAACTTCCATGTCTTGTTAATGCACACAAATCATTTCCTCCAAGAGTTTGATGACAGTTTCAGTTTCACCACAGATAGCAGTGTTTTAAAGCACTTTTTCTAGCGCCGCTGTTGTTTGTTTGAAAGTAAACGCAAAACTGATAAATAACGTTACGGACGGTTGAGATTAATTTTAACGTCAACGAAACGCATTCAAAAATTACTCATCGAATATGAACAAGCACTGACTGAAGCTGTTCGCCTGAACTGGCTTGCAAACAAAATTTATTAATTCAAAAAAGTATCAATTAGCCTGCTGCTAACATTCAATCAGTTTCTCTAACATCATAGCCTTTAACTCTGGCCACAATAAATTGAATTTGTATAGTAAAATTTTCAGCCATTCGAAAGCCGCTTCTTAAAGTTACTAAAATTATAATATGCTGTCACTAATAAAAGTTCTTTCCATTTGTGAAATAGAAATTTAGCAGTGTGCTGATTCTCTAACAAAGCTATCATTACAATTCTTCACCTTAATTACTTCAGCGTCATCCCAGTTGACAACCACATTCCAATTATCTCGAACATCTTCAGCTTTCATTTCCTTCCCCACTTCCCTCAGCAAAGCTCCTTTGGTTCGTTGCCACCTTAACTTGCAAATATGGCCACCGCTGAGTTCAAACAAACCTCCTAGGCAAAACAAATCAAGCAAACGATTTTTGTATGAGCTGTTAACGCAAAAAAAAAATATTGTCAGCAATTGCAAGCATCAGCAAGACACCACAAAGTACCAGAGTTCTCCCATTAGTTCAACGGCAGCACCATACGGTGAACTGAGCAACAAACTTGTAGTAGGAAAATTGCGGGTGGAGCGTTCAGTTGCATGCGACATGATCCGGCGTTTGCATTAAAGCTCTCGCTTCCGGTTTAAGCGATGGGTTTGGCCAACCGCAGCGACACCATGGTGTGACCGCTCCTCAAAAACCGCCAGGTCACTTAGCAGTTTCTTGCTTTTCCGTACATTTTGTGTACGAGAGAAATAACTATTTTATTTTGTAATCGTTTTAAAAAAGGGGGAAAGCGAAAGAATTTCTATATTGCAGTTTCACTTTCCTGACTGAAACCAGCGACAGGGGAGCTAAAAATTTGAGTTTCCCCAATCTGCTTTGGAGTTGGCAAGTTTTATTCATTGCATTCAATCGCTCGACCGTAATTGTGATACATCGACAGCTTGTTTGATTCCATAACGCAGATAAAATCATAGGCGAAGTTAGACCTGAACACGTGATCGTTCAAACACTTCCGTCGTACAAACAGCAATCCAGATTCCGGATGTGGCTTAACACTGCATCCAGTGACAAAGGGCTTGCCTTGAACAAAGTTGAGCCACCTCTTAATTTGTCACTGCTCCCACACCCACCCTGGTGCGGAGTGATGGTACCTATCAGGCCTAAACGGATACAACGAATAAAAATTCAATCAAAAAAGGGAAATCCTTAAGCTTCAAACCGCCATTACCTAGGTGACGGCAACACCAATCAAAACCCAGCGTGACATCAGCACGTTAACGCTTCCCATGTTAATTCGGGTCTGCGGCATGATGTTGCTGCGTTGCGTAAAAACAGTCGACTCAGTCTATGCCATCCCAATGGACAACTCCATGCAGTGCCAGGTTAGTAGACCACGGCATGTGCAACCGCTTTTCCACTATACAACTCCTGGCGCAATCGTTACCTTTACGGTCTAATAAACGATGATGTTGGAGAAGCACTCATCGCTTCACCTCGAACTCACGTGACCACGTGGTCGAGTTGTCTTTAGGCTACAACCAAACTAATCATACTTAAAATTTATTTATTTCAAATAAACCTGTATCCGTGAAAGATTCATGGCACAAGTAGATGACGAGGGGCATAATGAATTCCGGCTTCAGTTCCTTATCTGAACCTAAACAAACAAGCACGTATTTTTACTAAGATTTCATCGCTGAAAAGGAAGTTGATAAAAAAAAAAAATTACACAAAAGCAAGACAATCAGAAAAAACAGCTTCCACTGCAAACAGTTGATAAACAACATTCTCTACACATCTATCCGTTTAAACCCGACTTTGGTTTGTGCGCTTTTACCTCGCTGTGCTCTTAAAGACTTTATGCGCAGAATTAGTAGCTCTAGGAATTTTCTACACGCATCGTCTCCAGCTTCATTCGCAAATTCAGCTCGCTTGCTCCTTCCGTCACCTGTTTTTTCTATGCTGACAACCTGGCCATCTGGTTCTCCTCTACCTCGGTCCCTACTGCTGTGGAGGCCACACAAGAAGCTCTGGTTCGATTGGAGCGCTGAACTGAGGACTGGCGTCTTCCTCTCAATCCGAGGTCTTCTTCTCGGTGGATTCCCATTAAGTTAATCTCCAGCCCCACTTTTCATTCAACTTCCCCCCTCCCGCTTCAGTTCCACTCCAACATTTTTTGGGGTCACCTTTCACCACAGTTATTTCTTTTCTAAACGCGTATCTTCGCAAGACTATGTTTCTCCCTCGTCTCAAAGCTTTATGCTGTACCTCTGCTTGTAATTGGGGCACCTCTAAGAAGTCCCTCGCTTTTTTGTATAAAGTTTTTCTTCGGTCTTCTCTCATTTGTGCCCAACACAAATGGTTTCTTTTCCTAAACATTACCAAGTTAGAGGTTAGAACACATTCACCAAGCGGCTAGTCGCGCCATTACCGGCTGCCTCTCGTCCTCCCCTATTTTACTGAGACGCCCTACCACCCCTACGAGTCACCCTGACCTATTTCGCCTTTTATATGAGCGGGCTCTTCGTCTTCCAATCTCCTTTCCAATTTCAAGTTTGGCCAGACTTGGGAGAGAAATCAAAACTCGCCAAATCCTCCTTGAAAGCTTTCAAGTTCACTTACCTGCTCATGCTTCCTCTTATATCTCCTAGGGAGATTTTCTTTACTCGGCTTCCGTTACACACTTATCTGTCTAAAATTGGCAGAATCAAAAATCCTCCATGCAGCGCCTGCAAGTCATCCGACCCAGGACAACTCTCATCTCATTCTGCACTGTCAAGGTGCAGACTCTGCACCGCTGGGTCTATGGCGACTCTCTGTCTCTCTACGATCTCTGGTCCAGGCCCTGAAGAGTTGCCCGGCTTCTGAGGCTCCATGGTCTTCCGCTGTGTCCCCATCCCTCGGAAGCGGTCGGGTGACACCAGCTCAACATGGGTAATTCAAAGTCTTGACCCAGTCAATTCGCCTATAATAATTTACTTAGTTTGCAGGTGACTTTGCAGTCCAATGCCAGTTAGTACAGTGTCAATGCCTAACGAGGGATTATTCTTTGACCATTCTGCATATATAGCCGGTTCAACGCAACTGGAACCTCTAAACATCAAACAGGAGCGATTCGGTGAAAATAGGTTACTAAAGTTTGGTGCTTGTAAATGTCATCCAACCTAGATCCATTTGTAATTCTACGCACCTGGTGGCATGAGGTTTTTAGTCAACCTGGTATAAGCAGTAGGTGCAATCGTATTGACCAGAATGTTGTGTTTTTTCCCTTCTAACGCCAAAGTGTTTGCAAATCCAAGCAATGCGAGTTTAGCTAAAAACAAGAAAAAGTGAAAGAAATCTGTCACAACAAGCGTTAATTGTACGATCATTTATCTTAGGTTCTATGTCGAGCATCGCATCTCATTTATATCTTTCAGACTCGTAGAAATGGAAAATGACCTAAAGCTAAGCATGCAAAATGGCCATTGTCTACACTTGCAACCGAGACTATACATTCAACTTCGATTGCTGGGAATCACTTTTGATGAAAATACAGCTAGCTACAATCCAACAAAAAGAAATTAGCGCAAAATACAAAAAGGTATTTGGGCACTAAGGATACTACAACGAAATCATGAAGAGGTTTAAACCCATGACCATTCAACCAGTGTCGTCAAAAAACAGCGATTTAATCCGGTTCGCCACATTGCAATGATGCATTACATCTTATTGCTTTGCAAACATTTATTGACCATCAACAACTCAATGTGGTACAAAAAGTTGGAATAGAACAGTGAAAGGCGATTGATAGTTATCCAGCAATACTATCCATGCATACGGTTGGTCGATGATTAATATCTAATTGCAACTTGACAAATAATTGCAATTTGACATCTACAACTTGACAGTTGTATCTGTTCACATTTGTGTCAAAGCATAGTATTTGGCGAAATGGGCAGGACTGTCCTCTTTGAAATGTTAATCTTCAAAAAAAGTCTTCGCATTTGATTTGAGACCAAAATGGGCAAAATTCCGACTTTCAAATAGTTTATCTCCAAAAAAGTAAAAACAAAAAAGGTCCTCAAGTTCAAATATCTAACACTACTGCATCTCTGTTAAATTTTAGCACAATATTTGGTAAAAGTTGCATTACAAAATTTCTATAAACAACTGAAAACATCCCATTTTGTAGGTTTTTACAAGAAATCTGCCCAAAGCTGTAAAAAAGTTGCCCAAGTTATAAGTGAAGCTAGTCTACTAGAGCTAAATAAATCCACAAACTCATGTAATTGCTACACACCAGAACTATAATTGGATTGTCCAAAATTTCCGTATACTCCAGATGGTGATGAAGTCATAATGATGCGGCCAAATTTTTGCTGTTTCATGGTCTCCCACGCAGCCTTAGTAACCGAGAAAGCTCCCTTGACATGAATTTTGTGAATAATATCCCACTCTTCTTCACTCATTCGATGGAAAGTTCGGTCCCTCAATATTCTGAAATCATTATTCAAAATTGGTTTCTTGTTGGAGAGCAGATGTCTAACGAGTGCAATTAGAAAATTTAACAATCATTCGTACAAAGTATGAGGAATTGCACTTTATGAAATATTTTGAAACTATTCGTCTGCCATGACATTCTCTCATGTAGTCGAGTATAAAGAAAAGTCGACTTTTTCGTTTTATGTCTAATGATTATTTTGAAGAAAGGTAGAGAAAAAGGTCCAGAAATATTAAATACAATTTCTATAGGCGACGAGAAATAATTCGTTAAAATCTATAGCACAATCTTCATGTCTCACCACCGTTCCCGTGTTTAACAGGTTAAAGTAGTGGGGATGCTCAGCCAGGATTTCTTAAGAGGCAATTTTTGGTCGCTCACCAATGGCAATTCGCCTTGTTGCTGGTAGGGCTACCCAGTGATACAACCAAACACAAACAAAGGGAGTTGGCAACAAACTAAATTTACGTCCAATCTTAATTGAAGGCAAAGACATTTTTGGAGATCAACATTTCCTAGATCTATATTTTTGTATTTTCAATTGGACAAAGATCTTTTTTCGGAGTCAACATTTTTTAAGTCCACACGTCAAAACAAAGGAGGATTCAATGCCGTCTAGACATCACCCCTACTTGTCCCTCTGCGGTTAGTAGTCCACGTTTCTACTTATGATTGGCTCAAAGTAAACTGCAACATTCCTCAAGCATAATCTTTGTGGTTTTGCAGTGCGAATCTGGATTTCTTTTTTTATGGCATGCCCCAATTCAAAGTGAGAGGGAGGAGGCAAACGCATTCTATCACTTAAAGTTGTGTATTCACTGCTTTCGTCAATTCATTTAAAACAATAGCAAATATTTTTAACCACCGAATGAAAGCGTAAATTGACAAGTTGCTAGCCTTCGCACCAAGTGGCATTAATAGTTAATTATTAAACGCCAAATAAGGACATTTTACCGCAACTTCACTAATGCAGCGTTAGAAAATAATTAATAAACACGAGTAGGCAATATTGCAACAACACTTACCCAGCATTGTTAATTAGAATATCTGAAAAATATAACGTTTAAATTAATAAAACATTAAAGAAAACGTCACACTGCAATATCATAATTTCTATACCTAGTAAACTAGCATATTAGAGAACCATTGATATTAGAAATGTACTACTAATGGCAACATTAGTCTTATATTTTTACCTATTCTTCCAAAATTGTCAAGAGCAGTTTTTACCAGCTTGCTGCCAAATTCAACCGAATCTAAAATAACATAACAATGTTACAAAAGCAATTCATCAAAAGTCGAAGCTGCAATTAATCATTCCAATTTTAAATACACACTTCAGTAAAAGATAACAATCTCTTGATATTTTAGCTTAATGTATAGTTGAACACATAGCAGCAGAGATCAATGTAACTATTTGCATTCGCTCACCATAATTAGCTACTGCAATTCCACCATTTTTACGAATTTCTTCCACCACACCATCAGCTACTTTTCCTGACTGCCCAACCCCACCAGGAGTGGATCCAAGATCATTCACTGAAAGATAAAAGAATTCATTGGTTTCTAGTAGTTCGAAATGAGTAGCTTATGAAAAAATGCAGTGGTTATTTATGATCACAAAAAAATCTTGCAGGCAATTTTTTCATAACAGTGAGAAAATTCCTGTGAGCTGTTTGTATGATACTGCAAAAATACTTGTCATCTAGTAATTACTGTTTCAAACTTTTTCTTTTCCCAAAACCCTTGGTTATGTGAAAAACTTAGAAAAAGGTATTGAAAAAGTTTTTAACTAAGTTCAAAAGTTTAAAAACGCCAATAAAAGTTTTCCGTTGCTGGGATAATTGCTATAAGCATGTAGCCTAGGTTTTTTCCTTGTCACCACAAATAACCTCATCAAAGCTGCCTGGCAGCACCACCAACCAGCTAGTCAGCGTTTTTCTTTTCTTAGACTTGCGCTCTGTCTTTTTCATCCTTGGTCTTTCTCGTACTTCCTGACACCTATGGCAGAAGTTTACCTCCCGTTTTCTCAGGCTTCAATGCAGTGCTGAAGCAACCCAAATTGAGGCTCCTAAAAACTTTTATTTGGGGCATCTTTTAGAAAACTTTGGGTGAAGAGAGAAGAAAACTCTGCTTTCAATCCAAATTAAAGATGAAGAAAGACTTTTTAGGCGATCAGTATTTATAGTCTAACTTTACGTGTTTTTAACTGTAGTTGAGCATGACGTCCTTTTTCTGTTGTAGATCTACTTTTTCAAAATCGAATTTTCAAGTAATATTCTTCAAGAGCTGGTGTGGTTACCAAGGTGCTGCTGCAATAGGTTTTTGGTCATACTTTTTTATGTGTCATGCCAAGTGAGGTGGGCTGCTTTAGCTTTAGCAGTTTCTTTCCTCTCACTCAACCGTCTCTTTTTTCTAATCAATGCATACTGCTTCATCAAAATTCTTTGACACCCAAGTTTCCCCAGAATACACTGAAGATCTTGTACTTTCTTGTGACATCCTCTTTCACGTTTGCTACAATAGACTTAGGCTTTTCTCGAAACCTTTTATTTCTCTGAAACTGAGACTCTTTTATGCAGTGCTTGAAACTATCACACTCAGAACACTTTTCACCAGGGCTGCAGCCGGAGTCTGTAACTGCATTTATTGCGAAGCAAGAGCTGGAACCACAAAAAATCTTTATTACTGATATTGGCTTTTAGGCAGACGGTTTTTGGATATTTTAAATTCCATGAGTAATTGGTTGATGTATCTTAAATTACCTATCTTCCGAAACTTAAAAGATTCAAATCTAAAACGTCTCTATTTTGAATACAAGGTTAAGTGGCCCATTCACAAAAAAATCAAAAATCTATGATTTTGTGCCATTTATAAATCATTTCAAAGATCCCTACATCAAACATTCATAATTAAAAAAAGCCATTTTAATCAATTCATTCAATGCAAAAATCAAAACATTTAATCTATTTACAATCATAGCAACTAAAGATTCAGTCTGATGCGTCACATTTAACCTATCTCTTTTCTCTTTCAACACGTACTTAGGTCTATGTCAATGTAGTCAACTGATGACTTAATAGACTTGTGCAAATCTCAAAACCTTGTTGGGACTTTTGTGTAATAAAAAATGATGCATTGCAGTCAAAGCTGGACGTACAATTAAAAAAATTAAAGCTCCACAGCTAGAGCCTGAGCCTCTGGTGAAAAGCCTAAGCCTCTGGTGAAAAGCCTGACAGTTTCCGAGTTGGAGCCGGACCTTTTCTGTCATGGCTCTGCAGCCCTGCTTCTCACTTCTATGTCCTACTATGGAGTCTTTATATCATCTGATCTTAGGAAACTTTTTGCTTAGTAACCTCTGGTCAGGCCTGTGAAAAGTTTCGCTAAATTCCCATCCCCATAAAAGGGTCAGGTAACAACAGCCTTGAAAAGATTTAATCAAAGTGAATATGAATTTGCCTGTACAGCATTCCCAATGACTAATGCATAGCTATGAAGGCACTCTCTGACGCTCTCATCCATATGCTAGTCAAAAAATAGTCTTATTTCTCAGCTACAGTTGCACGATACTGCACAAACGTGGTTTAGACATAAGCTGTATTATTTAAAAAAACTTCACTTAATGGAATAAAGTGGGAATATGTACAACCAAAAAAGTCATACAATAACGTAATAAAAGGCTAAGGTGAGCAGCTGCTAGCTTGCGGCCATGTGCCAATATGTTAATGAAATGTATTTCATGCTGCTTTTTTCAGAACCTCAAAAATGGTGAATGATCTCTTGAAAAAGCTCACAAGCAACTGAAGAGCACAACTGATCTCTTCAAAATCGCTTTTGTTACACTTTGGTAATCCACAAAAACAAATTTCTAATTAGATAATGGTATTTCTACAATCATGTAAAAAAAGCTTGCAGCATTTTTTCTCGTTCACATAAATAGCCAACAGAAATTTATTTATGATGTGATAAAAACAGTTTACAGAAATTTCCTCACTGCCTGGTATGAACAGCCAGCAAGTTTTTTCTTGCAGTCCCACAAAAATAATCTACAAAAATTTTTTTAGTCATGTAAAAATAGATTACACTTTTAGGGTCACAAAAAATAGCTACAGTCTATAAAATAGTTTCTGCAGTATTTCTATTTGTTTTTAATTGATCAAATATTGGTTCTGGAGCAAGTCTAAAAGCAATTATCTTTTTGACTTGTAAACTTATACATTGTACAAGTTAGGTAATTTACCTTAGTAAAATAGCAACTCTGGCCTGTAAGTAAAAGCAATACGTTTAATATCCCTGTGGGTTTGGTGTTTTTAAGATTTTATGGAAAGGCACTTTACCGGAATTCATCAAACTTGCAGCATAAACACATTGAGCAGCTAACACTGGAAGGTTCAAGATTTGAACAAATGCTACTTCATGTGCAGACAACAATCATGGTTTTCTTGAGATGAAAGAAAAGAGCTATTCAGCTTTCTGCAACTCGAGTAAATTAAGTTTTTGATGAGGTTAGATGTAAATTAAAAATATTTTTTGCTAAGCTACTTACCAACCACTGATGCTCCTCTTTTTGCAAATTCCAATGCATATATGCGGCCCAAACCTAAATAAATCACACATTCACATTTGATCAGTATGAACAGCTAAACAGTATTTTTCCTCACAACCAAGTTTTTTATTGAATTGAGAACACAACTGAATATCAAGCAAGAATAGGCCACCAATGCTCATTGACTTGTAATCAGATTATAGCGCATAATGTACAAAGCATTACACTGCATGTACCGTGGGCAACCAAAATCATTGCATGCTATTTTAAGCTTAAGCTTTGAGTTCAAACAATGGCTTGTGTTAAGCTGATTTAGTGGTTAAAGTAGCTGCTTGGTAACTGTTAGTCCTGAATTTAATTCTGCATCAAGTCATACCAAAACTTTAAAAATGGCATTCACCAGATGCCCTGTTTGGCAACCAGAAAAAGAAGTAATGTGGAGAATGAAATATCAAACTGAGTTCACTCACCCATAAAAAAGCATTGAGCCTCTATGATCTTGTTTACATTGACTGCAAAGGCATGTACAGGTGGCAACTGACTTGACCTTATGGTAATTTTGTACTCTAGTTCCACATGGAAACTTTCTCAACATTAACTATTTGGGTTTAAACTACATGTTGCAATTACCACACGTATGCTTAGAAGGCTTGCTTAAATAAAGAATTGCTCGTTGCATTGTCGAAAGAGCTTTAATTGTTGTTAAGTTGTTTTTATCAAAAGCAGGTTGTTAAAAGCTCCTGAAACAGTGTTTGATTGTGTTACTGTAATCAGTACTTTTTGAGAAAGCACAAAAATGAATTGTGCAACAAAGTGTTGATTGTAATATTATTTTAGACCCCAAAAAGATGAAAGTTGTTGCAGTGTGGTAAGTCAGAAGCTGGCTTCCATTTCATCAAAAAGTGGTTGTCCTTTGTCAAGTAATGCAAATTTAAAAAAAAAAATTTTTGATTATGATGTCATCATGTCACAAACTCCCTTATGACACTCACCACAGAGTGGTGATCAATCATGCCTAATTTGATGTTTGTACATTCAGCAGTTTTGGAGGAGTTAAGACAGACAGACAGAATTGTCTGTGTGTTTAGATGTCTGTGTTTTCTGTATGTTATATATTTGATGATACCATATCAACTTTGGAACATCACTGAATTGGGAGAGAGCAAAAAAATATAGAAGTCTTTCAGTCAGCAGCCACTTTACATTTATTGTTCATTGCACCACACTGCAGACAATTGGATAGGATAAGATAATTGCCTAAATGGGATGGTAAAACATTGAAAGTGAGATTGATTGGGTGGGTAAGTACATTATGTGCCTTGAGCAAAATATAAAAATGAAATGGAGCCAAGTTGAGGTAAAAATTTAACTTATATAGGCAGCTAAAATGGCAGGCCTGACAACACATCTAAACAACTTGTGGTGCAAACAAAAAAGCTGAAGATCATTTTGTGATTTTCCAACAAAGTATTTATTCTATGCAAAACCTTAATGAGTTACGTCAACCATTATTTATTTATAGTATAGTTGAGTTCGAAAAAGGCAGGGACTTTTTACTGTTAATGGCATTTTACCTTAGGAATCTCTTTTAACAATAAACATTTGTGACTGGTCAATATCTATGATATTTCACAGAAATTTTCCCACTATACACTCCCCCTTTTGTTTACATATCCACCCACTCACAGTGTACATTTTCCCTGTTAAAGTACCCAACTTGCAAAGAATTGAATCTTTTAAGATTTGCATTGGAAGGCTGCAGGCCTAGGTACTATGCCATAGCATCACTCTGTGTAATACAGCATATGTGCTTTACAAAGACACATTAATGATGTATGACTAAGGATGGGCAATTCAAAATAATTTACTATTCTAGAATAGTTAAACCAAATCCAGAATCCGAATCTTTTTTGCAATTAGCACAATCAACATGAAAGCATTTATTACAAGTTTACAACAACAAAAGCGCAATCAGATAATGAGTTTATTGCAGTGCAATACATTTAAGCTTTCTACATCTTTGCCTGTGTGTGCAATTCAGTTTTTGGATCATTGCATGCAATCAGTGTTCTCTTTAAATGTGAAAAAAGTGCGAATTTGCGTAAACATGTCCGGCGGATTTGCAGTTATAACTCCAAGATGCATAAAAAAGTCTGGCGGTATTTGCTAATTTTTTCGCAGTTGTTAAATCTTTGGAGTCAACTGTTTTACATGAGAGACAGTGAATAAGAATTGATGGTTGAACCGTCGCTTTTTTAGAGAAGTGTAACGTCTTGCATAAACAACGCGTGATTCTGACACAGCAGCCAGTGATGACAACTCAAAAATCTTTTCTATCGAAAATTATCTCTCGAGTAATTGACACAAAGTCAATCAAAAAGTTTTTTTCTTTACTTTTTCTGGTCAATTTCAATCGTAGCTAAAAAGCAATAATACCTAAGAGCTCTCAAACATCAGTTTAACACAAGACATCATTTTTTGAGGAAAGCTGGAAATGGTTAAAATGTTTATTTTTTTCTTTATGCTTCAACGCCAATTTTGATAGTGCTTGATAAGATAAGAAAGCGCACAGATCTCGGTTTCAATTTAGCACAAAAAACACCATTTATTCAAAGAATAATTCAGTTTTTGTTAAATACTAATAAATAACCTTTTCACTCTTGCCAATTATGAAAACCAAAAGTAAAAAAAAATACGACTTCTAAGTTCTGATCAACCCCTAAAATGTGAAGCAAAAAAAAGTGGATTCTAGTTTTGATCTCTTTAAAAGCGTTTATATTAAATTGCAGCCTTTTTTATGTAAATTACTTGAAAGGTAATTTGAAATACTTCTCTCCCCCTAGAAATTTTGAAAACTTGCGCTTACACTAATAGAGTTGTTGTTTGGACTTGCTTTTAGATTTATCTTTAAAGATCTTTAACGCGTAGTTAACTCCAGTTCTTGCTGCGAAAAAAGTAACAGAGTAAACAAGATACAACTTGCAAGCTGGCGTCTTAATCGAATTAAAAAATAAAGACTGTTTGTGGCAGTTGATGATGGCCTAAATTAGAGATTGTCAATTGGCGGACCATGGTCTTTACAGGGCCAGTACTTTATTTACCCTTCTCATTGAGTGAAATTGGAAAATCTTCTTGATGATTTGTTTTTTATTTTATTTGGACAGCATTCCTGAAATTTACAACTTTTTTGAGGTCACCTATAAAATCAAGAAAAATTAATGATCGGGCCACGTGTCTCTGCATTTTGAAAATAGGCCACATGCAAAAAACAGTTAAAAAGCACTGAACTAGGTTTAACCTGCCATAATTGAAAAAAATATGACTGAGGGAAAAACAAAGGGTGCGGTTATACGTAAATCAACGTTGTAGGTAAATTTTAAGTATCTGAAATACTGGAATTCTGCAGGGACTAAAGGATATGTTACGTTATTAAAAGCAGGTTGATGTCATAAATAAAGCCAATAGACTGATTCTACTGTACAATAAAAGCGTGGAAACAGCACGCGCACAGCTTACAAATTGCTGACGCTTAACCGCTTTTGAAAAAATTTGGGACAAAAGATCGGAGATCTAAATTGGGGTAAATGATATCATTTATTAGCTTAGCGTACATGCTTACAGCAGTACGCTATCACAGACATGTGTTTTTACAACTTTAAAATACGTTACTTGGGCTGGTGTAGCGGTTTGTTCAGCAATGTCCACCAAAATTTGTCCTGCGATTTTGGTACATTTACTAGCAATATCGCACTTGCGTCGACGGTTATGCACTTACTAAAATCTTAGAAGGAACACTGCATGTATTTGATACTTTTACAAAAAGAAAATCTATGACTAAGCAACGTGATAAAGCTTGTAAGGAGGATATAAACTGAATCCTATTATTGGATTCGGATAGTTTGGGATTTGAATCCTTCGGATTCGGTATTCTGAATTGCCCATCCCTATGTATGACAAAATAGATTCCAAGGTTAAAATAATGCTGATGGCAAAATAACCCTTTTCTTTGATAAAAGGATGCAAATCTATCAAACCTTAACCTGACAGATGCCAATAGGCCTGTTTCAATTGACAAGATCTCTTCAGGGAAATCTATGTCAATGAGAACCACATAAACTACATTAGTTAAGTCATGCAATGTGATTACTTGTACAGAAGAATGCCGTAACACATAATGGCATTTTTATAAGGCAGTGGCTATTTTGCAGTTAATGGCATTTTACCCTTGGAAGCTATTATGCAGTCAGACATTTATTGTTGGTCAATTTTAATGACAATTTAAACACATAACTTTGATCATTTCTAATTGGCCAACTTCTATGACAATTTAAAAACTCCACAGTTTACACTCACATACACCTACTGGGGTTCCCCAGTGTATGATACACTGCATTTGTCTAAGTACCCTGCCAGCAAAGATTCAAATCCATAACCATTGCATTTAAGCCAGCTGTACTATCTACTAGGTTGTTCCAAAATTTCGTAAACATCTACAAAAAATTAAAATTTTATTTGCAAAGTAATAACAAAAAAATAAAAATTATTCCTCAAAATAAGACCATCATTTTCTAAGACTTTCTGCCATCGATTTGCAAGCTTTCAAATCAGGTCAAAGTACCATTCAGCTGGCTTCAAATCAAAGAATTCTTGACATGCTTCCTTGACTTCATCAAACAAATCAAATGAAATCGGCAGCCCTTCAGAAAGCGTTGCATTGAGTGGAAAAGGCCATAATCTGATGGAGCACAGTCAGGACTGTAGGCTGCATGTGGCAGAACCTTAACGCTGTCCAGTTCTTCAAACTTATCTTTGGTCTTCCTGGAGGGGTGTGGCTTGGCATTGTCCTGCTGCATCAAAATGTGCTTTTGGTTGATCAGAGCTGGGTACTTTTGTTTCGATTTTTCATAGACCTGCTCCAGTTGCTGACAGTAAAGTTTGGCACTGATGGCACAACCATTGGGAACCAACTCAAAATGCATGATTCCATCGACGTTCCACCAAATGCACAACATGGCTTTCTTGCAAATTGATGTTGTTTTGGAATCAATGGTATCTCTTGAAAATTGCATAAAATTCAATTTTTCTCAGGTGTTTACGAACTTTTGGGACAATTTAATATTAAACCACAGCATCACTATCAGAACTGTAGCAAATATGCTCTTTTAAATAGCCCACACATGAATGGTGAGGTCAAAATAGCCTCAATGGGTAAAATTCCATTGAAGGCAAAATAGCCACTTTCTTTTTATATTATTAAAAGCATATTTTATTTGAAGTACCAGTACCTAACAAAAGTTGCACAAAGAAACTGCTCACCAATTTTTCAGGTATTCCTGGCTGAATGCAGAGGGAGAACATGAAACACAGCCTTTCAACCTTATCACTATCCTATTCATCCTTAACCTATTGGAAGTGGTTAGCTTGCCATTGATAGCACTTTACTCAGAGGCTATTTTGCCACAACCATTCATGTGTGTACATTTAGTATGAATTGCTACTATTCTGGCAGTGTCACGGAGTTGCATGGATAGTGCAGCTACCTTGGACTGCAAAGGTTACAGTTTGGAATCTTTGCTGGCAGGTCACTTAGACAAAGGCTGAATGTGTGGGGTAGTGTAGACTTGAGGGTGCAAATTTTTTTACTTCATCATCGAAATTAACAGATCAGTAATCACCAAAAGTCACATATTTAATGCATCATTAATATTGACCAATTACAAATGTCTGATGGTAAAATAGCCTCCATGGGTAAAATGTCGTTGACAGCAAAATAGCCAATGCCGAACTTATTAACCATTTATTAGTCATTCTTTTCCTATTTAAGAACTATTAAGGTAGATTGATAGAGAAACTCAGGTCACTATGTACAAAAAATTTTTTAGAGCACTGAAGATTATTGAAATGCATGATTTTGCTTTTAATGGCCTACATAATGAACTGATCAGATTTTATCACTGTTTTCTCATTTATAGGCCTATCGTCACTGCAATAGAATTAGTCTGAATGCTTACCTTGTCCTGCTCCTGTCACAAGCACAACTTTTCCATCAAAACGTAAATCACCCATGGCCATCAAAAAACTAGAGCCTACTCTCAAGCTGTCTAACTGTTCCAGCTGGAAGAGATTTCTCGCTCGTATCTTGCTTTGCGCTTTTGGAATAAGATGAATGGCTTAGTGGAACTGGAATAAATAGGAGCCAGCAGGTTAGTGTATAGGAGAAAGCAAAGCGGAGCAGATTAACAACTTATTGCATACTGCAAATTATATTTTATGTTTTGCTGCCAGTGGCGTGTGCTATAAGGTAGAACTGTAATTACCGTTGGGAGCAGTTAATGCATAATTCAGTATTGCTGTAGATCTTTTAAAAATTATTTCATTGGGAATCAGTGCAGTATTTTAGAACTACTGGTAGGTCTATCATTGTATTGGACTCAAAAATCTTAGATGTGGAGAAATGGCAGATGATTGGGATGATGATGATTTTGGCACTTTTGAAAGTGCTGATGCTTCTTCAGCAGAACTTTCAAATGTACCAGTGACTGGAATAACTGAAACTCCTGCATGGTTACTTACTCCTCAGAAACATAAAGCAGATGGTAAGTTTTTGCAGTGAGCTGTATTTCATAGAAATATTTTGTATTCTGATTATACAGTCATGTATATGGCGCTCTATTTGTCCTGAATGATACTGCCGTGCAGTACTCCAAAACATTCAACTAAATTTTGTTTATCTGGCAAATAATTTTCTGTGACTAAGCCTGTAAATGTAAGATAATGTAAGCACATTTGTAATATTCTATTGGTGTTATGTTTTGCTTTGTAGATCACTTGTGCAGGGCATACTCTTTTTGTGTTTTTCCAAGTGGCTATTTCAATTGGTACCCCGTGAGCAGAGTTTTATTCTTTCATTTGTTATGATTAGATTTGATCACATAGCACTTGTGCACAATGTACAGTCATCAGCATCAGTTGGTGCACTGGTAGGAGGCAGCATGATGAAATAGCTTTGACGTTTTATATTGTTTGCCAGGCAATTTGTAGTACATTCACTGTAGTAGTCTGCAATTAAGTATTGTGTCTCACAATTTCTTGTAATCATGATATATGTGGGGCAAAATAATTTAATTAATCAATTTATCTTTTTATGTGACTAGTATAGGACAACACTAAAATACAAAAATTGAATAACGGGAATTTGTATTAAATTGTGAATTATTGAATTGCAGGAATATGGAAATCCATATTAGATATAATATTACGTAAATACAAATATTGACTTGGAAAGGAATTACTGACTTACAGAAATATGGAAAAATTTTCAACTAAAAAAGTATAAAAATTCCAGAAACTCAGAAATCTATGAAGGTTGATAAAAACTAAAAGTACAACTATCTGATGGAGTAGAATTAAATGATTGGGTGAATTAAACTAAGCAGTTCCCTAGCCTATTTCTGTATCTAAATAATGTTTTTTCTGTATTTCCATATTTCTGCAATTCCATAAATTTCCGTGTTTTAGTGGGTCCACAATATACATTTCTTTTCTAGTATTACAGCTTTCATAAGCTTAAAAGTGAAATATTGTACTGTAATTTTTTCTAGTTCCTAAAAATGATGCTGTAGTCCAACCAGACAAAACAACTCCGACTGTTCAGAATATACAGGTATATTAGAGATCCTTTAGTTGTTGCAACTCTCTTATGGTGTATATATTAACTGATTATTCAAAATAAAAAATTAATGAATCCTTTGTTTGACCAGTTCATAAAAAGACCCAATAGTAACAGAGAACCTTAGTTAGTCTTCTCCATAACTAATATCTTTATTCAGCAATTGATCTTGGTTCTGCATAATCTTACATGTTCTACTAAGTCAATGTATATTACTGATGTTAATTTTTTATACATGTTTGCAGAAGAATTTTGAAGAAAAAAAGGTTGATCATGAGACTGAAGAAAAGTAACAAAACTGTTTTACACATTGTTAGAAAGCTTTGTTGTTGTTATAATGTCAATGCTTATTTTTCAACTGGTTGGTGTAGTTTTTGATTTGAATGCCACTCCCAATATTGTTTTCAACATGCTGGCAGTTGTAAGATATGGAGAAAGATGCAATTATTAAATTTTTAAACATTAATCATTTGGTGGCATTATAATTTATGGTGTAGTTTTGCCTAGATTAGGGCTGCAAGCTCAAAAGAACTTTGTTGTTTTGCTGAACTCTTAACTGAAATGCCATCAATTGCTAACTTGGAGTTCATAAACTGAGTATTTGAAATTTGATGAAAGGTCAACCCCACTTCTTGGAGGAAAAATTCAAATTATGAGTAAAAAAAAGATGAAAAAAGTTTTCAACCCAATGTGAGAAAAAACTTTCTAAACATGTTATTGAGCTTAAACTTTTTCCCAAAGAAAAATCAACTGGCTTTGCAGCCCTGGTTGAGGTGCTGTGTTTGCAGTCATTTCATTTCATGACAGGTTTGCAGAAAATAAAAATTTCAAGTTTTATATTTGTTTTTTTAAGACAGAATGAACAGAAAAATTTTATCCCTGGTGGAGACTGGCAAGCCTTTCCTGCCAATCATATTCAAGGTAGGCACAAAGATTTCCTAGATGTTGTTGGTATTATCTGAAAAGTTGATAATTTAGACACTCCAGAAACGAGTATTGAATCTGCAGTTTTTAATCCAATTTCCACTGCAATACCAGAAAAGAATGATTCAAGCATTTTTACAACTGGAGTGGAATCTACAATATCACAAAAATATGTAATTCAGACTAAAGGTTAGATTTTGTTTGTGTATTTATTTTTTTGTCATACCTTTTTTACATCCATGATAGAAAAAGGAGGGTAATAGATTAGTTTGTAACATGTATCTTCAAATGTTGCTATTGAGTGTTACTGGCAAAACTTTGCTTTAGAGCTTTTGAGGAAGCTGCAAATTTATTTGCATGTAACATATATCTATATGAGTGATATGGGTTTCAACCTGAGTGTTCAAGTGCTGGCTTTATCTTCTCACTGAAACAAATTCAGAAGTGTAGTTGGGAGCAATGTAAACCTTTTACATATCCTTTGCTGACCTAACAAAAGCTTTCGACCTTGTGAGCAGAAAAGGGCTATTTGAATTACGGAAGATAGTGGGGTCCCTGCAAACTTCTAGACATAGCCAGCTTTGCATATAAGGAGTGTATAGAAATTAAATGCAATTCAGTATAGTGGTGATTGTTGCACTCACCATCAAAAGGTGGACTTTTGACATCGCAAGTCTACTTGCTTAGACCAGGACCAACTCTAATTTTCCAACAGTTGCTCTTTGCTGGTAATGTCGTATTTCTGCTGCACTATGTATAAGAACCTTAGAAGCTAGTTCCTAGTTTGCCCCTGCTTGTTTGCTGTGAGTTTTACCTCAGCAAGCCACGAGAAGACGGCTGTTGTGACGCAAGGGGTTGCTCTGCCTTTGACAACTCTGACAATGCAGCATTCAGTATAGTTTTTCCATGTGTTACCTCATGTCACTTACATTGGATAAACTGCCGCTGGACAAAGTGCTTGGCACAAGATTGAAGAAAGAAGCTACCACCTCTGGACGATTAAACAAACGTGAAAATAATAACATCGTGTTGACAGCAAACTCAAAATTCCAAGCCTGTCAGGCATGTGTTGTTAGCACTCTTTTGTGTATTAGGAGAGCTTGAACTACATATTGAAGACATGAAGTGTGATGTTAACACTTTCGTCATATGGTGTGTAAGATGTATTCTGGGAATTACATCACAGAGCAAAATTACTAACAAGGATATTCTGGAAAGAATCCTGCAAATCAGCATGTTTGCTTTGATAAAACTATTTTGAGTAGACTATGTCTAACTAATGTGTGATGGAAGAACTCAAAAGAATGTGCCAAATGTAGAGATTACAAATACTCTGTGTCCAGCAGGTCGGGCAAAATTGTGTCATCTTGATGTCTGCAAAAGAGATTGACTTCAACAATAAACGCTGGAAAGAATGAACTAAGAAAGAAGTTGACAACATATGGCTACAATAAGAATTAGACGAAAAGTCGTCATCAAAGTGCAAGTCCAGCTGACAGTGCTGCTAATGATGCCTGCTGATGTGAACGCTGGGTTGGTGTCACTCACAAATAGGGTTCCAACCAGTGTTCCTTTTTAACGCGAAAAACATGCATATTTGCGAAAACATGTTCGGTGGATTCGCAGTTTACATTCAAAGATACTTATAAAAGTCCGGTGGTATTTGGTAATTTTTTCCAGTTGGATCAAATTTTTGCAATTTGCTAGCAAAGTTTTCAACCAACTGTTTAATGCGTGGGAAACAGTGAATAGGAGTTCAAGATTGGACCAACGGTTTTTAGGGCAGGGCGACGTCTTGCGTAAAACAGCGTGTGACTGTGATGCAACAATGAGTGACGGCGACTTAAATATCTTTTGCATCACAAATGGTCTCTCAAGCAATTTACATAAAGTAAATCAAAAAATTTTCCTTTATTTTTCCCGGCCAATTTCGATCGTAGCTAAAGAGCAATAATACCAAAGAGTTCTCACACTTTATTTTAACACAAGTCATCATTTTTCGAGGGAAGTTTGAAACAAAGTGCTTAAAATGTATACCAGTACTTTTTTACCCTTTAACGCCTATTTCATGTGCGCTTGATGAGATAGAAAACACCACATAGATCTCAGTTTCAATTTAGCACGAAAAATACCATTTTCGGAGGAAATGATTTAGTTTTTGTTAATTACAAATAAATAACCTTCTCATATTTGCCAAAACTAAATGTAAAAAAGAATACGACTTCCAACCAATTTTAGTTTTAAATACCCTCCAAATGTTGTTTTTTAGATAAATTGTAGCTGACCACTATGTGCTGTGATAGCTTACCAGTCATGATTGAAATAAGCCCTGAAACGTGAAGAAAAAAATGTGGATTCTAGTTTCGTTCTCTTTGAAAACTTTTATATTAAAATGTGATCTACTGATGTCAATTGCTTGAAAAATAATGTGTAGTACAGTAAAATCTGCTTATAACTTTGAGGTATTGCAAAAAACTACCGTTCACGATTGACCATTTCAAAACTATCTCTTGATTCAACATTGAGGTTTATCATCTAATTACGTTTGCCAGTGTACAGAAAAATTAGGAGTCAAAACTCACAGAAAGTCGTGCACTGCGCAAAAAAGCTTTCTTTTAAGCGTAATTGTGTACGCATGGCTATTGCAGTCTTTTGCATCTGCCTGTAGTCAGCGGCGCCGGGTAGAGTAGGCAGGATCCCCCAAAAATTTTTTCTGGAATGGGCAGCCCTCTGTAAAACTATGTGGTTTTAAATGAACCATAGACCTTAGTGTTTTTTTTTTGCAGAAAGCGCCTCTAAGTGAGACCTTGTAGTTTTATGCATAGTTACAGCTTTTGAATTTTTTTACTCGACTTAATAGCTGCGTTTACCAAACTCGCGTCCATGAATTTCCCTGTTTCCTTTACTTCGGTCAAGTTTTGAATGTTTCTTAACAAAGTCAGAATTTGGCCAAGTTTGGATCGCTGTTTACAAACATAGAGTTTCATCAAATATTTGCGACCTCTTCCTTCGCATACGTTCAATGGTTAATTAAAACTTTATTGGAGCAAAAAAAAATTTAGCCACCTATGTTACCGCAGTTATCATCGCCGGTCCAGTAGACAAGCTTCAGCTGTGTCTCAAAACTACCATTACTTTCGCCACAATACCTGGCCTGATGCAACGTTTTGCTACTTTTTCGCATTAGGGACAAAACTTCCTAAAAATTAATTCGTTTGTTTTCGTGCGTGGTTTGTGAAATTAGTTGACAAGGCTGAAAATTCAGCCTAGGCTGAAATCTGTTAACGCTTATCAATAATATTGCTTTTTGAGACACGGTAGGTTGAAGGAAGAAAGCAAAATATACACAGCATGAATACTACATTGCACAAAAATCTTAATTTTCTCCTAAATTACGCGGCTGTGGTCGTCAAATACTTTGAATTTTAGATGGAAACTTTATTTGCAATTGCGAAATCCTGCAGTTTAATTGATACGATTGAGAAATGTACGTAACTAGTTTTATTTTTTACCATAATCCAGCAACAATTGAAGTTCGCCAGTAATATTTGTTCTGTTGTCATAGTCAAGGTAACTTACCTAACTTTCCATTATTAAAAAAAGTCGTATTTTTCATGTTCATTTGGGGTGTCGGCATAGAATTAGGCTAATTTTTTTTACATACATTGTCAACATGACATTTTAAAATGTTTACGAATTATTGTTGCTCAGGTCGCAGAGTTTGGTGATTAAATTTAAGTTATTGAATAGTAACAACCAGGTATTTCGCCGCGGCCGATTGGTAACCCATAGGTTACTTGTTTGTGAATCTTTTTAGGGCTGATATAATCAGGCGAATTATTTCGCCACCGAAGCGCAGCGTCACAGTTTTGGCTTTTCTCCCCCCCCCCCCCCGCGGAAATTTCAAAAACTGCATTTACACCCATACGATTGTTGTTTGGACTTGTTTTTAGTTCATCTATAAAGATCTTTGACACCCATTTAACATCAGTTCTTGCTGCGAACGACGTAGCAAAATAAACAGACTACAACTCGCAAGCTGGCGCCTTAATCAAAATAAAAAATAAAGATCATTCGTGACAGATGATGATGACTTAGATCAAATATTTTCAATGGGCGGACCACGATCTTCACAAGGACAATACTTTATTTACCCTTCACATCGAGTGAAATTGGAAAATTTTTTTGATGATTTGTTTTTATATTTTATTTGGACAACATCGCTGAAATTTACTTTGATAATTTTTTGAGGTCACTTATGAAATTGAGAAAAATATGTAATCGGGCCATGTGCCTCTGTGCGTTTCGAAAATGGGCCACATGCCAAAAACGGTTGAAAAGCACTGAACTAGGTTAAAAATGGCATAATCGAAAAAAATACGTCTGAGGGAAAACAAAGGGTGCGGTTATACGCAAAACAACTACAGGCAAACTTTAAAGTATCCGAAATATTGGAATTCTGCAAAGGCTGAGGGAAACGTTACGTCGTTATAGGCAAGTTGTCTTTATAAATAAAGCCATTAGACTAATTCTACTGTACAATAAAAGCGTGAAAACAGTGTATGGGTAGCTTGCAAATCGCTGTTGCGTTGCTATGGCCTTACATCAGACGCTTAGCTGCCTTCGAAAAATTTTTGGACGAAGGACCTGAGATCTGAATTGGGGTAAACGAATGCTCAAAGAGGTTGCACTCAGTCTTCCCTCTGTAAGCAAGGTGATTCCTGAAGGACGCAAACAGTTTTATGTTCACACCTTTTTAGCTCAACCGGTGCTTTTCAGTCTATAAGGTAATGCAAAACTGGTGTGTATGGAAAAACCATAAACTGAGGTGCAGGTGACTAGTGTGCTGTGCTGATTGCAAAGTCCGGATGAGCATCTCCTGTCATTTTGAAGCAACATTAGCTGATATTTAGGTTTTTGAAAAACTTTACGTTTGGTACTAGTTACTAATATTTTTATTTCGGCATAGAGATACTTTTTTTTCTTCTAAATTGCAAAGATGTGCATAGCAGTTTCAATATATTACACATTTTCATTTAAGTTGTAAACGTTCATTACAATTCATTACAAAACTGTAAAAGCTGCTTGGTATGCCCAATTAAAACGTCATACTCTTAGCGCTCTTAGGTCTAATGTGATCTATAAATTCACTTGTTTGCGTGATGCAGATATATCATACATAGGTGTGACTTCTCGCCACTTTGTCACTATAGCCCTGGAGCTTTTACATTCAACAGCTAAGAAAACTGCAAATACACAACATATTAATTTGTGCTCATTTTGTGGTAGCAGTAACCTTGGCATTGATTCCTTTAAAGTACTTAGCCAATGTAATAATGATTATAAAGCTAAAGTTCAAGAAGCACTGCTGATTAAGAAACATCAACCAAAGTTGAACACATAACTGTGTGCTAACCGTAGCTCTTTTTTGCTTAATGTGTTTTATTTATTGCTAGTTTGTTTTCTTAAATTTCTCGTCATTGATCGCTCTCTTATTTCACATTTGGCGGGTACTTTTACGTCATCAATCGTTTTATTCGCTTGTTTATATGCTTTTGGGGTAAAATTAGTCATTTTGTGAATGCATATTCATTTGCGAGTGTAATTTTTAAATTAAGCTGTGCATTGATATTCTCTGAGGAGGGCATATGATGTGCCGAAAACGTTTAGAACTTTCATAAAAATGTTTAATATTTTCAATTTGGGAACATTGTGCTTACTATAAACCTTTTTTTATGGTATATGATGTTAGCATTTTTGTATCACTTATAAGTAATATTCCACGTTTTTGTTAGTTGAACAAAATTTCTATTGCAGTTTGTATAGTGTGATCTGATTTTACGATTATTCTTCTGTAAATGTGGTTGGTTGCACAGATGACATTTTTGTAAAACAAAAATGTGAAAACCATTTTTTGAAAGTTGAAAAGCATTGGAGTAAAATATTTTAGTGTTCTTGTCACTGGATATGTGCATATTTGTATCTGGCTGTTGAAGGTCGGGTTTGAATAGAGAAAAAAGAATTCTAGTTTTTTCTCCGAAGTTTTTGGTTTTTTTTAAAGAATAGACATTCAAGATATTTGAAAATTTTTTTAACGAAACTTTTTTCAAAAAGCGTGCTTAACTATTGTTTTGCTATCATTTCTATTTTATGCGTTTATGCTGATTTAGGTGCTGACGTTCAAGTGGAGAATTTACATGAAAATCAACAAATCTTAGAATTACAAGGAAAACTAGACAATGCCCTTGCAATGAAAGTTCACACCGAAAATGTATGTTTGTATTAACATGACTGTTTATTGAAGTGATTGTCTACCTGTGCCAATTATGTGGTAAAATGGCTATTTTTATAGCAATTTATCTTCTAACTCAGAAAGCAGTGCTTGAACGTATGTAGGTAATCCGATCTTTTATCAATGTTTTGAAGTTTGCAAATCTTTCATTCGTCTGGCTGTATTATCTTCCAAATCCTATGCATTTTCGTTGGATATCTGGGGTTTATATCCTGTGTTGATTTAGATGCTTGCTGTTTTTTTAAGCAATATTTGGCTTTGATAGAGTTTGGAAGAACTACAAAAAGAACTAGAAAAAGCGGTGTCAGAATCACAAGAAACAAGAAAATTATTAGAAGAACGTCACAAACATGAGAAAGAAGAATTAAAAATGAAGCATGAAAACGAAATTAAGACTTTGCAAGAAGAATCTCAGAAGGTAAATTTTGGCATGTGTGAAATTTGATTTGTGATAAGTGAGATGCATTTTTTGACTTGATAGTTTGCAGTCTTGTATACTGGCTGACATAATTTGTTTTTATAGCGTCTATTCGTCCCCTGCATATTTTACTATTTCCTTTTTGAGAGACTCAACTAAGAGTCGAAGCTCGGCCAAATCTTTAAAGTTTCTATTACATTATTTTTGCCTCATTGATATGAAGTATCCTGATGTTTAGAAGAGAGTTTTTGGCATTTGTGGCATGCAAGTGTAGCCAAGTGAAAAACCTTGCAAACCACGTCTTCCTCTCTTGTGGCCTTTTATCACCGTTGGCGACAGCTGATGTGTTTATCCATATTTTACCAGTTAGAATTGTGAAGCTGCTCACCCAGCATGTCGTAAGAGGCGACTCTTGGGTACCCACCAATGGCAGTCCGTCTTGTTGGTGGTTTGTTTGTTTGTGGTTACCCCTCCCCTTCCTCAGGATGGAGGTACGGCATGAACGGCAATTCAGGTTCATGCCGTCAACCTAATTGAAATTAGATTAGGGGAAAGATGGCAGCCCATTTCGAACTTCAGTCTTCAGTGACTGGTATCCCTATTACCAACAAGGCGGACTGCCATTGATGGATACCCAAGAGTCGTCTTTTACGACATGCTGGGTTAGCAACTTCACAATTGTAATCCGGTGAAGTACGGGTGGGCCACCAGTCTTTCACATAAAGGTGAAGGTGTCCCGTTAAGTGGCTTGCCCAAGGGCACAAGCAAGCTTGCCGGCTTGTTCTCCACACTATCCCTTTTTATGCTGAGCGCCAAGCAGGGAAGCTGTGAATACCAGTTTTTAAAGTGTTTTGGTATGACTCGACTTAGGGAATGAACCCCAGGTCTACCGACTGCGATGCAGACGCTCTTGCCACTACACCATCGCGCCGGTTGTTGGTGGTAGGGCTACCAGTCAGTAATTTTCATTCATGGCTGGTTCGAAGCGAGCTGCCACTTTTCCCCTAGCCTAATTCAATTAAGTTGTCTGTATAAACCTGTGTTGCCGTACGCGCCGTATTTCCATCCCAAGGGAGAGGAGGAGGGGTGAATTCATTCACTCACGGCAGATGCATTGGATGTTAGTGATCAATTTATCTCGAGAAGGGTTGCTAGACATCTGATCCATCCAACAGTGCTTCCTACAAAGGAGGATTCACAAACAATATCTTTGTTGATTTGTTTCAGATGATGCAAATGTTAACCGAGAAACATGTTGCCTTATCAAACCAGTCAACAGTTGAACTGAAATTCGAGCATGAAAAGAACTTAGAAAATGTTGTGGAGAAATGTCTTGATTTACTACAAAGCCAGGTATGAAATAAAAGACAGTGAAAAGTATAGTGCATAGTATTCAGTAGAGACGCACCACTTTAGCAACGCCTACTATCAATGAAACACCTATAAGCGGTTTAAAATTTTTTCTTAATGTCATCAGTGGTCGTCATGACAAGCATCTAGAATTTAAAAGTTCGCTAGCCGATCGATGTGTGATGCAATATCCAATGTTTAGTATTGGGCAAGAAAGATGTACCGTATAATTTTTGACTAATCATGGAAAACGACAAAAACTGCTATTCATGGTTTGGTTTTTGACAACATTAGGCAAAAACGAGAGAAGATGTTGCAGATCTCATCTGCTGGTATTCGGACGTTGCTTTTTGGACTGCTATTATTTTGTTTTAGCTCGAAACAACATAGTTCTTTGCTGAGGAGTTCACATTGTTGACATTGCTGGAAATAGTTATCGGTGTTTACGATTTACTTCCTTGCATTTTTAGAGCTCAGTATTATCTGAAAAGCTTGCCACAGAATCCCAATCTCAAAACGATGTCATTACGAACTTGATTGAAAGTTGCCGATTAGAGCTAAAAGATTTTGTTAGAACTCAATGTCAAAGTACGGAATCAAAATGTGAAAACATGAAAGAAGAGATGAATCAATACTTTAAGGTGAATCAGCTTTCAACAAGATTGATCGCTATGCAAGTGATTGTTTGGCTCTTATATAACTTGAAGCAAAGATTGTAGGTCACTTATGACAAACTTTTTAAAGTTTAGATAAACTAGGGAAGCTGCATCGGAGGAGGGCATCGCAAAAAAACATAATCTGAATAACTATGCAAGCTTGTTGTACCTACAACGCTGACGATACGCGTAGCTCCCACTCAAACTGAAGAGGAGATTGCATCACCTACGTCGGCTGCCTAGAGCGCTCGGTTTCCGATGTTTTTGTGGAAATGAGTTGGTTCATTGTCACGTCCACCGTAAGGCCTATTCTTTATTGATGGAAATGTTGTTTGTGATGATAAAATGGGCAGTTAAAGGGGATGAAACATGTTGTGTCCATAAGTTTGACCCCAGCTTGAATTGTGTTCAGTTCAATTCGTACTGTGTTGACTCGTTTTTAATTTCGATTTCTCTTAGAGTGAAATTCAAAAAGAAGTCGAAATGCAACGTGAAGTAGATGAGAGATGCAAGAAAGAAGCGATGGAGGCATTGTCAAGGAGTTTGAAAGTAATTGATTTTGTGTTAAATCATTGCCGTATCAAGGGATACCTTTTGAAAAGGAAAACAAAACGCTCTCCAGAAAAGATCAAATTCAAAAAAAGACTTAATTACCTTTTTTCAAAACTAGGCCTTGTATTTAGATCACTGTATATCACTAGCAATTTATCATTTAAATTCACAAGACAGATTGATGAGGAGAGGCATTTTGAAGTACCATTTAAAAAAAATTATGTTCGGTTTTTCAGGAAACCGTTTAATAGTGGTTGGTTGGTTTACTCCTCCTCTTGTAATAGAGGTACGGCGCGAACGGCAATACAGGTTTACGCCGTCAACTTAACTGAATTAAGCCAGGGGAAAAGTGGCAGCCCATGTCAAACCAGTCATGAATGCAAGTACTGACTGGTAGGCCCACCACCAACAAGGCGGACTGCCATTGGTGGGTACCCAAGAGTTGCCTTTTACGACATGCTGGGTGAATAGCTTCACAATTCTAACCCGGTGAAGCACGGGTTTTTACCAGTGGTCGCTGTCAATAATGTATGAAAGGTAGGGAATGTTCATATTTTAACGAAATTTGAAAAGTTAAAGTTTCCGAAGCTTGTCCCATTCAAAAGCTGTAGAACCACACCAAAATTTTTTTCCAATTGGAAGAATTGAGCGATCGCGCATACACGCGAAAAATTTTTGTTGTAATTCCGAGACTTCCCCTAATTATAATTTCACATTTGTTGTTAAAAATAAAACGATCGATTTTTGATATCTTAAGTATTGTTGCGCCTTTACAAAACATGATTACTCGTGACACAGTTTTGTAAGATCGAGGTAAGAACATGACGTCACTGATGACATCACAAGAATAAAGAATATATATTTGAATAAGAATAAAGATCAACACGACACGAATTACACTGACAACAGTTCATTTGCTTCAGCTGCAGCTAACCCTTGCAGGACGAAGTTTGAAACATACTGATGGTTCAAAATAACTTTCTCACACGTTCGTAATTTTAGTTTAGATTTATGTTTAGATGTTTAAGTAATAAGCATTTCAGTTGTTGTTGAATGGAAAATTTAGCTAGCGTAGCATTATTGAATGCTGGAACGTCACGAAGGTGCTGTTGAACTCTTTGTGAAATTCTTGCTTACTCGTCTACATTATCATTAAAAATAGCAACGTAATTGTGTTCAACTATATGCCCCTTTCGACAGCATCGTTAACATCTTTTTGAACAAACAGTTTAGTATTGTTGTAATCTTTCGATAATGGCCACAGGAGTTCCACGGAGCCAATCACTCCGCTTATTCAATGCAGCAAATATTAACCATGAAATAGGGCCGGTGAAGTTTGTCAGGACTGAATTGGATTTAATTGTACGTTGCAGCAAAGAAATTCCGTGTCGAATTTGCCAGTAATGGCGCTGATAATAAGCGTCGAACCATTTTATTTCAATTTGTTACAATAGGATTGTCACTGAACAACGACAATAATACGTTTTTTTTGTTAAATACCACTGATGTTTGGCCAGTTGGTTGAATGCAGCATCAGCAATATCTTTGTCAAATTCTTAGTATACCAGCATGTCCTACAAATATTTCAAATTATTAAAAGGAGTATCACTTTTCAAACTTCGTTAAGATAAGATCACCCCTAATGAAAGCTTTTATGAAACGATTGCGAACTAATCAGCGTGATGTGTTCAGTCACAATTGGAAGAAACGATGAAAATAGAACGAGAGAAATCGGTTGACGCGATTAAGTGCGCGCTGGATGAAGCGAGGGAAGGCGTCAGGAAATCAATGGAAAAAGAACAAGAGGTCTGTGTGAAATGCTGTGCTGAGTTGATGCCAGAAAAATTACGAGTTTGTGATGCTGATGGGGTAACCTAGGACTACACTGCTAACTGATCAAGAAGTAGAAACATGATAATGAGGTTGCAGTACATGTGCAACCAGTCACGAATATATTCTCCTAGTCCCTCCTCCAACAAGTCGGACTTGCTTACATTGTTAAATCGCTGATAGTGGCCTTGTACGTAATGGGGAGTGCGCAACCGAACGACATACGCGTATGACTAGGTGCACGTGTAGTTGTTTCCCAGTCTGCAAAACTCGTTTCGCTTGCCTCCCATGAGTTGAATAAGTTGTCGCCATTATTCCAACTTGTTCAAGCACTGGGAATCCAAGAACTCCAAGTTTGACATTAGTGTTAGAAGCCGTATTGTTTGATGTTTTGTCCTGTTCGAATCGGAAAACTCGTCAGTATTGCTCTGCAATTGGAGGTTGTGGGTTCGACGCTCTTGTGGTTTGTGGGTTGTATTAAAAAGAATCTTCACGGGTGTTGCTTGGTTGGATTGCTTGAGGTAGAAACTCA
The DNA here is from genome assembly GCA_963675345.1 of Trididemnum clinides. Taxonomy (NCBI): domain Eukaryota; kingdom Metazoa; phylum Chordata; class Ascidiacea; order Aplousobranchia; family Didemnidae; genus Trididemnum; species Trididemnum clinides. Next base: position 40,103,026 of record OY776287.1, on the reverse strand, counting down.
CTGCTTCGTACTAGCAGCGCTGTCAACTGGGTAGTGCCTTCATGTTATATTAATGCTATGGTTATTCGGCCAGCACCGAACAGCGAATGCTCCGTGTACACCTGGAGCAGTTTTCTGGTGAGAGAGGACTCGTGAAAATGCGATTGTGTCCCTGTTCTTGGGGATTGCCAGATTCACCACGTTTTTCTCGCAAATTTGTTACAAAAAACAGTGTCACACTATTTTTTATTCATGCAATCTTTTTACCAATTATCATTTTCACCTGCTTTTTCCATGTCATTTCTGGTCGCCCTCATCTTTTTCAAACCACTTGAAAATTTATCGCTCTTCTCCCCGCAATCCAACATGATAAATTTTAACTCGCTTCAAAACTACTGCATTAAAAAAAATAGTGTCCGACCTAACATCCACTTGAGATCTTGATGTTGTTGTTACCCGACCTCTTCCGAGGAATGGCGGGAGACCATGGAGCCCCAGATGCCTGGCAACTCCCCAAGGCCTGAACGAGAGGTAGTTGAGAAAAAAGGAGTTGCCAAAGAGCGAGGACGCAAAGAGTTCGCTGCTGGACTGGACAGAATGAGATGAGAAGTATTCGGATGACTGCAGGCGCTGCAAGAAGGACTCTCACTTCTACCAATTCTAGAGAGATCAGTGTTTAACAGAAGGCTGTGTCCGTTGCATCGAAGACGAGAGAGGACACAGCGAGCATGACAAGAAATCACAAATTTCAGTGGATACTGAGGGGACCTGTGTGTCAAAGAATTTAGATGAGGCGGTACGCCTCCAGTTCTTGAAAAAAGAAGCGTGGATTCGTGAGGTAAAAGGAGAGAGACTACATGGGATAGTGCATGGTTGGAGCAACGCACCCCGCCTGGTCACTGTATTGGCCGTATCATTTCCTGGAAGAAAGGACCCAATGTAGTCTAATAGTAGGAGGAAAAAGAGAAGATATTTCCTGCCAGATATGCCAAAGAGTGTGGGATAGAATAAAAGGACAAGGATAGGAAAGCGTAGCAACGACAGAGCGACGGTCTGAGATGAGAAGGGAAGGGAACTAGCAGACTTGTTGGTGCTGCCGAGACCAGCTAAGAGCTTGCAAAATTTGATCTTGTGGATGGGAATAGTAGATGAAGACTTCCACATGGAAGGAAAGGAATGCAAAGGCCAGGAGAAATTAGAGATGTGAAGAAGAAAATCCATGCCAGAGCGTGGGAAGGGCTTCAGACAGCAAGGAAAGGCAATTTGGTTTGGGCCGGTAGCGGTGAAAGATGAGAGCTTGACGGCAGCCGCAGGAAATTTAGTGGAGGTGATAGGAGAACAGAAAGAGGAATCAGACCCTTCTAAACACGAGGCTCGACGGAGCTCAGGCCAATAGCCTTGGCTGAGAGACGGAAAGGCAAAATCTCAGGTAGTTGGCATAGACCGATGCTGTCTCCCTGGGAGCGAGCATTTAGGGAAGTTAGGGGAAGAGGAGAAAGAAGAAGTAGAGCCAGCAATGGAGCGAAGGATTGAATAGAATAGACTGATTTAGGGGAGAGAGATGAGCATGTCTCGTGCCATGCCTTTGCCTTGGCTTTGGCAATGACGGAAGAGACATGCCGAGAGGCTGAGATGTAAACCGGGCGCTATTCGTCACTTCTGTGAACGGAAGCAAAGCCCTTCCGTCTTTCTCTAACCGCTTCTTCCGCTTCGGAGGACCACCAGGCTTGAGGTTGGCGTTGGGTGCAATCAAAAAGAATGGAAGATTTGGTTGCGTGCAGTGCCGAAGAGGTCAAAAGTGTTACTGCATTGGAAAGAAAGAGAGAGGAGTGTTGCACTGCAAAAGGGCAGTGTGAATCGATAAAAAACCAAAGTGATTCCAACGAACTTTCTGGAAATTGAACAAAGGAGGACGCTCATTGGGGAGGGAGAGTGGAGAAAGACGGACGGTAAGGAGAATTAGGAGGTAATCAGAATCCAAGGAAGAGAAAGAGAGGAAGGAGCAAAGAAAATGACAGGAGAGGAATGGTAGAAAAAATAGGGGTGTAAAGGTCATTGATGGTAGGGAGGTAAGAGCAGATGACCCAATCGAATACTGAGAGTGTGTAGTACCTCTTGTGTTCCAAAGAGGGTGATAGCAATTGATGTCCCCCCAGAATGAAGAAATTTCTGGAGTAACGGAGTACAGAAGGAGAAAAGGAGTTAGTTCTGCTATCCCCCGAAGAGCGAATAGGATATAGCGTGTGAGTCATCAGTTGAAAGAAAGCCAAACCAAGAGTGAGTGCGATCCGATCGTAGAGCCGAGTATCCAGGGATCCGCAGAGATTGGATTCCTACATACAGATAAGGTCGAAAGGAAAGAACGAAAAAAAGTGAAGGAGTTCAACCCTCGGCATGAAGATCTCCTTCATTGCATTGGAGAATCCTTAGCGAGTCACAAGAGGAAGAGGAAGCAGGGGGCGTGGAAGAAGAATCGGAAGTGGAGAAGGGGTTAGTGACTGGGCGGAATTGGGGTAGAAGATTTTTAAGCGAGGATGAGTAGGAAGAGGTGCATTGGCAGAGGGGTCGCTAGGTGGTTTGTTGGACATTGTGGAAGTGTTCGTGCTGTAAGGGCCGGGAGAAGATACAGTCGTGGAGGACGGGAGACCACCAGTCGAAGCCGAGATGCGGCAGGAAGGACAGATTCAGGAGTGAGAACTACAAAGGGAGTTGAACTCTAGATGCACCCATTTATAGCAGATACAGCATTGCACTGACCTGCCCATCGATGTCACATTGCTGGTGCACACAGAGTAGGGAAAGATGGGCAGGAATTGGATGAACGTTGCCGTTCATGAAAAGGAGAAGAAGAATGAGAAGGCAAGAGAGCAAAAGAAGAAAAGACAGACGACCGATTTTAGAGTGAGGGCATGCTGCTCTACTGCAGTCGTTCAGAGGGGCAGCACCGCAAAAAAAACCTTTGGTTCGGGGAGAACCTGGGGTATGACCAACGGCCGAGTCGTTTCAGCATCTTTCAGTTTACACGCTGTCAGGAAGCGACAGGTCTAGGCGAGTTGTTGCTTTCGTAACCACATAAGAACATGATGGCTTGCCCGGTCTTGTGAAATGCAATTGTGAACACAAGTTCAGATGTGGCAGTCGGTATGTAGGTAAACATTTTAATTCTGCAGGATCGTATACAGCCGCGTGTCTGCCGGAGAACTGCCAATGCGCTTCAAGCTCGTTAGCGGGCGATTTTCAATCTTCGCTACAACCAATTTGTCGGAAGCCGTTAATATCACGAAAAAGCGCTTGGTGTAAACAGATAATTTGCATACACACTAAAACTGTTAGACTAATCACTGTCTTTTTGGCTGAATAAGGCTGCTAAGAACTTGTTACAAGCTTCCTCCGCACAACCAGTGAATCACGTGACGCCTTTCATGTTGGCGCGTTTTAACTTCCAACGTGCTATCACACAAGCACTTCTATTGGTCATTAGCAACTACTTTGTTTACGTCCGAATTCTCGAGATGTAGAAATCTGTTCAATCTCGAATCTAACTTTTCCTTTTTGACGCTATACCACCATCGGTGAGAGAGTCACGAAAAGCTTCTAACACTACACCATTTTTCAACGTAAAGTTGACTTTAATCGCGAACCTCAACAATACATCCGAGAGGCTTTTCAATTAATTTGCGGGAGCAAGTAAAATTAAATTCCGAAAAGCGGGGGCAGTAGCTTTTCCTTTGCGCAGACACTGCCCACAATAAAATTTGATTAGTTAAAGAAATTTTTGGTTGACCTAAGTTCTGTATTTCCGTTAAAAAACCGGTTTCCGCCAAATGTATCTATTTTTTGCCCAATACTTCTATCAAAGGCTTGCACCAATCAACTGCTGCCTCAACGTGGTGCGGCCCCCGACCCCGTCGCGTTGGGTCGAAATGGCTGTTGGCTTCCCCGAGAATCGTAGATACTTTCGGCTCTTCCAGAACCAAGCGTTTTCTTGTTGTGCTGCTCTTGACAACATCGTAAAATGGCAGCATGCGCACACTCAGAAATCGGTCTGTCTGTCTTCTTTTGCTTCCTCGCCTCCTCATTCTTCTTCTGATAAGCGGCAACGTTCATCCAAATCCTGGTCCCATCTCCCCCTGTTTGATGAGCACCGGTAATGTGACTTGGAGGGAATGGTCAGTGCAATGCTGTACCTCCTCTAAATAGGTGTATCTAAGATACATTCTTGGAGTTTAACTCCATTGGCAACTCTCACTTCTGTCGATAGAACTGCGATTAACAATTTTTTATGCTTAAAAATCTTTGTCTTTTTTTCAATGCGTGTTTTTATAATTGTGGAAAAATTGCTGCATGATGGTTTCCCATTTCTAAAGAACCGACAGGCCACCTTGCGTTTACCTACGATGATGGTTGAGCTCCCACGTAAATGGTCCAAACCAGCAAACAAAGTAGGAAAATGTTTCAGACTACGACAAGAATCGATGTTCCCTCGCTACAGCAACCGTCTTTTCCTACTTTGCTAAAACCTTTGATCTCAAAACGAAACAACCCATTTCATGTAGACAAAAGAGTTAAGTGAGATTGTCACAGTAATCACATCGTTGTTTTTCTTTTAAAAGTGGGTGTGCACAGTACGTTTTTGTGCACTTTGTGCGGTTTCGTACGTTTTTTGCTTTCAAGCATTTTTGTGCAGAAATTTTCAAGTGCGATAGATGTTTTTTGGTATGGCGCAGTATACCTTGTTGTAGGAAAATGTGGTTTTGTGATGAATAAAAATCTTTCTGATTTTCTCCGCAAAAATATGTACGCTTATAGTAAGTAATTTTCAGACAAAATCGAATGTTTTCATACAAAATGTCTAAGAGCAGAAAACTTACGGAACCGGACAAAAATGTAGACTGCCTACGCAGTACAGCGACCTCATGTAATCACATCGTTTGTTTTCGACATTTGATATCCCTGGCTTGGACCATTTACATGGGAGCTCAACTACCTCCGAGGGTAAATACATGGTGAGCAGTCGGTTCTTCAGAAGCAAGAAACCACCATGCAGCCATTTTTCCAAATTATATTAATACACATTGAAAAAAAGACAATTGTCAAAGAAAGTTCTTTCAACAAACAAATATTCGGCAAAGGATCGAAATTTGATTTCGGCATTTTCAATTAATTGTTTTACTAGCTGATGACGTCGCAACTCATGACGGACGTCATACAGTAGGCAAGCTTTGCAAATTCGACAGATAACAGTTACAGTTGATAGACTTCCTACGAATTCAAGAACCCGGGGTTTATATTAAATGTGGTTGTAAAAAAAAGTTTTAGAACGTATTGTGTTTGTATTTTCTTTATAGCTTTGTATGACTGAGGATAACTAATAGCAACCAGAAACACGGCGCAATAGATTTTATTGCTAGCTCCAAGTGGTTACGATCGATAGAGAGCGTCTTATAAGCGAGAAACAAAACAACAAAGCGAGTGCTGAAGGTGCTAGACTTCCGAAGGAAGCAATGCTATTGAGAGATATTTACAAAGCCATACCTGGACGCGTTTTGTTCTTTTGGATTCATCAGCAGGGCTTGCGAAGGGCCAAGAGATCCCTTCAATAGCATTAACGTTAACTTTTATAAAAACAGACTAACACAAATCACAAGACTTACGTGCCGTTTAGTTTTGAACGAGGTCGTTTTGACGTACTGCTAGCCGCTCGACTATGGACTAAAACTGATATCCTTATGTAAAGCTGATCACACAAGCAGTGATTAGACATAAAAAGGTCTTCCAAAGGTTACAAACTAATGCGGTGCTTTAAGGCATGGCTGGCAGCACGTGGTGCATGGCAGCGAAACTCGGCGCGCGAGGAGGCCAGTTCCAAAGACTCGGGTTAGAATCCCACAGATGGGTTGCATTAACGCTTACGTTTAAGAATACAATGTACGCGTAACGTTAAAAGGGCGCTTAGCTGATCTTGTTGGGTCCTAAATGGCTTCACCGCGGCTTATATAATGCACGACGGCCAAGAGGTCAACCACTTCGTCTATTCCACTCCGAGCATAGCTACCGATTCTGACAACTAGCACACCGCACGGGTAATGACTAGTGCGCTACATAGCGCGACCCGATAGGCGACGTAACTAGCGCCAGATACCACTTAACAATCACAGGCGGAGATTTCCCCACACAGTTCTTTGGCAGGGTTTGCGCGATCACAGTGCTCGAGCTACTAACAGAGCCCCCGCACCACAGGAGCACACCGGAACGGGCGTTTCACCGAACAATGAACTTGTTAACGAGTTTACCTACATGTATATCCTCTCTCCCAAAACAGTACCAGTCTTGTTACTGTCGGATAACGTGATCACAAAAAACCTGCCCCACACTTCCAAAATGCGGGACCGAAGCCGAAGTTTGGTTGATCTTTAGTCGAAGCTAACTTTTTGAACGTTTCCAGGAAATGAAATCGCTCCGCAAGCAGCACGTCTCGGCGCTACAGTTGCTCCTGGTTTCTTCCCAAGAACACTTGCGCCATTTAGCGGATACTTTTTCTTCCAACAATACGAAATGACATTCCGCCAGAAGAAGCTTTGAAAGAATTCTGAGTTTGCTTCTACACAAGCTTCGTACGCACTTTGATGTGTCCCTACGGAGGATTAAACATCTAACAAACGACTTCGTGTTTCCATGGTTATTAGCTTATTTCGTAATCTGTTGCCGCGGTACATTGCAATATTTTATCCTCCTAAAATATTACATTTTTTGATGCATTGGCGATTAAATATATAGGTTGTTGTAAAAATGCTTCAGCAAGACGTGTTTGTATGCAGAAAACTAGACAAGAACCGATATTCATTAAAAATCTATCTTGCTTTTAAAAACGCCGAATTTAATTATTGCAGCACTCGAGTTGCAGACAATTGATTTCGAAATCAATGTAACGCTGCTAAGAGCGTTTTGCCGAATTGGCAAGCTATATTACTGAACGTGTGCAGTTCGAATTATGATCACATAAGATTCTATTGACCCTTTACCTCCTGAATAGTTTACCGTTTAGATCGATAGATATTTCTACGTCGACCATACTAATGAGCTGGTAGAAGCTTAATAGCTCTCATAAATCAGTAAGATTGTCTTGAAGCTGCTCACCCGTCATGTTGTTAGAGGTCGCTGTTTGCTTAACACTACCGACAATCTGCCTTGATAGTGTGGCTGCCTATTTGCATTCGCCACTGTCGAAAAATTGATCGTTGCTTTAATTTGTTGTTAACTACGATCTTCCCTGAAAAGGAAGCTTTGTTTAATGCACGTTTTAATTATACGACCCTTCATCTGTGAAGCCGCTCGCGATCTTGTATTACAGCAGACAACAAGAAACTGCACGAACTTTAAAAACCCAGTTTCACAAAATTTTCAAACTATTTGGCCTGGCATTTATTTTTTCATTTATGCGTATGAGCTCATGCTCGATTGGCATGTCTTTCGTTAGACTGTGCCACCATTACGGGTAGACTGCTTGGCCCCGCCACCTGTTTGCCGCATGAAGATGGAGGCACCCCGTTAAGGGCCTTGCCCAAGGACACAACAAGCAAGCTTGCCGGCTTTGTTTTCCACACTATTCCTATGTGCTGGGCGCCAAGCAGGAAAGTTGTAAATACCATTTTATAAAGTTTTTTGTATGACTCGACATGGGGAACAAGCCCCAAGTCTCCGACTGCGAAGCGGACGCTCTAACCACAACGCCATCGCACCGGTTTGGCCTGGCATGAACTCGTAGGTATAGCGATGATTTGTTTTAATGCGTTGTGTCACGTATTTGTTTGATATGGAAAAGCGGAAATGACGAACAATTTGTGGAAGCAAAAACGGAAGTGGTAGATAAAATGCATTTAAAAAAATCATTGTTATGCAATTCAAAAAACCATTTTTAAGCGCAGGCATTGTGCATAGGCTGTTTAGTATTTAGTAATTTTAGAAATTTTGTGAGGCAGTGATGTAAACGTAGAGCTTGAAGAGTCTGCTTGTCAATTGATAAACTTTGAATCAGTTTCTTTGTCAAGCCAAACTATTTAAAGTATTTCAAAAAAATGTTATTTTGGAGCTGTGTTCGCTGAAAAGAACAGTTGGTTAGGCGTTTACATCAAAGCTTTTATTTACGTCCAAAGAATTTCGTTGATGAAAAGTATGCATGTAAAATCATCTTTCAGCAAATTAGTAGTAGTAGTAATTCAATTTTTATCCGGAGTTGTTCCCTTGGCAGAGATGGCCGGATTGAGCCCATTCCCTCTGCAATTGCTTGCATTCCGTCTCTTCACTTTGCTCGATTTAGGGCATCCTCCTCGTTCAAACCGATCTCCTCTGCTCCTCCTCCACTTGCTACTTTCAGGTCTTTGGTCGTCCTCGCTTTGTCTTCCCACTCACTTCAAGATCCAAAGCAACCCTCAAAACACTATCGTCATCCCTCCTTAGCACATGTCCATACCATCTAACTTTATTCGTTGTTGCAAACCGGTCTATAGTTTCCTTCAACCCCAACATGTCCATCTGTTCTTCAGTCGTTTTTCTGTCAACAACTGTCTGACGGTACGTGGTTCTCACCATAGCTCTCTCCGTTCTCCTTAAAATTGCTTTTTCATTCTCTTTTATAAGAGATAATTGTTGCAAAAATAAGAGATGATAATTATCGCAGTTCTAAAAGTGATGTCTTCCCTTTTATGAAACATCCAAATATTTATTTAGACTGCAATAAAAGTGTTCTCCGGAGATGAAAAGTTGTTACCGAAAGAAATAGCCACAAAACTGACTTTTGTGAGTTATAGCGTCTGCACTCTATTCATCTTCCTGTGCATTTTGGATAAAATGGCAAACCCGCGGTCACTTTTTATACAAACGACTTTTTACACAAGGACTAATCTTTTAATGGTGCTATACTGCGCATGCTCAACCCGTTGGACCGAAATTGAAGTAGTAAAAAAGAAGAGCAGTAAAATTGCACGGAGAAAAGTTTGTTTAGATTGTAAACTTTTACGCATAATAAGTCATTTGCAAGGAGCGAGAATTGTACGCGAAGTCAGGAAAGTTTCTTGTAGCATCCATCTGCAGGTTTATTTGTCGCAAGGAGATACAAGTTTTACAGTAAAAACAGCAAATGTGTTTTTGAACAATACGATAGTTTTAATAGAACACTACCATATTTTTAACCTAAAATAGGAGGTCAACGTTTTTGAAATTGCAATTAGATCGCTTTTTCTTTTGTTTTAAAGCTTGTTTTTGGTCACTCAAACCTCTTTTTTGTTGTTAGCTCAACTTAAAGTATTAGAGGTCAACTATGCGAAATTATTTTATGCCCATTTTCTTCTGCGATTCTGCTTTTGCAACCACTTTGTCGTCTTTTATTTTAAAATATGCAATTAATTTCTAAATGGAGGACATTTAAACAGTTTTAAATGTCTTAGGGAACAATTATTTTCTCTTGAAATTGAAGAAATGTCTTTTAAAACGAAAGCATTTAACAGCCCTACAAGATAATATCCGACCGGAAACGTTAAGTTACCGCTTAAGGTCTGCGAGTCACAGACGTTTGAACGCCGTCATGCGTAAGCAACGTGTAGATGCTAGACAGCAAAAATAAATGTAGCTTTGACAAGAAAAAATATCGCAGCAAAAAGCATTATTCTAAGAGCCAATTAAAGATGATTCCAAAGAAAATTTTGGATATTGTCGTCAGCCAAGCTCAATGGACTGAGTACGAGACTTGTTGTGAAAAGACTATTATTTGAGCTGTCAGGACGAGTCGTTGCATGTAGCGAATGCAAGCGGTTGCATTCGTTGGGTCCGGACAGAACAGCTGTTTGCATTCAAGCCCACGTTTAGGGCTCAAGCTACAACTTTCGCCGATCTTAACGGCCGATACTGATGACTGCTAATCGAAGAATATGAGGTCATTTCGCACTCTTCCAAACTCACAGTTCCTCTTGAGTTCGATGAATTGAATAAGCTGTGATCACCTTTTACAAATAACCATGATAATAATAGCGACCATACGTCACTGACACATTCATTACCTAATCCATCAAAATGCAGCATACATAAAATTGATTTCATCGTAGATCCTTCCATATGATTCGATACATCCATTGAAAAATGCATCACAACAAGCTTTTGGCTATACAACTTTTATCTAAGCTGTATTGAATCACTTTAAACCGTGCTTACATATCTTAACAAATGCTTGTTCGCAGAGTTTGTCAGGAAAGAACGGGGGCGCCTGCAGAAATTTTTTGAGGGGATACGAAAATGACTTTTTGAAAATTTCACTGTTCCGTTGAAGTTCGTAATCCATGTTGTTTTCAAGCTCAATCAAGCTTCCAGGCAGTGCCTGGTGGCAGTGTTCATGTAAAATTGTGGTGAAACCTTTTCTTTCGGAGATCAATCTTTTCAAAGCTATATTTTTGTCAAATTAATTCTACCACTGTAAAGCAGGTGATTGTTTTTTGCTGCTACAAGCATGACTGAAAAGACATTTAACGTCTACCTAAGGAGGACCTGAGGGGATGCATATAAAATCTGCCCCTCCGTACGTCACTGATAAGGAAGTAGTTCTACTTAAGTACGCTTTCAAGCAACGAGCTACTAAGGTCAATAGACTAGTTTTATTTTTTAATTATTTCTACGTTTACTTAGGTAAATGAATTACCTGGAAAATAATGCTTTTGAGTAATAGTAACCTTTACTTGACTAGATATCAAAATCTGAATGTCTGTCAACTTGAAATGAGGCATGTTGGCGTTGAGAACAACTTTAAATTCTCACTTTCTGCCAATTCTTGGTTGAACTTTGCCATTTTTGGTTTTACTTTTAAAAACCAACCGTTGCTTTTATTCAGTGGCGTATTTGGAGGGAGAGTAAAGGATGATGGTCCTCCCAAACGGTATGAAAGAAGCAAAAAAAATGTGAAAAGACATAAGTCTTCATGTCTGTTTACACCAATAAGAGCAAAAAAAAATTTACATCTATTGAGAGACCAAATATGGCGAAATGCTTGTTTTCAAAATGTTGATTTCCATAAAATAGGTTTTTTTACAAAATGCTGCGGTCCCCATTCTAAAAATTTATTTTCAATTTATCCACTACTACTAACTGTGCGAGGTGCAGTCAGTTGTTACCTGTAATCCGTTTTGTTATAAATCTTTTGTTTTTGAAAAGTGATTGGCTTCAAAGGTAAGTTCAAATATTCGACTGCAGAGGTACTCAAAGTGCAGCCCGCGACTAAATCTCGTGAAAATTGTCTGCAACAAAATTCAAGATAAAAACAATGATTTTGCTCTTTTAGATATGGTAACCGTCACTCAGGAAGTTAAAGCCCCCTAAGTAGCCCTTTTGCCGTTCGTGAAGACTTCATATTGGGAAAATGCGGCCCGAATCATTAAAACTTTGGACACCCCTGTTCTACAGTGTTAGAGTTTTTTCAGTGTGTTTCATCTTCCCACCATAGGCGTAGAGGTATTTATTTTATCGGGGGGGGGGGGGAGGTGGCGGAAATATTTTGCTCTGAAGATCAAAAAAGATTTTGCTTTGACATTGACCTGTTTGCATTCCAAATAGAAAGTGAAAACATTTTTTTTTTGAGATAGCCATTTTTAAAGTTTTGTATTAACTTAGCTTTGCATTCCAATTTAAAGGTGAAGACCTGTTTTGGAAGTCAGTATTTTAAAATTGTTGAAAAACGTCCTTCAAAAACATATGTTTTTGAGGCAAATCTCCAACAACAATTGCCCTTAAAATCAGATTTGCCCTAAATTTTTTTTTAAATCGGGGAGGCTTTCGTCCTCTCACTACCCGCCTCTTACGTCTATGCCTTCCGCACAAAATATTGGTTAGTTCACGAAACTTAGAGGGTAAAGCATCAACTGTCTTCGCAAAACAATTTATGAAATATTCCCTTTAAGCTGATTTGTTAGTGTCTTTATAACATTAATCTCGATAGTGTTTTGCTTTGTGATTGGGCGAGGCTGGCACAGCCAGCTGATTTGATATTCTTAACCTCGTCATTATTAATGGGGGCATCCGCTATTGCAATATCTTAACTGTAAATGCTTCATTTCGAGTTAGTTTGCTCTTTGCATGGCGGCGTTTATGCCAGGGCCAAGGAAAATGCACGCAGTTAGTTTATATTACTTCGCCTACAGTAACGAAAAGTGGTAAGTAGCAATCCTAATATTTGATGACTGAAAACGGACTGTCAGGTCATCATCTTAAATGACATCTCAATGCTTGCCAATATATAGTGAGAACAGCAGCAGGCAGCAAAATTATCTGCTATTATTTTAAGAGCCCATTATTTACAATTGCAAGGATATCGGTAGAAAACACTAATCCTCATTTAACAGCAAGGAGGCCTGGATTGGGGGCAAATTTAAATGTAGCCTAATAAAATCCTAAGTTTAGGAAAAAATCAAGATTAGACAATAATAGCGCCAATTTGTGACACTGGATTAGGAGGAAATGTTTTTGTTTGAAAAGAGATTACTAGGCGTCTATTAGAATATGTTACATGACTTAGGGGAAAGGCATGGCCCCTTTTCTTGCTATGGCCGAATTAAAGCAAAACAGCGCAGGAAAAGATCTTAATGTTACAAATATAAATATAAAAGCGGTGCCACCAAATTGTCAAATAGGCCTACCACTACATAGCTCATTTCTTTATGATTCAAAACGACCATCATTTGGGAAACACCACAACTGCGATTATGTTTCACCCCCCCCTCCTTACACTTTTAAAAATTGCGAATGGTAGTTTGTGACATCGTTCTTTCTTTTTGAATACTTCCAGTCTTGATTAATAGATCAAACACGATCACCATTACATGTACAGGAGCTATGGCTTACATTTACTAAAATATTTTGTTGTTGCTCTCATAAATGTTTGTACGGTGAAGCTTGCGCAGCTGCAACAATTGATACGTTTTAAATCGGCAAGGGTGATAGTATGCCCTGCCGGGGTAAAATCGCACCATACTTGGGAGAAACATTTTTTCTGTCTTGCTTCGTAATAGCTTTATAGAGCTAACGGAATCCAACCTGAAAAATTGAAAAAACCAAGGGCTCTTTTGACTTTTATGAGCATATCAAAGCAAGGAAAAACGAATATAAATCATAATGCGTAGCCAGCAGGGACTAGAGAGTTTGTGGGGAAATCAAAATTAACAACGTCACTGTGTCAAATTGCACCGCATGGAATACATCATTGGTATTTTGCTTTATAAGAGCTTTATAGAGGTACTGGGATCAAACCAAACATTTGAGGAAAAGCAAGGACACTTTAAACTCCCTACGGTACGTCAAGTCTGGAGAAAAAAATCTTACATAATGCGTAGTCAGCGAGAACTTGAGAAAGTTCAAGGGGAAATCAAAAGAAAACAGCCTCACTGTGTCAAATCGTATGGGGCGCCATTTGTTCACCGCTGATTACACATGTTTTAGGACAACATTTATGACTAAATCAAATGCATTTGTTTAAATGCACAAATACATTTAACATTTGTTTAAATGTTTTTAACATTTGTTTAAATGTACAAATACATTTAACATTTGTTTAAATGTTTTCAACATTTGTTTAAATGCACAAATACATATGTCACTCAACCGTATCATTCACATATGTCACTCAACCGTATAGTATCGTTCTTTAAAGGGAATGTACTGCGAATAACGCTTTTCCGATAAATTTGGTCATTGGACCATCACGCGATAGGTTTGCGACAGACTCGTTTGAAATGGGCGACAGGCGCGACATAGTTAATAAGAAATATTGACCCAACCAAATCCAGAGAAATTTAAAATCCCTAATTATTTACTTAGAAGAATATTTATGTTGTCGAATTTAGCCAAGAGTTTACATAATAATATATCATCAGCAGAGGAAAAGTTTGGCGAATGATAAATCGCTCAAAGATGTTGTAACTTATATTCATAAAAAGACTGCGAGTTTAGCACTTATAGTTACATTGCATGTAGCATGGCCGAAACGAGTCGGCATTTACAGTAAATTGATTAAGCAAGATAATAAAGAAAATATAAATCATAGGATAGAAAATTAAAAAGGTTTTTTAATGTTTTATCCTATGATTAGGGTGGCCATACGTCCCGTTTTAGGCGGGACAGTCCCGCTTTTTCAGGCCTGTCCCAGTTAGATTATCGAATGTCTGGTGTTTTCGCTCAGTCATGCAGCACAGCTTGACCTAGGATATGCCAAAGTTAGCCGTGATAAACTAGGGCATGTTGGCAGCGAACCCTACCTGAATGATGATTCCGGCCGAAAATGACAACAAACGGGCAGCGAAATAGGTGGTGACCTTTTTTTTTTGGAGATCCACCCCACCGTAGGCGCGACCGCGGTCTTGAGCGTCCCGATTTTGATCTAGAGTCTATAGTAAGCCCAACTATTTCGCTTCGTGAAAGGCGGCCATCCACTGTCCCGTTGTTTGCTCATGCAAAAACGGGACGCTCAATTGGAGGTCTGTCCCGCCTAAATCGAAACGTATGGCCACCCTACCTAGTCAAAATAGCAGTCTGCAATAAGCGTCCCGGGTTTTGCATTTCGAAAAATGGCCAGCCTACCTATGATGTATATATATACATGTATAGTCTTTCATAAGTATCATTATTTTCTGCAAGAAACTGGCAGACTGAGTTCATTGACTAACAGCATAAATCTATACAGCCTATGTTGCACTTTTGCTTCCAGCAGTCACCCTATATCCTATCCAGCAGACATCTTGTAGTAAGAGACTCGGACTTTTGCGGTTGGGGGTTTAATTTGCTGCAGACCACATGTTTCAAGAATTTTAACTATGTCGCGCCTGTTGCCCATTTCAAACGAGTCTGTCGCAAACCTATCGCGTGATGGTCCAATGACTAAATCTATCGGAAAAGCGTTATTCGCAGTACATTCCCTTTAAAGAACGATACGATACGGTTGAGTGACATATGTGAATGATACGGTTGAGTGACATATGTATTTGTGCATTTAAACAAATGTTGAAAACATTTAAACAAATGTTAAATGTATTTGTACATTTAAACAAATGTTAAAAACATTTAAACAAATGTTAAATGTATTTGTGCATTTAAACAAATGCATTTGATTTAGTCATAAATGTTGTCCTAAAACATGTGTAATCAGCGGTGAACAAATGGCGCCCCATAAAATCGCACCACACGAAAGACGATGTTGCTTTAGAATAGCTTAATATCAGAAATGTATTTCCTACTTCCAAATTACGGGAAACGAAAGGCTCCCTTGAGTTCGAGTCAGCAATGAACAGAGCACATAGACCTAAAGCATAGCCAGGTGAAATGAGCCATTCCACAAGGAAAAGCAGCTCAAAAAGTCAGGAAAATCTTATGTGCAGAAAACATATAAACTTTTGATAACTCTTCGCACAAGGTCTTGATAGGTAAAGCCGGCTTGGCCGGATGAACCGACATTCTCAATCCCGAGGTTACTGATGGGTGGGCTTCGGGTGACGCCGTCGTATATATTATAAAGCAAAGATTTTTTTATGCTGGTATGCTGCGTGTTAAGGTATTTATGTCTATACTCTTACAGCAGCGTGGTCCAACTGCTGGCCTGCGGGCCAACTTTGGCCCGCGAATAATCACCGTGATTACGATAATAGAAAAATTTGCTCAAAAATGATCACCAGCATCATTTATTCATTATGATTACGATAAGGTTGCCATGCAAACCGAAAATTTCGGACATGTCCGGAAACAATATGGCTGTCCGAAAATTTGCTCATATGTAGATGATGACCTTTTTTTTTTGGAGAACACCTTTATGTGGGATAACACATTCCTACTTTAAACCGTGGCCTGCGGAATAAATTTTTAGTTTCTGATGGCCCGCTAAAAAATTAAGTTGGACCATACTGCTCTACAGCATCGTAATAAAATCCAAAGTTTAAGAAAATTTTAAGCAACGTAAAACCATTACAATAACAATTTGTAAAACTGAATATAGAGAGAACAATAGCCGCTTTTGTCGCTATGCCGGAAACAAGACCAATAGCGAAGCCAAATTAGGAACTTAATACCATAAATACAAATAGGAAAGGGGCAGCACCACATCGCAAAACAGACTTACCATTAAATAGTTTTTTTCTGTAATTGTAAAAGCAACCATTATATTGCCGCTACCGTCACTTTTGATTACGTACAATTCCTGCTCCCTCACAAGTATTAACAATAATTTGTGGCAAGATTCTTTGTGAGCATTGCCAGTCATAATCAAGAGAATATGATGATCACAATTTCGTGTACAAGAATTGTGAAAGTGCATAAAATTGGTTAACTTTTCGCCACTGCTGACACAAGAGCCGGATGGGTGAAGCCGGCGCAGCCGGTTGAACCGAAATACTAAACCCGACATTACTGATGAGGGTCCCTGCTGGGCGACACCGGCAAAGCCGGCTAGTATACTAATAATATCAAATAGTTCGCCAGCACCCAGGAAGTAGCTCGCGTTTCTAAAAGGTTGGCGACCTCTACCATAGAGAAAGGGGGGTCTACCAAAACGTAATACCGTATAATGATAATAAAGTTTTAAGGAAAAGGACTTGTTTCATTTTCTCATTAATTAGCCGGTAATAATTGCTTCAAATAATTTGGTTTCTGTAGCGTTAATGTGTTTACTAATATCAAGCTATATCTAAATGATTTTCGAGCGTTTGATGTCATGAGAAGAAAGTAAAGAGGCTGAAACGATGACCACCTACAAACCGATCTTTTTAATGCACCGGTTCTTAAAGTTTTTTTGATGTAGGCATTTGAAAAACTAGCTAGCCTTGCCACCCTGCAGACGGTATCCCGCAACGATTTGGTTCGCCTTTATGCAAGATGATCGTAACCCAAAATCTAAATAACTGTCGTTATACTTCCGAGTCTAAAGTCTGTCATATTCAATTTTAAAATTACGCTGTTCGGAGGTTGTAGCCCATTTTTCTTATTTATCCATTTTACAGATGACAATCGCAGTTTTCATTTGTTTTGTACCAATCAAAGTTAAAATGGTACACATTAATTCTTAAGTAGCAATTCAGTAATTACTACAGTTTATTAACAGCACTTTTGCACAAATGCAATTGATTGTGCGTTATAGAAAAAAAACGTAGAGGAGCTTTTTTGGCCGCAGAAAAGCGAGATATTTTGGCGCTAAACCAAATTGTCGTGGGACGCATTTAAAAAATTAAAACTAAGCACCAGCGTGTCGCGATGCACTGTTTGAGAAGACTTGCATAAATGCAGATATTCCTAACTGGGGCATCGTTTGGAGAAAGTAAGTGCGTCGCCAGTTTTCATCGTTGATGACTGTTTTTGAAATCAACCAGCGTTGAGAGTCTTTTGATTTTATCATCGACTTGACGACCACTGTTTTTTGTAGGTCAACTTACGTAGACGGCTTCTTTCCCTACTTTCAATTAGATGATCTTTTTAAGAGCCTTTATTTGAGGTCAAGTTATGGAGTTCATCATTACACTTTGAAGATAGAATTTGTGCGCCAGCAATTTATATTAGTTGGGAAACGCTGCCTTAACCCTATTCGGCCCAAGCGGGGCAATAATTGCCCGAGCAATTTCCTCCTAAGTACAGTTTTGTTCACAATGACCCCACAATATCAAGATTTCATGACTTTTCCTGAAAATAATTCAATTTGTTTTTGACAAAATCTGAGTTGACTGTTGGTTGTAGATTGAAAGTTATTAGCAAATTTATGCACATGACTGCTAAAATATGCACACATATAGCTGAAAGATAAAAGAGATAGTAACCTCACTCTGCGCTCGTCGTAGCAGCCTGAGAGCGAAGCGGGCAAGTCGTAAACAAGAGGTAACAAAAGTTCACGAAAAACTACGTAGGATCAATTGCCATATATATGATGTACATTCCCTAGAGAAAGCAACTTATTGCCTGGCTGTGACTTGAGAAAATAAAGGAAACGCGTTTTTTGCCAACAGACGACGCATTTGTTCTTGAATTGTATTATCGCAAGCAAAGTGACTGTTGGTGAGTGATGAGCAATATCACTTTTCCATCGCATTGCCAACTTTAGAGTAAATCTTTGTCATACATAATTGTAATTCCATAACACGTGTTGTTACGGGTTCTGTTTCTACCGCGCAGCTAGACAGATATAAAAGTATGGTTATTTTTTTGTAGTTTTCGGGAAAAAGGTCACGCAGTAACGAATTGTCAAATATTCGGAAAATCGTTCTGTGCGATGCTTTAATAAATAAATGCCCTCGTGTAAATATATACAGCAGCGGTTCTCAAACTGGGCGCCGCGAAAGCATTCGAAAGTTGCTGCATTTGTCGCTGTCAAGTCCGCTCTGTACCTCGAAATTCTACAATGAAAAAATACAATCCGGAAGAGTTGCTCACAAACAGATTACGTAGCACGTCACAATGCAATATATTGTGTAACAATTGCCCATTCAATTTCATTAACCTGAGTGAAGTAAAAATTTGGCGAACATTTTTGTCTACCTTTGAGAAGATAATTCAGAAAGATAGCGCTTTTCTGCGTATTCTATTTGATTATGGAAAATTGTAATTTCATTCTATTCTCAATTCTTGCCCGGATGTTGGTGTTAAAAGCTTTCCATTTTAATTAAAATTAATTAAGCTTTCCATTTTGATTAAAATTCCATTTTAATATTATTATGTATTAAAAGCTTTCCATTTTAATTAAAATTCCATTTTCATAATATTATTATGTATCAATAGTTTTCACTGCATTAAAAGCTTTCCATTTTGAAATAGTTTTCTTTTCCACTAAGGATTTGTCGAATCAGCGCTCATGTTGCTAAGATTGGTTGAATTTTCTTTATAATGTTTATGGATTTCGAAATTCACCTTGGAACTACCTGGATGAGAAAAGAACTGCCTGGCTCAAGCTTGCGTAAAATTATCTGTTTGCTTTCACTGTCCGTGTCGCCTGCCTAGATAGGGCTATTTCCTTGACAAAAGGACAGAGTGGGACACTAGCAGCCTAACTGCTGTTTGGTGACCTCCGCTGTAATGTACTGTTAGTGGATCATATACCGTATTATAAGAAAAGGCGATATATTCGCTGCTTTCTTTACAAAAAACTACAGTGCGTGGTTAGCAGTAGCTTGTTAGCGGCTTAATAATGGCAGTGCGAAAGTTGTAAACAACTTATTACAATTTTACAGCTTGTTAATATTTTTTATAGCAACCATACGATTGTGGAAAATAACACTATCCGTAGTAACAAGCATCCGCAATGTGTTATTTGTTGGAAAGTTTTTGCTGCGAAATGTATGCTACCTGGTAACCTAAAACGCCACTTAACAACAAACCACAACAATTTATCTGGAAAACCACGCCAATTATTCGCTCGATAGGCTACTAGAAATGAATAAGCAGTCGGCCTTATTTTCAAATTTTTTGCACACACCTGCCAAGGCACAGCTTGCGTCTTTTAAAGTTGCGTACAGAATCGCGAAACGTAAAAAACCGCATACTATTGCGGAAGAACTCGTGCTTCCTGCTGCTCTTGACTTAATCCCGACAATGATTGGAGAATCAGCTCAAAAACTAAAAGCTGTTCTACTCTCAAGCAATATCATTTGTTGGAAGATCGATAAAGTTTCGGATATTAGTGATCAGCTGGTAGAAAAAATGCGTGGAAATGAGTTCAGCTTACCATTAGATGAGGCAACAACCAGTACCAGTGATAAAAATGCTTATTTGACTTGTAAGCTTTTGTAAGCCCATTTCACTCTTTTGTAAGCCCATTTTAACAAATTGCAAAGCACATGAATTGTTTGCAGTACTCAACAATTTTTTTCTGAAAAATAACTTCGAGTGGAAATACTGCGTTGGTTTATGCACTGATGGAGCTCGAGCTATGTCTGGTCGTTTTGGCTGCGAACGTTAGTGCAGGGCATTGCCGTCAAATGACTTACGGCAAAATTAATGGAAGTCATTTTCTACTCTAAACTGCATTATAAAGTATAACGACGACTTTGGCTTGGAACCCACACGCGTAGTGGTCTTTCCGAATATTATATTTCCTCACTGTCGACAAATCAGTGGGGACAAATTCAAGCTGATAACTGGAAGTAAAGCCTTTTGTCTCAAATTTGTAGTTATATCGTTGCTTGTTCTGGCTCATTGCACTGGCACTTTGGGGCGTTTAGCCATTGCATCCGACTAATATATAAGTCAGCTACAACTTTTGATACTATTGCGTGTTTATTGGAAGTGTTCACAGCACCGGTAACTTTTTCAGCATTATTTGCTATTCGCATTGACAAAAAACAACAGTAGTTCCTATCGAGATGTCTGCAATAAAATGGTTATTTGGTTGAGGGGATTGCAATTACAAATGTGTACACAGAAGTTTAATTCCTGCAGAAAAGTCATATTTAAAGCAGTTACTATAGTTTACTCATAATTTCTGTAGTGAAGAAAGTTAGTATTGGTCTAATCATCAAACAAAGTAAATTATTTTGTCTCCAACCTCAATCTTGTTTTACTTTGTTGTATTCATTAAATAAATGCAAACACTATAAAGAAGGATTATTCACCCATGACCTTAGTGCAGTTGGCCTTATTATTATGCAAAGCCTATGTAATACACATCGTAATAGAAGCTGTGAAATCTACATCATACTCATTGTAATATAGAAACGGTTTCATAAACTATATCTTAATGATATCAGCCAGGGGGTAGAGGCAAATGTAGGCAGGCGAACAATAACTCGAAAGGAATTTTGAAATAGCTGAGCACACCAGTTTCATGTTGTTGACTTCAAACAAGCGAGGGAATTTTCTCGCCTTTTGTGATGTTATGTAAATTGCGTCAAATCCGTTTCTTGACAACAAAACGCTTTTGTGTGAAAAAGACATTAAACTTAGTTCTAAAAAATTGGTACTGCCAGGGTCGAAATTTGAACTTTCGTAGCTGTTATACCAGCAAATGATGTTAAAGATGCTTACTAAAATGTTATAATTTGTTTAGCGGCGATCTATTCTTGGACTTCACTATGGGGCGCCATTTGTTCACCGCTGATTACACATGTTTTAGGACAACATTTATGACTAAATCAAATGCATTTGTTTAAATGCACAAATACATTTAACATTTGTTTAAATGTTTATAACATTTGTTTAAATGTTAACATTTGTTTAAATGTTTTTAACATTTGTTTAAATGTTAACATTTGTTTAAATGTTTTTAACATTTGTTTAAATGTACAAATACATATGTCACTCAACCGTATCATTCACATATGTCACTCAACCGTATCGTATCGTTCTTTAAAGGGAATGTACTGCGAATAACGCTTTTCCGATAGATTTGGTCATTGGACCATCACGTGATAGGTTTGCGACAGACTCGTTTGAAATGGGCGACAGGCGCGACATAGTTAAAATTCTTGAAATGGGCGAGGAAAAGCAGAGGAAAAGTTTGGCGAATGATAAATCGCTCAAAGATGTAACTTATATTCATAAAAAGACTGCGAGTTTAGCACTTATAGTTACATTGCATGTAGCATGGCCGAAACGAGTCGGCATTTACAGTAAATTGATTAAGCAAGATAATAAAGAAAATATACATCATAGGATAGAAAATTAAAAAGGTTTTTTAATGTTTTATCCTATGATTAGGGTGGCCATACGTCCCGTTTTAGACGGAACAGTCCCGCTTTTTCAGGCCTGTCCCAGTTAAATTATGGAATGTCTGGTGTTTTCGCTCAGTCATGCAGCACAGCTTGACCTAGAGTATGCCAAAGTTAGCCGTGATAAACTAGGGCATGTTGGCAGCGAACCCTACCTGAATGATGATTCCGGCCGAAAATGACAACAAACGAGCAGAGAAATAGGTGGTGACCTTTTTTTTTTGGAGATCCACCCCACCGTAGGCGCGACCGCAGTCTTGAGCGTCCCGATTTTGATCTAGAGTCTATAGTAAGCCCAACTATTTGGCTTCGTGAAAGGCGGCCATCCACTGTCCCGTTATTTGCTCATGCAAAAACGGGACGCTCAATTGGAGGTCTGTCTCGCCTAAATCGGAACGTATGGCCACCCTACCTAGTCATAATAGCAGTCTGCAATAAGCGTCCCGGTTTTGCATTTCGAAAAATGGCCAGCCTACCTATGATGTATATATATACATACATAGTCTTTCATAAGTATCATTATTTTCTGCAAGAAACTGGCAGACTGAGTTCATTGACTAACAGCATAAATTTATACAGCCTATGTTGCACTTTTGCTTCCAGCAGTCATCCTATATGCTATCCAGCAGACATCTTGTAGTAAGAGACTCGGACTTTTGCGGTTGGGGGTTTAATTTGCTGCAGACCACATGTTTCGAGAATTTTAACTATGTCGCGCCTGTCGCCCATTTCAAACGAGTCTGTCGCAAACCTATCACGTGATGGTCCAATGACCAAATCTATCGGAAAAGCGTTATTCGCAGTACATTCCCTTTAAAGAACGATACGATACGGTTGAGTGACATATGTGAATGATACGGTTGAGTGACATATGTATTTGTACATTTAAACAAATGTTAAAAACATTTAAACAAATGTTAAAAACATTTAAACAAATGTTATAAACATTTAAACAAATGTTAAATGTATTTGTGCATTTAAACAAATGCATTTGATTTAGTCATAAATGTTGTCCTAAAACATGTGTAATCAGCAGTGAACAAATGGCGCCCCATATTTCACAGGTTACAAGAGTTCGCTGACATTACGTGATCAGCCAAGCGCAACTGGCCTAAAGTAGTCAATTTGTCTTGCTGTCAGGAGTGGAGAAGTGAATGAGAAATATTTGTTTCTTTTAAATGAGAACCAACGGCAACTATCAAAATTTGACTTGCCTTCAGATTAATTGTTTTCTCTTCTACAAGCAATAATTTCAGAAACATGTTAAACACAAATACAAAATAACATGAAATCTTCTTCCGTTTGCAGGTTCAATCGTTTTTCTACGTGATGTAGTTCAAAAGATATAATGCTTTAAACTTTCTGGGCAAAAACTACCCCACGTTGGACCTAGCACGACGCAAATCTCTTGGGCCGAATAGGGTTAATGTATAAAAACAACTTAACACAAAGTCTTTACACAATTCATTTTTTTATCAAGGCATACAGTAGGCTTTCTCAAGTAAAAACTAACAGAAGAAATTTGGTTATTGTTTTGATGTTTATGTCTTGTTTTCACCCTAAATGTTGCAAAGATTTTGGAGGTAGCCGTTATTTAAATGATCAAAACGTTAAGAAAAACTAAGCTCTCTCCATTGTAAAGTTAAAATTTAGTAATGGATCGATGTACTATGGGCAAATGGATAAAACTTTAACCATAAGCTTAGTGTAAAAAGTTTATTGATCTAGCAAAATACCAGACGAGTAAACGTTTCAATTCTTTTGCCGGAAACAATTTTCCGGAAGTGATTCAATAAGAAGGCTAAAAGTTTTACCACGCATTCACTTGGTACCACTGTTTTAATTTAATTCATTACTACCAGCAGCGGGGGCTGCTTGCAGTGCATTACTAACAACCTACAATCTCTTACAAATGACGCAGTTCCTTTTGTGCGATCATCACATGTTGGTTTTGCCGCGCATTTGATAGCAATGTATGTTGCAAGGTGATTGGTCATTTCTGACAAAGCAGCTGTGAAGAAGATGTTAGAAAAGCAAGAAGCTTATCTGGCCAGACGTTGCCAACCATTAAAGCGCACTAATCGCTGCGATGTTATGCTTTGTTGTTAAACAATAGTTGGTAAAACTGTGGTAAAAAGTTAATGTAAAGAAAAAGTGAAATTGCTTTGATTAAAGACTTTTGAAAGCAACGCGAGCCTCTTGTTCTTTAGGTTGTTTCTGCTTTATTTGCAAGTAAGCCAGGGCCTCTATGAGGCTACATCGTTGGTGTTGGCGCTACTCCAAGTCGTGAATCGTAAATTAAATACAGCGCCGTATGAAGCAGTTCAGAATGAAGTCAGTTCTGGAACCACAAAAAGTTAAAGCAAATATTAATTTTTTAAGACTTGGAATGTGAGCTACCGCCGAAATTAAGTGAAAGTGTTTACCAGGTTGTGGCCTAATTCTCAACTCAGCGCAGTCGTTCACAAGTAGAATGCCTCTGCATTCCTCTTTGAAAATTTTACACCGACTTTTTCATAACACGTTTTTCGTCAAACAGTATGAGGTTTAAGTTTCGGGGTGGGGGTTCGTGGTTCAGAGGGGAAGACGCTGACTGGCAATCGCGAGGTTATATTTCTTCGATGTTTTTGTGGTGGCAGCGCCGTTGTGTGGTTGGAATATCGCTCACGAATATTCCCTGTTCGGCTGCAGTGGTTGCATCCACTGCACGGGGGTATTAGTCACCCCAAAGCAGGCCTAAACACCAGGATAAACGTAAGGTTTTCTCATTATCAGAGAATGAACGCAAATGGTGCATTTAAATAAAAGGGGATACAAGTATTTACAAGAAAAAAACAATTTAAAAAAAGCAAAGTTTTTGCACAGTTCTTTGGTGTTGGACCCATTCTTAAGAGGTGTTGAGCCCCCTCAGCACGGCTTGCATTTGTATGGACAAAGATTTGCATGCCTAAGCATCAGCTTCGTGATATGAAAGATCCGATTTCCTGTTCTATGAGCAAGCGCAGAGGTGGGCTACATGGTTTTGTCGTTAAATTCCCGTGACGACAAAGACCGTACGGCTCTTGCAATCCAAATGTCACGAGTTAGATATCCACACGGGCTTGTTTATCGTGCTCTTTAAGATACTTTACGGTAGCTTCTCTGTTAAGTTGCAATGTTTGTGATGCAAATACATTTTGCCAGCAGCATACTGCTGGGACTCTGATGTGGGTCTGAACGCAACGATGGTCAGCCTACAACTGTAAAGGTTTTTACGTGACCAGGCTATTCAGATAAGAATAGTTATGATGATGACATTAATTTGATTCGTTCATGGCTTCGTACGTATGATATTAATAGTTTGAAACACCAGGTGAAATAAAATGATATCACCATGTTAGTTTAAAAGGTGTAAAATAAATCTCCTGATAGATCTGTCAAATTGTAAATCGATTGTGTGACTCATCGGAGAAAGAAAGATCTTTGGTGTCAGACTCCCAACTTTTTAATTAAAATTTTACGTTTATAGATTGTGATAAAGCGTTTTTTTACGAATTTCGTTTGAAAAGTGAACTCGGTTTGAATGTCTGTCTAGTAGGCATTGTCTGTACGAAACAATAACCAAATCAGAAAAGGTCAAATAAGGGAGAAACCGTAGTCCAGCATGTACTTCACGTAGTTGTATTTTTGGACAGCATTGAACGACATGCATCCTACCTGCTTGCATTGTTTATTGTACGATTGCTTTGTGTTGACGTATTGATAGTTCAAACGACTGGGGCTGCTATACTAAAACAATAATGCTATTGGAAAGTGTTTTAACTTTAAGCTGTTTATGAGCATTTTGCAGCTACTTTAAAACACGCCGTCACGCTGCTAACAGTTCATGCAACTTCGCAGTGGACATGAACACGGTTTCTTTGCGTGACGAAAAGTTAAGTCATAATTGAAAAATCACGTTGTTATTTACCAAGGCTACTGCCATTTGTTTCGAGACACTTGTCGCTTAGGGTGCCCCAGTTCGCCACTGGTTCATCTCGAAAATATTTCGTATCAAATTCCCGACATATTATTCCCAGGAAGACGTTTGATTGTAACCGTTACACCACCAATAACTTTTAATTTAAGATTTATCTGTTTGAAAAAATCCTTTGGGAAATTTTTCTTGTATTCTTTGATCAGCAATTTGCTTTGCACTGTTGCTTGATCCTCGTGAGGGTTTGAGTTAATTAATGTGGAAGAAAAAAATGCTTGTTTCGCGTTTAAAAAGAAAGTGCTGTTTTAGTTGGACGGTATAAAATGCGAATAGAGGCAAAGAATAACAAAATATGGGCAGCAAATTAAAATTTGAGTTTGGGTAGAGAGTCAGATGGTTCCGCTTGACCCCATTTAGAAGCATATGAATTGAAGCTCTTCAAATATTTAGCTAAAATAACGTGTTATGTTTTCACGCTAAGCTGAACTGCAACGCCACAGATCAAGTTTGCCGAACTGATTTTTCTTTGTAGTGTGCAACATCACGAAGTTGCGCGTCAAAACTAAATCAGTACATTACAAGTATGTTCTAACTATGAACGCAATACTCCGTTTAAACAACCTCGCTTTCATTTTAGGTTCCTGCCAGTTTAACCGCAACTTGATCTTTGACCTTATATGGTACGCGTGTGCGATAAGTGCAATAAATATATGAAGCTTCTAGTTAGCGGCTAGGCTTATTGTTGCCGGCCAAGTGTTTTGCGAATAAAACTTTCCACAGCATATTTTTGTATATGTTTATTGAGTTAAGTTGAAGGTTAATTTGTCATCAAGAACATTGAAAGTTGGAATACAAGTAATACGGGCATTTTGTCCGAGATATAAGCAATGCTAAAGGATAGAGTTTATAAAAGTGTTTAGAATTGTAGCTGACCAATGTAGCGTTTCAGACCAAGTTTTTGAACTAAGTTTGATCTCTGTTTTGAATTGAGAATTATTTTAAAGAAACAAAGATGCAAATTGTTATCCTACAATCTCAGGAAAAGCGACTTGTGTTCATGCCTCATCCGGGGTTGCAATAGCGCTGCGCAGTATGTTACCGAGGGTGCAACAACCCAAAACCTACCTCGGCATTGAAGCAGCAGCTCTTTGCGTGCTATGACCTTTTGTCCCTGCGAGTTGCGGTTTAGTTCAGCGAGCTTTCATTTTTTGAATAAATCGGAAGACCGAAGCAGTCTGCGTGTGATCAACAGCAATCTGTTAGTGATGAAGTTCGAATGAGTTCGAAGGGAACTCAAGCTTCTATAAATCATTGCTTGCGTCGTGGTCGCAATAAATAATGAATAGAGGTATCTGCAACCATTGCAATTTATCAATAAGCTTTCTATCGCCAATGCAAGGTGTCGCAATATTGGTCATTCAATGCAAATGCTCACGTGCAAGCTAGTCATGGGTTTTAATGACTTCTGAGTGAGAAGCATCAGAGAGGGGATGGCGTCCATCAAAGAAAACTTTCAATATATTTTCGTGCTTTTTGATAACTAGCCAGCTCTGCCGGAGTCCCCTGCGGGCCCCCATCAGTAGTGACGAGATTAACAATATCGGTGTAGCTGGCAACGCCTGCTTCATTCCATGAGTAGTTGTGAAAACAATAGTAAAAGGTATAGGATTTTTCACATAGCCAGATATCGTTCCGAAGCAAAACTATCTTTTTTTGAAACGCAATCGATTTAAATTACATTGTGGGGGTTGCGCATAGCATTACATGTCTCCTTTAAGTATCTCGATTTCCTGCCAACGTCTTATTTACCCTGTTTTCATCATAGGCGTCCCTAAACTTAACAAAATTCTACCCGTTAAATTCAACTTGTCTTGAAAGCATATAAAATTTGTGCAAAAGCGCCAAGATGATTGATATTTTCAGGGTTAAGCAGTTAAACATCAGGAGCGCTAGTTAGAATTTTTTCGTAGCTATAGGCGTATTTGTATGAGTTAAACCAGTGGTTGCACGCTTGTTGCTTGGATCTGGTACAAACGCAGCCAGACAAAAATAAACTGACCCCAAATGAAGCATTTACAGTAAACTAATCATTAGCCCTCAGGAATCGGAGTCACATATTGCTGGAAATAAATTTTCTAAGCTTTCAAACAACGCTAATTGTTGGTACCTCATCATAAACTTAATATATTAAAAATATCTGTTTTTACTCATTTTACCACTTTTTTGGGTGGAGAAGTTACAGCACAAGCGTTAAAGTTTAGTTTTTATAGTGTAAAAACACGTAGTTAAAGGCACATGACATAAATTATCGAATTTGCCTTGATACAACCCTCAATTTGTGAAAAATGTCTGATAATCGGTTAAGAAATAAGTTTTTGAGTAAAATCAGTTTTTAATAAGTTAATTTTGCAAAAATTTTACTATTGTTGAAAAAATCATCGTATATGATTATCTCTGAAACAAAAGCGTTGATCGTACTAGACACATTATGACATCATAGAGCGAGTTTGAAGCTGCAGGAAAAAAGCATGCTTAGAAGGCTTAAAATGCTTAAAAAGAATTTGTTGTTGCATTGTCAACTGAGTGCTAATTGTTTTAGAAATATTTTTATCGAAAGCATCTTGTCAATATCTCCCAAAAAAGCTAATAACCCCGTTTGTATAATGTGCACTTTTTGAGAAAATGAAGAAAATATATTTTACAATTAATTGTTAACTATGACCTCATGTGAGATCCTAAAGAAATGATATTTTTTGAACTTGGTTAGTCGGGTACTGGCTTTCGTTTTGAGCTCAGCACCGCTTTCTTCTATCAAGAAACGCGAGTTTTGAAATATATCTGATTGAGATGTCATGGTGGCGTCACAAACCCCCTTATGACACTCATCTCGAGGTGGTGATCAATCGTGTCAAGTTTGATGCTCGTACATCGGGCTGTTTTGGAGCAGGTAAAACACACAGACAGAATTGCGCTTTATATTATAGATATAGACAAACCGGCTCTGCCGGCGTCGCCCCTAGAGCCGCCATCAGTAACGCAGGGGTTAAAAATATCGTTGTAGCGGCTGCACCGGCTTTATCCATCGTGCACTTGTGTGAACAGAAACGATAAAATCGCGTTTTCTATGCACATTCATAACTCTTGTACCCGTAATGGTGAGCATCTTATTTTACTAATCAAGACTGGCTCGCTCACAAAGAAAGAATCTTGCCACAAACTACCATTAATACTTTTAAAAAGTGTAAAGGAAAAGGATTGAAGCTCACTCAAAAATGATGATGGCGGCCAAATGGTGGTTGCTTTTATAATTACAAAAATAAATTATTTATTGGTAAGCTTATTTTGCGATTTGGTGCGCCCCTTTTTGTATTTGTATTTGCCGTGTCAAGTTCTTTGGCTGCACTATTTCCCTTGTTTCCGGCATAGCGACAAAAGCAGTTGGGTCTTCCCCAAATTCATTCGTCATATTCTAGTAGGAGCTCATCATACCAAATTATTTTCAAAAAAATATTTCATTTAAATTCAGTTTTACAAATTGTTAGGTTAACGGTTTCAATATTTGATTTTTTCTTAAACTTGGAATTTTATTACATTGCTTTATAGTATAGTGATAGATACTTTAACAGGCTGCATATCATCAAAATATTTTTGCTTTACAGTTTATGTCGGCTTCGCCCAGAGGGCCCCATTAATAACGTCGGGATTAAGAATGTCGATTTAGCCGGCCAACCCTGCTTCACCCATCGAGCACTGGAGTGAATAGTAACAAAAAATATTGTTTTTCTGTACATAAGATTTTTTCGACTTGGTGCGCTTTTTTCGCTATAAAATTTCTCGTTTCAAAGTCCTGGCTATGTTCTAAGTTTATATGCTCCGTTCAATGCTTACATGAACCCAAGAAGGTCTTGGGTTTCCCCTAATTTGGAAGTAGGGAACACATTTCTGCTATTAAGCTATTCTAAAGCAAAAATGTTTTTTGTATGATGCGATTTGACACAGTGACGTTGTTTTCTTTTGATTTCCCCTTAAACTTTCTCAAGTCCTCGCTGGCTACGCATTATGTAGCAAGTTCTTTTCTCCATGCTTAACGTGCCCAGGAAAGTAAAACGAGTCCTTGCTTTTCCCCAAATTTATAGGTTTAATCCTGATAGCTCTATAAAGCTGTTATAAAGCAAAATACCAATGATATATTCCATGTGTTGCGATTTGACATAGGGACGTTGTTTTTTTGATTTGCCTTCAACTCCTTGCTGGTTATGCATTGTGTTACAAGTTCGCTTTTCCTTGCTTAGATATGCTCAGAGGAGTTAAAAAAGTCCTTGCTTTTCCCCAAATTTTTATTTTTGATCCCGTAGCTCAATGAAGGTATTATCAAGCAAAATAGAAAAAATATTTCCCTAAGTATGGTGCGATTTTACCCCGGCAGATTGTGCGATCACCTGTGTCTACTTAAAAGAAATCAATTAATGCAGCTGCGCAAGCTTCACTGTACAAACATTTATGAGAGCAACAACAAAAAGTTGTAGAAAATATAGGCCATAGTTCGTGTACATGAAATGGTTATTATGCTATTCTATTAATCAAAACCGGCAGCACGCACAAGGAAAGAGCGATGTCACAAACTATCGTTCGTATTTTTTGAAGCTGTAGGAGGAGGTTGAAGCATAATCAAAACTGATGACGTCGTCCAAATGATGGTTGTTTTGACAATTGAAGAAATAAGGTATGTAGTGGTAGGCCCATTGGACGATTTCATGTGCCTCTGTCGTGTTTACATTGGTGACATTAAGTACTATGGCTGCGGTGTTTGCTTTAATTCGGCCATAGCTTGAAGAAGGGCTATGCCTTTCCCCAAAGTAATATAATCTATTGCAATAGGTGCCTATTAAATTCTTTTCAAACAAAAACGTTCACTCTAAATCCAATTTCTCAAATTGATGCTATTGTTGTTTTATTTTGATCTTTTTTTAAATTTGAGATTTTATTAAATTTATTTTTCTTTACCCCTAATTCCAACTTTCCTACTTTTAAATGAACATCGATGTTTCGTACCGATTCAAAGAGCCTATGAATTACGAATATCAGTAATGGACTTTACCATTTATGTTCGCTATCATAATGATAGTGGATAACTTTGCTGCCTGCTGCTGTTTTCACTGTAT
This sequence comes from Trididemnum clinides, assembly GCA_963675345.1. Taxonomy (NCBI): domain Eukaryota; kingdom Metazoa; phylum Chordata; class Ascidiacea; order Aplousobranchia; family Didemnidae; genus Trididemnum; species Trididemnum clinides. The sequence goes on along the minus strand of OY776287.1, from coordinate 40,072,232 downwards.
AGTGGCAAACATTGTGATGTCATTCACGATTATGACCTAATAGTGCTTTGTAAAAAGATTTGAAAATAGAAGAAAAAAAGCATGCTTAAAAACACTTAAATAAATAATCTCAAATTTAAAAAAAGATCAAAATAAAACAACAATAGCATCAATTTGAGAAATTGGATTTAGAGTGAACGTTTTTGTTTGAAAAGAATTTAATAGGCACCTATTGCAATAGATTATATTACTTTGGGGAAAGGCATAGCCCTTCTTCAAGCTATGAAGATTTGAAAATAGAAGAAAAAAAGCATGCTTAAAAAACACTTAAATAAATAATATAATCGCTTGTTGCACTATGATGCAGTGTAAGATGTTACAGAATTACTTTTTAGCAAAAATTAACGTTTCTATAAATCCAATCGATTAAAAAACATTATGAGCAGGTGTGCAGAGCCACTACATGTCGCCAAAATTTATTGCTTGCTGGCAACGTCATATTTGCCCTGTTTTGACCATAGCCGTTCTTAAGCTAAATGGACTTGTATCCGTTAAATTCAGCAAGTCCTTGAAAGCATTTTACAGTTGTGGATGGGCGCCAAGGTGACTGATACGTATTTTCAGGATTAAGCCATTACATGTTAGAACCGTTGCTTAACACTCTTTCGCTAGGCTACTGTAGGCAAATTTGTATTTGGTAACGCCTCTGACTGCGCGCATGTTGCTTGGTCCTGGCATAGACACCGCCATGTAAAAATCAAATTAACCTAAAATGAAGCAGTCATAGTTAAGTTATTGCGATAGCGGCCCCCATTCCTAGCGGCGAGGTTCAAAATATCAAATCAGCTGGCTACGCCAGCCTCACGAACTTGCAAAGAAAGTGGCTTTAATATTTAGAAGACAAGTAGCTGGACAGCAATATTTTGTTGCAAAAGATTAGACAGGACCATCATTCTTTACCTTCTTTTTTCTTGCGGGATCACCAAGCGTTTTGTTTGGAGTTGGCTACATTTTAAAATGTTTAGAAAATTCATTTTTAGATGAATCTTTGAATATTTTGATGGATATTGCCAAAGATCCATGCTATCGAGAAAGTATCGACATAATGTACCAAAGGACTTACTTTTTTAGAAATTGCATTTTTGTAAATGCATGCACCAAACTTATGAGTGTTTTTAACCGGTAGACTATATTTTACAAACGTTTGAAGACTTCGTTTTTCGATGGATCTTTTTAAAAATGTAGACAGATAATAACAAAGAGCCGTGCTTGTGAGAAAAAGTAGTCAAAATGTAAATTTTGTTAAATTGTTTTTAAACCTCAACTTGATGGCAAAAATAAAACTTTAAATGTTTTTCCACAACTTGATTGATCTTAGCACTCGGTGTTTGTTATGTATAAATTAAAATTTTAATCTTTGTAACATAGGATAAAAAATTAAATGCTGGTCATCGGCTTGATCAGCCAATGACAGCACATAGCTGTAGTAGAGAAACTCGGTTTTTTGATCAGAAAGAACTTAGAAGGTAATGCAGAAAAGAGGTTCATCTCTGAACAACAATTTTCGCCTCGATGTCTTCAAATACGTCAATACCATAGTGAAACAATGGTGAAAACTGGGTTTGTGTGAGATTCGAACCCACGATCCGCTCTAACTAACTTGGTGAGTTAACTTGGCTTTTGTAAAGGGACATTCCATCGACTAGGGAGTTTACGTTTTTATAAGATCCATCATTTGATAATCAAATACTGCTCAATTTATGGAAATTAATAGCTTGCTACTTCCGTCAACATTTTGTGGGCGTGATGGGAACTCACCCTGTTGAGGCGTGGCGCTTATACACGCCCAAAATCGCAACCAATCTTTGAACACTGACCTCATTTTTCGTTTTCAAATTGTAACTATAATAAATTATTTAAATTGGTTACTGATCTTAAATCACTGCAACGCATTCGTCAAACCAGAGCAGGCTTCGTAGAACATGCAACAAAAAAATCAATTTTTATTTATTTCGTAATAAATTAAAATTCTGGTTTGTTGAACATGTTGAAATGCAAACTAAGTCTGGGATGCACTTTGAAGTTTTGTTGGGAAGCCAAAAGTTGTGCATGTAGATGGGGAATGAAATCTCTAAAGCAAACTTTTTAAAGTAATAATTATCTATCCACTTAGATAGATTATGCAAGGCGTAGATGAATTAGATGAAGGGCAGTAAATGCTTGGTAGTAAAGAAAGAAAAAGCGCGTTGATTCCCTGGTTTGGTGAGGCAATCGTAATTCCAGCCATGAAAGAAGTTTTAGAACCTGCTCAAATTCCATTTTTGTTTTAACCATTTAGCCGTTACTAATACTGCTGCTACTATGCCCACTGAATTGTACAGACCCAGTATTGACGTCGATGCTTTATAGTTAAATCAAAAAATAGAAGTCAAAAGAAAACTTGAAATTTTGTTAGAGGTCGCGATAAGCGAAATAGTTTGTTTCAGAGTTTTCAAAATCAATGCATTTTTGTCTAGAAAATATTTGTCCGTGGTCTGTTCTGAGATTGAACTTGAATAGGGGCGAGCATTTCTAAATTTTCTCCTAGAAAGACCTGTCAAGTATCATAACCTCGTCGTGTCCAGGTTCGAAATGAGGTCTGATATCAAGTGAAAAACTTCTGCTTGGGTTTTAATTCATGCATTCTGGCATTAACTGGGAAATTTTCCTTCATTTTCGTTCGCCGAAAAGTAGAGCAGAAACTGCGGTGAACTTATTTTCAAACGCAGTATACTGCAGATACGCTTGTTGCTTGTTATACTACAGATAGCATGTTGCTTGTAGAAGCAAAAATTGAGCTAAACGCAACGTAGCTAGTCGCACAAAGCGGATGTGAATTCAGGAAAGGCAACTTGTCACAGCAATTAAGACGAACATCTGCAGTTTGGTCGTTTGAAACTAGCTTCATCTTCAAGTTTTTGATTTGGTTGGATGGGACAATCAAAAACAACTGGGTAAAATAAAGCTGGATTGAGCAATAACTTTCTGTAAACAAGTTGAGGGAGTAAGCCCATGCAATAATAGGTGAAGCTTAGGATATTTTTTGTGACGATAAGAAAGTTGTTAAATAGAAAACTACGGTGTCATAAAACAAGGGGAAAGGTTGCATAAAGTCTGTTCGACTTCACATATTGAAAAGCTCCGTAGGTGTAGTAGGTAACCTATACGGCTCAAGATATAGTTGACACAGCAGAGCATCCTACTGCAGTGGGAAAACAGCTGTTTCGTTTTATTTAGTAATAAACCTTTCAATGATCTATAAACTAACATGTCGATGCTTGGGAAACTAAATCTTGATTGCTTTGTTGATTTATACAATTACTACTTCTGGTAAATTTTACTCCAATTTGGAAATAGAAAGTCGCGATGCAACGACGATAAATATGAATGCCTAAATCAGACTGGTGTTGAGCTAAAAACAGCCAGTTAAATCTATTATAGGGACCTGTCTCCAGTAGGGAAGAGTAAGACAAGATGATTACTTTTGTGCTTAAGTTTCCGGTAAAATTTTCATTTTAGGTGATGCAGAAAAATCTTTGATGCGATGAGCGAACTTCTGCTTTTATGCATTTAACAATATTTTGTTTGTATTTTAGTGACCAAAAATTCATAAGATATAGGGCTTTGAAAAATACCATCTGAAGTAAACATCTTGCCCCACCCAGGGGCCAAGATGATCACGCTGTGCAGCGATCTATGCAAAAAATTTGTTTACACTTATTCATAAAAATTCAATCACACAAAACAAAATCAGTTCGCAGGAAAAAACTTAAATCTAAGAACACAGTCACAATAAAATATTTAATACTTTAGCATTATGTAATTATGCATTATTCATTGAGGCAAGACGATAACCATGATCATTTTAACCATTTCACAGTGATCTAAAACATTTTAACCATTTCAAACCCCACATCTAACTTTACGTACAGTTCTGCTTTTCAGTTCAACACGTGTTAGTAGAAACAGCTGTAACCTGTATTGGTTAAAGCTAATTACAGGAGCAATGATCGAACGTACTTTCGTTTTCCTTACTCTCTTTACAAGCAGTCGAATGCTCTACTACACAACTTGCAATTCTTACTTTTTTGCAGGCAAAATCAATTTTTCAAAAATAACTTCTTACTTGCTCGCCTAAAACTGACAAAATTGATATGCATGATTAGCCACAAAAACGAAGAGCAGTATTTGGTGGCAGTATTTCTTTGCTGCTGCATTGTCAAAAAATTTTTAATGTTGTGATCTTGCTCCTATAATCATGTTACCCCACTCTCCTTTGCATGCTCAGAGGCTGGTCGGCTTGCTTCGTCGCTGCTTGCATAGGCAACCGAGTTCAAACAAAAATTGTGAGCCTGGGGTTCCGGGCCGTCGCCAAGGGTGGATGTTGGAGCAGTGCCCTCCAAAAAGTGTTTTAGCCCCACCAAAAATTTTTTCTTGATTTTTTGGTGGTTTTCTAGGGTAAAAAAGAAGCAAAAACAAACAATATTCAGAACCGGAACAACATCAGTCTCCGACAACAAACTCCGTATAAATGGTTTTCTTGGATCAGTGCCTTTCAACCTTTTTGACAGCTGGAAACCCTACAACTAGTTTTGCAAATGCCGCGCAACCCCATTTGATAAAAATTAAAATGAAACGAGAAAAACCGTAAAGAATAATATGTGTGTTGCTGTCACATAAGCTCAATTTTTGCATGTATGCTTGACTTCACGGTTTTAGCACATATGCAAAAATCATCATTGCTTGAATATTTAAATGAAAACTAAAGAAACCCTTGAAGCTCATAAAACCCCAGCGATCATCCCGCAATACATACGGTTCCGCATAAATGGCTGAAGAGCTTGTCTTAGATTGAATTAGACAACTTCTAGAGGAAATTGATTATTGAATTGAGTTTTAACTCCCCCCTCACACCTGGGAGTACTCATTCACAGGGGTGAGGGGGAGTTGAAATCTTCCTTTGGTATAGTATGGTGTAAATTTTTTAATTATTTCAACTAGTTATTAAACTACCAAGGTTGAGATATTTTCAAGCCGTTTTGCGCCTCTGCGCAAAATAGATAGAACGTAGCGATTTTTCTACTTTGTTGCGTTTTAGTACACTTTTTCAATGAAAAAAGCTAAAAAATTACGGTGCCGTCGGCGCCTGATTAAAACTGTACTACAATTTGAGCCCCCCTCCCATTTGGCGGGGAGAAAATAATTGCTCCCACTTTCGCACTTCACTGATATGTAATCATATCAGAAACCAAAGTATTCCCCCGCTATTCGCAGGGGTTACGTTCCTTCCCCTCCCGCGAATCCCGAAAATCCGTGAAATATTGATGCAATTTTAAAATGCTTATGTATAATATCATATCCGCTAAAATATGCTTTTCAAACACATTCCAAAAACAGTCTTACTCATTTATACAGCAATAATGTAGTAATATGTAGTAACGATAAATAAAAGCTGTAATAATGTACTTAGAGTAAACATAAGCGTTTTTCTTCTAAAAAATGGCCTAAGAAATAAACGAAATTGCTGAAATTAAGAAAAAAAAACTTTGAGAGCAAAATCCGCCAGTATGTGGTGCCACGAACGGTGAACCGCGAATGGGTGAGGGTATACTGTATTCACAGCTGATTGTGCGAAACCAAAATTTTCTGGCTCTTGAAGTAATTAACAATTCGTAAACTGGCACACTGCCCATCGACCTCTGCACGACAATCACCAATTAATTGCTTTTTGACAAAGCAATCATTTCAAACTGATGGTAGGTAAGACCGCAACGTTTTGGTTTTAATAAAATGTCTTTTCGTGGCTTAAAGCACTTTCATCACTGCACCAGAGGTCGAGGCAAATTTGTATTTTTTTGAAAAAGCATTTTTTTCTCTTTGCTCATCAACAAAATAAATTAAGCAGATCAATCTCGCTTGTTTGCATTAGGATTCAAAGTAAGCAAATTATAACATCCAACTTAAAAATAGTGGATATATTGAGACTAATAAGCTGATTTCGTTTTTTTTGCATAAAAGTAAGGTAGTTACAGTTTCAGTTAAAAGAAAAAGTAACTAGCCATTTCGACCTTTGCATGCTATCCATCCAATACTAGTTAGTGTGTAAACGTATGATGAGAAATAATACTTTGCGAGGAAATAGCAACATGAGTGAAATCTATTTTGAGCTTGGAGGCTTTAAATGACAATATTTTAGAGTTTGGAAGCATCGCACCATTAATAGTTGCTCACGCAGCTTACCCCTAATGAGATGGGAATATAACAAAATGAATGTCGGATCGCAAAACCATTTCCTCTACAGCAATTCAATGCAGAAGCACTGCATTGGCGGCATTTGTATTTTTACGTATGTATAGTTGCACTTCCAGCCTTGCGCACTGTTAGTAAGCGCAACCGCGTTTCTTTTTGCATAGAACATTCGAGCAACGGGAAAATGACGTAGAATGTTTACATTTCAGATTTAGTTGTTACGAGTATCGTTAGCATATTGACAAAATACCGGTATAGACTATTTGTTTTTGAAGGTTTATATGACAAAAAAAGAGATTTTGACCTCCGGTCGTAAAGAATGGCACCTCAAAAATCTCTGTCACACTGCTTTTAAAAATAAAAAATTGTCAATGTTTCAACACGTAGTGACGAAAAAGTATTGCTCCCATCTGCCCCCTTTTTCCCTCCTTCCCCCCCGGTGCAAAATTTTGGCGACAGGCCTGATTCAGTTCCCGATTAATAAGAATATTTTCAAATATTTTTAAACTCATTTTAAATTTTTAGGTCTTTTTATAAGTTTGATTATGAATGTGTCGATAAAACCTAGATTGCTTGTTCATCCAGTTGATGTGGATGAGACGGATGGAAGTGACACCGGCCTCTCTGATGAGACCCCTACGATGGATTCATGTATTCCACTGAAGGAGATGTATGTGCAAGGTGTAGCTGTTCTCCCGGCATTAGTGGCTTCGGAAAATTTGTTTTTCTTACTGGCGCTGGCCTTGTACAGGAAGAAGCTTCAGCACAACAACGTGTACAGATATGTAGCAAGCGCTCTGGTGGCGAATTTCGTGACAAGCAGCCTTGGATTTTATCATTTTTTGAATTATTATCACGGTTTTGAACCGATCAATCCCAACTTGTGGTGGGCGCTCAGAAAAGGTGAGATAACTTCATTCAATGCTCAACGCGATGACCTGGCGGTCGCTGCACGACCAGGCCGCCGCTGGTGCGATTTTATTTATCTCTTGGTGACGCTGCTTGACTTCAATTTCCTTTGCTCCATCACAGTATTGGTGATAAAACTCACTGCACATGTAGCGGCAACAACGCCAGAGTAGGTCTTGTTCTCTGTTCTTTGTTCTCATGCAGCTGTGAAAAGATTTGCCTTGATCGAAGTTAAAAATTATTGAACTAATATCTTCTCATAGATGCTTGTTCACGCAAGATTTAAGTTCGAATCAAGCCGGTGATGTTGCATTCAAGATTTTTAAAATTTCTTTTCGGTTTGTATGAAATCTGCTATTTAATTAATTTCATTTATTATTTGTAGGGATGACTCTTGCCATGTGTTTGATTATGTGTGGAAATATTGGGTTGTTGATTTATGGTATCGATATCAACACCCACATAGTGGGACGACAGATGACAAATCCATCTCAATCTACCGAGCATTTGAGCCCGCAGTTCAAAAGACGCAAAGCAAATGTTTTGATCTTTTTGGTCTGGGCCTTGCCTGTGATTTATGGGGCGCTTTCAATGACTCCCTGGAATTGCACGACTGGATGTACATGTACGCTCCGCTATGCATCCGATGATCCCATTTGCACAGAAACGCATTGTTCCCGCCTCTACACTCCAATGGCTAAGTCCTATCTATTTGTTATTGTCATTTTATGGACATTGGAATGCGTTGGTTTGATGGCATTACTCTACCAGGCTGTTTCAACTTTGCGGCTTTCAGGAAACGCGATGAAGAAGTCGCTTAAACTAACATTAGGTGATTTTCGGAAGCACTACGGTATCGTCTTTGTCTTGTTTGGACTATTTTTTGTCTGCACCGTTCCGGTCATGGTGCTCGCAGTAACAGATTTTGTCTTCCCTGAAATGGGAATGAGCCACCAAGCTATTAACTTTATAACGCCGCTTCCTTTCGTTTACTGCCTCGTCAGTCCGATTCTGCTCGCTCACAAACTCTCGGGGGTAAAAGGAGCGGCCATGAACTTGTTTCATGTCATCTGCTTTTGCAACCAGAAACAGAAAAAAACAAAACAAGCAAAAAAGAAGACGAAACAAACGGCACCAAACGCGAAGTTTGCGAACAAAGATTTATCGATTGGCAGTTTGCTCTGAAAGAATTAAAATGGCTTGAATGTGATGAAAAGCATAGAAATAACACATAAAAACTAATCGTCGCATGCCGTGGTGCCAAGGTTTTGATTGGGGAGGAAGGAATTTTGTCTCCAAAACGTGTTTTGTTACGTTGCCCTTCTCAGGGACTCTATTTTGGGGGGTAAATATTTCTTTCACTGATTTAATTTTTCCTCTTACAAACACGTTGTAAATACAGCCTTGATTGACATGCACATTGTTTAATTTTTATAACATTTTGTTCATTTATTTTGATTTTGTAGGAATTACTAGCTTGTAGCTTAAAGCTGCTGGTAGGGATTTGTTCTTCATAATCTTCGAATATTACCAATTGGTTACTCTCATTCCTGGCGACTTTACCTGAATTAGCGTCGAAAATGAATGATTGCAATTTTTATTGTGAACAAAAACGTATTTTGCATCACTTATAGCACAACTAATTGAGCTGTTCACTGTATATAATTCCTTGTTGTTGCTGGTGGTTTACTATTTTGTACAAATGTTTTTGCATATTGTAAAACAGGTCTTGCAATACAAAGTTTGAGTATCGCCTTCAACGCTGCAACTTAGAAAGGTGGAATTGTTTTTTTGAGGAAAGTCGTTTTTTTAGAAAGCTTACAGCTCTTTAAGTCCTGCTTTCATCGGCTCATTTTTCCACGCAACAATTTCAAGTCGACCAATTTCCTTTACCTCCCTGTCGTTGGATCCCCTATAACAGGGGTCGGCAAGCTTTTGCTAACTGTGTGCCGACTTAAGTTTTGAAATCGTTCAGTGTGCCAACCTCATACATTTTAATACATTAATATACAATAAACCAGACATAGTCTATATATAGGGTTACCATATTTAGAAAAGCAAAATGGCGGACAATGGATGGCAACCTTGCAGCAGGCCAAAGTTATGGGCAATTCAACTATTGTCAATACAAAAAGGTCATCACTTGATTCGCAGCGGGTTTGGTGTCATTCATAGGCCCAAAAGTGCAAAAATTCCTGCAATCACATAGGTGCTGACCTTTTTTTTTTTTTTTGGAGACCACCCCTTTGGGTTTGCCGGATTTTACATCAAAATGTCGGGACAAACCCTGAAGAAGCGGGACGTATGGTAACCCTATCCACAGGTGGCATTACTATCTAATATTGTGCACGAATTCAATCAGAACTACTGGGCTATTTTTTATAGACCGAGTAGCTCCGATTGGTGCAACTTCCGTGTGATTAATATAAACATTTTGTGCAACTTGGGAAGGCTCTGCGTGCCATTGGAAATTGCTTGGCGTGCCAAGTGTGGCACGCGTGCCGTAGGTTGCCGACCCCTGCTCTATAACATTTAGGGTGGAACCTAGGCTACAATTTCGCTCAAGCCCTTTAAAATTGTATTGATGATTTGATTTTCCATTCGAAAATACAACGCAAAAAAGTACAAGATAGACTTAACACATTGACCGCGAGGGACGTATTAATACGTCCTTATTTTTCCTTTCTGTACGCTCAAGACGTATAAATACGTCTTTCAGCCAACTTTGAGTTCAATCGTTTCAGCGTCTGGTATAATCGCCGAGTCTTTTCCCATGAATTTAACTAAGCTGATTTCTTTTTTCTCTAGTTTCTAAAGCTTTTTATGACGTTTTACTGAAGTTCTAAGCTATTATATTTTTCTCAGAAAAACCAAATAACGTTGGTTAAAATTACCGCCCAGTATCACTAAGAAATAGACTCTATTTTTATTATTTTTTCAATGCCAGTTTATTTGAAATCAGATACAATGATAGAAAAGTGTGTACTCCGCAGTTCTTATGTTTGAAAGCGATTTTGCATGAAAGATAACTTGCAATTAGTTCGTTAGACTGTTTAGAGTTTACTGCGGTCTTACATTATCTTTCAGATTTTTTTTTATAGAGCTACTAAATGATCATGGCTACTAGAAAAAGAACTAAAAAGTATTATTTGAGCGATTTGTTAGATAGTTTTCAATTGGTAGATTTATCTGAGGATGAGCTCATAGACGATAATGATTCGGATAGGGAGAGCTACTGTAATCATTCAGAAATTGAAGATGACACCAACACTGTGGCTCTTTGGCAATCAACAGCTACAGCAAACACCAGTCATGACTCTGTTCAGTCTGCTGGCAATACTAGTGATATTTCAACTACTGACGCAACTCGCAATGAGAGCATGTTAGAACTGTTTAGCAGCGATGATGATTCTGATACTGCCTCAGCATCCAATTTCGCTGACCACAACTGGAAATCTGAAGAACCAACTTAGACATCTCCATCAGATATAAATTTTTCTGAATCAAGTGCATAAGCGATTCTGTCACTCTCAACAAAGAGTCATTGCTAGTGCAATTTTTTTTGCTGTTCGTGACCGAGCATATAATAAAGATTATGGTCACTGAAAGAAATAGATATGCTGAGCAAATAATAGCACATTCATTAGTAACTGCAAAAAGCAGAATGAGACGTTGGGTTGCCACCACAAACACAGAAATGAAGAGGTTTCTAGGAGTTCTTTTTACAATGGGTTTGGTAAAAAAGCATGCATAGAAGATTATTGGTCTACTGATCGTGTGATAGTGACTCCCATATTCAATTCTACGATGTCACGAGACAGGTTTGAGCAACTACTCCGTTTTTGGCATTTTAGTGACAACGAATCTGCAGTTGATGGCGATCGTTCATCCAAATTGCGAAAAATATGCAATGCTTTACTTGAACGATTTCAAGCTTTAGACATCCCTGGGAAAAAGATATCTATAGACGAATGAATGGTTCTTTGGAGAGGCCACTTGATCTTTGGTCAGTATATTCCTGGCAAAAGATATAAATACGGTGTGAAACTTTACATGCTCTGTGAACATACAGGATATGTGTGGAATATAAATACGGTGTGAAACTTTACATGCTCTGTGAACATACAGGATATGTGTGGAATATAAATACGGTGTGAAACTTTACATGCTCTGTGAACATACAGGATATGTGGGGAATTTCCTGGTATACTGCGGAAAAATGGATTCTCTCTCTGGTTTCAGTCATGCAGAAACTGTTGTTCTAAAGCTGATGGAAAAATTGTTAGATCGTGGTCATGCTCTTTATGTGAATAATTTTTACACGAGCGTGCCTTGAGCGGAAGCTCTACTAAATCGAAAAACGTTGATTTGTGGAACATTGAGGAAAAACAGAAAACAGCTCCTAAAAAACATTGTTTCTACAAAACTAAAAAAGGACAGCACATTGCAAAACGAAAAGGGCGTATTGTTGTAGAAAAGCGACAAGATAAAAGGGAAGTGCTGATGCTCTCTACACATTATTCCGGAAAAATGGTTGAAAGCAACAGACAAACAAAAGGAGGGCAGAAGAAAAAAAAGCCAAAGTCTCTTGTATTGTATAATAACTTTTTGTGTGGTGTGGACAGAATGGATCAACTGATGTCCTAATATAATCCACTACGAAAAACGCTAAAATGGTACTTCAAAGTTGTGTTACAGCACCTCGACATGGCTATGGTAAATGCTTTCATTTTGTACAAAAAGGTTGGTAGTACAAAGGTGCAGTTGAAATTTCGAAAGAGTGTAATTGCTTCGCTATTGAATTCTGATATTAGAATAAATGAAGACCTTCCACAAGCATCAGATACAGCCGCATTTCATCATCCCAAAAGTTCTGATCTTTCTCGTCTGTCTGGCCAACACTATTTGGCTCACATCCCTTCAACAACTTCAAAGAAAAATGCTGCTAGAAAGTGCGTTGTTTGCAATCATCAAAAGCAACACAAAGAAACTCGCTACATGTGTGGAACATGCCCCCCAAAACCAGCTTTGTGTGTGGTTCCTTGCTTCAAAAAATTCCACAGTGAAGTCTGCATTTGAATGCGATAAACCAGTCAGCGTACTATTTCAAACAACACAGTATTGATTTCTTTATATTAATTTTGCGAACTTGCTTTTGAAATGCTAGCTGAAATTGCTTTCTTTACCCATCTTATTTTGCTTGATTACTTCATTATTGTTTGGACACAATTTTACGTTTTATTACAAACCACGTTTCGCTTTATTCAGTTGTCTGACATATCGGCAAAATACGCGAAATACGCGCTTTTACGATAAAACGCGTTAGCGTGTACCGAGAAAACTTGGCCGCAGTCAATGTGTTAAACCTAACACACAAATATAAGACGTACACATGTTGTACTTTCAGTAAAAGACTGTGAAAATATGTGGTCAAGACTAAGAAGATTGGGTCGTATGTCCAGCGTCTTACTCAAATTGATACAATAATCTAGCATCGTTATCAAATTTTGCACGAAGTAAAAAGGAATAAGCCTTTAAAATTGTGTTACAACAGCAGAGAAATCTCCGGTTCTACACTTCGCGCAGAGAGACGCTTTGATCCAACCTCTGCTAGTATCGTGGTGTTTAATGCTCAGTGTCAGAGTCGCATGAATTATTCAATGGAATAAGTGTAGTGGTCAGCGTCAACGTGAGCCGGTGGAAACTGAAAAAGTACTTTGCTGAGGTAAGCAGAGTGTATAGGTGTCAAATTCCTTATCATCCGACGGCAGGCTGCTGGAGATTTGCCATTGATTGTTTGTAGTAACCAGAGGTGGAATATACCAATTCTATACTCGGCTAATAGGAAACTGTTTGTCATTTGTATTAGAACATGTTTGAATTCTTACGCGCTGTTGTTGGCACAATGGTTTCCATCACGAATAGTTCACCAAGCAGGGAAACAGGCCGTAGAGTTTTGGATAATGCTTCAACTTATAAATGAGCGATTTCCAGTTGCAGCTTATGGAAAAATATACTGATTTATGCTTATCAGGCCAATTCAGAGATTAAAACTGGTGCCAACTTACACAGGACACGAAAAGAAGCAAGCGCAACGATCTAACTTTTGAACTTATTTGTATCTACTGCGCAAAGCAATGATTTTAGTGCAGCGCCATACAAAATACTTGAGCGAGGTCATGCCGCTTTTTGAAAGAACCAAACAAACACGTTTGAAGCCTGAAAGTCTTGCTCTGTTACTTCCTTAAATAGTTTTGATTTAACATCGTAGCTCATTTTATTGAAGGGGTTAGTGGCAAAGGCTGGGTTCAGCAATGGCTTGTTCCAAGCCTACCGTGTTGTGACTTTAAAGGCCATCTCGTTGTTGTTGCTACCTGACCTTTTCCGAGGAATGAGAGCATGGCGGAAGACAATGGAGTCCCAGAAGGCAGGCAACTCCCCAGGGTCGTAGAAAGACAAAGAGTCGCCAAAGAGCGCGCGGCGCAGTCCTAGCTGGACAGTGCAGAACGAGATGAGGTGTCCTGGGTTGGTTGACCACTGGCGCTGCATGACGGATTCTCGATTCCGCCAACTCCAGCGAGGTAGAGTTCAGCATAAGGCTGTGTCCGTTTGAGCGAAGACGAGAGAGAACACAGTGAGCGTAATGAGGGAGCAAACGTTTTTCAGCGGACTGGTGTGTCGAAAAATTTAGGTAAGACAGCGCACCTCCAGTCTGAAAAAAAGAGAAGAGCGGATACGAAATACACTACAATGAACTGCAAAAAACAAGAGTAGCGAACCACGCCAGTCAGTCTCTCTAAAGGCTGTCTTAGATGCGCTAGCGCATCTCTCATTTATTGAGCACACGTGAGGTGTAGTTAGTCTTGTATTAGCAATATATATATGAGGCAAACATTGCAACTACTCAACCCATATCAAACACCACAAACACAACCAAACATACAAACCCTAACTATTGCATCAACACGAGTCTCAAAACAAATACTGTATGTTGCATAAAGCGAATGACGTCACAAATTGATTAGTGAAGTCATGTACGATTACGTTTCCAGCGCTTCGTGCGTCGCGCAATTGCATAAAACCAAAATATAATGAGGTTGGCAAGGTCAGGAAAAAGCTAACGCAGGAGTAAAATTCAGGTAAAATGACAAGTGGATAGATGTTAGTAAACCACACCACAAAATACCACGCACAGAATCAACTACTACATTGTCAGCTACAAGCGCACACCGAAGATTATTAATTGTTACCAAAAAGCGTGAGCGTGCGTTTGTGACGTCGCAGCTGGAAAGTGTTCAGCAATAATGATGACGTCTTAAATCATGATTATGACATTTTTAGTAGTAAAGCAAATATTTAGATGCAAAGTTATAACACTACACAATATGGTATCTGCAATACTTGATTTTACAGAAAGAGTTAAGGTAAAAATGTTTCGTTTACTTATTACATAACGTAACTGAAGCAGTTTTCAGGAATGGCGCCGTATAATAAAATAAACGATAAACTAATCTGCCTTCAACAAATCTAAGCCTCTGCCTCGCATTATTATTGCGAAGGCCAAATTGGAAATTTTGTTGGGATTCGATCAGCAAAAAAATCCATAAAAATGGGTAGTTTCAACTCCCCAGCTTGATAACGATTGTAGAGGAAAAAAGAAACGGCCAACATCGCGATTCCGCCGGCACCGAGAAGGCGGTCGACGATCTGCAATCATTGATTGGAATGGAAATCTTCATTCAATGCTTACTAGCTAACCTTTACTGCTTAACAAACCGGCGCGATGATGTAGTGGTTAGAGCGTCCGCTCTCAGTCGGTAGACCTGGGGTTCATTTCCCAAGTCGAGTCGTACCAAAAGACTTTAAAAAATGGTATTCACAGCTTTCCTGCTTGGCGCTCAGCACATAAGGGATAATGTGGAGAACAAGCCGGCAAGCTTTCTTGTTGTGTCCTTGGGCAAGACACTTAACGGGATGCCTCCGTCTCTATGAGGCAGGCAAATGGTGGGGCCAAGCAGTCTACCCGTCGTGGTGGCCCAGTTTGACGAAAGACATGCAAACCGAGCATGAGCTCATACGCGTGAATGAGACTGCTTAACAAATAACTTTTGTTCACACCTGCTTCAGAGCCTATTGCTCGAGCGACGCAAAAATCACGCAGATATTGAAGTCCAACGGGAATTTATCGTACCATAACAGCAAAGTAATCGGTATCTGTATTGTTAAGCAGTGACGGGCACAGATTTTTAATGCTCTGCAGCTGAGCTACAAGAATGCTATGGACTGCAGATAAATTATGTGTTTAGCAGTTACCACCCGAAGAATATAGTCACTCTGCAGTTTCCCATACTCTCCGTTCATCAGGTGTGCGATCAAATCACTCTACAACAAGATCGCAGCAAAATCTGTTGGTGACGCAACGCTACCTTTGTTAACGGATACAAACCGGTCACGACGATCTCTAAATAAGGGGCCATGACAACGCACGAGGCCGACTGGCCATTTAGAAATTGTCAAGCGAACAACAAAACAGTTGCACAGCGGGAGTTTCGTTACCTTCACTTTGTTAAATATTTTTGTTGTAACCTTCTGTTGAGTTTGTGGAATTTGTTATGCCTAATGGTTCATTTTTCTGACGCTGCAGTCAACGCGTAGTATCGGTAAAATCCTCGCTTTTTGTTGTCCAGTCAAATGCAAACGCGCCTGCATGCAAAGTAATAGAAAACGGCGCTAGAGTTTGATTAGTTAAAGCAGTGGCTCTCAAACTTTTTGCGATGCGACGCATTTAAAAAAGCTTGCGAGACTTTGCGACGCACCAGACAGCATCCTACAGTTTAGTTTGTCGTACTGCGAGATAAATGTGACCCATAATCTACATAAATAACTGCCCCTATGCTCCCGAGATTTTGGATTAGTCTGTCATCTTCAATCGCAAAAAATTACGCTCTTCTAAGTTAGTAACTCATCTTTCCTGTTTTCGTCCAACATACAACTGAATGCTTTATTCTTTATATATTTTTCGCCAATTAAGTTAACTTCTGCAATTTGATTCTTGAATAACAAGTCAACCGTTACAACAGTGTACTAAAAACGCTATTTTGAAAATGTCAGAAGAAAGTAAGAAAGGAATCTACGATCAGAGTTCTTTTGACGCAATAAAATCTAGACTTAATGGCACAAACCAAAATATCCCGCGACGCCTTTGGAAAATTGAAACGACGCACCGGGGCGTCGCGACGCACAGTTTGAGAACCACTGAGTTAAAGTATCAAATTGCTATTATTGAGTTTTGTGTCACATAACTAATTAGTCAACATATTAATCTTTATATTGATTTTTGTAGAGTGAGACAACTGATAAGTAATTGAGATAAGTATATACAATTGAAAAGTGTTGTCTTACTCAGAAATTCAAGTGGTCATTTGTTCGATTCTTGTCTGGAAAATAGTTCTGGTACGTGACAGTTGCAGTTGAGTGACTCTTCTTCTTCTTCTTTCGGCTTCTCCCTATTCGGGGCCGCCACAGCGCGAAAGTATTTTCCACTTCTCCCGGCCGACTTCGTCTCCTTCCTTAGCTCCAACCCTTTCCATGTCTTCTCTCGCCAAATCCATCCACCTTTTCCTTGGCCTTCCTCTTTTCCTTCTACCTGGCACCGCCATCTCCATCATCGTTTTTCCCACGTAGCCTTTCTCTCTCCTTTTCACGTGGCCATACCAGCGTAGCCTTGCATTCCGAAGTTTGTCTCCTAGCTTTGCGATCTTTGCGGTCCCTCTCACGTATTCGTTTCATATCTTGTTCTTTCTTGTCACTCCCAGTGCCCATCTCACCATTTTCAACTCTGCAACTGCCATTTTTCCCACCTGTCTTTCCGTCACTGCCACCGTTTCCATTCCATAAAGCATGGCTGGTCTGACAACACTCTTGTACATTTTATTGCAGTTTTTTATTTTTAGAAACGGACGTTTAAGGACGTATAAAGAAAAGCACAGAACCCCAAATTTACCTTTCAATCAATCGTTTTGTAATTTGTGGAATTAAACCGAATTATCAATTTTCCGTCATTAAATTTATTTCTCACGTTTTTGGAATTGTATAACTCCGTTGAAGTCTATCAGTACTAGACAAGGATTCTACATTTGTTGATAGGATTTGCCTAAGCTTTTTCTGAGGAGAGACTAGGCAGAAATTAATCAACAACTTCATATCGCAAAACAGCAGATCCGACACCCGAGAGAAAGCGACATGAAAGCAGCAGTCTAGTTTGACAGTGTGAGCATAGTTCAGAGAGCAGGCTTATGATGTACGTAATGCATGATAAAAGCACAAAACAAGCATGATGAAAATACCGTTTTTGTATTTGTTTTAATTCTGTGGTGGACAGCGAATCTTCGCAAAAATTATATTGTCTTAAAATTAGATTTTAATTGAGAGAAGTTCGCTTTCCAAATAAAGATGAATTTGAGCGTATAAATTTTGTACATTTTCTTAGTTGCCAATAAAGTGTTGTGTTCTCAAGTGCAGCTCCAACTATAAAACGAGTAAGAATACCGTTCCTGTGTACAAATTACCCAAATTAGATGCTGATCGAAATCGATGGATTGTGGCAATACCTCGAGCCAATTTAGTGATCACAAACTATACAGCAGTATGCAGAAAGAATTGGCCAGAAAATTGCGATTTTCAAACAGTCTATGGAAAAATGAGACCTGTCGATCCACCTTTTATTTTTCCTGATGTACCTAAAAGCTGTCTTGCCACCACTCTTGCATGAGAATGAACAACTGAAAGGGTTTGCTACTCTGCTAGAAACACTTTACCAGATGAGCTTGAAAATTTTTAAAAACAGCACATTGTGAAATTTAGTGAAATTGCTAAAGATATTGGATTTGACAACTTAATTTCATATGAACATCATCACGAAGTGGTCGTCCATTCTACAACGTTTGTACTCGGTATACCGCAATCTATGGTAAGATCTGAAGAGATCTAACTTATGAAGCATCATGGGTCTCTTTGCACAGTAAAATCATTATCATACTTGTATATCCGGATATCTGTTATGTAAGAGCTGGACAATAATTGAAAAAATTTTGAGGTTTCTGAAGCAAAAAACTTTCGGTCACAAAATAAAAACTTAGTTGAAAGCAATGAGCAAAACCATAATTGGCAACTATTTGTATTCTACCAGGATCATGACTAGCTTTTGAATATTTACTCTGCCAAGATCACTGTACCGATGGTTATTAGAAAACTATAAACTTCCTAGCGTTCGTAGTCTAACGCGAATCGCGTCGAGTTGGTAGTGTTGACTTGTCATCGAAAAATGTCCTTGACAATTTACCACACTGGCAAAGAAGGTGTGTTGTATTATGTGATGAGAGGAACATCACCGCATCAATCACTTACCAAGAAGAAACTTTGTTTGGAAAAGCAGCAGATGATGCACAAAAACTTGCTAAAAAGATTTGTGGTATAATGGTGAAGCGCTTGTATGGTAGGTCTGAGTTTCTTTGCACAGCCATGCTTGTAAGCAATCTAGCAATTTAATAGAAGTCGTCCCAAACTCGACACCATACATGGTCACAATTCGGGAAAAGTAACCACAATTATAGCAGACGGGCACAGAATCAATCAAAATCGGTCCTTAAAAAAGCAAACCGTGGATCTGCAACGGTGACACCGTTCTTGTTTACGACTCTGTGCATATTTGCGTAACAATTGGCTAACAGAAAAACATGGAGAGCTTGAATATGAACTAGATAGAGTTGCTCGACTTGCCAAGTGGAATGACTTTAAATGCTTTACAATGCGGAAGCAGGTGGAGTTTTAAAATTACCTCATTTGAATCAGACTTCTGTATTACCATCACCAATTTAGAGACAAAAGAAAAGTATCTGCTTAAAAGTTTTTTGCGATGAAACTGCTGCAGCTTTGGAAACTCACCCACAATTGGATCACGATGCCTTTTCTAGTACCCAATGTTACTAAATTTTTGTTCGGTTGTGGAAAATACTTAAATGTAAACAGTCCTGGATTGAATGACAGATATGTTGAACTTTAAAGAGCTGTAATTAGATAAATTACGCTTGAAATTTATGTTAGATGTTGGAGAAATGGCTCGGAAAATGAAAGAAATTCGTAGCTTCAGAGTCCGTCAATTTACTTGCGACACAGCCAATTTTGTTTACCATACCTGCTGTGGATTTGACTAAACCTTTACCGCGTTGTGGCAGCGACTACGTAATTTTTTGATGGTTTTCGACTGATCCGGAAAAATGCTTCAATAAGCTGAGACAAAGATTTGGTTGGACGTACTTTATAACAGCTCAGTCTGTAATTGAAGGGCTTCAGCTGAAGATGGAAATGGAGGGCGATGATGGTCACCATAGTAATACTTGTAATCGTTGTCTTGATGAAAACGAGCAAGAGATTGTGGACAGTTTGGCCGAACTCGAGAGGAGTATATCAAGAGAAAATATGTCAGCATTGGTGTACATAGCTGGTTGTGCGCAAATAACCACCAGATAGAACGTTGTCATGGCCTATGTCATGTCATGTATGTCATGTCATGTATTTAGAGATCGCCGTGAAACCGCTATATCAAAAAAATAAATCATTCTCAAAGGCCATGTCTTTTAGTTCCACTTCCCATCACTTTTTACCTCCCAAAACTTAATTTAATTTTAGAAAGATACAGTTAATCACAGTTTTGTGGATTAAAATCTCAGTTGTTTACACCACAAAGTTCATGTAAAGCTTAATATCTCATTAAAGTTTTGACAAACTCACCATTCCCTGACGCTCGGCACGTTCTATCACTTGATGATACGGGGTTCTCGTGAACGCGACCTGCAAAAAAAAGTTTTCTAGCGAGAGCCAATCATCAATTATCTTGAACTGAAGCCTGGACTAAATCGTTACCCTGGTAACCAACATTCCACTTGTCGTGACAATCATTGGAAAGGGAAGAAACGCGTGGCAACTAGTCATGAGCACCATGGCAACAACAGCGTTGGTAAACAAAAATGCAATCAACAAGCGTAATGCTCAACCCCATGTCGCAATCATCACATCAATAACACACTGATGGTCTACAAAAATTTTTCCGCAAATTTCAATCGTATAATTCATTGAAGGATTATGTTGATGTAAAGAACGTCAAAACAAGTATGAAAAGGCTCAGTGGCTATTCATACTTTCGTTGTCTAACGCAGGGATTCTTATGCTAGGGGGCATGGGAGGTTCAAAAGGGGGCGTAGGGCCATGTGCTATGACCCCCCTTCAAACAGATTAAGAATACTTGACAAATCAGCGCTTTGTTAAACGTGATGTTTAAAACAAAAGGCTCCATGTCTTTTTGGAGTGCGATTGTGAAAAAATGGCCGCTTTGAAAAGCTTGATCTTCAAGCAAAAAAAGGGTCTTCATGTTGTTTTGAAGAGCAAAATGACAGCTTTGAAAAATATTTATCTCCACGTTCTCACAAATTAAGAGGAAGGGGGCACGGGCTTTTGCTGACAGTCAAATGGGGAGCGTCACATAACGTTTACAAACCACTAGTCTGTTAGGTTCATAAACTCCGTGAAGCGAAATTTTCTCTTACTCCAATTATTTTTCTGGTATTTTGCTCGTAAGCCGGTCGGCGCCACCAGACAAGGTGCAGGTAACTTGCCACACGGCTGGCGCCACCAGACAAGGTGCAGGTAACTTGTCACACGGCTTTACAAAGTTGGAGACGTTTTGACGCCGGTACATAATAGAAGTATGATAAAAGAAAAACTTTTTATTTTTCTGCAGTGGCGCTGATTGATTAGGGACGCCTTTACAATTTATATAGATAAAGTTAACGTACAGGTTACAATCCTGCCAGTACAAACCATTGCGTTACCAATAGTGCAATCACGTTGCAAAATTGCTGCAAATAGCTTTTTACAATCAAAACAGCGAAGGATACGAAGAGGCATTGAACCTGCAACTTCACGTCGCCACAAGAAACCTACAACTTCACATCGCCACAAGAAACCTGTAACTTCACATCGCCACAAGGAACTCACCATCGTGTATTTTGGAATGAAGGTTGACGGAAATAAAAAGTTTATGAAGTTGTCAACTTTCTTGCGGAACAAAAACCACGGTGATACGACACTGGAGCGCATCTGGAACATGGTGTTCATTACTCGCATCCTACCAACCACATAAGCTTACAAGCCGGACAAGTTTGAAACGCTTTTAGTGGGGAGCGGTTGAGCTATTTCAATAAACGCCTTTGAAACTTAAAAGAAGCAATATTGTGGAGAGTTTCTTTTATTTTACGAGTTACACAAAAATCCCCGCCACTTGGGATACCGAAGATGTGTTGCTTTCAGCAGGCTTTCTACACCTTTCTATTAAGTTATTTTGAGCAACGCGTACAGCTCTAATCATTTCAAAATGCGATCAAAATTTTCTTGGACACCGAACTCGTCAAATGCATATGTTTTGCGGCGAATCACCTGCAGAGCGATGCACTTAAATCTCTGTCCAGCGCACTGCCAAATTCAACGCAAAATTTACGCAGTGAGGGGCAAAAGAATTTTTCGGTGACTTTTACCCTCACGAGGGCAAGCAACTCTAACAAATCATGCAAAACACAATTTTAACAGCTTCTTTGGAATAGCCCCAAATGGGCCCGATGTAACTTTTCAATTTAAGAGGAATATCACCGAAATTTAAAAATTCATCACGACTTTTTAATACTTGAGCTAGAAAGTTAATTTTTGGTTTAAGAGTTGCAGAATGACCACGTTAATATTTGTTCTAAGTGAACTTCGTTTCAGAAAAATAGTTACAGCCAAAAAAACTACATTTTTGAAATTTGATAAGGCACTTTTCAAATGTCGCCTATTTGTGGAGTTAATTTTGAGCTCTTTTAGCATGTCTAGAATTTAAACTAAACATTTACGTTCTAATCTGTTTTGTAAGGTGGTTCGTTCCGAATGCCAAGAGTTTCTTTACGGTTATCGTTCTACAACAGCTGGGTTAGCTCTTCACCACGAAGGCAAATAAAAACTTGACTACTTTAAAAAATAATGCAAAAGCAATTAATTTGTTCAGAAGTTATTATGACTGTATGGTGTGGTGATAAATTTATAAAACTGTTTAGCAACTCCATAAAGCTCGTACTGTTTTGTTAGAAAAAATTTTGCCAACTTAATTCAGGTTTAATATAATGCCAGAAAAATACTTCATAAGTAGTTAAGCCGATAAGGTGTGCAGCTGCAAAAATATTAAACAAAATAAACTAAAGTTTACAATATTTTGCAGATTACTACTAAGAAGTGGTATGAATTGGTGTAAGAATAAGAATATTTCATTTTGTTGGTGATATAGAATTTTAGGTCCTTACGTATTATCGGGAGGACCTTTGATTTTTAGGGTTAGGGTTAGGGTTAGGGTTTATTGTTTTAACCGTTTCAATAAATAATTTACTTCAATTTTTGAGTCGTGTTTTTAAAGGTCCTCCCGTTAATACGTAAGTACCGAATTTTAATATAGCTTTGAAAAAAGCTGTTTAAGCATAAGCTTTTCGTGACTCTCTCATCAGTGGCAATATCGCATCTAAAGGGAAGACCTAGAGTGAGTAAGTGTTCTATGTGGTTAATTTGGACGTTAGGCAATCAAGACGAGCTAATGATAGCGCTAGTATTGCAAAGCGCGGCAAAGAAAGATTTCGCAATTGCGAAAGTTAGAGAAAGCGCAGCAGGAGGCCAAATCCCACGATTATCGAAAGAGTTTGAGAGCGTAAACAAACTCTTTCTGTCTGCATAAAACCGGGCGTTGGGTCTTGATATAAGCAGACTCTAGGAGATTAAGTTGGAAAGAGCTGCGTGCTGTGGCGAGGATCGAAAACCGCTTGTTATCATAATTTAATGCACATTGATCATTTTCTAAAAGATGTTGACCAATGGTAGAATCAAAATCGAGGATTGACACTTACTCACTCTAGATCTTCCCTTCATATCGGAAATCCACTTTCACCAGCCAGTATTTACGTTGCGAGTCTTTTAGTTCTCTCAAACGTAAAATAAGTCTAATATCTACATTAGTGCATCGAGCCCTAATGATTCGCACCAAGCGTAGATTCAACGGAGAAATAGAACGCATCAAGAAAATATTACTGGACAATGGCTATCCTAAAAACGTCATCAACGTTCAGATCGGCAAAAAAATCGCTATTCTCCACCCTTAAGCGATTTGGCTCAGAAAAGTGCCCGGTGTACTGGAGGATCCCCTGGATAAATAAAATAAGCCTTCCACAAACTTGGAAAAAGAAGTCAAAACCGCCGTGGAAAGCTGCTATGGTTCCGTCAGCACCCGCTTGGTCTTTACGTCAGAGCGCACGCTGCCTGTGGCCCGCAAGGATGTTCTACCTGCCATTCAGAAAGGTTTTGTCATATATGAATACAAGTGCCACTGTGATAGTCGGTACATAGGGCGAACGTCTCCACGCTACAGGATCGCATCAAGCAACATAATCGGCAATGGTTAAGACAACAATTGACCCATCCACGCCGATCTCAACCACACAGATGGTGCAAACAAAACGACACCAAACCGGATTGTGACTCTACCATTGGTCAACATCTTTTAGAAAATGATCAATGTGCATTAAATTATGATAACAAGCGGTTTTCGATCCTCGCCACAGCACGCAGCTCTTTCCAACTTAATCTCTTAGAGCCTGCTTATATCAAGACCCAACGCCCGGTTTTATGCAGACAGAAAGAGTTTGTTTACGCTCTCAAACTCTTTTGATAATCGTGGGATTTGGCCTCCTGCTGCGCTTTCTCTAACTTTCGCTATTGCGAAATCTTTCTTTGCCGCGCTTTGCAATACTAGCGCTATCATTGGCTCGTCTTGATTGCCTAACGTCCAAATTAACCACATAGAACACTTACTCACTCTAGGTCTTCCCTTTTGATGTGATATTGCCACTAATAAGAGCGTAAAGCTTATGCTTAAACAGCTTTTTTCAAAGCTATATTAAAATTCTGTACCACCAACAAGATTTTTGCGTACGAGACGTCATGGAAAGAGTCTAAGATTAGAAGAACTGGACAACAAGCAGCAGGATCGGAAATTGCACAACTGAATTGATCACTGAACATGGTATTACGTGCTGAATTCCAAAAGCGTAATCCAAAAAACAGTTAACTTATTCACAACATTTTCCAAACTCGTTTGATTTCCAAGAACAAAGGGAACAAATTACTAAAGAAACCAAAAAGCTATTTGATATTTTAGACAACTCAACTCAAAGGCGCCATCTAGCAGTTTAATATAACTTAGGGATGACGCTATTTGTTTTATGAAAATCAGAAAGGTCAAAGGTATGCCAGGAAAACAAAAGCTTTTGTACCACTTAGACTCTAGATTCCCTCTTCATGAGATCTAACCAAATATTTACACTAGGATTCCAATAACCTACTGAAGGTGCTGTTGTTGTTGTTACCTAATTCGTTCCGAGGGATGGGGGCATGGCGGAAGACCATGGAGCCCTAGAAGCCGGGAAACTCCCCAGAGCCTGGATCAGAGATCGTAGAGAGACAGAGATCCCAAAAAGCGAGCGGTGCAAAGTCCGTAGCTGGACAGTGTAGAATGAGATGTGTCCTGGGACGAGTGTCCGCAGGCGCTGCAGGAAGAATTCTCGATTCTGCCAATCCTAGTGAGATAAGAGCTTAACAATAGGCTGTGTCCGTTGCAGCGAAGACGAGAGAAAAGACAGCAAGCATGACGAGGGAGCACAAGTTCCTCGCTTGAAATCGAAGGAACCAGCGTGTCGAAGAATTTAGATGAGATAGTAAACCTCCAGTCCGAGAAAAGACAAGAGTGGATACGGGAGATAGGAGGAGAGAGACTGCAAGGAGTTGCGGAGGGCGCAAGTAGCGCTCCCCATCTGGCCAACTTATCAGCCGCGTCGTTCCCCGGGAGAAACGAGTGCCCGGGGACCCATTGTAGCCTGACAGTAAAGTAGGAGAGAGAGAACAGTTGCTGCCAGATCTGCCAGAGAGATTAAGAGAAAAGGAAAGATGGAGGAGAGGACAGAGTGATAGTCAGACAGTAGGAGAAGAGAAATGGCAGATTTGTTGGTGATGCCGAGACCAGCAAAGAGCGTGCAGAATGGCGCAGGCTTCAGCGGAAAAACTTGAGCATACTGGGCCTGCTGAAAAGGAAAGAGTGGCCCCAGTGTCACAGAGAGAGCAGTTGGCAAATACGCCAGAGCCGCCGTTGTCAAAAGGAACAGAGCCGTCTGTCCAAAGTACCAGATCGTGGGATGGGAGAGAGGGGAAGATCAGAGCGGGAGCATGAAGAAGAAAAGGTGGACTCTACGGTGAAGAAAAGCAAGTTCCAAGAAGGAGAGGGGGGCAAGCCAGGAGAGCCTCCCTAGGAGAAGTAGAAGGAAGCATGAGCGGGTGAGTGGACGCAAAAGCTCTCCAGGACGATCTGGAGAGTCTTGGTTTCACTTCAAGTCTGGCCACACCTGAAATGGAAAAGGAGGTTGGAAGACGAAGAGACCACTCATAAAATGACAGAGCGAAATGAGTCAGGGTGACTCGTAGGGGAGGTAAAGAAGCCTCAGAAAGGAGAAGTGGGTAGGGGAGGATGACGAGGAAGCCGTAGATGTTGCGACTGGGCGCTCGGTGGAGGCGTTTCAATTGGGTGATACTGGTAACGTTTAGGAAAGGAACTATCCGGATGAAGCACAGGTGAGAAGGGGCCGAAGAAAAGCTTTATACAGAAGAGACTCCTTAGAGCGGCCCCATGAGGAAGCAGAAATACAGCGTAAGGCCTTGAGACGAGGGAAGAACTTGGCCTTTAACAAAGAATTATGTTTAGAAAAGGAACGAGTGCGGTCGAAGGTGATCCCAAGAAAAGATGGAGTGGGATTGAAACGGAGGCGGGAGTTCAATAAGAGAGAGGTTGGGCTGGAAGTTAGTTCGGTGGGCATCAACTGAGAAAAAGGCGTCACATTTGCTCGAATTGAGAGGAAGACACCAGTACTCAGACCAGCGCTATATTCGAATCAGAGCTCCTTGTGTGGCCTCCGACCAAATGGCCAGATCGTCAGCATAAAGAGAGCAGCTGATGTAAGGAGGCAGAGAAGCAGGGAGATCATTAATGAAGAGAGAGAAAAGTACAGGGCCAAGAACGGATTCTTGTGGAACACCTCCACGGACTCGAAAGGAGCGACTTTTGTGATTTTGATGAACCACGCAAGCAGGGATGTGGAAGCGAGAGCTGGAAGCGGAAGCAGAAGCGCGAAAATTCCACCGCTTCTGGATAGGAGGGAAGAATGTAGGAAGAAATTGGTTCTGCTATCCTTCAGAGAAGAACAAATAGGGGGAGCATAAACATTAAGAAATAAGAGCGAGAAGGAGTCGTTTAGAGAGATGTTGACTACATAATCAGAGTAGGGGTCAAGCGAAGAAAGAGAGGAGATAGAAAGCTCAGAGAAGGATAAGCCTTGCCTGACGAAAATGATGACGCCGCCGCTAGCGCCTGTGATATTAGTAGAAAAAATACCAGATCGGGAGTGGGTGCCATCAGATCGCAGAGCAGAGAATCCAGAGATCCGAAAAGAGAAAGATAAATTAAGGTTGGATTCCTGGATACAAATAAGGTCAACGGGATGAGACGAAATAAAGTGTAGCAGTTCAGTGCTCCTGGCTTGGAGACCCCCAGCATTCCATTGAAAAATCCTGAGGAAGTCAGGGAGGGGAAGATGAAGCAGAAGGTAAAGAGAAACAGCCAGCAGCATAAGGCGGTGGTGAGGGTGCAGAGGGAGAAGATACAACGTAAGTGGAAAAAGCATCAGAGGTTTGAAGGCGAGGGTGGGGTGCTTTGCTGCATTAGCAGAAGGGGGCCAGATGGGCCGGATTGAGCAGTGGAGGTATACCAGCTGGAGGAGTCCCAGGAGGAAGTCACAGTGCTGGTAGGTGTAGGATCTCAAAAAAAGCAGGGACGCAGGAGTGAGAGCTGCCAAGAGTTATGAATCTAGAAAAGGAGAGTAGTGAGCACTTTAAATAAACCCATTTGGAGCAGGTACAGCATTGCACCGACCTACCCCGCTAGGTCATATTTCCAGCGCACACTGAGCAAGGAAAGACGAGGCAAGGATTAGGATGAACGTTGCTGCTCATCAGGAGAAAGAGAAGAATGAGAAGACAGTCAAGAGAAAGGCAGGAGAAGAGAGAAGACAGGCCGATTTTTAAGAGGCTACGTGCTACCCTTCTGCAGTTGTTCAGGGGGCTGCACGGCAAAAAAATGGTTTGTGGGAAGGGAGTGCCCGGGGTAACTGGGACCCTCAGGAAGGCCAACAGCCATTTTAACTTAACTCAAACGGGGTTGGGGACCTCATCACCACGTTGGAGCGACTGTTGATTGGTGCAGTTCAATTTTACCCGCTTTACATGTATACCGGTATACTATACATACGACAGAAATTTCGCACTTCACTATCCAAAAAGATTAGAGTCAAAGTCAGAGTTAGATGAGGATAGAGATGAAAAATCAGCGCTATACGGTGCATTTGTTGTTTTGACGACAGGTTATTGTCGAGAGCTGTAATATGTGGTCATACGGTTTAGATCTGAGAAGCATTAGATTAACTGTGGTAAAAGTAGTTGTAAATAGTGAAGGAACTTGTAACAACTGTCTATTTGTTGAAGTGTTTAATTATTTTTTGAATTGTAGTAACGAAATATTTGATTTTCTTGCAAGCGATTCGTGATTTCTAAATTTTTGTTAGTGGGGGTTCCCTGACAAACGCGAAAGTACATTAGGGGTTCCGCGATGACAAAAAAATTGAAAAGTACTGTTCTACATTCAACACGAGTTCGAATATTTAAGAAAACGAAACACAGAGTAGTTCAGAACAATAAGCTCAAGCGAAGTAGGTAAAGTAATAGCAATAAATGAAGGTTTTTGTCTTTTCAAAATGATGAAGTGTAGAAGGCAGGGTACAGACCCACAAAAGTTAAAAAATGATCAACGGTCGTTTTCTCGTTTTTTGTTAGTGGAAGCGGAAGCGGTTGAAAAATCACCGCTTCCACATCCCTGCACGCAAGCACACCTATCAGAAAGAAAAGATCGAGTCCAACGAGCAAATCAAGTAGGGAGGCGAGCCGAAATGAGTTTATGGAAAAGGGCGAGGTGCCAGACAGAGTCAAAAGCTAACGAAAAATCAATAGTGGGGAGGATCGTCCGAAAGCCTGGCCTGGGTTTGTTAACCCATCCGAAATGGACTGAGAAAGGATACTGACGGTGGCCCTTCAAGGTTTTTAGCCAAAGCTGAAATATGTGAAAATATAAACGAGAGCTACACAATTACGTCTGACACAGGTGCATTTGGTCGTCAACAAACTGATTCAAACATAAATAAAACCGAATATCTTATCAAAATTTAGCAGTTGCATGTGATTGCTTTAAAGTTTTAGACGGAGCTGGCACAGCTATTGCTACAAGGTTAAGCAGTAGCAGCAACGATTCTCTTTTGTTATTGATAAAAATAAATTGAGGCCTGAAAGGGAAAAGCATCGAAAAAATATTCCAGCCGAAGATCTAAAAAAGGTCAATCTTGCTAACGCCATGTATCCAGATGAAAGAAATGATGCGACACTTTTAATCGAAGGAATTAATGGCAAACATGATCACCAGATTGAGATTGAAGAGCGCTACGCGACAGCGTTCCACTCACCTCATGCAGCCCCTATCAATCCCACAAGTGCGCCTAACGCTCCTACCAATGCTACAAGTGCGCCTAACGTTCTTATCACTGCCGCAAGTGCGCTTAACGCTCAATGTGAACAACGTCTTTGAGGATAGTCAGCTACGCAGCAAACTGGCAATTACTGGAAGTGATGGAATGGCACATATGACCGGAGCAAGCAGCCATTTTTTGTTTGGAAAAGCTGTTGCAAAGGCCGCTACAACAGCCAATATATCACAATACAATGAACTGCCTTTGATGCACATTTTCAATCTTTGGCACGACGCAACAAAAAGTCCTCTCGTTTGGTCCTACTGGCACTATTGACTTCAAATCCAGAATTTCATGTACTGCCGCAGATATTCAGTTTAAGGAAGCTGGCAAATTGTGTCACTTAAGATGGCTTACTTTACGTTGCAGACTTCTTAAAAATATATGTCAGAAAAAACCTTGCAAATATCTCACGAGTTTGGCTGAATATTGTATTCAAGTTTATTCCCTTCATGGTTTCAAATTAAACAACTGCATTCAATTTTTGAAGATTGCAAATTGCAAAAGCAATTTTGCAAAACGAAAAACCTTTTTCGCCCATCCTAAAAACATGTTAACGGTGTTGGTAGATGACTAGATGGAAATCCGTACTGTTAATAAAATCCGGTTTCTAAAAAAGTGAAAATCAGAAAGCAAGATTTACAGAAGAGTATGTGCCTCAATCGGATGATGATGATGCTGAAGAGAACAAGGTGCCTCAATCGAATGATGATGATGTTGAAGAGAACAAGGTACCTCAATCGGAGGATGATGGAGAAAAGAACAAGTCTAACGACGCTGGTTCCCCTTCACCTGTGTGGCAATTTATTGCACCGAAAATAAACTTCAATGCACAAACATAATTTCAGCTTGTATCATCAGATCAACTTGAGCCACCCGCTAACAGAAATTTAACAGATCAGCAGCTCAGTAGCATAATTGAACAACTGTTGCAGCTCGCTAGGCCTCAACAAATAATCAAGCAGCAGCGCGACACATTCAGTTGTGTAGCCTCCACCGCAGCAGGGACTACGACGAGGAACGAATGGCCAGGTCGTCAGCATAAAGAGAATAGCTGACAAAAGAAGGCAGAAAAGCAGGAAGATTATTGATGAAGAGAGAAAAGTACAGGGCCAAGAACGGATGCTTGCCAAACATCTCGACGAACTCGAAAGGAACTATTTTTGTGATTTTGAAAAACCACAAGCACGCCTATCAGAAAGAAAAGATTGAGTCCAACGAGCAAAGTAAGGAGGGAGTCTGGCAGAGCAAATTTATGAAAAAGAGCGGGATGCCAGACAGAGTCGAAAGCGGTAGAAAAATCAACTGTAGCAAGAATCGTCCGAAAGCCAGGCTTGAGTTTGTTAAACCCATCCGAAATGGACTGAGAAAGAGTTTGATTAAGAGTAAACAGCCAAGGGCGCAAACCGGCCTGGCGGGGAGAGAGAATGAAATTAGGCTCCAAAAAAAAACAGTAGACGCGATAGAACGATGCACTTAAACAGCTGAGAGATAGGCCGGAAAAAAGCAAGAGAGTCGAAAAGCTTTCCCATCTTATGGATGGCAATAATAGAAGATGTCTTCCATATGAAAGGAATGCAATGACCAGGAAAGATTGAAAATGTGCAGGAGAAAATCAATGCCAGAGCGAGGATGCTGCTTTAGCATGTGATAGGTATCTTTGTCTGGGCCAGTGGCAGAGGACGAGAAAAGGTTTGTGGCAGCCGCGAGAAATTCAGCGAGGGAGAATGGGAAGCAGAAAGACGAGTGAGACTCCTCAAAGCAAAAGCCTTGGCGCAGCTCGGACAAGTAGCCTCTGGCTCTGCTACGCAAGACCTTTGGCTGAAAGACAAAAAGAACACCGAAGCTGACTCCCAGGAAGAACAGTTGGAGGAGTTAGAAGAAAAAGAACACGAGGAAGAACCAGCGACACAGCCGAGGAGAGAATACACAGATTTACGAGAGAGAGAGAGAGAGAGATGAGCATGTCGCCTGCCATGCCTCAGCCCTGGCGATGACAGACAAGGCATGTCGGGAAGCCTGACAATCTTCATCACTGCCATGAGCGGCAGCAAATCCCTTATTGTCTTTCACTAAGTGCTTCTTCCACTTCAGAAGACCACCAGGATTGAGGTTGGCATTTCACGCGGCCGAAAGGAATGGAAAATTTGGCAGCATTTAGTGCCAGAGAAGTAAACAAAGCAGCAGCAGAGGAAAGAGAAAGAGACAAGGACTTCTCTGCAGACGGACAGTGAGACTCGAAGTAAAAAGCATAGTCATCCTAACGAACTTTCAGAAAATTGGAGAAAGGGGGCGTTCGTTGGGGCAAAAGAGCAAGGAAAAAGGGACAGCTAGTAGAATTGATAGGTAATTAGAGCCCAAGTCCTGAAGCATCTCCCAGGAGCAAGACAGGAACAACTTCCAGAGGAGCGATGGAGAATAGTTGGCGTGTCAGGGTGATTGAAAGAAAGGAGATCAGATGAGTTTGTAAGCAAGGGTGGGGCAGGAGCGCTGCATTGGCAAAGAGCAGATTGAACAGTGAAGGTATAGAAGCTGAGGGACTGAAAAAGAAGTTACAGTGTTGGTAGGTGTGGAACCTCCAAAACAAGCTGGGATGCAGCAAGAAGGACAACTCCAGGAGTAAGAGCTACCTAGAGTATTAAACCTGGAGAAGGAGAGTAGTGAGCATCTTAGCTGGTCCCATTCGTAGCAGGTGCAGCATTGCACCGACCTACCCCTTCAGGTCACATTACCAGCGCACACTGAAGAGAGAAAGACGGGACCACGGTTAGGATGTACGTTGCCGCTCATCAAAAGGAGAATGAAAATATGGACGAAAAAGAGGCAGGAGAAGAGAAAAACAGTCGACCAATTTTAGGAAGACTGAGTGCTGCCCTTTTCCAAACGTTCAGAGGGCAGCACAGTGAAAAAATGGTTTGTATAAGGAGAGTGCCCGGGGTAACTGGGACCCTTGGGAAGACCAACAGCCATTTAGATCCAATGGCAAAGAGGGTCGAGGACCGCACCACCACGTTGAGGCGGCTGTTGATTGGAGCTCTGATTCAACTGGTGCACTGGTCTGAGGACTGGTGTTTCCCTCTCAATCCGAGCAAGTGTAAGGCCTCCTTCTCGGTAGATCTCTACCAAGCTAACCTCAAGCCCCTTCTACTTTTAATCAACTCCGCCCTCCACTTCAATCACACTCCAATTTTTCTAGCGGTCACCTTTGACCGCACTTTTTCCTTTTCTAAACACATATCTTCGCTAAGGTGAGTTCTTCCCTCGTCTCAAGGCTTTACGCTGTATCTCTGCTTCCTCATAGGGCACCTGTAAGGAATCCCTCTCGCTTCTGTTATAAAGTTTTTCTTAGGCTACTTTTCACTTGTGCTTCACCCAGATGGTTTCCTTTCTTTAGAGCTACCAACATTACCAAATTTAAACGCCTTCAACGGCTGCCTCCAGTCCTCCGCTTTCCCGATTCTCCTCTCTGAGGTGTCTCCACCTCCCCTACAAGTCACCCCGACTCATTTCACCTGTCATCTTATGAGCGGGCCCTCCGTCTCCCAACCTCCTTTCCCGCTTCAGGTTTGGCCAGATTTGCAGGTCCTTAGGAGAGCTTTTGCGTCTACTTACCCGATTACGCTTTCTCCTACTTCTCCTAGAGGTTCTCTTTGCTTGCTCTCCCTCTTCTCCTTGGAACCCGCCCTCCTTCTGTGGAGTCCACCCTTTCCTCTCCACGCTTCCACTCTGATCCCCTCTCGCAAAGATGCAGCTCTCGCTCACCTTGACTCTCTCCCACCTCGCGATCTGGTGATCTGGGCTGATGACTGTGTTCCTCTTCGTTCTGGCAAAAGTAGCTCTGGCGTACTTGCCAACTGCTCACTTTGTGGCACTAAGGCCATCCTTTCCTTTACGGCAGGACCAGTTTGCTCAAGGTTTTTTCCACTGAAGCGTGCGCCATTCTGCAGGATCTCCACTGGCCTTGGAAACACCAACAAGTCTGCCATTTCTCTTCTCTTCTCCTCACTCTGTCCTCTCTTTCATTTTACCTCAAACTCTCTGGAAGAAATTGTCCTCTCCTCCTTTACTGTCAAGGCTACAATGGGTCCCCAGACACCAATTTCTCCCGTGAAACAATGCGGCTGATAAGTTGGCCGGGCGGGGTGTGTTATTCCTGCCCTCTGAAATCCCTTGTGGTCTCTCTCCTCTTACCTCTTGTACCCACTCTTCTCTTTTCTTGGACTGGAGGCGTACTGTCTCATCTAAATTCTTTGACATACAGGTCCCTGCGTTTTTCAATGAAGAACTTGTGCTTCCTCATCACGCTTGCTGTGTCTTCTCGTCTTCGATGCAACGGATGCAGCTTTTGGAAAACTCTTTATCCCAGAATCGAGAATCCATCCTGCAGCACCTGCGGTCATCCGACCCAGGACACCTCTCACCTCATTCTGCACTGTCCAGCTGCAGACTTTTTGCGCCGCTCGCTCTTTGGCGATTCTCTGTCTCTCTACGACCTCTCGTCCAGGTCCTGGAGAGTTGCCTGGCTTCTGGGACTCCATCGTCTTCCATCATGCCCCCCATTCTTCGGAAGAGGTCGAGTAACAACAACAATAACAACACACACATTAAGTCGGTTTCTGAAGCAAGCTTGTCTGTTGTGGAATATCAGAGACTTGATGGTTTGATTCGACAGCAAAGTGTAATTTCAAAAGTTGGTGCCAGCATTCAACGACAAAAGAGACTTCGTAATAAAATGAATTAAGGAAGTCAATTGACATTAAAATGCGTTTCTAAGGTGGAATTAGTCAACAAAGATTACTTTCCTGAACTAGAGCTCAAAGTTTTATTCAGCAGCAAACAACGTTATACAAATTACACACTTGTGATTGTGAGCAATCTTTTCTTGCTATAACTTGTAAGCATTATTACGTCAGTGCGTGGGTCATTAGCATTAGGCATAGTGCTCGTAACGACGCTGTCTTTCACGAGTGGCAACGCTGTAGGACACTTTTATATTCTTTTCCACTTTTTGCTTTTCAGGTCATTGTTAACTGTGTTTTTAAAATAATATCCTTGCATCTGGCCAATCAAACACACTCTGACAAGTAATTACGAAAATAGATATCAGTGGATTATCAAAAAATCATGTAAAAGTATAGTTTTTAATCATAACTTTTTTTGGTATAAGGAGCAAACATTTTCCTCGTAGAAGAGATATACAAACTTTCATTCTGCAACTCTTAAGACAAAAACCGACTTTCTAGCTAAAGTATTAAAAAATCGCAACGAATTTCCAAATTTTGGAGATTTTCCCTTTTAATTTGGGAGCAGCATTGGACCTGTTTGGGGCTTTTCCAAAAAAAAAGTTGTTGAAAACATGTTTTTAGATGATTTCTCAGGTTCACAGACCCTCAGGTGTGTAAACGTCACAAATTTTTTTTTACCACGTTGACCTTAAGAGATTAAAAATAATAAAAGTCTTTTAAAAACTTTATGTATCTAAACCTCACATACATTTAGATTCAATTTCTACGTAGTTTGAGTTATTTGTGTACTTTACCACTCGATCCGATGATGCTCAAAAAACACTTGTAACCCAAACCGACCACTTTACAAGACCCCCTCCCCCACGACTATGAATTACACTTCAACAAAAAAATCACTTTCAGTCCACATGCGCTATACAGTGAGCACTCTCACACTCGTCCAACTAACTTTATAATATACCTCGATGTAATTCTGCTTTGATAAATCGGCAATGGCGTGCCCATCTTTTGTCCGAACCTTTGTATATTCAGGAAGTACATTTTCTACAGGATACACAACACATTTAATGTGCAGTCTAGCAGTCTAAGTAAAAACCACACTTTCGAATTAGGTTTTAATCTTTTTTCAGCCACGGTAGTGTAGTGGTAACCGTTTTAGACTTCGTAAAAATAGGTTAGGGTCAATGTTCCCTCTAAGCTGCGCGCCTGCGCAGTCGCTTAGACCCCTTTGCGCAGTTACCACAACGCTTTGCGCAGTCTCCACCACAAAGAAAGACGTGAAGTTCTGAACACAAGTGAATAAAGTAGGCCACAGGTAGTCAAAGGGCTCCGTGAGGTATTCGTTTGCAGTCAAATCTCGGTTTAGGGACGTCTCGAAGTCTGGACAATTAGGCTCTCTAAGAAAATTTTGGAGAGGAAAACGACGTGAAAAAAGCCTACCACAGTCTTTATTGACGCAATTTCCGATCAAAATAAGGTCGATGACCTTTTTTTTTTGGAGACCACCATGTCCGCGCGCGGTAATAGGTCCATGAGAGGAGGGCTTGCCTGATGTAAAACCAGAAACATGCTATTACTAGGTCGTGAGCACTGACCTTCGGTGTAATTTCTGTTCTACTACAGGGTAGTAGACTTTTATAAATTCTGCCTAGTAAAATTGTGATTCAGCGCACTCGTTAGTTTTTCCGCGCAGCATTATGATAAATTAGAGGGAACGTTGGTTAGGGTTCGAAATTTTATAAAAGCTCCATTGATATTCGTCAGGAAGGGCATACGGAATTTCAGTGCTTTGAAAGTGTAAAAGCAAAAAGTGTAATTTGAAAGCGAGTGTGAGTTGATAGACATTCAACGAATCGGAAAGCCTAAGCCTACGAAAACACGGGAAAAAAGCGTAAGGCGACTTGATTGTGACAGGAAAACCTTCATATTTACAATGTACGACAAAGAATTTGTATTTAGACCCATTTCCGAGTATCCAGTACTGCTCGCACAGAGCATCTACATGACACAGACTGGAACCAAGCAAGAAATTGCTGAATCCTTTTCCAAGTAATTTGAACGCAGGAGCATGAGATCGCCTACAGTGAGAACGAGCTTTCGTCAGGTCAGCGCTGATGAAATCTTTCCCAATATAAACGCTAAGTTCGTGCCAGCATCGAACTAGTAGCCGCTCGATTACAAGATCAGCCCCCCATCATGCAGATGATCATAAACATCTCACCAACAGCTTCATTCAGCTTCTCCATCAGTTCATCAAACACAAGAACATCTTCCAAGCTCTATCAACAAAACCGCTATAATAAGAACTTCATATGAGCGGTTCTTTGCAACAAGCATAGATACAAACAGGAACACAATATTGAACGCAACACGGTTCAGCTTTTCATAGGCTTTTATCAATTATTGTAGACTATCAAGCCCGATAACCGCATATAAAAATTTGAAAAATGTTGCGCATTAACTAGGTTTTTTTTAATAAACATCGTGAGCCAACATTTGGACCCTCGTTAATCTCTAAAAATTTGCTAACAAACCGTTCTGGAAAACTTGAGATCGGTTTTGCGGTAAATAAAGCTTCCGTTCGCCAGTGTACGCTGGCGTAATTTATATTCT
This sequence comes from Trididemnum clinides, assembly GCA_963675345.1. NCBI lineage: Eukaryota > Metazoa > Chordata > Ascidiacea > Aplousobranchia > Didemnidae > Trididemnum > Trididemnum clinides. The sequence continues at coordinate 40,035,901 of OY776287.1, read as the reverse complement.
GTTCAAAATCCGCTTACTGTTATTTGCGTTAATCAAGAAATACAACAGACCTATTCCAGCTCAAAAGAGTTGCAATGCTAAATAATTCTATTGATATACAAACCACTCACGGCGTTCAGGCCTTGCCCGAAGAATGGCACGACGGCATGAGCGGCGTCACCCAGTAGAGCAACAGTATGTCCGTGATGATAGGGCGAGCACTAAAAAGTACATCGTGCAACATCAACATTTTGTGCAATTGCGCTTTTTAAAACAAAAACACCTTATTTCACGCTTATACAGTGAGCAAGGCATACTACGTAAAATGTTAAAACTGTGAAAATATATCTCGAACCACCAGCTCACCTTCACAGATATAAGACTGAGCGGAGGTAGAGTAAAAAAATCTTCTTTCAACTGTTTTCTAAAACAAAACATTACCATCGATTAAATTTAGTCTCACATTAAAAAAAAACAAAAAAAATATTTGAAGACTCGTGAGTTGTGGGGTTCAAATCTTACCAAAAAAATCATTTTCTTGCAAGATAACAGCAAATTCTCGTAACATATTATTCTTCAGCATCCAGCAATAAATGAACGAGTCGGCAAAGATAGCTGAGCGGATAAATGGCAAGCCATGCTTGGCCGCGCTGCGTCAACACGTTACTGTGCAACGAGTCTGAACTAAAGTTCTTTGAAGAATAACAAAACATTTTTCGCCCCAAAGGGCCGCGATGATTACAAGTAAATAACTGATTTACTCACTCCCCTATAAGCGGAACAACATCCGGGAAGACTTGATTAAAAAATTGTGAAACTTTTTCTCCATCGGTGAGCTGATCAAATTTGCTGAATGGCATGAACAACGTACAGGTGAATGATTTATCCTGGCACAAAAAACAAGACGCAAAACTGAATTGAAACAAGAAATCTAATTATCATCAAAGACTTGAATTCCACAGCCACCCAAAACTTTACTTTCATAGAGAAATGGATCAAGCAAGCCCTAAATTACGTTTTTAGAATATTTTTCAGCTCTTGAACTTCTCTGACAGTAATTGCTAAAACTTGCCGTGATCTATGTATTTGCTACAATAAACTGTATCACCCAGAACTATGTTGAAAGCTACTCACCAGGTTAGGTAATGCTATCAGCATGAACTCGTGTCGAGGCCATATATGAAGATATTCAATCGCCATTGCATACTAAAAATGTAACCACTGAACTGAAAAGTAGATGAGTAAGCTAATATTATCTAATTCTGCGGTCACGCCAAACCTTTTCGTGGTTATAGGGAAAAACAAAACACCAGTCACCGCTAGCAACAATCTGGTGCTTGATTTTCTTTATAAGAAATTTCACTTGTGCAGTTGTAATATTAAAATATCTTCATGTTTAGGCTTGCTTGAGTTATCAATATTGCTGCCACTGGGACTTTCTATTTCACGTAGCGCCACCAAACTGGAAAATTGCGAGTTTCGAGGGCAGAGCAAGGTAGTTGACCTACGATTCGAACACCCAACCATGCGATCATGACTGGCAGGAAGCGGTGCTTTATCCTACTCGACTTCGCCGATCATAGAGCAATCACACATAATGTATCACACACCTAAACAAACGCCAAATCTTCTCATAACATTTATGCTGAGTAAAGTTGCAATGCCATTACTGTTTTTAGTCGTGACATTAAACTGTTTCTCTGAAGTAATATCATAGCTCAGTATCACCTAGCCACAAAAATGGCACCCACATTTCCGTCGCTTGTTGGAGGAATTGTCAATTCTTTGTAACCATGAGGAATGTATTCCTGACTGTAATCGAACCTCCCACGCTGCATCTGCCTCCGTACAGCAGAATAACTACCATCACAACCAAACAGAAGGTCACCGGTAATGGTTATATCACCGCCATCCCGTCTGCATTATATACGATAAAAAGATAAAAACTAAAATAAAACTGAGCCACAGACACGTTTTGCTTTTTAAAAACACCCAATCTCATATTAGTGCAGCAATATTGCAGACCAAATTAAAAAGGTTCGATTAGGTGTTTAAACAAACAGGTCAGCGTTAGTTCCATCAAAGTTCAATATAAACAGAATTAGTTTTCAAGTCTTTCAACACACATTTGATTTCGTGATTTAATCCTCTATTAACATTCTGCACATCTAAACCACAGAGCCCTTAGTTCTCCACTTGTGCCACAATATCGATGAAGGTGACTTTTCTTCAGAAAAGACAACAATTTCATGAAGGGTTACTCGACTTAAGCACCAGAATGAACCTTGGTTGGCAATGCAGCCAGTCAAGAGCAACGGAAATCGTTTTTGTTCCATAGATATAAAAATGTAATTGATGCAGTTCAAAAATTTAAAACTTTATCAAGGGATCACCTTTTAAAAATTGCGGAAGGTTGATCAACATTACACGAAATTAACTTGTGCTCGAAATGTAGATTGACGTTAGGTTGAGACGCAGCAGCTAGAAGGAAATGAAAGCATGCAAACTTGAAAGGTAATTGCTGAATCATATAATCAACAAGATAAGGCGAATTAGATATTAAAGTCTAGTTGGCCTTAAATATTTAAGTTTTTACATCAACTCAACTTGCTGTTACTTTGATTTTATTAGAGTGTCACCCTTAGTTTTAGTCTACTAAAGCTGAAACAGTTTGAAACCAAAATCTAAAGAATTTCATAACAATTCGACCAAATGGTTTAGAGCAAACTTTATTTCATAAAAAGTAACATCAGTTGTGATGATATGAAGTAGCTTACCAACCATGCTATTACTGGCTAACAAGTGAAGCAAAATGAAGTTCATTGAATGGTGATCTTACGTAACAAGTAGTTATATAACAGCAAACACGTGCAACATGCAGCAGTTAAGAGCATTGCTAAGCACCTGATAGAAGAAACTTATTCAGCTTCATTCGATCCACAGAAAGTAAATACTGAAAAAAAAACATAAATTGCATAAAAGTCTATAAACTAAATAACAACGATATTCATATATTGTCATTCAAAGTTGGTTGTGCGTAAGTTTATCCAATTCAGAGGTAAGACCAAGAACCTTTTACCACTAGCTTGCTACTATGGCTGGTTGATCAAGTAGTTTTTTACCAGATTCCCCAAATAAAAGGCTGATAAAATTGATACATGTATACACGAAAGATCTTATCACAGACATATAACTTGGATTGATGGATCAAAATTTATAATTACTGCAGATCCACTTTGGCATTGTATGTGAAATATACTGTTGTAGGTTTCATCAAATTAACCATTTAGAAAAAGCAATTAACTTGGATAACCGATGCACATGTCCAAAAACCGTTGGCTTTTGGCACGCATTTTTTGCAGAGCCACTAACAGTATGGGCCAAAAGCCCACAAAATTGCAGCTCTTTTTGGCTCAGTGCAATGCGAGGTCCAGTAAACTGGGCTTGATAAAACTGTGGGCCTTTTTACGCAGTGCTTCTCAAACTTCTTTCCAAAATTACCTACTTAAAAGTTTACTAATTATCAAATACCTGCTGAAAAAAACTCAAGAATCCCAAGTTTCAGCCCTGTTGGCTCTTTTCCTTAATTCACCATCGTCTACGTAAACTGAGACCAGCAAAAACTTAATCATAATACCAAAATAACAGAGAAACAAACCTATAAAACGCTGACTTACTGTTTGGGTTCTATCATTAGAAACAGTGCTTTGTCATGGAATTATTTTCTCTTAGTGCCCTCAATCGCCAACGGTGAGTGCGATGTCACCGCTCTTCCGTTGAACTTACTGCCCTACTTTTTTTACTTTGAAAACCACTGTTCTAAGCTACAGTAACAGAAGTCTTTGCTATTCAATATTCCAAAGCAACGTTTTTACTGATAGGACTTAAAGGTTTGTAACTAAGTTTAAGAAACAAAATGTTGATATAAACCTAAATGAAGTTTTAATTGAGAAAGACAAGCTTATGAAAGATAGTCTAATTGCAACTGAATATTGACGAATAGTTTAAGTATTTGGTTGTAAAGCAGCTGATTAGCGACCGATATTGTGGCTAGAGCTATGAGAATGAAAGCTAATCAGGAATTGAATAATTTATATCAGAATTCTAATAGTGTTTTCTACTTCCTTAGAAGAATGAAAAAGGAAGGGAAGGATGTGGAAGGAGGAAGGTGCTTGATAGAAGGAGACGGACGGTTGGGTTTTATTGAAGAAGATAGGGCAAAAATTTGGAAGGAACACATGGAAAAGATCATGAATGAAGAGAACGAATGGGACCGTATGGTGGAAAATGATTTAGTAGAACCAGTGGAAAAAGTGGTTCGTGATGAAATTGTAAAAGCAATGCAAAGTATGAAATCAGGAAAGGCAACTGGAACATCTGAAGTAAGTGTGGAGATGATAGTTGCAAGTGGTGAAATCGGGGTTAAAGTAATGATGGAACTATGCCAGCATGTATTGGATGGTAGAGGAATGCCTGATGAATGGAAAACAAGTGTGATTGTACCTATCTTAAAAGGAAAGGGTGATGTGATGAGCTGTGGATCATACAGAGGAGTGAAACTGCTAGAACATGCCATAAAAATTGTTGAAAGGGTACTAGAGAGGCGAATACGAACATTAGACAATTTGAATGAAATGCAGGAGGAATATCAAAAGAAGGACAAGAAGTTGTATATGTGTTTTGTTGACATGGAAAAAGCTTTTGATAGAGTGCCAAGAAAAGTGATGGAGTGGGCCATGAGAAAGAGGGTTTATCAGAAGTAATAGTTCAGGCAATTATGAGCCTGTATGATGGTGCAAAGACAAGATTGAGGGTGGGATCTGCATGTAGTAGTAGTAGTGATTCAGTTTTTATCCGATGTTGTCCCTTTAACAGAGATGGCCGGATTTACCCCATTCCTTCTGCAATTGCTCGCACTCCGTCCCTCCACTTGTCTCGTCTCAGGGCATCCTCCTTCTTCAAACCAATCTTCTCTGTCTCTTCTTCCACTTGCTTCTTCCAGGTCTTCTTCTTTCCTAACTGATGCTGCTTGGTACATGTCTTTGGCCGGAAAGACATTAAAGGAATTATACCCTTCTTTGATGCATGTCACCTGCATTGCGGCACTTACTACATAACTGCGCTATGCGTGTGTGTGCTCATTTAAAAAATTTTGATGAAATAATAGCAACGATCAAGGCAGAAACAATCAAAAACAAAGATGCTGGTCTGCCATCTCCTCCTGACCCTGTAATTACAAGATGGGCAATTTGGCTTAGAGCTGCCTTATATTACAGTGAGAACCTTCCAGCTGTTCGTACCATTGTCAACAATTGGACAAGTGCAGGCCTCCTAGTCAGCAGAGCAAAAGATGCTATCAATGTGGAAGATTTGGTGATGGACTTGGTTAAAATAAATCAATACTGGACTCTAGCAGCCAACGTAGAGTTCTTAGAAGGAAGTGCCTGCACGATAACCGAAGCATACAGACTTCTGAAGAATATGCAATTTGATGATGATCTGTGCGCAATTAAAAACCACAATAAAAAACGACTATCCAACTCTGATTTAGAAACAATAATAAACTGTACCAACTTGACAATTGACCCAACAAGCTACACACTATTGCGAAAAGCCCAGCCAACCTCTGCTGCTGTTGAGAGGTCGTTTTCTATGCTCAGTAAATTACTGAGAAAAGACAGAAATTTTGATGTTAAGAACGTAAAAAAATATATGATGCTGTATTACCATAAAAAGTCCTCATAATTATACTGTGTGGCTTTCGTTAAAAACATCATAGACAGACTGCTAATGTACAGTACAGTTGCAATAACAACGCATTTTTTGTATTACATACTAATTGATACCAGTACACACAATGGCTCGTTATCCTAGATTTTGATGTCATGCGTCGCTTTGTCACATTAGCTTCAAGACTGAGTGATTGAGAAAATGTTTAAAGTAGGCTACCTTCTTCTTTAAAAGCTTATGTAAATTGCGGATTATAAAACATTTTTAATCAAAAAAGTGCAACAAGACATAAATAATAGGCGAAAGTGGTTAGGTCAAAATAAAGTCAAAATTTTGCTAAAATAAACTCAAAAATATATTTTTTCGGTCAAAAAAAATGGCCCTACTAATAACACATTGGCCTAGTGTCCAGCCTATATGCTGTTTTAGCAGTACCAGAAAAGCAGCACAACAGCCAGTGAGTCAAGTTGTGAAAATCATTATTAAAGATATTCAAAATGATTATATTTATCATAGGCTACCAAATCGAAATAATTTGTTGTAATAGTGACAATAATGAGGTTGCCGCAAAAAAGTGGAGTAAATGCAGGAAGATAACAACAGCACCTCAAATTACCTCATGCAACTAACACCAATTTATATCTAGCGGTATACTAATAACAAGTCTAATAGAGCCATAAAACTACCTTTTTGTTGAAAAACTTTCGTTTATTATCAAAAATGCTTTCTCATTTGACTTCAAAAGTAGAAAAGGTTTGCTCAAATGCCATTATAAACATGCCGACACAAATGTCATAAGTTTGGTTTTTTTTTAGCACATCCAACACCAAACAAGGTGCAAGGCGTTTTAGGACATGTGGATCAGCAAATAATTAACTTAACTCTGAGATTGGGCACACGTAATAGTGAACTCATGCCAGATTAATCAAACCTGTTTTTGGAAAGATTTCCTGTTTAAACATAATTGAATATTATTGTACCTGACCGGTCTTTCCATATGGAACAGGATACAGTTTCCCATTTGATAAATGAATCATTCGTGCATGCATAGGTATGCCAAGGTCAATGGCCTGAAATAAACAGTTTAATTTTGACAGCGAAAAGCTTCACTGTTAAACAAAAAGTATGTTTCACAAGTCTGTGAAACCTAACAAAAAATCATATCTTGGTAACAGCAAAGCGTAGCAAGGTAAAGTGCAGTTTGAAAGATGAAATGCGGTGCTACTATAGCGTGAGGTCTACCGACATAAGTCACCTACCGAGATGCAGGGTGAGGTCTACCGCTTGACTCGCACCTACCGAGGTGCAAATCGCGTGAGGTTTGGGTTAGGGCCCTAACTCTAACCCTTAACCCTAACTTTAACCATAGGCATAACCCAGGGGGGCCAAAGGTGCCATGGCCCCCGGAATTTTAAGTCAAATTACAAAACAGTATCAAGAAATAAAAACAGAAATTTTTTTGCAGGTACATTAGAGTTTATTGTTGACTTTTAGCAAGGGGGTGGGTCGGGCGTGACTTTTTAAGTTTTTAAACTTTCAAATGCTATCAAACAAGATGTGTACGTTTTACACACTAAATATCGCCGAAGTTTTTCTTCTATGTTGCAGTTGAGTGATGAATTGATGATCCAAGTTATGGTAATTGCAAGAAATAAACGTCTCGCTGAGCGCTTTCTTGTTTCGTTGTAATGCTGACTACTACAAAGACGTTGCTTCTTTTATCAGAACGTTCAACCTACCAGTGAGAGTGGTTTCCTTGAAATTCCTTGAATAGTGCGTTATACGTTACAATTGAAGTTGAACTATTAAAGCCGTCCTTGATAAAACTACATTAGATCAGTGAAATCGCATTCGCACTGTCTCAGTTTTGTACAGCAATTTTTATAGTAGCAACGAGCATAGTTCACGAAAGGCAAAATGTTGTTATAAGTAAATGACGTCACATCAAAAGTTGCAAAATTCGGGCCCCTCTCAATTTTTTTCTCGCTACGCCCTTGACCCTAACCCTAACCATAATCCTTACCCTATCCAATGATTTATTTGTGTTATTCTTAGAAGATGTATGAAGTGTGTATCGTTAGAATAAATTTACCTTTGTGTGTGAAATGTATTTGTGGTGTTTGGAATTATTATTACTATAGTAGCAAGTGTGTAGCTATAGAGGGGTGAGGGATAAATAATTCAGTGGTAGATCTCACGCTATAGTAGTAACCGGAGGTAGATCTCACGCTATAGTGTGGTAGACTTCACGCTATAGTAGCACCTAAAATGCTGAAGGTTTTCTACACTTCGAGTAATACGTGGTTCATACTGAGTTTTTGCTTTTACTGATAATGTAGTTCATTGGAAAGTAGCAGTCGTTTTGTGTCTAAAGAGTTTGATACGAGTGAACCATGGGGACATGTTAAGCACAGTTTACGCATTAACGTTCAAAAGAAACTACAGTACAGAAGTAGCATAAAAAACTGGTATGCACGATTTAAACAGGTTTATTTATGCCTTTGAAAAATCACTAGATAGTGAACATCCTTCAACTTCAACTGAAACCATTGAACAAATTTGATGCACCTTCCAGCAAAATCCCTGAAAGTTGATTTTTAGAACTTCAGGTCTAATCAGCAATCATTTGAAGACTTGGATAACTAAGGCCTTGACAACCATTAAACCCAATATGCTTGTTTGTATTGAGCAAGACATGGAATTATCATTTAGAAATATGCTGTGTGACAAAAATTTCGTATACTGAGCATTTGTAAAACTCATACATTCATTTCTTGAGTTTTTATGTTCAAATACCTAAGACAAATAACTCAAATCATTAGGTAGCAGGATGCTTTTCTTTCAAAATAAAAGCCGTGCAATTATATCTTTAGCAGTTATTGAGATATGTATAAAGTGTGATAGACTAACAAAATACAGTACAATAAAAATGCTCACACGAACTACAAGACAAATTAATTACATAAATTCTGGCATACATCACGATTAACTGCAATAACATTGAATAATGATGAAGAAATTAGCTGCAAAACTAAGTCAACACTTAGCAAACTGCAGACAGTGACACTGTTTCCACCAATCAGGTCTCTTCAGCACAGTAGGTGACTGACAAGACGGTTGGTTGGTCAGTCACCAACTGCACTGAAGAGACCTGATAGGGCAAAACAGTGTCACTGTCTGCAGTTTGCTAAGTGCACCACTAGCCTCTTGAATTACTATAAATCAACGCTATGTACGACCATACTTTGTCACTCAGGCCAGCTTTTTGCAAGCTCTCAATTCCTCTGCATGATAAAGCCAGGTTGATACTTCTACCTGCTGCATTATCAATCCTCCTAATATCTAAAAAACAAAAAACCAATAACAGCATTTTGTTATATTTATTCTGGATAAGTCTCAAACAAATAGCACTTCGCGAATGGTGCTAATTTTGATACCATTCAACCTAGACATAACATAAAACTTTAAAGAAATGCATCAATTTTGCAAGCAAACTATAAGGATGTCAAGTTCATTTTTGTAGCACCTGATTGACCTGCTAGGAGCAATCCAAAGTCAAGGTTTCTTTTTAGGATTATTTTTCTTGGTTATGCTAAGCATTCAAAATTGGAACAACTCTGATTTTATCTCCACTAAGTCACCTTTTCGCGATTCATACAAATCCACTTGAAATCCTCGTTTGGACAAATAACATGCATGCAATGCTCCCACCTGCAAATAAACACAATTTTAGAATTCATTTTGTGTTCATTTATTTCACGTTTACATTGTTTATTCACTTGATTACTTATACATTTTGATTTCATTGCTCCAAAAATAATACATCTTTTTTCTATGTTGTGATACAATTTTGTTTGTTGTCTTGAGCAGGTAAGCATTTTTGGGCAAAGTGTAAAAGACTGAAATAGCTGCAGATTCATAACTACCCTCCAGAGAGAGCAATTACATAAACACAGATACAATGCACATTTATTTCTCGTCAGCCAAGAAAATTTTAATTTTGAATCATTAGGTGAAAGAGTCTGGCTAAATTACTGCAAGCAGTTGCAGAAATCAAAGTTAACTGAGATCGTCAAACGTTAAGGCAGTGGTTCTCAAACTGTGCGTCGTGATGCCCCGATGCGTCATTTCAATTTTCCAAGGGCGTCGCAGGATATTTTGGTATTGTATCATAAAGTCTAAGTTTTATTGAGTCAAAAGAACTGATCGTAGATTCCTTTCTTACTTTCTTCTGACATTTTCACAATAGTGTTTTTACTACACTGTTGTAACGATTGACTTGTTATTCAAGAATCAAATTGCAGAGGTTTAACTTAATTGGCAAAAAATATATAAAGAATAAAGCATTCAGTTGTATGTTGGACGAAAACAGGAAAGATGAGTTACAAACTTAGAAGAGCGTAATTTTACGATTGAAGATGACAGACCAATCCAAAATCTCAGGAGCATTAGGACAGTTATTTATGTAGATTATGGGTCACATTTACCTCGCAGTACGGCAAACTAAACTGAAGTATGCTGCCTGGTGCGTCGCAAAGTCTCGCAACCTTTTTTAAATGCATTGCATCAAAAAAAGTTTGAGAACCACTGCATTAAGGAATAGCATTTTTCAGCTCATATTTTTATTTAGTACTTTTAATTTTCTAAGTGCATCTGTTAGTATTATTTACTAGTGACCTATTATTGGGCCATTTCGGTAGTAGTACAATAACGAGAAGTGGGCTGAGAAGATGTCTCTTGGATACCTTGTCAGAGGGTTCTGGTCACTGGGTGACAAACAATAAATAAATGAGCACACTATCTGGTTGAAAATTATGATAGCGTACATGTATTTACTGATTGATATAAAATTATTGCAAGGGAGCCGTTTATAGGTTTACATATTTTTTACGTATTTCATGTTTTTGCCCATTTATGATTAAAAATTGAATAATGAATGATTGTACAGAGTTTTAAACTTAAGTTGTCTACTTGCTGCAAAAAATTTAAATATGTTTTAATCTACACATGTGCCCTCTTATTAGTCTAGGAGAGAACTCATCTGTGCAGAAATATAATAATTTTGCTATGAAATGATGTAATTTCACCTGAAAAACAAAAAAGTCTTAATAGCTATAATGTGCTTGGCAAAGGCTGCTCTTCTAAAAAGCTGAATGTAGCCATTTACAAGCATGCCTTTTCCCAGGTGTAAGCTACACATTTGACCAAATTAAGCAATAGTGATAAACGGTAGTTTACCAGAAGGAAAAAGCAAAAAAACCTTTAGCACAATAAAAAGTAGTGGCTCTTTTTCTTGCAATAAAAAGGAGGAATTCCTTTGCAATAAATGTACTTTGCAACAATGCCCACCTCTCTTTCACAAAAATTCTATTAGTTTCTTAACCCTTGGCTGCACACTGTATATGAGCCACAAAAACTGATTTTTCAAGACCTATTGAAAAAAGGTATAAAGGTCACAGCCAGCTGAACTGATTATTAATGGAAGCCTAACGAGAAAGAAAAACCAGTCCACATGATGTTTTCATATCCTAGAATACGCTATGCAATGAACATATTTACAAAATGATTAAATTTTAGACTTTGCTGTATTTATCTTTTTTATTATGTGACATCTGATCAGGGATGTAGGAACCTTTCTGAAAAGCAATGGGTGCAATCTTTGTCCCAGCGATTAAGAATAATGAATTCAATCTTAAGTTGCTACAAAACTGGTTTTCTCTAATAAAGCATTCACAGTAATAGTGGAAAATTGTTAAAAAGGGAGTTTTTATAGTCTACTCGCAAAGAGGGGCTTCAGCTGTAGCTTAAATTAGCAAAGAGAGTGCCCTAGCCTTACTTGCAAGTGGCTCCAGTTACTAGCAATGCCACAACATCTGAGTCAGGGTTTACTTTTCTGTTCTTGCTGTAATATAAAACAAAAAAGTGAGCTTAAGTCTGAAGCCACAGCATAGTGTAAACAGGTTTTGCTGACATTAACAACTTAGCTAAACTTGATAACGCCACAGGACAAAGTTTTGTGGTTGTGAGCAGTGGTGTAAGGAACAAGTCATGCTGAAGGGGGTGATTATAAATCAAAAATATCCCCACCAAATTAGATAAAACCAGACACAAGTAATTGAATTGAGTTAAACTATGCACTATGCTATAGTTGCTATACCCATTTAATAATTAAGTTGGTCTGAAGATTAGCAGCTTGATTTTAATAAATTTAGTTGGTGTTTTTTGTATTTTCATAAATCCATATTTTATGTTGGCTATTTTTGAAGCAGATAGTTGTAATTTAGCCAGGCTTTCCTACCTAATGAATTAAACTTTTAATTTCAATTTACTGTCAGGAAAGTGATTCATGCACGATTTCCGTGTGGGCTCAACCCCTTTCTTTAAAACATAATTGTGTGAGTGGAGCCACTTCAAACACTTTTTAGCTGTTTGAACACTTTACACCCAGCCAAAATGTGCATTGCTCTGAGCTGGTCAAAACAGCACCAATCAAAAAACAAATCTCTAGTCCTATCATACCATAAAAGGAAGAAATCAAAATGTGGAAATCTGCAGAAAATCTTCCATAGAATTGAATTCTACAGAAGCAGGGAAATCCCCAGCATGGATCAGCATTTAGGGTTGGGGTTAGGTTAGAGTTAGGGTTGGTTAATGTTCACTACAATTAGGGTAAAGGTTAAGATTACAATTAGGGCTACAGCTAGTCAGTGGAATTCTGCAGAATTTCTACATTTTGGCAGTATCCATCATAAAACATATCAAAACATTGAAGTATGTGATTTGGAGATAATTAAATAACTAAACAATGCAAAAAAATGGATTGAGCACAGAACCATATTAAACACTCCACATATTCTCTACAGTATGCGATTAAAGCAATCATGAACACTAAGAGCAATTAAGCATAAAAAAAGCAATAATTTGTCAAACATTCAATCTACAGATCATATTATTTTCAGTAGGATATACTGAAGTATTTTAGGACATGGAGTAATTTAGGAAAGTTAATATACATATAAATCAAGTCATGCTTCATACAATTAAATAAATACATTGACTTTAACCTTGCATAAATCTGAACAATTTTTTGCAACACCAAGTAGGCTAGTTTCACTTAACCACACATGCAATGATGTTTGGCTAACATAGACGTAACCTGATGACATGCACCATCAAAGTGACACTTGCACAAGTAAAATGTAACTAATAAGAGTGGCTGTAAATTAGATTATAGATCATAATCGGATTTGGATTGAATCAATTTGCAAATCAAACCACAATGTTATCATACTAAATCTTCCACTCTCACGTTTTTTTCCATTACCCTCAACATGTTTAAGCTTTTTAATCCTGTCCCAAACTACCCCATTTGTGACAAAAGATCTGCTAAATTCAAAAATCCATAATTCCATATCTAAAAATTACTAAAAGTGCCAAATGGTAAATAAATATAAAAATGTTCAAATAAGATGGTTCAATAAACGTTGCATGTAATAAAGTGGTAGATATAAGTTGAAAAGTAGTAATTTGTCCTGAATTATCCAAGTATAGTTCTAAATTAGTTACCACTGCATGTTTGCTTATACACACACCATGCAGCTTACAAAATAAATTAACACTCCATCAAAGAGAAAAACTGCAAATAACTGGGTGAGTGTGCAGCACACAGACCACAATCAATTCAACTGCCTTATTAATATGGCAAGCAATAAAACAGTACCACACCTCTATTCAGTACATATTGATGATCACTGCAAGGAAAGATTATGGTTAAAGCTATAGTTAAACGTTACTCCACTCCTCAAATACAGGGTGGTCGCTAGAAAAGCAGGAAATTTGAAAATCAGATTAGATCATGAATAAAATGCGTGATTGACGTTTTCTGATTGGTTCTTTTGTTATCGAAGGGGTGTGTATTATTCATTTCATTAGTTCTGGCTTAATCATTTCTTCAATTTCTATTTTGATACCCACATCATGGACGGGAGCAGCAGGAAACAGATTTCAGAATTTCAAAGGCAGGTGATAATTCTTTTCAAAACTGAAAATCCGACTTGGGGACTGACAAAATGTCTAGCTGTGTTACCAAATTTTTTTTCAACAATTACAAAGCATCAGTTTGATAGTGTTGTAGCAACTTTGAAACGAAAAGGTCCTGAAGCAGCTGGTGCTGCTTTGAAGCTGTGACGTGACATAGACTCCATTGATGATCTGAAAACGTGCTTGGCAAGAGCTTGGAGTGATATCTCACAAGTTACCCTTCGAAATTCCACACGAGCTTGGATTTCTAGATTAAGACGTTGCAATGAAGTGCACGGACGACATTTTGAATATCTTTGAGTATAATATAACATTTGTCTTTGAAAAACTTTGAAAAAATTATTCTTTGTAAAAATAAATCGTTGATGACAAATTTCCCGCTTTTCTAGCGACCACCCTGTATGATGAATGTTGGGAACATGTATACATTAGAAACACGTTAACAAAAAACCTTGAAGTTTTCCAGTCCAGTTGATTAGTGACTACAGTGATCCAGAACACTACAATGTGATTAGGCATAAAGATTTGGGTCTTCTTAAAAACTGACTGTATAGCTTGAACTAAATCTAATTCCAACGCTTAGTAACCTTAACTAGCCGAGAGCTACCATCTTTTCAACTTGTGAACAAAAGACAACATTTTGAGATCACAATTCATGTGCTTTGCCTAATTTTTAAACACAAACTCCTGTTTTTCTATAATTACCATGTTAAAGTATTGTTTGGAGGGGAACCTAATTTTAGAAGGTAATTTTATATCAAAGTTTAACTTGCTGACTTTCTTTCTTCTGTTGCCAAACTGAAGACCCTTTAGGCAAAATAATTCTTTAAAAGCAATTCTTTGCTTACATTCTACAATGATTTTAATTTTACAACCATTTCATAGACTTTTGTTTCAAATTATGAAGTATGAACATTTTTTGAGGTCTGCAAACATTCTTTTATGTCCTTGTCCTTGAACAAACTTTGATGTTTCTTGCAGATAAAAGTCAAATCTTCAAGAAAAAAACATGTGATAGCCCTAAACTTAACCTTAAGGCAGTGGCTATTTTGCCGTCGATGGCAATTTACCCTCAGAGACTATTTTGCCATGAGTTGTTTGTGATTGGTCAATCTAAATGACGTACTAAACATGTGACTTTTGGTCGTCTCTGATTGGTCTATTTTAAAAACCAAAAAAAAAAATTTTGCACCCCCAGGTCTCTATCCCCCACCCTGCACACTCCCTTGCGGTGTACACTGTCCTGTACATTTACATACCGGGCCTGCCCCTTCAGTGTACACTGCCTTTCTTTTAAAGCCCTGGCCAGCTGAAATTCGAACCCGATACCTTGGTATCTCAAGACCAGCGCTCTATCCACTACACCACAGAGTCACTGGTGTGATAATAGCAGATTTGGCTATATAAACACACGTGAGTGATTACGGCAAAATAGATTCCAAGGGCAAATTGCCGTCGACAGCGAAATAGCCACTGCCTAACCTTAACCCTAGTGCTGATCTGCAATTTTGCCTAACTTCTGCATTTCAATACTAGTAGAATCCAATTCCATATATTCAGCAATAAAGTAAAGGGGCAGATTGTTGAGCAGACACAATCATTTAACAAAAGTACCAGTAGCCTATCATTAAAGTGACAAGCCATTTGTAGGCTACGTTTTGAGTATAAAAAACGAGCAATTAACTTACTGGTCCACCACCAACAATTATAAGTCGCTTCTTTTCATTGTTTTCCATGTTAATACCGCCAACAGTTTTTTCAGTTCAGTAGATGCAGTCTTAACTGGTCAGCCCAACAGTTTACCTATCAACACAAACTGATGACAAGGCAACGCAGTTTAAAATCAACATGTTGCAGAAGAGTTCTTGAGGTCAAAACCATACGGTACGTTTTTTTTTAGGCAGTGGCTATTTTGCCGTCGATGGCAATTTACCCTCAGAAACTATTTTGCCGAGAGTTATTTGTGATTGGTCAATCTAAATGACGTACTAAACATGTGACTTTTGGTAGTCCCTAATTGGCCAATTTTAAAAACCAATTAAAAAAATTTTGCACTCCCAGGTCTCTATCCCCCACCATGTACACTCCCTTCCAGTGTATACTGCCCCGTACATTTACATACCAGGCCTGCCCCTTCAGTGTACACTGCCTTTCTTTTAATGCCCTGCCAGCTGAGATTTGAACCTGCAACCATGGTATCTCAAGACCAGCACACTATCCACTACACCAGTGTCACTGGCGTAATAATTGCAAATACGGCTATATAAACACACGTGAATGATTACGGCAAAATAGATTCCAAGGGCAAATTGCCATCGACGGCAAAATAGCCACTGCCTTTTATTTATTCTAACACTTGAACATGTTGAAAAGTCGTGAATGGTCTACTTCTACATCTCCTGATCAACCACCATTGAGCACCACTGTCATTCTGACAGCATAATTCTCTCATTTCAAAAAACGCAATAAGCCCTGTCACTATGGCAGCATAATTCTCTGTTTTCAAAAAACAAAAAAAAAAGACGGCTAACAAGTGAAAATCACAATTTTCAGAAAGCTCATTGGGATAACTTTGCTTCTTCGTTCTATGGGTACTTTGACTCTCACTGTCCTTCTGCAAAGGAATACTCGTCTCTTTCTCTTTCCTCTGCTGCTGGTTTCTTTACTTCTCTGACACTGAATGCAGCCAAATCGTCAATTCCTTTCGACCGCATCAAACGCCTTTCTAAAGCCTGGTGGTCTGCTGAGGTGGAACAAGCGGCTAGTAAAAGACCTAAGGCAGGGGTTCCCAAACTGGGGTACATGTACCCCCAGGGGTACATTTGCACATTTCAGGGGGTACATTTGGTCTGAAGGAAACAATTACTTGCACAATACATGGTGTTGTAATCTGCACTCAGATTGCACTTTTCTCATTTTCTTTGTGTTGATTAGCACCACCTTTATTGAAATTTCTTGGGTGTAAGGTAATACCATTTGTTTTTACTATTATAAACCTCACATGTCTCTGCTCCCCCCAAGAAAAATCTGAAATGACGCCCCTGTGTAGGACTACCTGTACCAATCTAGAAATGACTGGTACAGGACGTGTTTATCGACGCATCAGTGCCTGGCAGCTCACGCCTCACTGAGTGACTCAGACTCAGTCCTCTTTACACTCGCAGCTAGTGAAAGTGTGAAAACGTTTCTCGTTACTAACTCTCCATATCCTTGTTGTAAGACCGTGTTGCATTAAAAGTTCTATACATACAATTAAGAAAAACAATGAAAAGGCATAAATATCTAATATTAATATATACAAAGTGATGTTAATTTTCTTGCCATGTACTTTCCGTGGCAGTAGCTATATTCTTATTCCTTGCATTGGAAACATAACATAAACCCAAAAAGTGCCATAAAACATCATACGGCCAGATCAGAAACCTAGTATGTGTATTTAATTCTTAGAGTAGATACACAAACCTGGTTTCAGATGTGGCAGGATGCTGTTTTATGGCACTTTTTGGGCTTATTAGTTACTGTTACCTAATATATTTTTTCTATCTTTCAGAAGGGTAAATAATGATGAGTAAAAAAAGAAAATATTCAGAGACCTACTTACAGTTCGGGTTTACATTTGTAGTAAACAATGGTATGGATATTCCAGTGTGTGTACTGTGTCAAAAAACTCTGGGAAATGACTCATTGAAGCCAAGCCTACTTACTCGACATCTTGAGAGAGCTCATCCACAGTTCAAAGACAAAGACCTTAATTTTTTTAAACGTAAAGAAGAAGTGTTTAAGAAGCAACGACTGGATCCAAGTGGGAAGATTTTCCAACAAAACAGTGCAGTGGTGCAGGCATCTTATGAAGTTTCACTTATGATTGCCAAACAAAAGAAAGCTCATACCATTGGGGAAAACCTTGTTCTTCCAGCTGCAAAAGCAATGGTGCGTTGTGTCCTTGGGAGATGAATCAGAAACAAAGCTCAACTCTATCTCCTTGTCAAACAATACAGTGCAACGACGAATAAAAGAAATGTCACTTGATATTTTTCTGCAAGTGATTAGTGAAATTTCTATGTCTGAAAGTGGATTTGCAATTCAACTTGACGAGTCCACCATGTTACAAATTGTGCTCAGCTACTAATGTTTGCTCGGTATGTAGGAAATGAAGGTATTAAAGAAGAGTTCTTAATGAATGCAGCCTTAGAAGCAACAACTAAAGGCGAAGATATTTTTCAAGTGGTAGATTCATTTTTCAAGAAACATGGTTTGAAGTGGGAAAATCTGAGAGGATGCACAACTGATGGGGCACCAGCAATGTTGGGGCGAAAGTCTGGTTTTAGAGCTCGTGTCATGGAAGTAGCACCTCATGTGACATTTATGCATTGCATGATACATCGGTTTGTTTTGTCATGCAAGGTTCTTCCTGCTGAACTAGCCAGTGTGTTATCACTGGT
The DNA here is from genome assembly GCA_963675345.1 of Trididemnum clinides. Taxonomy (NCBI): domain Eukaryota; kingdom Metazoa; phylum Chordata; class Ascidiacea; order Aplousobranchia; family Didemnidae; genus Trididemnum; species Trididemnum clinides. Next base: position 40,017,710 of record OY776287.1, on the reverse strand, counting down.
GGTCAAGATGGTTAACCATGTAAAAGGGAGTGCTCTTAACAGCCGATTATTCAAACTATTGTGTGAAGATTTTGATGCTAATCACAGTGTACTTCTGTTCCATACTGATGTACGTTGGCTTTCCCGAGGAAGTGTCACAAAACGCATTTATGAGCTTCATGGAGAATTGCTAGAATTTTTTCAACATTCCCACAAGTGCGAAGATTTCGTCACTTCCTTGAAGGATCAATACTTCATGCTTAACCTTGCTTATCTTGTGGATATTTTTGATGTTCTAAATATGCTAAACCAGAGTCTCCAAGGAAGAGATGTAACAGTTTGTGGCAGTATAGCTAAACTCAAAGCATTCATTGCAAAACTTCGACTGTGGAGGGGAAACATTCATTCTGATACCTTGGCTATGTTTAGTAATGTAACAGAATATACAGATCAAAATCCACGATCTAAGACTGACAAGTTCACAGGATTAGTCACTGAGCATCTTATGAAGATGGAGGAAGAAATTAAAAGTTATTTTCCAAGCCTTGATGGAGATGAATTTGTATATCTTAGAAATCCTTTCAGTACAGATGCTCAGGTGTTGCAGGCTGGGACAGGTAGGCAGGAGGAGTTGGTAGAAATGCAACATGATGATTCTGCATTACGTGTTTACTCTGAGAAAAATCTGTGTGGTTTTTGGTTTTCAATGAGAAACTCATACAGACAGATTGCTGAACCTGCTATTCAAGCACTGTTGGTATTTCCATCAACATGGCTTTGTGAGTCGGCATTTTCAGTACTGTTAGGTATCAAAACAAAATACAGATCAAAACTCAACACACCTGAACATGATCTTCGTTGTGCAATTGCTAAAGTTTCCCCTCGTATCAGTGAGCTTGTTGCTAAAAAACAAGCTCACCCATCTCACTAGTTCTGTTTAGATTTGGTTACAATTGTTATCAATAATTCTGTCTCCATACTAGAGTGCATTAACATTTTTTTCCCTGTTTCTGCCTTATCTGCAGGACTGAATGTGTGTTGAATTGGTTGTGATCCATTTATGTTGAGTTAGTGCGATGCATTAAAATAAGAATACCTGAGTTTTGTTCATTAATGTTTTGGATAATAATAATAAAAAGGTATGTATTGTATGTGCTGGATCAAAATATCAGTGACCTTAGTAATTGCTTTATTTCTGTTTTCATCATTTAAGATGCCTATGTAATCTAAACATGAAGACTCTATAAACTTAAAATATCAAAATATTTAAATGTCTTTTTTTACTATTAAGCTTCATTTTTAGTGTTAGGGGTACATGGGAACCTATAAAAAGTGTCTAAGGGTACTGAGGAACAAAAAGTTTGGGAACCCCTGACCTAAGGCTTTCGCTGCCGCTCACAGAAGTGATGAAGATCGCCAGGCTTACATCTCCGCTTCTCGACGTGCTTCGTCAGTCATCGCCAAGGCCAAGGATGAGAGACGACAGGCGACTTGCTCATCTCACTCGCCAAAGTCTAACCCTAAAACTGTGTATTCCTTCCTTCGTTCTGTCGCTGCCTCATCTTCCTCCTCTCCTAACTTCCCCAACTGTTCTTCTCCCAGGTAATCGGCTGCGGTCTGTGCCGCTTACCTGAGATCCCACATTTGGTCTCGCAGCCAAAAGGCTCTGCGTAGCAGACCCAGAGGCTACCTATCCAAGCTCCGCCGAGCCACGTGCCCTGAGGAGTCTCACTCGTCCTTCTGTTTTCCTTTCTCTCCCGCTGAATCTCTTGCGGCTGCCTCCAACCTCTCCTCCACCACTGCCACTGGCCCAGACAAAGTTGCCTATCCCATGCTAAAGCACCTTCCTCGCTCTGGCATGGATTTTCTTCTTCACATCTTCAATCTTTCTTGGTCTTCGCATTCCTTTTCTTCCATCTGGCAGACATCTTCTATTATTCCCATTCACAAGATGGGAAAACCTCTCGATTATCCTGCTTCCTTCCGGCCTATCTCTCTCACCCCCTGCGTCTCAAAACATTTTCAACGCATCATTCTATCCCGTCTACTCTTGTTTCTAGTGTCTAATTCCATTCTCTCTCCCCGCCAGGCTGGTTTCTGCCCTGGACGGTGTACATTTGATCAAATTCTGTACCTTTCTCAGTCCATTTCGAATGGGTTTAACAAACCCAGGCCGGGCTCTCAGACGATCTCTGCTACTACCGATTTCTCGTTAGCTGTCGGCACTGTTTGGTTTCCCACACTTTTCCGTAAACTTATTTCGGCTGGCCTCCCTCCTTGCATTGTTCGTTGGACTCAATCTTTTCTTTCTGACAGCTGCGCTTGCGTGGTTCATCAAAATCACCAAAGTCGCTTCTTTCTAGTCCGTCGAGGTGTTCCGGAGGGATCCGTTCTTGGCCCTGTACTTTTCTCTCTCTTCATTAATGATCTTCCTGGTTCTCTGCCTTCTTTCGTCAGCTGCGCTCTTTACGCTGACGACCTGGCCATTTGGTCCTCCTCCCCCTCGGTCCCCGCTGTGGTGGAGGCCACACAAGAAGCTCTGTTTCGATTGGAGCGCTGGTCTGAGTACTGGTGTCTTCCTCTCAATCCGAGCAAATCTGAAGCCTCCATTTCTCAGTGGATCCCCACCAGGCTAACCACCATCACAACTTCCTTTTATTGAACTCCCGCCTCCGTTTCAACCCCACTCCAACCTTTCTTGGGGTCACCTTCGACCGCACTCTTTCCTTTTCTAAACATGTATCTTCACTGAAGGCCAAGTTCTTTCCATGTTTCAAGGCCTTACGCTGTATCTCTGCTTCATCATGGGCCCCTTTTAAGGAGTCTCTCTCTCTGTTCTGTATAAAGCTTTTCTTCGGGCCCATTCTCACTTACGTTTACCCGGATGGTTTCTTTTCCTCAGCGTTACCAGTATCACCAAATTGGAACGCCTCCACCAAGCGGCTAGTCGCGCCATCACCGGCTGCCTCTCGTCATCCTCCCCTATCCCACTTCTCTTTTCCGGGCTTCTTTGCCTCCCCTACGAGTCACCCTGACTCATATCACACTTTTATCTTATGAGTGGGCTCTTCGTATCCCAACCTTTTTTCCCATTTCAGGTTTGGCCAGACTTGGAGTGAAACCAAGACACAGCAGATCGTCCTGGAGAGCTTTTGCGTCCACTCACCCGCTCATGCTTCCTTCTACTTCTCCTAGGGAGGCTCTTCTTGCTTGCCCTCCATGTCCTCCATGGAATCTGCCTTCCTTCATGGTGGAGTCCATTTTTTCCTCTTTATGCTCTCGCCCTGATCCCCCCTCTCACTGGCCCAGGTGCGACTGTCGCCCACCTTGACTCTCTCCGACCTTGTGATCTGGACATACAGCTCTATTCTTTTTTTTTGGCAAGGGCGGCTCCGGCGTATTTGCCAACTGCTCGCTCTGCGGCACTGAGGCCACTCTTTCCTTTTCGGCAGGCCCAGTATGTTCAAGTTTTTCTGCTGAGGCCTGCGCCATTCTGCACGCTCTTTGCTGGTCTCGGCAGCACCATAAAGTCTGCCATTTTTCCTCTCTTCTCTTACTATCTGACTCTCGTTCTGTCCTCGCCACCCTGTCCTCTCCTCCATCTTTCCTCTTATCTCAAATTTTGTGGCAGATCTGGCAGGAACTGTCTTCTCTCTCCTCCTGTTCCATTAGACTACAATGGGTCCCCAGACACTTGTTTCTCCCGGTGTTATGTGAACTGACAAACAACATCATAGAAAGGAGAAAATCCTAAATTATGAGCAAGCGAATAAGGCCAGTGTACAATTCATTTATATCTGACATAGAATTGAACGCCTAATTGACATTCGTGTGTTTATGTGGCCGTATTGTTATGAGTCATTTTGGTGAGTTCGCAGGTCTAATGAAAAACAACTTTACACTACGGAAGGGGGTTGATATCACGTTTAGTTTATTTATTATGACCAAGATCAAATTGTGCCTGAAAAACATGTTATGGATACTGCTTTCTCCTATGACTACTACCGGTTCGTACTCAGAAAACAAATTATTCATGCCACTTTCTCCAATTCGAAGAAATTACCCCAAGATCGTTATAAATAACGGCCCCGAGTTCTACTGCGGCAGATTAAAGAAAGCATTGGTTACAAAGCCATGCTGCAGTATCCATCAGCTTTAATAAAGCATTAAGTACGGTACGTTTACTGAATGTTGGTCTGTACGAATTTGTAGATATAGAAATAGTAATATGATTCTTTGTATTTGTAGAAGTAAGATAACCCGAATTTAACACCATAATCACTATCTCGCGCTTAACGCTTCCCTCTAATTGTTCTTATGGCCCATGAAACGTGTGTTATATTTTAAATCTTGAATGAATAAATGAATTTCTTGATCATTGTTGGGCCATCGATTACCGGGAGACAAGAAAGTGAAGTTGAAATTCGTATCCGGACTTATTCAGATAGCATCACTTTGATTCGTCGAGGCGCTGGAAGGATCGAAGATTACACCCGGGGAACGACGCGGCTGGTGGGCTGGCCAGACGGGGTGCACTAACTTGCGCCCTCCGCTATCCCTTGTAGTCTCTCCCCTATTACCTCTTGTATCCACTCTTGTCTGTTCTCGGACTGGAGGCGTACTGTCTCATCGAAGTTCTTTGACACACAGGTTCCCTCGATTTCCACCGAGGAACTTGTGCTACCCCGTCATGCTCGCTGTGTCCTCTCTCGTCTTTGCTGCAACAGACACAACCTTCTCTTAGGTTCTTATCTCACTAGGATTGGCAGAATCGAGAATCCCTCCTGCAGTGCGTGTGGACACTTGTCCCAGGACACATCTCATCTCATTCTGCACTGTCCAGCTACGAACTCTTTGCGCCGCTCACTCTTTGGCGACTCTCTGTCTCTTTACGACCTCTGGTCCAGACCCTGGGGAGTTGCTCGGCTTCTGGGGCTCCATGGTCTTCCGCCATGCCCCCATCCCTCGGAAGGGGTCGGGTAAACAACAACAACAACAACACTTACTAAAAAAGAAAAGACAGCCAGCCATGCTGCCTTTTCGCGTTAATATCAGAAGTGTAGCTTTTGTTTTAGAAAGAGAAACCATGGTTGCGACTAGCTGTTGCTTTAAATTCATATGAGGTGCTGTGTGCAACAAAAATTGTGAGTATTAGTAGGTCTAATGAAGTATTTTTCATCAATATTACAGCCTTTTATTTTTCGTACGATAGGTTAACTTTTTCGTTAACACAGTGTCATCAACACAGTCTGAAAAGTACTCTTTTGGGGCATCATTTGATAAAATTTCAGACAATAATGATAAAATTGACGTATTAAAAGTTTCAAATTTTTTAGTGGTTTCAAAGCCCCTCCAAACAAATATGTTTGGTAAGTAGAAAAAATAGATTTAGTGCGTAAGAAATATGATATGTTGCTAAATATCGGTCTCCTTTCAAAGCTTAGGAAATTTGATTTCCAGCAATACATAACTTTAAATAGTTTAGGCCAGAGGTTCCAAAACTGAGGTCCGTGGACCCTTGGGGGTCCGTGACGACTGCACAGGAGGTCCGTGGTTTCGTCTTAGTCAGTCAACCAATGAACGTCTGTCCCAGTTAGCAAAAAATCCCGGAAATTCACTTCAGCGAAATTATGAAAAGAAACGCGCGTGATCCGCGAATGACACAATCGTGGCAGCAATAAAGATGTTGAGCTATGTTTTTTGGGGTCATCTCCATCCTTTTTGTATATTCGTATTTTAATTATTTTTGTTGTGAGTTGGGTGAAAAAAGTAAGATCACATATAATTGGGGTCCGCAAAAAAAGCAGACTCGCAAAAAGGGGTCTGCTAAGCAAAAAGTTTGGGAAACCCTGGTTTAGGCTAAGGGGTGTATGATGTTTACTGATCAAAAAATGGATGCTGTACATCACGTCAGTTTAAACCCCACAAAAATTTTTTGACTTACCTACACTAAATTATAATTTTTGGAAAAACTACACCCTACAAAAAGATAAAATAAATTGCAAATATTTCACCACTAAAATCGTCGTTTTGTATCAAGTTTCCAAGGAGATAGAACCTAAAATACAAGTTTAAAAGCTAGCAGAAGTTAGGCATCTCTAAATCCAAGTTTGCTGTATCTCCCTTGTTTCTCAACAAATGGCAAGGGTTGAAAAAACTTCTGTTTCATTGTTAGTGTCAACATATTCTATTTAAACTTAATATTTTCTGAATCTTGAAGAAATTCCCTTTTCAAAAATACTAAATGTTACTTGAAGAGTTGATTTGTGGTACAGAATTTGAAAATTGCAGAAAGTAGAGTATTCATTGTCAAACCTCTTTGTCTGACACTTTCTAAGAGAATCCGTCAGAAGTAGAGTGAAAAGGTGGAGTGAGTCACTTATATTGAGACACAATTGACGAAAAAGAAAAAAAGGGAAAATGCTGCATCATGATTGGTAAAAAGAAGCGACCAATAGAAGGCGCAGAAACTAATGTGTGATTTTTAGACCATAAACGAATTCCTTTTGTTTGCATAAATTTGATTTGGATGTTTTGATGTACGTGGCTTCAAGAGTGGAAAGATGAAAAGAAGTACGGCCATGGGAAAGAATAGAAAATTTGTTATCATTATATTCACATGCGCATGTAGAGTTTTGTAAAAGATGTTGTCCAATAGCAGAAAAGAAAGTTTCAGCTTTAAAGCTTCTGATTGGCTTGCAAGAGCGGGCCAATTTCCGCTTAATCCTCTGTTGTAGCCTTTGAGAAGTACGACCCACGTATCGACTATTGCAAGGGCACAGAAATTGGTAAACAATGTTGCTGTGATGAAAAGCCAGTAATACATCCTTCTGGCTGCAGGCAGAAGTTGTCTGGTGGTGTAGACAATGTATGGTTCAATTGCAAAGTAACAGCGTTTGACGGCTGTTTTAATTTGCGTTTCGTACCTCATTGATATATTGCCCAGCCATGGCAAGTGAAGACAAACTGGGCATTACTTCGGAACTAACTGCGTTGGTCTGCGAAACTGATTTATTTTCTTGGTTATACCAGTGTTGATTGCAGCTTAAGGGTAACCGTTGTTGATAAGAATTGAACGAGCATTGAAAAGTTCATTTTGGCGAGTAGATTTTGAACAGATGACTAGAGCTCTGTGGACAAAAGTTGAAATCAAAATGGTCTTCCGTTTCGTGGGTTAAAAAGAGTTTCAGCGAATGTATTGGCCAGGGAAAGTCGGCTTTCTGTAGATAGATGTAACAAATTCGTGATCACTCATTTCTACCAGGATGTCAAGAAAGGGCAAAGTCTGATTGCATTACTTTTCAAAAGTAAAACAATGCGATGGATGGAGAGAATTTAGATGAGAGAAAAACACATTACATTTGTCTTTGTCGTCAAAAACTGCAAAAGTATCATCGACTTATCGATAATGCATAAAAGGTTTGTTCACTCTTTTGAAAAGCAAAGCTTCGTAATATCTGACAAAAATGTTGGCAAGAGATGGGCCAAGAGGTGAACCCATAGCAACGCCATCAATCTATCGGTGAATTATGTTGTTGAAACTGAATTCAACGGAGGAAGTAGCCGTTTGCATGAGCTCAACAAAAACTGCACGAGGAAAAGGAGATTGTAGAAAACCTAGGCTTTTCGGTAAGTTTTGATTGATATACCTTGAAAGCTAATTTTCTTAGCATCACCTAGCAACGATTTCTAAAAAAATTGGTAGAAAATAAGATTTGTAGTGAGCTTTGAGGTAAGGGTACTTTAACTTCAAACACAACGCAGCACCAATTGGAGGTCTAATTTGCATAAAATTTGCATATTCAAAGAAAAATTTTTTTGTTTTTTTTATATTTGAAATCTTCAAAAAATAGAGATTTTAGTGATATATAACACTTGATGTAGAAGTTAACAGATGAGTAATGATTTACAAACAAACTTGGGGTATTTTGTGATAATTAATTATGATCGATTATGACAAATTATGACAGTTTTTTGCAGTGCCACCTTACAGATATTCTTTTTCGCTATTCACGTGGTAGCGAAAGAGCTAAAGTTAAAACGCCTGAGTCTTGTGAATTATGGCTTTACTCCTAATAAGCAAGTTGTAGCACTACAGCAAGAAACTTAAGACAAATTAAAAAATAATGAACAGTCGATAGTCAAAACTAAAAAACAGTAATTGAGCAAAAAGAGAAAATGGAACAATGCATTTACTGAGCTGGGATTTGTGAAAGATTCAGACAAAAACTATCCTTTGGGTCGCTGTGTTTTCTGCCAGGTCATATACCACAATGGATCAATGAAAAAGTATAAACTGAAAAGGCGCAGAGACACTAAACATTCTGAACTCAAAAAGAAGTCGGCAACATTTTTCAAACAACAAACACGACAATATGCTTTACAACAGCAACATGTCGAACAATTGATGGTGGCACGTTCTGATCAACCTTTCGTCATATCATCACTAGAAATAACTCATGTCCTTATATCTCAAAAGAAGCCATTTATCTTGGCAGAAAGCGTCGTAAAACCTGTCGGAAGATAGTAGCGCAGGAGATTCTTGGAGGAGCCACGGCTGTGATCAACGTGCAAAAGCTGGCATTGTCTGATAATACCATGCAGAGGAGATGTTTAATGACTGCTGCATCACTATAAGAAATTGTTCTAGCCAAGCTTCATCTTATGCCCTGCTTCGGGCTTCAATTAGATGAAACAACTGATAGTACCAGCAAAGCTCAATTGATTGTTTACGTTCGCTTTCCAGATACGGAACGCATGAAAATTGTGAATCACTATCTGTTTTGTTTTCCTATTGGCATAGACACCTTTGCCTTAAGTGTATTTTCAAAAATGGACAATTACTTTTCAGAACATAAAGTAATGTGGTCCAAATGTAAGTCTATGTCCACCGACGGTGCCCAGGACATGGTCGGAGTTCGTAGCGGAGTTGTTGCTCTCACGAAGCAAGTCACATCAGAGGTTGTGAGTATTTACTGCATTCTACACCATGAAGCATTGGTAGCCAAAAAACTTGCCAATGAAGAAAAGAACTGCCCATTCGCCAATGTGATTTGCGATGTCACTAAAATTGTGACTACAATAGTAAAAAAATCAAAGTCAAATCGTGCGTTTCATGAACTTGTCAGAGAAATGGGAGATGATATGCGTCTTGTTTATCACTCTGAAGTTAGGTGGCTGTCTCGTGGAAAAGTAATAGAGAGAGTGTGGAAATTGCGAGAGGAACTTGTTGTGTGGTTTAGTGGTCGGGAAGACCATAGAGCTCATATGATTCAAAATTTGTTTTGGCTTTCCAGGCTAGCTTATCATGTTGATATATTCGGTATGCTTAACACTTTAAGTGCCAGACGCGTATCGCGCACGCATGCACACTGGTGCCAAGCACTTTTTCCCGTTACGTCATCTTGTGCTTAATCGCTATCTCGAAGGAGTACAGTAAGCCTATCTCTCGCGTTTGTAAGCACTGTTTATAGGTTTTACGAACCTTCCTTTCCATTTTGGCTTCGATGTACGGTTAATATTGAAAAGGAAATATACATTCAAATTTACTTACGATAAACAAATACACATTGAAATTTACTTATGATAAACAAGACATTCACAGTGATTTGTGAGAATGATAGGTAAAAAAGCATGTTTTTGCGCACAGTGGTACTTTACACTCTTTACAATAAGATCTGGTGTCCTTTTTGATACCGTTCTTGTAACACACTCTGCAACGTCTCATTGGCAACTTCTTCTTTTCAGTAGGTGGGAATTCCGCTAGCTGATGACGTATAAATCCACCCTTCAATCTTGAAGCGGGGTCATAACTTGGAGCTCTTGGTGATGGCTCATCGTCATCAGATGAGCTGGAGTAGTCGTCGATGGAAACCCGGCGGAGTTTTTCTATGACCTTACAGTGGAAGGATCTTAGAGTCAACTTAGTTTGACTATTCTTAGCTTTGTAGAGCACGAAGCTGTTGTAAAGGCTGATTTGCAGTAAATAAAAGAAAACCTTTTTTGGCCACTTCATCGTCTTCCGGGTGAAAGGGTAGTAGGAGATCATCTGATCAAGGCGATCTACCCCTGACATGTACTGATTGTACTCAATGATACACTGAGGTTTCAGAACCTGTTCAGTTTCACCGTGCCCTCTCTTCTTTCTTCTTGTAATTGTACTGAGACTTCCATCGTGCTTCGTGCTCAAAGCTGTCACAACTCTTTTATCCTTCCACGCCACCACCATCACTTTTCCATTGTCAACAGCAAGGGAATCTCCCGCCTTCATCTTTGGCCTACCGCTTTTAGCATTGCGAATGTCCACAGGCTCTCCTCGGTGTGATCGCAACGTTCCCACAGTGTGCACTCTTACTCCTAGCAGCTCCTCACTCAGCTCAACGCTGTTATAAAAATTATCCATATACAAGGAGTGCCAGGAATAGAGGCACGTGTCACCGAGTAGGCTAAAAACGGTATCCCTCAAGCGTTTTCGCTGACCGCAATACATATCCATATTCCAGCAGTAACCAGAATTCGAATCGGCTAGAATGTACAACTTTATACCATATTTAGTTGGCTTGTCCTTGTTGTATACTCTGAACGATAATCGGCCTCTCCACTTCAACATTCCTTCGTTGACTGATATCTGTTCACCGGGGTTGAACAATTCACGCCAGTTTCCCACAATTTTATCGTGAATTGGTCTCAGTTTATACAGTTTGTCCGTTGAATCTGCTGGCATGGCTTCATTGTTATTGAAATGCAAAAACTTTGTGATGATTTCATAACGATTTCTTGACATTGTTTGACCATAAAATGGAGCAAAAAAAAGCGGGTTTTTACTCCAGTATTCGGACAAGTGACCCCTTTTGCCAATCAGTCCAGTGAGGAGTGTCAGACCTAGAAATATCTTCAGTTCAGGAGGGGTCAGAGGCTTCCAATTATTAGCTCTGAACTGACTTGGCAAAGCACCAGCTGACTGAAAAAACTGGTTGGCATAACGATTAGTTTGATCGACAACAATTTCTAAAACTTCATCAGTTATTATCAGCTGGAAGTATTCTAGACAATTCTCCATGTCAGTAACGTCAGCCAGGGACGTTGGACCTGGGTTACCCATGAAACTCTCCAGGTGTGGCTGCCTCATCGCTGCATTCCAAACATAGTTGTTCCTAGTCCTTGCCTGGGTTCTTCTTCCGCCATGTGACCTTTGTGCAGCCAATGACGTGGTTGGGAGGTTTACGTCATCACTGCTGTCATCACTGTCAACATCATCTGGTTCTGACGAAGAGTAGCTGTCAGAGCAACTTTTGTTGTCAAGTAAACTCTCATCTGAATCTGATTGCATGGCCAACTCGGCAGCTCTGTCTGGATAAAAACTTGCCATTACAGTAGGCCTACGTAAGATTAAAATTTATAACAGTACAGTTCAACAGCTCGAAAGAGTATGAGAATTCCCAGTAGGAATCTATTTTATGAATGAGAAACGTGCACACATACATGCTAACACACGCACACATTCCTGCGCAACGAAGCAAAACGAATGTCCAGGCGAACATGACGGAAATATCGTCCTTGGCACTGAAACGATGAGTGAGTGCATTTGACGTATACGTCCGTCATAAGGCACTCTGCGCATAACGCTTCGTGATGTATACATCCGTCATAAGGCACTTAACGTGTTAACGTGCTCATCATCACTCTACAAGGATGTGGAATTGATATATTTGAAACTACCTCCAACATCACATCACTCAAGCAAAAACTTGAAAGTTTGGAAAAAGAAATCTGCAGTAACAACCTACAAAATTTGAAGACGCTTCAGGTCTTCATGTCTACATGTAAATGGGAAGAAACAGAACAGAATCTGGAACAGAGTATCATCGAAGTACAGTCGTGGCCAAAAGTGTAGGACCACCTAGTAAAAAAGTGGATTTAAAAAATTTTTTAACTATGGCTTGATATATTCATTTGCCAGTTTGTTGCAGTCACTTTTATTAGTCAATCAAGATATTACTCAAACATTATTAATAGTTTTTTTGTGTTCTAGAGTTTATTTCAGTAAAATTTTTTGATAATTGTCAAATTGTTATAGAGGTAAAATTGAAGAAAATGGGTAAAAATGTGCCACTTTCGGAAGTTGAGTGGGCTCAAATTGTGGCTCTGCATAAAGAAGGTCATTCAGAACGATTGATTAGTCAAAAAATGAAAAAAAGCAAGACTGCTGTCCACAACGCAATGGCAAAATTTCGGAATACAGGAACTTATACAACAGCTAAAAAATCTGGTAGACCTCGAAAAACCACCCCAAGAAATGACCATGCCATTCGGAGAATAGCAGTTCGTTCTCCAATGAGTTCTGCTAGCAAGATTCGATCATCACTGCTTGCAAAAGGTACCGACATTAGTCGAAGAACCGTAAGTCGGCGTTTGGTTGATGATTTTGACCTAAAAGCTCATAAACCTGCGCATAAACCGAGGCTAACGCAGGCTATGAAAAGCAAGCGTTTGGCGTTTGCCAAGAAACACGTGAAATGGACGATTCAGCAGTGGCAACAAGTGTTGTTTTCCGACGAATCTACTGTGCAGCAGTTCACCACTCGAAAGCGCTACGTCCGGAGACCATCAGGAAAAAGATTCAGTGAAAGATATACCATTCAAACCATGAAACACCCCCCCCCCCAGTGTTATGATTTGGGGGAGAATGTCAATAAATGGAACGGCTGGACTCTTTTTTTTTGCCACCTGGAACCACCATGAATGGTCAAAAATACCTAGATTTATTGAAAAACAAGTTGGAATTGCATATGGCTGTTCATAAATGCAGTGTATTTATGCAGGATGGTGCTCCATGCCATCGTGCCAAAATCGTCACCCAATTCCTGAAGACCCAAAAAATGAACATCTTGGACTGGCCTGGAAACAGCCCAGATCCGAATCCGATGGAGTGGAGAGCTAAATCTGGTGGAGAGCATGCCAAGACGTTTGTAGGCTGTAATCAAAGCCAAGGGTGGTCCAACAAAATATTGACTTTTTTGAAAACTTTTAATTGAACTATTGATTTGTGCGTCTAGGAATTGTTAATTTACCGTAACATGCCAATATCTTTCTTTATCAAGCCAATATCTTTCTTTATCAGCGAATGAAAAGTGTTATGGTGTTTTCATCAGAATTTGAAAGGGTGGTCCTACACTTTTGGCCACGACTGTAGCAAGCTCCTATGTGAACATTCTGTGTGATAGTTTTGAAGCTTACTTTCCCAGGCAGCAGAATTAAAATCAAAGCTGTGGATTTTGAATCCTTTTGGTAAACAACAGCCTCTGGGATCTTTGAGCCAAATTCTTAAAAATGATTTATGTCAACAAGCGTTTTTTTATGGGGGAAAACATGCTGAATTTTGGATCGGAGCTCTTGAGGGAGCGTACAAAGACCTGGTGATTCAAGCGCTCAAAATTCTTGGACAAAACCCAACTACCTACTTGGCCGAAAAGGAGTTTAGTACACTAGCTGACATCAAAACGTCAAAAAGAAATTGTGTTCTTGATGAAACACTTGATGACCTAATGCGGGGTGCTTTCGAGCAAGACATTACCGGTATGCCTAACTGGCATGAAATTTCCCAAAATATTCAGCAGCAAACGAGTCATTAATATACAGTGCTTGTATTCTTGAATAAAAAACTGTTGATTCTTTTTGTTTGTAATAATTTTCGTTGCTGTTGATGTATTGGTAACTAAACAAAATTACTCGTTTGTTGTTGTTCCTATGTCTAACTCTTCGATTGTTATTATACAAATGGAATAACTAATGGCTGCAAACTACGTTTGTTTTGTGCGGATGAAATTTTTGCAAAACAAATAAGTGCGAACTGTACTTTCAAACGTTAAAAAGCACTGATCTAACCCATTACTGAGGCTTTGCAAAAGTAGTTTTTGAAATGCCACAAGTGAAAAATTGCTAACTTTTTGCAAAGTTTTATGGTAGGAACACCATAAACTGCTCATCAGAATAACTACAACTCGTGTGAAAATGAATAACCAAGCGAGTTTATATAGTTATGCTGATGAGCAGATTATGGCGGTCGTACCATAAATTTTTGGGGGCTAGTAAAGAATCGGCCGTTATGCTCTGTAATAGGCGATCACGTGACATGCGTTGCATGACGTTTTGCGTGACGAACGCAATGCGTGCGAATGAAATACTCTTGTTTCTTTATTATCGCTAGCTTTCTTATAACTGAAACTGTTAGAAACGTGTTTTTAGTACAGAAGAACTGTTCGCAGAGCCGAGTCACTAACAACAGTTGATCATCGACCACAGGTGTGTACCGTAACGCCACAGCGACGTCATAATGCCATCAAATCATGCGTAAATTGCGCACTTTCTTAATATAAGGGCTTAAAATTTGTACCTTTTCAGAGACAAGATGTTAAATACAAAAGCGCTGTTTGCAAGCACATCACATTTCAAATGATTGATTAACCTTCTCCAATGGCCTCCTTTTTGGTTTTGGTGTAAAAACAATCCAATGTTCTAAACTGGCACCACCACAAATACGAGATTAATGTAATGAAAAACAAGCTTGCCATAACAACACTTGTTAAGCATATGTCCCATGAGAAAAACGCAATTTCATGCTTCTTCTTCGAGTCCGTTTGAGCTAGATTAAGTTGCACCAAGCTGTTGCGATTTTTTTGGCAGTGCTGTTACATTGTAATAAGTCACCCATGGTGCAGGTTGTTCCAGTTTTTTCGCAAGTTAACAAATGGTTGATGGTTTGATTTTCTTTTCCACATTGGCAGGTGGTAGCAATGCCGGGGGGTAAGTAGCCCCACTTCAGTAGAAGAGGTTGTTCCAGTTTTTTCGCAAGTTAACAAATGGTTGATGGTTTGATTTTCTTTTCCACATTGGCAGGTGGTAGCAATGCCGGGGGGTAAGTAGCCCCACTTCAGTAGAAGAGGTTGTTCCAGTTTTTTCGCAAGTTAACAAATGGTTGATGGTTTAATTTTCTTTTCCACACTGGCAGGTGGTATCAATGCCAGGGGTAAGTAGCCCCACTTCAGTAGAAGAGATTTGGTCTTGCCTAGACCTGATCTTAAACAGTTGAGACAACGCCATTTATTCCATTGTAACTTGTATCCTGGGGGGAGAGATTCTTGAACTGGGAAATTTTGGAGCTTTTGTTAATCTGGAATATTTTCTGTGTAGTTCTGCCATAGGTTCTGTGTTTTGAGTTGGAGCGTGGTGTGCTTGTCGAGAGGAGGAACAGTTCTTAGAAAACTCTTTCTAGATTTTAGTCTGGATGGGGCGGCTGTCAATCCGTACATGGGATGTCGTTGGTCCAAATTGCATTTTTGTCGTCCAGATTGGCTGGATACTTCACGGCGAATGCTGGGGGGGGAGGGGCGATTCCTGCCAAGCTGTACACTTTATTTAGTGGGATCGGTTTAAGGCATCTTATAATCGGCTCTATTTAAGTATAAGCCCCTATCCAAGAAAATGCAGCTGATCATGGAATACACAATGTTATTGCATACTGATTCTAGTCAACTATAAGCCGTCATTCAACAAAATGCATTTTATCATGGATTACGCGACGTTATTGCTTATTCATCCTAGTCAACAATCAGCCGCCATCCAAGAAAATACAATTTATCATAGAATACACGACGTTATTGCATATTCATCCTAGTCATCTATCAGATCCCAACCAAAACAATGCAATTTACCCTGAAATACACGACGTTATTGCATATCGGCTCTAGTCAAGTATAAACCGCCATTCTAGACAATGGAGTTGGTCATGAAAT
This sequence comes from Trididemnum clinides, assembly GCA_963675345.1. Classification (NCBI taxonomy): domain Eukaryota; kingdom Metazoa; phylum Chordata; class Ascidiacea; order Aplousobranchia; family Didemnidae; genus Trididemnum; species Trididemnum clinides. The sequence continues at coordinate 40,001,940 of OY776287.1, read as the reverse complement.
ACACCACGTTATTGCATATCGTTCCTAGTCAAGTTTAAGCCGCCATCCAAGAAAATGCAGTTGATCAAGGAATACATGACGTTATTGCATATTGATCCTAGTCAAGTATAAGCCGCCATCCAAGAAAATGCAGTTTATCATGGAAATACACGACGTTACTGGATATCGAATCTAGTCAAATGTATGCCCCCGACCAAGAAAATGAAATCAAAGATGTTGTTGGTACGTACTTTTTATGAATTGATGCAATTTATTTGAATGATTTACATACCGGAACATAATGTTTACATTACAGATATAATGAAAGTGCGTATAGATGTAAGCACTGTAACGCTATGTAAAGCAAAAGAGCTAACAGTTTAAGTTTTTTATCTCTGGATGCCTTTGTTCGCGTTTGACCTTATCTACTTGACGGTAAGATGGGATAGAGACTGAGTGTGTTCGCGCGTTTGCACTTACATCGCACCCATTGCCTTGTTCTAAGTCTTGTTGAGGTACCTACTGCTGCCGGCCAATCAAGGGTGCAACCAGGGGGCCGAGAGCGCTAAACCTATGTCTTGTTATCCACGGTTTAATACCTGAAGCTTTAGGCCTACTTTTAACAACCACTGGTTTTTGAAAGTACGTCACAAAACATTTCGTTATACATTCTTTTCTGAAGATGCTCGGCGTAACCGCCCAAGCAAAACGTTAAAAATATATAGCTTTTAGCGATAATTGGTTGTTTATTGCTTTACCGGAAAAATAGTTAGCTTAAACTAATTTCAGTATAGCTAAAACAAAAAAATCACTTTTATTTGCTAAAATGACTATGACGTATTCAATTCCATGTTTTTTTTGAATGGGGCGTTTGCGTTTGAAGTCGCTTTGTCGAGCTTGTTGCAGCGAACATTTCCCGTTAACAGTTCCTCTTATAGGTTGATATAAGTCTTACCCAGACAGGTGTGGAGGAAAAGTTTTGCGATAAGAAAAAGTAGGCGAGCAAAGTAGTTAGCAAAGGTGAGGGGGAGAGATGCGGGCCCTAGTCAAGTATAAGCCGCCATCCAAGAAAATGCAATATATTATGAAATACACGACGTTATTGCATGTCGACCCTAGTCAAGTATAAGCCGCTAACAAAAAAATGCAATTTATCATGAAATACACGACGTTATTGCATATCGACCCTAGCCAAGTATAAGCCGCCATCCAAGAAATTGCAATTTATCATGATATACACGACGTCATTGCATATCGACCCTAGTCAAGTATAAACCCCCATTCAAGAAAATGCATTTTATCATGAAATACACGACGTTAATGCAATATGACTCTTGTCAAGTGTAAGTACCAATAATTAAATGCAAATTATTAAGATTACAACAAAGCAAAATCAAACAAGCAGTGAATCGTTAAAAAAAGAAGCATTACAAGCAAAATACAAAAATTTTAAATATCTGATTTATCGCCCGATCAATACCATCACTGCTGCAATGACAATTTATGGCAGTGGATATTGCAATGTTATTGATTGTAAAAGATCCGAAAATACTTTCATTTTTGGTCTTTTTCGACGCCACAAAAATTCATCCAGATAACTGGGAATAAAATTTCGACGGGTACCGTGCATGCGCTTGATCTTTGACCTGCATGCAGACCATACACTTTCGATATCGTTTGTGTGGACACCGTTAGGTGCCACAAACCAGCGTCTATGATTAACGGTGTGGTGAGTGTATCCCAAAGCTGAAAAATCACAAAATCATTTCTGCAGCAACTACTGTTTTTGTAGTATTTACCCGTCAAAGCTATATAGGCTCCCCATTCATCGGAATGAATTTCAGTTCCCGGAGCAATATTCGCCATGATGATGGGTTGCAACGTTTGCTGATCTCGTTTATCGACAAGTTGCATAAAAACTTGTCTGAAATATTAATATCTTCATGAAGTTAAAATCGCTTACTTTAAAACAAAAGATGCTGTAATATCATTCCAATATTTTACCTCCCATCTTGGTCTTCCACCCGCTTCTGACATTAATAGGCTTCACGTAATATAAAGTCTATGGTCCTCCTCAATCCTTTGACTCCCCTAATTTGTTGATAACCATGTTGACCTATTACTCGCAGAAGAAAGAAATTTTAGTTTGGTTCGTATACTGCACAAGAGAAAAACGACTGACAGCGTTGGCAAAAAGATAACATTGGCCAAACAGTAGCAAAATTTCGTGGAGTGTAACAGAGCCTTTTCTCCTACTTTCTTCACTACTGCGCCTAAAACCTACCTTGTTTGGAGGTCAATTTCACCAAATAGCCCCTGCGCTGGGACAACTCGGCCACGCTGATTAGCTGCAGGCTTTCTCCTCGCCACTAAAGTTTTGTCAATTGCCACAATGTGGCCAACACCACTAATTGGAGATGAGTTGGCAATAAGATCTTGTGAACAAATCTAAATGATACAAGTGATTGCTAACATGTTGCTTAATGTTGTCGTATATGTATATATATATATATACTACCTGATTTTGCCAGCGTCGACTGCACTCGATTACTGTTTTATTATGATCTTTTTTCTTAAACTTTGGATTACATTACCTTTAACTTTGCCCCTAATTCAGACCTCCCAAATTTTAAATGAGGATTAGTGTTTAAAACCGATACAAAGAGATTGATGTGATTAATTTTGGTGTATTGATTAAACGTGCCAAGTTTAAAGTTTGTATGTCCAGTGGTTTTGAAAGAGTTGTGCTTAAAAAAAAGCAGCAAAACACTAAATGGCTTGCTGCATTCCTAATAAACATTGTAATATTGAAAAAAAACTCCATTTCGGGGATAAACTTCTCGATATCTGCCGAATGAACCATCAACCACGTTTCTGTGGCTAGTGTATTTCAAAATATTCAGGAAAAACATTTTTCCAATCAATTGTTCATTATGACGTCATACGAGATCGTAAAAACGCAAAAAAATTTAAAGTCAACAAGTCGGACTTTTACGCTTTTATGCTCAAAATAACATTCATTTGTCTAAAAAGGCAATTTTTGAAAAAATTATCAAAAATTTGTTACATAAATAAAGATGCTTACTTCCCGTAAAAACTGGCACCAGTCCACTGCAGTGGGTTTGCTGATACGGCAGTCTTGCATAATTATTTCAAGACCGTGGTCTCTAGTCCAGCAAAAACATATCTTTAACACTAGGATTACCGACATTTTTCTATCTCTCCGTTTACGGCTGTGTCGATTTCGAGACGTGTTGCTTCGTGGCACAATTCTTCACATTTTTTTTACAACCTAACCCTTCCGAAGTTATCAAAAAAGTAACAAACACTTATTTGAAAGTGAGGTTTATTTGAAAATGTGCTTGCAAAGACGTGTTTGTTAATGCTCAAGCAAGAGATTGCATACACTTGTTGCATTTTACACATATGATCCGGGAGCCATCTTGCGAACATTTTCCACATGTTGGCTGATCACAAAACATGCACAATGATACTGTTGCATTCTCGCAACCATATACACTGCATCTTCTTCGCTTTCTGGTTGAATTTACGGAACATATTGGCCTATCAGAAGACTCCCTGCTTTGCATTGTTGTTTGCTTTGCAGTCAGTTCTTCGATGAGCTTGAGCAGAAAGTTTCGACGGCTTATCTGCGTTCCTGTTGATTTCATAAAAATAACTCTAGCATTTATGGCAGCGATGTCCAGAATGTTTCCCCACACTGTCAGCGGCCATCTTCGAGAAGCAGATCTAGCTGAATATAGGCGGGCCATCTGATCAAAGCAATCAACTCCGACTTTGTTCTTGTTGTAAAACAATATCACTTGTGGTTTTTGCTTCACGCTACTCTGATCTATGTCAGGTGAATGATGCATGGAAGAAAGCAGGCAAACAGTTTTCTTGGCTATGGCCTGGTATTTCACAAACAGCATATCATTATTTTTGTGCCAATAAAACTGGCTGCAATGCAAGTTTCCTTTGACGGGATCAGTCATTTTCTTGGCGATTTCGCGGCGATTTTTTCTAATAGTTCCAACAATTGAGATTTTTTCTTTCTGCAATTTTAGAGCAAGTGGCAAAGATGTAAAAAAGTTGTCGCATGTGATATTGTACCCTTTTCCCCGGACACCTTATGTCAACCTCATCACAACCGACTCTGCCAGAGGTGTATCACCACGCTGCTCTTTCTCCTGGGTACCAAGATATGGAAAAATGTTCGAAACATATTTGCTTTTTACATCAACCAAAACCCAGAATTTTATTCCATACTTATTTGGTTTGTTTGGCATGTACGTTACAAACGAACAGCGTGACTTACAGGGCATTAGCTGCTCGTCAGTGAATAGTCACATACGAACTTACTCCTGCATAATGAGGAAAGTTTTTCAAAGGCTTCTCGAATAGGTGCGAACTTGTCGGCCCCAGGACCTCGTCGTATCCTGTTAGGTTTGTCGTCAAACCTCAAGTATTTCAGTATTTTTATAAATGAGTCACGGCTCATTGCTTCAGAGAAAATAGGCATGCCATACTTTCTACTCCAAAGAAAACAGGCAGGATGACCTTTCCCATAAAGTCCACGAGCATATTGTAGTCCAATAAAAGTCTCAAGATGATGCAAATCTAGGACAAACTCATTGTCACCCCTACGTGCTGCTTCTTCAGTTGTGAATTTTGCAATCATTCTCAGGAGAGATTCATCGATGAAATGCTTCCAGGCATCATATGGAGTTGACACGCCTCTTGCAGTTGCTCTAGGAACGCATGTAGCTACCTTGAAAACATTATGTGCCCCGGTACGTCCAGTGTTAGTTGATGGAGTACAGGTCCATTCCGTTCTATCTCTTCCAAAAACAGATGTGGATGTAGGTTGGCTTTGTTGTGACATAACATTGTCATCTTCATCAGACTCATCTTCACAGTTATCAGGGCACTCGTCGCTGTCACTCACATGCGCATTTGGGCTTTCTCCTCCGCCACTAGCATCTCCATATCCCTCTTCATCAGAGCATTCGTCATCGGTATCCCAGGTAGTAATTACATCAGCTAGTTCATTTGCAGTTATCGCTCGTTGCGTCATTTTGCTTATTTTGAACTATAGTGTATTACAAAATCATGAAACTCAACTTGCAAATGGCCTGAAATAATAAAATAGACACATAAGAAACAAATAAATTAGAAGAACTGATTTCAAAACTTCAGCCTAACCAGAAAATTCTGCTAATATTGCCTTTGTTTACTATGCACGCTTGCTTGCAAAACGGTACGTCCTTCAGTTAGAGATCTGCCCTCCGAAACAGTGGAAATCACATACCAGATAAACTGGTCAGGAGCGGGACTCCAAAACCTAGCACAAAACATTCCACGCCTCAGACGCAAATGAATGCCAAGGCCAGACAGAAAACGCTTACAAAGTCCTTCAGTTAGCTTTCTAAATTGTGAACGTAAAATGAAATGCCGGATAAATCTGTTTTGTGTTGAATCACATCTGTGTCTTCATTTGGTCAACAATAAAAACTACAAAAGCAGCCAGATAGAAGTAATTTTCTAACAAAAGCCGTTAGTGTCGAAATCGACACGTCCGTAATTGAAGGGGTTCTAATTTTCAAGCCGCGAAAAGTCGTATTGTCTGATGAATGTAAACTAAATCCTTTTAATATGAAGAACTAGAGCGAATTCTAGGAAAAGTCAGAGAAAAGTAGATATGTACGAACTCGCAGTTCAGAGAAGCGAAGCGCCAATTATTTTTTCGTGTCGATTTCGACACTGCAGTAATCCTAGTGTTAAGCATTGTTCCAACTTTTGGCTTGACTTTTCAAAAAACGAATCCTTTCTTATGGACATTGTAGTACGACATCCCCTTTAAAGAAATACACTACATTTTGTTCCATTTGTTTAAGCAATAATAGCTTAGACCAGGCATGGGCAACATACGGCCCGCGGGCCGGGTCCGGCCCCTGAAGGCATTTTGACCGGCCCGCAGACTGTATCCAACCATACCCTGTAATGTGGCCCGTGGCCTCATTCCTGACAGTTGCCGATCGCTGTGCTCTCACCGAACTGTCGGTGCGAGACACGAGCGGCAACTGGCTTAAGACACTGTTTTGTTTGTTTTATTTGCCATTTTTATCCTCCATTCACGAGAAAGCGAATTGTATCGCTATACTTTGGACGGGAAGTCCGCACTCGCTTGGGAGTTGCCTTTTTCGAGGTTTATGGGCCACCTGTCTTCCACATAAAGGCGGGGGCATCCCGTTAAGTGCCTTGCCCAAGGACACAACAAGCGAACTTGCCGGCTTGTTCTCCACAACCTCCCATAAATGCCGAGCGCCAAGCAGGGAAGCTATAGATACCATTTTTTAAAGTCTTTTAGTATGACTCGACAAGGGGAATGAACCCCAGGTCTACCGACTGCGAAGCGGACGCTCTAACCACTACGCCATCGCTCTAACCACTACGCCATCACTGCATTCCACTGGCACGATTTTAAACGTTACATTTTATTTCACTGCGATTGCTGGAAATTAGGTCACAGCAGAGAGTGTTGTAAACATCTCCCACTGCTGTGTGACAACGTGACTGTTAGTGTTAGTTATTATTTGGCTGTTATCAGTTAGTGTTAGATTTAGATTTAGAATTTACAATTTTTTACATTTTAAAGAAATTAGATTTGATATTTAGTTTTATTAACCATGGAATTTCCCAAGAAACGTAAAGTTGACAGAGAGTGTCGAGCATTTCACAAAGATTGGATGCCGAAGTATTTTTTTACAAAGGTTGGCAATAAAGCAGTATGTTTGCTGTGTGGTCAAAGTGTTGCTGTGTTGAAAGAGTACAACATTAGTCGTCATTATGCGACGAAACATGGAAACTATGGCAATAATTTATCAGCAGTGGAACGGCAAACTAGAGCAACAGAACTGGACAGAAAACTAGCGAGGCAGCAGAATGTATTCGTAAAAGGCAAATTAACCCAGAAAGCTTCCATTCATGCCAGCTATAGAGTCGCATACAACGTTGCTAAACACAGCAAACCATTCAGTGATGGTGAATTTTTTAAAAAGCGCATGCTCGATGTAGCTGATCAAGTCTGTCATGAACACAGACGGAAGTTTGAAGAAGTAAGTTTATTAAGAAGAACCGTAGCTCGCCGCATCAAAGCAATCGGTAAAGACCTGATATCACAGTTGAAAGGGCTTGTACCTTCATTTTAACTGTTTTCACTGGCATTGGATGAAAGCACTGACATCGATGATTCTGCACAGCTGCTCATCTTTGTACGAGGCATTTCAGAAAACTTTGAATTCACCGAAGAATTGCTGTCTATGGAATCAATGAAAGACACAACTACCGGGGAAGATATTTTCGAATGTGTGGAAAATGCATTTCGTACAATGGAATTACCATGGCAGAAAATGGTCAGTGTTACTACGGATGGTTGTCCATCATTAACAGGAAAGAATGTTGGTCTACTGAAGAGACTAAGTGACCGTGTTGCAGAGGTCAACTGCACTAGGGAATTAATATTTCTACATTGCATAATACACCAGGAAGTGTTGTGTAAAAAGGTGCTTGACATGAAACATGTTGTGGATCCAGTTGTAAAGATTGTTAATTTCATTTGGGCGAGAGATCTAAATCACAGACAGTTTATCACGCTTCTGGAAGACTGTGACTCAGATCCCAGTGGTGTTCCGTATCATACAGCTGTACGCTTGGTTGAGTGTGGGGAAAGTTCTGAGACGTATCTGGGACCTAAAAACAGAAATCTTACTATTTTTGGAGATGAAAGGGAAAGATAAAGATTATCCTCAACTCAAACAATCAGAATGGCTGTCAGATATGGCATTTGCAGTCGATCTCTTTGAACATATGAATGAACTGAACACCAAACTTCAAGGGAAGGGCACTTTTGCTCACGAAATGTACTCAACAGTGAAGGCATTCAGGGTAAAGCTAAAACTGTTTTCTCGCCAGCTTAGCCAGAATATCACAACACACTTTGCAACACTTGCAACTACGGCACAACCAATGATGTCAACTGAAAAGCACACCAATATGATATCTGCACTGGATAATGAATTTGGTCGTCGTTTCGCGGACTTTCAAAAACTTGCTGCTGAGTTGGATATTCTGTCATCACCGTTTACAACTGACTTTGAAAAAGTGCTGGATGGTGTACAGCTGGAACTGATTGATCTGAAGTGTGACTCTACCCTGAAAGAGAAATTCCAATCTGAAAGCATGGACAAATTTTATGCATTGCTGAATGCATCCAAGTTTGCCAACCTGAGAAAGATGGCCATGAAACTACTTGGTCTGTTTGGGTGCAACTACATTTGTAAACAAACATTTTCGACCATGAACATTAACAAGACCAAGCTACGTTCCAATCTAACTGATGTTCACCTGCAGTCTTTACTGAGAATTTCTATATCAAACATGCAGCCAGAGTTCAAACAACTTATTGACAACTTTGATAGACCACAAATGTCTCATTGACTTCAGTAGCTATTGAAGTACAATTAGTACATTATGATAAAATGATAAATTCATTATGTACTTTTTGGTCTCTATTCTTTGTAAAGTTTAAACTTTACATTAAACACGATTTAATATTTTATTTCTTGCATTAGTGAATAAATATGTGATTAAGATATTGAATACTATTTATGTAATAATCCGGCCCACCAAGGACTTCATTTTTCCACATCTGGCCCGCCGACTGGAGAAGTTGCCCACCCCTGGCTTAGACCATTTGCACTGCCTCTTAAGCTCACGACAAGTTTAATCAGAAGATAACTTTTTTGAAGTAAATTTCTCTGACAATTGAAGTGAATTTACTGGTACCGATACCTTTTGAAACTTGCAAAATGTTTAGGAAAGAAAGTTTAGTTTGTAGGCTATATGCACAGTATGAGACCACATAGTGGTGTCATTGGAGTCGATGAATTAGTAGAGTGTCATACTTATTTTATGTGATTAACGGTACCCTTGACCCCAGATGAGCTTACAGTTAGACAAAGAGACAACATTTTTGAATTCAAGTTTTACCCAGTCCTTTAGCTTAGTTAAAAATCGGTATATTATGAGCTATTTGAAAACCGATGTGATGCCCAAGAGCAGCTTTTACTAAATAGTCATTAAAATTGACACAAACTCATAACGATATAAGCACAGGAATACTCACTGTGTTGGAACATCGCCACACTTTTCCATCTATTACCGATGATTTATTTTGCATCAGCATGTTGCTGTTGCACCGCAAGCAGATTCTCCTGTTCGCAAGAAGCCCGTGCTGCTGCATCCACATTCTTGTTGAATCAGCAATCCCAAATCCGATAATGGCTCCAACTTTCCAAGGATCTTTACCCTCTAAAATAGAGAAATCTACCATTTTATTATGTATTTTACGACTATTTGCTGAAATACAAGCAAATTTTTTTTTCAACGAGAAATAAATAAAGATGAGTAACACTGTACTGAGCAAAAATGGTCATAAACATAATATTGTAGGTTCATCGCATACTACGGTTCTATCCCTTTCTCCACCCTCCCCCAGGAAAATTCAGATCGATGATACAAAAACAAACTACCGTATTTTCAGTTCATTAATGTTTTGCAGAGCAGTTTGTAAAATCTACTTGTAAAAAGAAAGAGAAATAGAATGGCTTTTGGCCTCTCTTAAGGTGTTATGTACCCCGTCTACTTCAAGCAGCAAACATTTTTCAGGGTGCTGCTAACTGAACGACCGAAGAAAAACAGCCCGCACTATCTGTAACATCAGTCTACTGCTTTTTCCTCTTTTGTTTCCTTGCCTCTCTCTCTCACGCTTTCCTATTCCTCTTTCTCTTGTACTAAGCAGCAACGTTCATCCCAATCGTGCCACATCTTTCCTTGCTCTGTGTGCGCCGGCAATATGGTCAGGAAAAGGTCAGTGCAATTCTGCACCTCCCCAAATGAGTACATTTCAAGTTCACCTTCCTCTCCTCCTCTTCAAAATTCAACTTCCTTTACGACTGACACTCCTGAATTTGTTCTCCTTACTTCATCTCGGCTTGCCTTGAAATTTTCTTGCCTACCAATTTTTTGCGGCCCTCCATCACCTACACCACCGATGTGGATCGCAATTTAGCTTTCCTCCCTTTTCTAACGCATCTCTCCCCCTCACCTTCGCTAACTACTTTGCTCGCCTACTTTTTCTTATCGCAAAACTTTTCCTCCATACCTGTCTGGGTAAGACTTATATCAACCTATAAGAGGAACTGATAACGGGAAATATTTGCTGCAACAAGCTCGACAAAGCGACTTCAAACGCAAACGCCCCATTCAAAAAAAACATGGAATTGAATACGTCATAGTCATTTTAGCAAATAAAAGTGATTTTTTTGTTTTAGCTATACTGAAATTAGTTTAAGCTAACTATTTTTCCGGTAAAGCAATAAACAACCAATTATCGCTAAAAGCTATATATTTTTAACTTTTTGCTTGGGCGGTTACGTCGAGCATCTTCAGAAAAGAATATATAACGAAATGTTTTGTGACGTACTTTCAAAAACCAGTGGTTGTTAAAAGTAGGCCTAAAGCTTCAGGTATTAAACCGTGGATAACAAGACATAGGTTTAGCGCTCTCGGCCCCCTGGTTGCACCCTTGATTGGCCGGCAGCAGTAGGTACCTCAACAAGACTTAGAACAAGGCAATGGGTGCGATGTAAGTGCAAACGCGCGAACACACTCAGTCTCTATCCCATCTTACCGTCAAGTAGATAAGGTCAAACGCGAACAAAGGCATCCAGAGATAAAAAACTTAAACTGTTAGCTCTTTTGCTTTACATAGCGTTACAGTGCTTACATCTATACGCACTTTCATTATATCTGTAATGTAAACATTATGTTCCGGTATGTAAATCATTCAAATAAATTGCATCAATTCATAAAAAGTACGTACCAACAACATTTTTGATTTCATTTTCTTGGTCGGGGGCATACATTTGACTAGATTCGATATCCAGTAACGTCGTGTATTTCCATGATAAACTGCATTTTCTTGGATGGCGGCTTATACTTGACTAGGATCAATATGCAATAACGTCATGTATTCCTTGATCAACTGCATTTTCTTGGATGGCGGCTTAAACTTGACTAGGAACGATATGCAATAACGTGGTGTATTTCATGACCAACTCCATTGTCTAGAATGGCGGTTTATACTTGACTAGAGCCGATATGCAATAGCATCGTGTCTTCTATGATAAATTGCATTTTTTTGGTTGGGGGCTTATACTTTACTAGGGTCAATGTGCAATAACGTCGCGTATTCCATGATAAATTGTATTTTCTTCGATGGGAGCTTATACTTGACTAGGGTCGATGTACAATAACGTCGTGTGTTATGTCATAAATCGTTTTTCATTGAAATTGCGTTTCGATGTGCGCGAGTATTGAGCTTGTGACCTTTTTGCTCTGAAATTTTGCGTATCTGACCTGTCTGACAAGGTCAAATACCTAATTAGCGTATTCTCGTTTGTGTGTCTTTTCAATTATTGTAACCGTGGGGCTACGCTTTGTTCTGCCGCATTGTTATTTTTAGCTAGACTCATTAACAGAATTCAATTCTAGTTCGCTATAAATTTGTGGCAATTATTTCATTTCTGGTTCATTGATTTCTCCTCGAATTTTCACTGAGTAAACTGCGTTTCAACGACGACATCTCATCCTTCTCTTGTTCGCCGCAGCGTGAGGCAGACACGCGTGTTGCGACGTAACATCGTGTATTCCATGATAAAATGCATTTTCTTGTTGGGGGGCTTATACTTGACTAGAGCCGAAATGCAATAACGTCATGTATTTCCTGATAAACTGCATTGTTTTGGATGGCGGCTTATACTTGACTAGGGCTGATATGTAATAACGTCGTGTTTTCTATGATAAATTGCATGTTTTTGTTTGGGGGCTTAAACTTGACTAGGGTCGACATACAATAACGTCGTGTATTCCAGGATAAAATGCATTTTCTTGTTTGGGGGCTTATACTTGACTAGGATCAGTATGAATAGGATTGGTATGCAATAACATCGTGTATTTCATGATCAACTGCATGTTCTTGGATGGCGGCTTATACTTGACTAGGGTCGATATGCGATGATGTCGTGTATTTCATGATGTTGGGGTCTGATATTGAGAGTGATCTGTAAGTGTTCGCGTAGTATGCAGGTAGTTGAGCATCAGGTTCCATTTTGGTTTTGAGAATTTACACTTTATTTGGGTTTGTATACAATAGCGTTGTGCATTTCAGCATGAAATTGCGTTTTTCTCATGGGACATATGCTTAACAAGTGTTGTTATGGCAAGCTTGTTTTTCATTACATTAATCTCGTGTTTGTGGTGGTGCCAGTTTAGAACATTGGATTGTTTTTACACCAAAACCAAAAAGGAGGCCATTGGAGAAGGTTAATCAATCATTTGAAATGTGATGTGCTTGCAAACAGCGCTTTTGTATTTAACATCTTGTCTCTGAAAAGGTACAAATTTTAAGCCCTTATATTAAGAAAGTGCGCAATTTACGCATGATTTGATGGCATTATGACGTCGCTGTGGCGTTATGGTACACACCTGTGATTGGTGATCAACTGTTGTTAGTGACTCGGCTCTGCGAACAGTTCTTCTGAACCAAAAACACGTTTCTAACAGTTTCAGTTATAAGAAAGCAAACGATAACAAAGAAACAAGAGTATCTCGTTCGCGCGCATTGCGTTCGTCACGTAAATTACGTCAGGCAACGCATGTCACGTGATCGCCTATTACAGAGCATAACGGCCGATTCTTTACTATCCCCAATTTTTGCAATATATTAGCAAATTCATATTGTTATTGAATGTCAAAATTATATCAAAATCTCTTAATGGTTAACTTTATCAAATGCTTTTGAGGCATCCAAAAAGGCTACAAACACTATACTTCAGCGTTTCCCAAACTATGGGTCGCGACCCACCGGTGGGTCGCAAAAGAAATCTTGGTGGGTCGTGAAAAGTTATAGAATTGCATATTAGCTTTGATTAACTACTGGCTATTGGGATCAGTGGCGACTCCAGCACTAAAATTTTTAAAAAAACAAAAAAAATTTAATTTGAATTAAAATTCTTATCTGTGAAAGGTTTCCCTTCTACGATCTTCTTAAAGGAACAAAAACTTTTTCACTTCACTCGGGAAAAAGCCAATGAGATTGATACTAAAAGACTAACTGGCATCTCTTGTCAATGTTCTGTTTTGTCTAGCTCGGGCAGTAGGAAAATAGCCTGACACGCTGTGCAGAGAAATAAAGAGAGAAACGATTTACGAAACATTTTTTAAACAAAGAAAATTTGATTAAAAAATGTCTTGTAAATTGTTTCTCTCTTTGTTCTCCTCACAAAATTATCTCAGCTCTAACAGTGCGAGCGTTTATTGCTTTGTTTCCAAAACTTTTTTGCATGATATTTTTGTCAAACTAGCCACAGCTGCAATTAGCGCTTAAAAAATGTGTGCCAAACGAAATTTTGAAGAAAAAGTTACGAAAATTGCACAATTTTTTTTAAGCCCTAGCTGCAATTAGAAAAAGGCAGATGAAAGAGTACTTCACAAGCACGTGTGCAGTACACAACAGTACTTCACAGGCAAACATTTTGTGCTAACAGCCTATCTAACTCTGGAATCATGAATGGGTTTAATTATTTAATTCTACTATTTTCCTAATTTATTAATTAATTACTATAAAAGTTAAAATTAACTTCATCGTATGACTGATGACATTAATAAAGCAGCTACCAACAGTTTATTTTTCAGAATCTGATTTTTTTGTATGACTTAGCCCTTCATATAATCAATGAATGGTTAAAAAAGTCAGTTGAAGTCGACGAAGATGAATCTTCTGTTAATAAAAAAAAGAAAAATCAAGTCAATCAAAAACAAGTCAGTCAAAGCGAAGAAAAGTAGTGAGAAGGTATGATGACACATACTTAAAAATGGAATTTAAATGAAATGAAGATGAAGAAGACAGGCGTCCACGATGCAATAAACAACTTGCAAACGAGAGCACGCGTCGAAACAAATTGCTTTGCCATGTTGAGACTAAGCATGCGAAGCTAAAACACACACTCCTTGATTTTTTAAAGAAAATGCTAGCCAACTTAAAGACAGGACAGAGAGTTTTGCAGCGTTACACCAACGTAAATGAAAAATCTTTGTACGTGTCTTACTTGATTGGCTTGAGAATCGCGAAAGCTGGTAAGCCACACAGATTGGGGAGACTTTCGTTCTTCCAGCTATAAAAGATAAGCTTATAGTTTTTGTTTGGTGATAAGAGTGAAAAAGAAATTGAATTAATTCCTATATCTAATAACACGGTCACACGTAGAATGATGAAATGTTTCAATGAGTAGAAAATCGAGTTATTGAACGAGTTATTGAAAGTCTTTTTTTTTCCAACTCGATGAATCTACTGACGTACAAGGTCTGTGCCAACTACTTGTTTTTGTACGTTGTATATGGAACTCCGAACCTCATGAAGGTATGTTGTTGTGTGAACCAATCAGTCGAAGTACCAGCGAAGAAATTTTTAATACTGTTGACACTTATATCAGAACAAAAGGTCTCGATTGGGATAAACGTATAGGTATATGTACGGAGGGTGCACGCAGGGCCGGATTAAAGCGGGGGCTGATGGGGCTGCAGCCCCAGGCCCATCCAAAAATAGGCACACCACTATACCAAGTCAATGAAGTCATAAAAGTTACTGATACAATCACTTTCAAAAAATAGTGAAGGTTTAATTTAGAAGTATCATGGGCAAGGCGTTCTCCATTAGGGGCCTCGTCATCGTACAAAGCACAAGCGAAACTGTGTCATAGTAGGAAGTACAGTGGAATTCGGTTAATAAATCCACGGTTAATAAATCCAGCCGCTTATTACATCCAATTTGCTTGGAACGGAATCGTCCCAATCCTTTCCCGTTATAAAAACTTCGGTTAATAAATCCAAGCGCCGCTTAATACATCCAGTTTACGTGCTTTATGCAGTCAAATTTTTCTTCATTATGTACTAATAAGTACAATATTGCAAAGTGACGAAACAATATTGGATTATCAGTTTCGTATGGACAAGTACGTACATGTCCTTGTGTATTGGTAGGCCTAATCAAGCAGACTAATTGAACACCAGTCGTAGGAGTTGTGCTGTTATTGTTGCAACTGAAGCGGTTTTATGAGATTTAACTTAAAGAAAGGTTTTCTGGATCCATTGCAGAATGAATAGATCAAGAAGACATGATAAAACAGCAGCAGAAAAGCTAGAGTTGCTCAATCGCTACAAAACGTTTATCTTCATGAGTCAGCGTGAAGCAGCTGATCGACTCGGAATTAGTAGAGGATGCTTACAAGGCTTAATAAAAAACGAAGCCCTTATACGTTCTTCAGACACTGCGAGTGGGATGAAACGTAAAAGATCGGGGAAAGATGAGGATGTAGAAAAAGCTCTATTTGATTGGTTTAAGTTTACTCGCCAAAGAAATGCCCCAGTTAATGGTCCAATCCTAATGGAGAAAGCAAACAATATTGCTGATGCCGCTGGACATGCAAATTTCAAGGCCACAGATGGATGGTTCAATCGATGGAAGAAGCGATTCTCTGTGACATTTACCACCCTAAAAGGTTAGTTATCTCATTTTCTTTTTAGCTACGTCCTTGTTTTCCGAAAAAATTTTCATACCTTTTTACATTTTATAGGTGAAGCAGCTGAAGCAGACATCGCCGGGGCAGAGGAATTTCGTTCTACAACAATGAAACGTATTCTTGAATCATTCTCACCAGAAAATATTTACAACGCTGACGAAACCGCTATCTACTTCCGTGCTCTACCAGCAAGTACCTACGTAGAAGCAGAGAAAAAGAGAACGCAGCGAGGATTCAAAACAGCAAAAGACCACGTAACCCTGCTAGTCACTTGCAACATGAACGGTGACAAAGAGAAATTGCTGTTGGTTGGAAAATTTGGGTCTCCTCGCTGCTTCAATAACGTTAGCTCTCTTCCCATTTTATACAACTTCTCCAAAAATGCATGGATGACAAGGAGCATCTTCGAAGACTGGCTTAAATCGTGGGATGAACGGTTGCAGAAGGAAGAAAGAAACATAGTTCTATTGGTGGATAACTGCTCAGCTCACAAACCTGCCACCACTCTGAAGAACATTTCACTGTTTTTTCTTCCACCAAACACAACCTCGATTTTGCAGCCCTGTGACATGGGCATCATCCGGTCAATGAAGGGTTATTTCAGACATGAAATGCGCCAGAAGCTGATTGATATCCTAGATGATTCTCCTGAGACGGGACTTGAAGCTCAGACTGTGGTGAAACGCATTAACTTGCTGGAGGCAATTCATATGATCAAAGGAGCATGGGGCAAAGTTAAAACCGAGACGATCAAGAACTGTTGGAAAAAGGGTGGCTTCACCAACGACGAATTGACAAATGTGATCATTCCTTTGCCACCATCTCCGGTTGGGCAAAGTGAGGAGGAGTTTAGAAACTGGGTGAGCATTGATGATGATGTTGAGACTGTGCAAAATCAGACTGAGGAAGAATTCACTGAGAATCTTGTTTCGATGATACAAAACCAGGATGGAGTTGTTGAAATTTCTGATGACGAAGATGATGATAATGATGGTTCAGAGGAAGAAACGCCATCAGCAGCAGAGATGCGGGAATGCTTTCGTCGCTTGGCCCTGGGGCTAGAGCGTACTGGGTTTAAGAAGATGGACATGCTTTGTGATATGAAAGAAGAAGTGGATGGCCATCTGAGGAAAACATTTCCACCAAAGCAAACTTCATTGCGCAGATTTTTCTGTGTCGAATAAATACTGAAAAAATAATACATTTTGTGCATTTTAGAAAACGCCGTTTATTAAAGCCGCCGCGTGTTAAATCCAAAACCGGCTGTCCCGAGGTGGATTTATTAACCGAATTCCACTGTACTATCAATATTTTAATTGTGTTTTGTTTGGATAAAACATTGTAACCAAAATGTAAACACATTTTAAAATTATGATACAAAATATATCATTATTCCGTAACAATGGCTTTTCCTAAAGCTCTGACATGTTCAATTGTTGCCAGTTATTTCGAAGTTTTGAAAAAAAATGCAGACAGGTTTATGCTGGGCAAGAAAAAGTTTAAATAAAAGCAAGTATATTTTCTATAGTCCGGTATTCGAAGGAAGGAGATGAAATTTTACCAAATAGTTTAGACCAGAAGGAAGCAGATGAAATAGTTGAGTGAAATCTCAATTCAAGGAAATTTGTTCCTTAAAATATGAAATAAAAAATTACTTCTAAATTAATTTACAATAGCTAAATGAAATTTATATTGATTCCACAAAACATTTTCTTTCAATATTAAAAACATAAAAGAAAATAATTATTTTTTTCTCTTTTGTTATCGATATTGATATAAAATGGGGGCACATTTAGAAATGATTATTTGCAAATTTTAACTTTTTTTAATTTAAATATTTTTAATATTTTTGCATTTTAAATAATGAAAATGGATTAGATACAATTTCTTGGTATTTTTTGCTTAAATAGTGCACCGCAAGTATTTGCAACTTTTCAAGGGCGCCTTCAGTAATTAGTTTTTGGAAACTACTGCTTTAGAAAAAAATATAATAGAAAAGTAAGACAAGGAGCAAATTACCTTGAATTGGGATTTCACTCAAAACTAAATTTTAGGTTTATAAATTCAGACCGTTCTTGAGTGAACGAAGGTCTATATTTTACAACAGAAATTTATTAGAGAATTCCTGTGTATTGAAATCAAAAAGGTCTGAAATGGCCGTTTTGAAATCGATAGGGAATAGTTACTTTAGGGGAGATAGCCAACTACACTTATACCAATATTAACTAATCTAAACGTTTCTAATCTCAAAACTTTAGCCAATTTAAAAATAAAAATGAAGAAGTATAAAAGCGGTTGGGAAAAGGAGAAATGTAGAAGAGAAGCAGAAGATACACTGAAAAAAGTTGTAGCAAAATCAAAAAAGTGACTGATTTTTTTCATATAAGCGAAAGCAACATTGTAGAAACGACGTCCAGTAATGCAACTGCTTTGTGTTCATCTTCTAGTGACTGTATTCCAGAGCCAGAGCCAATTTGTTTCATGGGAACAAATTTAAAAACCAAGTCATCTAATGTTTCTGAGGATGAAGCGCATAGGGTAAAAGAAACTATTTAACACAACATGGATGATGGATGCTGAGGTGTAATTTCTGACCATCTGAGAGATTACTGCGGCCAAGTAGGAAGTTTAGAGTTTCAACATCTTGATGCAGATTTTTCTACTTCAGAGGCAGGTTTTACTGGCGATAAATTCAAACGACGTTGTTCTAAATCACAATTTTGGCGAGAACAATTGAATTGAACGGCGAAAAAGTAAAATGCGAATGGTTGTGCTATTCACCTTCATCAAAATACTTTACTGCTTTGTTTGCAAAGCTTTTGCGTTTGATTCTGAAAAAATCATGCTGGCATCAGTTGGTTATGGCGACTGGAAGCATGCACCACGCGACCTGGCCAGGCACGAATCTTCTAACAAACACTTAAGCTATCTTTCAACATATATCTCTCGAAGAGCAGAAGGAATCTGACAGAAAATATTCGTACAAAGTATTGGTTCGAGTTTTAAGTGTGATAAAATTCCTGTCATCGAGAGGGCTGGCCTTCCGCGGAAGTAGTGAGTTGGTTGGTTCTCCACAAAACGGTAACTTCCTCGGAATTTTGGAGTTGTTGGCAGGGTACGACACTTTCCTTGCTGAGCATATTCAAAAGAGAGTAAACAAAGACAAGAGACATGTTTCGTATTTCTCATCAACTGTATGGGAGGAATTCATTGACTTAATTGCAACAAAAGTGTTAGATATTATTATTTCTGAAATAAAACAAGCAAAATATTATTCAGTGTCCGTGGACTCAACACCTGACATCACAAATGCTGACCATTTAACAATAATTTTTTGGTATGTTTTACCTGATGGTCCCGTGGAACGATTTGTCAAGTTTGTACCCGCCCGTGGACACACTGGTCACCAATTGGCTGATTTTCTTTTCGAGTTTATAGAAGACAATGGGATCAGTTTGAAAGATCTCAGAGGGCAATCTTATGACAACCCTTCTAACATAAGCAGAAAATATAAAGGTATGGAAGCTATAATAAAATAACGCAACCACCAAGCGGAATATATTCCTTGTGTAGCACATTCCTTGAACCTTGTGGAAAAATGTGCTGCTGAGTGTTGCCAATCCGTGGTCCGTTTTTTAATGTTTGTTCAAGGACTCTATGTTTTCTTTTTAGCTTTAACACACAGGTGGAATCTCCTTACTGATGCACTGAAACCACTTCAATGTCCAACAATTAAGCCTTAGCTTGATAGACGTTGGGAGGCGCGATATGATGCTTTACATGCACTAGGAAAAAGTTACCAAGCGGTTCTTCTAGTCTTGAAGGCAATGTGTAATGACAATAATGAAAAAAATCAAACTTAAAAAACAGCCAGGGATTTTGTTTCATCAACGGAAAAGCTTGAAACTGGTATTTTACTCGAGGTATGGTCGTGCATAATGGAACGGTTTCGTAAGACCAGTCAGGCTCTGCAGGACAGCAAAAAAAAAAGAAGAAAAGTAAGGTTGGATAGCGAAGGTGAATCTGAAGACACATCACTTGATCCATCGAGCAGATTCAAATTAGACTCATATTTGCCGATCATTGACCAAATTTTTTCGTCTATGAAAACCCGAATAGAAGCTTACAACCATCTTCACAGAAAATTTTCGTTTCTGATGGAATTGAACACCATGCCTAACAGCAAAATTGAAGCAAGTGCAAAAACGTTACTTCCATATTATCCAGATGATCTGGAGGAGTTATTGCCTGAGGAGATGATTCATTTGTCTACACTGATAAAGCAACACCATTTTAACAGCGAATGCAAAGAAATTCAGATGTTTAGGTTCATAAATAAAAATGAATGCATGCATGCATTTCCTAACGTATCTGTTGTTTACAGGCTGTAGCCTATCTTTGTCTGATGATTTCTAATTGCTCGGGCGAGCGCTCATTTTCAGTTCTAAAAAGTGTAAAGAGTTAACTGCGTTCGTCTATAGGCCAGAAAAGATTGAATTCCTTAGCTCTACTCTGCATTAAAAACGAACTTTTGGAAAAAATAGACACCGATGACATTATTAAAAGCTTTGCATTGTCTAAATCCAGAAAATGTGTCATTTGGATGTGTGCGCACTAAGCAAATACTTTGCTTAAGTATTTGTTTTTCGTTTCAATTGTGGTCAATGTTTAGTGCAACGAACAGAATGAAAAATAGGCCTCTGATTATCATAGAGCCCCAGGCCCATAAAAAGCTTAATCCGTCATTGGGTGCACGTGCTATGTGCGGTGGATACAGTAGTGCGGTGACCAGAATACTTGAACGTAATCCCAACGCATCATGGACTCACAGCAACCTTCACAGGGCGGCGTTAGCAACAAAATATATATCTGATGATTTTAAAAATGTTTTGAAGACCTCCGTTAAAATGACTTGCAGAACTTCGCGAGGAAGTTGCTATGTTTTTGGAAGGTAAATGCGATTTTGCGAAATGCTTGCTCCACGAAGAATTTATTCTAAGGCTTACGTATTTGGCAGATATTTTTTCGAGATAAAATGAACTAAATTAGTACTTAAAAGGAACAGAAGGTATTAGTGTATTCGCAGTACATGACAAAATTTGAGGTTTTATGAAAAAACTGTATTAACAACCGAAATTAAGACTGTTTTGAAACATTACAAACCTTTATAATAGAGATTGAAGCAAAAGTTGATGAAGGTATAGTCAGTGAGATATCAGATCACTTGAATAAGTTAAAAGAAAGTTTTGAATTTTATTTCTATGAAGAGATAAATGCTATGCAACAGAAAAGATGGATTATGAACCCCTTTCAGCCTGCCAGGACTACTGCGATATCAACAAAGGCTGATGAAGAACTTATCGATTTATCCGAAGACTCTTTCTTGGAAATGAATTTCAACACAAGAAAATTGGTACAGTTTTGGGTGTTTCCTCAAACACCGTACCCACTCATTTCCTCCGAGGCATTAAAAGTACTTATGCTATTCTCGTCATCTTATATGTGCGAAGCTGGATTTTCAGCAATGGTTGAGATCAAAGCAAATTTCGAAATAAACTGCAACTCTCAAATTCTTTACGCCTGAAACTATCGAACATTGAAATTAATGTCAAGTCCATTACGAAAAGTAGTAAGAACAAGCTCATCATTCTCACAAGCCTCACTAAAACTGTAATTTAAAATAATAAATTTGTTTCCTTCATCAGTGTTTCATTAACGTTAATTTATTTCATTTGTGTTTCATGTTCTTAAACAAATAGGCTAATCCTTCTCAAAGACCTCACTGAATATGTGATTTGAAAAAAATTTTTTTTGTTAATGTTTTTACCCAATAAAGTTAAGTGAGTCGCCATAAGCTGTGGTCATAAATAGTGGGTCGCAACTCTATAAAGTTTGGGAACCACTGCTATACTTCCATGAATATTGTATTGCAAAATGGCTTGTTTTAATAAAAAGGAGCATATGTCAGTACTATGTGCAGGCCTAAAACCAAATTGGTTATCCACGCTCGACAAGAAATTACTAGTCATAAATAATATGTAATGCTCAAAATACTTTGAAATTACATTGGGTAGAGCAATAGGCCTGTAGTTGGAGATGGCAGAGACATTACCATGTTTGTTTTTCATTATAGGTGTGACAACTGAATTAGTGCATGTAGCAGGTAGGTAGCTACGAACAAGGCAAAAGTTGAAAAATATGCTAATATGAAGATATATTATTTCATGTGCAAACATAATGTGATTTGCAGACAAGCCATCAAGTCCTCCAGCACTGTCTGGTTTGAGTTTCTGAGATAGAGACCAGGCTAAATCTACTGTACATAAGAACTTTTTCACCTCATCAAATTTGTCTGTTTTATTGAGTGGTCCCATTGTTTCGCTTGCCAAATGAGTGGTACTCGGATCAAATGACTTACTACTGTTAGTAGAGTTAAGTAGTTGTTGGTAATGATTTTCCCACATATTAGCAATATTTTGTGTGCCAGAGACTCTATTGATCATTGCAGGCAGCACATTTATTTTAGTAGACGACTGAATATTAATATTTTTCCAAAATTGGTTTGTTGGATGATTGTCAATAAAACTACATCCTAAGGTATCAGCAGCTTGCTTTCTCAGCTTCTTTTCAAGCTGTCGGAATAACTTTTAAAATTCTTTTTTGTGTTTTCTCATTAGCTCAAATACTGGACCAGTTTTAGGCTTTGAAGAATTGATCCAAGTCAGGTAGCTAGTTTTGGCTTCTTTATGATAGTTTTTCAAGACTGCAGACCAGTTAGTTTTACACGAGTTGCACTGAGAGTTATGTACTTGCAAGTGTAGAGAAGCTTGTAGGCTGTTAATAATGCCTTGATAGTATGTCAATATACTCTCCAAATGAGCTGAATCATTACGCCCAGCATTTTTGCAATTAATAACCTCCAACGGTAGCAATAAATTAGATAAATATAATTTAATGGATTGGTATAACTGGCCTTTTTTCTAGGGGTCAAATTTTTCCAATTGATAGGTTTATCGTCAGATGATTTTTGATCACATATGTTGCTGTGGTGATTTACAGTAGGACTGTAACTTATATTGACAAGTAAAGGATGATGATCAGAGCAGATGTACTCTAGTAGGACTTCTTTATTAATTATAAGGCAATGTGCCATAGCAGATGTAACACAATGGTCTATCCATGAGGTAGAGTTGTGACTATTGCTAATATATGTAAAGGAGTTGTCAGGCAGTAAACTGTCATCAGAGATGATAAAGTTATTATGGTATCTTCACAGAAATCCATCAGTATTTGCCAAAATTGATTACCGTTTTCAGCATTGAAATCACCCAATATAAATATTTCCAAGGCAGCATTAATGTTACAGGAAGAACTTAGTTCACCTAAGTAAGTTTCATGTGGCCCACAATTGTTAACTGTTATGCCCGTATGATGTAATAACCACTTATGTGAAATCTATTATTTTCCAATTGTAACCAACAATTATGGAATTGTTTCAAATGTTATCAATTAGAATCTTATGATCCTTAAAGGGTTAAGTAGAGCTAAACAGAAGCCAAAAGGTTAATAGCCTATACAAGTCGGGTACCTCACTTTTAACCATGAGCCCCTGTCTATTGAGTAGAGAAGCCTTTAATTTTGCTACTGGTATTTTTCATATGTGCTTACCAATGCAGCACACACAAATTCTTTTTAAATTTTTTTAGTAACTATTTGAGTTTTTATTTTAATTTTTATATCATGCTGCTCTGCAGAGTTATTTTATTTTATGATGGCAGTGTTTTTATTAGTGTTGAGTGATTGGAGGCATGTAAGTTAGTTTTTAAGATTTGGATTTTGGCAGTGGCTATTTTGCTGTCAACAGCATTTTACCTTTTGCATTTTCCATCAAACATTTGTAATTGGTCAATTTTGATGATGTATCAAAATCGTGACTGTTGGTCTTTCTGATTGGACAATTTCTATGACAATTAAAACCCACAAATTTTACCCCAATTGTGCACTCCTCCTTACATTCATATACTGGTACTGCAAAACAGCCGCTTCCTAAAAATAATCTATACCGTATCTAAATTATTTTACAAAAAGGTCTGTGAGAAAGTTAGGGATGAAACTTGCTTTTGAAACAAAATAATTTTCTGAAGTAGAAAGGATAGAAAAATTGCTTGTATAAACACTTGTCACACCTTTCGTGCTTTACCTGTTTACTGCTTCTCTGGTGAAGAAGATTAAACTTAAGTGTTTTATAACAGTGCTTGCTGATGTAATTGAGATTGCTTGTTGCTCTGCCTCTCAATAAAAAGATTTGGTTTTGAATGCACCACTGGGTGTAACAGTCATGTTATAGGATATCATATATACTTGCATATAAGCTGACTTTAAAACAAAAAAAATTATTGAATTAGGGGGTTGGTTTATATGTGCATAAATCTGATCTTATGCAAACAAAATGACATGATGCCACATCTCAGATCATAGATTATCACCGATATTACCATTCAGTCATGCACACAGCCATTAAAATTGAGAGTGCACTAAATAAAGTTAATTCCGATAAACTACAACTCACTTTTAATATTAATTTTAACTTCACCCTCAAATAAAATGCAACATAATCATGTCTAATTGTGTTGTGTTACTCTGGGTGCCACCATTTTGTTTTTTCAATCACCTGATCACAATACACTGTGAATGGTTGGTCGTTCATGTGACTGCTTTTAATGTTCATGTTCGACAAGTGCAACTTTGTATTCGGTTTTGTTGCATTAGTAGTAGTAGTAGTAAAATTTAGAAAAATTTTGTCATGTCTAATGTTAAAAGAAAAGAATGTTTTATGTTGCTTCTTTTAAAATAGAGGCAGTGAAGGCTGCAGAAGAAGCAAACAACTTTATAGCAGCAAGAAACTTTGAAGAGAATGAGAGCAATATTAGAAGATGGAGAAAGGGTAGAACATTGAATTTGACCCCCAATTCAAAACGTGCAAAAAGAGGGCCTAAAGCTGGATAATTTCCTGAAATAGAAAAGGACATTCTGGAGTGGTTTGAGGTTCAAAGGCAGAATGGCTACAGTGTGTCTTGATTGGCCCTGTGCTTACAAGCATTGCAGATGGCCAAATCTTGAAAATACCAAGGCACTGCAAGCTTCATTGCTTCCCTGCATTGTGTACAAGTTTTTTTTAAGAAAAATGGGATATCACTAAAACAAAAAGCTAAAATAGCCCAAAAGCTACCATCAGAAATTGAGGAAAAAGTGATGGACTTTCAATGTTTTGTGATAAATAAACAAAAGATTATTGATTTTCTCTCAGCAGAATTGGCAATATGAATGAGGCCCCAATGTGCTTTGACATGCCAAGTAATTAAACATTGAACCAAAAGAGTGACAAAACAGTTCTTATCAAAACAACGAGGCACAAAAAACATTTTACAATGATGCTGAGTTGCACTGCAGATGGGGTGAAGCTACCCCCAATGATAATTTTTATACAGAAAACTTGACCAAAGGACAAATTTCCCAGTGCTGTGGTCATCCATCAGCTCCTAAAAGGATGGATGGATGAAGAAGGCATAATTAAATGGATAAATCAAGTTTGTGTGTGTGGAAATGGAGGTCTTCTCAAGAAACACTCCATGCTAGTTTGGCATCAATTCACAGCTCACCTAACTGAAAAGGTAAAAAGGAGCCAAACACCATTTAGGCAGTCACACCAGCAGGATTGACTGGAATGCTACAACCCTTAGATGTCAGCCTAAACAGACCCTTTAAGACGCAATTGAAACCTGTGGACACAGTGGATGGCAGATGGCAAGGCTGAACTAACAGCTAAAGCAGTGCTACTCAAACTTTTTAGTATAGTGTACTGGCAGTGCACTTTTTGTCATTCGACGTACCAGTTATGTATTTCAAATGGAAAAAATAGACAAAAGCAAGTATTATTTATTAAACAACAATTGTACCACAGACAAAGTCAAAAATGCTTTTATTTTAATCCTCTAATGCAAGATATGGACTTGCTTCTTTTCTATTAGTTTATCCAATTGTGGTTAAATGGAAGACAGTGCTACTCGAAGAGGAGCATGGATATTGAGTGCATTTCTGCACTTTCCCTTTATGTAAATAATAGTCAAAAAGCGAACTTTGCAAAGATATGTGGCAGGAAATGGAAGTAGTGTTTAATGGCCATATGACTTAACCTTGGAAATTCTGCTTTCACTTTAATCCAGAAGTTTGCAAGTGAGGTTGACTTGGTAATTTGAATTCCAAAAAAACGAAGTACCAGTGCTTGCAGCATGTTTTGCTAATAAGAGCGTATTATGCTTTCTACAAGCTGACTTATCAAGTACTTTCTACCAGCTGATAGAAGGCTAGCAAAATACTATTATTTTACTAATTACTAACTTTATTGTTTCTGGTTAGTACGATTGATATACTATTAAGAATCTTTTGCAAGATAAATTAAAATTAGTATCTTCAAAGTTTGCTTTCAACAAAACTACTAACAAACACATTCAACTCACTTCTAAACCATACTGTATTCTAAAGTCTACATTAATTTGTTACGTTTAACTATAGCTAGCTGTTGAAGACAAAGGATAACGGTTGCAGAATAAAAGTTTTTTGTGTTGTAACAATGGATTTTGCTTTTTAGCTTACTCATTTTTTCTTTCACACTAGTCGGACTTCAGCTGCGAGAGCAGATTGAACATTGTTCTGTCTTTCAGTAAAGATCACCATGTCAGTGAATGTAAATGAAATGCCATATAGTCGTGAAACCCTAAGAAAGTATTTGAAATTATGCTTAGAACAAAAAATACCCAGACCACTGTGTGAAAACATGCTCTGATCAATGTAAATAATACTCAGCATACTTATTTTCTAACTGATCGCATACCGGCAGTCATCTGCTTGCATACTGGCAGCGGTATGCGTACCACAGTTTGCGTAGCACTAAGCTAAAGAAAACTTCAAACGCCCTCCTTTGCCCACAGTTGTGTCTTGGGTGAAGACTGCATGAGATATGATTTTCCAAGAAATGTTACAGAAATCCTTTTTAAAATGTTGCATTAGCAACAAATTAGTTGGCACTGAAGATCATGATGTATGGCAAGAGGATGCAATGAAACTGAAAATGAAGACAGTGATTAAGTGGCAGAAAGTGGTAATGAAGATCAAGATGAAAAAATGCGGTATGATGATAAAGTCAAATATCATTTGAGAACTGGAAATATCACTTTGGGGAATCTGAGGAGGAGGGTGATGGTGAGGATGAATTTGCAGTATTCTCAGACACTGTTTAATTTGTGAAAATTATTAAAAGTAAAACACAATATAAATGGTTGTTATTCTCTTCAGCAAGCTTTTGCTAAGATAAATGGATATATTACCATTATATAACATCAGATTCTTTTCATTATTAACTTACCAGTAATATTATTTACTAAACAAATGCATTGATACTGAATCTTCATCAGTGCATTGCATATTGATACTCTTTTGTTATTAACCCAAACAACACGCCATGGTATTTTGGGGGTCAGCTTATATGCAAAATTCCTCATTTTAAGGCAGTTTTTTAAGGTTCGGCTTATATGCAAGATCGCCTTATGCACTAGTATATACAGTATGTTGTTTTGTTGCCTTTCCAGATTTCTTATCTTTTTCAGTTTGTTTTAGCCTCTGATGTTTTTTTGGCAGATTCAAAAAAATTTCTTACTTTACTGAGTATACTAAATTGGTCTAATGTTGAATGTGATGCCACAGAGAATCGCTCACCTTAAAAAAGAAATAGTATTTGTGGCAGGAAAATCTCGAATACTTGTTTTCATTTTGCAGGTAATTGCAAAGTTGTACAATTACCTTGTGCAGTTTTGTGCCTAGAAATAGAAAAATGCCATGATTTAAAATTGATTTATAACTTTAAAAGTTACTTTCCGATTTCATTTGTTTTAAATAGAGTAGAAGCTAAATTGATCACATTAAAATGCAGAAATTTATGGAATTACACCAATTAATGTAGAATTATGTGATCTCTGATGGAAATTCATATTAAATGTAAAATTATGGAAATACTGTAAAGAATTTTATTTTAATAAAGGAACCACTGATTAATGAAAATATGGAAAAACTACTAACTAAAGAAGTAAGAAAATTGCAGAAATATGGAAGTTTATGAAAATCAATAAAAACTAAAAGTATGTCACCCAATTGCATAAAATTAGATAAGTGAGTTAAGTTAAATAAAGTATTTCCATAAATTTTTCTATTTTTGTGGTTTCCATAGTTTAATTGATGTTTTTACTGTACTTCTGCAACAATTTCTTTAATTGTGTAAATTTTCTTGTTTTAGTGTGTTCAGCTAAATTGGTTGCCAGTACACAAATAAAACAAACTTCCCTAAATACTATAACTTAGAACTGGGGTCTCCAAACTTTTGCATAGTAAATGTTGTTATTTAGTAATTGTTGGTAACATCAGAGTTTGTGTTATGTTACCAGAAAAAGTGGTGATCTCAAAGAAAGGTTTTAACCTTCCTTGCTGTCACTTATAATGCTAGTTGTGATCAATATGAATAAATTCAAGTGGCTCACTGCGAGAAACACTGCACTATGCATTTGCTTTGCAATTATGAAATGGGCTCTGTGGGCCAGATTAAATGCCTTGGCAGGCCAGATACCGGCTGTAGTTTGGAGACCCTTAAATAGGAACAATGTTGCTGGGGGAATTCTATTCTTTAAAAACGATAAACTATATCCTTACTCGTACATGTAGAGTTTGAGTGTGGTGCTGTATATGAGAATACCTAGAATTATGCATCTGCTGGTACCATACAATGTGTTTAAATTAGTAGCATACCAATGCTGGTTTTTTCCAATGTTGCCAATGCTGATGTATCATCTCTTCTAAACATCGGCATCAGCTGATACATTGGTCAAGATTTATTTAAGATCCAAACTATGTACAACTAACTATCTGCAACAAGTAACCAAAAATGCCTGAACATCAGGAAGTGAAGTCGCAAAATGTATGGTATTGTTACTACAAAAATATAAATAATGTTTGGATATGTTGGAAACTAGACTTGGACTACAATTTTTTTGACACAAGTAAATGGTGTTTATAACAATAGCCAATATCCAGGGTGAATAATCAGCTTTTGCAATAAGTCAAAGTTGCAAAAAATCTGCTGATACATCTGCAAAAAAGAACTGCTGATGATACATGGGTAAAGTGGTTGATACATTCGTTTTCTGATGTTTAACATTGGCATTGGTACAACCTTAGTTTAAACCATTAAATAAATGAGGCATTTCTGACAACAATGTATGTTGACTTGCTGGACAGAGTGGTGTAGTTAAGGAGGTGTAGTAGAGAAGTTTGTGATAATTCTATTGTGTCAGTATGCCCAACAGTCTGCCTGAAACAAATTTAAAGAGTTGATTTGTGGTACAGAATTTGAAAATTGCAGAAAGTAGAGTATTCATTCTTGAAGCTTTTCGTCTGACACTTTTCAAGAGAATCCGTCAGAAGTAGAGTGAAAAGGTGAAGTGAGTCACTTATATTGAGACACAATTGACGAAAAAGAAAAAAAGGGAAAATGCTGCATCGTGATTGGTAAAAGAAGCAACCAATGGAAGGAGCAGAAACTAATGTGTGATTTTTAGACCATAAACGAATTTGTTTGGTTTGCATAAATTTGGTTTGGATGTTTTGATGTATGTGGCTTCAAGAGTGGAAAGATGAAAAGAAGTATGGCCACGGGCTGTGTTCCCTCTAAGATTTTAGTGAGTGCGTAACCGCCGGCACAAGTGCAAAATTGCTAGCAAATGTACAAAAACCGCCTGACAAATTTGCAGGGAAAGGAAAGTCAAAACTGTGACAATGCGCTTCCGTGACATAATAATTAGCATGACTATGTCAGCCCCAAAATATTCACAAACAGGTAGCCTATCGGTTGTTATAAGACGGCGGCAAAATACCTGGCTATTTTTCTTCAGTAAGTTAATTGTGGTTAAATTTGGTCTCAAACTTTACAGCCTTTGCAACAGTGATTCGTAAGCACTTTGGAATGACAGGTTAACAATGCGCATAAATAAAATTAACCCTTTGCCGACATCCAACATGAGCATGAGAACTAGAACTTTTATGAAGTAATGTGATGTTAGGTAGGTTATTACAACTATGACACAACAAAAATTACTTGCAAACTTTAACTGTAGCTTCATTACGGTAAATAATTAGACAACTTACATTTCTTCATCGTAATCAATTAAACAACAGGTTTTTGCAATTGCAAGCAAACTTTCAATCTCATTTCGGAAAGATTTTGATGGGAATTCAAAACTAAATTGGTTAGAGGTTGTATTCTTTTTTATTTTTAGTGTTTATAAATGGCAAGTAAAAGAAGGTTATTTATTTGTAACGTACAAAAACTGAACCAAACTCTCAAAAATGGTGTTTTTTGTGCTTAACTGAAAGCGAGAACTATGTACTTTTTTATCTTAAGAAGCACGATTGAAAGTTAGCGTTAAAACGTAAAGAAAACATAAAGATTTTAAGCAAGTTTAGTTTCAAACTTCCCTCGAAAAATGATTTCTTGAGTTAAAACTGAAGTTTGAGAGCTGCTTGTTATTACTGCTCTTTAGCTACGACTGAAATCGGCTGGGAAAAAGTAAACAAAAGAATTGATTTTATTTCAGGTTAATTGCTGGAGTGATAATTTATTATACAAAAAAGTGAGGCAAAGGCGTGAGTGATATTTAAGTCGCCGTCATTAGCTGTTGCGTCACAGCCGTGCGATGTTTGGGTGAGACGTTGCACTACTCTGAAAAAGCATCTGTCCTAATTTCTTTTCACTGTCTCCCATGCATTTAACAGTTGGTTAAGATTTTCCCAACAAAATTGCAAAAAATTTAACAAAATGAAAAAGTTACCAAAAACCGCCAGACTTTTTTTACGCACTGTTGAATTTTAACTGCGAATCCAATCCGCCGGACATAATTTTGCAAATTTGCACTTTTTTTGCGTTTAAAGGGAACACTGGCCATGGGCAAGAATAGAAAATTTGTTATCATTATATTCACATGCGCATGTAGGGTTTTGTAAAAGATGTTGTTCAATAGCAGAAAAGAAAGTTTCAGCTTTAAAGCTTCTGATTGGCTTGCAAGAGCAGGCCAATGTGCTTCGGTTCTGAGAAATACGCTCCTGAAGAATGGTTTTGGGCATGTGCCGCTTAATCCTCTTAATCCGCTTAATCGCAGGGGCACAAAAATTGGTAAACAATTTTTGTTTACCAATTTTTGTGCCCCTGTGATAGTCAGTACGTGGGTCATACTTCTCAAAGGCTACAACAGAGGATTAAGGGCACATGCCCAAAACCATTCTTCAGGAGCATATTTCTCAGAACCGAAGCGCATTGGCCTGCTCTTGCAAGCCAATCAGAAGCTTTAAAGCTGAAACTTTCTTTTCTGCTATTGGACAACATCTTTTACAAAACTCTACATGCGCATGTGAATATAATGATAACAAATTTTCTATTCTTTCCCATGGCTGTACTTCTTTTCATCTTTCCACTCTTGAAGCCACATACATCAAAACATCCAAACCAAATTTATGCAAACAAAAGAAATTCGTTTATGGTCTAAAAATCACACATTAGTTTCTGCTCCTTCCATTGGTTGCTTCTTTTACCAATCACGATGCAGCATTTTCCCTTTTTTTCTTTTTCGTCAATTGTGTCTCAATATAAGTGACTCACTTCACCTTTTCACTCTACTTCTGACGGATTCTCTTGAAAAGTGTCAGACGAAAAGCTTCAAGAATGAATACTCTACTTTCTGAAACAAATTTACAGTATTTACTACATCTTTTTCCTCAAAAAATTGATTCCTTCATTAAAATAAAGCTGAAAATATGTTATTGTTTAACAGCTGGGATTGAAAATAGCTTCAAAATAAAGAAAAAAGAAAGCCAACTTAATAATCTTATTTTATGTTAATTGCTTGTAGTATTGCTGGCACTTGAAATGCAATATTGGGTAGGAGATGAGGATTGCACGTTTCTTACAATATTGCTGTCACTCACTGTTGTATGGCAATGACGTAGTGTTTACTTAAGATATCTTGTTTATCAACAAAGAATATTGGTCAAAACTTAAGGTAGAACCTATTTACTGCCGTGTGTGTAAATTTTATAACTTGTGGATTCATGTATTTGCTACAATAATTGTTTTACTAGGTTACTATACCTTTTGTTTTGCAAATTTGTTCTTGACGTATTTTGGGTAATAATTGATTTTAGAAAACCAACTTGTAAACTGTGGCACCTTCAGTCTCTGTGTTGTGATAATTTTTTGTTATATATTTGTTCATGTTCATTAGCGTTTTGCTTGGCTCTTATTTTGAATCATCTGGTACTACCAGTTTGTCTGCCACAGCTTCCCTTATTTCTCTCCTTAGCATTTTCAAAGTTCAAAATTTTTTTGCCATCTCTTATGGTCTCCTCCCAAGCTTTTTTTGGGCTCCTTACCTCACATTTTTCATAATTGTCCTCTTTGAACCTATTGTCAAACTCCCCAGTCTCCACATTCATTTGCGCAAGATGCCCCAATATGTATTGTATTGGTGAAAAGTTGCAATAAATCAGCTTGCAATGCATTCATTCGTGATATGCATTTTCCTAGTCTGTTGTTTGTGAGTTAATTATTTGGTGTTTTGATTTCAGGCAACATTCAACTTTTTACCTGATCATGATGCTGAAGCATTTAAACCAAATATTTCAACTCCAATCAATATTTTTGATGCCACAATTCGGTATGCATTAGATGGATTTTCAAAATGGGATGCTCAATATTTTCTTTTTGTTGCCAGACAAGGGTATGTTGATGTTTTCTTTCCTTTAATTAATTTTTCTCAATTGACAAGTTAACAATGCTGATTTGATATTTTTTGTAAATCCAATGGAGCAGCTCCAAAATGAGCTCGCAGTAACATCCAAGCCCTCTAGCTGCTTAAAGGTTAGACACCCATTTGTGCCTGCTGCAAAACGAATATCATCAATTTTGTACAGCAAATTAATGCTGAACATTTCATCTACAGGCCTTTGTACAGTTGGTGTTTGCTTTAGCTAACTCTAATCCCAACTTTCACTGAACCTAGCCCTTATCCTACTCCTTACACTAGCCGTAATGCTAACTTTAGCCTTAATTCCTACCCTAAAACGCTGATCCTCATTTCCATGTATCAGTAGTATCTATTTCCACAAGTGTAATCTGAAATAAGGTCATAAAAACTTGGAAAGTTTCACTGACTATATGCCATTATTGCACCAGGAGTTTAGATTTTCGTCTAGGAACAAAATGTTTCTACGGATGAATTCGTCCGCAACCTTGCAAAACAACTTTGCAGCAATGCAGCAAATAAAATATCAGAGTGGCGTGGTGGGAAGAACATAGCTAGCACTCTGAACGGGAGATCCTCCCTCCCAGAGTATGAGACTTATCTCCAAGTGGTCTCACCTTGCCAAAAACGTCTTGGGTGTGGCTAAACTGCTTTTGTACCAGCGTCAGACGCTTTCACGCAACAATGCATAGGTGGGTTCCAGCTCGTAAACCTGGATTGCAATTGCAGAGCTAAGAAACAGGCTGCTGAACATGTTCTACTGATGTCCCCGATCTACTGGACTCATAATGGAATATGCAGCTTGGCAAATTTAAAGACAACTTAACAGCATGGTTACTGAATGCATATTCTGTATCATGGCACTGACTTCCCAGGCCCACGGTTGTAAAGCGATAGACCCACAGCCTTGGGCTTAAACAAAACGAAGGGACATTTACCTTTGTATGCAAATAAAAAGACAAGTCTTACTAAAGACACCAACGTTATTTTTCAAACTCCCAAACTTTTTAATCTTGTTTTGGATAAGCTGGTGTGATTCAATGTTCCTGGCAATACGCCTCTCTTTCTGGCAATTCCTGGCAATACGCCAAATTTTGTTCAGATGAAAAAAATTTTGATTTGAGTATTTGCTAACCAGTTCACACATGTTGTGCCTAATTAATGATGCTATTTTTGAGGTAAAATTGATTGAAGAAATGTGAGCTCAAATTAGCTGATTCCCGCTATGCCTTTTATCGACGGTAGTTTATTTTTTCGTTAAATTCAACAAAATTTTTATTCCTTTTCATTTGTGCAGAGATTCTCCTGGGATCATTAGGATTAAGAAAATTTCAAGTTCATAGTATGGCTTTAACCAATAGGAAATTCACAGGCCACCTAGTTCAAACTAAGCAAAATCAAACATAAAAACTGTTGAAAGATCGAAAATAAATGACATATATTAATTTTGAGGAGTGAAAGTCTCAGTTATGTTACAATTCCTACATGAGATAAATGCTTGATGTGCCTATGGTTGCTGCTGTATCCTAGCAGTGCTCCTAGATGTTACAGCATTGGTTTTTTATTACAATTTTTGATACAATCTTAACAGTGTTCTTATTGCCCTAGAATAGGATTTAAGTGGGGCAACTTGAAAATTTGGAAGAGACCATGGCCTCTTTGTTCCCCATTCTAGTTATGCCACAGATTGTAGATGGTTGAAACATTAAAAGTGATAAGTCAGAGATAAATCGACCTTTTTTAGCTACATTTCAGAAGCAACTTTTGCATTTTTTCCATTGTGGCCATTCTTAATTCGAGAAGTTGCAAATATTATTTCTTTTATTGTTCCGTTTCTATCATATTATACCTGCTGCCTTGCATCAGCTGCAACTCTAAACTTTATATTCTTCATTGGTAAGTTTCAGTTTAACTTGATATCCTTATTTTTAGCTGTGATAGTTTTGAAGCTACTGTATATTTTAATTTGAGGTGAAGCAAAACGAAGTCATTGTTCGTTTAAGCAAAGTACAGAAAACACATTAAACACACTGACCAAATTAAGTAAAAAGATAAATCAAAATGATTTGTTGAGGCAGAAAGTATGCATTCCTATTGCGTTGTCTCCTGTCATATCAGTGGTTATGGTATCATTTAGAATATTTATGGTTTTAAAAGTGTTTCAATTTGCATCAATAGAATTTTAGTTTGTGTTCCACTATGTTATTACATATCCTACTCGACTGATGACAAAATTTCAATACAGTAATTTTAACATGACGTTGGTAGGATTGTGCAATGAGGAGAATTGACTATAAATGTGCGCAGCATGGTTGCCGATTAGCCTGCACTCGATTGTAAAATAATCGTAAATAAAATAAAAAATAATCGTAAATAAAAAAAATAATTGTAAAATAAAATAAAAAAAAGGATTGTAAAGTAATCTCTCCAACGCTAGGTATGCAATCAAACAAATTTTACCATAAAAAAATCAATTTTTACAACACTACATGTTGCTAGCATTAAACGCAATTGTTGATCTGGTTGTTTACACAATATTTTCCGTCAGCAAGCGTTAGCGTTCTAGTGATGCCATCATAAAGTTAGCGCAAGCCTTGTGAAATCTCAAACTCTTGTACTTACGTAAGCAACATGTATAAAATTCATGAGCATTATCGCGCTGATTATTTTTATATTAGATGTTCAAGCGCGATATTTATAATGAATTTTATATATGTTGCTCTCTCTCTCTGTATGTATATATATACTCAATCTCCGAACGGCTGCCGTTTCTGCCTGTGTGGCGTCATCAGCGGGGCACAGAGCGTTCTGGCATGAACTACCAACCGAGAGGTTAGTATGTGCTGGAATAACCGTTTCGTTTGTGGTACGTAACGATTTCTCCACACCGCATCGCAGTGTTCAAACTGCACAAGCAGTGAGCTACGCATATATATATATATATATATATACAGCTTTCTCTTGCATTTCTTTTGAATTTTTTAACAAACCTTCATTGTACACCAGCTTGGTGCTCAGTTCGAAAGCGGTAGTTTTGAAGGAAAAGCTGACAAGTTTACTTGATTTGTCGTTGGCTAAGATACTTAACCGGATGCCTCGATCTTTATGTGGCAGAGTCTAATAGCCTACCTGTCGCAGCAGCTCAGACTAACAAAAAGCTGGCAATCATTATATAGCTTACAGGCATGAATCAAAAAAAGAAAGAACTTGTTTGGCAAAGAACAACAAACATGCGTTTGACGTTTCTTTGGCTGCCACAAAACGAAATAGCATTGCCTTAACATTCACTAATGATAAATATAAATAATTAAAAGGGCTACAATATTTATTGTAATGTTAAAATATAAATAAATTTGAAGGATTACATCGTTTATTGTAAAAGTAGAAGTCAATGAATAGATTCAAGTGTTGCTGTAAATAAACTTTGTTTTAGGTGCCACTGTGTTTCTTTTTGATTTAACTCAGAATATTTTTGGATGCCCAAAATTTGCATTTTTTACTTCATATCTGTTTTGCTTCAACCCAGCTTCAATATTTTTCTCATCCTGTTACACGGAGTCGTTATATGCTTTATGTGGTGAGCATGATAAAAGCTTGAATTTCACAAATTTGATAATATTAGTAGTTCAGGGTCAGGGTGACACTGCTCTAGCTATCTAGGTCGCAAGGACAAAGCCTCGTTTGTCTTTGCCTCCCACTTTTTTATGGCAATTTTCCTCGGATTGGTTGCAGTGTGTGGTAGAAACGCATTGCATTCAAACGCAGTCTGCAGAGCACTAGCTAAGTACTAAGTGAGTTTAAACACAGGTTATTCATGCACGATCATAAAGGTTATCCTGTGGTTAGAGGCAAGGGCTTAGGCAGGGGAATAAGTAGACAATTGCCCACTCCATTTTGAAAGAATTATGAAAGTTCTTATTTTTGACTGATTTCCCAAAAGCAATTTTGTCGATTTTTCCTCATTTTCATTCACGTTTCGCGAGCTCAGACGTGCTGGTTCAATGGTTAGTCTTCGACTAAACGCTCGCTTTCCACCCAGACTTCGTTGAGTTTTGAAAAAAATCCCCCACAAAAAATGTCCAATATTTTTAATCTAAAGGGTAGGTTCTTGTTTAGAGATGTAAAAGCTTTATTTTATGACTTGATAATATTGCTTTGTTTCGTTATTTTAGTTTTCAAAGCATTGTCAACAGTAACACTCCAGGGAAAAAGGTCTTTCATTCAACTGTCACTTAGCACTTTTTGGTTCATCTTTGCAGCTGCTACCAGATCAAATGGAACTATAAATTGTGGATACATAATATATTATCTCCTGGAAGAGGTTACTGAAAAATCGCTAAAAAAGCAACTTAGCCTAGATGCAATATTATTGTTTGTATTAAAAGCTTTGATATATGGTATTCCTATTTTACTTCCTTTCATATTGTTCAACTGGTACGGTTTTGTTAAGTTCTGTATTCACGGCATTTTGTATTCAAAACATGGTATTAGCCCTGAATTGCCTGTGTGGTGTAATAAAACTATCCCCATAATTTATGATCATGTTCAAAAAGAAAATTGGGGGTTAGGCTTGTTTGCCTATTATCAATGGAAGAAATTACCAAATTTTTTGTTGGCATTTCCTGTCATCGTGTTATCAATTTATTCTGCTTATTTATACTTCTCGTATCATAAACATGAAGCTTTGTACTGTGGTTTAGTACATTTCAAAGTAAAACACAAGCATGGTAATTTTCAATTTTTATTAAAAAATATTTTTCCTTATTATTTTCACTTGTTATTTTTAATCACGTTTGCCTTGCTTTTTATGCACGTTGAAGTAACTACTCGATTGGTTCTCTCGAGCACTCCAATCATTTACTGGACAGTCGCTTCTTTTATAATAAAGGATAGACATGCCAGCGATATCACACAGCTGATCTGTTGGCACAAGTTAGGCGCTTTTTCGAAAATATTTCTGGTGTACTTTGCCTCCTACTTCTTGTTAGGCACCTTGCTGCACTGTAATTTTCTTCCCTGGACTTAAATTTGCAGTACTTCAGTTCTACTTAGTGGTACTGAGACTGATGCCGCTTCAATTGCGCTGATAAATGGTTTAGTAGAGGCTTTTTATTTATATTATTAGGATCGAACGCATTACTGTCCAGGTGTTTTTTACGTGTTCAAATAAATTTTATCTTTTATCTGAGACTGCAGTATTTCATATGATATCAATGCTAGATACGTTTAGAAGATGATGACTTCTGTGTTATAGGTTGTTCAGGGAAAAGTATAACATTTTTTGGCGCGCGGCAATATTCTTGATAAATGTTAATTTTTTTTCATATATTTTATTTTTTTTACATTTGCCATATTTATCCTCCACGAGAAAGCGAATTGTATCGCTATATTTTGGACGGAACGTCCGCACTCGCTTGGGAGTTGCCATTTGCGATATGTCTGGGCCACCTGTCTTCCACATAAAGGCGGAGGCGTCCCGTAAAGTGCCTTGCCCAAGAACACAACATGCCGGATTGTTCTCCACAACCTCCCCTAAATGCCGAGTGCCAAACAGGGAAGCTGTGGATACCATTTTTTAAAGTCATTTGATCTGACTCGACAAGCGGATTGAACCCCAGGTCTACTGACTGCGAAGCGGACGCTCCAACCACTACGCCATTTTTTTGTACAAACGTAAAAGTATACCAGTATTGTACAACGAATTAATTACAAATTAGTACATATCGCACCAATCAACAGCTACCTCAACGTAGTGGTGCGGTCCACGACCCCGTTTTGGTTACATCGAAATGGCTGTTGGCCTTCCCGAGGGTCCCAGTTACCCCGGGCACTCGCCACATCCAATCAGTTTGTCTCCGGCCAGGCCCCCAACACTGTGACTCCTTCGGGCCCCCCCAGCACGTATGTCTCTACTGTTCAATCTAGCCCTTCTCGCTCCCCATTCGCCAATGTAGTGCTCTCTCGCCACCCTCGCCTACAAGTATCCTATTCTTCTCTCTGCATCATTCTCAACCTCTCATGTTTCTTGCTGTTTTTCTTCACCTCCCTTTCTCTCCTTTGACTCATTCAGGGTTCTTCAATGGAACGCCGGAGGTCTTCGAACCAGAAGTGCTACACTTCTCCACTTTATCTCGCTCCATTCTGTACACTTTATCTGTATCCAGGAATCCAATCTCAACTCGTCTTCCTCTTCTCGGATCCCAGGATACTCTGCTCTGTGATCTGATCTCATTCATTACCAACCTGGCATTATTTCTCCTGATGATCTGCATGCAAGTGGTGGCGTCAATATTTCCGTCAGGCTAGTACAATCTTCTTAACTCTGTCTTTTCGCTTGATCTCCACTTTGATTATGTAGGGTCAGAATCTCACTAAAATTTTTTCCTTTGTCTCTTTCCTTAGTACTTAAGCTCTTCCTCGACGGTTAGCAGGACCGACTCCTCCCCCTTCATTCTTCCCTACTCGTTACCTTATGATTCTTGGGGATTTCAATTGCCATCACTTGAAAGGTATTTCTTATCCCCTTAGGACGAAGTATTTAATTAGGTCACCTCTTTGCACCTCCTTCCTCTCAATGACCCTAACACTCCTACCCTTCTCCATTGCTCCCCTGACATTTTTTTGCTTCTTCCTTTCCTGCATCTCGTAGATACTTGAGGACCTGGGCTCTGATCACCTTCCAATTCTTCTAAGTGTCCCTCTTTCTCCGCTCTTTCGCTCCAACAATCGGTCGCCTTCATACAATTTTCAGAAAGCTCGGTGGGATAACTTTGCGTTTTATTTCAACTCTGCCCTTCTGCAGAGAAATACTCATCTCTTTTCTCTGCTGCTGCTTTCTTCTCTGGCACAGAATACGGCCAAATTTTTCATTTTTTTGGCCGTGTCAAATGCCAACCTCAATCCTGGTGGTCTCCTAAAGTGGAAAAGCAGTAAGCGAAAGACATAAGGCGTTTGTTGCCGCTAATTGAAGTGTTGAAGATCCCCAGGTTTACATCTCCGCTTCCCGACATGCCTTGTCTGTTATCGCCAAGGCTGAAACATGGCAGGCGACATGCTCATCTCTCCTAAATCTGTGTATTCTCTCCTCGCTCATGTCCTTTTTCTCCTAACTTCCCCAACTTTTCTTCTTGGGAGTCGGCTTTGGTGTTTACCGACTACCTGAGTTCTCACTTTTCTGTCTTTTAGCGTAGCAGAGCCAGAGATTACCTGTCCGTGCTTCACCGAGCCACATGCTTTGAGGAGTTTCATTCGTCTTTCTGCTCATCCTTCTCTCGCGGCTGCCACAAACTTCTTGTTTACTGCCATTGGCCCAGAAAAAGTTGCCCATCCCATGCTAAAGCAGCATCCTCGCTGTGGGAGGAACTTTCTTCTTCACACCTTCAATCTTTCCTGATCTTTACATTCTTTTCCTTCCATCTGGAAGACATCCACTATTTCCATCTGCAAGTCGAGAAAGCCTCTCATCTTTTCTGCTTTTTTCCGGCCCATCTCTCTCTCTCACTTTCTGCGTCTTAAAGCTGTTTGCACGCATCATTCTATCGCGTCTACTGTTCTTTCTGGAGTTGAACCCCATTCTCTTTCCCTGCCAGGCCACTTTCCACCTTGACAGTTTAATCTTGATCAAATTCTTTATGTTTTCCGGTCCATTTCGGATAGGTTGAAGAAAACCCAATTCTGGTTCTCAGACGATTCTTGCTAAGATCTAATTGCCCAGAGCTTTCGAATCTGGCATTCGCCCTTTTTCATAAACTTATTTCTGCTCGCCTCCCTCCTTGGTTTACTCATTGGACTCAATCTTTCCTTTGTGATTAGCGCGCTTGTGTAGTTTTCACAATCTTAAATTCTTCCGTCAGCTATTCTTTTTATGCTGTCATGATGGCCGTCTAGTTCTCCTCCTTTTGGGCCCCTGCTGCGGTAGAGCTACACAAGGAGCCCTGATTTGACCGGAGCGCTGGTTTTTGGGCTGGTGTCTTCCTCTCAATCCAAGCAAATGTAAGGCCTTCTTTTTGGTGGATCCCATCGAGCTAGCCTGAAGCTACAGCCTTTTTTCAATTCCCTTCCGCTTCAATCCCACTCCAACTTTTCTTGGGTCATCTTCGACCGGATTTTTCCTTTTCTTAACCTCTTCAGTTCCAGAGGAAAAATACGTTGCCAAACACCGTGATTTTTTGGATGGCACTTCCCATTGGCTACAAAAGAGTGGGTGGGACCTCAATTTTTTTGTGAGTTCAATAGAAAGCCTTCATTTGCAATGGCAATATATGTTGCCATTGGTACCTTTTCATACTATAACTTGAACAAGTAAAAAATGATTTAAAACACAAATTTGCATGGCAACGTACGTTGCCAAATGACTGAAGAGGTTAACATGCGTTTACGCTGAAAACCAAGTTTTTCCCTCGTCACAAGGCCTAATAATATATCTCTGCCTGATATATATCTTATGGGGTCTCTCTATGGCAGTGGTTCCCAACCTTTTTTGATACATTCCTCCTTTCACTTTTTTGAAACCTTAAATTCCTCCCTTTTCAAAATAAAATTTAAAATGCGGGGCTTTTTGCCTTCGTGTTATGCTTTTTTATACTTTTTCAATCCAGCATACCTTAGTGTAACACTGGATCGCAGCCTTTTATTTGAAACGACAGTTGTCAACGCCATAGCCAAGGTTGGTGCAAAAAAATCACCTGTGGAGAAAACTTACCTCGATGAAGTTGGATGCCTAGCCATATCTATTCAAACCGACAGCTCTCGCCCAGTAGCTGAACCTATTTTGGGTAGACTAGAAATAGAAGTTTGTTGGGTAATTTTCTTGTCGGAGACCAACTTTTTAAAAGCGTTTATTTTTCTATTTTTGGCCATTATGAAGACGAAATCCTATTGTTTTGGAAATCAACTTTTTTCACCAATTTCTTTACCTATTTTTAGCCAAAAGTGCCTACATTTCATGATAAAAGTCAAAAACTTCGAGGGATCCATGGCTTCTGTTGCCAACTGCTAGCAACGTCTATGCCCCCACCTTGTGGTACTCAGCAGCGGAATATATCTGACCAGTATGGTAAACATGTCGCCACGCCGCAAAACTCTAATCAGTCCTCAACTACACTCGCATCTCATAACTAATAACCTCAACTTTACCAATACCAAAAATCAAATGTTAGCCAGCATTATCCTAATCGAGATCGAAAAGAAAGTTGTCAGCCCAGTGGAATGTCAAAGGCAAGCCAGCGATGACAAATCGTACGGACTGTATGGACGACATGCAGCGAGACACCATTTAAATCGAGGAAGAATTTTCTAAATCACACCACCGTCTTGTATATATTACCTCCGAAGAATGACATGCTTTGGAGAGAGACACTTGAGCAAGATTCTCGTAGCCATGACATGAGAATCCCTCCATCTTAAATTTTTCCACCACTCCAAAATGCAATCTGGGCCAAATAGAAATACTTGAATTGCTTCCTCTGCAGAGCTGACTGTGCCAACAGTAGCTATGAAATAGTAGGGCTTTTCCACAACTTCAATCACCTGCGAGTGTGATTCTGCCTTCGAGGACGTCCAGCATCTTCTTATTTTCCTTAAATTGCTAACATCATGCTCAACTAAAAATATAGCACTGTACAGTCTACAAAACAGTGGGTAAACATCATGTGACGTCTCAATGGAGAAAAAATAAAATTGTATGCATCTTGATAAGCAACTGACCAAAACAAAACAAGTTGTATAAGACCTTTGATTTTTGAGTGATCATGATGTACATGCGAGGATTACGAAACGAAGAGGGCAGAAGTGCTCTCGTAAAAATGATAAATTTTTAAAGTGATTTCTTTTAAATTTTGTGAATTACAGAAATTTCTGAATCCCATTGAAATAAAATTTAGTGGGGTCGGTTTTGTTTGTAATGGGATAAAGACCTTTCTTCTGGAGGTTACCTTGCATGGAAGGTGCATTTTTCCCTTCATTTGGGATAACGATCTACTTTTTTGGAGATATACTTGTAAAGTAGCCTCTTGTATAGTTTCTAAAAGTGGTGTCGATATGAAGTAAAAATGCCAGTGAAAAAATAAAAAATGTTTTTTTCAGCAAAGTTTGTCCACTCTCCTCGGAATTTTTTAACACTTCTGTGAGAATACAATTTTTTTTAATTTAAACACATTTTTTTTAATGCAATACATTTTCAAAATACGCTTTTCAACACTCCTGTGAGAACACTGTGTGAGAATACATTCATGGCATCTCATTGCAAAACAACTAGGTTATGGAAATTTATGGAATATTCCTAAAACTCAAATGGTGGACTAAATGCAACCAAATTGAAATCAAAAAAACTTAAAAATGTGGAACTTTTTTCCCTAAATGGGTAGAAATCCTTCCGGGAAAGAATACCTCCCTGGTTCGGAACAATTGAACTAATTTAATAAAATGCATGGATTATTCTGAAACACGAATATTGACCAAAGTGCAACAAAATTAAAATCTTTGAAAGTCCAAAATGTGGAAATTCCTCCCCTATAAAGGTAAAATTCCTCCCTGGGGAGGAATTCCTCCCCGGTTGGGAACCACTGCTCTATGGAGTCTCTCTTCTTTTATCAAGCTTTTC
The DNA here is from genome assembly GCA_963675345.1 of Trididemnum clinides. NCBI lineage: Eukaryota > Metazoa > Chordata > Ascidiacea > Aplousobranchia > Didemnidae > Trididemnum > Trididemnum clinides. The sequence goes on along the minus strand of OY776287.1, from coordinate 39,958,765 downwards.
TTTGGCCCATTTTGACTAACGCGTCTCGCGGATTGTTTCCTTTCTTTAGCGTTACCAACATTACCAAGTTAGAACACATTCACCAAGCGGCTAGTCGCGCCAACACTGGCTGTTTCTCATCCTTCCCTGTTTCACTTCTTTGTGTGGCTTCTCTACCTCCCCTACACGTCACTCGAACTCCTTTCGCCCTGTCATCTTATGAGCGGTCCCTTCATCTCTCAATTTTCTTTCCCATTGCAAGTTTGACCAGATTTTGAGTGAAATCAAGACTCCAAATTATCCTGGAGATCTTTTGCGTCCACTCTCCCTTTTTTGCTTTTTCCTACGAAAGATCTCTTTGCTTGTACTCCTTCTCCTGCGTGGAACCCACCTTCACTGCGGGGCTGACTCTTTCCTCTCTAAGGTTTCGCTTTGACCTTCTTTCTCGCGAAGGTGCGGCTATCGCTTCCCTTGATTTTTTCTTTTGGCAAAGGCGGCTATGACGTTCTTGCCAACAGTTTACTTGATGGTGCTAAGACCACATTTTCCTTTTCGATCGGCGCAATATGTTCAAGTTTTTCCGCTAAAGCATGCGCCGTTCTGCAAGTTCTTCGCTGGTCTCGGCAACACCAACAAGCCTACCACTTTTTTCTTAAACTTTCGCTCTGTCCTCTTCTCCGTCTTTCCTTTTACCTCAAACTCTTTGGCACATCAGGCAAATACTGCTTTCTCTCTTCTTTACTGTCAGGCAACAATGGGTCCCCGGACACTTGTTTCTCATGAAGAACGACGCTGCTGCTAAGCTGTTTAGGCGAGGTGAGCCACTTCCCGCTTCGTGCAGTCCCTTGTGGTCTCTCTCTTATTTCTTGTATTCACTCTTTCTCGAACTGTAGGCGAACTGGCTCATGTAGGCATAAATTCTTCGACACACAGGTTTTCTGAATTTTCACTGAGGAACTGGTGTTTCCTCGTCACGCTCGTTATGCCCTCTATCATCTTCGCTGCAACAGACACAGCTTTCTGTTAAACTCTTTTCTCTAAAATCGAGAATCCTTCATGCGGCTCCTGCCATCATTCGACGCAGGACACCTCTCATCTCATTTTGCACTGTCCAGTTACGGACTCTGCGCCGCTAGCTCTTTGGCGACTCTCTGTCTCTCTACAACCTCTGGTCCAGGACCTGGAAAAGTGGCGGATTCTGGGGTTTTATTATCTTCCGCCATGCCTACGTCTCTCGGAAGGGGTCGGGTAACCAACGAAAACAATTACCAGCGATGCAAACGCAGTAGGGCTGCAAACTCAATCAATGCTTAGTCTGTTGGAGCTCAATTTCATTGGTTTTACAAATCACACTTTGTTTATTTAGTGCATAGAGCCTAGCAAATTTGTTGATTCATTTCCCAATCTTATTGACGATTAATTAGTTTTTAATTTAGTTTTTAATTTTAATTAGCAAAAATCACTAATCAAAAAACGCGGTCCTTGCTAAACACCTCGTGAACAAAGTAGCTACTATTATAGATGTGTAGCAACAAGCAATCGGACCTGTGAGAAAGATCAAGTCCAATTAATACATCAAAGAGGAGGCCGCAGAAACGCATTAGTAAATAGAGTTTAATTTGAAAGATCGACAATAGCGAGAATTGTCCGAAAGTCTAGATTTGTGAAACCCATTGGAGATGGTGAAAGACTGAAAAATAATTCCAATTAGGGCAAAAATAGGTCTGAAAGGGATGTAGAATGAAGTTGAACTCGCAAAAAAAGGGTGAGTGGTACAGAATGATGGGCTTAAACAGCTTTGTGATGCAGGAGGCATCAAAAAATAGGTCGCAAGAAAGCAGTACAGTCATGAAATTTTGCCCGTCCTATGAATGGGAATGATAGACGTCCAGATGGAAGAAATGGCAAGGCGAAGATCAAAAACAAAGCACAGTTTGTTTTTAAACTCTTTAGTGCAACGCAAAAACACTCAAACGAAACAAAGGATCAGGTTGACGGCAGCCGCCTGTAATTTTGTTGAAATGGGATCCGAAGGCCGGCGGAATTCAGGTAGGTAGGCCCAGTCTTTGCCGTGCTAAACTTTTCCATGAGAAACGAATAAGTGAGATTCAGTTGGCTGGCCAAGATAATTGCTGCGACAAACTGAATGCGGAACAGCTACAAAGCGTGGAAGAAAAAGCAGAGCAACTTTCGAAATCGTTGACGTGCTATCAAGTAGGAGTGTCAAACTAATTTAGCGGTGTAGGTCACATTTACATACCTAGATTTTTCGCGGGCCAGAACATTGCGTAAAAGTTAATGTGATACAATCGATACTACTACAGCTATAAATGGGCCATTTTTCACCTGACAAGATCGACATTTTTTCAGAGATCAATGCTTTCAATACAAGGTTTTTGTTGATTACCAGACCTCTTCCTAGGGATGGGGGCATGTCGGAAGACCATGGAAATCCAGAAGCCGGGAAACTCCCCAGGGTCTGGACCAGAGGTCGTAGAGACAGAGAGTAAACAGCGCAAAGAGTCCATAGCTGGACAATGCAGAATGAGATGAGAGGTGTCCTGGGAAGAGTGTTCGCAGGCGCTGCAGGAAGGATCCTCGATTCTGCCAATCCTAGTGAGATAAGAACTGTGTCCGTTGCTGCGTAGACGAGAGAGAACACAGCGAGCATGACGAGGGAGCACAAGTTCCTCGGTGGAAATCTGCGTGTCGAAGAATTTAGATGAGACAGTGCGCCTCCAGTCCGAGAAAAGTCAAGAGTGGATGCGAGAGAGACTACAAGGGATCGCGGAGGGCGCAAGTAGCGCTCCCCGTCTGGCCAGCTCATCACCCGCATCGTTCCCCGGGAGAAACAAGTGTCCGGGGACCCATTGTAGCTTGATAGAATAGGAGAGAAAACAGTTCCTGCCAGAGAGTTTCAGGTAAAATGAAAGACCGAGGAGAGGACAGAACGAGAGTCAGATAGCAGGAGAAGTGGTAGGCTTGTTGGCGCTGCCGAGACCAGCAAAGAGTGTGCAGAATGGCGCAAGCTTCAGTGGAAAAACTTGAAGATACTGGGCCTGCTGATAAGGAAAGAGTGGCCTCAGTGCCACAGAGAGAGCAGTTGGTAAATACGCGAGAGCCGCTTTGCCAAAAGGGAAAGGAACAGAGCCGTCTGTCCAGAGTACCAGATCATGAGGGAGGAGAGACTAACGGTGGGCGAGAGCAGCACCTTGGAGAGTGTAAGGGAGGATTAGAGCGAGAGCATCGAGAGGAAAGGGTGGACTCCACGTTGAAGGAAAGCAAGTTCCAAGGAGGACACGGAGGGCAAGCAAGAAAAGCCTCCCTTAGAACAAGCAGAAGGAAGCATGAGCGAGTGAATGGACGCAAAAGCTCTCCAGGACGATCTGCAGAGTCTTGGTTTCACTCCAAGTCTCGCCAAACCAGAAATGGAAAAGGAGGTTGGGAGACGAAGAGTCCGCTCATAAGATAAAAGAGTGAAATGAGTCAGAGTGACTCGTAGGGGAGGTAAAGAAGCCTCTGCGAGAAGTGGGATAGGGGAGGACGAGAGGCAGCCGGTGATGGCGCGACTAGCCCGTTGGTGGAGGCGTTCCAATTTGATAATATTGGTAACGCTTAAGAAAGGAAACCATCCGGGTGAAGCATAAGTGAGAAGGGGCCGAAGAAAAGCTTTATACAGAACAGAGGGACTCCTTGGAGGAGCACATGAGGAAGCAGCAGAGATACAGCGTAAGACCTTGAGACGTGTAGAGAATTTGGCGTTCAGCGAAGATGCATGTTTAGAAAAGGAAAGAGTGCGGTCGAAGGTGACTCTAAGAAAAGTCGAAGTGGGATTGAAACGGAGGCGGGAGAAGAGTAAGAGGAGGTTGGGCTAGAGACTAGCTTGTTGGGGATCCACTGAGAAGAAGGAGGCTTCACGTTTGCTCGGATTGAGAGGAAGACAATCCTCCAATCGAATCAGAGCTCCTTGTGTAGCCTCCACCGCAGTGGAGACCGAGGGGAAGGGAGACCAAATGGCCAGATCGTCAGCGTAAAGAGAGCAGCTGGCGGAAGAAGGCAGAGAAGCAGGAAGATCATTAATGAAGAGAGAGAAAAGTACAGGGCCAAGAACGGATCCTTCCGGAACACCTCGACGGACTAGAAAGAAGCGACTTTTGTGATTTTGATAAACCACGCAAGCGCGCCTGTCGGAAAGGAAAGATTGAGTCCAACGAGCAAAGCAAGGTGAGAGGCCAGCCGAAATCAGTTTGTGGAAAAGGGCGAGATGCCAGACAGAGTCAAAAGCTTTCGAGAAATCAATAGTAGACAGGATCGTCCGAGAGCCCGGCCTGGGTTTGTTAAATCCATCCGAAATGGACTAAGAAGGGAACACAATTTAATCTAGAGTAGACCGTCCTGGGCGGAAACCGGTCTGGCGGGGAGAGAGAATGAAATTAGATTCCAGAAAGAAGAGAAGACGGGATAGCATGATGCGTTCAAAAAGCTTTTGAGACGCAGGTGGTGAGAGAGATAGGCCGGAAGGAAGAAAGAGAGTCGAGAGGCTTTCCCATCTTGTGGATGCGAAAAACAGATGTCTTCCAGATGGAAAGAAAGGAATGCAAAGTCAAGGAAAGATTGACGATGTGAAGAAGAAAATCTATGCCAGAGCGAGGAAGATGCTTTATCATGGGATAGGCAACTTTGTCTGGGCCAGTGGCAGTGGAGGAGGAGAGGTTGGAAGCAGCCGCAAGAAGTTTAGTGGAGGAGAAAGGAGAGCAGAAGGACGAGTGAGTCTCCTCAGGGCACGTGGCTCGGCGGAGCTCAGAAATGTAGTCTCTGGCTGAGAAACGGAAAAGTGGGATCTCAGGTTAGCGGCATAGACCGAAGCCGATTCCCTGGGAGAACAGTTGGGGAAATTAGGAGAGCCAGCGATAGAGCAAAGAAGAGAGTATACAGTTTTTGGGTTTGATTTGGGTAAAAGAGCAGGTCGTCTGCCATGACCTTGCAATGACTAACGAGGCGCGTCGAGAAGCGGAGATGTAAGCCTGGCGATCTTCATCACTTCTGTGAGCGGCAGCGAAGGCCTTGCGTCTTTCACTAACCGCACTTTCCACCTCAGCAGACCACCAGGCTTTAGAAAGGCGTTTGATGCGGTCGAAAGGAATGAAAGATTTGGCCGCATTCAGTGCCAGAGAAGTAAATAAACCAGCAGCAGAGGAAAGAAACGAGTATTCCTCTGCAGAAGGACAACGGGAGTCAAAGTCATTCCAGCAAGCTTTCTGAAAGTTGAAGGAAGGGAGACGCTTGTTGGGGCGAAAGACCGGAGAGAGAGGGACGGTGAGAAGAATTGGTAGATGGCCAGAACCCAGGTCCTAAAGCACCTACCAGGAGAAAGGGCAACAGAAGAGGGAGCAAAGGAGATGGATGTCAGGAGAGGAGTGACAGCCAGAGGAGCGATAGAGAAGGATGGGTGTGTCAGAGTCATTGAGGGGAAGGTCAGAAGAGATGACCCAGTCAAATACCTCCTCCCCGCGGGGGTCAGAAGTACCTCTGGAGTCCCAGAGGGGGTGATGGCAATTAAAGTCCCCCAGAATGAAGAGATTTCTGGAGGGAGAGGAGTCGGTTCTGCCTCCGTCGGAGAGGAGCGAATAAGGGGGGTTACACATTAAGAAATGACAGCGAGGAGAGTTGTTGACCCCTACATAATCAGAGTAGGGATCGAGCGAAGAAAGAGAAGAGGTAGAAAGTTCAGACAAGGATAGGCTCTGCCTGACGAAAATGATGACACCGCCGTGCGTGGCAGCAGAGAATTCAGAAAAGGGAAGATGAGTTAAAATCGGATTTCTGGATACATATAAGGTCAACAGGATGGGACGAAAGAAAGTAAAGTAGTTCAGTGCTCCCGGCTCGAAGACCTCCAGCATTCGATTGAAAAACCTGAGAGAGTCAGGGGGGAGAGGAGCAGGAGGCGTAGAAAGACAGCCAGGAGCAAGGGACAGTGGTGAGGGGGCAGAGGGAGAAGATACAGAATTGGCAGATGGGGAATAAGAGGTTTGAAGACGAAGATGGGACGGGAGTGCAGCATTAGCAGAGGGGGAGCCAGATTGTACAGTGGAGGTATATATGTCGGAGAAGTCCGAGGTGGGAGTCACAGTGTTACGAGTGGGGGCACAGTAGGGAGGGCAGATCCAAGAGTGAGAGCTGTCAAGAGTTTTGAATTTGGAGAGGGAAAGTTGTGAGCATCTTAGATGGACCCATCTGGAGCAAGTGCAGCATTGCACTGACTTACCCCGCCAGGTCACATTTCCAGCGCACACAAAGCAGAGAAAGGTGGGACCAGGGTTTGGATGAACGTTACCGCTCATCACAAGAAGAAGAATAAGGAGACGAAAAAGGGCAAGAGAAGGGTAGGAGAAAAGAATAAACAGGCGACTGATTTTAAGGAATCTGTGTGCTGCCCTTTTGCGGTCGTTCAGGGGGCAGCATAGCGAAGAAATGAAGGGGAGTACCCGGGGTAACTGGGATCCTCGAGAAGGTCAACAGCTATTTCGACCCAACCCAAACAGGGTCGTGGACCGCACCACCACGTTGAGGCGGCTGTTGATTGGTGCAGAGCAAGGTTTTTCGTATTTTTCATCCAAATTTAATATTAACAGCCTTTTTTTAAAATCAGTGTTTTACTGTACTAGAATACCTAAGCATTCTATTTCGCCCATCACAAAAACAGCATGACGTGGGCCAAAAACCAGAGCTTGGGCGGCAGCCAGTTCGACAACCTGCAATAAACCTTGTGATAAATCTCAATTGTCTGCAATCGAGCCACATAGAGCAAGTTTCGAAACTTGTTTTTATAAAACCGTGAGTTAAGTAAGTCAGTCAGTCTATTTATACAGGCAAGTTAATTTATTACAATACTATACGCAAAATGTACCAGTTAATGACATATGAAAGCGACATTAAATATTTCGCGATTTACGCAAGTGCGCAATATGAATTGTTTGGGTTCTTGCTATAAGCAAGATAAAAATGGCACGCAAATGATAGTTATTTTTACTTCAAATTTTTTTACACATGAAACTGACATAGGACCTTTTTCAAAACAAAAATAAAAAAATTTAACTTGGTCTATGCAGTTTTATTCTTTAAGCAATATCCACCAGTAGTAGCTGAGTAAAGTGGCTTCACAAATAAAGGATAAAATAGTCCAGCTTATTGCACTTTTATCAACACTGCTAAACATACTTTTAAAACACTTAAGTTGGTTTATTTACACAAAAAGGTTGACGATGTTTTGATGTACTGACTGTGATAAGCAGCATCACAAAAATTGCTAAAATCTGTGATCACAAAAAAAGAATCAACATTGGCAAGGCTTAGCATAAAACAGGTATGGTAACAAGTTAAGCCAAGACGGAATTCTACGAAGGAAATTGCTTAAGAACAATTTTAGATGGTGTTAAAGCCGATTACCTCAACAGTAGCACAGGTAAATGACCCACCAGACACCAATGGCTCGTTGTTGAATGTTGTACAATGCTGGGAATGTCCTTTGTGTAATCCAGCGTCTACAAATATCCCATAACCCTTTCCACCACCTATTACAAGACCAGTTTCATCTGCCATCATAAACATGTCATTCTTCATTTGGTTTTGTAAACTATCTCCCGTAGAAATTCTTTCTGGAGGTGGCACAACAGGATGAGCACAACTAGTACCGACCAAAGGCGGGAATATAACTGGCTCCTGACTCAACTTTGGTACAGATGTCATTGAAGCTGTAACAGGCGGATCATAGTGAATAGGGGGTAACGTTACCCCTTTTCCTCCTTTATTAGCTCCTCCTGGAGGCTTTACAGGAGGAAGAACATGCTGTTGTTGGTTTACTCCATCATAATTATCCTCTTTGGCAACTTTTTCTTGTAATACAACCCACTTGAAAATCTTAGCCTCTGGCAACAAGGAGAAAACAAATGTTTCACCTGTTCCAAAAAATCCAATCGAGTCTCGTCTTTCATTCCAAGGGGCAGATAGAAATGCTCCTAGAACTTCATCACTAATTGTTTTAATGAGAAGAAGGGTTGGTTCATAATCTTCCACACAAGAAAAAAAGGTTTGCATGTTGTAGCCATTTGTCGAAGTAGAAAAGATGACCTTTGGTTTATACAACGCAACTTTTTCGGGAATACTGCAGTATAAAGTTGAGAGAGAGGTTTCATCCACTATTTCTGATTTTATATCTCGCACAATCGAAAGATAATCCCATGGATTACGATGTGGCTTCTTCTCAGCATTTGGAAAGCTTTGAAGATTGTTAAATGTTGATTTAATCCTTTTTTGAAGCTTCTTAATTTCTTTACTGGGTGGTAATTTGAATCCAAAAGCTTTTCGAAATAGCAGAGGGATGCTAATTGTCATTTCCAAGTGCTGAACAAATTGAAACACAGCACTAACAATATCTGATGCATTTGACACACCCACTTTGCGATAGTATTTCAAAATTGCCAAAGAAACTCTATATAAAGCTTTGTACCCTTCTAACAAGTACATATCAAACAAAATGACAACAAATGAAAATGGCAAACCTAAAAACAAACATCGGATCCACTCTTTGTACACAGTGAGAGTATCAGACGTAAGATTCAACAAGCTTTTATGGGATGAAGGTGTAAACCGCTGACTTAAATCCTTCAAAACAAGGGAAGATGCATCTGATTCCGCCTTTGTTATATCGAGGTAATGGGTTGACTTTGAAACTGAAAAAATAAGCCTGCATACATGCATGAACACCTGAGCAGGATTGTCATCATAATGCAATAACAAAGAAATCGCAGCAGGCAGCAACGGGCTATATGATACTTGTGGAAAACGATAACCAATGCAAGCTAATATCTTGAAAACAGTGAGCTTGCCTTTTTCATTCAAGTAATAAAAAGGAATGTTGTCATACTGCACAAACTCGGGAAGAGGGATATCTTTAATTTCTGTTGCATCTGTAAAGTGATCTCTTTCATAATCAAGATACAGCTCCTCACAAAACATAGCTTGATTACATTCAATTCTCTTAATGAGACTTTTGTACAGGACTGATCGAATATCATGGTTTGCAGCAAACAACTTGTCTCGTAAATATGTTTTCAATGCTTTTTTATTATGGCTGTTAGGAAGAGCAATTATATTAGTAACTGTAGCAGGAGATGCTACTCTTGCCTTTTCTTTAACAACTGTTGCAAGCTTATCAAGATCGGTGAACATTGAGTACGGTGTGGTCATGTCACCACTTCCATCATTTTGCATTTTCACAAAGATGACCAAGCAATTTCAGTAATTACATCACATACATGCCTAGTTATGTAAAACCATTAGCATAACACAGTTTTACAAATATTGCTGTTATTTGTATATCAGCTATAATTTGATTAAAATTCAGAACAGGCTCACACAACATATGCAACTGTGTTTGGGCCTCAGACACTAATCATTCTTCTTCACTACAACAAAATTAACCTTTCGTAAAGTCTAAAATTGACCATCTTTTTTCACCTAAAGCACTTGCAAAGTTGCTTTGTAATTTACACTTGCAAGTGTTGGAATTATTTGTTTTTGTTCCGAAAGTTATCTCATAAGAATGCCCATTATACGATTACTTTCCAGTCCCACGCAATTCTGAAATGGCCAAGGTGTGTGAAGAACCTCAAAGTTACAAAAATTATCAGTCAGCTTTACATGAGATTTGGAAGTCAAAATGTTGAAAGCTTGAGAGGTAGAGATATAAAACTATGTACAAAATTGAAAAAAGTGGCTGTATACTGTGTATAAAGGTGAGATAAAAAAACCAAAGACCTCAATTTGTTGATGTCCAGGGAAAGAGATAAGTTGTGGTAGTCCCAAAATAATCTATGATATAGGACGGACATTAGAAATATCAATGAAGGAAACACTATGATGGTAGTTTTCGAGAAGAAAATTATGAGGATATTTGTGTATTGACTTTCAGAAGGAAAATCGCAATAAGAGAAAAATCAATTTTTAAATGAAATGGCATGTAGCAGAATTAGTCCTGGTGGACGGATAAAAACTGATAAAATGGTTTTTGGCTTGGGGGATTACACTGGATACATTGGAAAGCGAATTGATGGTTTAAACTTTAGAGGGCATAGTGAAAGAAATGTTGAAAATAAAGCTTTGCAATGAAAAGAAGTTGCTTATGGCAAACAAAGAAGGGAGCAGCAGAAAGTAGCATGCAGTGCGGGTTGGAATAAGACCAAGATCGACGATTTTGTACTGAAACGCAAAACTATGTCATTTTGTTGAAAATGGGATTTTCAAAGCTTATAATCAATTATGTGGAAACAAAAAACAGAAGGAATTATGGAGACACGATGTCTAGGAATGAGGTGAAGAAGCAATATGCCAAAAAGATAGAAGTAGTATATAAAACGATAGGGCAAATCGTTATAGAGTAAATCAAAGCTAGAAATAAAAACATGAAAAATCAATCCAACTAGTTGCTAAAGCTATGACGAAAAACTATAAAAAAAATGCAACTCATTCACGAGTGATACGGCTTCCCAGAGTACTGGCAGACCATTCACTACAGTGGTGGACCTAGTATAGGTCCTACGAGTGTGGCAGTCTAAGCTATGCTTTATTAATAGCCTCTAGCTTCTTGTCAGTCACCAATTGCACTGAAGAAACCTGATAGGTCAAAACAGTGTTACTGTCTGCTCTTTGCTAAGTGCATTGCTAGCCTCTTGCATTACTATAAGAGCTTGTGACCACAAGGCTGTGAGAGACTATTGTTCTAGCCGTTGTTAGACTGCACCTGTGACAACTGCCACTTATTCACAAGTGATACAGCTTTGCAGAGTACTGACAGACCATCCACCACAGTGGACCTAGTATAGGTTTCACATATGTGGTGGTCTAAGCTATGCTTTATTAAAAACCTCTTGCTTCTTGTTGGTCACCAACTGCACTGAAAAGACCTAATAGTCGCTCAAAGACCTAATAGTCGAAACAGTGTCACTGTCTGAAATTGAAAAACTTAAATGAAAAAACATATAAGATTTTTAATTTAATGAATGCTTTCCTTTGCTACATTTCACCTTTAAACGAAATCCTTGCAGCAACAGGTGCTTCCAAAAGGTTTACTGCCTCTGTTTATAAATTCACTGCACCCTAAAACTTTGGCTTAAAAAAATGGTACAGAATTTTTTGAACAGATTATAGGCCTATTTAATTCAGATGTTTGGCTAAACCTGATAATCAAGTCTGCTTTTTTATCCACAGTTTTTATATATGGGACGCAAAGCTTAACTTTGTTTTTCAATTTTACAATTGCTTGCAGCATTACGTAGGTCATAAAAATAATACTGGTTTGCTTTGCTTCTAGAGTACACCTGCCCTGAACCTTTCAATAAAATGTTTATTTTTCCTTGTGCATTATTTGCAAACTTATAAGTCGCACACAGTATTTTTTGTTTTTGGGACAAAAATGCGACTTATCTATGCATAAAAATGGCAGCCTAAGTAACAGACAGTAATTCATCATTAAAATGCACCCAGCATATAGCTCAAACACAATTATAGATCTCATTACCTCATCAATTTTATACTAACCACTACTAAAAATTTAAATTAGGGTAACTTAATAGACTCTTAAACTTTTTGCAGTTCATAGTTAGTAATAAAAATATCACAGATGCTGCCTTCAAACCATTTCATCGTGATGTTCAAATGTGCAATTTCTATCATGCCTTTATAAGTTGGTGACATGACTGATTGCCTAAATGGATTTGTGGTATAAAGTTTGTCAGGACACAGCTTGTTCATATTCAGCTTTCATGTTAGGTCCGATGAAACTCTTTAAATTCAACATTGCACGAACTATATAAGAGCAACTTTTAAGCATGCTGCAAAGCTTTGAAATCAGTACCACACTTTAAATTTTTGAATTTATTTTAGGGTAATTTTAGACACGGAAAAACTTTTCTTCTTTATTTTGTTAGCCAAACAAAAATGATAAACAGTACTTTGTTCAAGTTAAGAAAAGTTGACAAGGCAGAAAGCTAACGCAAAAAAAAAAGACTAAAGCTTTTTATCTGGGCAAAGCTTAAATACAAATCTGAAATTTTTGAAGACATTTTTAATTACAAAGAACTGTGCATCAATAATGATACTTATTAACGTTTTAACACTGCACCTCTCAATGAAAAATGTGCAGAAGCGACTTCACTCCTTGTGAGTCACTAAATTTTACATTCAAAGTTGGCTTCAAGCAATTGACTTGCAATGCTTTCACTAGCTTGGTTTCAGTGGTAAAACGGCACTTGTAGACTAATGTAAACCTTCAACTTAAATCCTTACCTAACTCTCTCATACATTAGTACCTTTTTTTAAGAAACTAGGTAAATGTATTCCTGCATTGTTTCATGACAGATATGGCACTGACTTATGGCACAAATAGCCTGCCAAACTTTAAAAATAATTTTGTATGTCAATCAGCACTACAACACAAAAATTTATATTGAATTATGGAATTACTGAATCAAGGAAAAACGGAAATTTCATTTAAAAAAGGGAATTACTAACTTTTGGAAACACAGAAAAACTAATGGCACTAACTAAAGTACAAAAATTGCAGAAATACAGAAGTTTATGAAAGTTGATAACAACTAAAAGCATAACCACTCAATTGAGTGAAGTTACACTATGGATTTTGATAAATTTCTGTATTTCTGCAATTTCAACAATTTAATTGGTGTTTTCTTGGTGTCAGAATTTCCATAATTCATAAATTTCCATATTTTAGTGTTGTCCTTAAATAACTTATCCTGCACCAGCTATTTTGTGCTTGAATGTTGTCCACCAATATCCCTGCTCTTGCGACAAGAACACATCACATATCATTGTAACGACAAACAACTATTTGCAAGAATTGAAAACCATCTTTCTACAAACCAAAGTTCCTCCAACTCTGCCATCAAATCCCATAGCATTTAGTGCTGAGTCTGCAAAGAAACAATGCCAGCAGAAGAAAACTTAACATTGTTTAAAAAATCCCGTTTTAACAGTAAAACCGAGCTAATGAAAGCATTGGTAATCAAAGGTCTTATGCCATCTCTAAATATAAAATTCAGTATCTCACATTAAGTAAAGCCATGTTTGCACACGTTTCATTGAGAGATGCAGGGTTAAAACGTTGCCAATATCAGAATCAATGTACAGTTTTTTAAAAATGTCTGTAAAAACTTTAGACTGGTATTTAAGCATTGCCCAGAAAAAGTGATCAAAAGGAGACAAGTATCTTTGGCGTTTTTGGTGTTAGCTTTCTGCTTTGTTAACTTTTTTTCAGTTTAAGAAGATACTGCTAATCATTTTTGTTTGGCAAACAAAAATAATACAAGCTGTTGTTACTTTCTGCTAATTGCAAAAAATCAGAAAGAATCTTGACACACTATTCTAATGTTTTTTCCCAGCTTCCAGACTTTTGACAGTAAAAAGATTGTTAATTAACTTTTTGAATATTTATATCATTGTTTACAACTGTTAAGAAATTCACAAAACCAGCTTGTCACTCTTTGGTTAACACATGTATGTTATTAACAATGGGCTATTTGCTGAAACTCTTTCCAGTCTACAAAACAGTACCACCAGTCCCAGCACTAGCAAAAGTAATGTGACTAGAGCAGCACAAAGAATAATAATTCTAGGATAGTAATTCCAAATCATATTTATGAATTTTACTAAAACGAACTATTGAAAATGCAAATGCGACACACAAACACAATGATAGAGTGCAAACGTAAATTACAATAAAAATTTTACCTAAAGTTGCTTTAATTTGAGATTTCACATTTATATGTAATTGATCAACTATGTCTGTACTACATGTCTGCCTTTTGATTCAAAACTACATATTTTCAAGTCCTATTACATGATTCAAACTGCAAATCTGGATTCGAATCCAAAGAGATTCAAAGCTCAAGGATTCAAGATTTGCATCTCTAAATGTGACTTTGTAAAAATGCCATCTGCTCTCCTACTACAGTATTGCAGTTCCACTCTTTTCAATTCCCAACATCAATGTACACTGATCTACCAGACCACTTTAGGAAGTGGTTATTTTGCCATTGAGGCATTTTACTCTTGGAGGCTACTTTTCTGTCATCATTCATGTGTGTTTAACCACTTGTGGACGGATGACGTATATATACGCGCATGTAAATTTTTGCCGCCCAAAAGACGGATGACGTTTATATACGCGTTTTTAGTCTTGGCAAACAGACGGATGCCATTTATATACACTAAGGTTCTAAATGAAGTTTTACTTGATTTGCAGGGGTTTTTGACCAGGGGGGGGGAAGGAATATCCAACTAAAGGGAAAAGGGGGAAAAGAATACCGTCCGCAAGTGGTTAAATAAGCATATTTGCTACAGTTCCGCCAGTGATGCTGCAGTGTAGTGGATAGTGCAGCTGCATTGAAACGCAATGGTTACGGGGTGGAATCTTTGCTGACAGGATATTTACATAAAAGTAATGCACAGCTTCTTTTGCTTTCCAACTGAACGTGGTTATTTTTTCTGAAACTGAACCTCCAAAATTTGGGACTTAAGAACCCCCATAGCACCTGAACCAGTGCTTTGATCAAATAATTTTTCCTCCACTTCAGAAAATTATTTCCTTTCGATTCCTTGTTTTAAAACCAAGTTTCTTCCATAATTTTCTCACACACTTTTCTCTAGAATTCATTTAGAAATAGACTACTGTATTTTTTAGGCAGTGGCTATTTTGCTGTCAATGGCATTTTACACTCAGAGACTATTTTGCCATGAGTTATTTGTGATTGGTCAATTTTAATAACCAATTAAAAAAATTTTACACCCCCAGTGTCTACCCCCTTACCCTGTACACTCCCTTCCAGTGTACACTGCCCCATACATTTACATACCAGGCCTACCCCTTTGGTGTACACTGCCTTTCTTTTAATGCCCTGCAACCATGGTATCTCAAGACCAGAGCACTATCCACTACACCACAGTGTCAGTGGCTGAAATGTAGCAAATATGGCAATATAAACACATGTGAATGATTACGGCAAAACAGTCTCCAAGGGTAAAACGCCGTTGACGGCAAAATAACCACTGCCTATTTTTTACTTTTCTATAAACCTTGCATGGCACCTAAAATAGCCAACAAAGGATAACTAGATTACATAGCTTTAACATTTAAACACTTATAAAAACACTGCCATCAAAAATAAACAGCATAATAACTCAACACATCAGTATAGCAGAAATAATTAAATTAAACAAAAAATAAGCACTACTAAAAAAGAACTAATGCATGCTGCATGGCATGCATATTTGAAATACAGAGATCCAAAACTTAAAGGTTTCTACACTTAATGAACAGATAGACTGATGGCTCATGATATTGCCAAAGTTGCATAGCCATTTACCTTTTGATTGACATGAACTTGCCTCTACTTAAACATACCAACAATTCTATGCTATCAAAAACTATCTAAACCACCTTGTGGGCAGGCACCTGAAACAGTTTAAAGCAAATGGTAACACATGGCAGCAAAACTCTTTTTTTGTAAAAAATAATAGAATAGTAGAAAATAAGCTTTTTCTTTACCAGAATTTCTGCATTTTATCATAACAAGCTGGAAATCATTATGCTACTTTTTAACTATTCATATTTTGTGTTTCCTCCCAATTTTTTCATTTTGACGATTTCTTCCAAAATGAGAAATTTTTGTCCAAAGTGGAGCCCTGATCTGGACCTCAATTTTTGTTAAACATTGAATGTGAACTGGAAAAGATAATAATGACTAAGCATAATTATGATACCTTATATTGGGTCAATTAATATACTACCTCAATTATGCTTTCCACCAGAGATGGTGTGATCAGAAAAAATGACTACTGCCTGCACTGCATTAAAACAGCCTCCCCATAAGCTGCATTGAACCACAATTGGTAAGTTGCAGTGTTCCCTTTAGACGCAAAAAAGTGCGAATTTGCGAAATTATGTCCAGCGGATTCGCAGTTAAAATTCAACAGTGCGTAAAAAAAGTCTGGGGGTTTTTGGTAACTTTTTCACTTTGTTAAAATTTTTGCAAGTTTGTTAGCAAAATCTTAACCAATTGTTAAATGCATGCGAGACAGTGAAAAGAAATCCAAGTTAGAACAGATGCTTTTTTAGAGCAGTGCAATGTCTCATGCAAACATCGCGTGGCTGTGACGCAACAGCCAGTGACGTTGACTTAAAATATTGCACACAGCATCGCCATACTTTTTTGTATAACAAATTATTATCTCTCCAGCAATTTACCTGAAATAAAATCAATTCTTTTGTTTACTTTTTCTCAGCCGATTTCAAACGTAGCTAAAGAGCAGCAATAACAAGCAGCTCTCAAACTTCAGTTTTAACACAAGACATCATTTTTCGAGGGAAGTTTGAAGCTAAACTTGCTTAAAATCTTTATGTTTTCTTTACATTTCAACGCTAACTTTGATCGTGCTTGTTAAGATAAAAAAAGCACATATATAGTTCTCGCTTTCAGTTAAGCACAAAAAACACCATTTTTTGAGTAATTGGTTTAGTTTTTGTACGTTACAAATAAATAACCTTCTTTTACTTGCCATTTATAAACACTAAAAATAAAAAAGAATATATCTTCTAACCAATTTAGTTTTGAATTCCCATCAAAAACTTTCCGAACTGAAATTGAAAGTTTGCTTGCGATTGCAAAAACCTGTTGTTCAATTGATTACGATAGAGAAATGTAAGTTGTCCAATTATTTACCGTAATCAAGCAACAATTAAAGTTCGCAAAAAATTTTTGTTGTGCCATAGTCGCAATAACCTACCTAACATCACATTACTTCATAAAAGTTCTATTTCTCATGCTCATGTCGGGCGTCGGCAAAGGATTGTTTGAGACCAAATTTAACCACAATTAACTTACTGAAGAAAAATAGCCGGGTTTTTTGCCGCCGTCTTATAGTAACCGATAGACTACCTGTTTGTGAACATTTTGGAGCTGACATAGTCATGCTAATTAATACATCATCGAAGCACATTGTCACAGTTTTGACTTTCCTTTACCTGCAAAGTTGTCCAAAGATTTTCGTACATTTGCTAACGATTTCGCACTTGTTCCGGCGGTTACGCACATAATAAAGTCTTGGAGGGAACATTGGTAAGTTGCCTGCTTTGCACAGCACAACAATTTTTTGGTGTGTGTTGCAAAATTTTAATGTATGATAAATTATAGGCAGAAGCTACCGTATTTTGGAGAGTCCTTGGTAACGTTCCGTTACATGTAGGGTCCCGTGTAACATATAGGGTCCCGACCATTGGTAACCTTATGTTGGATATAGGGTCCCGACTGGGGGCAGCTCGCCTAAGGGGGCTGCAGGACTGCAGCCCCCCCCCCAAGATTTTCGCTGCTCTGTGGTAGATTTAGTTTTGTATTTACATGTTTTTATCTGAGGATTCAGATGTTAGAAAATTTTAATTTAAATCTATTTTTTTGTTTCGGCAACACCGCTGAAGACTGCGAAATTGCAGTCTCATCTGTCTTAACTCTTTTGCTCCCGCGTGAAAAGCGAAAAAAAATGTCCGTAAGGTGGTAGCGCGAAAAACTGTCATAATCAATCATAATTATGTACTTCAAGTTTGTTTGTAAATCATTACTCAGCTGTCTACTTCTACATCAAGTGTGATATATCGTTGAAATCTACATTTTTTGAGGATTTCAAATAGAAAAAAAACTTTTTTTTTGAATATGCAAATTAACCCCCAACTGGGGGGCAGTTGTCTTCAAAGTTAAAGAGGTACCCTCACCTCAAAGATTACTACAGATTTTATTTTCTACCAATTTTTTTAGAAATGGTCGCAAGATGATGCTAAGGAAATAAGCTTTCAAGGTACATCAATCAAAATTTACCTAAAAGCCAAGGTTTTTTACAATTTGCAATTTTTTGAGGCACATGACCTTTTTTTTGACCGGTACCGACCGGTACCAAATTTTGGTAGTTAAATTCAGTACCTAAAATATGATCAGTCATTATCTGATAGAGGTTAGCCTAAACCATGTAACATTATGTATTTTTGAACAGGGAATTTCTTCAAGATTCAGAAAATATTAAGTTTACATAGAATATGCTGTCACTGACAATGAAACAGCCACTTGTTTACACCCTTCCCATTTCTTGAGAAACAAGGGGGATACAGCAAACTTTGTTTTAGAGAAGCCAAACTTCTGCTAGCTTTTAAACTTGTATTTCGCTTCTTGTCTCCTTGGAAATTTGATACAAAATGACGACTTTAGTGGTGAAACATTTGCAATTTATTTTATCTTTTTATGGAGTGTAGTTTTTGTAAAAATTATAATTTAGTGAAGGTAAGTCAAAAAATTTTGGAGGGTTTTGAAATGACATGATGCACAGTACTCATTTTTGATCAGTAAATATCATATACCACTTAGTCTAAACTATTTAAAGTTATATATTGCTGAAAAGTAAGTTTCCTAAGCTTTCAAATGAGACCGGTATTTAGCAACATATGATATTGTTTACACACTAAATTTACTTTTATGTACTTACCATTCAAATTTGTTTGGGGGGTTTTGAGACCCCTAAAAAATTTTGGAAATTCAAAAAAGTAAAATTTATTATTATCGCTTGAAATTTTGTCAAATGATGCCCCAAAAGAGTAGTTTTGAGACTGTGTTAATGATAAAGGGTTTGGTTATGTGGTAAAGATGTAATCTCAATTTGATTTTAGTGTAGTTGGCACGTGCTGAGAATTTGTCCGATTTTGCCGTCTGCAACTGGGTTGTTGGTGATTTTAACCCTTTTGTGGGTATAAAAAACCAAGACTTAGGGCACAAATTGTACATCATCCAATGCATGAGGAAATAGGGTGATCTTTTGAAAATTTTATGAAAATCGGATGAAAAATAAAGTCACAAATCGATTTTTTATTAAACTAACTTTGTAACTCAATTTATCAAAATATGAGGTAAACACTTGTAGGAAATAAGTTCCTTAGAGCAATAACGTGCTGACTGAATCCCAATTGCTGGGAACTATGGCAGTCACAAGGAAGAAAGCACTACAGCAATATTTTATTCCATCAATTCGCGCAAGCTGTGGCAGATAATCAAAAATCACGTTCTTCTGCCACGACGATCAACAACGAACGAGAAACATGACAGACAACCAGAACACGTCCGTCCGCCACGGCGATCGACGAAGAAAGAGAGCACAATATCTCCGACCACATGGTCGGTAACAAAATCTGCACGCGACACCAGGAATTAGGTCGCTGCACACGTCTATGTAAACAGGGCACTGCACACGTCACATTAACAAAAAATAACGGATAAACAACCTAATGGCGGGAAAGGCAAGCCGATCACCGAGCTACCAAGAGAAGACAAAAATAAACATTATCTATCCCTAATAAAAAAAATAAAAATATGTGTCTGTGATTTTAGACGCATACAATAATAACACACGAATGCACATAGTAAAAACTAGAATCACACACAACAGCCGAAAGCAAACTAACAAAAAAATAAAAAAAAGGACAAAAAGATGTTTGGCATGGCAGCTTGATGAAGAGCGAGGCGCGACACGCTACACAACTCCCCCCTCAAGCACGCGCAGCCAGCGGAGACGTGCGAAAGGACAGAGGAAGATATCGTTGTCGATCTCGGGCTTGTCTTCCAGACGTCCAAAAGGTAAAAAGGATCAGAGAGCAGCAGCACAGGATCAGTGTACGAGAAGCTAGAAAATAAAATATAAACACGCATCAATACAGCACAAGTTAGCGAGACGTGGCAGCGATCATGCGAATTTTAAAGTCCTAACTAGGCCTAATAATAAAAACAATAAGATCCCCACAAGAAATGGAGCATGAAACATAGCTGCAAGGCTAAACCAAAAAAAAGGGGTAAGGCCAAACTTAATCGTCTAGTGATCTCTTGTAACGGACCGGGAGCCTTATAGTTCTACCTCGGCGCGAACGAAATTCGGGTGCCGGCTCCTCGTCAGGGTGTGCAGAAAAGCCGACGTTAGTGGCGATGGAAGGGATTTCAATGGCAGTCGACCCGTCGTGGACTTCGTAGTCTTCCTGACAGTTCAGGTGTTGGGGCATATACATGTGTGCGGCCTTAAGTCTATCGATTGAGACCGAATCAGTGTACGCTGGTTGCAATGACGTAGCAGAACCATCGTCTCGCACAAAGACATGCGTGCAAGTGCGTAGAGCCTTCTCCAAATAGGAACTACGACGACATGGCTCTCGAGGCAGGGAAGGTTTGAGTGATTTCATAAAAGTTAGAAGTCTTCGACGATATGCTGTGTGCGAAACAGTTTCGTCACTGTGTGAAAAAAATTGTCCTGGCAAGCGCAGCGTGGTGCCAAGGGTGAGCTCAGAAGAGCTGCAGCCAATATCCTCCTTGACCGTAGAGTGGATACCAAGTAAAACGAGGCCGAGATTTTCATACCAAGCGGTGGAATTATCGTTGCACTTAAGAGCTGTTTTAATCGTACGATGGACGCGTTCAACCATCCCATTGGCAGCGGGGTGCTATGCTGTGGTATGTGACAGCTTCATCCCCAGGAACTCACACATTTCCTTCCATAGGTAAGAGGTAAATTGCCGATCTCTATCGGTAGTCATCTGAGTGGGACAGCCAAAACGTCCAACCCAGTGTAAAAGGAACGCTTTAGCACACTCTGTCGCAGTTACGTCACGCAAGGGGATTAACTCTACGTGTCTGGTGAAACGGCAGATGATGGACAAAAGGTAAGAGTAACCATGGGAAACCGGTAAGGGGCCAACGATGTCAACATGAATGTGTGAAAACCTTTTATAAGGGGCCTTAAATGAATGCAATGGTGCTCGATTGTGTCTTATAACCTTCGCTTGTTGGCATTTAATACACGTCTGAACAAAAGCTCTGATGTCAGACCTCATTCCGAACCAAACAAACCTCTGGCCAACAAGCTTCTGGCTAGCCCGGACTCCGGGATGTGACAAAGCATGCAACGAATCAAAGACCTTTTTTTGGAAGCCAACAGGGACTAGCGGTCTAAAAACTCCTTGCGAAAAGTCCCCGAGCAGGGGCTGGTCACAGCCAGGCACAGACTCCTTCACAATCTTCAAAGAATGATCTGTTCTCAATAGAGTGATAATTGAATCGTCGGTCTGCTGCGCACGACTCATAGCGGTGAAATCCACAGCTTGGACTTCGTTGCACAAGGCATTTAAATCCGGTGGTCGGCTCAAACAATCGGCGACCACATTATTTTCACCGGAAATATATCTCACATCAGCGGTCAGTTGGGCTACATAAGAAAGCTGGTGCAGCTGCCGGGCAGTAGCTTGTTTCATGGGAGATGTCACAGCACTTACCAATGGCTTGTGATCGGTAAAAAGAGTAAAAGCGCGACCCTCCAAAAAGTACCTAAAATGTCGCAATGACAAGTACATGGCAAGCAATTCCCGGTCGAACACAGAATAGTTAACTTGAGCAGAATTAAGAGCCTTAGAAAAGAAGGCCAATGGCTTAGCATGACCATCAATAACTTGCTGCAGGACCCCACCAATTGCAGATGTCGAGGCGTCTACCACTACCTGAGTCTCTGCACCTAACACCGGAAAAGCGAGTAAGGTCGCATTGGCGAGCTTAGTTTTAATGGTAGAAAAAGCTTGTTCTGCCTCACCGTTCCAACGTAAGGTTTGTCGGCTGTACTTACGCGGGGATAGCATTCTATTCAAAGGTTGCAAGGTGGCTGCAGCCGCAGGGATAAATCTCCGGTAATAATTTAACATGCCCAAAAATCTACGCAACTGTTTCATGTTACTGGGCCTCGGGAAGTTTTGAGTGGCGGTTACCTTGGATTCAAGGGGCGCCACTCCCTCTCGGTTCACCTTGTGACCGAGAAACACAATTACTTCCACGTCAAAAATGAACTTGTCCTTATTTAAAATGAGACCAAAATACTTTAATCTATCGAACACAAGGGTAAGGTGCCTCATATGTTCTTCTCGTGACTTGGAAAAAAATTAAAACATCGTCAATATACACAAATACCAAGGGAAGTCCCCTTAAAACTTCATTAACGAAGCGCTGAAACGAGGCGCCAGCATTGCACAATCCCATAGGCATTTTACGAAAACAAAAGCTACCCAGAGGCGTCACCATGGCAGTCTTAGGGATATCTTGTTCGGCAATTTCGATCTGATGGTAAGATTTGTACAAGTCCAAACTCGAAAAGTGCTTACTACCAGACATAAAATCCACAAAATCGGTGAGTAGTGGCAATGCGTACCTATCCGGTACGGTTTGTTTATTTAAGAGCCGAAAGTCATCCGTGACTCTGTAAGAACCGTCTTTCTTAGGGACAAGATGAACAGGGCTCCCGTATGGGGTATTAGCCGGCTCAATGACATTCAAATCCTGCAGCTTCTGCAGCTCCACTCGTAGGATTTCCAACTTCTCCGGCGACAGGCGTCGCACACTTTGACAGGTAGGAGGTCCCCGGGTATTAATAAAATGCTTGGTCTTATGCCGCGCAGGTTTCTTAAAATTCTCTAAATCGAAAACCTCAGAGTATCGATCAAACAACTCCTTGGGGTCCTGAATGGGCGTGACCTCACTATCAATGCAAACAGGTGGCGAAGGACAATCAATCTCAGGGGACGTGCCAGCGACAGCCTCGCTGGAACGCGTGTCTCCAAAAATGTAAGGCGGCTTAACAGGGTTTTCGTGTGGTAGCACTAACCTGCCTAAACGGGCGTCGACCAAGAGACCAAAATGGGTCAGAAAATCAAGCCCCAATGTAGCGAACAAGACGTCAGCTTTGACAAAAGTCCAAGTGAATGAACGACCTAAGTTTAATGATAACTCCAATTCTACGCTCTCAAAAGTGGGTACTTCAGACCCGTTTAGGCAAGACATAAATCCAATTACACTCGGGTGTGTGGCAGGCCTGTGGCATGGGATCACGGAACGGCGGCTACCACTGTCCACCATAAATTCGATGTGGGTTTTAGGATTTCGTTTAATTAACATTTCCGTCCTTAGTGCTTTGCGATCTATAGCATCCAGACCCCCCACTACAAAGCCTGGATGAGCTACTCGTTTTTTGGCAAAGTAGCATCAGTATTTGCTGGGCGGCGAGCAACAGGCCCCTCCAAGCACAAGGCGATATGCAGTGAAAAGCATCGCCGCCAAACCTTGAGTGGTAAAAACATAAATCTCCCAACGGTGGGCGAGGAGCCGGCGAAAAACGACCCCTACGAGGCCCTCGGTAAGGAGTACTGCTAAATCTAGGACGTGAAAATGAAGGGCGCTGAAAATTACTATTTTGATTGGTTGATGCCATGGGTGTAGCAAAAGAATTAGTTTGTAAGGTGACTGTTTGCGGGGCTGGGCATTGCTGCAAAAATAAATTAAACGACTCCGCCAGTCGATCAACCTTCTCTTGTAGTTGAAGTTGCTGAAGTTGCTACACAATTCCCCTCCTTAAGCACGCGCAGCTAGCGGAGACGTGCGAAAGAACGGAGGAAGTTGCTGCTTCCCCGCCAACGTTGAGAGAGTGAAGCTTGCCGGTCAAGGTGAGTGAGATTTCTGCCAAGGCTTCAATGGTATTGACGTTAGGGCTCGGCATCTTGACAACGGCTTGTGCTGCTTGACTGAAGGCACTGCCGATTAATTACATCGGAAAAGATGTGTTTTCATCACATCGGGGTCACCATTGTATACAACGGCAGGCATCTGACTATAGCCCAAGTTGAAATGAGTGCACTCCATATGGCGACTAGTCAGTTCTATCATGATAGCTACTGAACGCAGATGGCAATCGATATATGAAGCCAAGTGTTGTTGGTGACTTTCTGTTTGTTATCTGTAGTTGAAGTTGCTACATAATTCCCCTTCTCAAGCACGTGCAGCTGGCGGAGACGTGCGAAGGGACGGAGGAATTGCTGATGTCGCAAAACACGCACTACCTGAAGAAGAAGAATTAACTAGAACTTGAAACTTTTCAGAGTTGTTAGTTTCAAGTAAAAACATAATGACATTTGCTACCACCAGGCCACTACATTAAGATGGTCAAATATTCTCTACATGCCTTATGCTGCTATGAGTAGTTGACATGATCTACAGATCAATTGGACCTGTTCTGTGAAGCTTTTCACATTATACTACTTTCTTCATATTCAATAGAGGGCACATAATTTAAAGTTAATAGTTAAGTCAAAAAAAAAACTAATTTGAGTGATGTGTGACTCAAAGTTAATAGCATTTTTATTACTTCTTCTTAAAATACAAAAGATAGAAGTTTTTCCTATCTTTATTTTATAGCAGCTACACATTTTCTTACCCAACGTCTGATTTTTGAGCATTGGTCACAACGACTAATTCTTTCTTTTTAACTTCAACCTCAGCTGTAGTGAACAGGTGAAGCCAAAGTCAGCAAATTCAGAAATCTATATGAAACAACCAGGTACTCATAACAACAAAGTAATGTACTGAACATCACAATAACACAAACAGCTAACATTACAAGCTAGTGGGCAGTGTTTTGTCAAACAACACAAAAACGCCTCCACAAACTTACTTTTACCGACTTAAAAGCTAGTCGCTTACAGATTTTTGAAACAAGAAATAAGCAATAACTTGCACCAGCATCTGAATCCATAGCATAACGCTTTAAGAAAGCAGTTCTGAAGTTACTTCAAAGACTTGCAAAATCTCCTTGCGTAAAAGTAAGTACAACGCGAATGTCACGAATAAGTAAATTAGCGTTAAAAAAATAGTTTTTATATATGCATAGTTTGTGTAATGTGTCGTTTTGTTCTGCCGTGATTATCTTATTTGTAAATTTGAATTGTGTGAAGCCCTAAACTTGCTAAACTGTTTTCGGAAAAAAAGACCTTTTTCTTTCGCATTCATATTTTTAACTCACACACCTCCTCTGACGTCACAATGGTTGACTACATGACAAAGTTCCAGAGTATTCTAGTGAATCTTGGTTCTTCCCGAAGATTTTTTTCTTTTTTTATTGCCGATTGCATAATTTATTAACGATGTTTTTGTGTCACGTGATGTTCTAGCATTTTCTGGAAGCTAGCCTACGTATATATTAGGTGGCGAGATTTTTTTCGATGGAAAGTAGTAGAATGATAATAGTGTAGAAAAAAGACGTATTGTTTTGTGGTGATTTATTGTGGATTGTTGGTTTGAAAAGTGTCAGGCAGTTGTATTGTTTTGGTTGGTTCCTGATTGTTAAAGTGCATTAGTTTCTGTGATCGTCGAGCAAAGGAATTTGGAGTTTTAAAGTGTTCGGTGAATATTTTTGTTCTGATCTTGATCGAGAAGTGCGTTGGTTAAAGTATCTTAGTAGAAGCCAATCTTTTCCTAGCTATTAAGTTGCAAGCCGACTCATTTATTCGAGCGGTACTACAAGTCGCATCAGTTTTAAAAAAGTAAATTAAAGATTGAGACAGGACTAAAAATTTTATTAAAATGCGACAGCGAGTAACACATATTTAAACTTTGCCATGGGCCAAAATGACCCATCTGAGAATAGAAGAGTTAATACCGATTATGAAAGAAGTTGTAAAAATAATGTTTGGTGAGAAAGGAAGTATAAAACTGAATACATTTTCATTGTCAAACAACACGGTGAAAAGGCGTATAGTACACATGTGTGATAATGTTCTTGAACAGATTCCAACTCACGTGAAAGAATCTCCATTTTATTCCATTCAATTAAATGAATGCACAGATATTTTAGGTCTACCCCAGATTTCAGTCTTTATTCGCTACATGAACAATGCTGCTGTATCAGAAGATTTGTTATTTTGCAAAGCATTGAAGTTGCACACAAAGTGTGAGGATATTTTTCAATGCTTGAATGATTTCTTCACAGAGTACTACATTCCTTTGAAGAACTGTGCTGGAATTTGCACTGATGGCGCAGCAGCTTGTACTAGCTTCAAGTCTGGAGTTGTAAAAAGAATCAATGACAGGGCGTCAAATGATGAATGGACACATTGTTTTCTCCACAGAGAAACTCTTGCCGCAAGAACTGCACAAAAAATTAAATTCTGTGGTAAAATGAGTGAACTTGATCAAAGTAAGGCCATTAAATCAGCGTATATTTTCGTGTCAGTGCGCCCACATGCTGATCATTAAACATTGCTTTTGCATTTAGAAGTACGGTGGCTATTGTAGCAATCTCAGAAACTTCAACTACAAACCACAAGTAGAAAGTCGCTAACAACACTTGGCTTTAGATATGGATCGCCATCTAAGCTCAGTAGCTATCATGATAGCAGTGACTAGTTGCCACATTGCCTGCTCTCATTTTAACTTGGATTACTGAGTGCCTGCCGTTGCGCAACGGTGGGCACCTGACTTTCACGCCAACCTTGAGAGAATGAGGCTTGCCGGCTAAAGTAAGTGAGATCCCAGCCAAGACTTCAATTGTAAGGCGGTCTTGACGTTAGGGCTCGGCGACTCGATGATGGCTTGTGCTGCTTGACTGAAGATGCTGCAGTCCGACTACATCGGAGAAGATGTAACTTCTTTGTCGAAGTCACCGTATTAGTGCAACGGCAGACATCTCACTGTAGTCCAGGTTAAAATGAGTGCACTCCATATTGCGACTAGTCACTGCTATCATGATAGCTACTGAACATAGATGGCGATCCATATGTTAAGTCAAGTGTTGTTAGCGACTTTCTACTTGTGGTTTGTAGTGGAAGTTGCTGAGATTGCTACACTATCATAGGGTCGTGTGCTGAAGCGTGTTTGTTATCTGCGAGGTAAAATTGTTATCTTTCTGAGGCAACAGAATTTCATGGCATTAGCTGAAAAATTTTGTCAAAAAGATTTCAATGCAAAGATTGATTATCTTGCCGACAAATTGACTATGTGAACTGTCGGAATTTATCTATGCAAGGTGCTGGTTTTACAGTAATTGATCATTCTGCTAAAGTTGCTGCTTATTGCAGAAAACTCATTCTGTGGAAAAGTTACGTGACTCGAGATGGGTACGATGTATTCCCTGAAATAACAAAGTATATTTGTGGAAAAGAAGTTGATATTAAGCAAACCATAATTGGACATCTGGAACACCTTGCCCAAAAAATTGTACACTATTATGGGGACGCTTTGTCGTCTATTGTTGGAAATGGTTGGATAATTGATCCATTTGCTGGCACAGATCTGCCTCAACTACCCTTCCTTGTTGGTGAAGAACTTGTGGAAATCGGAAGAATCAACCGATCGTATTTCTTTGGCGCCCTTCAAAGAAAAACACCAAAAAAATTCTGAAAATATCCACTTTTGGGCTTCCATGCACAAAATGTATTCGACAGTTTCAAAGCTTGTTATTAAAAAACTGATTCCGTTTGCGACAGCTTGGCTTGGTGTAGGCTGGATTTAATGCTACGCTTGTGTTGAAAACCAAGCATCGAAATCGGTTGGAAGTTGAAGCTGACCTGCCGTTGTGCTTAAGTAAAGTATTGCCACAATTTCAAAGGCTCACTGATGGCAAGCAAGCACAGCTTTCTCGTTAGCGTGATTATACAGTGATTTCATAAATAAATGTTTAGTGAAAAGGAATTTTTGTATTATTTTCAATGCAGTACTGTCATCATAAAAAAATTTCCTTTTGTAGCTTTTAATCGAACTATGTATCAGCAGATGCTTGGGTCGCAAGGTTTTACAAATTTGATTTTTTTAACAACCTTGGGTCTCTTTGAAAAAGATTGAGAATTACTGCGCTAAACCATAAGACAGTATTTTCTACAAAAAGTTTTGAGTTGCCTTTTATTGTCTTGTTGTAAACGGATTTCTTATCAGTTTAACTTTAAACCAGGTAGCCTAGTGTTTGCAATTTGTTAAATATTTTGCTGATAAGTTTGTCCTGCAAGTATGTCATCGAAAAAGTGAAGATGGAATGATAGCAATCTCAAATATGGTTTTACTAAAGCTGTTGAAAAAGGTGAAGTAAAAGCCCAGAGCATAAAATGTGGTTCTATTCTTAGCAATGCAAGCCTAAAACCATCAAAGCTAAATAACCACTTTCAGTCTGTTCCTTATGGAAAAGAAACGGAAATAGATGTGATTAAAAAGAGAGCTCGGTTTGACCAAAAAGAAACTCTTTCTGTGCTGGGGTTCACGCCACCTAAAAAGCCTATTTTGGATGCCTCGTATGAAGTTTCATACGTAATTGGAAAAACAAGAGCATAGTTTAATACTGGATAAACTTTGATTAAACCAGCTACGTTGAAAATAACTGAAACAATTTAGGGCAAAAAAGCAATGAAGAAGATCAAGCAGATTTCATTGTCAAATAATATATTTACTTCATGAATTGCAGAAATGAGGTGTGATATTGTTGACCAAGCTGTGACAGCAATTAAGGAGAGTCCAGTTTGCCACTACATGAATCAACTAATGTAAGTAACTTAAGTCATTTAGTTGTTTTTGTAAGGTATGTCGCAAATGATTCAATCTGTGATAAATTTTTACAATGCAAAGGGTCAGCACAGACAGCAAAGGCTGCTGAAATCTTTAAAATCATTCATGACTTTTCAAGAAACATGATATTGCCCGGACAAAGGTAGGGTCAGTCAGTCAGTCTTTGTAGCGTTGGTGAAAACTGTAGTTCCAGATATTATTGTCGTTTATTGTGTCTTACATTGCTATGATTTTGCCTCAACAACACTCCCAGAAGTCTTCAAAGAAGTTTTATCCACTGCTGTGAAAGCTGTCAACTTTATTTGTGGAAGAGCACTTCAACACCCGCTATTAAAGGCGTTCTGCGAGGAAGTAGGAAAAAATTACTCTGCTCTTCTGCTTCATACGGAGGTGAGATGGCTCTCCAAAGGGCGCTTGTTTAATCGTGTGATGGAGTTGTCACAAGAAATGGCAATTTTCTTGCAAGAAGGTGGCCATCCAAAAGCTATTAATTTTAAAGACGAAAAATTTTTATTGATATTGTTTTATCTTGCCAACATATTTGGCCATCTTAATGCACTAAATGTATCATTTCAAGGAGAAAATGTCAATCTAATTTTTTGCTGTGAAAAAATTTAGTCTTTTAAAGAAAAGCTGTCATTATGGAAAGGGCGTGTTCTCAAAGATAACATGGCAAACTTTCCTCTTGTGGATGAAAGAGTACAGGGGGCAACTCCGGCACAAGATTTTATTACGGAAGTAGCTGACCATCTAAGCCAACTTGAAAATAATATTTCTCTGTATCTTGGTGAACCAAAGTTTTACCCATCTTGGATACAAAAGCCGTTTATAGCAAAGTGGAGGATGCGAAAGTGCTGGCGGAAGAACTTATAGAGCTGCAAGTAAATTTTGCTGCCCACACAAGGTTCCAAGCCATGACGTTGTTGTAGTTTTAGACAAAGTAGTTGGTGGCTTATCCTAACCTTGCTAAAACAGCATTGCATTATATAATTCCGTTTTCTACCACATATTTATGCGAATCTGTATTTTCGGCGTTAGTAAACATCAAAACCAAAAAGCAAATGTGTCTTTCAGTATCAAAAATCAAGGCGAGAATAAAGCAATCGATGGAAAAAACAGCAGCTGCAACTACACTAAGATTTAGCACAAATGATTAAACTTGATTGATTTTGCAGCAGAAACAGTTCTTCGGTTATCTTTTTGTGTTTGTGAAAGTAACTGACCTTCAGAAGTTTAAGTTCTTTTCGTTTAACACTTGAATATATAAACGTGTTAATTTATTTTATCTATATTGGGGGTTCAAAAGCACATTGTCGTAGATATTGGGAGTTCATACCCCAAAAAAGGTTTTAAGAACCATTGTAATTTAGAAGGTTTAAAAGATAATTCCAGCGATTTCTGGTAAAACAAACAAAGACTATCATATGATTACAAAGCTATTGCAAAACACAATAATTATATCAAAAAACAAATCTCCTAGAAAATTCTACATAGTTATCCTATTTCAAAACATGTTTGTTTTGTCATAAAATGCAGAGTTCAAAAAAGCTCTAGGTCCATAAACTCAATTAAGTTCAAACTAATGACAAGTGAATTTTACGCTAAAATAATGCAATTTTTGTTACAGCTGTGAGGTTTGAACTTTGCATGAGTTTTGGTTTCAAAAAAGCAAGCCTTTTGGATACTTTTGATTATGCCCTGGGAAGAGTACGCTACGATGGAAAAAAACAGCACCGTATTTCCGTACTGTACTGTAGTAGGACAGAAAACACCGTACTTTTCTTAAAATTAAACCGTATGGTGATTCCGTTCCCTACCATGCCTTACCCAATCCCCTGGTAATAAGCTGTTCGGTTGTCCGAAAAATTTGTCCCCATTACATGCCATTACTAATATATATATATGACAATCTTATTAAAAATATTGATAAGAGTCTATATACAAGCTATATATTAGACCTGTCAAAAGCCTTTGATACGGTTGATCATATAACATACTACTCTGTAAATTGCAAGACCATTTTGGAATTGGAGGAAAACCGTTTGAGATGATTCAAATGTATTTATTCTAATAAGTATACAAAAATTTTCAACGTAAAATCTGAAAATATATGAGTTCTTTGTGGAGTTCCTCAAGGTTTTTCAGTAGGTACCATTCTATTTCTGTTGTAAGTAAATGATCTCCCTTATGTATCCCAATTTCAAACAACATTATACGCTCATGATACATATCTTAGTTTGTTAGACACTTCGTTAATTGCAGTACTCGTCCCTTCCAAATTCAGGCTAACACTGGAAACATTTAATGCTTTAATTCTAATTTATGGTTTTGTTGAAAGTTGTTGCCAATCTAAAAACTCTCTTGTTACTGCGTTAATAAACTCGGCTAGTCATTTTCATTTTACGTATTATGCTCATTATGGTGATTTTCTTACCTTGGACAATGGATAACAAAGTGTTTTTAAGACAACCTACCTGAGTAGGTCTGTTTGTACATAGATATAGGTTTAGTGTTTTAAGTGTTTTTATGTCATGCTAATGTTTTGAGCTAAGTATATTTGCTTTTGTTCAATATGGATCGAATTAATTCGGTCTGAGATAAATAGGACCTAGTATAGGTCCTACGAGTGTGGCGGTCTAAGCTATGCTTTATTAAAAGCCTCTAGCTTCTTGTCGGTCACCAACTGCACTGAAGAGACCTGATAGGTCGAAACAGTGTCACTGTCTGCAGTTTTGCTATGTGCATCGCTAGCCTCTTGCATTACTATGCAAGACCTTGTGACCACTAGGCTGTGACAGCACTATTGTTCTAGCAGTTGCTAGACTTAGTGCACCTGCGACAACCGCCACTCATTCACGAGTGATACGGCTTCGCAGAGTACTGACAGACCATCCACCAAGTGGATCTAGTATAGATCCCGCAAGTGTGGCGGTCTAAGCTATGCTTTATTAAAAGCCTCTAGCTTCTTGTCGGTCACCAACTGCACTGAAGAGACCTGATAGGTCGAAACAGTGTCACTGTCTGCAGTTTTGCTATGTGCATCGCTAGCCTCTTGCATTACTATAAATAAAATTAATTTCTTTGGAAGATAGGGTAAATCGGGAGTAAAGAAAAATAAATCATTCGCTGCGTAAAAGAAAGAGGTCATTAAAAATTATGCAAAATTAAATTATATCCTCATTAACACGCAACCTCAAAAACAGTCCAATGCAATATACAATTGCTTTTGAATATTACAAAACTATCAAAGAACTTCATCCGTCAGATATCTCGACTTGTACATTGATGAAAATTTAAGCTGGTCAGTTTATATTAAATTTCTATCGCAGCAGCTAACGAAGTACTCGTGGTTATTTAGACTTTGCTGGTTTAGTACTGATAAAACGTTGCCCATACTTTTTATGATTTAATTCACTCACGTATTCAATATGGTATTACTATTTGGGATACTGCTTTAAACACAAATTTGCATGAAATTAAAGTGAAACAAAACATTGTCATTCGTGCCATTAAGTGTAAAAGCAGATACACTTCACTTTCACCGATATATAAACAATCACATTTTTTGAAACTTAAAGATATTTGTAGACTCGAGTTGGGAGAATTTGTGCATCGTCTTCATTGCAAAAAACTACTAAAAGTATTTGAGGACTGAGTAGTAATATGATAGCCAGTAAACTATTAAACATTTTATTTCAATACCTTTCGCTTTTCACTTAAAGCATCATCAATAACAATTAAAATGCTACCTACTAGGCAACGTTAATTTTGAGAGCTGTTGTACCGCTTAGATAACTAAAACTACCATGATTGTTATGAAACAAAGGAAGACTAATGCAAAACGATTGCAATGAGATACTTGCACCACAACGAGAACATCCAACTAACATCAAAAACACTTTTCATTTCGTTTCCGGACTATCAAAAATCAGCCTGAGTTCAACTCACATGGCTTCATTTGATGCCATTAGTCTCTTTACAAACATCCCGCTAGATTTTGCTATTAACTTAGTTTTACAAAAATCTACTCTGACAGCGGAGTGGCGTTGTTTCACGGCCTTAACAAAACTCAATTCAAAAAGTTGTTGATCTGGACCACTAAGAATACCACTTTGAAATTCAACGATCAGTAATACAAGCAAATTAACAGAGTAGCAATGAAATTTCCTTTAACCCCACTTTGGCTGATGTGTGCATGAACTGGACTGTTGATCAAACAAAAAAGATAAATCTACCACCAATTCAATTTGATAGATACGTTGACGACTGCTTCGCGTTCTTTTCAAACCAAGATGATATCTTAAATTTTTATCAACAGCTTAACAAGATACATGTCGATATACAATTTACTTACGAAATTGTAAAGGATCACCAAATGCCCTTTCTGGATGTTTGGATAGATAACAGCGACGATAAATTGAAACTAGATACTTACCGAAAATCCACCAACACTAGATGATACATCAATTGGCAAAGTTTTGTTCCCTTCGCCACAAGCTAAATTTAATTAAGAGTGTACAGCACAGAGCTTACAGTATATGCAACTCGCACAATTTAATTCATGAAGATTTTCAAAAGATTTTTTCTATGCTGAAAAGCAATGGTTATCCTCCTTGGTACATCAATAAACAAATACGATTATTATTTAGCCAGCGACATAAATCAACCGAAAGCTCTATTTAAATTGTGCTACAGATAAAAATTGTGATAATCTTGGAGCCACTACCAAAGAAAAAGAAATTTTCTTCTTCTACGACTTCCCTATCTTGGCAAAGTATCACTTCAAATTGAAAAAGAAATCCGAAAATTCATAGCTAAGAAACTTCCTAGAAAATTTCGCTTTATTTTAATTCAAGAGACTTACAGTATTGGCAAACACTTCAAATTTAAAGAAAGTCAAGCACTCTTACACAATTCCGGAGTTGTACGCAAACTAAGCTGCTCTTCTGGTCAATCCTACATTGGTCAAACTCGTCATAACCTTATCACAAGAATCAACGACCACAAACCACATGAAATACATAATCAAGAATCGGACGTTGCAAAGCACCTCATACTAATTCCTAATCACAGCATTGATTTTAACTCTCCAGAAATCGACGCAGCGGTAGCAATAGAAAACTACGCATCAAAGAAACTTCACTTATCCAAAAATACAAGTCCTTGTTGAACCCGGATGAAACGTCCCACCCAATTTATTTGTGTAATACGTAACTGATTCACCGATTATCTTGGTCTTAGCCATAGGCATAGCCAGGGGGGCAAAGGGACCATGGCCTCCACTGAATTTTAAGTCAAATTACAAATTAGTATCAAAAAAATAAAAACATACATTTTTTTCGCCTCTGCTGGTGCATTAGAGTATATTGTGGACATTTAGCAAATGGGGGAGGGGGATGGCTTTTCAAATTTTTAAACTTTCAAATTTCATAAAACAAGATGTGTGCGTTTTACACTCTAAATATCGCCGAAGTTTTTCTTCTATGTCGCAGTCGAGTGATGAACTGATATTTCAAGTTATGGTAATTGCAAGAAATAAACGTCCCGCTGAGCGCTTTCTTGTTTTATTGCGATGCGGACTACTACAAAGACGTCGCTTCTTTTA
The DNA here is from genome assembly GCA_963675345.1 of Trididemnum clinides. NCBI lineage: Eukaryota > Metazoa > Chordata > Ascidiacea > Aplousobranchia > Didemnidae > Trididemnum > Trididemnum clinides. The sequence goes on along the minus strand of OY776287.1, from coordinate 39,924,673 downwards.
TCAGAACGTTCAACCTACCAGTGAGAGTGGTTTCCTTGAAATTCCTTAAATAGTGCATTATACGTCACAATTGAAGTTGAACTATCAAAGCCGTTCGTGATAAAACTATATTAAATCAGTGAAATCGCATTCGCACTTTCTCAGTTTTGTACAGCAATTTTTATAGTAGCGACGAGCGTAGATCACGAAAGGCAAAATGTCGAACCGACCCACTAAACAGGCAAAATTAGAAATTTTTTTCTACCAGAAAACAGGTTGATTGTGCTAGAGTTGAAGACGATGTTGAAGTTTTACAACCGCCAACTACTTCTAATACGGCTGGAGTTGTTCCCGAAAGCCATAAAGAATACACGTTGGGGAAGACCATCGATTTAGAATATGTTCTGGAAATTCATTCACAGATCACGGATGCCGAAAGATATAGGCTTTTAACTTCGGAAGGTCCACGAAATGTTTTACTTCTCGATACCATTCGGCAAAATCGTCGCAAGTTTCAGAAGTCGTGGCATCAAGATGATAAGTTTTCCAGTTGGCTTGTTTATACGCAACTCTCTGGTGGAGGTGGTTTATGCAAAGCATGCATCTTGATGCAATCGCATTTGATACATGGCAGTCCTGCAAACGCAGCTTTTGTCAAAAGACCTTGTATAGATTTCAAGAAATTTGTCGAAAAGGCTCTTTTTCACAGCGATGCCGCATGCCACAGAGAAGCAGCATTGACAGCAAAGGATTTTATTAGCTCCATGGAAAGCGGTAAAGATATATACGCTTGCATAGACGCTGGAAGAGCCAAGCAAATAGCAGAAAATAAAAATAAATTTGACTTCTATTGTCAAAACTGTTCTTTTCTGTGCTTCTAACGATATCTTTTTGCGTGGGCATTCCACAGACGAAGGAAGTCTTATGAAGCTTCTTCAATTCCGCATGAATGCTGGGGACAAAGCTTTGAAGAAACACTTTGCTCAGATGGCTGGAAATGCTAAGTATACCAGTTCAACCATTCAAAACGAGATTCTCGGGATTGCGAGCACCATGGTGGTCGAAGAGTTCGTTGCTGAGACCAATGAAAGTTTTATATCTGTTGTTGCCGATGAATCCTGCAATATTTCGGGAAAAGAACAACTTAGCATTGTGTTAAAATATACCATGGATGGTAAAGTGAAAGAGAGTTTTTCAGGATTTGTTGAAATATCTTCAGTTTCCGTAGAATCTATTTCTGCAGCTATTCTGGCTCACCTCTCCAGAATAGGCGTTGATCTTCGAAAGCTTGTTGAACAAGGCTACGATGGAGCATCAACTATGGCAGGCCATGTGAGTGGAGTTCAAAAACGCATTCGAGAAAAGTACCCCGAGCAATATTTGTGCATTGTGCTGCACATTGTTTGAACTTGGTCATTAATGACCAGAGTAGAGTTCCTATTGTTAGAAGCACTTGCGCCATCATCCGGGGAACTATCTGTTGCTTTTGGGAAAGCCCTAAAATGCGCTCAAGTTTAGGAGTCAATATTCCTTTATTCTCTCCTACCAGGTGGTCAGAGAAATACAAGAGCATCCGGATATTTAAAGCTAACTTCAAGCTTATACTTGACGCTCTTGCTCCATTGATGGAGGACGCGAGCAGTGAGACACGAGCGAAATCTCTTTCCTTGAAAGCTGCTCTCGAAAAGCCTGGTGTAACATACGCCATATGTTTGATTGGGCAGCACTCAGCGCTTATAAAACCACTAGCGCGAAAGCTTCAGTCTGTTGGAGTCAGTGTACCTTCTGCGAAAAGTCTTATTGCTTCTCTTCAGAGCGTCCTCGATCAAGACCGGGTGGACTTCAATACAGTTGCATCTAGTATTTATGATGAGGCTTGTGCAGCAGTTGGCATGAAACAGCTTTCAGTGCCTCGGGTTGTTGGAAACCAAGTTCCTCGTGATAACGTTGAAGCGGAATCGACCTCACAATATTATCAACGTTCGATATTTCTCCCGTACATTGATGGTCGAAGCAGCTCTCTTCGAGAACGTTTTAATGATAACCCTTCTCTTTTTGCGTTGCTCTCTATCTTGCCTCCGAACGACCCGACCAACATCAATGACATTGAAAGCTTATATTCACTGGACAACCTCGTAAATGAAGTGAAGTTGTGGAGAAGTTCTCTCACTCCTTAAGTAGACCAGGAAAGCTTGCCCGAGCTTTTTTTGAGCGCCCAAGTTTATCCAAGTGTGCGCAACGTTATCCAGATTATCTTGACACTTCCCGCAACAACTGCGTTGAGGCTGAACGGTCATTTTCGTGTAATAGGCGAGTCAAAACTTGGTTACGTTCACCTACGACCTTGGATCGCTTGTCTGATTTGAGCGTGTTTCACTGCCATCACGAAAAAGTAGATGAGGAGAAGACCAATTGAATATTGGCAACCATGGCTGGCGAAAAGCGACGACGAATTGATTTCTGAGCGTGATGAACTGGAAGTAAAACTTATTCAACTTTGATTTCGACATTCTCGTATGTGCTGACCACTTACTGATCTAGTAACCTACAGTACTGTACGCATTGTATCTTATCGCTTTCTAATTCTTAACAACATGTAAAATGGCGTGCTCGTTCAAAAAATGACAGATGAGTGTGTTTGGCTCAACAGCGTACTGTGTGGCGATTGTCTTATAAAAAATTACCCCTAATTGGCCTTTTCAAAGAAAGCGTTAAAATTTTTGCATAATTTAGCGGCCAGTTTGAGACTAGACAGAAATTCTATAAAATTTATATTTTCATAGATATTACGTGAATATGCCGTTATAAGTAAATGACGTCACATTAAAAGTTGCAAAATTTGGCCCTCGCTTAATTTTTTTCTGGCTACGCCCTTGGTCTTAGCTGCAAATTACTGAAACTGTTTAATGTAGAAGAGTAAATATCTGTACTATATTGAAATTCAAGTACTTTCTACAGTTAAATTTTAAATCACCTTAATTAGAATTTTCGTAGCCAACTTATTGCAATCGTTTTGTATTAGTCTTCCTTTGTTACATAACAATCGTGGTAGTTTTAGTCATCTAAGCTGTACACCAGCTCACAAAATTAACTAAAAGTTTAATTTTTCGTTATAAACACTGATATTAATTGTGCATATTATACACCATCGGAATCGCCTTGAAGTATCTTTTAATTTGTTGAAGAAAGTTTGAAAATCAGTTGAGAAATGAAGTCACAAATCAGTGTTTTAGTAAATTGATTTTGCAAAAAGGTTGCAAATCTTCATATTATGATCAATGGTAACGAAGATTTGTGTTAAACGTACGAGACATATTATGACATCATAGAGCCAGTTTTTAAGCGTGTAAATTGAAAAGAAAATAAATGCTTCGAAAGCTTAAAGTGCTTAACCCTTTGACGGATACTGGGTCATATATGCCCCACAATTGTAAATTGTTATGGCATTATGATGTAATAACCACTTTTCTGAATTTTATCATTTTCCCATCGTTACCAACAATTATGGAATTGTTTCAACTATTATTTATTAATCAGAATCTTCTGATCCTTAAAGGGTTAAATAAAGAATTGCTTGTAGCACTGTCAAATAAGCTTTAATTGTCGCAAAGTTGCTTTTATCGAAAGCAATTAGTACTTTTTGAGAAAGAACAACAAACAGATTGTTCAATGAATTGTTGATTGTGACGCATTTATACTCCAAACAAATAAGAGTTTTTGTAACGTGGTAAGTCGGAAGCTGGTTGTCTTTTGAGCAAAAAGCGATTATCCTCTGTCAGGTAATATAAATTATAAAAAAGTTATTTTTGAATATGACGTCATCATGACATCACCAACACCTCTTATGACACTTACCACGGGGTGGTAATCAATCGTACCTAGTTTGATGGTTGTACCTGTAGCAGTTTCAGTGGAGTTAAAACAGACAGACAGACACACAGATAGAATTGCATTTTGTAGTTTAGATATATGCTATGAACTCTTCTACTGTTCATGGTTTGTGGCGCCATAGACATGGCTTGCATTTTTTTAAAGAAATTTTAATGACATTGCGCTTAGGCTCACCGGTCAGGCAAAGTCACGTTTTAAGATAAAATTTTGTAATATGATTGTAAAAAAGGATTGTTAAAGAAAATGGGCAAAACCAGCTTTTGAATGATCGATCGCCAAAAATGTTCTTAACGTGGGAAATCAATAAAGAAGAGATCTAAACAAAAAAATTGAAAACAATTCGCTTTTTAATTGTTGACTTCCAAAAAAAGGTCTTCAATGAGGGAAAACAATAAACAAAATGGCTGCACGACAAAATTGAGCAAAAAATTTGTTCTAATGTTGGCTTAGTTGACCTCCAAAATACAAAGTCTTCTACTTGAAAAATTAAAAATGTAGAGGTTCTCCGCGTTAAAAATTGGGCAAAAAAATCACTTAGGGATAGTTGATCTCCAAAAAAAATCTTCTGGTTGAGGAGCAAATGTAACAGCACTCGGATTACGTCCCAAAATGTTTCCTTCTTTTATAATTTAGAAATACGGTGGGCCTAGCCCTACGCAAGGTCGGGTAATTCAATTTTTTAAAGAGGCCTGGTGTAAGCCCAAAACACACCCTATTTGAAAATCAAAACAAATTAATTGATGTAAAGGATGTACAGTAACTCAATTAATTTTCATCAAATATTCTTCAGCTTTTTTTCTTCAAAAATCTTTTAACATTTGTTTTGACCGTAAGCAACCCATTTTTACTGGATAATATGCTCACGTCCGAATTTCGCGGTACTGCTACAAAACAGTAGATCCCAATAAATATGCTCGATCATTGTTTTTAAAAAAAGAAAAAGGGCCCAAATGTCCTCGACTAAATGTTGTCTTTCTCCAAAAAGTAATTGCCCATAACTGCGTGTGCAAAATTTGTTTTAATATTTCATGCAACATCGTGAAATGCTTCTGACTCTTCCCAAAAGAACTTCGTGATCCACAAATTGAGAAGAACAGCAATAAATTACTGGAATATGACATAGCCTACACAGCGCACAGATCTAATTCAACCAATAAAATGCAACTCAGCCTAATCAACGATTTTAACATGTTTCTATTAATAGTCTCATTTAATAAATAATTTTATAAGTTAGTTTGAAATAAACTTTATCGCTAGTCTATTGCTAATTTACTACGTCTAAATCAAAAGACATTTCCCAGGCCACGCTTTTACAAAAAATTTATTTAGGTTTTCATACGAAATTTTTCGGAATGAATCTATGATGTAGAGCGGTCTTGCCTGACCTCACAGAAAAGATCCCTTGGCCCTAGCTAAACCTAAAACCGCAGACATCCAAATTGTGAATGACCTGAGACTGCAAGTAAAATGAGAAACACAATAATGATGACACACAAAAAGCTCAACAGTTGACCCTAATAGTCCCAACGATCTTAATCATTGAGTGGCCTATTCGGACCTACTTTTTGAAGTTTTATTGAATAAACTTACCGATACTTACTCAGATCTTGAAACAGAATACGTGGATCAAATCGCAACTGATATAGGCGCGTCTGCCTTGCCTGGATCCGCTCTTTTAGAGCCTTAAGTTTTGACGTTTTTTTTCTAATCTGATCCAACGCAGAGTTTTGCAAAGTAATTATACAATCAGTCTTATTGCAACAGCCTTAAAATTGACGAAAATATTAAAAAAAGCTGAGTAGTCAGAAATTGCATAAACGCAGGCAATAATTAGGGTTTCGCTTTAACTTTTATGACATTTTAAGGTGATTTAGTGCATTAATGATAAGGAAACTGATGATTTCCATCAGCGGACTAGCTGTCAGCGCGTTGTACCTCACTTTTTTGGTTAATTGTACGCTTGTACCCATATTCCTGCTTATGGTCGCATTATGCAGGCTGTAAATGATTAATTGAGAGAATACGATTGATACCGGTAATCGCTATTACCGCACGTAGCTGTTGAGTAATTCTAAACTTTGACACAGCTAGAGAAACTGAGTAGCGCGGTAAATCATGTGTGGGTTAGCAAAGGCAGTGGTACAATTTTGGCTAAATTTGTTTAAACGTAGGTCGATATGTAATAGAATATTTCTTAAATAATGCACAACATTTATCATTTTCAAGAAATCACAGCTTTGGATCAGATCCAAATTTCAAGCTGGTCCAGCTCCTGATCCTGATCTCCATGATATCGATTGCTCCAGCTCCACTACGAGGCCACTACCACACTTGTTACGTGAACAGAATTAGAAATAATTAGCATTCACTTCCCTAAGTTTTGTTACAAGCACAACATTATCAATGAAATCAAAATATTAATTTGTCCCATTTAGATTAATTCAACACATAAACGATGTTTAAAAGGCATCTGTTCGAAATAACAGTAGGCTATTGTTTCTTTGCGTGAATATGTGTGCATCTCAACCAAAGGTTGAAGCTGCCGCGATAAAAAATTTGGCTAAAATTCCTGTTCCTTCTAAAATTTAAAAGGAGCTCCAGCTCCTACAAAAACACCCTGTTCCTTGGCTCTGGATCTGTCTCCAAAGTCCCGTACGAACATCTAATTGCTTTTATTTATTGTTTTACCAACTCTAGGCTACTGGGCCTTCCCAGAGCTCCAACGCATTGGGATATTTACCATTTGCAAACCCAATCTCCCTCCATTTCCCACACAATTCTGATTGTCAGGATTAACGCATTTATAATTAAACATGAAACAATAATTCCTCATTACCAAATTTACATAAAAGCTGATACTTCGTACATGTCCCGTAGAAGCTGGATGACAGGCTTGTACGTCACATACAAGATAAATGACGTGGTCATAGCATATTAGCTGCGCTTGGCAGAGTCAACCGTGCTGTTGTTGCAACATGCGTTTTGTAACATCTTTGACACTAGCGTCAAATTTAGCCAAACGAGAGCCTCGGTTGCGTTGTCATTGAAAAAGGTGAGGACCGGTAGCGCAAATTTTTTCACGAACCATGAGGTATTTTTTAAAGGAGAAGTCTTCATCCCAGAAACGAAGATTCTTTCAACAACGAATGGAATTTCATATCATCTAACACTTTAGAAACAAATAATACAAATTAAAGTAAAACTCAATCACGATGTAACAACACAATAAATTGAGACTAATATAGCTTTAGCTCCCACCACGATATTTCATCCAACTCTATTGGATAGTTGTAAACAGTAGTGCCCCCCAAAATACGTCCACTTTTATTTAGTTTGTCTTCCCACATGATGGTTTGCGTTCCATCCTTCCATAACGGACCAGGAAGATAAATATCTCTTGAGCGCATTGAGTTTTCCACAATCGGGGCTACCAAATAACGATCTCCCACCAAGAACTCGTCATCAACTGTGAAAGCCCTGTTATCGTCCATAGTCACCCACCAAATGGGACGAATTGGTCCCATTCCAGTTTTATACTGAACGTAATCTAGTGAGACTTTTCTAAGTTCGTCGAAAACCACGGTTTCGTGCAACAAAACAAATTTTTTAGCGATTTCAACCGTTTCGTCATCATATTGCCATGGAACGTAAGAAAACTGCATTGCAGGGAGGAATGCAGTTAGCTCTAACCAGCGGATAAATAACTCCTTCTCTGGGAGAGGAGTCCCATGAAATCCATCTTCGTAAGCATTGCCTGAAAGAAGTATGGCTATTATTTAAATAAAATAAACCAATCCGCAATCAATAAGATATCGGCCTACTGAAATCCAGCTTACAAGAAACCAACAGCACTTCAATATTCTAAAACTTCTTGTCAAGAGGAAGAATACACAATAGCTTTTCAACGTCATTCTTTCAATTCGTTTTAGCACAGATCTTGCTATTCTTGAAGAAACAGCTCTCCCTCGTCAGCTTTTTCCCCTACATGACGTTTTTTAATTTATTTAATCGGATGCTTTTTAATGGAGAAGAAGTGGGTCTATAATGCTTTTTACAAGTTTAAAAATTATATGATATTAAAAAAGAGTAAAAAGTTTGTTTGAAAAGAACTTACCTCCAATCATGTCCGGCAATATGTAAGGATAACCCAGGATGCTAAATGTTAAAGCAGTTGGGATCAAGGTCTTCAGACCTTTAGCCCTGCCCCAATTCGAGTCTTTGTCCATCATTCTAACAAATACCGGCAATCGCTGACAATTCCAAGCCGCTCTTAGTTCGATTTGTGTGCCGAAGCGACTGAAAACAAAAGTAAATAATAACAAGTATTGCACTTCCCCTTTGAAAAAACGTTTGACGAATCATCAGTCTGAGAAGTGAAACAGTTGCACTAAAACATAAAACAATCAGGTACAAAACTCAAATGCTGGAATGTAAATAGTGGCAAACCCTTTGAACGCATCTCAATTGCTTTTAATATTCAAATTGATTGCATCAACCCAGGAAAGCACGTATTTAGAATTGCAGTTTTTCAAAAAAGAGATTGCGAGTTTGATGCCTGCTGTTTACTGGGAGTTTTAAGATCTAAAGATAAATCCAATAAATAATTTTGTTGCTATGAGCACCATCCATCTCTAGTGCTAGCTGCTGTTTCCCAGTGAAAATCTTAGAAGTTTTCATTTTTTTACGAGGAAAAAAATGCAGGCGGTTGTTGTTTGAAGATGGAGCCATTCTGTTAAGTACCTAACCCAAAAGCACCACAAGCTTACTTGCTGGCTTTTTCTCCACTCCACTATTTTCCGCCAAACGTCGTCAAGCAATTAAGCTGTAATTACCGTTTTTAAAATGGTATCACTTGCCGAGGTATTGAGCGCAGGTCCCACGACTTCCAAAAGCAAAGCAGACGCTCTCACGACAATACCAACGTGCTAGTTCTTCAACAGCTTTCAACTGGGCTTAAGCGTCATGTAAGTGCCAATACTTCCAAAACAAAATCTTATTTTCCGTGCAAATTCTACAGGTTTGAACTCCCTCTCCAGCTCTACACTTTTCTCACTAGGTGCGTAGAACTCACCTGAACGCGCATTCACCATATTTCTGGGTGTATGTGCCTAGATTTTGCATTTCTAAATCTGTCCGAAATTCGGGTATTACTGTGATGTAGTTGATCTCTCCCGCGTCAAATTTGAATGAATCAACGCCATACGTTGACTTGAGGCTTTCTAAAGACTTTGCGTACCTGGAAAATGATGAGTAATCAACCATCCGAACCAGGATACAAACTACTGGCAGAGTTCCATTTGCTCTTCCAAGCAGCAATATTTTTTGTCCCATTATATTTGCCAAAGTACGCAAAAATGAGAGCTTGAAATATATGAAACAAAGCATTGGAGTAAAGAGCGCTAACGTCAGATGGAAACTTGATTCAAAGCGTCGCAGCTTTGACAAAATTGTCAATGCTAGCTAGGATGCTGTTCGCAAATTTGACTGTTCCTATATTTGAAGCCAACATGGGAAGCCAGATATCTATTCCCGACTTTTCACGATAAGCGCTTGTGCTCATCATGTCATCACTGGAAGGTAGAAAGTTGAGAGTAGAATTTGTAGGTCAGATTGACGCTATATTTCAAAATCTCGTTAAGGCAGAGAAGCATCACCTTCTGCTGCCGATAGTAAGTTATTCAGCTGTGCACATATATTTTAAAGTATAAGTTGTGGTGGCCGAGCATCAAATACCAACGAACAAGATTCAACGATGCTTTACAGCAGGGGTTTTTAATTAGTTGGAAAATCCCTACCAGTAGGGATAACAAAGGTAGCGGAGGAGGAAAAACTACTGTTGAGAGTTTTTTTATCCCTATTTCTGACTTGATGCTCTATTTTTAAAAATCAATTTATGTACTGCGTCGTTTGTTTCTATACATGAGTTGCACACACACGGTTGGAATTAGTACAATAAATTCAAATTTGATTGGGATTGTTGCGATAAATAAAGATTTAGTGACACCTGAAAGTGGACAATAACTAAAAAAGATGAATAATTGCTGCTTTAAAGGTAAGCCAAAAAATGTCATTGTCTTAACAACGGGAAAAAACAAAGTTTAAACAAAGTTTTTCTCAAAAGTAAGAAAATTTATTCTTCGAGAAATGTTCTCCACCATTGCACGAACAGAAAAAAATAAAACTAACTTTGCTTCACTGGCTGCCGTAAGTGAAATAAAGTCAGCAGCGCTGCCTCAGTAGTTGAAAGGTTGGGCGTCCTTGCGTTAAAAGAATCATTGAGAAGACGCAGGTTCAACGCTGGTGCGAGTTTTAGGTTGATGTGCTCTCCGTTAAGACACTTCAAAACAGTTTTTCCTGCTTGATAAAAGTGTTTCTGGAAGGGTACGTAGAAAAATACGGTATGAGCGGGCAGTAAACTCGCTGGTAACAATGAAGAAGCGGGCCTGCAACAAAGATGTTCCATGATCGCTGTTACGGTTTTCCAGTAACTAAAAGATGCAACATAACTATTGTTATTAACAAATTCTTACCAATCACAAGCTTCAAAGTTGGTAAAATCTATTGAGGATCCTATTCCGTTCCACCACGGAACTTTTCCGCTTTGATTTGTTTTTCCGTTTATAACAAAGTATCGCTTTTCATCAAAAGATTTGTAATTTTCCGATATCAGGTTTATAAAAGGAGTCACCCACGTGGTAACGCGAAATCCTTTGTTATGCAAAATGTCAATCATTCTGGATGCATTGGGAAACTTTTCGGGATCAAAAGTGTGGTCTCCGTAGACAACTTCGTACCTTGGAGAAAGAAGTTAGAAATGTCAAAGGGAAGATTTGCGGTGGGGGATGTACACAACTTTATTTATTGGATTCTGTCACTATACTTGTGGTTTTGTAATCACAAAATTCTTGTGGTTTTACACCAATCCATTTTTCCACGGACTTTATATAAGTTCTTGATTTTGAAGTGTGTTCAACCAAATAACAGCCATACTTTCACATAAAAAATTGTTATACATATTTTAATAAACATCACCTAATGCAATAGCTCCCAACCGGAGGACTACAAACGATTTATTGAAGGACATGCAAAAAATTTCAAAAAGGTGCACTGCATAAGGATTTTGCTGACAAAGCGATTTAAAATCTACAGATTAGGGCAAACATATAAAAGTTTTGCTTGTAAAAATACAGTTGCAAAAAGTTGATCTCCGAAATTCCAGTAAATATTAGCCAAAAATCAGTAAGTTTAAACAAAATAGATGAAACAATTGCCTCGAAATATTGACCTCCAGAAAAGTATTTAACTTGAGTAAGGACAAAATACCAATTCTTTGAAAGCATATCTTCAAATAAAAATGTTGGCTATTGAGTTGGTGGGGTTTACATCATTAGCAAAGTCTTCAAAGCGATCCATGGCATTGAAAAGATTGGGAACCGCTGTCTCATTTGTTCGACGTCAGAGCAAAGATAGGTCACACCCTTCTCTGCAATCATCCTACTCACCCATCATCAATTTCTAGCTGGCTATTTGAGAACCCGTGGCTCAATATTTCATCGGCGTAGGTTAGTATAACCGACTCGTTGATGTTTACTTTGTACCGCGCCCAGGTTGACCAAATAGGAGACTTCATCATTAGGGTGTCCGGTAATGACATAGGACGCCAGAAATAATTCTAAAACATAGAAATTAGAGTCTAGTGAAAACCTCACACAGCAAGGCTGCGGAAACATAGAGGAGTTGCAGCCGCTTTTAAAGTTCTAAAACCTCTTTCAAAAATACAATTTTGGTAGAGAGGTGACTTTTAGTATCCAAGTTGCTATTATTGCTACTAGCAATACACCGTTGAACATAATAATACAATATATTTAGAAAATTCAAACGTTTTCGGCGCTACATATCGCCCTCATCAGGATCTATACACAAATATTTACAGCATTAAAACTTTCGTTCAACGAAAACACAAAAAACATAAAATAACTTCAAAATAGTTCTGATAAAAAACAGTAAAGCTTCATTCTACGGTCTTCGTAATTGTCTGGTCACTGTTAACAAAGAATATGATAATAGAAACAATTGCCTGCTAGGAGTTGATCGGATTTAAGGTTTTGTAAATAATTGTTTCAAATGAATTAAAATTACAGTAAAGTTCGGTGCAGAATTGTTTGGTTAAATGATTAAACAAATATCTTTGATTAAAACACGTTTAGTAAGAATGACGCTCCGTTTGCATACAGTTGTTTGTTTAGCACTGGGTTACTTCTTTTGATCACCAAGGCTTCATGGATTTTGGCTTCGTAGGATGATTGGCATTTTCTAATTATTTCAAATTGCTTCATGTTATTCGGCTGAGTTTTGCACGAACTGCATTTTTTTATATGTAGCGCCGAAAACGTTTGAATTTTCTAAATATATTGTATTATTATGTTTAACGGTGTATTGCTAGTAGCAATAATAGCAACTCTTTCAAAAATATCTAGTTTTCTGTAGACGTAAGATATAACCTCCACATAGGTTATCATAGATATGATGTAGACTGAGCCTATTTTGGAAAAGTAATCACTTGATCGTGGTCTAAAGAAATTCAGAAATTAATGAGCTTCATTGCTTGGATTCAGTTCTTGTGTTGTTCAAGGTTGAGTTCAAATCGTTTTATCCTCACATTAAACAAAACTAAATTCTTAGCAACACCTACCATGAACATAAATTCGTGAGTAATTCGCGGCGTTTTCCCAAAGCAAGTCGTGTACTGCAACCAGTTATGAGAATGATTGGAATCACGAACGTAGTAAGGGCTCTCGTAGGACCCTAAAGTTATATTGCAACCCAGATTTTGACCTCAACAAATTTTGACCTCATTTGCTCCTTTCCTCAAAACAAATATTTTAACACGTCACTGAGTTCTGTTGAGAACAACTATTTTTATTGAAGAATAAATCAGCAGCCACATCGGCTTCGTTTGATTGTTGACTGATTTAAAGCAACGTCATGGATACTGTTTCCAAGGCTTTTGACTGTTCATAAACATTGCTGCGATATTTGTACAGTACAAAGCCGTTACAAGATCAGCAGATGTGATTTATTTTCTTTCCCGTTTTTGTGTTGATGGAGAAGAACTGGATGTATTAACAGAATGCTCGCAGTCAGTCGCAGAATAAGTAGGTGAACTATCTTCTAGAATTGCCGTCAGTTTTGCTCCTTCTGCCGTCAGAATGCCTTCTCTGCTGCGAAGCACCGTTTTGTTTGTCTTTTAACCTCTTCTCAATCCTTCTCAATCCTTCTGGTAGTACTCCATCAATCTTTTTTTTTCTTTTCTGCACAAATCAACAGACGTCTCAACGGGGTGGTGCGGTCCCCAACGCCGTTTGGGTTGGGTCGAAATGGCTGTTGGCCTTTCCGAGGATCCCAGTTACCTCGGGCACTCCTCTCGCTCATTTCGCCGGGCTGCCCCTGAACTATCACAGAAGGGCAGCACACAGTTTCTTTAAAATCAGTCGCCTGTCTGCTCTCTTCTCCTACCTTTGTCTTGCCCGTCTTATCTCCTCGTTCTTTTCCTTCTTCTCATGAGACGCAACGTTTATCCTAACCCTGGCCCCGTCTTTCTCTCTTCAGTGTGCGCTGAAAATGTGACCTGGCGGGGTAGGTCAGTGCAATGTTGCACCTGTTCCAAATGGGTCCATTTAAAGTGCTCACTACTCTCTTTCCCTAAATTCAGAACTCTTGGCTGCTCTCACTCCTGGAGCTGCCCCTCCTATCGCATCCCTGCTTGTTCTGTAGATCCCACCCCTACCAGCACTGTGACTTCCTCCTCGGACACCTCCATCTTGTATACCTCCACTGCTCAATCTGGCCCCCTCTGCTAATGCAGCACTTCCGCCCCACCCTTGCCCTCATACCTCTTATCCCTTTTCTGCTTACTTCGTATCTTCTCCCTCTGCACCCTCACCACCACTTTATGCTCCTGGCTGTCTCTCTACACCTCCTACTTCTTCTTTCCCCCTGACTCCATCAGGGTTCTTCAATGGAATGCTGGGGATCTCTGAGCCAGGAGCACTGAACTTCTACACTTTATTTTGTCTCATCCGGTTGACCTTATTTATATCCAGGAATTTAACCTTAACTCATCTTCCTCTTTCCGAATCACTGGATTCTCTGCTCTGCGTTCTGATTGCACCCACTCCCGGTCTGGCATTCTCTCTACTGATGCCATGCACGCTAGCGGTGGTGTCATCATTTTCGTCAGCAGGGCTTATCCTTCTCTAAATTTTTTACCTCCTCTCTTTCTGCGCTCGACCCCAACTCTGATTATGTAGGGGTCAACATCTCACAAAACAACTTCTCCTCGCTCTCATTCCTTAATGTTTATGCTCCCCTATTCGCTTTTCCCGGACGTATAGCAGAACTAATTCCTTTTCTTCCACCATCCTTTACTCCTCCAGAAATCTTTTCATTCTTGGAGACTTTAATTGCCATCAACCTCTCTGAGACTGAAGAGGTACTTCTGAACCCCGTGGGGAGGAAGTATTCTATTGGGTCATCTCCTCTGATCTCCTCCCCATCAATGATCTTGACATACCTACCCTTCCCCATCGCTCCTCCCTTGACATTTCCTTTGCTCCCTCCTCTCTCGCCTTTCTTTCTCCTGGAAGGTGCTTCAGGACCTGGGTTCTGATCACCTACCAATTCTACTAACTGTCCCTCACTCTCCGGTCTTTCGCCCCAACGAACGTCTCCCTCTTCCTTCAATTACCGAAAGCTCGCTGGGATGAGTTTGCCTTTTACTTTGACTCTCACTGTCATTCTGCAGAGGAATACTTGTTTTTTCTCTTTCCTCTGCTACTGCTCTCTTTACTTCTCTGACACTAAATGCGGCCAAATCTTCCATTCCTTTCGGCCGCATCAAACGCCCTCCTAAAGCCTGGTGGTCTGCTGAGGTGGAAGAAGCGGTTAGTGAAAGACGCAAGGCCTTCGCTGCCGCTCACAAAAGTGATGAAGATCGTCAGGCTTACATCTCCGCTTCTCGACGCGCCTCGTCTATTTTTGCCAGGGCCAAGGCTGAGGCATGGCAGGCAACTTGCTTTTCTCTCTCGCCCAAATCAAACCTTAAATCTGTATGCTCTCTTCTTCATTCTGTCGCTCGCTCTTCTTCTTCGTCTTCCTCCTCTCCTAACTTCCCCAACTGCTCCTCTCCAAGGTAGTCGGCTTCGGTCTATGGCGCTTACCTGAGATCCCACTTTTCTGTTTCTCAGCCAGAAACTCTGCGTAGCAGAGCCAGGGGCTATCTTTCTGAGCTCCGCCGAGCCACGTGCCCTAAGGAGTCTCACTTATACTTCTGCTCTCCCTTCTCCCCCGCTGAAATTCTTGCGGCTGCCTCCAATTTTTCCTCGTCCACTGCCACTGGCCCAGACAAAGTTGCCTATCCCATGCTAAAGCACCTTCCTCGCTCAGGCATGGATTTTCTTCTTCACATCTTCAATCTCTCCTGGACTTTGCGTTCCCTTCCTTCCATCTGGAAGACATCTTCTATTATTCCCATGCATAAGATGGGAAATAATGCTTCCTTCCGGCCTATCTCTCTTTCCTCATGCGTCTCAAAGCTTTTTGAACGCATCATACCATGCCGTCTACTCTTTATTCTGGAGTCTAACTCCATTCTCTTCCCCCACCACGTCGGTTTCCGCCCAAGACGGTCTACTCTAGATCAAACTCTGTTCCTTTCTTAGTCCATTTCGGATGGGTTCAACAAACCCAGGCCGGGCTCTCGGACAATCCTTGCGACTATTGATTTCTCTAAAGCTTTTGACTCTGTTTGGCACCCCTCCTTTTCCACAAACTCATTTCGGCTGGCCTCCCTCTTTACTTTGCTCGTTGGACTCAATGTTTTCTTTCTGATAGGCGCGCTTTCGTGGTTTATCAAATTCACAACAGTCATTTCTTTGAAGTCCGTCGACCGCACTCTTTCCTTTTCTAAACGTGTTTCTTCGCTGAAGGCCAAGTTCTTTCCTCGTCTCAAGGCCTTTTGCTATATCTCTGCTTCCTCTTGGGGCCCCTCTAAGGAGTCCCTCTCTCTTTTGTATAAAGCTTTTCTCCGGCATCTTCTCTCTTGTGCTTCACCCGGATGGTTTCCTTTTTTAAGAGTTACCAATATTGCCAAGTTGGAAGGCTTTCATCAAGAGGCTAGTTGCGCCATCTTTGACTGCCTCTCGTCCCCATCTATCCCACTTATCTTCTCTGAGGCTTCTCTACCTCCCCTACGAGTAACCCTGACTCATTTCACGTTGTCATTTTATAAACGGGCTCTTCGTCTCTCAACCTCCTTTTCCATTTCAGGTTTGTCCAGACTTGGAGTGAAACCAAGACTCTGCAGATCGTCCTGCAGAACTTTTACGTCCACTCACTCGCTCATGCTTCCTTCTACTTCCCCTTGGGAGGCTCTCCTAGCTTTCCTCCTTGGAACCTTCCTTCCTTCACTGTGGATTCCACTCTTTCTTCTCCATGCTCTCGCTCTGATCCCCCTCTTTCTCGCCAAGGTGCGGCTCTTGCCCATCTTGACGCTCTCCCCCTCTCATGATCTGGTACCCTGGAGAGACGGCTCTGTTCCTTTTCTTTTTGGCAAAGGCGGGTTTGACGTATTTTCCAACTGCTCTCTCTGTGGCACTGAAACCGCTTTTTTGTTTTTAGCAGGCCCAGTATGCTCAAGATTTTTTGCTGAAGCCTTCGCCATTCTACACGCTCTTTGCTGGTCTCGGCAGCACCAACAAGTCTGCCATTTCTCTTCTTCTGCTATCTGACTCTCGTTCTGTCCTCACGACCCTATCCTCTCCTCCATCTTTCCTTTTACCTCAATCTCTCTGGCAGAAACGGTCCTCTATATCCTCCTGTTCTATCAGGCTACAATGGGTCCCCGGACACTAGTTTCTTCCGGGGAACGACCCGGCTGGTGAGTTAGCCAGGCGAGGAGCGCTACTTGTTCCCTCTGCAATCCCTTGTAGTCTCTCTCCTCTTATCTCACGTATCCACTCTTCTCTTTTCTCGGACTGGAGGTGTACTGTCTCATCGAAATTTTTTGACACACAAGTTCTCTCAATTTCCACCAAGGAACTTGTGCTCCCTCGTCACGCTCGCGATGTTTTCTCTCGTCTTTTCTCAAACGGACACAGCCTACTGTTAAGCTCTTATCTCTCTACGATTGGCAGAATCAAAAAACTTTCCTGTAGCGCCTGCGGACACTCGTCTCAGGATACTCCTCATCTCATTCTGCGCTGTCCAGCTCCGGACTCTTTGCGCCGCTCGCTCTTTCGGGACTTTCTGTCTCTGTACGACCTCTGGTCCAAGCTCTGGGATGTTGCCCGGCTTCTAGGGCTTCATGATCTTCCGCCATGCCCCCATCCCTCAAAAGGGGTCGGGTAACAACAACTTTTTTTTTGTGCTAAAAGGAACGGTTTACCTTCATTGATAATAATCATACTCAATGCATCTGCTTGACGAATGTCAAACGGGTCTTCCAAGCCATTTGTAAAAGCTTTTTCGTTTGTTTCCTGTGTGGACGTTTTCTTGGTTGCATTCCTATGTAGACCTTACCATTGATAAAACAAAGTTTCAAGCTTCTTTACATGGTGCTGCTTTTCTCGAATTGGAGTGTTTGCTTTGTTCCAGAACACAAAAATTCTATCAATTGTCAGAGCTTGCTTTGACGATGAAACATGAAACATGCAACGGCAAAGTCATACAAAAATGACGTCACAAAAGAGGTTTGTCTGTCGTGAAATTTCAGCAACAAAAAGACCTTATTACATTTAGTGAATTATAGTAAGTAGTGCAACTGCTTTAAGTGTTTTTACAAATTTGCTTGACGTCAAAAGTTTACCGGCCGACCTTCTGATAAAGACGACCCAAACAGGTTTATTAGCTCTGAAGCTCTTACTCTAGCTATATTATTTTCCGGTGGAATTACCTAAATTTTCCTCTACTCCGCTTCCGCTTTTTCATTTTCGCTAGTTCGTTTCTTTTCAAAATACATGAAATCTGTTAAACCAGACTGCCGGTTTTTGCCATTCTGTTTAGAAATTGCCAGTGTTGGGGAGGCTCGAGTCGGTGCAAAAGAAGACTTGACTTGATTCGAGCCATTGGCACGAAATGACTCGAGTCGACTCGAACACGAGACGAATGACTCGAGAGTCGAGTCAAGAATCGAATGATCTGCTGATAATGAAATTACTTGCTTGAAAAAAATTTCTGGCGTACGTGGGGGTCCTATACATGCGTTTCTCAGGAAAACGTGATATTATTTTTAGTCATCGTACTTGTAATTAGTTTGAATGTTCAAGACCTTGGAAAGCATTATATTTTTCATGCTATTTGTAATTCTTTTTGATGAATCATTGAACGTTTACTGATAAAAATAGAATTCTACTTAACTTTGCCAAAGTGATTGTTAGGTCGCTAAGAAATAAGAGGTACAAGATAAAGTGGCAATAATAAGGCGTGAAATAAAATGAATTGCAAATAGGACAATTTTAGATTTAAATTTTAATTGATGAGATCACTTGTTGCGCAGCTACAGCGTATCTGTTGTAGGTTTAAAAACGCAAGCCGTTAGTCAAATATCAATGTTGACATTTGGTATAGGAAATTGCATTGCTTTCACATCAACCTTATCAAAACTCCATTGCTTTATCGTGTCACGTGATTCGTATTTGCATTTATATATGTTCGCATTGCTTAAGATGATTATTGCTGGTCAATCATCCGCTTCGCTCATGCTTTGAATCAAGTTTCGTGCTTTATTGCCTTCTGTGTGTAGCGCCCTTCACCGCAGATTTAATGTCGTGAGTTCGTTATTGTTATTGGGTAATATTCTTCAAATGTCGTGATTGCGTTAGTTTATTATACAGTATTATTCCTCGATCAATTCCTCATTCGGTATGACAGTCAATAAATATATTAACGGAATGTGAGCCATGAGGGCAAAGCAAGTAAAGCAGCAATAACTTGATTCAAAGCATGAGCGAAGCGAATGATTGACCAGCCATAATCATCATAAGCAATGCAAACACGAATCACGTGACACAATAAAGCAACGGAGTTTTGATAAGGTTGATGTGAAAGCAATGCAATTTCCTACACCAAATGTCAACATTGATATTTGACACCCAGTGTAGGAAATAGTGATAGCGATATAAAAATGAAGCCAAATACAAATTAAATTAAAACCAAATATGCACGCAATCACCACAAGGTAGACGCTTCAACGACTTTCAGTTCTGATGGCATTCCATCATCGTGGTAATCGATTTTGAAGTAACGAAATACCTTACTTAATTGAGTGGTATCAAGAATAATGGCAAAAAAGGAGAGCTTTGTGGTTCGCTTTTTATATCACGGAGAACTTCTTCAGCTAGTACTGATCTTAGTTCATTTTGTATCAAAGGACTTAAATATTTTAAAGAACCTTTAGGTGGTAGCAAAAAATTGTCTAAAACAATATCGTATTTGGCAAGAAGCTACATGATAGAGAGAAAATTGCCCTTGCTATCCTTTAAAAGTTCTTCACTGGATCCGCGAAAAGGTAAGTTGCACTTTGCTAACATCAACGTAACATTCACTAGCCTTTCCAAAACATTTTGCCAAAAGTTTGTTTTTTCCTACAGACTCGTGCAAGACTTTTTCTATTGTCCCCCAGTTTCTCCATTGCTCGTATATGACACACGCCTCCGCATGATGTGTGGAGTTTTCATGGCTTCGAATTCGCCTCCAGTCATTTAAACCTGTTATACCCCAAAGGTTTTGCAGTGCGTAAGAAGTCCCTGGAGAGACATTTTCATGAGAAAAGAACCAGCAGGGCTGGCAGTAAACACGGCCCATACTTTATGAATAACATAACCAATATGTTCGTAAATTTAGATCTGATTGTGTTACAAATTGGTAATAATTTGTTGAAAATGAGTTACCGCTTTGGAGTGGATTTTTAGGGAAAGTCCTTCAGGTTATTTGAGACCAGCTGCAATAATTGCTTTCTTGATCTTTGAGTTTACAATAATAGTGGGAAAGTCGTCATTTTTGCTTGCATCTGATCTATCTTCAGTAGCATCTGAATTTTTTGTCTCACGAATGCTGACGTCCACAAGTTGGGGAGTAGATTCTGTCTGACGAATGCTGATGTCTTGCTCATTTGCTTCGGGTGTTTCTGGTCGAGTTCATCACGAACTCAGTCGCTGAAAGGTTCTGGCTGCCTCAGCTATTTTTCTCCTTTTAGCTTGTCTCTTTTCTGCTCCGCTTTGATAATTTCTTTTCATATTAAATTGCAGTCAACTAGAATTTTACAATGTTGTCATTCAAAACCTAAAAAGTTTAATAAAATTTAGACAACGGTTAGTAAAGTTTAACTCTTTTGCTCCCGCGAAAAAAAATGTCCGTAAGGTGGCAGTGCGAAAAACTGTCATAATTTGTCATAATCAATTGTAATTATGTGCCCCAAGTTTGTTTGTAAATCATTACTCATCTGTTTACTTCTACATCAAGTGTTATATATCGTTGAAATCTACATTTCTTGAGGATTTCAAATAGAACAAAAAACATTTTTTTGAATATGCAAATGAACCTCCCCAACTGGTGCTGAGTTGTCTTCGAAATTAAATTAGTACCCCCACCTCAAAGATCACTATAGATTATATTTTCTACCAATTTTTTTAGAAATCGTCGCAAGATGATGCTAAGGAAATAAGCTTTCAAGGTACATCAGTCAAAACTTACCTAAAAGCCTAGGTTTTCTACAATTTGCAATTTTCTGAGGCACATGACCTTTTTTTTGACCGGTACCGACCGGTACCAAATTTTGGTAGTTAAATTTAGTACCTAAAATATGATCAGTCATTATCTGATAGAAGTTAGCCTAAACCATGTAACATTATGTATTTTTGAACAGGGAATTTCTTCGAGATTCAGAAAATATTAAGTTTAAATAGAATATGCTGTCACTGACAATAAAGCAGAAGCTTTTTTACACCCTTCCCATTTCTTGAGAAACAAGGGGGATACAGCAAACTTTGATTTAGAGAAGCCAAACTTCTGCTAGCTTTTAAACTTGTATTTCAGTCTTTGTCTCCTAGAAACTTGATACGAAATGACAACTTTATTGGTGAAACATTTGCAATTTGTTTTATCTTTTTATAGGGTGTAGTTTTTCTAAAAATTATAATTTAGTGAAGGTAAGTCAACAAATTTTGGGGGTTTGAACTGACATGATGTACAGTACTCATTTTTGATCAGTAAATATCATATACCACTTAGTCTGAACTATTTAAAGTTATATATTGCTGGAAAGCAAATTTCCTAAGCTTTCAAATGAGACCAATATTTAACAACACATCATATTTTTTACGCACTAAATTTACTTTTATTTACTTACCATTCAACTTTGTTTGGGGGGGTTTTGAGACCCCTAAAAAATTTGGAAATTCAAAAAAGTAAAATTTATTATTATCGCTTGAAATTTTGTCAAATGATGCCCCAAAAGGGTAGTTTTCAGACTGTGTTAATGACAAAGGGTTTGGTATTGTGGTAAAGATGTAATCTCAATTTGATTTTAGCGTAGTTGGCTATTGCTGAGAATTTGGCAGGTTTTGTCGTCTGCAACTGGGTTCTTGGTGTTTTTAACCGTTTTTGGGTATAAAAATCCAAGAATTAGGGCACAAATTGTACATTATCCGATGCGTGAGAAAATAAGCGTGATCTTTTGAAAATTTTATAAAAATCGGATGAAAAATAAAGTCACAAATCGATTTTTTAGTAAATTAATTTTGTAACTCAATTTGAAAAATTTGAGGAAAACACTGAAAACACGAGATCATCAGTTGATGATCGCGGGAGCGAAAGAGTTAATGTGAAAAACTCTCTTTGTTAATATTTTTCCTGCTCACAAAATAGCACTGCTGCGAGCGTAAGAACTACGGTATGTCTAGCAGAAAGGATTCAAATAGAAAGCTCAAACCTGACTTTTCAATCACTCAAATCACAACTTCTTTCAACGAAAGAAGTTTATTAACAGAAATCACAATCTGATCACTGACTAATAGAATGACGTCTAGCACTCAGGTGGTTAAACTAAATCTGCGTAGCTTATTCAAATAGAATAATCACTATTCTCACAAACTAAGGCGTTAGATCTCACTAACCCTTAAAACTCTCACTCCTGCCACCCAGACAAAACAGTAACACTACAAAATGCTGACTTTCACAGCACAAATTACGAATTTACCTATTGATATAAAGCGGGCAAAATTTACCAGAAATAATTAGCAACTTCGAGAAGATACTATATTTGCTTAATTAATTAATTTACAACGATATAAGCCAGCTAAACAGTTACTGTTACGTCACAAAGCACCAAGTTAAAAGGCTGATAAACAAGTTATGTAACATGTGATAAGTTACTGTGCTATGGTGGAAAATTGTAGAATTATCTCGAACCCACCATGTGACATTTATGATTACGTCATAAAACAAAACTTATCAACAATTACAAGGCAAAATAAAGCGTATAAATAGGATTCTATATGATCATTACAGCTTAAACTTATTTTACTAAACAGACTTGAATAGGGTAACGTCATAAGTACTTCACAATTAAAATGAACACGTCACAATCAAAACTTTAAATATATTAAGAAATACTTCGATTAAATTAGATGATTAAATATAAATTAAAATTATTGATGAAGTGTGACATTGAATGATAATAAGTTTATTTGAGCTTTTAAAGAAAATATTTTACAATAAAATGTAGCAATTCGGGGCCTCCTCGTTCTGGGGCCCCGGTGCATTACACCGGCTGCACCGACAGTAGTTACGGCCCTAGCTGCTACCAATTTTTGTGGAAGTAGTGAATTTCAAGTTTTAATGCCCGATGTGGCAAAGCTATAGGTTGTAGACTATATTGTGCATAAAAAAGGAGAGCGGTGTTTTGCCGAAGGGTGATATCGATAACTTCTCAAGGAGAAAATTTAACCCCTTTTCCACGTGGCTATGCCACTGCACCAAGGGGGTGTCATGGAAAGCTGAGATGAAGGATAAGTAAAGCAGGGCAAACATTTGATCGCTCTACCTATTTGTATAAAAATATCTGGATAGTCTGAATGCAAGTGAGCTATAAAATCCGTTTGCATGATGGGGAAATTTTCAGGGCTTTTAGGAACCTCTAGATGTTGGTATTTTTCAAACATATTTCACACCGGATGTTTTTACATAAAATAGAACCTGTTTTGGGGGTGAGACCTAAAAATTTTACAAGTCAACAAACAAGGATCACCTTTTTGCGTACACCGGAGCCACAAAAGTTCGACTTGTAGCGAGCCAACTTATAACGCCAATAAATGCTCTATGTTACGTGAGTGAAAGCGCAACAAAGCATAAAGGCTGAAAATGTGAGTGCACCCCAGCACAAGACAGCGTGGGTTGCAATCGTGAGGTAGCGGGTTCAAGGCCTGAGTGAGTTTTGCGTTGTCGTGTCCTTAGGAAAGCCACTAGAGACATGTTTACTGCTCAGCTGCAGGCTTGTGGTTGAAACGCACTTTGCCAGCAGTACTGATAACTACGAAACAGGTTTGAACACAACTTGTTCCATGAATAACTGACAGAAGGTCTCTTAACCGCGACTAAATCGCAGGTGGAAAAACATTTTTAAAAGCGAAAGCGACAGCACTGCCCGCTGGGACTTATGTATGAGAGAGTTTACCTTTCAGACAAATCTGCTGCTTCTCAATGCTCACGTGCAGAGGGATGGTTGATGGGACCCAAAGTGCGACACCTCGTGATGAAATCCAGTATCGTTCCAAAACGGAACCATATTGTTGAGGATCCGAAAACATATCTCCGGATAAATAGAACGACATGTGCTTATTCCAACTATAGAAGTTATTTACGTAATTAGTCGATCAAACAGCAGAGAGCTCAATGATCCTGAGTCAGAGCAATAGCAGCAAAATAAAATGAGATTTTTTCAAACCAAAACACCTCAATAGTCTGTTTCGCCTATGGCGGCTCGTCAGGAGGTAGTTCTAAAACACAACATAATATAGGATACTGTGGGTGAAACTAAGAACTAAGGTCAAGAGTAATTTCAAAGCTCGAAATATCAATAAGGCAATCTGTATAGATCTGCTATACTCTAGCGCTGCTCGCTTCATTTAGCGAGTAGAAGTTGGAATAGCCGTGTGCGATGGCGTTTGAAAGGAGGAAAGCCAGTAAAACATGGAAAAGGTTAAAGGTAACGGGTACAAGTAAAACGATTGAAGATGGTAAACATAAATATGAACAGAGACGTAGCAGCCGCCCCCCAAACCCCCCAATTGGGGGGCCCAGGCCAACTTTGGGGGCTCAAGTTAGTCTGAAATTGCTTTTTGGCTACGTGACTATTTTCAGTTCAGCAGACTTGTTTACAACCGATTTAAACTGTAGGAAGAAATTGGCTTGTGACATCATAAGTGAATGGTACGTCCTTTTATCTCGCAGAATCTAGAATATTTCGATTGATTTTCTGGTAGAATCTTGAATATTCGATTGACGTAACAATGCCGTTGTTACGCAACAATCATAGAATGGTCTGGAATTCTGTTTGGCTAGAAATACCGGGACAATATATATTCACTGCAGAGTGCAGATAAAGTATTTTATTGACATTGTATAGAATGAAACGTTCAAAAAGTGGTGCTCAAAAGAGAAAAGAAGCAGCCACTGCTCGAGATGCTGTAGCAAAATTGCCCAAGATGACAGATTTTTTCAAGATTACTGAGCAGAGTAGACCTGGCACTAGTACCGAGAGGGATGAAGAAAACTATAGTGTACAAGAAAAAGAAGACTATGACGATCAGCATCAAAGTGATTGTGAATTTCCAGAAAATGTAAGTTGTGATTTACCTGCCAATACGCAACCTTCAATATCAAAAATAACTGAATCTCAATTTACCCCTATCCCTGATGACCCATGTAAATGGCCTGAAAGTATTTCTGATGCTCAACGATGTGATATAGTAAAGCGTGGACCACATCAACTAATAATGAATTTTCCATATAATAACACAACTCCAAGGCGACGTTTTCCCTCCAACCATTATAAACGTGTGTTACCTAATGGTGAAAGTGTTTCACGGTCGTGGCTAGTTTATTGTGGGGAATCAGATCAAGTTTTTTGCTTTTGTTGTAAGCTATTTGGAAAAACACTAAGCCCCTTTTGTAGTGGTATAAATACATGGGAGGGTTTTTCGAAAAAACTGAAAGACCATGAAAACGGCATTTCCCACCAAGAATGTTGCAGTCAATGGATGTTGCTAGCTGAAGGGATAAGAAATTCATCCACTATCGACAAACGCGAGATGAATATTTTTTTCAATGAAAGATGTTTTTGGAGAAATGTTTTAGAGAGACTTATCGACATTGCCTTGTTTCTATCGGAAAGGAATCTTGCTTTTAGAGGATCTGAAGAAGTCTTAGGATCTCCTCACAATGGAAATTTTCTGGGTATATTTGAGCTTTTGGCAAGAAGAGATCCGATCCTAAAAGAGCTTCAAGACAGAATCAAGAATAAAAACACTAAAGATCACTATTTGAGTCCTACCATACAAAATGAACTAATTGAATTGCTAGCGACAGAAGTTGAAAAAGAAAATTTACAGCAATTGAAATTGGCAAAATATTTTTCTATAATTTTGGACTGCACTCCAGATATGTCACATCATGAACAAATGTCTGTCATTCTCCGTTATGTACTATGTAATGAAGAAGCTGCTGTTGTTAAAGAAACATTTTTTGGCTACTTGAGAATAAGTGACAGTACTGGGAAAGGCTTGTTGGACGCTTTCTTAGAAAAAGCGACCAAACTGCAACTCAAATTGTCTGATTGTCGAAGTCAGTCATATGATAATGGTGCTAACATGAAAGGAAAACATTCTGGGGTCCAAGCAAGAATGCTAGACATCAATCCCAAAGCTGTTTACGTGCCCTGTGCAAACCATACCCTTAACTTAGTTGTTGTTGACAGTGCTAATTCATCGACGGAAGCATTGACATTTTTTGGAGTACTTACAAGGTTGTATGTGCTGTTTTCTTCCTCTGCTCAGCGTTGGGAAATTTTGAAGAAACATGTGGAGCTGTCCATAAAGTCACAATCTGATACTCGTTGGGAAAGCAGAATTAAATGCATTAAAACCTCTTCGATACAATTTAAAAGAGGTGTTGCTGGCACTGAAAGACTTGGAAGCCATTTCCATAGAAAGAAAAGATGGAAGAGCTGCCTCAGAAACAAAATCGTTGATAGCTCATTTATCAAAATGGAGTTTTCTTTTGTCGGTGTTTATTTGGTATGATATCCTATTCCAAGTCAATAAAGCAAGCAAGATTCTTCAATCGTATGGAGTCTCCCTTCATACAATGGAAACGGAAATCCAGGCAACTGAAAAGTTTTTGCAAAACTATCGCACAACGGGTTATGACAGTGCCGCAACATCTGCTGTTGAAATAGCACAGGAATTGGATATTGATCCTTCTTTTCCTCCGTCAAGAAGTGGAAAGAAAAGAAGATTGTTTGATTACCAAGGTGAAGAGGAACAACGAGCTACTCCTGAACTGAAATTTAAAAGCAACTTTTTCTATCCATTAGTAGACCAGGCTATTATGTCAATAAAGGAGCGCTTTAATTTGTTACGTGAGGTTTCTTCCGCCTTTTCGTTTTTGTACACACGAGACAAACTTTTGCTTGTGCAACAAGAAAATGCTCTTCTTACTTGCTGTAAAGAGTTCCAAAAAAAGTTCGGTGACATTGATTCTGATGAAATGAGCGCTGAGCTACAGCGGTTTGTTTTAATTTTACAAAAAAAACGCAATCTCAATACGGCTCAAGACTTTCTGAACTATCTTCTAAAGACTAATTTATTTGAATTGTATCCGAATGTGTACATCGCACTTCGAATCTTACTAACTTGCCCCGTGACTGTTGCCAGCGCTGAAAGAAGCTTCAGCAAATTGAAACTGATCAAAACTTTTAATAGAACGTCTATGACAGACAGTAGACTATCTTCATTAGCCATGTTGTCAATCGAAAATGACTGCGCCCGATCTCTTGATTATGACAATGTGATAACAGCATTTGCGAACAAAAAGGTTCGCTCCAGACTATTTAAATGATACTGTGTTTTTATAACTTTTTCATGTTTTTCAGTGTCATTGCTTTCGTTTCGCAGTGTCTGCATAAATGTCCTACTGAACTCTGGCATCGGTGCCGAATTTTTTATGATTTGCACCTTCGGTATCGGCATGCTTTATTCTGACATTAGCCTGTTTACTTATGTACAAATTGTGGTGTATTTTCTTAATGCAGCTTTTCAATTTTACACCTCTAAAGTGATATGACCTGTGCGCAGGGGCTCTTGCGCTTACTTTGGGGGGGCCCGAAGTTGGAGTGCTACGGGACTGAATATGAAGCCATAGTTTTAGGAAAAACAAAGCACAAATGGAGTAAAAAATCAAGATCAGTGAGATAAAGATTGCATTAATTAATTAATTAACGTTTTTTAGTTTGAATTCGGTAAGGTAACTGCACTTGGAGATGAACTAAGAATGTTTGTCTGGGAACGTGTGCGTTGATCAGATCATAAAATGGCCAGTTTCTCAACTAAACAGAGGTTGCAGCGCTCACTCATACCCTAAATGCAGCCGCTTTGCCCACGATGGATCAGGATATGAGAGTTTCGATTCCTTTGCCGTAATCACGAAAGTAATCATGAAAGTGCTGGGCCAGAAATGCAAAGCACCAAGAAAAAGCTAACCGCTATTTTTAAAACGCACAGTCTGAAAGTTACGGCCGATACCAAGCTATTTGAAACAGATTTTTCGGACGCAACCTTTGACCTCAACTCCGAAAAGTTTTGGCCATACCGCAAACCCAAACGATTCGTCTCTTTGCATCAATATCCGATCTAACCTTCCGCACTCCGTCACCAAACATCTACTTTACATGATTTAGAACAAGATCACCCAACTCTCATGTGATCGTGAGTCATTTGATAATGCTATTCCACGATACACCGAGGCTTTAAAAAAAAGCCCGACATCCTTCATGCATGGCATACTCCATACATTCCACAGCTTCACCAAACCGCAAGAAATCAAAGAAAAAAAACATCACCTGGTTCAACCCTCCCGTACAACATGGAAGCAAAAACAGATATCGGCAAATAGTTCTACCATCTTATCAACAAGCATTTTCTCCCAAACAACCGGCTCCACAAGATTTGCAACAAATTCAACGTCAACCTCAGTTACAGCTGCATGCCGAACATGGCACGCATCATCATATGCCACACAGAAAAGCTAATAAACCCAAACACCCAAACCGACTAGATGCCATGCAACTGCAGCACAAAATCTGAATGCCCGCTAAACTGCAAATACCCAACAAAATCAATCGTTTACAAAGCCTCCATTGTAGCTCCCAACATGCCAACACGGCACTATTTTGGGTTTTGTGTGACCGAGTTTAAAACCCAACTTTACAACCACCGTTCACCATGCCAAGGATGAACGAAACAAAACTTTCCAAAGCTGTGTGACGCTACTGGAACAGAAGAATCCAAACTCTCATATCCTGATCCATCGTGGGCAAAGCGGCTGCATTTTGGGTATGAGTGAGCGCTGCAACCTCTGTTTAGTTGAGAAACTGGCCATTTTATGATCTGATCAACGCACACGCTCCCAGACAAACATTCTGAGTTCATCTCCAAGTGCAGTTACCTTACCGAATTCAAACTAAAAAACGTTAATTAATTAATTAATGCAATCTTTATCTCACTGATCTTCATTTTTTATTCCATTTGTGCTTTGTTTTTCCTAAAACTATGGCTTCATATTTATGTTTAGCATCTTCAATCGTTTTACTTGCACCCGTTACCTTTAACCTTTTGCATGTTTTACTGGCTTTCCTCCTTTCAAACGCCATCGCACACGGCTATTCCAACTTCTACTCGCTAAATGAAGCGAGCAGCGCTAGAGTATAGCAGATCTATACAGATTGCCTTATTGATATTTCGAGCTTTGAAATTACTCTTGACCTTAGTTCTTAGTTTCACCCACAGTACCCTATATTATGTTGTGTTTTAGAACTACCTCCTGACGAGCCGCCATAGGCGAAACAGACTATTGAGGTGTTTTGGTTTGAAAAAATCTCATTTCATTTTACTGCTGTAGAGGTTATTTAGATATACTTCAGCTCGCAATTAAACTTTTTTGGTTTGGTGTCTTCAGAAAAAAACACGTTTAGTTAAATTCTCCTGCTTCGTTGCGCAGTTGGCAGCCCAACAAAAATTCGATGTGCTGGCAGTGCCGGTAACTTCACAGCAGATGTAAACAGAACGTTATTTTATGTAATAGTGTAGTCAAGATTTATCGAGATAAGAACTCGAATAAAATATATTAAGCTATCATCAATCTTCTTAAATTGAATAAAACATTGCAGTCATCACAAGGGTTGATTGAAAGTTTGCCACACAATCGAGTTATAACATGCTTCTTTATATAAACAAAATAACGATGCGATCATCTAACCAACCTGTTAATAGGCCAGTCCTGGTAAAACATTTCTGCGCCACCAAACCAGTGATCCGACATCTGAATACAATCTGTTGGTGCAACGTCATCGCTAGTACTTTCCCAAGTTGTTTGGTAGCAAGTGACATCAGACGAGCTCTAAAAAATGATGTCACCACATTTTCAAAATAATATAAACTTGATTTTTACAATTCAATATTTTTACCAGATCACTTGATTTACATTTCAGCATTTTTGTGTGGAAAACTGGCTCAAAGCCCATCGTAGTAAGGTAAGTTGTGACACGGACCTCTATAGCAGACGTTGGCATTACTAAAATTCGCGACAGCCGACGGGTACGAAAAGCGTCACTTCTCAACTCTATTCTCTTGCTTTAACTGCTTTCAGCGTCCAGCAATTAAAGTTGATGATCTTTCTTTGGAATGAAGCTTGCTGAAGCCTCGCCTGCCAGCAGTGCTTCAGGTCAGTGCTCTCAAGTTCATTCCAGCCTGCCAGCAGTGCTTCAGGTCAGTGCTCTCAGTTCATTCCAGCCTGCCAGCAGTGCTTCAGGTCAGTGCTCTCAGTTCATTGCCGAAAGAATTTTTATTTTGCATATTTTTGAACTATTTTGCTGGTAATATGTTTTGTAAAAACTGTTACAATTATAATTGTTGAGATTTACAATCAACATACTGTTTATTGTTCATTATGAGATTTTATCTCCAGTTGTGACAAACAGCAACGAAATTATATGTGAAGAAAGAGAAAATACCGCAATTGTCTTTTAAGTGCATTGTGAAAGAGTTGGTATTTGAGAAGAAATACGTTGTGGTGGAATGCTTCCTCTCAACAAAAACTTTGTTCTTTTCCCCAGAAAAAAATTTACACGATCCTACAAGTTACAAATAAGGCTCAGTTTAGAAAAATATTCACCGCTTACTGGTACTACAACTTTCTTGACTGTCAGTGACAAACTTGGGTTTGAGTTTTCCAGAGAGTACTCCACTGCTGCACACACAGGAGTCGGATTGGAACACGTCGAAACAAGTCGAGGGTGTTGAAGAACTCCATCACCTGACGGGGTTTGACCCATATGGACCCATAAAAGTGTTGTGGGATCATTGTTTCGTGCGTAACGTGTCTGCAAAATAATTTCTTTGTTTTATTTTTAATTTACGATGTTGAGAAAGTCTCAGTCGGCTATTATACTAAAACATCATTGTGCTTCGACCATCTAGGAAGTTACTATTGCTGATACTGTGCACTTTTACTACCGATTGTGCAACCAAGCGAGAGAAAATTGCAGTTGACTGTCTTTCCAAATTGCGCTGCAAAGTAGCCAACGTCAGATTCGAACGAGCGATCATTATCATCAGTAACGCTGCTTCCATCTACTCGACCATCAAAACTTGCGAACCTGAAGCAGGTTAAAAACGCCAAACGGAAAATGAGTTCATCTTGAATGGCATTGCTGTCAGCGTTGAAAAACCGTTGGAATTGTGAATTTTTTTTTTTTTTGGTAACCTTGTTATCTATTTTTCGCTTAGCGTCATCTCTTGCTTTGTTTTGAGCAAACGCATTTTTGTGCTACAAGGTGTCATTTTCATCTTAATTAATCGTCTGAAGACTGATAGTTACGGACTAAGTTTGCTTAAGGGCCGCTTAATTAGTTGCTAGTAGCCTGCTGATATCTCAGTTTAAAGCCGATTTGCAGAAAGTTGAGTGTAGGCTAGGGATAAAATCTGCTAGTTTAATTGGGAGGAATAAAGGTCTATTTCTTTTTTTTTTTTTATCAAATATTGATTACAAATACCTATTCAGGAAAGATTGATGCAAACCAGAGAGAGGCTCAAAATTAAAAGGATCGGAGAGGACTAAGGACAATTTTTTAGACCAAGAAAAATTTTTAGTTTACAAACAATTTACTCTTAAATGAAATTCATCAAATTGCACGTCAAAAGATCCGTCTGTTCCGCCACAATTCTCTACCTCACACGAAGTTGGTGACTCACAAGGTGAGGTTTCACAAGTGGGCGGAGCAGGTTTGCTATCCACCAGGAAACTGCTCCCAATTCCTATCATAACAACTCCCACACAAAACACAATCCCAGCTACCAGCCATATTATAACATTTTTGCTGTTTTCCATTCTGTTACTACTTGACCTCAGTCTTCAACGACTGCCTGTTGAAAGTTTTGTTTACCGTAAAGTTAAAACGCTGCTTTCTACGCGCACACTCTTGTGACAACCACAAAACGCTGGAATATGTTTTGCTAAAAAACATGTGTTTTCTACAACAAAAAATACTCGAACATACGCCTGTCTTGTGTGTTACGTATACTAGTCTTTCCTTTTTCAAATGGCTTTATAGCAATGTGCATGGGTTTGTTAGTTTTTGGTGGTTTAATCATTAACAGCTGTTAAGCTAGTAGGTGATTGGATTTCATCACCTTGCTATTACCGAAATATTAGCTTTCATATTTCAAGTGCTTCTGGTCATCTTTTATTTTCTGCCTAATGAAACTTGCGGGTAGTCTACTTACTGGCGACTCATGTTGCCCAGTTCCACTGCAGGCAACAAAAGAAAGGGAAGAATCAGAATGAAAGAGTTTTTCTGCCGAAGATGATATTTGATTTGACGCTAATAGAGCGAAGTCGAATGTCGGCACTGATAGTCTGCTCGACAACTCAAGTCCTTCTGCTCGCATTCGCAGGTCCTACGCTCCGATTGTTATTTTGCTTTGTCTCAGAAATGTGGGTTCGGCTCTCCTTTAAATGTACCTCGTTTCTTCAGCACAGATTTCTAGCCGGTGACGCCACTAAGGTTCTTCAGGACTGGAGCGAACCTGAAAATGGTGGTCTAAGATTTAAAAGAAAATATCTTTCAACAATTCTATTTAAACATTTGACAATCTTTTTGAAGATGAATTAGCAAAAATACTCCCTTTAAGGCAGTCCTATTCCGAGCAAGGTTTGTTGCACGGTATTACAGCACCGTGTTAAGGATGATTGGTCTAGATCAGGAGTTCTTGATTACTGGGTAATTTCCCACTAATGGGGAATTAAGAATGACCTAAAGGCAGTTATTACCAAATGGGTCGTTGTGTTGTAGCTCAACTTGCGTTAAGAGCTTTTTGTGTCCATCATTGACTTGACGACCTGTCTTTGTTAGAGATCAGTTTGTATCGAGAGTTTTTTGGCCTAAGGTCAGTCTTAAAGATTCGTTTTTTATGAGGTCAATTTGGGTAGAAAGATTATGGTCCGTATTTCTGACTTTATGTTTTTTTTGAGTGAGATAGTATTATGCAGCAAATGAATTGAGTAGGGTACGCGGAACTAGTAAAAATGGTTTTAATTCGGCTGGAACAGTAGGAAACAGAGATTTAGTCGTATTTCATAGTGGGTAATGGCAAGAAAACCTTTAGAAACCGCTGGTTTACATTTTCTTGCCGCATTGCCAAGCCAGTTGGCCATCAATTCAATATCCGGCTCTCCACTTTAACTTATTCGCTCCCACAATCATCAATTGATGATCTCGTGTTTTCAGTGTTTCCCTGAAATTTTTTCAAATTGTGTTACAAAATTAGTTTAATAAAAAATGAATTTGTGACTTAATTTGTCAACCGATTTTTATAAAATTTTCAAAAGACCACGCTTAATTCCTCACACATCAGGAGATGTAAAATTTGTGCCCTAACTTTTTGATTTTCTTTCCCAAAAAGGGTTTAAAAGATCAAGAGCTCAGTTGCAGGTGTTCCGCCAATCGCCATGTAGTTTTTCACACCGATTTGACTTCATACAGCGTAGTCTCTTGAGAAAGTGACGCAAAGACTTCATAAGCAATTTCCCACAAAATTGATTGATATTGTGGTAAATTAAGTGATCTCGTGTTGTTTTGTTAGGAGTTTAAGTAAATTTAGCTTCAAATTAGACCCCTACAGCGAACCGAACAATTAGCCCCTACTGACCAATAGTAGACGTTATAAGCGGGCTTCCCACGTACTACTTCTAAAAGCCTTCCTTTGTTGTATTGTCTTTCTTTGGTCTTTGCCCAATGGTTAAATAAGGCCACATGTTTGACTCATATATATAACAGGTGCATCTGCTCGTATATATACAGGGTGTCCGTAAAGTTACTATACAGTCTTACAAGTTACTATACAGTTTCATTGTATTATATGTAATAGTTTTTGTTACTATATAGTTTTATTGTATTATACTGTATTTAATATTTATTTTTTTTACAGGCCTATTTAATTAAGCATTATTTATTGTATTATAGTTGTAGTTTTATAGCATTATTTAATTAAGCATGCCACGCAAGCTAACTTTGGAAGAGCGCAAATTTATTTTGAAGCGATATCGGAAAACAGAAAACGCACAGGATGTAATTCGTGATTGGAATCATTATTTTAATACAGATCCTCCAACACGTTTGGCTATTTATAAACTTCGAGACAAATTTGATGATACTGGCTCAGTTGCCGATGCTCCGCGTTCTGGTCGGCCAAGTGTGTGCATTGAACAAAATTTGACTACAGTTGCTGAGGCATATGCCAGAAGCCCAAAGAAATCGCTTCGCCGTGCTAGTGCAGAAATTGGTATCAAACGAACTTCTCTACGTAAAATACTCACGAAACTCCACATGAGACCATACATTCCGCGCCTAATTCACGGACTTCTTGAGGATGATCCTGATCGCAGGTCTCAGTTTTGCGAACAGTTTGTCAGGATGTGTGAGGATAATCCCACTTTCTTGGACGAGATTGTGTGGACTGATGAAGCCACGTTCAAACTTTCGGACACGTAAATCGTCACAACTGTGTTTATCGGAGTGACACAAATCCTCAGTTTACGATCACGTCCCAATTGAACCAGCCTGGAATAACTGTCTGGGCAGGAATATCGTCTGATGGAATTGTGGGTCCACAGTTCTTCGACGGAACAGTTACAGGAGAAAGGTACCTGGACAAACTGAGAAATGTCATCGTACCGGCATTGAAACAACG
The DNA here is from genome assembly GCA_963675345.1 of Trididemnum clinides. NCBI lineage: Eukaryota > Metazoa > Chordata > Ascidiacea > Aplousobranchia > Didemnidae > Trididemnum > Trididemnum clinides. The sequence goes on along the minus strand of OY776287.1, from coordinate 39,890,225 downwards.
ACCAGATTTCAATAAGTTGTACTTCCAACAGAATGGAGCCCCACCCCATTATGCTACAGCTGTCCGAAATTTACTGGATGAGACATTTCCTGATAAATGGATCGGCAGGCGAGGGCCCATTGAATTTCCTCCACGATCTCCAGACATAACGCCAATGGACTTCTTTGTCTGGGGAGTCATCAAAGACTCTGTGTATTCGAGAAAGCCAAGAAGTGTTGAAGATCTTCGACAACTTGCTATTGATGCATTTGCCAACCTTGATCATGACTTGTGCACCAAAGTTTGTCATAGTGTGGTGTCACGTTGTCGAGAATGTATTGAAGCTGAAGGCCTCCAATTTGAATATTTGTCATAGAAATTGTTTGCCTTGATTATTACAGTCTTTTCGGATGTAACACATGTATTTTCTGAGATTTTTATAAACATAAAGGTGTTATTTCTTTTGTTACAAATAAATATTGTAATACAATATCTTACTGTACTGTTAATATATTACAGGGTGTCTGTATAGTAACTTGTAAGACTGTATAGTAACTTTACGGACACTCTGTATAGTGGCCATACGTATTTTCGCTATTCTTGTCAAAACGTCAACGTGGAGAAACGAGTAGTAAATTTTCGTTTCGATCTGATTACGCTTCCGATTTCTGCATGGGCCTGAGTGTTGGTCCCCTTGCTTGATTGTTATTAAGGCTGTGTGGTAGCCTTTGTCGCCGTGAATTTTCATTCTGCGCACGCTGGGAGGAGCTGCGCATATTTGTAAATAAAACACTGCAAGAAAGCTTCAACCGCTTCCAGGTTTTGTTTGACGAAGCAGAAAGGATCCGTAGAGCTAATATTACTTGCTCTACAAAGCAACTCTACTGTTTCAGTGCTAATCAACGACGGTACGCTTGGCGCGGGAATCAAAGAGTTGAAACCTGGTGCTGCCGCATCAGCAGACAACAAAAATTGCCCAATTCTCAGCTAAAGCCAACTACCTTAAAATTAAATTGAGATTACGTGTTTACCACAAAACCAAAGCTTTTATCATTAACACAGTCTAAAAACTATTTTTTTGCGGCACCATTTGACAAAATTTTAAGGAATAATAATAAAATTTACTTATAACAATTTTCAATTTTTTTAGGGGTCCCAAAGCCCCAAAACAAATTTGTATGGTAAGTAGAAAAAAATAGATTTAGTTTTTAAAAAATATGATATGTTGCTAAATACCGGTCTCATTTGAAAGCTTAGGAAATTTGCTTTCCAGCAAAATCTAGTCTAGGCCAGGGGTTTCCAAACTTTTTTTTGACGGCGCCCTTTGAAAACTTATTAATATTCGCGACGCCGTAATGAAGCCAAAATTTTCAAATTTCAAGTTTTACCAAAAAATTTTATTTCAATTAATGTTTATTGTTCAAAATGCAAAATACTGAAAAGCATTTAAATGAGCAGTGAGCTTGTTGCTCTATTTTATTAAAACTTTAGCTCTGCCACCTTGCGGACATTTTTTTCGCAATGCTCGGTGGAGCAAACCAGTTAAATTTGTGCACCACCACTTCCTTCATCCCACTTACTTTAATAAAGAAAAGATGAAGGGGTATAGTCGCCGGTTCAACGCAGGGAGTAGAAAAATTGTGGTTGCGAGATCTTTCTCCGAAATATTCTTTATGACTGCTATGTGATTTGAAATTGGAAGAAATTTAAAGATTGAAAACTTAACTTTTCAAAAGAGAGAGTATCTTGGATTTGGGAAAATTCTTGGAATTTCTTTTGAATTTTGAAAAACCTTTATTTTTGTCCCCTTTCATCAATAATCTCAAGCTTTGTCCTGGTTTACAACCGTTGAAGATCAGCGCAAAGTAATTTTTTAAAACCTGACGACGCTGTTGATAACCTGTTAAAGCTGAACTCATTCTATTCAGGAATGATTTCCATTATTGTTTACTGTAGCTTTAACGCTCCAAGGCTAGAACACCACAATGAAACTGTAGTCAAGTTCGAAGGTTGGTTTAATGTGGATTCGGATCCCATTTCCAGCATTGCTGGAAAATGCTGGGAGTTAAAAGACCTAAAACATTCCATTTTTTTTCTTTTGATAGAGAGTTAAAAGACCCAAAAGATTCCATTTTTTTCTTTTGATAGATCTATATTAATATGCGATACGCATCAGTTGTGAGCACTCTTACAAATACAGGGAATATCGCTAGGCAGGCTGATGCAGTAGCTGCCTGTAGCTTCGCAATCAGCAAGGAATAAGAAGTTTCTTGGAAAGGAAAACTCTACAGGCCTATTGCGATGAGAATCATGTTTAATGTGAAGATGTCGTTTCAATTTGGCCGGTTAAAGACTCTCACTGGCCAACAATTTATCGCAAATCAAACAAAGTGGACGGTTTTCCGACATGGATGTGAAACCATACTGCAAATAACTTTCGTTGTGCGTTCTCTTTTTGCCATGACTTGCCTAGTTTTTCTCATGGAACTTCTGCTTTTTTGATCTGCAAGTCATTGTCCCATCTGCCTCTACCGTTGCTTCAACATCATGTGCAGTAGGCTTACTACCGTTATCGTTCGATTTTCTTAACCAGCTATCCATTGATTAGATCAGGTTTTTTTAATATTAGCAACTATCCTCTCGTCTGCACACTTCTATGGCGTAAGTAACCGAAGTGACGAAACAAAAAATGATGCAACCAGCTTTGCCACGTGATGCCGAAGTGACGAAACGAAAAAGTTATGCATACAGCTGGGCCACGAGATACCAACGCGGAAAATTCCACTCACTGTCAATCAACAAAGTCCTATTATTTAACACTAGAGCTAGACCTATTTACGTAGAATCTACAGCTAAATTAGGAATAAGGTTTTGCACAATTGCACTTGTTTTCAACAACCTTCAGGGGTCGCAGAAAGTATCCTAATTTTACACTAATTACTGCATATACAGTACTTTGTACTATATGCAGTATTATGGATAAAATTGGTTTACCTCTGCGACCCCTGAAGGTTGTTACGCGACCCCCTGTTTGGGAAGCCCTGCGATACATTACCTTCTTTTTCACAAAGTTCTAGCGGTTCAAATCTGTTTGAACTCATGTCAAAAACACATAGACTAACCACAGTACATATGTACCTTTATTCCGTCAAGCCGGTCTCCATTCGTTTTTTTTTTATCTGCTACATAGCTTTCTTCAAAATGCATTTTTCTAAGTTTTTCAGGCAGCCTCTGTAGTTTCCGGACATTTTTTATCTTTAGTTTCGCTTTGGAGCCAACGTCGCACTCTCGTTGGAAACGTTTTACTTTTTACGTCCAGGCAGTACCGATGCTGGGAGTTGCACGCCAACCGGTACTTGATTTTCTGCAATGTTTTCAGCCAGGGGTCGGATAACAACTCCCAGCCAATAGCTAAACGTTGTCGTATTTTGACTAACATTACGAAAAAAACTAAATTTTAAGTTTTGCCGCGTAGGCTTTCTGTGTCAAACGGCTACGTCGCGTAGGTTCGATAAGCTCTGAACTCAAGACGAGGATGAACTGGTCCAAGTGGGCTCGCTTCCAAGACTGCTACCTTACTTAACTTCTGCCATGAACGACCAAAAAGTTTCCGTAACCAGTGGGTGTTGTAGCATCGCCTACGCATCGAAAGGAAGTCCAACGTTGGTAACTTTGCCATCGTCGTCAAAAAGCTCACTCACATGGACCAAGAAATCGTAAGCTCGACCTGACACCGATTAACTCTATCAAAACACAACTCAACTGTTTTTTTGTATCTCAACCGATACTCTTCACAACCGCGAAGACGGCATCAACTATGAAATTTATTCGGGAGGACAACAGTGGAACATAAAATCACACAATCTGGTTGATCGTGAACTACAAGTATCCACAATATTTAGAGTGGTGAAATAAAAAATGACTTTGAACGCTTTTTTCCATTTGATATACTGATTGGTATTTTTAAAAAATCATAAACATTAGCTTACGTTTTGAAAGACGTAAAAGTGCGCATTAGCGCTTTCAGGAGGGGTGCGTACCTCCATCAGATAATTAAAAAAAAATCGTATAAACTCCTAAACTTTTTTGGGACACGTTTAACTATGGGGGTAAACCACGCTCTCCGTTTGAAAATTCTGGATTCACCACCGCTAGAGTGGTATTGACAGTTCAAATCAAAATAGGTGATATTTTTTAACATAAACATTGCTCTTCGTTCTTCGAAAAGGTGTTGAAATTTAACATCACACCATATCGCAATAAACAAACCATAAATTTCGCATTATTTATGAAATTAGACGCATACCAAACTGTGCTTTTGAACTAATGAAACGAAGCATGGCATAATTTCTAGCAACAAATCTAAAATTTTAAGTGCAGAAATAACGGCGCCTTTGTCTTCAAAATCGATAGACTAGGCGGGGCGCTGGCTATGCAATCTACGCCGAGATGAATTGTATCTTTGAATAAGCATTTTGTAACAATACATTCCCCTACTTTTTGATTGCAGTGTTCACGTAAAAAATGCCTGTTTCGGTAACAATGGCACTTTTATGCAAATTGGTAATACAGGAATAAAAATTTTTTGTGGTGCAAGAATAAAATAACTTAAAAATGCACAAAACGATAACGAAATGAAAATATACTTGCAGAAAAACATCAAGTATTTTGGATAACATAACAAAAAGCTGAGAAGCTCGTCGAGAATACCTTGACATAACTTGTGTGGCCTGAGGGGGAAGTGTGAAAACAATTCAACGGGTCTCACTAAAGCTTTAAAAGTTGCACAAAAGGTTAAAACATAATCAAAATTCTGAAAAAATTGCATAGAACAGCTATCAAAATGAAATTTGCATAAATACCATGATGTCATTATACATAATATGAAATCGCAACAGCTGTAGTAGAGCGCACAAGATGACGCAACTTTACAGAAGTTAAATCGTGGCAGTGGTTGGGAAAGAAAACTTGTCGCTTTAAAACTGAACTGAGAAAGTTTCAATTAAACAAAAGAAATCCCCGGATCCTATTTCAATAGAACCACCGCCATTTCCAATCGGAAAAAACGCTTCGTAAACACAAAACGACAAAAAGATTACACAAACAAAAAACCGATCAACAAGGTTGCAAGTAGGTGATAGATCAATCCTCGCAAGCAAAATACAGTCTTAGTTTAAACATGAATTTTAGCAAGGCACAATCATTTGACGTTTTGAGAAAACAACAAAAACCTAAACAACGATGCCTTTGAAACTGTTAAACAGTTGATACGGTGAAATTTGCACTATCATTGCGCTAGAGAAAGCACTTTGCAATCAGTTGTGATGCCTAATGACACACTTGTGATAGAATTGCGCTGCTTCGACAGCGCTAATAACTTCGAAGCGGGTCAGAACTCAAGTTGCTTGCATGTAATCGTAACGACTATCCAGCGATTTGAGAATAAAATAGAATTAAATTGCAGAGCTAGTCGTAGCACCAGCAGTCCTCTGATTATCGGCCACCTGCTCACTAGAAGTACGTTTTTCATGTATCAACGGTAAAAGTTTAACAGCATTTAAAAGTAGATCTCTATAATTGTCAACGATATCAGTGGATGGTAAGTTTTTATTGGAGCGTGTCAAACAAACCTCAAGTTCAGTATCAGAAAATACAATTGCGGGGTCCAAGTGATTGCTGTTGATAAGGTTAACCAGATATTCTTTGTAGTGCAATACGCACAAGTCAGCGCTATTAGTGAGAACTTCACGACCACAGGCTTCATCTACAAGGCCCACTGATGTTTCTTTTTGTTCAAGAACAGAGCAAAAACTACTATTAAGTTTCGATTCAGTTCCAAATGAAACGTTGGCTTCAGATAATATGTGTTGAAGCCTTTCAATTTCAAAATCTCTCAAAAAAAATAAGCAATCTCGTGGGTGATGAGCGTGTAGGCCTTTCTTGAAACAATCCGGCATCATATTGCACACTCTACCCAACTTAAACGGACTTTTGCAACCGCTGCAAAACTGGTAGGAACACATCAAGCATTTAAAATGCATGCAGCCACCTTTCGCTAATGCGTATCTGTAATTACAACTCGGACAATCAATACCATGCTCCTTTAGATGAGCAGCGAGACCTTTGGCTTGAAAGTCCTCGTCATTTTGTTGCTTCCATTCTAAAAAGGCTTGGCAACTAATTCCTTCATGCTGTACTTCCCATCGCTTCTTGCAGTTGTAGCAAGTCGCTTTGTTACAAGCTGAACAAACCATTTTTAGATTTTCATAGTTATCATAAATAAATCCATTCTCACAGTGCGAGCACCATCGAAAATTTGGCATCTTTCGTACTGCGTAATCTCTTAATTTTTTCTCATACATTTCATGGGTTTGTTCACCTAAATATTCTTTGATGACCTTATCAAGATGATTAAAGTGGGTTAAGGTAGCTTCCTCATCAATATCAACATCGGGGAGCATGCAAACAGGACAGACAAGATCACGAATGTTTCTCTCTCGAATAGTAATATCTAAATGCTTTGCTAGACAGTCATGGCAATAGATACAACCAGGATCTCTGCAAGCAACCATACACGTCAATTTATTCTGAGGAAACGAACCAAAACATACCTTACACTTGTTGTTAAGATATTTAATAGCTAACTCTACGCTGCCAGGAAACGATGTCACCGCCTCATGCACATCATCAATATTATATTCTATCACCTCATCTAAAAAATCATCAAATGGTTCAAGATGATCACGAATTTTACTCAAAACACAGCACATCACATCTGCAACCACAACTTCTTCTATTGATAGCACTGTGACAAGCGCGCTCTTTAAGTGCTCATCGTCTCTCATACTAAGAAAATCCCTGACCAAAAATTTCTGTCCACATGGTTCTTGCAATCGATCAAAAAAATCTTGCACCAACGGCTTTTGCAATTCCAACACAGCTTTTGAACAATTGCCATCGTTTTGCTTTAAACTTTCAATCAAATCAGTATTGTTAAACAAATGCGACTGACAGAGAGCCTTTAGCTTTGCAGAATGTTGTAATTCAATAACTTCCTGAGTCTTTGCCAGATTACCATCGCATAAATAGAAAATGTTACATGCTTCAGAAAATGACAAGCATGGATAAACTTGCAATACTTGAGATATTTCTGATTTAAAGTTTTCTAATTTCTTCAATAGTATGTTGCCGCTAAGATCTATATTTGCTTTCTCCAAAGCAACAGGTAGGTTTTGTGCATCAAAACCTTGTGACTGAGCAAGTCGCAAATTGCCAACTGTTTTTAAACATTTTAAGCGCAAACTTTCTTTCTTTGCTACTAATTGTAAATCCATTGGTGATTGAAATTTTTTTTCACTTTGATTACTTTTGTCAGTTGTAACAGAAGTAGGATTGAAATTGATTGTCGGCTTAAACTGAACAGTTCGGCGGTCTGACACAACTGCAGGGACAGTCTCATCTTCGTCATCATTGGAAAAACTATATTGCAATTTTACTACTTGTGGAAATGTAATCGGTTTTTCAAATGAACTTTCGTTACGAACTTGAGTTCTAGTAGAAAAAGTGTTACTTTCAGAGTTATCTTCTGTCCTAATAAACGGCATCTTTAGAGTTTCGTTTACTTTTGATAGTGGCTTTTTTGCAGGTACAGTTAAAACAGGATCACCAACTTCGCTTAAAAAAGAACTTTTTGGCAACGGCTCTTGAGGATCTTTAAATGACGCCTCTAAAGGCTTATGCGAAATTTTTGAATACTTGTTATGTTCTGTATTTCCATAACTTTCACATTGGTCATCAAAATTTTTTGGTACGGAATTTGGATTTAAACTGAAATAATAATTTTCTAATGAATTTTTCTGTTTCAAAAGATGCTGTGCTTTTTCAATGAAATGGCGTTTGACCAATAACAAATGATCCAATCCATCTGCCTTATTGGTGTATTTTTGTACTTCAACATCAACTTCTTGACAAAATTTTGTAAAAATCTGTTTACGTAAATTAATATCTGTTTCTAAACTCAATTCTTTTTTTTTTACTTCAAATTTTTCTTCCCAATCAAGATTTGCTTCTGCAGAAGGTTTAAAATTACTGGTTAAAGGTGGAAAACCTCTGGGTGAAGAAACATTGAGATTTTCTGTGTTGTTGATGGGAGATTCAATACTTTCAATTTGTGAAGTAACAGGAACTAATAACGATGGAGAGGCAAAACCTGGAGCAAAAAATACAGAGCTACATACATCTGAAAACTGAGCAGAATTTGGTATGGGTTCATCCATAATATTTGTACTACTTTGAGAAAATAATGAAGGTAAAATACGATTTCTTTGATGGTCCACTCGGCCACGATTTAAATGCCATTTGTGATCACAAGAGCTGCATTGGTTCATCTTGCAAGTGGGACAATGAAACTCTGACAAATTTTGACCACAAACTGCACATAAGCTATCCAGAGATGGTTCCAATGACTTGCTTGTGCTCGGGTGCCCTTGTGATTGGCCTGACGTGCTTGAAAAACTCTTACGAGATAAAACAATCCTAAGGCTATTAGATGAAGGATGTTGACGTTTAAGGTACAGCACAAGTTCACATCTAAGCAAAACAATGTCAGACGTGATAAGCGAAACAAGTCGAATATTTGGAGATTCAACGGCATTTGGAAATGAAAACCCATTGATTATGGTTTCCGTATATCCCATTTGCTTTAAAATGTCTCTACTTCCTGATATAACATCGACCTTTTCTTTGAACATTTCATTTGAAAACATGATAACTCTCCAAAACATTGGCCGATCCTCTCGAAGCAAATTTTTTCCATATTTTTCAAGAACTTTTAAAGCTTCAATCAATGCCTTTATTTCCGGAACAGAATTATTTCGAACATTGTTATGCAACAGCTGAACAACATCTATGCAACAATACCTCTCTTTTAATTTGCTGGAGGTTTTTAGAATCTCTTCAATAAGTGGACGTAAATTATGATTTGATTTAGAGTTTTCAACATATTTTGTTAATTTATATCGAAGTCGTTGCCAATTTTCCATTGATATCCAGGTAGTTTTTAAACACATCAAATGGATTTGCAAACAAACAAATCAACAATGTAGAATTTCTTATGCCATTATTACTTTCCTTAAACATCTAATCAAAAACATATTTAGAACACAATATAGCATGTCCCACTGTTGTATAGTTTTTATGTAAGTTGTTTTTTGGATGGTTATGAAGAGTATTCCTTTAAATTTTCAAACCTCAAAAATTTTGGGCATGAGTTGACTACCAATAAAGAGGAGTAATGTACTAACGAGATCGTTGTGCTTTTGCCAAAATTTTAATGCAGATTTTAGGGCGTTTGATTTCAAGTGCACTAGATAACACCACAGGAAAGTGTGCCAAACAACAGTTTTAAAAAGTTTCGTATGCAAGTATCGTAAGCAACATTTTTAGGTTGATTACAATCTTTTATTTGAAGTTGTTTAGTGGTACAAAATTTTGATACAACTTTGAATAAAGCTTTAGGCAGCGGTTTTATAGCACTCTTCAAATATTTTGAAACAAATTTTATCAAAAATAAACAACCCATATTACTTTGCCAAAAAGAATTTGTCTATATTTTACAATTGAACCACTATCAGCTTGGATTTTGAGCGTTGACAAAATGCAACTATTCCAATTGTCCTACCAACTATAAAGAGCAACTCTTCCTTCTTCTCTGTTTCATTCTGGTGATAACTTTTGATGCGGGGCCTGACAAAAACGTTTAAGTATTCACTGATTACTTAAAGAGTGCTATAAATCCATTCCCCAAAGCTTTATTCAAAGCTGTTTCAAAATTCACTTTTATAGTGGCACGAGTAATGACTGCATCCGCATCACCAACGTCATAATAATCATATTGGTATGTCCCAAGAAAATCATTCTATAATCTCAGCGTTGTGCTTGTGATAAAAACTGAAAATGTGCTCTACAAGTAATACTAGTAATTCCACAGCACTTTTAAATGCAAAAAATGAATTTACGATAAGCCTAAATGGCGAAATAATTTACAAAATATAAGTAGGAAACTAAACTCAAAGTTTGAATTTTCTGGCTGAATTACTGTTTCCTCTTTTCCATGCATTAGCATTTACTCAACCTGTAAATGTGTAATCTCCCTTAAGCAGTTTGTACTTTTTTGTAGAGCATGAATGAATGGGCAATAATATTATTGACCAACCGATTCTCAAGTATTTTACCACATTCCAAACATAACTGTTGCAGCAAAAATATTCTTTCAGTCATCACGAGCTTCTAACCCAGTTTTTCTAGTTTAGCTCAGAGCTTCAGTTTACGCAGTTCATTTACGTTCGTCTGATATTTCCTGTATTTAGTGATGTTACTGCATTTATTTAATTACTTTTAATGAATTGACTTCTAGATCACGTTGTAGTCTTTTCTGACTAAGCATTTAACCCCTGACAACTTTTGTTCTTTAATCATTGTTACCTCACCAATACAGCTTACCATTTTGCATTTATTTAGTCAGTTTACAACTTTAGATAACTACTGCTGAATTTAAATTAAAAGTAAGCTACTATTTTCTGAACACTTTTGCATACAGTTTCATCATTTCTTGGGTCTAATTTCTGGTTAAACTACAGTAGATAAATGATTCAATGAATTTAATTTTGTGCATTTTGTGTTATGTGAGTTTACTTACTTTACAGAAAGCTGTATCGCACCATACCATATTATAGTCTACAAGCTTCAAGTTAAATTATTTATCCACTTTGTGATTCGGTCATTTGATTTTGTTTCAATTATATGCTCTGTGCGGAACCAGTGGCATGTGTGATTTTCAAAGACTGTGTTAGGGGGTACATCACACCAGAAGTTTCTATAACAAGAGCAATTATCAATTACATAATATTGCATTACATATTCTATAATTTCGGTTTTTCGTGAATTTAACTGTTAAAAAGTAATATTTAAATGTCTGTCTACATTATTATTTTATTGCTCCATCTTAGTTTTTTTTGACTTGACAGGTCGAAAAATGTTCAGTAACTTTAGAGCTGAAAATCATATGTTCCCAAAATAAATTCTTTTCAAATGTAGTCAGCACCTTCGTCAAAGGCCAAGTTTCATTTTTTCACACTAAATGCATTAAAAAATACCTAACGAAAGTACACCTATTGTCATTGGTAAAGTGCACCTTCACAAAAGCCTGGCCGAAACTCAAATAAATTGCAGATTTGTCACAAAAAATGACATAATTAGGTATACTGAATACTACCAGTCATAAAATTATAGAACTGATTGTTTTATTTTGTTTGGTGGTGGTGCTACTAGGTTTCTAAATTACTTCTTTCACTTGTGTTTATACAATTGCAGATCAAAAAACAACTACTGCCGTATACCTGCAGTCTTTAAAAAGTGCATTATTATTTTTAGTTTCTAATTAATATTGGCACAAATTAATTATTTCAGTACCTATTGGTGAAGGCACCAGCGTCAGGGTATCTTTTTGTAGAATACATTTTCATTCTTCAGTAACACAAAAATTTTTTGTTGGTGATACCAGAACAGCCGTTTCCTTTTCAGTATATCTTTTCAGCATACCACCTCACCATCTTTTCTGAAGTTGTTCTTCACCTCTCTTAAATTCAAAATGATTGCAACAGAAAAAACACAAACAAAAAACTTGAATTATGTTATTGATAATATACAATGGAAGTACGGTTGTTAGTTTTACTTTATTAAAAAAATTTCTTTGTACAGCTTTGATGATATGAGCTACATATTTTTGTTTTATGTCAAGTTGAAAAGCTGACAAGTGTTCTTTTTAAATGCAAAAAATGTGCAAATTTGCGAAAACATGTTTGGCAGATTCGCAGTTTGTAAATTCAACTATGCATAAAAAAGCTTGGCAGTATTTGGTAATATTTTCAGTTGGTTCAAGTTTTTGCAATTTTGCTAGCAAAATTTTTAATTAACTGTTTAATAAATGGAAACAGTGAATAGAAATCCAAGATTGGACCAACGCTTTTTTAGGGCAAGGCAACATCTCATGCAAACAGTGCATGGCTGTGACACAACAGCAAGTGATGGCGACTTAAATATCTTTTGTATAACAAATTGTCTATCAAGCAATTAGTAGTAATGGTAGTAGTTATTCAGTTTTTATTCGGTATTGTTCCCTCAGCACAGGTGGCCAGATTCACCCATTCCTTCTGCAATTGCTTGCATTTCATCTCTCCACTTTGCCTGATTCAGGGCATCCTCCTCCTTCAAACCAATCTTCTCTGTTTCCTCTTTCACTTGCTTCTTTCAGGTCTCCTTTGGTCGTCCTTGCTTCCTCTTGCCACTCACTTCAAGATCTAGAGCAATGCTTTACAACCACCACTAGAATTAGGTCTGTCTTTCATGTAACAAAATCCATTCACTGTCTCTACTTCATTGCACAACTTCTCAATCGAATCCACCGTTGTTTCCATTGTTTCTCTACATCTGTCTTTCACATAACAAATTCCATTCACTGTCTCCACTTCATCACACAACTTCTTGATCGAATCCACGAATCCTTCCATTGTTTCTCTACATCTAGAGCAAACAAAATGAATGTCAAACCTAGCGGTAGCTCTCTTTATTTTTGCACATCTGCCATGAACCCAGTTTCCACATTTTGTGCAGAACACTGAATTGGCCACTGCTCTCCTTCCACAAACACCACATGGATCTATCATGCTTTTGAATAGTTCTCCTTCCAACCTGCTTACCGTCACTTTTGTTTTTTTGGGGTTGACCTTCAAACCCTTACTTTCCAGTGCACCCTTCCAATTCCAAAATCGTTCTTCTAAGTCTTTCATGTTTACGCTCATGAGAACAAGACCATCTGCAGAGTAATTCATTAACCATACCCCTTCTAGTATTTTCTGTAATAACCTCCAAAACTATGGCAAACAATAGTGGCGATTAGCATGAAGTAAATCAAAAAGTTTGTTTTTTTTCGACCAATTTCAATCATAGCCAAAGAACAATAATAACAAAGAGCCTGAAACTTTAGTTTAACACAAGGCATCATTTTTTGAAAGATGTTCGAAACTGGAAGTGGTTAAAATGTATATTTTTTCTTTACGCTTTAATCTGAATTTCAATTGTACTTGATAAAATAAAAAAAAGCACATAGATCTCTGCTTCAGTTTTGCAAGAAAAAATTTGTTTTTGAGGAAATGGTTTGATTTTTGTTTATCACAAATAAATAACTTTCTCACACTTGCCAGTAATAAAACTAAAAGTAAAAAGAATATGGCTTCTAACTAATTTCAGTTTTAAATACCCGCAAAATGTTTTTTTACATAAGATGCAGCTGACAGCTGTGGGCTGTGATAGCTTACCAGTCAAGATTGCAATAAACCTTGAAACGTGAAGAAAAAATGCAGATTCTAGTTTCAATCTCTTTGAAAGCTTTTATATTAATATGCTAGCCTTTTTTTTTATTTTGTATTGCTTGAAAGGTAATTTGTAGTACAGTAAAATTTGCCTATAACTTTAGGAGATTGTAAAAAATTACCGTTCACGATTGACCATCCCAAAACTCTTTTGATTCAACATTAAGTAGGAATGGGCAATTCAGAATACTGAATCTGAAGGATTAGAATCCCAAACTATTCGAATCCAAAATGCCAATTCAAACTGGATAATAGGATTCGATTTATATTCTGCTTACAAGCTTTATCACATTGATTGGTCACAGATTTTCTTTTTGTAAAAGTATGAATTGCATGGAATGATTCAAAACATGTAGAAAGCTTAAATGTATTACACTGCAATAAACTCATTCTCTGATTATGCTTCTGTTGTTGTAAACTTGTAATAAATGCTTTCATGTTGATTGTGCTAATTGCAAAAAAAGGATTTGGATTCGGAATCTGGATTCGGTTTAACTATTCTAGAATAGTATATTATTCTGAATTGCCCATCCCTAACATTAAGGTTCATGATCTAATCACGTTTACCAAAGTACAGAAACCTCACAGAAAGTTGTGCACTGCACAAGAAAACTTTCCTTTAAAGCGTAATTGTGTGTGCGTGGCTATTGCAGTCTTTAGTAGTTAGTGGCGCTGGGTAAAGCAAGCGGGGTTTTCCAAAAACTTTTTTTGGAAAGGGCAGCCCCCACGCAAATGCTGTAAAGCTATGTGGAATAGTGAAAAATAGACCTTAGTTTTGTTTGCAGTAAGCACCTCTAAGAGACCCTGTAGTTTTTTGTGTAGTTACAAATATCAGCTTTTCAATATTTTTACTCAACTGCATCAACCAAACTTGTGCATATTTGCGTCCATGAATTTCTCGATTTCCTTCACTGCAGTCAAGTTTCAAATACTTTTCAACAAAGATAGAACTTCGGTCAGTTTGAAATGCTTTTCAACAGGGATAGAACTTTGATTAAGTTTTGAATGCTTTTCAACAAAGATAGAACCTTGGTCAGTTTCAAATGCTTTGCAACAAAGATAAAACTTTAGTCAAGTTTTGAATGCTTTTCAAAAAGATAGAATTTCATCTATCAAATATTTGCGACCTCTAATCTCACATTTGTTCAATGGTTAATTAAAACTTATCAGGGGCGAAAAAAACATTTAGCTAGCTTATGTTACCGCAATTATCATCGATGGTCCTGTTACAAACAAGCTGCAGCAGGGTCTCAAAAACTACCATTACTTTTGCCACAATACCTGGCCAGATAACAGCGTTTTGCTATTTTTTTTGCATTAAGGACAAAACTCTCTAAAAATTGACTTGTTTGTTCTCATGCATGGTTTGTAAAATTAGTTAAGTCTAGGGTGAAATTTTTTATCACTTATAAATGACATTGCTTTCTGAGATAAGTTGAAGGAAGAAAGCAAAACATACACAGCATGAAAACTACATTGTACAAAAAATTTTTTTTTCTTCCAAGTTATGTGGCATTGGCCGTCAAATACTTCCAATTTTAGATGGAAAGTTTACTTGCAACTGCAAAACCCTGCTGTTTAATTGATTGCGATTGAGAAATGTAATTAAGTTTGATTATTTAGCCATGATCAAGTAACAATTGAAGTTCACCAGTAATTTTTGTTCCGGTGCCATGTTGTTGTTGTTGTGGTTACCCCTCCTCTTCCTCAGGATGGAGGTATGGCACAAACGGCAATCCAGGTTCACGCCATCACCTAATTGAATTAGGATAGAGCAAAGGTGGGAGCCCATTTTGAACCAGTCATGAATGCCTGGTTGCCCCACCACCAACAAGGCAAACTGCCATTGGTGGGTATCCAAGAGTCGCTTCTTACAACATGCTGGGTGAGCAGCTTCACAATTGTAACCCTGTGAAGAATGGTACACCACCTGTCTGCCACATGAAGATAAAGGCATCTTGTTAAGTGCATTGCCCAAGGACACAGCAAACAAGCTTGTCGGCTTGTTCTCCATACTATCTGTTTTATGCTCAGTGCCAAGCACGGAAGCTGAATACCATTTTTTAAAGTCTTTTGTTAAGACTCGACTTAGGGAATGAACCCCAAGTCTGCTGACTGCAAAGCAGATGCTTTCACCACTACACCATCACACCAGCAAATATGGTCTGGTATCATAGTCGTGGTAATCTACCTAACACCACATAAGTTCGAAAAGGCCATATTTTTTATGCTCATGTTGAGCGTAGGCATGGGATTAGGCTAATTGTATTTACATGCACTGCTAACCTGACATTCTGAAATGTTTACGAATAACTGTTGCTCAGGTCGCAGATTTTGAGGGATCAATTATCTTATTGAACAGAAATGACCAGGTATTGACTCCACATGGAATCTTGAAAAAAATTTGCTCTGGAGTCTACACTAGTATTTATAAGGAATTAAAACATTGTGAAACATGCAACATGAAGTCATTACAACTTTTTGGACAATAATCATTTTTAATGCATTTGTCAAAAAGTTGTTTAAAAATTTTTTTCCTGAAATGAGATCACAAACAAAAAAGTTTAGAAAGAGGCCCAAACTAGACAATGCATTAACACAGGATGTCCCAAAAATGCATATACACTTCAAATCATTGCAAAGCAGTTGTTTATTAAAATTTATGTAAATTTCAAATTGCAATAGAATCTACAAACACGATTTTATTGTTTTATACTGGCAGTTTTCAAACTGGTCCAAACACTGCTGACAATGCCAAAAAATGGAATTACATACACTATACCATTGCCTTTGTGTTTACGTGCATCCACTTTCAATGACTGCTATCATTTTTATCAACAGTTGCAAATTAGGTATTTCCAAAAAAAGGCAAGTCGTATGAATATGAGGTCAGGTAAATGTGAAGGATATTCAACAAAATCTCTCTATAATCCAATCTACATGTCTGAATGAATGAGCAGCCAGCTGTGGAAGGGTGTATACATTATTTTGGGACACTTTGTAGATCGATAAGTCAATAAAATGATTTGCATATGAGAACTTATTCAACCTGTACTTAAACAAAGAGTTTGATTTCTTTGTCCATAAGCAAGCCAACCCTAACAACTAAACACAAACAATCACTTTTAAAACATTTTAACTAACAAAAATAGCACAAACATTCAAGGGTTTTCTTGGGAGGAAACACTTATACACCCTTTGATTTTTCCCGTGCTTCATCAGGGATAGAATAGTGAGGCTGTTCACCCAGCATATTGCAAGAGGCGACTTTTGGGTACCAGTCTATGTTATCTAAGGTTGGGGACCCCTCACGTCTAAAAACTGAGGTTGAAGGTAAGCAAGGGCATGCTCTCTGTAAAAACAAAGAACCAAAAAATACCTCATAGGCAAGGGGTGCAAAGAACCTCTGGGTCGCAGAAATTTTAGGTAAGATTTGGAAGTTGGAAGTTTTTATGAAAGGTACGGAAGTGTGTGAACAGTTAGGAAAGAGAGAAGCAGATATGTGCTGTCTACAAGAAGTGAGGTGAAAAGTGCAAGGAGCTCGATTTGTTGATTGCAGAAGTAGGAGATATAAGCTGTGGTGGTCTGGAAATACTGATAAATAAGAGGTGTTGGAATTTTAGTGGAAGAAGAATTTTGTGAAAAGGTTGTAGAAGTTGAGAGAAAAATGGACAGAGTGATGGCAATGGTGCTGGCTTTTGAGAAGGAAGTTATAAGAGTTATATGTGCATATGCTCCCAAGGTTGGAAGATCCGAGTGCGAGAAAGATCAATTTTATAGTGTCATGGCAAGTGAGTGAGATTTGCAAACCCTAGTGAAGTGGTTCTTGGTCTGGGGGACTTCAATCGACATGTTGGGAGATTGATTGATGTTTTTGAGGGTGTGCATGGTGGGTATGAATTTGGCAAAAGAAATGTTGAGGAAAGAAGACTACTCGAATTTTGTGATGTAAAGGAGTTGTGCAAGACAAATACATGGTTTGAAAAGAAGGAGCAGAGAAAAATATCATACAGTATGGATGGAAATGAAATTGAGATTGATTTTGTATTGGTTGGTAAAAACAATAGAAGTATTTAAAAGACGTGAAAGCCATCCTCTGGCAGTTGCAACATCGGCTGGTGGTAACAGACATAGACAAAAAAAAGTTGAAGAAAGTAGTGAAGAACAAACAAACTTTTAGAAGAAGGGCTTGGAAGTTGAAGGAAAACAATCTGAAAACAAAATTTTAAATGAGTTAAGGAATTGGTTAATGTTGATGCTCCCAACCTATGGAATACTTTTAAAAATAGTATGCTGCAAGCTTGTGATGAAGTATGTGGAAAGAAGAAAGATAAAATACAATAGAAAGTGGCATATAAAAAGATGTGCGAAAATCAATCAGAGGAAAACAAGGCTAAACATAAGAATATCAAAAATCAAACAAAGAAAGTGGTTGCTAAATCTATGAGGAAAATGAGTAAACAAAATTGAACAAAAAACCAAATAACATTTTTACACTGGTGAAGTTCATCAACAAAGATGGAAAAAATATTGAAGGAGGTAGATGCACGAGAGGAAAAGATGGAAGGTTAGGTTTCAATGAAAAAGACAGAAAAGAATATGGAAAAATCACATGGAGGAGATTATGAATAAAGAGAATGATTGGGACCACGTGACAGAAGCTAGTATGGTAGAGGGACCTATCAAAAATGCTACCAGAGAAGAAATAGCGATGGCAATAAAAGCAATGAAATCAGGAAAGGCAGCCGGACCCTCTGAAGTATAGGCAGAGATGATATCTCCTAGTGGAGAAGTAGGGGTTAGTGTGATGGTGGAACTTTGCCAATGCGTGTTAGATGGGAAAGAAATGCCAGATGAATGGCAAACAAGTGTGCTGGTACCAATTTTCAAGGGAAAGGGAGATGTAAGAAACTGCAATACTTACAAGAGGTGTAAAGCTGTTACAGCATGCTATGAAGATCGTTGAGAAAGTGCTGCAGGGAAGAATTCGAGAATTAGTAAATATTGATTCAATGCAGTTTGGCTTTATGCCTGGAAGAGGAATGACAGATGCATTGCTTGTAGTGTGAAGAATGCAAGAGGAATATAGAGATAAGAAGAAAAAGTTGGACATGTGTTTTTGGGATATTGAAAAAACATTTGATAAGAGTTGCAAAAAAAGTGATGGAGTGGGCAATGAGAAAGAAAGGTTTATCAGAAGTAATTGTAAGAGTGGTGATGAGCCTCTATCACGGGGTGAAAACAAAAGTTCAAGTGGGATCTGAGTTATCTCAGGAATTCTTGGTACAAGTTGGTGTACATCAAGGATCTGTGTTGTCGCCACTGCTTTTTGCAATTCCAGTGGATGTAATCTTGAAGAATCCAAGAGAAGGACTGATGAATGAAATTTTGTATGCGGATGACTTGGTTTTAAGGAGTGGAAGTATGGAGAGTTTGAAAGAGAAGTTTTTAAAATGGAAAAAGGCATTTGAAAGCAAGGGACTGAAAGCGAACCTCAAGAAAACCAAAGCAATGGTGAGCGGTTCCAAAGGTGAGGTACTCAAGAGTAAAGTTGATACATGTGCTAAGTGCAGCAAGAGGGTGATGGCAAATTCGGTGATGTGTACAAAGTATGGTGAATGGGTACATGGTAGATGCACGAAAATAAACAGGGTGACTTCAACTCTGGCCAAAGGTTTTGTTTGTGAACCATGTACTTATACAAAGAAAGGAATTGTGGAACCAAGCGAAGAATTATCATTTTTTGACCAGGCTGACTTTGTGAAGAGCTTTTGTTATTTGGGGGACAGGTTGAATGCAATTGGTGGTAGTGAAGCAGCCAGCAGCAAGAACGAGAATTGGATGGATAAAATTTAGAGAATGTGTGGAGTTACTTTATGGGAGAAAGTTTTTGTAAAAAATGAAAAAAAAAAGGATTTATCAGAGTTGCGTAAGATGAGCAATGCTGTATAGGAGCAAGACAAGGTGTCCAAGGGAGAATAAGATGGCAATTTTGAAAAGAACTGAAAAAGCCATGATGAGATCAAGGTGATCAATGTGTGGAGTTAAGATGATTGAGAAAAGAAGGTGCCAAGAGCTTAAGAGTTTGCTGGGTTTAAAGGATACTTTGGATGCACTAACCAGAGTGAGTGGAGTATGATGGAATGGGCATGTTTTGAGAAGAGTGTTGGATTCTGAAGTGGCAGAAAACAGAAGGTGTGGGTGGTCAAATATGACATGGAAGAGACAAGTGGAGGAGCATATCAATCAGATTGGACTGAACAGGGAGCATGCCATTGACAGAGTGAAGTGGCTAAATGGTGTTTACAAACTGTCGAGAAGCACGAGGTGAATTCAGTCATCTGTGTTAATGTAGACAAAACCAGATTTAAAAACTGGATCTCTCTCTTTCTCTTTCAGATTAACATTAAGCTCTAATCTGGAATCTGCACAAAAATTGTAACAATAAGTGAATAGACTATAATTAAATGAAATCAGTTGTAATGTTATTAATCAAACGAATGGACAATAACATGTCATGTAAACATGTGGCAAACTAAAACCATAAACCAATAAAAAGCAGCCATCAATATTGAAAATAAACTACAACACTGCAGTTAAGAAACTAAGGAGCAATAGTTTACTTTTACTATTAATGACTGAATTTTATTGACATAGAATTCCAGCTATACTGTGTTAGATTATGATATCACATTTACATTTTTGGCTACACTTTATAAATTTTGATGTCATTTATTGAATTGGTCTGATTAACACTTTCACATATGTTTTCATTCAGCTGCTGTAATTTTACTACACTTAATTCATGCAATTCTGGCACAGATTCTGATGAGAGCAAGATATTTAGCTGAAAACCTTTAAGTTTTTGTACTATTTTCATTTTAATTGAAAGGTTTTAAAAATGAATGTCTATAGCTGGTAGCAACGGCTTACTTATTCTACCTCTCTTGGTAAATGCAATAGGAAACAGAAAGTTTGGGACATAGCAAGAAACGTAATATAAGAAAAAGCTCACAACTAACCCCCATTTGTTGTGTGCTGTCAGCAGATTGATCATGGTGCAGGCAACTCTTCTAAGTTCAGCTCTTATCTCATTGAGTGATATATCGGTATGATCTACCTCTACATAAGCAAGTTGAAAATTACTTTTTTAATAAACAGCAATGCATGGTTAATGAATAATGTGAAATCAAATTAGCAAAAATTTAATTGTAGAATCCTGAAGAATCTACTTTGGGCCCACTTTTGGTTCTTATCATATAAAGGACATACCACAGGCAACCAAAATTATCAGTAAATTTAGATGTGAATCAATTCAATTGCTCTATGATGAAAATCGACTAATTCAATACAAATACCTTGAATAAATAGAAATGGGTAAGAATATACAAACTTAAAGCAAACTAACTATATAGACACTCTGAAAAAATAATTACTCAATACCATTAATGAATCAATCAGCTTTCAAAATAAAATTCGTCAAAATAGAGTTACAAAACAAGAATGTGTAAAATATGTAGATGTCATGTTTGACAACACACCAAAAAAAA
Source organism: Trididemnum clinides (assembly GCA_963675345.1). Lineage (NCBI taxonomy): Eukaryota > Metazoa > Chordata > Ascidiacea > Aplousobranchia > Didemnidae > Trididemnum > Trididemnum clinides. Next base: position 39,869,269 of record OY776287.1, on the reverse strand, counting down.
ACATCTGGATATTTACTTTTTAAAACTGCATAGAACAGTTTAATACACTCACATGTAAATTACAAGTAATCCATCTGATAAACAACCCAAAATTATACAACAATATAACATAAAAGTTGCACAATAAAATTTTGGTTTTATCTCAATAATAATATTTTTAAATTGAAGCAACATAGAGTATTGCTCAAAAAATTTGTCTGATTGCAACTGACTGAGACCTTCATAATTCAGTACCAAATATCTACTCTGCCAGCTGTAGATCCATTCCACTTCTTGTTTAAATTAACAAGAAATATATTTACAACTAAAGTTAACCTTAACTGCACTGCCAATACAACAACTAACATTTGCACTTGGCCTTTGCATCTTCCAACAACAAACAATTATAAGCCAAATAAACCAACCCAGGCAAGCATCAGCACAATTTAAATATTTCTTTTTCTCGCTTAGAAATGTGTGGTCTTATACTAAGTGAGGAATATTTGAGATGAGCTAAAAGATTTCACTAAAAACAATAAGAATTTCTATGAGTAGTACAAACTCGCAAATGTCACCACTGATCAATGTTGTGTCACCCTCACAATCTTGCTAACAAGTTTGGTCAAAGATAGATTCGAGTCACCATCCATAACATCAAAGTAACAGTTTCTAAAGCTGCTACAAATTATTATTCATCACATTAAATCAGTGATTCCAAAATTTTTTAACCTGGACTATTAAATTAAGTTTCTGACTAGTCCAAAATCCTTCACAAACTAGATCAGGTTGGAAACCCACTGACCAACTTCTTTTGAAAAAAAATATCTTCATGTTGCTTTGAGAAACAAATGCTAGTACTTAAGTCAAAATCAGCAACAAAAAAATGATTGATGTCCAAAAAAAAAGGCTTTTATGTTTCTGTTCATATTCATTGCTTTTTTGGAATGAAAAATAAATGTTGTTGTTGTTCTAAATTTTTATTGGAACTCCACGGACCCCAGATTAGCAACCCCGACACTACGGCAGTAAATAATAATAATGAAAACTTTTTGACTCATGTACATAACATAGATGAAGAGTTTGGAATACAAGAAATGACTTATTTTTGACCTTACAATCTTGGGTAAACAAAAAAATTAGTTGAATTGCTGAATAAGTAGAATTGTGTACTACTCAAATGCAGAAAAGTGGATTAGCATTTTAGGATTGGAATTAGGTTAGCTAAAGCTAAGATTAGAGTTAGAGTTAGAATTAAAGATATTTCAAGTGAAACAGCAGATTCTTTGGAAGTCCCAAAATCTTTATGTCAGTATTCGCTCATAACAGTTGTTCCAAGCCTTGAACCCAAAATGTGAACTTGAAAAAACATCAATTTGATGTGGCCATACTGCATGCAGCTTAATTGGGGCTCAGCTGTCAGTATTTGAATTACTGGTCTAATGCTGAGCCCCCCAAGGCCATGCTGCCAATACAAGATCAGCATTCAGCGACAAAAGGCATTTATATTATACTAGCATGCCCTCAATTTACACTAAACTGTGAAGATCTGAAATTACATTTGAAAGCATACAAATATGTCAGGAAGCACCAAGCAATCTAAAAAAATAACTTTCAAAGACAGCTATTCAAAAACGTTCTGGCCAGGAAGTTTTTGCTTAATTTGTTTAAACTATGTAAGTGACAAAAATTAGTTTTAATAACTGTTTTATTCGGGAGGGGTATTACTAAGCAGTACATGTTCATGACATGCATGACGCCTTGCAATGCAAACTAATCCTAACCCTAATGCAAAACATAATCAAAACTCTTACACAACCCTAGCTTTGCAAATGTAGACATTAATAAGAAAAAAAGAAAGTTGGTTTTACATCATTTTTCCTGCATTTCGCAGGCTTGGACATGCTGATTCAATGTATGTCAACCACTACAAACTGCATTGGAATCAGACTTTTTACTGGAGCAATGTAGCACTTTAAATCATGGATGTGCTTCCTGACGAATACCAATGCGTTTTTATAGAGTTTTAAACTCCAGACCTTTTGTCCTGAAGCCTGCAACAATACCACTACACCATGGTGGCTACAACATCTACCAATTATAGATACTGTTTAGGAGGGTTTTGCCATTATTTTTTTTTACTTAATAACATAAGTTTTGCTTGCTGCCTTTCCAGTGATCAGCTTTCTTTTTTTTACACTGTACTATCAGTACTGAACTATGTAAACTAACTGACTATTTGTATGATTAAGCTATGTTCAGTTTAATTGTTTTATATTCCATGCCATCAAGATACAATACATAGCATTTAACATAAGTAAACAGCAAGAAAAAAGGACATGTAACAACATGCTATAGCATTGTGACAAGTAAATTATAATAAAAACAAACGTTTGAAGCATAAATACCCATAGCAGCATTGTTCTCTACATAATAAGTGATAAAAGAAGCTAGTAAAGAAAAACCTGCAAAAAACACAACATAAAATCCAAAAGAAAAGCAGAATTTCCATGTGTATACAAGTGATTGGATGTCCATATGTTACCAAAGCATGTGTTGCCAATGCAAAAGCATATTCCCTTAGCTAGAGAAGACTACCAGGTTCTACACCTCACCCACATGCAATGAGTCTACCAAAGAATAAGTCATATTGCATGAAATAACTTTTTCTAATTTTAACTTAAACTAACTCTAACACTAACCCTAGCTCCAACTAATTGTAACTCTAACCCCAACCCTAGTCCTAACCCTAATTCCAACCTTCAAAACTGATGATCTGAAATTCTGCCTGTCTGTAATTTCCAATTTCACATACCCAGCAATACAGCTGATTCTTTGGCAGACCCAAAATGACCAGTAAAGAGCTGTGTTAAGGCACCATCAATTAACTTTACTGACACTAAGCACTGGTATATTCACTACCAGGTGCAGTTTTGTGCTTGTGGCCAGGATTGATTTATCATAGTTGTCTATGTATTGTATGGTACATAATAATTGTAAAATAATTATAGGCCTACTGGTACTATTTAAGGTGGATTACGCATTTACTACGTAGCCACAATTAAAATAATTATCAAAAAACATTATGTTAAATGAAAGTTGAGTAGGGTAAGATGGTGCAATCTCAGACACTGGGAAATGTTTAACATAAACTAAAATTGAATGTCATAAGTTAAACGTGATGCAACAAGCATTTGGACATCTGAATACATTATAAATTCATTTGAAATTATTTTTCACCTTCAAACTATCTTTTTTCCCACACACCACAAGTCATTCAAATATAACTTTCTAAAATACCCACGAGTTATAACTGACTTAACTACAGTACTACACTGTTTACTTCTGTGCTAGCATGGACATTTTACTTCTACTGACTAGCAATACCAGACCTTCCTATGGAGTAAACATTCCATACCATAACTAAAGGCTAAAAATAATACTGAATTAAACACTCCTACCAATGAAAAAAAAGCCACCTGGCAGCAAGCAAAGTTTGCATACAACCCATGTAAAAATGATCTCTACACTAAACAGGCATAGTCAGCATAATGCAAGCAAAATATGCCTTTATCATGCCTACTATGGTTGTGCTATGTGTTCTGAGCCTGCTTAGTACCATCCAAAAAATGACTCCAAGCTATGCCTGTTGTAACATTCAGTACGACAATTGAAAAAAAAAACTAATTTGTACTTAACTTTGATTAAATACAAATCTTTAGTGGTTATACTGAAACTGCTGTTCTATAAATTTTCCCAAAAAATGGGAGGTTTGCAATAAAACCATTTCTACAGTTCAGAACTAGCAGTAGTATTTTATGTAATCTACATAATTATTGCATTGTAGACTTTGCCTAGTACTTTGTTTCTCATGATTACAGTCATTTTGCTGCTTTTGAGTTACGTGTGGACCCACGGTTAGCACGTTCAGTTCCCATTGTTAATTATTTAATTACATTACAGCAGCCGGCTCAACTTCAGTAACGTAACTTGTGCAAAACCTAATCCAAAAACCAAGGTTTGGACTTGAGTCACAAACTCGCAATAAAACTGGAATGCGGAACTCTTAACGTTTTAAGATTAAGAGATTACATTACAAGTTGTGATGTGCACCACTCAGAGGTGATCAACAATCGGAGCAGGAGCGGACCCGGAGTTTAGCACTTTTGGCCGGGGCCGAAGCAGGAGCCGTAGGTGCAATAGCCTCCAGAGGTGTACAAAGTCAAAAATTTTGAATCCGACTCCTAATCCTAATCCGAAAAATGCAAATCCGAATCCAACTCCGACTCCTAACAAATCAAAAAATATAATCCGAATCCGGATCCGAATCCTGAAAATTAAAAATTCCTATATTTGCTCTTTCTAACCAAGTTATAAAACCAAAATCCGAATCCGAATCCAAATCCAAAAATTCAAAAATTTACAATCCGAATCCAATCCGAATCCGACGAAAAAACCGGATAATCCTGATTTTGAAATCCGACTCCGGATCCGATGTACACCTCTGATAGCCTCTTCAAAACCGAACCAGGAGCCGGAGCCGGAGTTGGGCTTAGTCAAAGTCACCTAAAAAATACTTTGGTGATAAATATACTTTGAGTTAAGTGTCAGCCTCTGTTGTGCACTGAAGTTCAGCAAAACTCGAACCAACTTTGGCAACAAATTATTGTTGGGTCAAATCGAATAGAATTGACTGCTGAATTTAGCTTTAGTCCATCTAGTAGGCAGTCCTGTGTAGTGCCAGCGCTGTTTATCCGCCATTCGCATGCAATAGTGATTTTTCTAAATAAAGTTTGTCAAGCAGAGAGCAAGAGAGAAGACGGAAGCCGTTTTGAGTGACAGTTTTGATGCAGTATCACAAAAACCTCGTTTATTAATTGGCTCACACGTTTCTGTAATATCTTGGCTACAACCCTAAGTTCAGCCAGTTAATAAACATGATTAAGCCTAGATTCTTTACTGCGTGAAGGACTGGGCATTATGTGATTTACAGGTTTTGTAAGAGCAAGTCAAGCTACTGTTATCAATATCAGGTTACGAGAACAGGTATAACATAAAGGTGTATGCAATTCAAGTTGCTATTATTGCTACTAGCAATACACAGTTGAACATAATAATACAATATATTTAGAAAATTCAAACGTTTTCGGCGCTACATATCGCCCTCATCAGGATCTATACACAAATATTTACAGCATTAAAACTTTCGTTGAACAAAAACACAAAAAACATAAAATAACTTCAAAATAGTTCTGATAAAAAACAGTAAAGCTTCATTCTACGGTCTTCGTAATTGTCTGGTCACTGCTAACAAAGAATCTGATAATAGAAACAATTGCCTGCTAGGAGTTGATCGGATTTAAGGTTTTGTAAATAATTGTTTCAAATGAATTAAAATTACAGTAAAGTTCGGTGCAGAATTGTTTGATTAGATGATTGAATAAGTATCTTTGATTAAAACACGTTTAGTAAGAATGACGCTCCGTTTGCATACAGTTGTTTGTTTAGCACAGGGTTACTTCTTTTGATCACTAAGGCTTCATGGATTTTGGCTTCGTAGGATGATTGGCATTTTCTAATTATTTCAAATTGCTTCATGTTATTCGGCTTAGTTTTGCACGAACTGCATTTTTTTATATGTTCTTTGATGGCACTTTTACTTGACCTTGAAACATCTAAGTGCTCCCCTGCTCTTATACTCAAATGTCTTGCGAACATACCGACGTACCTGACATTCACATCACGTGAACAGGTAAACTTTTAAACAACATTTGAGTTCAAGATCAAAGGAGTTTTGCTTTTCAAAGAGAAATATTCAATTTTGTACCGAACTTTACTGTAATTTTGCTTCATTTGAAACAATTATTTACAAAACCTTAAATCCGATCAACTCCTAGCAGGCAATTGTTTCTATTATCATATTCTTTGTTAGCAGTGACCAGACAATTACGAAGACCGTAGAATGAAGCTTTACTGTTTTTTATCAGAACTATTTTGAAGTTATTTTATGTTTTTTGTGTTTTCGTTGAACGAAAGTTTTAATGCTGTAAATATTTGTGTATAGATCCTGATGAGGGCGATATGTAGCGCCGAAAACGTTTAAACTTTCGAAATATTGTTTGTTTTTTTGTTTTTGTTTTATTTGCCATTTTTATCCTCCATTCACGAGAAAGCGAATTGTATCGCTATACTTTGGACGGGAAGTCCGCACTCGCTTGGGAGTTGCCTTTTTCGAGGTTTATGGGCCACCTGTCTTCCACATAAAGGCGGGGGCATCCCGTTAAGTGCCTTGCCCAAGGACACAACAAGCGAACTTGCCGGCTTGTTCTCCACAACCTCCCATAAATGCCGAACGCCAAGCAGGGAAGCTATAGATACCATTTTTTAAAGTCTTTTGGTATGACTCGACAAGGGGAATGAACCCCAGGTCTACCGACTGCGAAGCGCAGTCCCGTAGCACTCCAACTTCGGGGCCCCCCCAAAGTAAGCGCAAGAGCCCCTGCGCACAGGTCATATCACTTTAGAGGTGTAAAATTGAAAAGCTGCATTAAGAAAATACACCACAATTTGTACATAAGTAAACAGGCTAATGTCAGAATAAAGCATGCCGATACCGAAGGTGCAAATCATAAAAAATTCGGCACCGATGCCAGAGTTCAGTAGGACATTTATGCAGACACTGCGAAACGAAAGCAATGACACTGAAAAACATGGAAAAGTTATAAAAACACAGTATCATTTAAATAGTCTGGAGCGAACCTTTTTGTTCGCAAATGCTGTTATCACATTGTCATAATCAAGAGATCGGGCGCAGTCATTTTCGATTGACAACATGGCTAATGAAGATAGTCTACTGTCTGTCATAGACGTTCTATTAAAAGTTTTGATCAGTTTCAATTTGCTGAAGCTTCTTTCAGCGCTGGCAACAGTCACGGGGCAAGTTAGTAAGATTCGAAGTGCGATGTACACATTCGGATACAATTCAAATAAATTAGTCTTTAGAAGATAGTTCAGAAAGTCTTGAGCCGTATTGAGATTGCGTTTTTTTTGTAAAATTAAAACAAACCGCTGTAGCTCAGCGCTCATTTCATCAGAATCAATGTCACCGAACTTTTTTTGGAACTCTTTACAGCAAGTAAGAAGAGCATTTTCTTGTTGCACAAGCAAAAGTTTGTCTCGTGTGTACAAAAACGAAAAGGCGGAAGAAACCTCACGTAACAAATTAAAGCGCTCCTTTATTGACATAATAGCCTGGTCTACTAATGGATAGAAAAAGTTGCTTTTAAATTTCAGTTCAGGAGTAGCTCGTTGTTCCTCTTCACCTTGGTAATCAAACAATCTTCATTTCTTTCCACTTCTTGACGGAGGAAAAGAAGGATCAATATCCGATTCCTGTGCTATTTCAACAGCAGATGTTGCGGCACTGTCATAACCCGTTGTGCGATAGTTTTGCAAAAACTTTTCAGTTGCCTGGATTTCCGTTTCCATTGTATGAAGGGAGACTCCATACGATTGAAGAATCTTGCTTGCTTTATTGACTTGGAATAGGATATCATACCAAATAAACACCGACAAAAGAAAACTCCATTTTGATAAATGAGCTATCAACGATTTTGTTTCTGAGGCAGCTCTTCCATCTTTTCTTTCTATGGAAATGGCTTCCAAGTCTTTCAGTGCCAGCAACACCTCTTTTAAATTGTATCGAAGAGGTTTGATGCATTTAATTCTGCTTTCCCAACGAGTATCAGATTGTGACTTTATGGACAGCTCCACATGTTTCTTCAAAATTTCCCAACGCTGAGCAGAGGAAGAAAACAGCACATACAACCTTGTAAGTACTCCAAAAAATGTCAATGCTTCCGTCGATCAATTAGCACTGTCAACAACAACTAAGTTAAGGGTATGGTTTGCACAGGGCACGTAAACAGCTTTGGGATTGATGTCTAGCATTCTTGCTTGGACCCCAGAATGTTTTCCTTTCATGTTAGCACCATTATCATATGACTGACCTCGACAATCAGACAATTCGAGTTGCAGTTTGGTCGCTTTTTCTAAGAAAGCGTCCAACAAGCCTTTCCCAGTACTGTCACTTATTCTCAAGTAGCCAAAAAATGTTTCTTTAACAACAGCAGCTTCTTCATTACATAGTACATAACGGAGAATGACAGACATTTGTTCATGATGTGACATATCTGGAGTGCAGTCCAAAATTATAGAAAAATATTTTGCCAATTTCAATTGCTGTAAATTTTCTTTTTCAACTTCTGTCGCTAGCAATTCAATTAGTTCATTTTGTATGGTAGGACTCAAATAGTGATCTTTAGTGTTTTTATTCTTGATTCTGTGTTGAAGCTCTTTTAGGATCGGATCTCTTCTTGCCAAAAGCTCAAATATACCCAGAAAATTTCCATTGTGAGGAGATCCTAAGACTTCTTCAGATCCTCTAAAAGCAAGATTCCTTCCGATAGAAACAAGGCAATGTCGATAAGTCTCTCTAAAACGTTTCTCCAAAAACGTCTTTCATTGAAAAAAATATTCATCTCGCGTTTGTCGATAGTGGATGAATTTCTTATCCCTTCAGCTAGCAACATCCATTGACTGCAACATTCTTGGTGGGAAATGCCGTTTTCATGGTCTTTCAGTTTTTTCGAAAAACCCTCCCATGTATTTATACCACTACAAAAGGGGCTTAGTGTTTTTCCAAATAGCTTACAACAAAAGCAAAAAACTTGATCTGATTCCCCACAATAAACTAGCCACGACCGTGAAACACTTTCACCATTAGGTAACACACGTTTATAATGGTTGGAGGGAAAACGTCGCCTTGGAGTTGTGTTATTATATGGAAAATTCATTATTAGTTGATGTGGTCCACGCTTTACTATATCACATCGTTGAGCATCAGAAATACTTTCAGGCCATTTACATGGGTCATCAGGGATAGGGGTAAATTGAGATTCAGTTATTTTTGATATTGAAGGTTGCGTATTGGCAGGTAAATCACAACTTACATTTTCTGGAAATTCACAATCACTTTGATGCTGATCGTCATAGTCTTCTTTTTCTTGTACACTATAGTTTTCTTCATCCCTCTCGGTACTAGTGCCAGGTCTACTCTGCTCAGTAATCTTGAAAAAATCTGTCATCTTGGGCAATTTTGCTACAGCATCTCGAGCAGTGGCTGCTTCTTTTCTCTTTTGAGCACCACTTTTTGAACGTTTCATTCTATACAATGTCAATAAAATACTTTATCTGCACTCTGCAGTGTATATATATTGTCCCGGTATTTCTAGCCAAACAGAATTCCAGACCATTCTATGATTGTTGCGTAACAACGGCATTGTTACGTCAATCGAATATTCAAGATTCTACCAGAAAATCAATCGAAATATTCTAGATTCTGCGAGATAAAATGACGTTGCATTCACTTATGATGTCACAAGCCAATTTCTTCCTACAGTTTAAATCGGTTGTAAACAAGTCTGCTGAACTGAAAATAGTCACGTAGCCAAAAAGCAATTTCAGACTAACTTGGGCCCCCAAAGTTGGCCTGGGCCCCCCCCAATTGGGGGGTTTGGGGGGCGGCTGCTACGTCTCTGGCGAAGCGGACGCTCTAACCACTACGCCATCGCGTCGGTTGATATTATATTATTATGTTCAACTGTGTATTGCTAGTAGCAATAATAGCAACTTGGATACTAAAAGTCACCTCTCTACCGAAAGTGTATGAAATTGATTGGGAATACCTGCCTGGTACGGTAACCTGCTGACTCAGCACCAGCAGAGCACCAAACTGCTAAACAGAAATCTTGGGCTTATTTCAGATGTCCAGACCAAAGGCCTACCAGACATTAGAATGCTAGCATACAGTTTTAGTGAGGCACTAGTCAGTAATAAAGTTCAACAGTCTATGCTGGTTAATCAAAGTCTGGTTCAGTATGTGTAGAAATTTTAGGCTAGAACACAAGTGTTTAAGTGATTGTAATAGGCTATGTCTGATAAAACTAGCCTATCAGTAGTTTTTGTTTTTAATGTAGAAACACTTTACTGTATTCTTTGATTCCGAATTTGTAGAATGTATGGCTATTATTTACAGTAATACTATTCAATGTAAGGCTTTGTTTGCTCTTACATGGCTTTAAATAGCAACTCGGTTTTAAAATTACTTAAAGAAAGAAAAGTTTTTTCGGAAAGTGTGTCAGACAACAAAAGTGATGTTTGCAGAGGCGTATCTTAGGGGGGCAATGGGGTACATATGCCCCCGGGCGCCAAGGTACAGGGGCGCCAAAATGGGGCTTGCAAAAATTTCACAACAAGGGTAAAAAACCGGTCACAAGCAAGATTGCACCTGCGGCAGACATCGTCTGATAGTAGTAAACTGGTACGCACCGTACGCCTGCCATCCAGACTGATGCTGCAGTGTAAGATACTACTCTGATACTTCGTGTTACTGAGTATTGACTTTGCTGTGGCAGTTTAGTGCACTCAGTCATATAGATCTAATAAAATATATTTTATATATGATTTTTTGTAACTCATGTCAGGAAGAAAAAAAGTGGAGCTCAAAATCGCAAAAGAAAAAAGGAAGCCAAAATAGCATTCAAAAAATCAAGTGTATTACTTGCTGCTTTTTTAAAGAAAGCCAAGAAAGAAGTTGAAGCTGCAAACACCAATTCTTCAGAATCAGAAGATGGCGGCTATCAACCATCTGTTTTAGAGCACGATGTCGACGCTAATGTTGAAACATTGCGGTCTCGGAGAAAAACATTATTCAAACAGATATTTCTGTATGTGCAGAAAGAAACTCCGAAAACACTGAAGAACGAGAGACCCAACATAGTGACGAACCTTTTGAAAGTAACGGGGAAGATAACATTTCTGGCAGAGAAGCTGCAAATGATAATACTCATTACGATGTGCAATCGGATGTGGTTCCTGATGTACTAAAGTTTCACGATGTTGGTTACTTAGAATTTGACGAAGTGACAAAATTACCGAAAGTACCACAATCTCTTCGCGATGAACTGATTACTCTCGGGCCCATACTTTTTCAGCACGCAGACAATCTACCATCATTATATGGAGAACGTTCGATTACATCGGCATGGTTTAAACGTCGACTAGCGAATGGAGAGGAGGTAAATCGTTCGTGGCTGTTGTATTCACCAATCAATAAAGCCGCTTACTGTTTCTGTTGTCTACTATTTACATCATCGCCTTCAAACTCGCGAGCTTCGTTTGAGTAGAAAAACGGTTTCAACAAGTGGAGAAAGCCAGAAAAACTAAAATCTCATGAAAACAATCCTAGCCATCGCAGGGCTTTTACTACATGGAAGGAAGCCGAAAGACGGTTAGTTGACGGTACAGGAATTGACGCAATTGCTCAAGCGCAGATTCGTTCGGAAAAACAACGTTGGCGAGATATATTGCAAAGAATACTCACCTGTATTAAATTTCTGGTTTCACAAAATTTGGCACTACGTGGTCATGAGGAAAACTTGAATCCCAGAAATGATAAAAATGTTGGAAACTTTCTCGCGCTGATCAAACTCATTGCTCAATTTGATCCACCACTGGCAAAACACGTCCAACATGCTGAACAAAATCCGGGATCAGTTTCCTATTTGTCACCCGAAATTCAGAATGAATTTATCCACATACTTGCATCAACTGTAAAGAGCAAATTGCTGCGGGATATAAGGAAAAGCAAATACTACGGCATCTTACTTGACTCAACTCCTGATTTAGGACATCGGGAACAGCTGTCTCAGATCATAAGATTTGTGGATGTTAATTTTCAAACTAAACAAGTAACTATCAAAGAATCATTTTTAGGTTATATCGAGATACATTCAAAAGATGCAGCAAGCCTAGAGAAAGTCACCGTCGAGAGACTAAAGTCTGACGCCATATCTTTAGCCGACTGTCGAGCACAATGTTATGACAATGTTGCTGTGATGGCAGGGCATATTTCTGGCCTTCAACAACGAATATGTGACAGAAATAACAGAGCACTGTTTGTCAACTGTGACAACCACAGCTTAAATTTAGCAGGAGTACACTCAGCTAAGCAAGATCCAGTTGTCGTCACATTTTTTGGGACACTTGAAAATATATATTCGTTTTTCTCTCATTCAACAATTCGTTGGGAAGAGTTAAAACGAGTTCTTTCTATAACAGCAAAACGATAGTCTGCAACACGCTGGAGTGCACGATTAGAAGCTGTTAAAGCTATTTTTGAAGGGCTGGATGAACTGGTACAACTTCTAGAAAAATTATCAGAGGACTCAACTATGACACCTGAAACTAGAAGTGGTGCAGAGCAGTTATAGGCCTGCATATTGAAGTTTACTTTCATAGTTTTATTACAATTCTGGAATACTATTCTTGGAAAAATTGATCGTGTACAGAAGCGCCTACAGGATCCTACAATGAACTTCAAGGAAGCTGCAACTGATATTGAATCTTTGGAGCAAGAATTTGTTAAGCTTCGTGATGATTTGAGCCAAGCTGCTGTAGAAAATGCCAAAACAAAATGCAAAGCCTGGGGGGTTCAGGTGGATAGACAAATTAGGCAACGTAAGAGAATGCCTGGAGAACTGAAAAGAGATGGAGGACTTTCATCAGAAGAAGAAATTGTGCGCGTTATGAAGAATGTATTTGATCGGCTTCAACAGGAGATGTCAACACGTTTTTCACGACTAAAAGACTTAAACACAAAATTTGGATTTCTGCTTGACGTTAAGACTCTTCTATCCGACACAGATGAGGATGCAATTCGTCGAGATTGCACAGATTTTGCAAATTTCTACGACACGGACATCAATGGCCACGAACTTTTCACCGAAATTGGAGATTGCAGAATGCTGCTCAGTAACAGAACTGAATGTCAACCAGAAACTCCTTTGGCTCTTCTTGGTTTTATTGTGTCTTTTGGAGACGACGTTTTCCCGAATCTGCGAATTTCTCTACAAATTTTGTTAACAATACCAGTTTCAATTGCAGGCTGTGAACGGTCTTTCAGCAAATTGAAACTTATTTTGTCGTATTCGCGTGCATCAACGTGACAGGATCGTCTCAGTGATCTTGCACTTCTAAGTGTTGAAAGAGAAACATTGGAAAAAACAGATTTTAATGACGTGATTGACCAGTTTGCGACAGTAAAATCAAGAACAATAAATTTGTTGTAGAATATATAAATCATCTTTGACAGTAACTGAGTGGGACATTATGGACTTATGCTATATTTTGTATAGCTTTGCTTCTTCTTTAAATAAAATGTTCCATTAAAATTTGAATTGTTTTTCCATATACAATTAAATGTAATAAAAAATATGATTAAATGTGGAGGTCGGGGCGCCAATTTTATAGTTTGCCCAGGGAGCAAAATATTCTGGCTACGCCTGTAGATGTTTGGAAACATTTTTCCCTTCTTCATTTTTCTAATGATTATTCTAGTGCTCCAGGACAATATACTGGTTTTCTGTTATGTTATTTTTGCAAAAATGCATTAAAAAATAATAGAGCAATAAATGGGACAACTCACTTGCGAGACTATATGACCCATTGCTTGGAAAATCCTAGCAGTCAACATTCTCGCCAGACCACATCAAAACCTATTACTGCTTATTTTAAGACACCCCAACAATTGTCTCAATCTGATCAAAAGAAGTTGGTAGATGCATCGATAGAATATATTGCGCGAGACATTAGGCCTTTTAAAGCTGTAGAAGATCCTGGATTGCTGTGTTGTTGTCGATGAGTGGTTCACACAGCACGTCTGCCTCCCAGAGAAACAAATGTACTTTAGAATTACAAGCCACAACATTGAATGCACGAATGATGACTTCGAAACAAATCTTTTAATGCTTCATGAATAACTTATGAATGTCTCGAATATTAATGCTTTTTGACGAATTGCTATGCTCTTTATACTGTAGCGGTTCACTATTTTCGACTCCGTGCTTAGATAAAATAACCACGAAATGGGTAAAACAAATTTATTTTTAAAACTCCTTTAGCCAACTAAAAACTTGAAAACTCCAATCTCAATTTGTCTCCAATCTCGAATGACGAAAATTTCGAATTAATCAAAAAATGCAAACTAAATCACGTCACCTACAAATTTGCCAAGGGGTGCGCAAGAAATTACAAGGTAATTAAAAAAAGGTAAAATAATCAACAAAGTAAATTAAAATAAGGTGAGGTTACGCAGCTTAAAAAGGTGAAGTACAAAATTAAAGGATGAATACATTTAAACAAAACATACAACAAATTAACGAACAAATAGTTCTAAAAAATCCAAAGAGAATAATTCCGACAATACGTTTATTAACCAGATCACTTTGCTATGCGTCACACGGAACTACGCCTGGCCATACGGCTTAGTCACCCAGTATTATTTCATTATACAAGAGAGCGAACATTATTCATGATGCTTAGATATGTCTACTCTTTTATGGCAAGTTTTACCACAACAAATGATTCAAGTTTATGTCGACGAATGATTTAATACAATAACGAGCGCGCGAACAGTGCTGAAATCAAACATTGTGGGTGACTCATAAACATTCTCGCATCTTGCAGAGTCGCCATAGCGTGACAGGTCGCTCGGTGGAAGCGTTTTAACTTGGCAAAGCCAAGAAATAAAATCATACGGGTGAGTACAAGCCCAAGAAAAGCTTCGCACAGACGAAAAAGAGACCCGTTAAATAGGCCCCATAAGGAAGTCGAGCCACAACGACCAGCTTCGAGAGCGGGAAAAACATTGCCTTGGCGAAGATACATATTGAAAAAAGGAAAAAACGCGGTCAAAGATGACTCCGAGAATGGCGGAAATAGGATTGAGAGGAACACGCCAGTGTTCTTTGAGAGGCCTCTGCAAATACCGATGGGAGGAGGATCAGGTCATCATGTATGTGAAGCAGGGACTTGTCCATTATTATAACTGCCGCTTTAGTTTCCGAGCCATTGCAGCGTTACTGCTTGGTGTTCAGTTGGTTAGCTGGAGTTTCACATTGACAGGAAACGGACTACGTTGTTTATTTATTGATATTGAATATGAGCTTTCTTTACTAATCTGAGTAGAAATACGATAGCCAGTAAACATATTAAGTATTTCAAAACCTTTTGCTTTATACCTAAAACTTAATCAGTTGAAATTAATTTTGAAATATATTTACTAGTTTACTGGCTTTCAGATTTCTACTACTAAGTTTTTTTTGCAATTATACGTCAGTTTCAACCAATGGCCTTTGGGGCATGATATCAGCGTATTGTCATCTAAATTCTTTGACCTCTGAAACTGCCATCATAATAAGCTGGAACATGAAAATTTCAGTAGCGCGATTTTTAAAAAAAGTTTTTGAATGCGAATTGCAGCGAAATCCTTTAGAGTTATTTTAGTAAAAGTCGCTTGTACAAGAGATAAAAACTATACATGTAGGCTTGTTGTTGTTACCCGACCCCTTTTATGGGATGGGGGCATGGCGGAAGACCATGGAGCCCCAGAAGCAGGGCAACTCCCCAGGGCCTGGACCAAAGATTGTAGAGATAGAGTCGCCAAAGAACGAGCCAGTAACGGAACAAAGGAGAGAGTACATCGAGCAAGTCGCCTGCAATGCTTTAGCCTTGGCGATGACAGAAGCGCGTCGGGAAGCGGAGATGTAAGCCTGACGATCTTCATCGCTTCTTTGAGCTGCAGCAAAAGCCTTACGTCTTTCACTAACCGCACCTTCCACTTCAGCGGACATCCAGGCTTTATGGCGTTCGAAAGGAATGGAAAATTTGGCCGCATTCAGTGTCAGAGAAGCAAAGAGAGCAGCAGTAGCAGCAGAGGAAAAAGAAGTATTCCTTTGCAGGACAGGGAGAGTCAAAGTCATCCCAGGGAGCTTTCTGTCAACTGACCGAAGGGGGACGTACGTTGGGGCGAAAGAGGGAGATTAGTAGAATTGGTAAGTAATCAGAACCCAGGTCCTGAAGCAAGATAGGGCGAAAGAGGGGGGAGAAGCGACGGCCAGAGAAGCGATGGAGAAGAGGTATGTTCGGGTCATTGAGAGTGGGGAGGTCAGAAGAGATGACCCAATAGAATACTTCCTCCCCACAAGAGTTGGAAGTACCTTTTGAAAACCGGATGGGGTCATGGCAGTTGAAGTCCCCCAGAATCAAGAGATTTGTGAAGGAGGGAGAAAAGGAGTCGGTTCTGCTATCCGTCGAAGAGAGAATAGGGGTAGCATAAACATCAAGGAATGAGAGGGAGGAGTTGTTTACCCATACACAATCACAATAGGACTCCAGCTCCAGGAATGAGAGCTGCCAAGAGTACTAAATTTAGAGCAGGAGAGTAGTGAGCACCTTTAAATGGATTCATTTGGAGCAGGTGCAGCATTGCACTGACCTACCCCGCCAGGTCACATTTCCAGCGCACACTGAACAGAGAAAGATAGGACCAAGATTGGAATAAACGTTGCCACCAATCAAAAGTAACAGATGAGGAGACGAAGACGGGCAAAAGAAAGGTAGAAGACAGGCAGCCAATTTTAAAGAAGCTGTGTGCTGCCCTTCTGCGGTCGTTCAGGGGGCAGCACGGCGAAAAACTGACTGGATGTGGGGAGTGCCCGGGGTAAATGGGACCCTCGGGAAGACCAACAGCCCTTTCGACCCAGCCCAAACGGGGTCGGGCTGTTGATTAGTGCAGCAAATATAGGCCAAGTCGATAGAGTCAAACAAATTAGCATTTGGCGACCTGCGTTGATATGAAATGCAGTGGAATGTTGCAGTGAATTACAACTTTAGTCTAACAATCGGCGCGATCACACGAGCTATTTGTCATCTTCTGCATAACTTAAATTTCATAAAGTTGGAAGGTATTTGCAGATCGTAAACAAAGATATAATTCGCAAACTATGCAATACATTTACAACATGAACACTTTCTTACATGACAATATTACGTGCTGTACGAATTGCATATTTTCTTGCTAACAAGGCACGATTAAACAGCAAATTATTTTGACGACTTTAAGTAATAGGCAAATAGGCTAACATTATTATCTCAAGCTCTACATTGACAAATATATTCGGCAACTACGAACAATAAAACACAGTTAATTTGGTGTACAAAAAGCGGCAAAAAGTCGATTTTACATTTTTCCCGCGCTTCCGCCTGAAGATTCGGTGCACGTCTCCCACCACACACGCGCTTTCAAACTACTTTTTGCTGGAGCGCCGCAGAACTTTCGGATACACTTCCTGGCGAGCACCAGATAGGATTTTATGGAGCTTCTAGTATTCGTTCTGAGTTCCAACGACAGATACAAATTACAACGCGAGAACAAAGTTTTGCAAGCAGACTTTAAGAGATACATCCCCACATATAAAAGAGATTTGATTTCCCCATGCACACATTTTAATTTAGAATAGCTATTAAAACAAGTTTACAAAAAAGAAGGTAACAACCTCAAGTTTTCGTTGAATTTTACTAAATTTCACTTTGCATTTTTTTGCCGAGAAAGTTTTATTATGAAAACGGTTTTAGGCAATCATGGTGATCACAGAGCCAAAATGTAAGTCTCGAAGGCTTGTTTATTATAGAGACGACTTGATCCCCCACTCAGGAAAATAAATTCCAAAAGACACGGGCACGAAATGGCAATCGCTGTTGTTCTCAGCTGATTTGCGTAGCATTGATGAGTGGAGTTGCGTCGGTTGAAAATTGATTGGACAAATCAACCGATTCATTGAAACTGCCGCTCACATCTCCCTCGTAGTTTTCACTCGTATAACTCGGACCTCGGCTACTGGTCGAGTCGGTGTCGCTTGTAGAAACTACAAACAATTAATAAATCAACAAACTTTTAGTCCTAGGTTCGCAATCAAAAATTTAAAAGCTAAAGGGCCACGACTGCCCCATAGCAGAAGACACACAACGGTGCAGCCTTTGTTTTGGAGATCAGCTGTTTTACTCCAAAACCAATTTTTAAAATAAATCAGCTCATGGTGAGCCAAACAAAACCTTTGGCGTGGCGTAATTTGACCACAACTGAGCTATGGTGTAGAAAAACCTTTAAATACGTAAAAGAAATTGTTTAGTCCTGCCTTCGAGGTTCCACCACCATGCGATGTAACAATACAACCAAATTAGAAAATTAAGTGCTTTTCCAAAGGGGAATTACATGACACGGCTTTCATGCTTGTCTGAAGTTTGCTCACTCTTCAAATTTCAAAAATAAATCAACTTCTCGTCGGAAAAGAGCTTACACGTTAAACACAGGATACTTCAAAGATGGATAGTTTAACTCTTTTGCTCCCGCGAAAATAGCAAAAAGAATGTCCGTAAGGTGGCAGTGCGAAAAACTGTCATAATCAATTATAATTAATCATAATTATGTACCTCAAGTTTGTTTGTAAATCATTACTCAGCTGTTTACTTCTACATTAAGTGTTATATATCGTTGAAATCTACATTTCTTGAGGATTTCAAATAGAACAAAAAACATTTTTTTTTGAATATGCAAATTTTATGCAAATTTGCAATTTTCTGAGGCAAATGACCTTTTTTTTGACCGGTACCGACCGGTACCAAATTTTGGTAGTTAAATTTAGTACCTAAAATATGATCAGTCATTATCTGATAGAGGTTAGCCTAAACCATGTAACATTAAGTATTTTTGAACAGGGAATTTCTTCAAGATTCAGAAAATATTAAGTTTAAATAGAATATGCTGTCACTGACAATGAAACAGCCGCTTGTTTACACCCTTCCCATTTCTTGAGAAACAAGGGGGATACAGCAAACTTTGATTTAGAGAAGCCAAACTTCTGCTAGCTTTTAAACTTGTATTTCGCTTCTTGTCTCCTTGGAAACTTGATACAAAATGACAACTTTATTGGTGAAATATTTGCAATTTATTTTATCTTTTTATAGGGTGTAGTTTTTGTAAAAATGATAATTTAGTGAAGGTAAGTCAAAAAATTGTGGGGGTTTTGAACTGACATGATGTACAGTACTCATTTTTGATCAGTAAATATCATATACCACTTAGTCTAAACTATTTAAAGTTATATATTGCTGGAAAGCAAATATCTTAAGCTTTCAAATGTAACCGGTATTTAGCAACATATCATATTTTGTACGCACTAAATTTACTTTTATTTACTAACCATTCAAATTTGTTTGGGGGGGGGGGTTTGAGACCCCTAAAAAATTTGGAAATTCAAAAAAATAAAATTTATTATTATCGCTTGAAATTTTGTGAAATGATGCCCCAAAAGAGTAGTTTTCAGACTGTGTTAATAATAAAGGGTTTGGTAAGGTGGTAAAGATGTAATCTCAATTTGATTTTAGTGTAGTTGGCACGTGCTGAGAATTGGGCAGGTTTTGTCGTCTGCAACTGGGCTGTTGGTCTTTTAACCCTTTTTGGGTATAAAAATCCAAGAATTAGGGCACAAATTGTACATCTTCCGATACGTGAGGAAATAAGCGTGATCTTTTGAAAATTTTATGAAAATCGGATGAAAAATAAAGTCACAAATCGATTTTTTAGTAAACCAACTTTGTAACTCAATTTAAAAAAATTTGAGGTAAACACTGAAAACACGAGATCATCAATCGATGATAGCGGGAGCGAAAGAGTTAAAAAACATATAAGCCAGAAAGTTTACATCGCATCCGCGCAAAATCATTACTGCAAGGAAACGAAAGGTTTTCTTGATCGATGCTAACTGTGCTACGCACAGTCGTAGTTTGCCAAAATTTTGGGGCTGAGGGGATTTTTTCATGCTTAAACCCAAACATATTTGAGTAATTGACGGCCTTTTCATTAGGACTAACCATATTCAAAAGAGGCAGAGGGGAAAATTTCATACAGGGAATTTTTTTACAAAGGCATCTTAGGAATTTCGCTCGAAAATAAGGAACTATGCCAATGTTTTAAGCTTTCAACGGTGCCAAATTTATTGGCCAAAACTGAGGCAAATTGTTTTATGATGGTGTATTACGGGGGGCCACGCATTTGTCCATAAACTATAAGACCTAATCTATACAAATACTACTTTGAAGTTTGCAAAAACACTACTGCGACAAAGCACGTCTCGAATAGCAAATTCTATATTTTTATAAACCTTGAACTGACGAAACGATAGAACTGGGTTGAACCTGTCTTCTTCTGCGTGGACTGTCAGGAAAGCCAGGTTGTGCTTTGTTGAACCGGCACTGAACCAAACATCCAAGAAAAAATAACAAACTCCAAGAAACAATAATAATTATATCTGTAAACAGAAAACAAGCAATTTTACATCACACTTTCACACTAACACAGCTACGGCGGTGCCCATCAGCATAGGACAACTATCCAAAATGGCTTCGAAGTTTCCAAGTTTCACCATTAAGGTTCAACTATTCAATACTTTTTTTTTGATGAATTTACTGTTTGTTAGAATTCCGCAGGCACAAAAAAGTCGCAGTAGAGCGTTCGGGGGTCGGAGGCCTGTCCTGCTTAAACGAGTGCACACTAGGGTGACTCTTAAAAAACTTTTTTGAAACTTCTTGCAGCCAGACATTTAAAATGCTTTGGGAAAAAATGTCACTTGTAGAATTTTTTTGAAAAATTTTCACATTTAGGGGTAGCTCAAGCCCTCCCCATATTTTGCACAAAGACGCAAATTGCTTAAACATGCATAACTCGCAAATCGCATGCACCAGAAACTTCATTTATATGCAAAAAAATGTGGAATAAGCAGTCACCTATCTAACTTTAATACATCTCATAACTTTGAGAAAAGCTGTTTGAGCCATAAGCTTTACGTGACGTTCTCATCAGTGGCGATATCGCGTCAAATCTATAAAGTAGCGGCTCTTGACGGGGGTCCCCAGAAGGAATGCCAAACTGTATTCTTTTAACCCTCAAATGCACAAACAACAACGACCACCACTGTGACTAATAATAACAGTGGTTTTACAGCAACAAGCTACCTGTAGTCAAACGTACGCAACATCACATCGTTCTAAAGGTGAACAAATTATTTGTTTTAGTCTGATGCAATAGGTCGTCATTTTTAATTTTTTTACTATATATTATGATGCAATAGACCAGAGTAAGAAAAACAATCCCACTGCTACACCTGTTTTAAGGTTTGTAGTAGAAAGACTGACGTTTCTCGCCTCCTGATTTAAAAATTAGTTAGGTGGATAAAGCTATGCTGTGGTGACTCTTTTATCAAGAATGCAGTTATGTAAGCTTAGACCATAGCATTGAAGAAGTAGTTAAAAACTGACGGCAGTAGCTAAGATAATTCTGGTGAAAATGATACAACAAATGCCTCTGGAGAAGCATATGATCATCCAACTAGTTGTGTCTGTATTGAGGGTTAAATCTTTCTAGTTGTTTCTCTATTGAGAGTTAAATCCCTAGTCATAAGAGACAAGGTTTGATAAAGCATTTGAGAGTTGAAGTAAAAAAGTTACAGTTGCGGCACTTTCTCTTCTAGCTCTACCCACAACCCAACTGCGTGAAAGGAAGAAACAGAAAACTTCAGGTACCGCGGGATACTAGAGTGTCTAATTTTCTCCCAGCAGCTCTCTGGTATCTGATAGCTAGTTGCTACCTGCCTGGATAGAATTTTACAACCTAAGCGATAAAGGAGCGGAGGGAATTTTAGACAATCACTGTGCCTGTTTCCAGTGGCGTATGCAGAAAGTTTCCGAAAAGGGGGGGCAAAGTTTCGTCACAATCGTGTGACGTCACAAACCAGCTTTGCTTTTGCTAAAACTGCTTGGTTTGGCTTTATATTTTTTCATTTTTAGGGTCTGAAGGGGGCCATGGCACAGTGGCCTCGCCCCTCAGTACACTAGTACTTGTTTCCTTTTAGTATTACTATATCATTTCTACATTTTATATGCGATGATTTAGCCACTTTTAGTGTAATTAAGACTTTTCAATTAGTCATTATTTTCGCTTCCTTAGGTCATAATCATTTTGTTTGCAAGTGGCTACGAAAAATAGACATAAAATAGTTTCTGGGACGATTCTTGCGTTTAGTAAGGTTTCACAAAAGTTATTGGTTGTGATAAACTTGACAATGCTCAGTGAACATTGTGCAATACCATTTTGGGCAACGATTTCTTAAAGCCTTTGAAGTTGAAGAGGCCCAAGGAACTGAAGCATCAAGAGAATACGCAATTAGTTGAAATGTTCAAAGCGAAAAGAGCTCGTTATGATGTGAGGGGAACGCTCCCTGCATTAGGCTTTTGCCTAACTTCCCAACCACTCCTGCGCGCTTCATATGAAGTTTCTTTGATAGTAGAAAAAGCGAAAGCACCTAACACAGCTGGTGAGAAACTAATAATGCCAAGTGCAGTAAAAATGGCACAAATATTACTAGGCCGAAACGAGGCCAAAAGAATAGACTAAGTTCCCTTGTCCGATGACACTGTAAATACCAGGATTGCAGATATAGCAAATGACATTTTGAGTCAGCTTATTGCTCAAATCCAGATAGCCCATGTAGAATAAGTCTTCAATTTGATGAAACAATGGATATCAAGTCAATAAGCCAATTGGTAGCATACGTGAGATTTGTTAAAGAAAACGCGATTGTGGACGAGTTTTTATTTTGACGAGAAATGAAGGAGAGAACTGAAGCTAAAGATGTCTTTGATCTTGTTAATGAATTTCTTCGTGAAAATTCAATAGCATGGAATATAGTGGGATTGGTATGAACAGATGGTGCGCCAGCTATGGTAGGGCATCGATCCGGTTTTGTAGCGTCACTGAAACAAGTTGCTCTGCGTATAGTACCAAATCACTGTGCTATTCATAAATACGCCTTAGCTTGTAAGACACTCCCTCTTGAATTGAAATGTGTTCTTGATTCTGTAGTAAAGGCTGTGAATTTCATTCGTGGCAGAGCCGTGAATCCCCGATTATTCAAAGCATTTTGCAACGACCTCAGAAAGGAGCATCAGTATCTTCATTTTCACTTTAAAGCGCGATGGTTATTGCGGGGAAAAGTGCTCTCCCGTGTTGCAGAACTTGTCACTGAAGTTGCCGTGTTCCTTCGTGAGCATGGCTCAGTGGAATTTGCTTCATTATTTGATGACAATAGATTCCAATTGAAGGTCTTTTATTTAGCAGACATCTTTAGTCTTTTGACTGAGCTCCGTTATTCTCTGCAGTGAAAACAAATCTCAGATAGAGGCTGCAAAGAAGGTCTCCGCCTTGAAAAAGAAGTTATCCTTATGGAAAAAGAGTGTAAGAAACCAGAATTTGGCTACGTTTTTACTGTTGGACCGTAAAATTTGTGATCAGGAAACTAACAAATGGCTGACTGTTTTAATTAATGATCACACAAGCAACCTCGAGAAAAAAAATGGAAGATTACTTTCCAACATCTGAACCTTCTTCAGCATGGATTCAGCAGCCTTTTATTGCTGAGATGAACAATAATGAACAGCTCAACCTTCATGAGCAACATCTGGAATTGCACAGTTCTCAAGCTGCAAAGACCAAGTTCAGCTCCTCCTCACCGATAGAATTTTCGTGCAGTATGTTGCAAGAATATCCTGAATTGGAAAAAAGAGTTCTGGAAGAATTAATTCCATTTCCAACCACATACCTTTGTGAAGCTGCCTTGCCAGCTCTAGCTAATATCAAACTACGTACCGCAATCGCCTTGGAGTTGCAAATGACATGAGAATTGCTCTCAGCAATATTAGCCCTTGTATTGGCGAGCTTGTTTTGATAAGCCAAAAACAGAAGTCACACTGACTATCATTTGTGCTATTTTGCCGAGTAAATTGTCAAATACCACTAACCACTTGTGTTATGCTCTCATAAAGAGAGTTTTTTTAATTAATTAGAGATCCAGTAGTAAACAACTTATCCGCCTTATCACAATAGTGTTTGTCCTTTCAACATACACCTCCTTTGCGGGTTGCGCAGACAACAGGTTCCCAAGCCAATGTCTTTAGGAATAGGGGTTCCAGGGGTTGGACAGATTAAGAACCACTGATCTAGAGTGAGAAATAATTTATGTGGTTAATTTGGATGTTAGGCAATCAAGATAAGCCAATGATAGCGCTAATATTGCAAAGCGCGCCAAAGAAAGATTTCGCAATAGCAAAAGTTAGAGAAAGCGCAGTAGGAGGCCAAATCCCACGATTATCGAAAGAGTTTGAGAGCATAAACCAATTCCTTCTGTCTGCACAAAACCGGGCGCCGGGTCTTGATATTAGCAGCCTCTGGGAGATTAAGGTGAAAAGAGCTGCGTGCTGTGGCGGGGATTGAAAACCGCTTGTCATCATAGTTTAATGCACATTAATCATTTTCTGAAAGATGTTGGCCAATGGCAGAGTCACAGTCCGGTTTGGTGTCGTTTCGTTTGCACGATCTGTGTGGTTGAGATCGGTGTGGACGGGTCAATAGTTGTCTTAACCATTGCGAAACAAGTTGCTTGATGCGATCCTGTAGCCGTTGAGATGTTCGCCCTACATAACCATTATTACAAAGACAATTATATTCATATATAGGAAAACTTTTCTGAGTGGTAGGTAGAACATCCTTGCGGGCCACAGGCAGCATGCGCTTGACGTAAAGACCAAGCAGGTGCTGACGGAACCATAGCAGCTTTCCACGTCGGTTTTGACTTCTTTTTCCAAGTTTGTGGAGGGCATACCTATCCAAGGGATCCTCAAGTACACCGGGCATTTTCTGGGCCGAATCGCTTAAGGGTGGAAAACTGAGCGGTCTTTTTGCCGATCTGAACGTTGATGATGTTTTTAGGACAACCATTGTCTAGTAATATTTTCTTGATCCGTTCTACTTCTCCGTTGAATCCACGCTTGGTGCAAATCATTAGGGCTTGATGCACTAATGTACTGTAAATATTAGACTTATTTTACGTTTGAGAGGACTAAACAACTCCCAGCGTAAATATCAAAATTCTGTACCACCAACAAAATTTTTGCGTACTTTTGCCTTCGGTACACTAAACAGCAAATAGCTGTTTTAAACAATGTGGTGAGAACGAGAGGAAAAATCAGAACTCTTAAGTTCTCTGCAGATTTTCTCCAAGGTTGCATATCTAAAAAAGTTGCCCCTAAGTACACGTGGCTCGTATCGAACGATCACGAGCCAGGCACAGCCCGGAGATGCAACGCGCTTTTTTAACACATGATGTTGAAAAGCTAACAGAGCAATCAAGAAAACTACAAACAGTTTACCAATCACGTTGGCGGGCGGCCTGCGAATTCCTAACATTCTTCAACACAATCAGATTCTGCGGATACCTAGCATTACTTGATCAAAGAACGAAATCAAAATCCTAGAGCAAAAATGAGCGACTGCTTGTTTCATTCAGGCGTGACCATTTCGGCAATGCTCTCAGTGATACTACAAGACATATTTTGAAACTCTCAGATTATGTCTTGTTTGACACTGAAAGTTTCGTGCTGTCGTACGATCTCAACTTTGAGTTGCCCTCCAGGTATTTGTGCAAAGAAGAAATCTTCGCCGAATTTGAGTCATTGTGGGCACAGCTTTTACATCACAGTGCCAGTTCTGTTGAACAACGCACAGCTTTAAAAGCCCGACTCGCCGACCTTGCACATTTGTATTGTGACAGCACGATAGATTCACGTGACTTTACAGTGCACAAAGAGTGTTTTTGTGCAATCAACAGGTTACGAAAGAATGATGATATCGTTATCACTAGACATAGACTCCGGCGTTGTCGTTTTAAACAAAAGCGACAACGTCGATAAAGTGAACGAGATTCTTGATGATCAATCAAAATTCAAAAGACTTGGTCTGATCTCCAGCAATGACAACACAGCCAGAATTGAATCACGCCTTCAGAAGCGGTTGCTTGACTTGGTCAAAGCCGATCTTATGCCGAATTTCTAGCCTGCCCAGAGTGCTCAATGCAAACTCTTTTTGTCGCAGCTTATCATCTGGCTAAAGGGCCGGTTGTCACTACACATTACATGGAAAAAGTGGCAAACTTTTATCAACAGTGGAGCGTGGTATCTGTAACTGCGTAGAAGCCCTGAAATGGAGTTTATAGGGCTTCTTGGACATGCCACACGTACGGATTCAAATTCTTCTTCTGATGTGTGAGGTCGGATAGGCCCCTTTCTTTGTTGCACACTACACGTCTCCACAAACTTTTTTTGCCATGATCAAAAGCCACGATTGAAGGTGGCTGTCTTCCATATTTGCATCTAAAGTTTTGCTGGTCTGACTTTGTCTTTATAAACAGGGAAAAGCACGGGGCTTTTTCCTGCACAGGACTAATTTTCATAAACTCCACTTTTGTAACTTAATTCAAAAGATTCTGCTTAACCACTAAACAAATTACGATTTCAAACCTAATTATTTCAAAAAGGAAAAAAAAGAGAAAAACTTGTAAGTAATTTCCTTTATTCTAACACAAACCAAATGAAAATATCTCAAAAAATAAAATTTTGCTGAGTTTTTGAAGTTGTAGCGATAATTTTGTGGACACCCCCTGTGTATGTGAATATTAAAGTAGCCAAAATTGTCTGACCGTGTGATAAAATATGCTGCTAAATAAAGTTGTTTAGGTTTGGTGTAACCAATCACTAACCTCTTATGAGTTGCTTACGCAACTGACATTGATAAGATAGCGACGTTTTGCAATGTTGTGTGAATTGAAAATTACTTTTGTAGCATGCACTTACCAACCACTATAGCTACAATGTCAAATATTAACTAAATGTGTTGGATTGAAGTGCTCCATAGAATTAGTAGTCTGCTTCATAAAAATCAGTATTGAGCATTGCCATTAATCGCATTCATGAGTTTAACATCAAAGATTACAAAAATTTGTTTCCAGTGTTAGCTATTTTGATTTCCACAACCAATATTTTTCAGTAGTGCCAAGTAATTTATGAATATGGTGAACTAGTGGCGTTAGCAGCATCTCAACCTTGTTAAACATTAGCATTAAAGAGAGGTTTTTAAATACGTAAACAGTAGATTAGCAGTGATAATCAGTTTTTCAGTACCATTTGATTTTATGTGTGAAGTAATTTAACCATCTCTAGGTTAGAAGCTTTAGTTAAATGTATCAGTAACTGTTTTTTGCAGAAAAAAAGCAGACATCCCGCTGGCTAAAATGCACTAAAGTTTTGCTTGTAAAATATTGAGCACGTTTTTGATTGATATATAACCCATGTAAGTTTTTGATTGACACTTATTTTTCTTTGCTAATTATTTTTACTTATTTTCAGATTTATCGTAGCTATTGCCTAAAACATATTTATTAATAAATGAAAGGAATCATAATTGATGTAGTAACGTTTACTGTAACAGTACACAAACTTTAGTGTTATGAGCAGTGGACAGCTCACATAGCTTTTGTTGAGCAAAATCTTATGTTTAATATTATTTATAAGAAACCGCTAAAAATAAAATATTTCTGGCTGGCTATATACTCATCAAAAAATTTTGACATTTACAAAATAGCACACCCTCCAGGTACTAGGTTTACAAACAAATGATGTGGTGAAAAACTGGAAATTATCTTCCCAGGTCAGTTATAATGTGCATTGTTTATACAGTTGAACAAGAGCAAACAATGAGTTTGTTTTACTTTTCAACTGCACAGGATCTCAAAATTGAGGAAGTTTAAAAAGAAAGAAACAGTTCATTAAAACGAAGAAAACAAGAGCAAATCATTTTAAAAAACTTATGTTCTAATATGGCACTTTCAACAGTACAGTCATTAACAAAAGTTTAAGACCACCCTGTTTTTTTCAAATAAATCGAAAACGAACCATTTTTAGTGTACATACATTTCATTTATTTGACTCTTTTTCGATATCTATCACATCTCTAATACAACCAAGTTGATGTGGACTCATTTTATAGCATAAATTCTCAAAAAGTCAGTATTTTGTATGTCCGCCATTGTTTTGGATGACTGCAGCTAGGCATCGAGGCATGCTGTTGACGAGGTTGGCACAGTATTCCTTTGATATCTCTTTCACCCAAACTTCTTTTATGGCCCGGCAAAGGTCTGG
Source organism: Trididemnum clinides (assembly GCA_963675345.1). Taxonomy (NCBI): domain Eukaryota; kingdom Metazoa; phylum Chordata; class Ascidiacea; order Aplousobranchia; family Didemnidae; genus Trididemnum; species Trididemnum clinides. The sequence continues at coordinate 39,841,252 of OY776287.1, read as the reverse complement.
AAGACTTGAAGGCTACTTTTCCGAGACTTTATCCTTCATTACCGTCCATAAATTCTCAATCGGGTTGAGATCAGGACTGTTTCCAGGCCAGTCCAAGACCTTCACTTTCTTCTTCTTCAGAAAATTCATCACCAACTTAGATCTATGGCACGGGGCGCCATCCTGCATAAATATATTGCATCTATGGACTTGCATGTGTAGCTGGAGCTTATCAGAGAGCAGTTGAACGTACTTTTTGCCGTTTGTGATGGTTCCACTGGGTAAAAAGAACAAGCCACCGATCCCATGTTGCGACATTGCCCCCCCCAAATCATCTGGCTTGGGGGGTGTTTCATGGTAGATACCGTATACTTGTCATCATAATGCTTGCAAGGAGGTCTCCTCAAGTGCCTTTTTCTCACGACAAACTGTTGGAAGGTTGACTCGTCTGAGAATAGAACTTTTGACCATTGTTGAATAGTCCAATCATGGTGTTTCTTGGCAAACGCCAGCCTCTGGGCTTTCATAACTGGTGTGAGTCTCGGTTTTCGGGCTGGTTTATACGATTTTAGGTTGAATTCTCTGCTCAAATGCCGTAAAATGGTCATCTGAGTCACTCTCTTACCTTTTCGAAGTAAGGCGGCTTCAAGTTTCTTCATAGAACTTGTTGGAGAGCGAACTACCATCTTTTGAATGAGGTTATCGTCACGGATGCTGGTTTTTCAAGGTCTACCACTGCATTTTCTGTCACAGAATATTCCTTCAGAGACGTGTTTGGTAATTGCCTGGTGTATTTCTGTCTTGCTAACACTCAGACGCACTGCAATTTGACGTTAGGACATTCCTTCTTCGTGCAGAATGCCTATTTGAGCCCTCTGAACCTCGGTCAAGGACTTTTTTTTGCCCATTTCGGACTACGCAAATTTTCAAAAAACGCCGATTTTTCTGTTCAAGTGATATAATGAGCAAAGAAATATAATTGATTCACCAATTAACTCTAAAACAAACAAGATGATGCAATAGAAATAATTGGCTGACGCAATAATACGTCAGGTTAAAAGATGATCAATTTTTGGGGGGTGGTCTTAAACTTTTGTTAATGACTGTATTGGGTCTTAGTTTGTCAGCATTTCAAAACTACCACACGTTTCATGACAAACGAAATTTCAAGAAACATTCTTTACTGAGCTTATAAATGCTTTTAATTGATAGTTTATTAGGTGGAAAAGCATTGATGGTATCGGTAGTATCGATATCAACTCAACATCCAAGCATTAGTATTGGTTGAAAATAAGGAATCAGTACATCAATACCGCACGTGCTTTTGGTGCAATAATATATGCACTTTCCTTTAAAATTTTCAGACAGATCTGGGATCAAGGCATACTAAAACTTCCAATCTGCAAAAGTGAAATGTTTTTAACTGAAATTTACTGTTGGTCGCACTTTATACTCAGCCTAATATCAAAATATATTTCCCAGGTAATCATTCATCCCCGCACATGAGCTCATGCCCTGTCTACCATTCTTTGATCAGACTGAGCCACCACAACGGGTAGACTGCTAGGTCCCACCACCTGTCTACTACAAGATTAAAAAATCCTATTAGGTACCTTTTCTCAAGGGCACAAAATCAAAGTCTATGGCAATTTTTTGACACCACTCTTTGCCTGCACAGCAACAACAAAACAACTGTGAATACTGTTAGTAAGAGGTTTTCGTAAGACACATTAAGATTTCAATCAGGGAGGGACTTATTGCATTCTAGACAAACCCTATAACTGCTATGTCATCAAGACAAGAAAAAACTGCCAAATTGATTTTGAAATTTAGACACAAAAGTGCCCTTCTATGTTGGCTTTTAAATAGATAAAATTGATAAAACTCAACTACAAGGCTATCAAATCAACACAAAATAAATAGAAAATAGTCATACCGTTAGTAGATAATGGCAAAAAGATAATGGCACTCTGAAACTGATTGTTTGAAAACCGAAAGAGAGACAACAGTGCCACCCTGCTTACACCAGCACAGAGAAATACTCCAGCACTGATAGCAAGCATGCACAAATACGAACCAACAAATGCTGACGTAACAATACAAGCATTGTGAGGAGGCAAGCATAAAAATCCAGCCACGTAAACAGCCATGCACAAAATAAAAAAAGGAGAATACACCAGGATATTCCTGAAAAAAGAAACAATTCATGATAATTATCAGCAATAAAGCAAAATCTTTAACTGTTCTGCCCAGTTTTACATCTAAAAATTTTGATGTAAAATTTAGTTTGCTGCAAAAAAGGGAGCTTATTAGCAATTTTCCTTAGTTTTACAAAGGTCTTAAGCTGAGGGCATGTAGCCCCTTGTTCAAGGGTTCTTAAATTTTTGAAACATGCCCTCCTTGACAGTACCAACAAAAACCTGGGCCCCTTTAAACTGTGACAAGCTTTTTTTGGAGATCAATATTTTGAAAGCAATCATTTAACCTCATTTTGTCTGCAAAACAACACGAAGACCCTTTCATTGGAGATCAGCCTATTCAAAGTACTAATTTTCTCAAACCTATCCTGGGCAACAGTTGGGGTCATTCCACCATAGTCCCAAGCCCCTTCTAAACCTTAAAACCATTAAATGTATTTACTTACTGCAAATATTTCAAATTTACTAATGGAGTAGCAAAAACAGCAGATGAAAATAAAAATCCACCAACAAAAGAAATGAAAAAGCAATAATATATTGCATGTCCATATCTCCACCAGCTTGACACAACTAATAAGCCACTTACAATGGATACACCTGCAAGAAAAGCTGTTAAAAAATATAAATGAAGCCAAACCATATTGCCCAATGGGCAAGTTTTTGACTTCAAAAATTATAAAATAACAGAGCAAAAGCAAACAACCATGCTCTACTCAATTTTTAATTCCGAAAATAATTGTTCATGACTTAATAACAGAGTAAAACACAATGGTTGCTTGCTTTTGCTATACTATGGTACAAGAAAATTACCTCCCTGCGGAAACTGCACAAAAATAATTTATGCAAAACGGTTGAGAGCAATCACTCCAAATGTTAGATGTGGCAAAATTGTAAAATGGCTTGTGTAATTATAAGTGACCTCATAAACTCTTCTCTATTTTATTTAAGTCAAAACGCCTATTATTACCAAACTACTGAGTGACCTCTAAAAAAGTCTGAACCTAGATTTGGCTCAAGGCTGGGCAAACAACTGCTTTTAACGCAAATACGACTAATTAAGTAAAAAAGCTGTACAAAACTGGTCAGAAGTATCCATGAGCTTTAAAGGTAAAATAATTTGAGAGGGATAAACAAGCAAAATCGATTTTACCTGTAGCAATTGCTGTTGTCTCGTTCAAGGTCAACACTGTTGAAAGTCGTTCAATCACAACATAAAAAATGATAAAAAAAAATAGAGAGGAAAAAGCAAAAATTTCATAAGGGAATAATCTGAAAACATAAAAAGTGACTATTCGTTGGAACTCATCAAAGACGTATTGAAATCGGCAGCAAAACAATTAAACCAGCCTTCAAGTTACCACATACAAGCAAGTAATTAAATACCGTAATAATTATGGTAATTCTAACGAATAACAATTCCAATGAGAGACATGTAATAAAAGAACAAATATTTCACATGACATATGGCAACCAAATTTCATTAGCAACAAAAGAAAATCAGGGCCAGAAAAACTACTCAACACTGCTGTCCGTGCTTGTGACAATGTGATGAAGAACTACCCTACTTACAGTGCCTCATCTTGTTATTTTATAACTCACCTATGACCAGCCAAACACAGAATGAAGCCAAGTAAGAACAATATGATTGAATATATTTGCATATAAATAGAAGATGCTTCAACAGAACGAAGTTTTTCTCTTAATACAACAGATGGCACATACTCAGATTGTGTGTTATACAAAGGATCACGAACAACAACATAGATTACCATGTTTAAACAAGGATTAATTGCAATGGTAAAATCTGTTTTATCAGTTTGTTGGAGAGACTTTAATTTAACACCCAGTTTTTGATTGAGAAACAGATTATTCCACTTTTGAGCTGAAGTGTTTGTTGATTGTGATTTACATACATTCACACAGTTGCAACATGTTGCATTGGAATAAGATGTGGGAAGATAATCACCATAAATGTTATATTGCAATCGCTTGTTTAATGCTGATGGTACATCACATGCAGGCTCTTTTTGACCAGAATAACCAATATTAGCAGGCTGAAAGCTAAACTTCACCAAAAACTGCTCAATTGTTGCTGTCAAAAGTGGGTAGTACATCATATTGTACACCAGGTTACATCCACCTGGCATTGGCTGCTGTTTACTGAGTTCCCGTGGAATAAGATTAAGCGTCTCAAATGAATGTCTTGAGCAATTGTATGTTGCATTTACTGATAAATAAAATAAAATGTAGGATATGTTATTCTTCACTGGTTGAATTACTCCAACAGAAGAGCCACTAATAGAGTTGTATTGAGTAATTTTTTTTTCTAATCCAATTGTAATAATGCTACCTTGACTAATGGCATACATTATCACAGCAGTTGCATTAGATGACATCAATGTCACATTTAACACATAGTTTTGATCATACACAAAGTTGTGAGAAAAAGATTGATCACTTTTTGATTCAATAACAATAGCTTGTTTTTCCAATGAATTACCTGTAGAAAAAATAATAGGGTGTTAAAATAGTCTGACATCTTTGTTTCTTTAAGTAGGCTTCCTTATATTTTAAACAAGTAAACAAAGCAGCATTGTTCCAGACTTTTTGAAAACTGAGCATATTCCTAAACATAAGTGTGCTAGACTTTTATGTTTTTAATTCTTAAAAAAAAGGGAAGAAACTAAAATGCGGGAATCCATGGACACCTTCTACAAAATTAATTTCTACTGAAACAGGAAAATCTCCAGAAGCAATTAGCATTTAGATTTAGGGTTGGGGTGAGGATTAGGCTATAGTTAGGGCTGATTAGAATTTGCTACAGTTAGAAATAGGTTTAGTGTAAAAGTTGGAATTACAATTAGAATCAGAGTTAGTTCATGAAATTTTGTGAAAATTCGAAGTTTTAAAAGTATCCAAAAAAAGATCATCACTTCTTTATGAATAAGTGACTATTTTGCTGTCAATGGCATTTTACCGTTGCAGACTACCATCCCTATTCATGTGTGATTAAATAGCCATATTTGCTACAATTCTGGCAGTGATTATGTGGTGTAGTGGATAGTGCAACCACCTTGAAATGCAATGGCTGTGGGTTCTAATCTTCACTGGCAGGGCACTTAGACAAAGGTAGTGCACACTGGAAGAGGGCTTGGTATGTAACTGTATAGGGAAGTGTACTCTGGGATGCAATTTTATTTATTTTTCATTGAAATTGACTAATCAGAAACGAACAAAAGTAATATATTTAATACAGTACATTATTAAAATTGCACAAATATCTGACAGCAATATAGTCTTATAGGGTGAAATGCAATTGATGGCAAAATATCATTGTCCAATAATAATTAGGCATAGTGAAAACAAAATGATTGAAAGGCATTGTGCTTTTAAGTCTTTTAATTCTTACCAAAGTACAAAATTGAAATCTTTGGTACCTAGAGCATCAGAAAACATAGCTGTGAGATTTAAAAGAGCGTCAGCTGTTGTTTTGAAACATATACCTTGAGGAGTGGGACCGAATAAATTACCAACTTGCCAATAAAATTTGCAAAAGATACTATGAAATAAACCCAAAGTCTGCAACTTCAGCATTATCTACTTTAACAAAAAATTAGGTCTAATGAAAAATTGGCTGCATTGCTTGATATATGAAATTTGATAGCACTGAAACACAAAAATTGCAGAATTGCAGCTCAGCATTTAAGGGTTGAAATTTAGGTCACTCAAGCAGTATGGCAGATTCGTTAATAGACCTACCAAACGCACTATACTATCAAAATAATCACCTCGAAGTCTACGAGTAACAGGTCACATCACCTAAAACAATTTGACAGGTCCAAACTGCAGATTTTATGTGAAATGTTTTGACTCAAAAACTCTCATGAGACTTGAGAATTTGCAGTTGAATTTTGCTACCTAACATTTGAAACCGGTAAATAGAAGTGATTTACACCGTAACTCGCTTATTGCTAGTAATTCATTAGTACACAAATCCGTTTAGGATTATGTTCTATGTAGCAAAAACGCCTAGATGTTGATAGCTAAATAGCCTAGAACTTTTCTTACCTGAAATATAACTGAATACTCTGAAAACCAACAAAAGCATTAACATTTTCACTGCCTTTCGTTTATATCCAAAAGTTTAAGCGGTTGAGCCTAAGTTAAAATCTATTGTTTTCATCCTAGTCCTATCATTTTTTCTTTTGCTGCAAGCAGCATAGCATGCTAAAGTTATAAACTGCTACAACGCGGAAATCCTTCGAAATTTCACGGATAGGAGCTAATCCTGAATATCCCAACTCAAACACTAAACCTAGTCCTATTCCCAAACCTAACCAACTGAGATCAATTTTAACCGTAACTAGCTTACCCAACTCTAGAAGCTGATCCGCATTGAGGGTTTTCCTGTTTCAGTGGAATTTAAGTCTATGACAAACTTTCCGCGGATTTCCACGTTTTAGTATCTTTCCCTAAAGCTCTGATCAAACAGAAACATTTTACTGTAACACATTACCGTATTTTGTAGCACAAATGAGTATCGTAGAGCAGTGGTTCCCAGCCTTTTTCAAAGGACTCAAATTTTCTAAAAGTAAATTTTTAAGAAATCTAGTGACCCAAGAATATGAATAAAATACTAAAAGGCATGTTGTGAAAACTTTTTACAACAAAAATGGATATTGTCAATTTTTTAACGTCATGATATAACCATTACGCAACTATTAGTATTATTACATTATAGCAGTGTTGTAGTCAAAACAAAATTTGGTGGAGGGTAAGTTTTTTTAATTTCAATGCCTGAAGAAAAGTGTAACAAATTAAGATTACGATATTCTAATTCAAATTCGTTTACATTTTTTTAGATAAATTTTGCTTTGTAAGTTGCACGAAATGAGATTGATTGCAAATTCTACTACAGTGTATTTAATTTTACACAGATAGGCTAAATTTAGCAACATTTTCTATTTTGCCATAACGCATTACAATCCATTCCATTTGCATTTTATTCTGCGATAATATTAAACTGGGAAAAAGTTTGTTGTAGGAAATAAGATCCTTTGAGCAATAACGTGCTGACTGAACCCAATCGCTGGGAACTAGCAGTCACAAGGAGGAAGGCACGACAGCAAAACTTTATTCCACCAATTTACGCGGTTGTGGTAACAATTGAATTACGTCCGTCCGTCACGAAATCCAACGATGAAAGAGAGCACAATATCTCCGACCACATGGTCGGTAACAAAATCTGCACGCGACACCAGGAATTAGGTCGCTGCACACGTCTATGTAAACAGGACACTGCACACGTCACATTAACAAAAAAAATAACAGATAAACAACCTAATGGCGGGAAAGACAAGCCGATCACCGAGCTACCAAGAGAAGATAAAAATAAACATAATCTAGTCCAAATAAAAATATGTGTGTGTGATTTTAGACGCATATAATAATAACACACGAATGCACATAGTAAAAACTAGAATCACACACAACAGTCGAAAGCAAACTAACAAAAAAAATGTAAAAAAAGACAAAAAGATGTTTGGCATGGCAGCTTGATGAAGAGCGAGGCGCGACACGCTACATTTGTCATTATTTCTTTTGTCTTCCAAGCATGGGATATGAATAGAGTTGTGTGCAGACGTTACAATCTCCAGCCAATGCAATTATTATTATGCAACAGCAAGTAGGCCTATGTAGCCAGAAAAAATTTATCAATGGCCAAATGTTTAAAATTTTAAAGAATATCTTGACCAAAATTTTGTTCTAATCCAGGTTTGTTTAAATTTTTAGGAAAATTTTGTTTTGTTAATTTGCCTAAAATGATTTTGCTGCAACTTATAGCTGATTTTACAAAGAAAAGTATGTAACTGCTAAGATTTTTACTCCGTTTACCATTGCTTTAATCCTTTTTATCAACTTTAAACTACTTGATAAGTTGATGTGAAGCATTAAAACAATAATAAACGTAGTAGTGATTTTAGCAATTACATTGTGTATCAGGGTTTTGCGATCTTTGAAACGGGGAGTGCCAGTTAACAGATTCGTAATGGCTTCAAGTGCTGAAAAATTTTGCTTTTGCACCAACTGATTTAAACAATAATTTGATGTCATTACATATAATGAAGTGCGGAAGTAATAGCATTTACGTACCTAATTGTAACGGGGGAAGGAGTTCTTAGTTTTAGGTTTAGATGTTGAAGGTGCAAAAACTTTTTTAGCCTCTTCATTAAAAAATTGCATTACCAAGCAGCATAATACGGAAAAAGCGATATGTTCAATTCATTTTGAGCCAAAGGCGCAAAAAGTGTTTACTAATTTTACTTGAAAATGTCTCTACTACCCCAACCAAGGAACGTTAAATAGGAAATGATTTATGAAGTTTATATAGGATCAGGCCAATAGGCGAGTAGATATCCCCTAAATCTCCCCTACCATGCGAGCGACAAGGATTGTATATAAATAGGTACAAAGAGATGCAAATCAGGTATCTTTTTCCCAAAATAAAAAGATCACAAGTAACAAGCATGCAAGAAAGACAAAGAATACAATTCCTAACTTTTAGGCAGGCCGTAAATAATCAATCCACTTGCTTGGGACTGCACACTCCTGCCGTGTATGCTTGTGGCGTAAAAAATCAAATCAACCTTTTTTAGAAGTAAGTTGTATTTGATGGTCTAATTTTATTTCATCACAATAACAATTCAATTTATAGTCTAATTTATTTGATAGCCTAAATTTTCTTGATTTTAAATAAATTTGATAATTGGATTTCATGTATGATAAAAAACAAATTAAAAAAAATACAATGTTATCTAAAGTTAAAAAGACGTCAAAAAATCGCAATGCTTCTATTGAAAATTTTTTTCGTTTTTATTTGAATGCTGTCTCAGATTCAAGAAATTGGAAAAAACAAAGGTCTTTTGTGGCGCATTTTACCTCCAGCTTTATCTTTGCGCAGCATTTGAATGATATAAAAAGGCAAACAATTGAAAAGCAATAAATTTCTTTACAAAATCAAGCTAACCAACAAATTTTTTAGGCGACCCAGCTTTGAGTCGCGACTAGGGCTACCAACTTTCTGTTTCGCCATTCGGGGACACCTTAATACCAAGAATGATGCAACAGTAGCTTATGAAACACGATAGACATCAAAAGCAACTGCGCGTGCAGCGCGTCGAAGAGTGATGATTGTGCAGGTTTATCCCAACAATCTATAAGGCCCTAACTAGTTTTATCATAATAGAAGATACGTGTGGAATGGTGAATCTCTAAGGCATAAAATGAAAAAAACTGCTAAAATAGGGAAACTAAACAATTTGTACTAAGTAGATTTATTTCTTCAACAAAAAGCAAAACAAATTTTCAAAGATATATCAATCTTAATTTACGGAAATATAGTAATTAAAGAACTCTCGCTAAAACAAAGAGCTGTCAGTAACTTCCGGGACAAAAGTGACCCAGCCCGGGACACGGGACGCCAGACATCAATTCTGTGACTGTCCCGGCCATTCCGGCACGGTTGGCAACTCTAGTCGTGACCCACACGACGGGAACCACTGCTTTAAAGGTTTCAAACCACAGTTTTTCAATGAAAACTTGACATTGCGCGTCGGCGTCACATGACCAGGAACACATACTTTTTACTAGAGTTTAGGATTACCAGCAAGAGCAGGATTAGCAATACATCCCAACCTCAGCTTACTGACCTGACAGTACAGCAATACATGCAACTTCTCGTTGCAGTCACCAGTGTATAGGTATCTAACTTTGATCATTTAATTAATTTGCCCCAAAAAATTGCAGTCAAAACTAGAAAAATTTATTCGGCAACTTTTATTCTGAACCAGATAGCTGCTACAGTAAGCCCCTGATTTTGTATTTTACATTAAAATTAAGACGGTGGTTCTCATTCTCAACCTTTTTATACGAGCATACTTGTGAATATCTTGAAAATTTTGGCGAATCAGTGACATAATATTTCAATAAAAAGATAAAGCACAATGCATTGGTGTGGTGTACATGTACACAAAATTAAAAACAGGGAAATGCCCAAAAAAAAGGCCATTTAATAAAGTTTATAAAAATTTTGATGCTGTTTCATTGCTAGTCTGCGAGATATATATGACTGCTACAGTTTTGGAGCTGAAGTCATGTGTCGATAATTGCTATTTAATTGACTTTATATTTGTTTCTAAGGATAAGTCGATTTACCGAAAATTCATCGAAACCAACCGAAACCCAACAAAACGGAGCGAACATATTTAATATAGACATAACATTTACTTCGTTTCATCAATATTAAAAAAATACCCAAATGCAAACTATATGTTTTAAAACAGGGATAGGTTACACAGCCTTTTTACTATTGGTGGCCGTATTACAGACTTCATTTCCAGTTATGGGTGCCAGAAAGTTAAATTGCGTACGGTATTTTTTAGGTCATGTGAAGAAATGGGCAAGCTACTTTTTTAAAGTAACTGAGTTACAGTTACAGCTTTTTCGCGAAAAAGTAGATTAGTTGATTACAGTTCGGGTGACAAAATTTTTGAAAGTAACTTGGTACCAATACAACTACTTTTAATGGCCAAACTTTTTAGTGCAAAATGCAAAAGTAAATTATTTTTGATGCAAGGCGAAAGAGCCAAACCGACAATAGGAAAGTTTTACGCACATGATCAAACGTCATTAAAATGCGCTTTCGAAAACAATAGCTGACCAGTGACCACTTCCAATGATTTTTGCATCGAATTGAATAGAAGTGTTACCGTTTTTTGCAAATTAAATGGACAAACTAGACCAGGGGTGCACAACCTGCGGCCGTAAAAGGATCTTTTATGGCCTTGAAATTGTACTTCAAAATGCATGCTGTGGCGGCCGTACATTGATCAAAATGTTTTGCTACGTAACTGTTAAGAAATGCCTGTTAAGAACAGTTACAATCATGTGCTAACTGTTACTTTAATTAAGGCGATCAGTGACTTAATAAAACAAAAAAAGCAGCACTCCTCTTCATAACTGTTTCAAAATTACTGTTAAGAACAGTTACTGCTAATTACGATTAATGAACAGAACCGGATTAAGGCGGGAGTTGATGGGGCTGCAGACCCATGCCCACTCAAAAATAGTCCCACTACTATGCCCAGTCAATGAAGTCATAACAAAAAAGTGACTGATATGATTACTTTAAAAAAATATTAAAGGTGTGATTTAGAAGTATCATGGGTGTTACACTCACTTCTTGATTTGTCAAATTAGTGCAGCTACTTAGCTCTGAATTGTTTTGTCTCCATGTCTTTTCCTCAATGTTTAGTTAATTTTGAGCTGCTCGTATTTGATTATTTATTTTAGTCTTTTTGTAATTTTCTGAATATTTGATTGATTGAATTAGTCTCTCTTTCATTAAACTTCTTGGTTACACTGGTTTAATCAGTTAATTACTTGTAATTTCTTTATAAATGGGTAACCCAACTGATATAATTGGTCAGTTAGTATGAAAAGACATGGAGGTGACAGCTGTGTAAATTTATATGTGTTTATTGGTGATGTGTGGTTTATTAGAGATAATGTATTATTATTCACATACAGAAAATAATTTTTGATCTTACAATTTAATTATAGTACAGTTAGTGTTGTTTTTGTGGGCAATTATATAATTAATTCTTCCATGCTATCTCAAAACTTCATAACTATATATTGTGCAACAAACTGATGATAGTATTGACACCTTGGTTTTGCCAACTAAGGAATATTTGTGCATTAGTATCAAAATAACAGCAATAAAATATATTTAGCAGTTTTTTTGGCATATTTTTTTCGCAATTAAAATCCAGCATATTTCTTTTGGATCTAGCATTTTCTAATATATTTTTTTAGCATTTTTTTTCGGATTTAGCATTTTCTAGCATATCTTTTAATCTAGCATATTTTTTCAGAATTAAGTTTTAAAATTTGGTGGCTTTTAAATTTACATATTTACATTAAAATTTGCAAGTACTTCCATGTCATTGAAACGGAAAAAAACACTAACAGAAGAAAAACGAGTATTTAAGTCAAAATGGGAGCAGGATTACTTTATGATTGAGGCAGCAACACATTCTATGATGTGTCTAATATGTAACGAAGTTGTGAAGACTGTGAAAGGGGGATAACGCAAAGCAGCACTTTTGTTGTCACGAATCGCACTCTTACGCGAAACTGAAAGGGGGTTTGAGAAAGATCTGCATTGAAAATTTGAGAAAGAGTGTGCGAAAGCAGACAGCTTGCATAACAACTTTTGCTAAGTCCATCAATAACCGCTGTGAAGCATCATACAGAGTGGCATATCATCTTGGCGTTGTGGGAAAACCTTATTCCGATGGCGAACTCGTGAAACGATGCTTGATAGACGTTGTTTAATGCATTCACTCTGGGAAGGAAGCCGATTATTCTTCAATTGCTCTCGCGTGTTACAATGCAACGCAGTCAAGATGATACCGTTCAGCAGTTGAAACTCTCTCTGCAAGTAAAGTTAAACAAGAAAGAAAGTTTATTTTAACTTGCTGTTGATAAATCAACAGATATCAACGACTGCGCACAATTGTTAATCTTCGTTCGTTGTCTTTCTTCAAGTTTTGAATTGTGTGAGGACTTCCTTTCCATGGAAACACTGGCTACTCGCACCCGTGGAAAAGACGTATTTATTGCTGTTAAGAATGCCTACATTCACTCTGGATTAGATCTGAAATACCTTCGGGGCATTTGCACTGACGGTGCACCTGCCATGACAAGTAACCAACAGGGATTTGTTACAAGATTTTCGGATTACGTGTCCAACAAATATCAAAATAAAGAACTCATCAGCCTTCACTGCATTATCCTCCAGGAAGCAATATGTGCCAAATCCGTTGCTTTAAATACCATTCTGAAAGTTGTAAATCTCATTATCTTGTTTATTTGCGCAAATGCTTTGCATCATCGACAATTTCAAGAAATTTTATGCTCAAGTGAAACATCTGCTGAAGACATATGTAGGAAATAGGATCCTTTGAGCAATAACGTGCTGACTGAATCCCAATTGCTGGGAACTATATGGCAGTCACAAGGAAGAAAGCACTACAGCAATATTTTATTCCATCAATTCGCGCAAGCTGTGGCAGATAATCAAAAATCACGTCCTTCTGCCACGACGATCAACAACGAACGAGAAACATGACAGACAACCAGAACACGTCCGTCCGCCACGGCGATCGACGAAGAAAGAAAAGCACAATATCTCCGACCAAATGGTGGGTAACAAAATCTGCACGTGACACCAGGAATTAGGTCGCTGCACACGTCTATGTAAACAGGACACTGCACACGTCACATTAACAAAAAATAACGGATAAACAACCTAATAGTGGGAAAGGCAAGCCGATCACCGAGCTACCAAGAGAAGACAAAAATAAACATAATCTAGCCCTAATAAAAAGAAAAATAAATGTGTGTGATTTTAGACGCATACAATAACAATAAACAATACGCGTTGCAATATCACGGCTAGGTTGCCGGAAAGCCATGCAGGCTAGATTCCTGGCGTGAGGTTACATCGCCAGGCGTGCGGACTATAGGAGCACGATATACTTGAAACGGAGATAGCCGAGCGGCTACAAACCTGACGGTAGATACTTCGTCAGTTAACATTGCTTCATCAGCAAAATCAAAGGGTAAAGCAGCAAAGGTGCGCAAGCTGGGCGCCAAACTGGGGACGCACGAAGTTGCAAATCAGCAAACACAGCTCTTACATTAAACAACTAGAATCACACACATCAGTGGGAGCAAGGTGCCAAGCCACTGAAAGCAAACTAATAAAAAAAATGTAAAAAAAAAGGACAAAAAGATGTTTGGCATGGCAGCTCGATGAAGTGCGAGGCGCGACACGCTACACATACTTTATCACTCCTCAGTTCCTTGGTTGTCTATCGGAGAAACTTCCCGCCGTGTACTGCAATTGTGAAAGGATATAGTGGAATACTATTCAACCAAAAACAAGGAGTGTCTCTTGCTCGACAAAGACTTTCTCATGTCGCTTGGTTTTCTGGTGGAATTTCTTCCCTAGGTTAACTTACTGAATCAAAGTCTGCAGGGAAATGCAACAACAGTTTGTCTCGTCTACAAAAAAGTACAAGATTTCCGTGACAAATGTCGTCTGCATCAGCATAACTTTATCCACTTTCCAAAGATGAAGGCTCTGATTGACAGCAAAGAAATTTAAGTGGATGATATTCTTATCGTTATTTTCTCAAGCGTTTTTGATGGGGATTTGCAGGAATTTTCTTATCGTTTTCAAGACTTTGAGAGGACTTCCGATACAACAAGGCTAGTTGCCTATCCGCATCTTTATCGAATCCGAAACTGCACGATTGAATCTTCAAATGAAACTTGTCGAGTTGAAGAACGACGAACAGTTTGTCAAAAAATTTAAAGACTAAGATCTGCTAGATACGTGGAGAGGAGCTGCTAAATATTCGAATCTACAAGAATTGGCCAGAAAAACTATCGTTCTTTTTGGAAGTACTTACGTGTGCGAAGCAGGATTTTTAAGAATGAAATATTTGAAGAAGAAGTACCGAACCCGATTGTCCGACGGCAATCTGAAATGTGGACTACGACTCATGATATCCAGCGAGCCACCTAACTTCGAAAGTTTATCTGAGGAGGTGCAAGATCAAGGAATTCATTAAGTACAATTTTGTGATTTATGATTGAATAAATTCTCCAAACTTGAAACTTTGATTTTTTCCAATGTTTAGCATGAGTAGTGAAGACAGCATTTACGGCAGTTGAATTGTAAGCCTTAAAACGTAAATTCATAAAAAATGACTTCAACTAGTGTCGGCCGTTAGAGCATTTGTAGGATGCTTTGCGGCCGGCAGTAATAAAAAGGTTGTTTCTCCTGAAGTAGACAGTTGTTAAATGAACGTTAAATATATTGTTTTACTGATGCTATGGAATGAATCTATAGACAAAGTAAGGTAAAAAAGTGCAAAGGTTTGTTTGTCATTGCCTCCAGTTAGGCTAATTTTATGGGCTAAACATGCAGGCTCATTTGTAGCCAGCTTCTGTTGGGTTTCATATTTAATTAATCAGCGTATTTGGAAATGATGGGTTTAAGTTAATTTTAATGTATAACTTATACAATTTATTTAGTTGCATAAGCATACTGAAAAGTTGTAAACCTAAATTATACGATAACCTAAATGACAGGGCAGATTTCTGTACCGTTTGTCATATGTTGGATTAGATACTGATGGATAAAATGAGTAAGTCTTCAAACTTTTGTGTCAAAAATGCTTGCAGACCAGTTATATTGATATGTCAGATGCAATTTTGTGACCTTAACTGCTCTTTAAACAATTTTTTGGGCGACTGCTTAAGCTGCTGGACCAAGGGGAATTAAAAAAATTTACGATACCGGTAGCAACGATAAGATAATGATTATTTTTGCTAACGTACCTGCAAGTATTTAATTGGCATAGAGCTGTTTTCAACGGAGGGAGTAAATGTTATTTAGATGGCACTTCTCTTCGGGCTGATTTTTTGGCCAATATGGCACACAGTACTAAACTTAGACCCGCCAACTGAAAGGCCTAATCTCAACCAAATCGCTTTTGATTAAATTTATTTGTTTTCGAGTAGCTATGGAGGAAGCAAAGTTAAGCTTTAGAATGCTAAGGAAGCTAAGCTTTAGGAGTTGAATAATTTATATCAGAATTCTGATTGTGTTTTCTGCTTCCTTAGAAGAATGAAAAAGGAAGGGAAAGATGTAAAAGGAGCAAGACGCTTAAGAGGAAGAGAAGGACGATTGGGTTTTATTGCAGAAAATAGGGCAAAAATTTGGAAGGAACACATAGAAAAGATCATGAATGAAGAAAACAAATGGAACACATGGTGGGAACTGATGTGGAAAAAGCAGAGGTGGGCACTTCCGCAAATCGGTCCGCATATCCGCAAATTGCGGACTCAAGTTTCTATTTGCGGATTTGAGAACCTAATTTCCTACCGCAAATATTTGCGGATTTGCTGTGAAAAATTGAAATTTACCGCAAATACGCAAAGCAATAGGCAGTGTTGCCTGATCCGCGGTAAAACCGCTTGGAAAAAGTGGACGCTCTTATTTTCTGGGTTGGAGGTTAACGTCCGGGAATTGATGACCTTTTTTTTTTGGAGGTCAACGTCTGGTCGATGGCAAAATTTGACCTTCAAAAATAAAAAAAGTCATCACGATGACAAAATAAGAGTAAATAATGTGGTCTAAGTTTGCAGAAGTGCAATGTGCATTTGCGGTTGCGGAAGTGCGAAAAGTCACCGCAAACCTATCGCAAACTTGCGGATTTGTGGTTGCGGGACACCTCTTGCAGTTTTGCGGAATTAAGTGTAAATTTGCGGTGCCCAGCTCTGGGAAAAAGTGGATGGACCAGTGGAAAAAGCGGCTCGTAATGAAATTGTGGAAGCAATGCAAAGGATAAAATCAGGAAAGGCAACTGGAACATCTGAAGTATGTGTGGAGATGATAGTTGCAAATGGCGAAATTGGGGTTAAAGTGACAATGGAACTGTGTCAGCGTGTATTGGATGATAGAGGAATGCCTGATGAGTGGAAAAGAAGTGTGATTGTGCCTATCTTTAAAGGAATTTGTGATGTGATGAGCTGTGGATCATACAAAGGAGTGAAACTGCTAGAACATGCCATGAAAATTGTTAAAAGGGTGTTAGAGACGCGAATTCGAACACTAGTCAATTTGAATGAAATGCAGTTTGGATTTATGCCAGGAAAAAGAACAATGAGTGCGATATTTATTGTGAGAAGAATGCAGGAGGAATATCAAGAGAATAACAAGAAGTTGTATTTGTGTTTTTTTGACATGGAAAAAGTTTTTGATAGAGTGCCAAGAAAAGTGATAGAGTGAGCCATGAGAAAGAAGAGTCTATCAGAAGTAATGGTTTAGGCAGTTATGAGCCTGTATGATGGTGCAAAGACAAGAGTGAGGGTGGGATCTGCATATTCAGAGGAATTCGAAGTAAAAGTTGGTGTACATCAAGGGTCTGTGCTGTCGCCACTATTGTTTGCAATAGTTATGGACGTTATTACAGAAAATGCTAGAAGGGGTGTGGTTAGTGAATTGCTGTATGCAGATGACCTTGTTATTATGAGTGAAGACATGGAAGACTTGAAGGAAAGGTTTTGGAATTGGATGGATGCACTGGAAAGTAAAGGTTTGAAGATTAACACCAGGAAAACAAAATTCACGGTAAGCGGGTCAGAAGGAGAACTATTCAAAAGCAAGATAGATCCATGTGGAATTTGTGGGAGAGAGTCGTGGCCAATTCAGTGTTGTGCACAAAATGTGGAAACTGGGTTCATGGCAAATGTGCAAAAATAAAGAGAGCTACCGCTAGGTTGGCAATGCATTTTGTTTGCTTGAAATTTAGAGGAATAATGGAAGGAACGGTGGATTCGATCGAGAAGTTGTGCTATGAAGTGTAGACAGTGAATGGATTTTGTTATTTGGGAGACAGACTAAATACTAGTGGTGGTTGTGAAGCGGCAGTTACGGCAAGAGTAAGAATTGGTTGGGTAAGATTCAGGGAGTGTGGAGAGTTGTTGCTTGGAAATAGGTTTCCTCTGAAGATGAAAGGTAAAGTTTATCGTTGTTGTGTAAGATCAGCAATACTGTATGGAAGTGAGACACGGTGTCTAAAAGAAATGAAAAAGCAATTTTAAGGAAAATGGAGAGAGCTATGGTGAGAGCCATGTGCGATCGAAAAGTTGTTGACAGGAAGACGACTGAAGAACAGATGGACCTGTTGGGGTTGAAGGAAATTATAGGCCGGTTAGCAATAGCGAATGGAGTTAGATGATATAGACATGTGCTGAGGAGGGATGATGATCGTGTTTTGAGGGTTGCTCTGGATTTTGAAATGAATGGCAAGAGAAAGCGAGGACGACCGAAGAAGACCTGGAAGAAGCAAGTGGAAGAAGAGTCAGAGAAGTTTGGTTTGAAGAAAGAGGATGCCCTGAGACGAGACAACTGGAGAGACGGAGTGTGAGCAATTGCAGAAGGAATGTAGTAAATCCGGCCATCTCTGCTAAGGGGACAACACCGGATAAAACTGAGTAACTACTACTAATAGCAAACTAGTAATGATTCATTCCTATTTTTAATTATTTTTTATTATTTTTCAAAATAATTCTAAAAGTAGGTGTTTGCCTTTCCAGCATAAATTACAGCTGTTTGTCAGCCACTTTTATTGCGTCAAATGTGTGACGTCATATGCAACCTTCTTATTGAAAACTCAGTTAAATTTGCTTTGAGCATAAAAGCTTGGATTCTTAGTGCAATACCGTCTCACTTCAATATTCAAAAACAATCTGCATTGTTGCGAAAAATAAATTAAGGCCAGCGAATAAAAAATAACCTCTAATTGGTACCCCTCTATCATAGCCTTTAACATTGTTGGCGAAGCTTTCGAGCGTTTTTAACAAACGCGTCAATCTTCCGAGCTTTACAGCTTTTGCAAAAGTTCTGTGTTTCATGTAAATTGCTATAATGCGTGGTTTTAAAAATCAGCCTCAAAAATTAGTCGGCAAAAATTATGACAAATGGAATTAAAACATATGCCCACACCAACCAGTGAAGTACACTGGTTTCGAGTTCACGGCAGCTCTTCATTGTAGGACATGCGTGAAACCACTTCGCTAGTGTAGCACAGTGTTGTGGTGTTGATGAAATCATTTTGGGCTAAGCATATGTAAACGGATGAGCCAATTTTGTTTGTGTCATTTTCGCCTCTGCTCGCCAACTCGACCTGGACTAAGATATCAAATCAATTTTCGATTAGATGAACGAGACCAACTTTCATCCTACTTTGGTAGTAGGGGGAGCAAGCATGCCCCACGTTCTGATGGTCATTATGTAATTATTCTTAAACAACTACAGATTTCACTTGCAAGCTTCCTAACTTTAAATATAATTTATTCCTGTATGATGTCCCATAATTTCATGCAAATCGATCAAAGTTAAAGGGTTCAAAATTCTCACTTTGTCAAAGGGGCTCAATAAAATAAATTTTTTTGATCAAAAACGTGAGCTATTTTTTCATTATTTAACGACAAATTAACTCTTTTGCTCCCGCGAAAATAGCAAAAAGAATGTCCGTAAGGTGGCAGTGCGAAAAACTGTCATAATTAATCATAATTATGTACCATAAGTTTGTTTGTAAATCATTACTCAGCTGTTTACTTCTACATTAAGTGTTATATATCGTTGAAATCTACATTTCTTGAGGATTTCAAATAGAACAAAAAACATTTTTTTTGAATATGCAAATTTTATGCAAATTAACCCCCCCGACTGGGGGAGGGTTGTCTTCAAAATTAAAGAGGTACCCTCACCTCAAAGATCACTACAGATTTTATTTTCTACCAATTTTTTTAGAAATGGTCGCAAAACGATGCTAAGGAAATAAGCTTTCAAGGTACATCAATCAAAACTTACCTAAGAGCCTAGGTTTTCTACAATTTGCAATTTTCTGAGGCAAATGACTTTTTTTTTTTTTGACCGGTACCGACCGGTACCAAATTTTGGTAGTTAAATTTAGTACCTAAAATATGATCAGTCATTATCTGATAGAGGTTAGCCTAAACCATGTAACATTATGTATTTTTGAACAGGGAATTTCTTCAAGATTCAGAAAATATTAAGTTTAAATAGAATATGCTGTCACTGACAATGAAACAGCAGCTTGTTTACACCCTTCCCATTTCTTGAAAAACAAGGGGCATACAGCAAACTTTGATTTAGAGAAGTCAAACTTCTGCTAGCTTTTAAACTTGTATTTCGCTTCTTGTTTCCTTGGAAACTTGATACAAAATGACAACTTTATTGGTGAAATATTTGCAATTTATTTTATTTTTTTAAAGGGTGTAGTTTTTGTAAAAATTATAATTTAGTGAAGGTAAGTCAAAAAATTTTTGGGGGTTTTGAACTGACATGATGTACAGTACTCATTTTTGATCAGTAAATATCATATACCACTTAGTCTAAACTATTTAAAGTTATATATTGCTGGAAAGCAAATTTCTTAAGCTTTCAAATGTAACCGGTATTTAGCAACATATCATATTTTGTACGCACTAAATTTACTTTTATTTACTAATCATTCAAATTTGTTTGGGGGGGTTTTGAGACCCCTAAAAAGTTTGGAAATTCAAAACAGTAAAATGTATTATCATCGCTTGAAATTTTGTCAAATGATGCCCCAAAAGAGTAGTTTTCAGACTGTGTTAATGATAAAGGGTTTGGTTATGTGGTAAAGATGTAATCTCAATTTGATTTTAGTGTAGTTGGCACGTGCTGAGAATTGGGCAGATTTTGTCGTTTGCAACTGGGTTCTTGGTGTTTTTAACCCTTTTTGGGTATAAAAATCCAAGAATTAGGGCACAAATTGTACATCATCCGATGCGTGAGGAAATAAGCGTGATCTTTTGAAAATTTTATGAAAATCGGATGAAAAATAAAGTCACAAATCGATTTTTTAGTAAACTAACTTTGTAACTCAATTTAAAAAAATTTGAGGTAAACACTGAAAACACGAGATCATCAGTTGATGATAGCGGGAGCGAAAGAGTCAAAAACATATCAGCTCTCTTTGCTGTGAAAGCAGAAAAAAGAAAATAACTTTAATTTGTAGCTTTTATACAGTGCTTAAATGACAACTAGTGACAAATTTTGTTACTTCTGCAAAAAAGTAAGAAAGTTATAGTGCCGGTAATAAATAGCAACTAGTTACAATAGCATTCAATTACTGCCCACCATTGTTCGTGTAAAATTGAAAATCTTTTCTCTATAAAGGGGGATCAAAACTTATAAAGTAAGTTTTCTGATCTTGAGCGATCTTTTTGTTCAAAGTGAGTCTTTTCTTAGGCACACTGTATAGTTCAACTTGTTAAAAACATACAGTAGCGCAACGGCAGGCAGCTGCCAGTAGTCCAGGTTAAAATTAGTACATTCCGTATGGCGACTAGTCAATTCTGTCACAATACCAATTGCAAGTAGGTGGCGTTCCATATATAAAGCCAAGTACTGTTATTGACTTTCTATTAGTGGTTTGTAGTTGAAGTTGCTACCCAATTACCCTCCTCAAGTACGTGAAGCTAGTGGACAACATGCGAAGGTACGGAGGAAGTTACTGAGGTCGCAACATGCCTTCCCCGTCAACGTTGAGAGAGTGAGGCTTGCCGGCCGAGGTAAGTAAGACTCCCGATAAGACTTCAATTGGAAGGCGGTCTTGGCGTTTGGGCTCGGCGACTCGACGATGGCTTGTGCTGCTTGACTGAAGACGCTGCCGTCCAACTACTTGAGAGAAGATGTAGCTTCTTCGCGGGGTCACCATTGTAGCGCACCGGCAAGCATCTGACTGTAGACCGAGTTAAAGTGAGTGCACTCCAAATGGCGACTAGTCTATGGTTGCCATACGTCTGGAAAATTCCGGACATGTCCGGAATTCAGGTGTGAAATTTAGGTCCGGAAATAATTAAAAAATTTGCTAAAACATCCAGAATTTTTTAATTGAGCAACAGAAAAAGCAGTTAACAAAAAATTGCGATATTAGAATCCAATAGTCACCATAAGTGGCCAATGTGTTTGAGCGGACCACTTGGATTAAATCAACATTGCCACAATTAGCACAAATGGCAGGGAGACAGGTGATGACCCTTTTTTTGGCAAACACCTTTATTGGGGTAACACAACACAAGCTCCAACATCTCCGACCGTTATTTCAGAGAATTATTTACTTAAATTGGGCCCAAAATATTTATTAATAAACAAGTGAACTAGTATGTAACAACTTTTTTACCAAAAATTAGAACTCTGCCAACAGTTAAAAGAGTCAACGATTGTGTCCGGAATTTTGCCTCATTAATTAGGGCAATTACAAACTAGTCACTTCTATCATGATAGCTATTATACGTAGATGGCGTTCCATATATAAGGCCAAGTGTTGTTCGCGAACTTCTGCTTGTGGTTTGTAATTGAAGTTGCTACAATACTACCAACGTTTCGGCCCTCATCTGGTGCTATTTTCAACGTAGATAGTCAACCTGTTTGTTGTACATTATTTGCGTTGAAAATGGCACAAGTTGAGGGCCGAAACTTTTGCAGTATGTTTTTGACAAGTTGCTTGGCTGTTATTTTTTTTGAATTAAAGTTATGAGTTTTTTTCTGTTCATACAAAAGTATAGATATTTTTTGAGAAGAGATTAATTATGAATCTATGTGCCGTTTTGCTTCTGTCGGCCCACTTCATGTTTGGATGCGGCCCACTATCAACTTTAATTAAAAAACATTTTTAGCAAATTTATCATACAGTGAGCTAGAGAGTCTGTTATGTAATTTAATTAAAATACTTTATATTTGGTAAATAAAAAATAAATGAAAACATTTTAAAAAACAATATAATTAAGATGAAATTTACAACTGAGCATGCGCACTAAGTTTTATAATATTGTCAGTTGCTTGTTTCAATATGATAAAGCACCAGTGTAGTACTAACGTAAACTGATTGAGCTGCAAAGTCGGGAAAGTTCAAAACTTTCCACAGGGAGCACACTCTTCCTTTATTTTGTAAGAAATCGCATTCTTTCAATGCATTCGATCAAATTATAAATTTTAAAATCCACACTGTTGTTAAAGCAAGCAACTTTAAATTTTAATATGCTTTACCTCTCTGCCAAAATTATAAATTTATCCAGAAAAATATTAGGCTATGCGTGTGGGGAAGTACATAGCCTTGCGAGTAGTTTTTTTCAAGCATGAAAAACATTTAAACTGCAGAAAGAAGTAGGTTGACTGACACACATTTAGCAAACATTCTTGGAATAAAAAATACATCCTTCGATGCAAATATTGAAAATCTCATGGCTGGAAGATAAAAACAAAAGTCTCATCGAATTATTATTGGTTAACTAAATTCAATGTTTTTTTCTATGTATAGCTACATACAAACATTACAGTATTTACAATGTTGTAATAAATTGTATTCACATGGTTTTGTTTTATATTGCCATTTTTCATTAAATTGTATTCAGATATTCGGGTGGTTTTGCGGCCCAGTTAGTTTGCAATGCGGCCCAATAAATTAAAAGGTTGGACATCCCTGGTATATACATTATTTTCAGAAATAACCTATAAAGTATTAGGCCCACTACTTATAAATTTGTGGAATTGTATTTCTATTTGTATTACCTGAAGCCTCCGGCTGCAAGCATATTGGTTGGTCCTGGGACAAACGCAGCCACGTAAAGAGGAAATTCACGTGAAGTGAAGCACTCTTACTTAAGTGATCAGAACATATAATGTCGAGGTCGAGGAGATAGGTTAAGCGGCACAGCCGGCTTTACCCAATGCGTAGGCTAGTTGTGGAGTAGTAATGAAAAGTAAAGTTTTTGTGACATAGCCAATTCTCGCTCCAAAATTAAAAGTATCGTGTTTTAAATAGGAACCGAAAAGAAAAACGTTATGGGGAATGCGGATAGCCGCTATATATTTCCGAAAGTTTTTGAAGTCACTAGCAACGTCTTATTTGCCATGTTTGCAGGATGTACTTTGAGGAGTGGACTTGCTCACAATTGCAACGGGTAATAATTCCACACACTTTTATTACACCACTTGCATGGAAGAACAAAGGTAAATTTGTGGTGGAGGAGGAGAGGCGTCAAAGCAATTGTTGAACAATTTCTGAAATAAGCTGTTAAATATACAGAAAGGTTGCACGCACGTGATCAAACGTCATCAAAATGCGCTTTTGAAAAAGGTGGCTGGCCACTTTTATTGTTTTTGCATTGAATTGAATAGGACGGATATCGTTTTTCGCAAATCAAATTGATAAGCATCACAGTTGTTGAATGAGCGTTAAATATGTTGTTTTACTGATGTTAAGGCATTAGTTTGAAGTCAAAGTAAGATAAGAGCTGCGAAGGTTTGCTTGTTATAGCTAATAGCTGGGCTAATTTTATGGGCTAAACATGCTGACTTATTCGTAGCTAGCTGCTGTGAGAGTTTTATATTCCATTAATCATTCATATTCTATTAATTAAAAATTACGAATGGTAGTTTGTGTCATCGATTGTTTTTTCTTTTTGAATACTTCCAGTCTTGATCAATAGACCAACATGATCACCATTACATGTACCGGTACACGAACTATGGCTTATATTTACCAAAACATTTTGTAGTTGCTCTCAGAAATGTTTGTACGGTTTAGCTGGCGCAGGTGCATTAATTAATACGCTTCAAATCGCCACGGGTGATAGTATGCCTGACGGGGTTAAATCGTACCATACTTAGGAAAAACATTTTTTCCATTTTGCTTGATAACAGCTTTACAGAGCTACCGCAATCAAATCTGAAAATTATGGAAAAGCAATGACTCATTTAACTTCTATGAGCATACCCAAGCAAGGAAAAATGAATATGAATCATAATGCATAGCCAGCAGGGACTTGAGAAAGTTTGAGGCGAAACCAAAATTAACAACGTCACTGTGTTAAATCGCACCACATGAAAGATATCATTGGTATTTTGCTTTATAATAGCTTTATGGTGCTACCGGGGTCAAAACAAACATTTGAGGGAAAAGCAAGGACACTTTTCACTCAAGCAGGGAGAAAAGAACATGCTACATAATGCGTAGCCAGCGAGGACTTGAGAAAGTTTGAAGAGGAAATCAAAAGAAAACAGCGTCACTGTGTCAAATCTCACCAAACAGAAGACATTTTGGCTATTTTGCTACAGAATAGCTTAATATCAGAAATATAATCCCAACTTCCAAACTACGGGAAAACCAAGGTTTCTTCGGGTTTGTGTCAGCAATGAACAGAGCACATAGGCCTAAAGCAGTGTTTCTCAACCCCGAGTCCGCGGACTCATTTGAGTCCGCGGAAGGGCCTGGATGAGTCCGCGAGCACAGTTGCTTTTACTAGTAGTCAGTTCATATTGTATTACAAATATAACGTAAAATACTCCTATTTCACCAACTTTATCTTTGTGATGTCATAATAAAGATATTTATTGGGTTCTTCTTATCAGCCTGAGTGTGTTGATCAGGGTACGGTAAGTTTCAGGGTTAACTTACCGTACTTTGTGCTAGTCAACGAAAGCTCGCAAAGATTGAATAAAATTATTTAGTCTTAAAGGCACCACTGATTTCTTTCAGACATTGATTAGCGTAGTTACATAAAATTGCTAAAAGAAAGCATGTTTTTGCATATAATAATGAGTACTTAAAGCTTGGATTTACTTCACTTGAGGTGAATGGCGAAGTGAGGCCGCAGTGTGTGTTGTGCTTAACAGTCTTAGCTCACAGCTCTTTAAAGGAAACGAAATTTCGTCGGCCCCTAGAATCAAACCATGAAAATTTTGTTAATAAATCTCTTGAAGTATTTAAAGAAAAAGAGCATCAGGTGAAGCGAAGTCGCATTGATCGCCCAACTGCTTGGGGAGGAATAATATATTCTCACAGTCATGCAGTTCGTGCTTCTTTTGCGGTTGCATGGAAAATCACTCGTGCAAAAGCACCTCACACAGCTGGAGAAAATTTGATTAAACCAGCATCTGTTGAAATGGCCAGGATAATGTGTGGTGATGCTGTTGCTAACAAATTGGAAATGGTTCCTTTGTCAAACGACACCATGAAGCGGCATATCAAAGAACTCTCAAGAAATGTTCTGCAACAAACAATCGCTGCCATAAGACACTGTGAAAGATTTAGTTTGCAACTGGATGAGACAACAGAGGTCGGAAGTGATGCACAGCTCATGGTGTTTGTGCGATATTTTGACACAAATGATTTCGTTGAGCAGTTTCTGTTTTGCCGTCCACTTGCTAAAAATACCACAGGAGAAGAAATATTCAAGAAAGTGGATTTCTTCTATGAAGAACATCAGCTTGAGTGGTCTAATTGCGTGTCTGTTTGTGCTGATGGTGCTCCAGCCATGATGGGAAGTAATAAAGGCTTCATGAGTTTTGTGAAAAGGAAAAACAATAACATTTCGGTTGTTCATTGTCTTCTCCACAGAGAGAATTTGGCAACAAAAGAAATACAAGAAAATCTTGCCATAGTTTTCAAAGAGGTTGTATCTGTGGTAAATTATATTAAATCTCGTCCTTTGAACACTCGCTTATTTCGTGCTTTGTGTGACAAAATGGGAGCGGAACTCAGTGGGCTTCTGTTCCATTCAACTGTTCGTTGGCTGTCACGAGGAAAGGTGCTTGAGAGAGTGGCTACTCTTAGAGAGGAAACCCATGCTTTTTTAAAAGAGCAAAATCATGAACTTGCTGATCGCTTTCGTGGTGATGAATGGATTGCGAAGTTGCTATTTTTGGCTGATGTTTTCAGCCATGTAAACCAACTGAATAGTTCTATGCAAGGAAAAGAGAAACTATTTTTTGATGTTTTGGAAAGTATTGATGCATTCAAAGGCAAAATAAAGCTGCGGATGCATCGAATGAAAAGTGGGAGGTTAGCTGCTTTCCCAGGATTGAACTTATTTGTGGAAGAAAAAGATATCAATTTGGGCGTCATTCTTCCCACCTTTCTTGAGCACCTCAACACATTTCTTTCTGAATTGGATCGTCATATTCCTTTCAATAATTGCTGCAGGATCTTTAATTGGGTTCGGAATCCTTTTCAAAAGTCAGCGCTAGAAGTTCATTCACATATATACTGCATTGCTGAAGAGTTGCTTGAATTGCAAAGTCGACAGATGTGGAAAGACAAGTTTGAAAAGGCTTCTTTGACTCAATTTTGGGCAAATGTGCAGTCGATGGAGCCTAGTCTTTCAGATCTTTGCAAGCAAGCTGCAACGGCTCTTTTGCTATTTCCAACCATATACCTGTGTGAATCTGGCTTTTCAACTCTGACGATGATCAAAACGAAGTATCGCAATAGACTTCAACCAGAAAATGACATCAGATGTGCATTGGCAACCATAATTCCGGAATTCGATAAACTTGTCAAGCAAGTTCAAGGACAAGGCTCTCATTGAGTGTGTGTTGAATGAAAAACAGTGCTTGATTTTTTTCGTTGATACCGTATTAAACTCTCTTATTTTGAGAAATACTAGGCGTGCGTTTAGGACTTAAACAATTAAAAAAAAACTTTTCAGGAAAAGCTGTATTTACATTTAGCCTGCTGTATCGAACACGTTAGGAAACAATGCTTTTCCACTGTTAGGATTTCGTCACCCTTCGCCAAGAGGTTTTCCTCTTGGATAGAAATCAAAAAACTTATTTTTCATTAATATATACTAGCTTGAGTCCGCGAATATATGGGCAAGCTTGGGAATGGTCCTTGGGCCAAAAAGGTTGAGAACCACTGGCCTAATGCATAGCCAGAATCTTAAAATAACATATTTTTTTAGGGAAAGGAGCACAAAAATTGAAAATCTTGTGAGCAGAAAACACATAGACGTTTGGAAACTCTTCATACAAGAGCCTGATAGTTAAAGCTGGCTTGGCCGGCTGAACAGCCATTCTCAATCCCGACATTACTGACGGGGGCTCTTTGGGTTACGCCGCTGTATATAATATACAGTAAGGATTTTTTCTTATGCTGCGTGTTAAGGTATTTATGTCAATACTCTACAGCAGGGGTGGCCAACCTGCCTTCCATTGGGATCACCTCGAAAATTTATTAAAAACTCGCGATCGACCAGCCAGCAAGCAAATTACAACAAGCTATTTTTTCCCAGTAATTTTAACACTGTAATGGACTTCTATATTTACCATATATTACCAGCATCGTAAGCAGTGTTTTCAAGTTCGAGTTAACTAAAAAACCCAATAAAGAAGGTAAAAACAAAGACTAAGAGAACGATACAAAATTTACTTTTGTCTTAAATAAGTCAATGAGATATTTGGGTCACCATGTCTTTTACCAACATATCATACTCAGGTTTGTATCCTGTCAGAGACAACATTAAACAATTGCTCAAGTGACAGTCCGTTAACACAGATCGTTGTTTTGTTTTGATTGCGTTCATGAATGAAAATGCGGATTCAGAAAGGTAAATTGAACCAAAACAGGAATGGATGTACTCCCCACATTTTTTGATATTGGAGTATTTTTTATCAACAAACTTCCAGAAATCATTTTCAGATGCCCGAGCCTTTAGAAAGACATCGGCTTTCATTGTCAATATCTCCATTTCAACTGCACCACTTTCCAACGAAAATACTTCACTGATTTGACGAGAAATAGTGGACACGTTTAAATCCGACTTGAACGGGTATGGCATGTATTCAACAATTCCTTCAATCTTTTTAAAATCACTAAATCTAGCTTCAAATTCATGAGAAACTACATGTATTTCAGTAACATATTTCCCAGGATTCCAAATAGTGTGCGGATAGTTTTGCAAATGGTTTTTGATGTTTGGGAAAAAATTAAATCGTTTTTCTTCAAGGTCGGAGATCAATGACGGGATTTGCATCTCAAAAGCACCAATAGCGCTGATCAATTCACTGATTGATTTGCTCTTCCCTTGCAACTGCAAATTTAAAGCACTTAACCTGCCAGTAAAATCAGCCAGAAAAGCCAAGTCATTCATCCAAACTAAATCATCTAATTTGGCGTAGTCATCGTCTCTACTGTGAAGAAATGCTTTGATGTCCTGTAATAAATATCGGAATCTTTGCAAAAATTTGCTGCTACTGAGCCATCTTACATCCGTATATAGCAAAAGTTCTTTTCCCTCGGACTCCTGCTTGAAAAGACGTCGTTGTAGGGCCCTCGCCCTAATTGAATTGGCAATTTTGAATGCAACATCCATTACCTCCTTTGTGTTGAGTCGTTTGCTGCACAGAACTTGTTGGTGGATTATACAATGATACTGCAAGAAATCCGGAAAATCATCATCTTTTCGGCACAATGCAACCAAACCGTTTTCATTACCTACCATTGATTTTGCTCCATCGGTTGTAATTGACACCAACTTCCACAGAGGCAACTTTGTTTCAAAGCAGAAGTTTTTAAAGGCATTGTACATATCTATGCCTCTAGTCCTTCCTTTTAGGGTTATCATGCCAAGCACTTCCTCTTTGTTAGTCCAATCTTCAAAAACCATACGAATAAATACAATAAGTTGTGCGGCATCCTTGATATCTGTAGACTCGTCAAGTTGTAAGGAAAAACATGAACAGTTATTAAAATCACGGTGAAGTTGATGCGTAACATTTTCACTCATTTTCTCTATTCTCCTCATCACAGTATTTCTTGACATTTGCAGCTCTTCAATAGCACTTTTGATTTCGTTTTTGTTGCGGAAATTCTGAAAAAGGCTATCAGATATTTCTAAAAAACATTCCTTTAGCAATTCTCCTTCCGAAAATGCTTTCCCTTTCTTTGCTAAGAAAAAACTTGCTTTGAATGAAGCTGCTGTAGCGGTTTTTGATGAGGTACAAAACTTTTTTAAATTTCTTTGCAGCCCACGCAAATTAGATTTAAGAGCATTAATTTTCATTTCCCTTTCTTCACTTCCAAGAGGAAAATTTTCGTTATACTTAGCATGGCGTGTCATAAAGTGCCTTTCAACATTTCCCTTCTTTGGCAAAGCAAGTGAAGCATTGCAAATAAGACAGGTGCATGTATCGTTTACCATTGCACAGAAATAGGTAAGCTCCCATTCTTCATTAAAATAATATCTTTTCCTCTTTAGAGCACTCATAGTAATTAAATTACATGCACGAAACTAATGCTCCTTTACTGTCCAAAAATAACTAACTTATACCTTACTTACACAAAAACAACTACAAATTTATAGGAAATTTTTTAACAGAAGCAGCTATCATACTAAAACTGTACTTTTTATAGTGACTGGTCAATGTGGCTGCTTTCTACCTTAATTCATTTCTCAGCAAGCGACTAAGCTTGTAATTGTCGCGAAATAATGTGCATTGTTTTGCGTTTGTTCACGTAGCAATGCTCTGCTTGAAATTCTCATTTCAGAAACACTGCGTAAAAATGTATTTGAGGAATCTTATTTAGTCCTCACAAAATAACACGCGATTGACCGGCTGAGACTAGGCGATCGACCGGTCGATCGCGATCGACTTGTTGGCCACCCCTGCTCTACAGCATCGTAATAAAATCCAAAGTTTAAGAAAAAATCAACATAAAACCATAACCACAACAATTTGTAAAACTGAATATAGAGAGAACAATCGCCATTTTTGTCGCTATGCCGGAAACAAGGCCAATAACGCAGCCAAATTAGGAACTTAATTTCTCAAACATATAAACAGGAAAGAGGCAGCACCACATCGCAAAATAGACTTGCCATTAAATAGTTTATTTCTATAATGGTGAAAGCAAACACCATTTTTCCGCTGCAATTAGTTTTGATTATGTACAGTCCCTGCTCCCTTACAAGTATTAACAATAATTTGCGGCAAGATTTTTTGTGGGCATTGCCAGTCATGATAAAGAGAATATGATGATCACAATTTTGTGTAGAAGAATTGTGAAAGTGCATAAAATTCATTAATATTTCGTTATTGCTCACATAATAGCCAGAAGGGTAAAGCAGTCGCTGCCGGTTGAACCAAAATACTAAACCTCGACATTGCTGATGGAGGGTCCCTGCCAAGTGACGCCGGCAAAGCCGGTTAGTATCATATAATCAAGTACATCACGCTGCAATAGACAGTTAATCACGGAACTGATCGTAAATTTTTATTTACTCTTTGGCTGCTACGTGAATAGCGAAAAAAATTTCCGTGTGGTGGCAGTGCGAAAAACTGTCATAATTTGTAATAATATAATCAATCATAAATGATCATCATAAAATACCTCATGTTTGTTTGTAAATCATTACTCATCTGCTTACTTCTACATCAAGTGTTATATGTCCTTGAAATCTCTATTTCTTGAAGATTTCAAATACATTAAAAACAAAAAAAATTATTTTTTTAAATATGCAAATTAGCCCCCCACAACAATTGCTGAGTTGTCTTCGAAGTTGAAGTAGTACCCTTACCTCAAGATTACTAACGATTTTATTTTTGTACCAATTTCTTTAGAAATGGTCGCTAGATGATGCTAAGGAAATGAGCTTTCATGGTATATCAGTCAAAACTTACCTAAAAGCCTAGGTTTTCTACAATTTGCAACTTTCTCAGGCTTATCACCTTTTTTTTGACCAGTACCGACCCGTACTAAATGTTGTTGGTTAAATATGATCAGTCATTATCTGCTAAAGGTTAGCCCAAGCCATGTAACATTATGTATTTTTGAAAAAAGAATTTCTTCAAGATGCAGAAAATATTAAGTTTTAACCGACGCGATGGTGTAGTGGTTAGAGCGTCCGCTTCACAGTCGGTAGACCTGGGGTTCATTCCCCTTGTTGAGTCACACCAACAGACTTCAAACAATGGTATCTATAGCTTCCCTGCTTGGTACTCGGTATTTAGGAGAGGTTGTGGAGAACAAGCCGGCAAGTTCGCTTGTTGTGTCCTTGGGCAAGGGACTTGACGGGACGCCCCACCTTTATGTGGAAGACAGGTGACCCGGAAATGGCAACTCCCAAGCGAGTGCGGACGTCCCGTCCAAAACATAGCGATACATGGCTTTCTCGTGAATGGAGGATAAATACGGCAAATAAAAAAAAGTTTAAATAGAATATGTTGTCACTAACAATGAAGTAGAAGCTTTTTACACTCCTCCCATTT
Organism: Trididemnum clinides; assembly: GCA_963675345.1. NCBI lineage: Eukaryota > Metazoa > Chordata > Ascidiacea > Aplousobranchia > Didemnidae > Trididemnum > Trididemnum clinides. Next base: position 39,809,326 of record OY776287.1, on the reverse strand, counting down.
ATTGAGAAATAAGGAGAATGCAGCAAACAATGATTTAGAGAAGTCAAACTTCTGTCAGCTTTTAAACTTGCGTTTTAGTTTCTGTCTCCTTGGAAACTTGGCACAAAATGACGACTTTTGCGGTGAAATATTTGCAATCTTTTTTGTCTTTTTATAGGGTGTTGTTTTTCTAAAAATTATAATTTAGTGAAGGTAGGTCAAACATTTGTGGGGGTTTTGAAGTGATATGATGTAAGGCACTCAGTTTTGATCAGTAAATATCATATACTGCTTTGCCTAGACTGTTTAAAGCTATGTTTTGCTGCTGGAAAGCAAATTTCCTAAGCTTTCAAATGAGACTGGTATTTAGCAACATATCATATTTTTTACGCACCAAATTTATTTTTTCTGCTTACCGTACAAATTTTTTTGGGAATTTTGAGACCCCTTAGGAATTAAAAAATTTTAATACGTAAATTTTATTATTATTTCTTGAAATTTTGTCAAATGATGCCACAAAAGAGTAGTTTTCAGATTGTGTTAATGATAAAAGCTTTGGTTTTGTGGTAAACATAATATTTTGATTTGATTTCAAAGTAGTTGGTTTTTGCACGTGTTTGCTAAAAATTTGGCAAATTTTGTCGGTTGCAACTGGGCTTTATGTCTTTTTAACCCTTTTTCGGTAAAAAATCCAAAAGTCAGAGCACAAATTTTACATCTTCCAATACGTGAGGAATTATGGTGATCTTTGAAAATTTTTTGAAAATCGGTGGAGAAATAAAGTCACCAATTCATTTTTTAATAAACTTATTTTTTAACTCAATTTGAAAAAATTGATGGAAACACTGAAAACACGAGATCATCCGCGGTAGCGAAAGAGTTAATTTGCACAAAACGCGAGATGCACAAGTCAGTTTTGTTTCTAGATAAGAACTGTGTTCATCGCATTTCAGTTGATTATCAAGATTCACTCCTAAATATGTAGTTGAATTGTGTTTTGTTAATTTTGATTACCAATGAATACTGAATTCTGTGTATGAATTCCTGTTAGTAAATAACAAATAATTGCTTTTAGCAGTGTTGATAATCAGACGATTTTTTTCAGTCATTTATTGACCTAGCTTAGCTCTTCGGTAATTTGATATTGTAATTTTTTCGCATTATTAAGTACCGTGGTCAGAATACTGTCATCAGCCTACAGAGTTACACTTAAATTTGAACACTTGATGAGATCATTAATATATAGTAAGAAAAATAACGAATCAAGGACATTACCTTAAGGTATCCCGATCTTTATTTTTCGTATCCTAGATCGATAAGATTTATTAACAACTGCCTGCTTTCTGTTATGAAAATACGATTCAAAAAGGTTAAGTGGTAACCACCTAATGCCGTAATCATGAAGGTTTTGCTGCTATATATAATGAATAGCGGTATCGAACTCTTTGGTTAAGCCTAAAAATAAGCACCATGCTGTATTCCCCTTGTCATGTTCACTTAAAATATATTTCAGGGATTGTGCGATTGCTTGCAAGGTGGAATAGCTTTTTTGAAAACCACACTGCATATTTAGCAAACACACAGTTTTGTTTAAAAATTGTACCAATCTTTCTTTATTAGTAGATTCAAATAATTTGTTGAATGGAGACAAGACCGATTTAGGTTTGTAATTTGTTGTCTCTTCTTTAGAACAATCTTTATGAAATGGTGAACTTTTGCAATTTTAAGTATGTCTGAACAATATCCTCTGACTACAGTTTATTATTCTTGTTAAGTGAGTTTAGTTTGCATTAAATATTCGGCGAGTTTAGTTTGCATTAAATTCGTGATGATGACGTTCTTTTTGCGCGATACTTCATTATTATTATGTCAAAGAAATTTTAATGCTTTTTCAAAAATAGTTACCGTAAACCGGGGTTACTTTGTACACCGGGGTAATTTTGAACACCATGGGGTAACTTTGTATGCTTTTTCAAAACACATAGCCATATTTTCAAAACACGTATTTTTGTTGTTGTTGTTGTTTAACCAACCCTTCCGAGGGATGGGGGCATGGCGGAAGACCATGGAGCCCCAGAAGCCGGGCAACTCTCCAGGGTCTGGACCAGAGGTCGTAGAGAGACGAGAGTCATCAAAGAGTGAGCGGTGCAAAGAGTCCGTAGCTGGACAGTGCAGAACGAGATGAGAGATGTCCTGGGCTGAGTGTCTACAGTCGCTGCAGGAAGGATCCTCGATTCTGCCAATCCTAGAGAGATAGGAGCCTAATAGAAGGCTGTGTCCATTGCAGCGAAGACGAGAGAGGACACAGCGAGCATGACGAGGGAGCACAAGTTCCTCGGTGGAAATCGAGGGAACCTGTGTGTCAAAGAACTTCGATGAGACAGTACGCCTCCAGTCCGAAAAAAGAGAAGAGCGGATACGAGAGATAAGAGGAGAGAGACTACAAGGGATTGCAGAGGGCACAAGTAGCGCTCCCCGTCTGGCCAGCTCATCAGCCGCGTCGTTCCCTGGCAGAAACGAATGTCCGGGGACCCATTGTAGTCTGATAGAACAGGAGGAGAGAGAAGACAGTTCCTGCCAGATTTGCCTCAGAGTTTGAGATAAGAGGAAGGATGGAGGAGAGGACAGGGAGGCAAGGACAGAACGACAGTCAGATAGTAGGACAGGAGGAGAAGAGAAGTGGCAGACTTGTTGGTGCTGCCGAGACCAGCAAAGAGCATGCAGAATGGCGCAGGCTTCAGCAGAAAAACTTGAGCATACTGGGCTTGTCGAAAAGAAAAGAGTGGCCTCAGTGCCACAGAGAGAGCAGTTGGCAAGAACGCCGGAGCCGCCCTTGTCAAAAAGAAAAGGACCAAAGTCGTCTGTCCAAAGCACCAGATCATGAGGGGGAGAGAGTCAAGGTGGGCAAGAACCGCACCTTGGCGAGAAAGAGAGCATGGAGTGGAAAGGATGAACTCCACTGTAAAGAAAGGCAGATTCCAAGGAGGACAGGGAGGGCAAGCAAGAAGAGCCTCCCTAGAACAAGTAGAATGAAGCATGAGCGGGTGAGTGGACGCAAAAGCTCTCTAGGACGGTCTGCAGAGTTTTGGTTTCACTCCTAGTCAGGCCAAACCTGAAATGGCAAAGGAGGTTGGGAGACAAAGGGCACGCTCATAAGATAAAAGAGTGAAATGAGTCAGAGTGACTCGTAGGGGAGGCAAAGAAGCATCGGGGAGAAAAAGAGGGATATGGGAGGACGAGAGGCAGCCAGAGATGGCGCAACTAGCCGCTCGGTGGAGGCGTTCCAATTTGGTGATATTGGTAGCTCTTAGGAAAGGAAACCATCCGGGTGAAGCGTGAAAAGGGACCGAAGAAAAGCTTTATACAGAAGAGAGAGGTACTCCTTAGAGGGGCCCCATGATGAAGCAGAGATACAGCGTAGGGCCTTGAAACGCGGGAAGAACTTGGCCTTCAGCAAAGATACATGTTTAGAAAAGGAAGGAGTGCGGTCGAAGGTGACCCCAAGAAATGTTGGAGTGGGAATAAAACGGAGGCGGGAGCCGAATAGGAAGAGGTTGGGTCGGAGATTAGCTTGGTGGGGATCCACTGAGAAGAAGGAGGCCCTACATTTGCTCGGATTGAGAGGAAGACACCAGTGCTCAGACCAGCGCTCTAATCGAAACAGAGCTCCTTGTGTGGCCTCCACTGCAATGGGGACCGAGGTGGAGGAGGACCAAATGGCCATATCGTCAGCATAAAGAGAGCAGCTGACGGAAGAAGGCAGAGAAGCAGGGAGGTCATTAATGAAGAGAGAAAAGTACAGCCTGGCGTCAGCCGTCTGTCGTCTGCTCAACTCTGCTCCAACGGAGGCTAGGCAAAGGCCGATGCATAGTGCTCAGGTTCGCTTTCACCCAATGGAAAAAAAAATACGTTCCGTTTAATCAGTTTGCATTTACAGTTCATGAATTGCACTACAATTAAAGAGAATGAGCCCAATTTCGTGTGCATTTGCATATGTTTAAACAACTAACTTGCTAAGTCGCATTTCGGGACACAAAAACATGTTTAAGTTTGATCGTACTTCCATTTCACGTCAATTAAATCTGGAGATAATTTTTATTTCGCAAAACCTGACCATTCGTGAGGACAACTTATCTCCCTATCAATGCCTTCTGAAATCTACCCACTGTTTTACTGTATTTTTTAATTTGGAAACTCTTTTTCTATATTGAAATAAAGTGTACAAAATAGCCCCTTTTAAAAAGGAAGTTTGTTCACTTTAGTGTTGAAAATACATTGCTATTCGAGATTAAAGAAATGTACAAAGTTACCCCAATATTGGGGTAACTTTGTACGCAACAAAATATGATCTTCCCGGCCATTTTTGAAGTTAGTGTTTAACAATAAATTCAAGTTTAGAAAGCATGGTTCTGATGTGCCAAGTTCAGCTAAAAAAAACTCGTCAAGCGGTTGCGTTATAGAGCCAAGTTTCAGCAAAGGCAAAAAGTGTACAAAGTAACCCCGGTTTGCGGTACGTAAAATTAGACAAAATTGTATAACAAGCGAGTCTCACTAATTTGATGAAGTCGGAATTGTCGGAAATGTCGGAAAGCTCACTAATTTGATGAAATGTCGGAACTGTCTGAAACGTCTGAAATGTTGCAAATCTAATTTAAGGAACAGTCGGAATCGTCGGAATTTTCGGAATAAAAGTGAATTCTGATCAGTTAAACCTATTTGCAACGAAAACAAACTGCATGATTAATTGATTATATAAGACTGTCACAGTTATTTCAGTGCAAATATAAATATTTTGAACACTTTAAATATTTCTAAATCATAAAAAACAAACAAACAAACAAACGAGTACGGGAAATGAAATTCATTTTCAAGTCTTTTGAACAACAACAAAAACATCGAAGGAATATATTAATATGTTTTTGAATGGAAATGGGATACTAAGTGTCAAACATTCATCAACAAGCCTCTGAATAAAACCAATAAACGTCGCAAACTCATTAAAAATCTTTTGAAACAACGCAATAAGTGCACAAAACTCATGCAAAAGCATCTGAAACCAATGACTAACTATCGCTAATTTATTTACAAGCATTTTAAACACGGGAATAAGTCTAAGAATTTCATTTACAAGCATCTGCAAGCAAATAACAAGTGACAGAATTTCATTAACAAGCATCTGAAACACGCCAACAACTCTTGGAATTTTATTTAGAAGCATCTGTAAGCGAGTAACAAGTGTCGGAATTTTATTTAAAAGCACCAGCAAGCCAGTAAAAAGTGTCGAAAATTCATTCACAAGCAACTGTAAACGAAAAACTACTGTCGGAATTATGTTTAGAAGCATTGGTTAGCTAGTAATAAGTGTCGAAAATTTATTTAGAACCATCTGAAAGCGAATAAGAACTGTCGGAATTTTGTTGAAAAGCATCTGTAAGCGAGTAACAAGTGTCGGAATTTAATTTAGAAGCATCTGCAAGCGAAAATCCACTGTCAGAATGATATTTAGAACCATAGGCGTAGGAAGTGGGGGGTCCGGGGGGGGGGCGGGGGGGCACTGGCCCCCCCTGCTTGTAAAAATGCATTGATTTCGCGACAAAATTTCGGGCAATTTTTGATTTTTCGGGCAAATTGAGTAAGTGTTTCTATATTTTGCCCGAAAAATTTGTCACTACAATAACATTTTCAAAAAAAAAAAAAAAAGGTCATCACCTGTGTGGTGACATGTTTAGGCCGAAAATGATGGTAAAGGTGCAGCGAAACAGGCGATAACCTTTTTTTTTTGGGGGGGGGGGGATGTTATGGCAGCGACAAATGTTTCGGGCAAAAATTTGGTGCCCCCCCAAATTGGTTTGAGCTCATACGCCCATGTTTAGAACCATGTGCAACAGGGATATCTAGAACTACGGGATGCGAAGCTCAATTTTGCATGTGACAATAGTAGGGCTATTGTGCTTAAGCAAATTTATACAACGAACATACGTTTAGGATTTTGCTAATGATGCAACTATATTATTCACGCGTCTCTAGTGATGTCATCTTACTTGACGTCATGTATGGCGTCACACTTTAATTAGTAATGTAGCCTTTCTATTTGTCTACACTCACATTTGGTCCAACTGCATTAGTATTTGCCAAATTTCATATCATTACGAAGCACATTTAAATACGAGGGTAGTATCAAGCACTGGTTGGCCTACAGAAAAGATCAAGCACTAAAAATACTGATTAATTTTTTATTCACAGTTTGTAATTTATTTGCAGCATTCTTTCAAAGTTTTACTGCTTAGTTTTCGGATATTTCGAGCCATTTTCGCAGGTGGATCTCCTGATCTTGAATTTAATCTTTTAAGTTCATTTTTGGCAAAACAATTATAAGCAGATTGCAAGATAAATTCGAAATTGCAGTGATTTCGAGCACATTTCTGGTTCAACAAATCTTTATAATCAGATAACCCAATCTATATATATAAAACTCAAAGTTTGTCTGTCTGTCTGTCTGTCCGCTATAGAAAGAAAACTGGAGACATTTAGATACAAACAAACATATGAATCTTATATAACTTCTTCCAGGGAAGCCAAGTACGGTATTTTGATTTCGATCAGAATCGTCTTTGGGGGGCTACGAGCCTATATTCATTCAACTGTTGCCAAATGGGCTACAAACAGTTGCCACAAAATAACTTATTTTATATTTGTAAATTTTGTTACGATTGTTATTGGGTTTCAGTAGTGTAGTGGTTATCACGCTCGCCTCACACGCCAGAGGTCAACGGTTCGAGCCCGGGCTGAAACATAGGTTTTATTTTTGATACAATTACACGTTTTATGGAGTGACCACAAAGAAGTCAAAATGGTATTTTGATTTCGATCAGAATCGTCTATGGGGGGCTACGAGCCTATAAAATATAGAGTTGTCTAAAGTTTTTGTTAGGTACCACAAACAGAAATAAATTTGTGGCAAATATAAATCCAAATTTGATGGTTATGCGCAAGACTGTACTTTTAGGGTCACTCCTTTACCCGTTGTTGATCGGGTAAATATAACTTTCTCCAGGGAAGCGAAGTACGGTATCTTGATTTCGATCAGAATCGTCTATGGGGGGATACGAGCCTATGGGGCTCTACTAGAAGCCTATTTGTGCTGTTGTACAATGAAATAAAAATCATGAAAACACATTAAAATATATGGTTATTCAATGTAAAAATTTAATCAGTCTTTACATTTTACCCGATCAACGACGGGTAAATCTGTGTTATTTTGATTTCGATTAGAATCATCTATGGGGGGCTACGAGCCTATATTTATTTTCCTTCTTTTTACATTTTACCCGATCAACGACGGGTAAATCTATATTTATTTTCCTTCTCTTTACATTTTACCCGATCAAGGACTGGTGGAAATGGGGGGTCTACAAGCCTGTATTTATTCAACCTATATTAACTCACACAACAAAATTCAAAAAAATTTAATTACAAACCACAAACAGAATGTTAGAAAGGTTTATATATAAACGTTTTTGCTTGAACGAGACGTACGCAATTAATTGCGCGCATGTCCGCCATTTCTGTTATTGCCGGTATATATACCGTCGCGGGAGCGAACGCACAAAGATCGCTTGCCGGTAATCATACCCGCGCGGGATCGAAAGAGTTAAAATATTGTTATTCAATGTAAGAATTTTACCCGATCAACGACGCGTAAATCTGCTATAACTTTTTCCAGGGAGGCCAAGTACGGTATTTTGATTTTGCTCAGATTCGTCTATGGGGGGACTACGAGCCTATATTTATTCAACCTATATTAAAATATGGTTATTCAATGTAAAAATTTAATCAGTCTTTACATTTTACCCGATCAACGACGGGTACGGTATTTTGATTTCGATCAGAATCGTCTATGTATTTGCTAATGTATTTGTATTTGTATTTGCTAAGAAATTATGACACTGGTTGTATTGTTCAGTTTTATTTTCTTTCTGTATGATCAGTCTTTACATTTTACCCGATCAACGACGGGTTAATCTGCTAGTTACTTTTAAAATAGAGGATACAAAAATCAAACGTTGATTGCTTGACGATAAGAGTCGTTCTTTTATAGTATTATCAGAGGAAATAGCGTTGTAACCTTGCACAGCAATAGCCGTTAAAGCAAAACAAAATTCCGTCGGCACTGCAAGTGATCCGCGATCAGCATCATCAAAGAGTTTCATATAATCTTGTGGAACATAATCGCTGAGAAAAATCTCGTTATCACGGTCCACCAACAATATATCTTTACATGCTTCACATTTTCGCCTACGACCAATACTGCGTCCAATGTATCCACTAACAAAAAACGTAACGTTTGCATCGGACTCGCACATTTCTTGCAAGTCATCAACCTCACGTTCCATAAAAAATTCATAAAGCCAATTACATTCAGGCGGTTCACTAGGAGGAGACCAATCAAGTCCAACAGATTGTACTAAAATTAATCGAGATGCTGCAACCAACGTTTTTTGTTGCAGTAAACTCAAAACACGAATTTTTTTTTCAGCTAAAAGCAGTTGTTTGATAGACATAAAAAAATTCCCACCATTGGCCTGCCTATACCAACCGAACCTTCCCTCAATCGGATCCGACATGTACTTCCCTGGGAGTACATATGCAAAATTGTGTGTAGTATGCATGTATTTAACTAATTCGATCATGCAACCAATGCTTTGAAGACATGCAAGAGATGTTTCTTTTGTTAGTCCTGCGTTGCCAGAGACTTTCCATTGCGACAAGATTTCATGAGATTGTACTAAAAACTTCATCGATTCTCCGTCGCAATGTTGAAGAGGAATACACATGTTGTCTCTTTTTCGCGTTCCTAAATATTTTTTGTATTTTTGTCATTAATTAAGCAAATCCAATGTTAAAACGTGAATACTTGGGTTTTACAAACTACTAAATATCACAAATTTTCTTTTTCTCACAATCAGCCTGATCATTAAAACCTTTTCCGAAGCACTTTTAACTATTAACTTTAGTGAGAAAAGACTTTTAAATTTAACTGCTTTTTGTAGAACCAAACAGAATTCCTTTTTATAAAATAATAAATATAAACAAAGTTTGAATTTTCATTGACCTTACCTTTTGATGGTGTTTTTAACGACATTACTTTCCACAAGTTTAGAATGAACTCGACGTACTTCGCAGTATCAAGAAATTCAGGGTAATCTTTACCGTAAAATGTTAAACCACGAACTGTAGATTCGTTGAAAACACCTGAAAAAATATAAAAACGGACAGAAAAAGAGTAATAAATCGTGAATAGGTTACTAACAACATCAAATTCTGGTCATTCAAATTTACGGATGGAAATCTACTTGCAGGGATTTAGCAAGTCTATTTTGAATCTTTTTTTCCACCTTTCGAAAGCTCAGACGTGCTGATTTAATGTACATCCATCACAACACTCTGGTTTTCAAGCCAGCTTTTTGTTGGAGTAATGTACACTTTGAATTCCGAATGCCCTTTCTGATAAATATAATTAATACTCTTGTAGAATTAAGCCCCACACCTTTAGTTGCTAAGCCTGAAACAATTGCCATTACACGGCAACGGCTAGTCAATTTCGAAATTCAACATAAGAATTACCTAATTGCTTTTTTGTTTTTAAGACTAACTAGTCAGGACTACCGATTATCACGCAATTTAGCATGCTGGAGTTTTAATTAACAATTTTAGTTACGGGCGGTCGGCATGAATGGGTAATAAAAGCCTGCAAGTTTCATCTATGCCTCAATTAGTCGCCATCATGACATTTTTATGTTTACCGAATAAAGAGCAATCAATACAGCAGATTTTCTAAACCAAACTAGCTTACTTAAAGCATGCAAAGGTGATGTTCGTGAAAGATTGCTCGGATTCAGCGAAACTTTTGTCAAAGCAAAGGCAACTTTCAACGTTTTGAATTCTTCCAAGGCATATAAACGTTTTATGTGTGAAAACTGAGCAACACAATTAAGAGTGGCCGACGAAATGTGCATTTTGCTTCTTCTAAGGAAGATATTGTAAATGTTTTTGATGTTATGTGTAAAATCAAACAAGAGAAATAATCGTTCCCCGTTTCTGGTAGGATGGACAATACTGTGCTGCAGTTTTCCATCACATAAATCAGTAAACAATTTCCTGAAGAAAAATTTCACTGCGTCAAAAACGATAGCTTTGGCAGTACAAAAATTTACGTGAATAATTAAAGCTTTATCCAAGAGGCAAAGTATTTGAAAATATACATTATATAGCATTAACCCTATTAGGATCGGAGGGGGAGGTCGATTCAACCCACAGCAAATTAAAACTGTTGTAATTTAGCGACCGCTTGAGATAAATGTTTGAAATTTTTTGACTTTTCCTAAAATTTATCTGGCTTTTGGTTGGTCACAACCTGTCAAAGATATTTTTTATAGCTTTGATTTAAGCATAGCGATTTCGAAACCTACTCGGGCAAATTTCTTCATCGATTGCTTTCACATAATGAAGAAGAAAAGGAGAAAGAGCGCACACGCAAAACCGTGACGAGCTACGTAAACCACAGAATTTGTTTGAAGTAACGCACTGACTGTAAAGTTGTACGGCTTCTCAGAAATCTTTCTTCTCAAAACCCTTTCGCTGTGAATAGCAACTCTTTATTTGACAAGTCAAAAACATCAAAGTGTTTTCAGATACACAGCTATTTTGTAACTTTTTGTTAAATAAATAATACCTTCTTGACGCTAAGCCATAATCTACCGATAAAGTAATGCAAGAAAATATTTCTTAATTTTGATACTTGACATATGCAACTAAGTTAAAAAATTGTTTCCAAGCGCAAAGCCAGAAATAAATTTGGCGGCGTGATAATATAGTTTACGCTTTTCACAATGATAAGTAATGTTGTTACCAGTTAAAATTGGGAATTGGTAGGTGGGAATAGCAACGAGTGCACTTGCTATTCTTATTGGATGGAAAATATGAAAGAGTGGCAGATTAAGAGACGCAGGGGCGACAGACAGCAAAATTTAATTTACATTAAATCTAGTCAATTACAAGCAAACAAAAATCAAAAAATAGGCTTACCTGTTACAGATGTGGTTGTCGGCAGACACAGCAACAATTACAAAAAGATTGTGAAGCGCTACAAGAACTTTGTGAAGCCATGCTTGCAAAATACTGGTATCCAATTTTGATATAGGGACTAGGCATACCATATCTTTATAATTTGAGCACACAGATTGAACCATGAAACTAAGGACGGTTTTTGCTGAAGAACCATCAGCTGCTAATCCAACAAATGCACCATCAGTATATTCTATTCTTTGGGCTACATACACCTCGTCCACAATCAATGTAACGATTTTTTCATGCGGGGGTAAATTCTGAGTTTTTTGAGCTAAATATTCTACATCAATTTGTCCGGATGAAACTGCAGCACTAGAAGAAAGTGACTGCAGGCGGCGCACTGATGGCAGAATAAAAAATTCATGCAATTTTTTGTACAGGCTGGAACTAGTTAGCTGCCACAAAAATGATATTCTAATAATGTTCACTGAATATCGACGGGCTTGTTCAGGAATACACAGTAATTTAAGTTGGTCTATGATAAAACTCAAAAGTCGGAAACTTAATTCATCATGGTATTCCATATTTCTTTCCTCTTCAACACATTTTTCTAAAATTGCAGCAGCTATCAAAACTAAATTTGCTTGACTTTTTGCTGACGATGTAGTATTTTTATCAAAAATCAATGACTTACACAATGCAAGAACGTTTGCTAGCTGTGAAACTTTCGTGAGATATTTTGATGGTAAAATATGTTTGTAGATGTAAAGTGGTAAAAGAGCTCCATGTACATATGCACGCAATGCCAATTCTTTTGTAATGATGACAGAAGCAAGCAGTTGAGGAGGTTCTGACGTATCATCATTGACTATGTAATAAAACTGCACACTATTACTTTTATTAACATGAAGAAATCCTTCAGGCCATGTTTCTGCATTCAACTTTTCCTTTAATGCATCAAAATTTGGAATAGTATCTTTCAATAAAATGGCTTTGTTTAAACTTTGAATTTTTGCATTTTCCAATTCTAATCGAGCAGAGCTAGAGCTGCAGGAAGTAGGTCGAGAAGTAGTGGGTGTTGATGACAAGTATGCTGGTAGATTAGGAAATATCCGTGGTACAGCATTAGGTTTTAAACGTTGTCTTTGTAAAATTTGGCTCTCGCGTGAGTTGCGCCTACTCATTCGAATGTCGCTTGAAGTTATTTTGAAGTCATCAAGATTAAAATGTTTTGCGCAAACTCTATGACTATCTCCTGGAAGCCAATTTTTGCGAGGAATAGCTTTGATCCATTTCTGGCGTAATTTATCATTTTTTGGAAATTTAAAAACTGCTACTTTTTCAACGACTTGACTAGAGCGATAACCAGTGTTGCACTCTGGGACACAACATGTAAACACCATAGTATTCAAAGTAGCAATATCAATACACAAATTTATATAACTGAACTAAAACTCTGAATACAGAAATCATAATATAATATTGAGTTGCCATGTTTGAAATGGTTACCCTACTATCTTAATTTCAGAAGTCAAAATTTTTTTATGAATCTTTGACTGTAACTACAAACTCTAAATTCGGAATCTTAGCTCCGAAGAAGCAGTAATAGCTAATGAGTTCAGAAATGACCACTGCTAATGACTACCAATACTACAAAAGAAGGAGGTCAACAATATATTGCTGGTTACACTAGACAATTGGCTGCTCAAATACTTTGTTTAATATCTTATGTTTAAAGTATATTGCATTTAAAAATAAAATGACTTAATTAACGTAAACTGCCGGTACTAGTAGTTTACAGTAACCAGTTGACCTTAATTAAATATGATGCATTACCAATACTGGCAATCAGTTGATCCTTAAGTCACAACTCTTTAGAATGTCGCTTAAAACTGGACCTATGATCTACTAATAAATAAAAATAGTAGTGTCCAAGGAATATCTCAAGAGTACCGGTACATCAAGTTTTCAATTTTCAATAAAATTCAGTCCAAAAACAAAAAGTTATTTAGTTACATGTGGCACAAAACTAAAAGCATTTCTAAACTACAGAAGTAAAGTGATGCAGTCTTCACAACATCAATTGATGAATTTTGAGTAAACATCTGCTTTAGCATTACCACTTTTACATTCTTGCTAGCTGGCTGGCAAGAATGTTTCATTTAGTAACTTCTTGAATTTTAGATAACAGTAATATTTTAGTTAGTAACTTCTTAAAGTTTAGATACCAGTAATAGTTATTTCCCAGCATTTTGACTCTCAGTTACATGATACAGTTGGCCTAAAACATACAAACTGAGACAGCTAGGCTACGTTGATTAATTAAACTTTGCTTTTACAGCTACTGTATGATTTTTATCAGTTACAGTTACACATTATATGAAACAAAACGAACTGAATTTGAATAGGCAGCTGAAAGCTAAAAAATATTGCTTCCAATAGGCCTATCTAAAACTTTTCTTTTTTGCAAGTCCATGATAAATTTAATTCAAAAAAAACTGGTCAAACTATCTAACGATATTTAGAGACAAACTTAAACCATCAAAATCATTGAGGTTGAAATTAAGCAAGGCTATCTGACAATTATACCACACTGATAAGTACTATCGCTGACCAACAAACAAGTTTATCTGACCATAGCAGGTAGCCCTACTATTAACGGAGAAAAAAGGCGTTGATCACGTGGTTTCGCATCCCGTAGTTCTAGATATCTCTGATGTGCAAGCCAGCAATAACTGTCGGAAATTCATTTCGAAGCATCTGTAAGCGATTCACTACTGCCGGAATTATTTTTAGAAGCACTTGTGAGCCAGTAATATGTGTCGGAAATTGACTTGGAACCATCTGCAAGCCAGTAATAACTGTCGGAATTTTATTTAGAAGCTTCTGAAAGTTAGTATTATGTGTCGGAATTTGATTTAGAAGCATCTGCAAGCGAAAATCAACTGTCGGAAATTCATTTAGAACCATGTGCAAGCCAGTAATATGTGTCGAAAATTCATTTACAAGCATCTGTATGCGAACAACCACTGTCGGAATTATGTTTACAAGGATTTGTCAGCTAGTAATACGTGTCGGAATTTGATTTAGAAGCATCTGTAAGCGAAAATCAATGGTCGGAAATTCATTTAGAACCATGTGCAAGCCAGTACCAAGTGTCGGAAATTCATTTACAAGCATCTGTAAGCGATCTACTACTGTCGGAATTTCATTTAGAAGCACTTGTGAGCCAGTAATAAGTGTCGGTACGTTACTTAGAACCATCTGCAAATGACTAATAACTGTCGGAAATTTTTTTAGAACCACTTGCAAGCCAGTAATAAGTGTCGGAATTATATTTACAAGCATATGTAAGCGAACAACTACTGTCGGAATTATGTTTACAAGGATTTGTCAGCTAGTAATACGTGTCGGAAATTTATTTAGAACCATCAGCAAGCCAGTAATAGCTGTCGGAATTTTATTTAGAAGCATCTGTAAGCGAGTAATAAGCAGTCCCGTAGCACTCCAACTTCGGGCCCCCCCCAAAGTAAGCGCAAGAGCCCCTGCGCACAGGTCATATCACTTTAGAGGTGTAAAATTGAAAAGCTGCATTAAGAAAATACACCACAATTTGTACATAAGTAAACAGGCTAATGTCAGAATAAAGCATGCCGATACCGAAGGTGCAAGTCATAAAAAATTCGGCACCGATGCCAGAGTTCAGTAGGACATTTATGCAGACACTGCGAAACGAAAGCAATGACACTGAAAAACATGAAAAAGTTATAAAAACACAGTATCATTTAAATAGTCTGGAGCGAACCTTTTTGTTCGCAAATGCTGTTATGACATTGTCATAATCCAGAGATCGGGCGCAGTCATTTTCGATTGACAACATGGCTAATGAAGATAGTCTACTGTCTGTCATAGACGTTCTATTAAAAGTTTTGATCAGTTTCAATTTGCTGAAGCTTCTTTCAGCACTGGCAACAGTCACGGGGCAAGTTAGTAAGATTCGAAGTGCGATGTACACATTCGGATACAATTCAAATAAATGAGTCTTTAGAAGATAGTTCAGAAAGTCTTGAGCCGTATTGAGATTGCGTTTTTTTTGTAAAATTAAAACAAACCGCTGTAGCTCAGCGCTCATTTCATCAGAATCAATGTCACCGAACTTTTTTTGGAACTCTTTACAGCAAGTAAGAAGAGCATTTTCTTGTTGCACAAGCAAAAGTTTGTCTCGTGTGTACAAAAACGAAAAGGCGGAAGAAACCTCACGTAACAAATTAAAGCGCTCCTTTATTGACATAATAGCCTGGTCTACTAATGGATAGAAAAAGTTGCTTTTAAATTTCAGTTCAGGAGTAGCTCGTTGTTCCTCTTCACCTTGGTAATCAAACAATCTTCTTTTCTTTCCACTTCTTGACGGAGGAAAAGAAGGATCAATATCCAATTCCTGTGCTATTTCAACAGCAGATGTTGCGGCACTGTCATAACCCGTTGTGCGATAGTTTTGCAAAAACTTTTCACTTGCCTGGATTTCCGTTTCCATTGTATGAAGGGAGACTCCATACGATTGAAGAATCTTGCTTGCTTTATTGACTTGGAATAGGATATCATACCAAATAAACACAGACAAAAGAAAACTCCATTTTGATAAATGAGCTATCAACGATTTTGTTTCTGAGGCAGCTCTTCCATCTTTTCTTTCTATGGAAATGGCTTCCAAGTCTTTCAGTGCCAGCAACACCTCTTTTAAATTGTATCGAAAAGGTTTGATGCATTTAATTCTGCTTTCCCAACGAGTATCAGATTGTGACTTTATGGACAGCTCCACATGTTTCTTCAAAATTTCCCAACGCTGAGCAGAGGAAGAAAACAGCACATACAACCTTGTAAGTACTCCAAAAAATGTCAATGCTTCCGTCGATCAATTAGCACTGTCAACAACAACTAAGTTAAGGGTATGGTTTGCACAGGGCACGTAAACAGCTTTGGGATTGATGTCTAGCATTCTTGCTTGGACCCCAGAATGTTTTCCTTTCATGTTAGCACCATTATCATATGACTGACCTCGACAATCAGACAATTCGAGTTGCAGTTCGGTCGCTTTTTCTAAGAAAGCGTCCAACAAGCCTTTCCCAGTACTGTCACTTATTCTCAAGTAGCCAAAAAATGTTTCTTTAACAATAGCAGCTTCTTCATTACATAGTACATAACGGAGAATGACAGACATTTGTTCATGATGTGACATATCTGGAGTGCAGTCCAAAATTATAGAAAAATATTTTGCCAATTTCAATTGCTGTAAATTTTCTTTTTCAACTTCTGTCGCTAGCAATTCAATTAGTTCATTTTGTATGGTAGGACTCAAATAGTGATCTTTAGTGTTTTTATTCTTGATTCTGTCTTGAAGCTCTTTTAGGATCGGATCTCTTCTTGCCAAAAGCTCAAATATACCCAGAAAATTTCCATTGTGAGGAGATCCTAAGACTTCTTCAGATCCTCTAAAAGCAAGATTCCTTTCCGATAGAAACAAGGCAATGTCGATAAGTCTCTCTAAAACATTTCTCCAAAAACGTCTTTCATTGAAAAAAATATTCATCTCGCGTTTGTCGATAGTGGATGAATTTCTTATCCCTTCAGCTAGCAACATCCATTGACTGCAACATTCTTGGTGGGAAATGCCGTTTTCATGGTCTTTCAGTTTTTTCGAAAAACCCTCCCATGTATTTATACCACTACAAAAGGGGCTTAGTGTTTTTCCAAATAGCTTACAACAAAAGCAAAAAACTTGATCTGATTCCCCAGAATAAACTAGCCACGACCGTGAAACACTTTCACCATTAGGTAACACACGTTTACAATGGTTGGAGGAAAAACGTCGCCTTGGAGTTGTGTTATTATATGGAAAATTCATTATTAGTTGATGTGGTCCACGCTTTATTATATCACATCGTTGAGCATCAGAAATACTTTCAGGCCATTTACATGGGTCATCAGGGATAGAGGTAAATTGAGATTCAGTTATTTTTGATATTGAAGGTTGTGTATTGGCAGGTAAATCACAACTTACATTTTCTGGAAATTCACAATCACTTTGATGCTGATCGTCATAGTCTTCTTTTTCTTGTACACTATAGTTTTCTTCATCCCTCTCGGTACTAGTGCCAGGTCTACTCTGCTCAGTAATCTTGAAAAAATCTGTCATCTTGGGCAATTTCGCTACAGCATCTCGAGCAGTGGCTGCTTCTTTTCTCTTTTGAGCACCACTTTTTGAACGTTTCATTCTATACAATGTCAATAAAATACTTTATCTGCACTCTGCAGTGTATATATATTGTCCCGGTATTTATAGCCAAACAGAATTCCAGACCATTCTATGATTGTTGCGTAACAACGGCATTGTTACGTCAATCGAATATTCAAGATTCTACCAGAAAATCAATCGAAATATTCTAGATTCTGGAGATAAAATGACGTTGCATTCACTTATGATGTCACAAGCCAATTTCTTCCTACAGTTTAAATCGGTTGTAAACAAGTCTGCTAAACTGAAAATAGTCACGTAGCCAAAAAGCAATTTCAGACTAACTTGGGCCCCCAAAGTTGGCCTGGGCCCCCCCAATTGGGGGGTTTGGGGGGCGGCTGCTATGTCTCTGGTAATAAGTGTCGGAATTATATTTAGAAGCATCATCAAGCCAGTAACAAGTGTCGGAAATTCATTTACAAGC
Source organism: Trididemnum clinides (assembly GCA_963675345.1). Classification (NCBI taxonomy): domain Eukaryota; kingdom Metazoa; phylum Chordata; class Ascidiacea; order Aplousobranchia; family Didemnidae; genus Trididemnum; species Trididemnum clinides. The sequence goes on along the minus strand of OY776287.1, from coordinate 39,791,564 downwards.
ATCTGTAAGCGATCTACTTCTGACAGAATTTCGTTTAGAAGCACTTGTGAGCCAGTAATAAGTGTCGGAAATTTACTTAGAACCATCTGCAAGCCAGTAATAGCGGTCAGAATTTCATTTAGAACCACTTGCAAGCGAGTAATACAGTATGTGTCGGAATTATATTTACAAGCATATGTAAGCGAACAACTACTGTCGGAATTATGTCTACAAGCATTTGTCAAATAGTAATACGTGTGGGAAATTTACCAAGAACCATCTGCGAGCCAGTAATAGCTGTCGGAATTATGTTTACAAGCATCTGCAAGCGAGTAACAAGTGTCGGCATTATATTTAGACCATCTGTAAGCGAAAATCAACTGTCGGAATTTCATTAAGAAGCATCAGCAAGCGAGTAATAACTGTCGGAAATTCATTTGGAAGCATCTGTAAGCGAGTAATAAGTGTTAGAAATTCATTTACAAGCATCTGTAAGCGATCTACTACTGTCGGAATTTTATTTAGAAACACTAGTGAGCCCGCAATAAGTGTCGAAATTTTGTTTAGAACCATCTGCGAGCCAGGAATAACTGTCGGAATTTTGTTTAGAACCATTTGCAAGCGAGTAACAAGTGTCGGAATTTCATTTAGAAGCATCTGTACGCGTACAACTACTGTCGGAATTATGTTTACAAGCATTTGCCAGCTAGTAATAAGTGTCGGAAATTTTGTTTAGAAGCATCTGCAAGCGAAAAACTACTGTCGGAATTTCATTTAGAGCATCTGCAAGCGAGTAACAAGTGTCGGAATTGTATTTAAAAGCATCTGTAAACGAAAAACTACTGTCGGAATTTCATTTAGAGCATCTGTAAGCGAGTAACAAGTGGCGGAATTATATTTAGAACCATCTGTAAACGAAAATCAACTGTCGGAATTTCATTTAGAAGCATCAGCAAGCGAGTAATAACTGTCGGAAATTCATTTGAAAGCATCTGTAAGCGACTAATAAGTGTTGGAAATTCATTTACAAGCATCTGTAAGCGATCTACTACTGTCGGAATTATATTTAGCAGCATCAACAAGCTAGTAACAAGTGTCGGAATTATATTTAAAAGCATCTGTAAGGAAAAATCTACTGTCGGAATTTTGTTTAGAAGCATCTGCAAGCGAGTAACAAGTGTCGGAATGATAATTAGAAGCATTTGTAAGCGAATATCAACTGTCGGAATTTCATTTAAAAGCATCAGCAAGCGAGTAACAAATGTCGGAAATTGATTTACAAGCATCTGTAAGCGATCCACTACTGTCGGAATTTTGTTTAGAAGCACTTGTGAGTCTGTAACAAGTGTCGGAAATCTGCTTAGAGCCATTTGCAAGCCAGTAATAGCTGTCGGAAAGATATTTCAACCACTTGCAAGCGAGTAACAAGTGTCGGAATTATATTTACAAGCATCTGTAAGCGAAAATCAGCTGTTTAAATTTCATTTAGAACCATCTGCAAGCGAGTAACAAGTGTCGGAATTTTGCCTAAAACCATCTGTAAGCAATCAACTACTGTCGGAATTCAATTTAGAAGCATCAGCAAGCCAGTAATAAGTGTCGGAAATTCATTTACAAGCATCTGTAAGGGATCTACTACAGTCGGAATGATATTTAGAAGCACTTGTGAGCCAGTAATAAGTGTCGGAATTTCATTTAAAAGCATCTGCAAACCAGTAATATATATGTGTCGGAAATGCTTCCAAATACAATTCCGACAGTAGTAGATCGCTTACAGTTGCTTGTTAATGAAATTCCGACACTTATTACTCGCTTGCAGATGCTTCTAAATGAAATTCCAACAGCTGATTTTCGCTTACTGATAGTTCTAAGTAAAATTCCGACACTTGTTACTCGCTTGCTGATGCTTTTAAATGAAATTCCGACAGTAGTTGTTCGCTTAGAGATGCTTTTAAATATAATTCCGATACTTGTTACTCGCTTGCAGATGCTTGTTAATGAAATTCCGACAGTTGTTTTTCGCTTGCAGATGCTTCTAAATAAATTTCCGAAACTCATTACTAGCTGACAAATGCTTGTAAACATAATTCCGACAGTAGTAGATCGCTTACAGATGCTTGCAAATGAATTTCCGACACTTATTACACGCTTGCAGATGCTTCCAAACAAAATTTCGACAGTTGATTATCGCTTACAGATGATTCTAAGTAAATTTCCGACACTTATTACTGGCTTGATGATGCTTTTACATGAAATTCCGACACTTGTTACTGGCTTGCAGATGCTTCTAAATGAAATTCCGACAGTAGTTGTTCGCTTACAGATGGTTCTAAGTATAATTCCGACACTTGTTACTCGCTTGCAGATGCTTCTAAATGAAATTCCGACGGTTGATTTTCGTTTACAGATGCTTCTAAATATAATTCCGACACTTGTTACTCGCTTACAGATGCTCTAAACAAAATTCCGACAGCTATTACTCGCTTTCAGATGGTTCTAAGTAAATTTCCGACACTTAAAAATTACTGGCTTGATGATGCTTCTAAATGAAATTCCGACAGTAGTTGTTTGCTTACAGATGCTTTTAAATACAATTCCGACACTTGTTACTCGCTTACAGATGCTTCTAAATCAAATTCCGACACGTATTACTAGCTGACAAATCCTTGTAAATATCATTCCGACAGTGGTTGTTCACATACAGATGCTTGTAAATGAATTTTCGACACATATTACTGGCTTGCAAGTGCTTCTAAATGAATTTCCGACAGTTGATTTTCGCTTGCAGATGCTTCTAAATCAAATTCCGACACATAATACTAACTTTCAGATGCTTCTAAATTAAATTCCGACACTTGTTACTCGCTTACAGATGCTTTTCAACAAAATTCCGACAGTTCTTATTCGCTTTCAGATGGTTCTAAATAAATTTTCGACACTTATTACTAGCTGACCAATGCTTCTAAACATAATTCCGACAGTAGTTTTTCGTTTACAGTTGCTTGTGAATGAATTTCCGACACTTATTACTGGCTTGCTGGTGCTTTTAAATAAAATTCCGACACTTGTTACTCGCTTACAGATGCTTCTAAATAAAATTCCAAGAGTTGTTGGCGTGTTTCAGATGCTTGTTAATGAAATTCTGTCACTTGTTATTTGCTTGCAGATGCTTGTAAATGAAATTCTTAGACTTATTCCCGTGTTTAAAATGCTTGTAAATAAATTAGCGATAGTTAGTCATTGGTTTCAGATGCTTTTGCATGAGTTTTGTGCACTTATTGCGTTGTTTCAAAAGATTTTTAATGAGTTTGCGACGTTTATTGGTTTTATTCAGAGGCTTGTTGATGAATGTTTGACACTTAGTATCCCATTTCCATTCAAAAACATATTAATATATTCCTTCGATGTTTTTGTTGTTGTTCAAAAGACTTGAAAATGAATTTCATTTCCCGTACTCGTTTGTTTGTTTGTTTGTTTTTTATGATTTAGAAATATTTAAAGTGTTCAAAATATTTATATTTGCACTGAAATAACTGTGACAGTCTTATATAATCAATTAATCATGCAGTTTGTTTTCGTTGCAAATAGGTTTAACTGATCAGAATTCACTTTTATTCCGAAAATTCCGACGATTCCGACTGTTCCTTAAATTAGATTTGCAACATTTCAGACGTTTCAGACAGTTCCGACATTTCATCAAATTAGTGAGTTTTCCGACATTTCCGACAATTCCGAATTCATCAAATTAGTGAGACTCATAACAAGCTACCGTTTTAATATGTTGACTTTGCTAAAGGAAATTAACTGTTTTGAAGATTTCAATTGATGAAGGGTAAAGTCATTTAGGAGGATTTATGATTCAACTTTGCAAGCAATTCTTAATGAGTTGCAGATATCCAGCGAAGTCGTCGCATTTTGCCGACGCGCAGTTTATGGCCACAATTTTTGTTTTCTTTCGCGAACGCTTTCATTGCGACGTTTTTTCCTTCATTTTTATTCAACCAGAGTTTTGTTCCCCCGATTATTCAGACAGAGTTGTGGTGATGGCTGTTATGTGGAAGTTGAAAGTTTCAGTAGTATCTGGTTATAGAACCTTATAATGTTGCTGTGTTCTTCATGCTGGTAATTTTTTACCATGTACTTATTGTGATATTAAGATACTTTTCGTGTTATAGCCTTCTTTCTTTAGGGCAACTATATATAAACAAAGTGATTACAATGGGAGGGCAGTTGGGTTGTATTGTTTGTCATGTGCTTAAGGTAACCCAAACTTTGAGGTTGTTGAAAGAGTACCAACAGGCGTTTTGATAATGTCATGTTTGCATAGGACTTTAAATTTCCACCAAAAAAATGACAGTCAAACTAACAAAGCACCTAGTTGTGTTTAAGTAAGACACCTTGAGTTTCCCAAAGAAAAATGGCAGTTGAAGTTGGAACAGTACCAAACAATATTGTAGTATGTTACACTAATGAAAATATATAAAGTATTCCTGTATATGGCTAAGATTACATAACAGCATAAGGGTGCCTGGGATGTACTGTTTAGTTAAGCTACCAAAAATAGACCAGATAAGCCAATAATCCAAGGATGATTGGTGTGACAGCAAATTAAATTGCACAAAACTGAGTGGGTGTGTAGTTACCTTCAAAAAGTTTTAGACTGTGTACCAACATATAGACGTTCAGATGCATTTATGCTTATGTTTATGAACAGTTGTGTGACACTAAGCATGGACCTTGTCTCTGGAGTAGGCTTTATTTCAGTTTGAAAAATTGATCAACAGAAAAGCTTTTAAATTTTGAAATGACTCAAAAAATTACAGTTAGTCGACCTTCTTACAATGAAGAAAAATTTCATGAAGTATACAGCAAAGAAAGTGCCTCTAAAAATTTTTTGGACCAGGTAAAGCATTGGAAATCAAGAAAATTTACATGCTCTTCTAAAAGGTAAATTAATTATATGTTTTCCATATGGTGTTATTAAACAGACATAATGGACATAGTACTTGTCTAGTGCAAGCATAGTACAGGCATAATGGGCATACTATATCTGTACTATGCCTGTTTAGTTCTGTTTTCTATGGTACTATAAATGTTTGCAGTAACTTTTTTGTGGACTCCAAATATCAGTTAAAGAAATAATATGATAAGAGAGCAACTCTTTGAACTCAAATGGAAGAGAAAGTTTGGGAGATTGTGAAATCATGTTAGGTTGTCAAGATGTTTTGTAAGACCAATGCCACTTGTTGTTAGAAGCTTAAACATGAAGTTGATTTCCAATGCCTTTACTGCTCGCAATGTAATACTCTGATTGCTTACTCCCAGTATTTTAATAGGATGCTCAGTTTACCTAACCACACTGCTGGCAGTAGTTTTGATTATAGTTGTTCTGGCTTTAGCAGCAGCCACATTTCAAGGTTTTTACATTAGGCTCGTTGCACTTTTTTTAATCATGACTGAGTAACACAGTTTCATAGTGCACTCTCAGCATTATTCATATGGCTGAGCACACAGCAGGCGGTCTGTGAACACCGTATTTAAAAGTACTTGGAATGACTTGACAAATGCATAGAATTTAAGTCCACCTACTGCTAAGCAGATGCTCTAGCCACTTCATCACTGCCAGTTTTAATTAACTGTAGTGCTTTTTTATTGATCAAATACTAATTGTTTGATTTTCATTAAGTGTAAAAACAATTGGTGTGGAAAAAGGATTATTTATATTACAGTCAAAATTTTTATACCAGCAATTTTTGCATCATTTTACATTCGGTGTGAACCTATTTTTATTAAAACGTATGCTTATTCATTGTTGTTTTTGTAGCATATGGAAATTTTTGATCACTTTATTTCCAGTATTGCAATGGCTTCCAAAATATAAACGTAAATACATTGTGGGAGATTTAATTGCTGGATGGACTGTTGGAATTATAAGAATACCTCAGGGTAATATCAAATGGTTTTGTTTTGGAAGAGCTAACTTTTTAAGATTGTGCTCTTCACAACTTTATATTTAGACCCACTTTATTCAAACTAAAGTACCAACTGCAAAGTGTAATTATTATTAACAATACAACAAGCAAGAAAAAATTTTTTAAAATGCTAGGGCCATACGTTCATAGAAATCATGCAAGTATTAAACCCACAACATCACCATAGTAAACCAGTGTCTTTCCCCCAAGAGCTAAATCACTGAACATCTTTATTGCCATAAATTTTGGGAGCCTTGTAATGGAATTGTTTATTTTCTGCAATATCTGCAAGCTTAACATCAATAGCATGTAGACGGTTTATGGTGCTAAAGCATCAAGGGCCAAGCTTTAAACTCTTGTAAACTTTTCAAGAGCAACAGATTAGCAAAAAGGATGAATTTTAATTTTGAAGTACTTGGCATAGGTACCTCGTGTTATTTAGCTACAAAATATTGCTGTAGTAGGTTTTATTGATCATTTTCTTGATGTATTTTTATAGGAATGGCTTATGCTTTGCTTGCTGGTGTTCAACCAGTATATGGTCTGTACAGTTGCTTTTTTTCTGTGTTGCTGTGGTTTGTGTTCTCTACTTCCAAACACACTTCTGTTGGTAAGTTCGTTTTTTTTTATCATACATTTGTGTGAATGGGAAATCATCATCTTCATCTTTTGGTTGGCTGTAATAGTTGTTTTTGTTATCATATTGCCTGGCAATTAGTAGAGTTGCTGTGTTGTTATCGCATTTGTTAGGCCGATCATTTTCTTTTTAACAAAATAGTATTTTATTTGTACACATTTATCTTATGTAAAGATTCTTGTTGTCATGCAAGAATAAGCTATTCTTTATGTATCTCTGTTGCAATTCAGATCAAAGACGTTTTCACTCATCTGCTTGGCTGAAATAGCAACTTCATAATCTCAATCTAACAGCTAAAATTCTTGTTCACTTACCAAGTCATTAGAATTCTTAAACGGAAATACTAAATTCTCACCAATAGTTATATTTTTTCATATTGTGCATTAAATGATAATATTTAAATCTGCCACTGACGACTCTAGTAATTGTGAATATTTGTTATTGAAGTATTTGACTTTTTTCAGGTACAATGGCTGTAGTTTGCTTGATGATTCAAAATCTAATTGCTCTGCATATTCCTGATTTGCAAATATCTTCAACATCAAATCAACTTCTTGTTAATGGCGATCCAGTTAATAAGAATGATGTGCCAAAACAATACATAACCATAAGTAAGTTGATCTTTTTTTCATGTTATAGTGCTGTGCAGTGATTGAACAACATGGAGTCACTTTAAACAAAGTATCTCATTTCACGATGATGTATGCATATGAACAACAACATAGTTTGAACTGTGATTGGTGAAGTAGATTTATAACGTGTAACCCTGAGTTTGCTTTTTTGTTTTACTCTCATGTAGTTTCCAAATTATATACCACTGTTGCTATACTATTGGGTTACCAAAGAACGACCTTTTTGTATTGATAGTTGAAAACCACACGGTCAATTTTGTTCTAGATGGTATCAACAAAAAATATGCGATTTAAAAATTAGGTATTATATCAGGGATGCAAAATGTTTACGTGTGTGAATGGTATTTGCACCGACATAGTGCTACCAACTTGTACGTAGGAATAATAAATGGCAAAGTTTACGTATTGTATGTGTGTGCTACTAAACATTTATACACGCTATTGAATTCCAAAAAAACTTTTGCAGCTCTGTATTGTTAATATTATTATTAAATTTTATTGCAAAGATCAAGATCTTATTTCTGTTTTATTTACATTGTGATGTTTTCTTAAGTGAAAGGTTGCTAGTCGGTGTTGACAGCCTGCGATATAATTCTTTGTTGAGAGCATGCTATTTTTTTGTTCTGCCTTAAATTAATGCTTACTATTACTTTTGCAGATGAAGAAAATGCTATGTCATTGGATAATAATTCGTATATTTCATTTCTTCGTAAGCAACATGAATTAGATAAAATTAATTTGGCTTGCTCAGCAACTTTGCTTGTTGGGATTATTCAGGTGATTACCTTCACCTGCTTTTTAGCTTATTGGTTTCTATTTAACCAGCGCGATAGTGTAGTAGTTTGAGCGTTTCCTTCGTAGCTTGCAACTTCACTGCTTACTTCAGAAATCACTTTGCAACTGAGCAGCTTTTGTTTGTACGTTTTTGTTCTAATGCGACGTCTTCATTTCGGAAAAGTGGAATTCTTTGATTAAAATTATCAGCATTAATACGTTGAATCATTTTTAGTGGTGATGCAACACTTTAACCAGATATTCCCTATGAATTCATCGGAGGCAATATTGTTGCTTTTCTAATTCACTTGATATCGCTACTTACTGATGAGAGAACCATGAAAAGTTTTTGTCAAATAATTTTTTCAAGTTGTAATTACTATTTTTGCTAAGAAAACTTCAGCTGATGTGATTTTAAGTGTTAATCTCTTAAATATTCAATTTTATCCTTCTTGTAGCGATAAAATAATAAAGATAATGTTTACGTTAATTAAGCTTTTGCATTTCAAATAATTGAATTGTGCAGCTAGCAATGGCGCTGTTTCGTTTGGGATTTCTTACTACTTTACTATCGGATCCTGTCATACAAGGATTTACTACAGGTGCTGCCTTTCACGTTTTGACCTCACAAGTAAAGTACATGTTTGGTTTGGATAAAGCGATTGGAAAATATAACGGTCCATTAGCAATATTTAAGGTAACGGCTGTAAATGTTCTGCGGTAATAACTTACACAACTATAAACCAACTTAATCTTGCAATATAAGTGGTAAAGTTATAGAAGGGCTTGTCCTAAATACAGAAGCATGTATTTTGATGATTATGTGAATTGTTTCTTCAATTATTTCTCAGCAAGTGTGAGACTTGCCAGCGAAAGAGTAGGGTTTGGGGCACAGAGTGTTTTGAAAGGATCGGGTGCATGCATTAAAGCTCGCATTTTAGGTTCAAACCGGGACTCGCTCCGCCCGCAACAGCTTGTGTGGGTGACTGCTGACTCGTTAAATCACTTTGCGCTCTCTCAAAACTCTGTTTCCCTTGTGTTTAATGAGTTCACAATTTCTCATTTCAACGACGACGCAACTCGATAAAGTGCTAGCATCAGATATAAGGTCACGTGTTGAAACCACGTGTGAGTTTTTTCTTGGGGATTAAAACAGTAGATTCGTTGTTTGATTACATTAGTCGTGATTGGAAGTGTATGCGCTTGCAATACCGGCAACTGCTAAGCAAGTCTGAACTACAGTTGTTTTATGTGTGGCTGCAAAAGGCTTTGCGTAATCTGAGGATAAAGATATAATTAATTACGCATCGATAACCCCTTGTTTTTGCAGTAACCACATTGTTGTTTAGACTTACGTTGATATCTTTACCAATTTACGTCGTGCTAATGTGGCTGATATCATCATAACTGCCATCTCCCTTCCATCATTACTTGTTGTGAAATATTTGAGTGAAAAATACAAAAAAAAATTAAGGAACATTCCCATTCCCATTGAACTTATTTTGGTGGTGATTGGTACATTTGTGTCTTACTTCTGTCACCTCCATAAACCACCTTACAACGTTAATATTGTGAAGACGATACCAACGGGGTGAGTGCCGCAGCCGACTGTTTACAGTGCATCATGGAATAGTTGATAGTGATGCTCAGCGAGATAAGATATTACTTTTGCAAACGAGTTTGCTTTTTGCATTGCTTTGTGCTGTTGCGGTAAATGCTCTTCAACGCAATCAATTTCCCCGAGCGAAATCGTAACTTTAGGTATTGGTTGGCAACTGTCGGTGTAGGTATCCCGGTGTTCTCTGAAGATGACATGACCCAGCATTTAAGAGCTTGTGTTGAGAGAATACCATTTTATGTTCATGTTAAATTGCTTTTACTATATTTAGAATGCCAACCCTGAGTGTTCCTACAATGACGAATTTATGGCCGAAGATGGTCAGCGATTGTTTGATTATGGCTTTTATTAGCGTTGCTATTTCTCTTTCTCTTACCAAGATTTATGCTGATAAACATGGCTATGAGGTCGACGCCAATCAGGTCGGTGAATGCCTGTCGTTAAAAGATCATTAACTGTAAGCTTTATATAATAGTAATATGTAGAAATCGTTAATTGTTTTGTAACAGCTCTAAAAGCCAATTACAAGTTTGTTCTTTACTAGATCAAAGGAAGTTCTTTTGTGCGCGCAACTATCTTGTTTTATTTCAGGAAATCCTTGCATTGGGCATCTGCAACACAATTCCAGCTTTTCTGTCGTCCTTTGCCGTGGCAGCATCTCTGTCTCGAACTGCTATTCAAGAATCAACTGGTATTGATTGAAATCATTACTTGTTTTTGAAATTTATCTGCTAGGCATGTGAAAAGTTACAGCGAAACTTTTTACGGTTATTTGTTGAACAAGTGTTTGAACCTGCTTCGGGGTTACCAATACTGGTGGCGCAGTACATTTGGTGCAAGCGCTGCAACCCAGCAGGGAAGTTGCCCTTCAGTGTCTTCCCTAAAGATACAGGAACGCTGAACAAGGCGAAAATTGAACTTACAATCTTGCAATTGTAAGCAATGTATCGCACTGAACTGTGCTACTAATAAACTGTAGCTCGGCAGTGCATGAGCATTCGGCTTCAGATTTTTAATAGATTTCAATTATGTGAACATTAAGCGAGCTACAATGTTCATAAGCAGCTGTCACTGTAAATATTAACTTTATTCAAACCCTCACATTTTTCGAATAATTTTAATATCTTGGTGAAAGGCTTTCGTAGTTGTATTGAGGCTAAACTGAATTTGAAATTGGTCTTCCAGGAGGGAAGACTCAACTGGTCAGTGTCCTCTCATCCATCCTGATGTTGATTGTCCTGCTCTGGTTAGCTCCCTTGTTTGAACCTGTTCCAAAGTCCGTTCTGGCCTGCATCATCATCGTCGCTCTGAAAAGTTTGTTTCTGCAATTCAGCAATGTCAAAGCTCTGTGGGACATCAGCAAGTTTGATATGGTGAGAGGAACAAACGAATTGGGAGGGAGCGATATTCAAGCCACCTTTTTTTTTCCTGTAGTTGCATCACTCTTACTTAAAGAATCTGTTTTCTTGCTGTACATGGTTGCAGAGGTTAAGTTGCTCTTTCAGCATGTCGTTGACAAGAGATTTATGGGCGTTCACATGTGGCTGTCAGCAATAACGGTTGGTTTACATTTACGGTATTTTAGTTTTTCTCCTCCCGTAGTTGCGTGACAGCTTTGACTGGAATTTGTAATTAATTTTATGCATGAACATCATGCGATTCTTTTTTCTTGTTGATAATAATTTAAGTTATTGTAATACAAAGTTAGTGAAAAAGTAGAGAAAGCATCATTATTGTAACCTAGTATCGAATGACGGCCCACAACTGGCAGGGAAAACTTCGGACAGAGTAGGCGTGGTCAGGATCATGAGTGTGCAGATATGCTGTATTTGCGAAAGCCATTGCCTCAAGTCGTGGGATAAAGTCATCATTGATTGGCATACTGTGTTTTTATAGTTACAAATAATTAGCTATTCTACAAAATGTGAACTATTCGGCTTTGTTGCCATATACCTTATGATTAAAGATGAAAGTTTGTGAATTAATAAGCTGTTTGTGAGTAAGGCCGGTCGTGAGTTAAGAGGAAATGGATTGGGATCAGATCATATGGGGATAGTAAGGGTGTTGGAAACGTATGTTTTCCTCTTACTCACAAAATGTTTTGACCTGATTGCTGTTTAAAGTACATTTGGTTTTGGAACGAGAATTGACGAAAAATCAGTAGTTTACAACAATGTTTCATTTATGTTCTCACAGCTGCTCCTTGATTAAAGCTGGCTAGACCAATTTTTTCCCGTTTTTAATGACAGGTACCTTTTCTGGGGGGGGAGGGTGTCAGAGGACTCGGTTAATTTTTACTACAGAAACATAGGTTACTCAGCATACTCATTTGAATGCGTATGGAAAACCGGGTTGAACGAGTTGGGCTCGTGATGATACAACCAGCGCTTTGTTTTCAGTTGGTGTGGCTGGTAACTTGCAGTGCTGTTGTGATTCTTGGAGTCGACTTGGGACTTGCTGTCGGAGTCGCAATGGCGGTTGCCGGATTGCTCTTCCGCATCCAGCATCCAAAACATGCTCTCCTTGGAAGAATTATCCACACAGACCTCTATGCCGATCAAAAGAAGTACAAAGACGCCCAGGAGCTATGCGGCATCAAGATATTCCACTACGCCGACTCGGTTTCTTTCACAAATAAAGACGCCTTCAGGTCTTCTCTGTATCGAGTACTCGGGTAAGGGTGGTGTCGTAGCTACAGTAATACCCCATCTTTTGCTCCAGGATCCCCTTTTATTAGAGCACAGTTTGATATGGTTCTGAAGCAATGCTTGCAGTTTTCACCGTTACGCAGGCCTTATGAGGTAAAGGGTTCTTCCGGTGTTGAGAGTTGGCCACACTTCTATTAGACAGAAGTCTATGAATCGCCGATATCAAAAGTTTGTGCGAAGCCTGTTATGAGTGAACCGAACTCCACACGAAATGTGTAAAATCGTCGCTTTTTAGTCGAACATTTTCTCCAACATTGATTTCTTTTGCTTTGTAGTAGAACCAGCTATCTTACTTTTGTTGATCATCAACAAAACATCGACTCAATGTTTTGCTGCCGCTTGCTCATGCAGAGGTGATTACGTAGCGCAATGATCCAGGGTTTAAATGGTGTAGTTGTGGATTTAAAACTTCCCGCAAGCGTGATGAGCAATATCCACCCAGCATGCAGAGTTTACTAGTTCATTTGCTAATCAAAGTTTCAAGTGAAATCAATTGGTTGGTGGCTGGCTTGCATTGCAATGTACTGTCTAGCATCTTTGCAAGTGAAACGAGATTTAATCTGACCATTTTTTACTTTATATCTCTTGGACAATTAAATGTTAAATTAACGTATTTTATGTTTTCCAGATGCAATCCTGATTCTGTTCTTGCAAAGTTGAAAAAGGAAGGCAACAACATAGACAGTGAAGAAGAAAACAGACAAGTGCGTACGGCAATGATTAAGTAATGGGTCTTGGTTGGGGATGGGGTAGACTTGGGCCTGGAAACGTGTTCAGGTATTTCGTAGGTTTCGATTTTTGTTGATTGTTAAAATCTACCAAGCCGAGGTATCCACCATAAATGCTTTTCGCAAAGGCGCAACAACGAGCTTGACCTGAGGTGTGAATCTACGTTTGTTCGTTTGATCATCGTTGTCATAGCAATGGTACCTCGACCCACCCGACCACGTTTACATGACCTATTTTTTTGCAGCTTTTACCCAACCAACCTTACAACACAACCAGCTTCTCAAAGGAAAAGGTAATTTGTGCGAACTTCTTAAAATAAAAAAGTGCTATGCACAATCAATTACACATACCAACTATTCATGACAATTCTCGACGATTTAAAGTCGGCAGTGGTTAGAGTTGAGCTTAATTATATCCTCCACCGACTTTGAATCTTCGACTATAAATTGTCGCAAAAGCAATCGATTATACCTTACTTAGTTGTACATTGTATGTGAAAGTGCATATAAGTGGCTACAATCATAGTTTTTAAAAAATTGAAGTAATTTAAACAAATACAAGATGTTTACTAAAAAGCTTTTTAAATTCAAATGAAGTAATGTGATGTTATATGATGGCTACAGAGTTCGGCTGGTCCGTCTTCTAAGCATTACCGTCTTATAATTCATTTAGAAATACGTTTGTTAAAGGCAGTCGAATCGCATTTTCGAAGCTTCATTATTACAGAGTTCTTCAATATTTGTTTGTGTTTAGGAACACGTCCGAAAAAGAGGTTCGCCATCACACAAAGGTGGGTGTGTGCTTTCACGTAAAGCATGAATAATCCAATCTAATATATAAAATCCAAAGTCTGTTTGTTTGTCTGTCTGTCAGTCTGTTTGTCTGTTCCTTATGGAAAAAAAATTAGGAGCACCTAGAAAAAAATAAAACATGCATTCCGATGTATTTTTTTCCAGCGGAGTCAATGGGCCTATTTCCAAGTTCGTACCTCGCCCCCCAAGGGAGCTACGGCCCTTTTTCCACAGGAGGGTCTCAGATAACTCTTCGATTCTAATCGAATTGCGTATTTAGGTAGAAAGGTTAGAAAGTTTACATAAAAACTAAAAGTGTATTCTTATGTAAAATTCTCCGACGAAGACAACGGAAGTAGTTCCGAACCTCTAAGTGCCCCCCTAAGGGAGCTATGGGGGGCAGAACCCCCCTTTGAAAATTCAAATATATTCAATTTAGATGAAATTTAAACCATATGTATAAGACACTAAATTAGAGAGCTTTCCAAAATTTCAGCCTTTTTCGACAATATTAGGGGGCAGAAAGCCCCCTTAAAAATTTAAAGTTTTTGTTAGGTACCACAAACAGAAAAAAATTTGTGACAAATAAAAATCCAAATTTGAAGATTATGAGCAAGACTGTACTTTTAAAAATCCTTAGCAGATTTACCCGTCGTAGATCGGGTAAATATGACTTTTTCCAGGGAAGCCAAGTACGGTGTTTTCATTTCGATCAGATTCGTCTATGGGAGGCTACGAGCCTATGGAGCTCTACTAGAGGCCTATCTGTACTGTTGTACGACGAAATAAAAATCATGAAAACACATTAAAATATGGTTGTTCAATGTAAAAACTTAATCAGTCTTTACATTTTACCCGATCAACGACGGGTAAATCTGCCAAGTACGGTATTTTCATTTCGATCAGATTCGTCTATGGGGGGCTACGAGCCTATGGGGCTCTACTAGAGGCCTATTTGTACTGTTGTACGATGAAATAAAAATCATGAAAACACATTAAAATATGGTTATTCAATGTAAAAATTTAATCAGTCTTTACATTTTACCCGATCAACGACGGGTAAATCTTTCAGCCTTTTTCGACTATATTAGGGGGCAGAAAGCCCCCTTGAAAATTCAAATACCTATAGAGAGAAAAGTTAAAGAAGCTTCAAAAAATAAGCAAAAGTGTATTGTCATGTAAAATTTTCCAAGGAATACTGTGGAAGTGGTCTCTAACCTTTAAGTGCTCCCCTAAGGGAGCTATGGGGGGCAGAACCTCCCTTTGAAAATTCAAATATATCTGATTTAGATGAAATTTAAACCATATGTATAAGACACCAAATTAAAAAGTTTCCCCAAATTTCAGCCTCCTACGACTATATTAGGGGGCAAAAAGGGGGGAGAAAGCCCCCTTGAAAATTCAAATACCTATTGTTATGAGTAGTAATGATAAAGGAATTAAAAATGAAGTGTATGTCGCTTTTTATTATCTGTATTGAATAACAAGATTTACAAACAAAACTTTAAGCAAATAATCTTCACCTTTACATAGAATATGGTTATGCTCATGTAACTGTTGAGGTATGATATTGTAACCTGTTTCCTCTTCAAGGTGATTAGCCTCCGATAATGCAAATATTACGTGACAACAGTTTCTAGGGGTTAAAAAGAAAGTGTTGTCAGAATAGTAATCACCAGGATAACTTACATGATCTGACCAATTGCATATACTGACGTTGCTTTTTTATCCTATACCCGGGCAACGCCGGGTACCTCTGCTAGTCATTAATAATACTGATGGAAGATGAGCGTTATTGTTTAAAAACTTACTAATTAATGAATAGTGGTGGATGCCAGGGACAGAACTAGTGACTCTTTAAGA
Source organism: Trididemnum clinides (assembly GCA_963675345.1). NCBI lineage: Eukaryota > Metazoa > Chordata > Ascidiacea > Aplousobranchia > Didemnidae > Trididemnum > Trididemnum clinides. The sequence continues at coordinate 39,775,861 of OY776287.1, read as the reverse complement.
ACACCCGCTCCTGCTCATCACGATAAAGCGCTATTTTCAGGTTATTAAAGCAATTGCTTTCGTGTCGATGTTTCTTAGTGAAAGATTCTTTTCAACAACCTACTTTCGTAGTTGCAGTGCTCGTGTCAGCAGCACTGGTAACCTCGAAGCAGGTCTCACTACAACGTTGTTTTGTGTGTAATCATGAACATTGTTCAACTTTATGAATAAACATAGAGTAGTAAGCATTGATTGATACCTCAGCTTCTTCACTTCTTTCGTTCCCTCTCGACTTCAGCGTCTTGGTGTTTGACGTCACAATGTGGAGTTTCGTTGACTGGACCGCAGCCCGGGAAATTATGCAAATCATCGATAAATTTCAAGCTCTCAACATCACAGTGCTGCTTGCCGGACCCAATGGTAAGTTGTATAATCACGGTTGGTATATCCTCTGGGTGACAGCTTGTCGTCTTCGGCTTCCGACCGGTGCTGCTTCGCATTTCGTTGTTATTACCAACAGTGCAGCTCATTTGGGGAGGCTGCGGTGGAAGACCTTTTCCCTGGCACAGCAGCTCCAGAATTTGTGTGCGCACTGAATTCATAGCCTTTTCATGTTCAATGTTTCGAACAAATCTTGATATTTTCAGCCAATGTGCTGCGAACGTTGGACAGCTGCGGCCTTCCTTCTCGGTTCACGCATGAGCACGTATTCGTCACGGTCCATGACGCAGCCGTTCACGCAGAACAACTGGTTAAAGCGAGATTGCAGAAAAGTGCGAGTCAGACGTCACTGGAAGATCTACCAGGGTATCCAGGTTACGACTCTCTGGCGTTTTAATAGGTTATGAATGTGTTGGCGTCATTTCTTCCCACGTATTATATTTGTGGTCGTTGTCCGTTTCCTCTTCCATTTTACTACCAGTCAAGGCTGGAGCAACATATGTATTTTAGTTCTGTTGTCTGGTCCAACATGACTTCGCTTATTCTGTGCTTCTAAACATGATTTGCATAATACCAATTTTTAAAGGCAAGCTTGCCACTATTTTGATATGAAGCAGCTGACTAACTTTGCGTACTAACCAGAAGAACGAAAGCTTTATGCAGGAGTTGTGTCTGTATTACACTGCAAACCAAAATTGGTTCATGTCGCGTCGAATTGATGTACAGTAGCTAAAAAATTTCTCTTCCAAATACTGTGTTCTGAATATGAGTAGCTTGCTGTAATATATTGCCATAAGGGCATTTTGTATTACCACCAGGTAAATAAATTCTATCAGATATTCATTGCTGCACCAGAAATATATCGTAGCACGATTACTGAGTGCTGTAGAGATTCTGTTTAACAAATACTTCGAGATTATGTTTGTATATTTCGTAGACATTTCATCACCTATGTTCAAAATATTCAATGGTATCTAAAATCAAAATTATAAATCTTCATTGCGTTTGGTCGGAATTGCCATTCTTCCACTGTGACGTAATAGCATGTTGTGCTTTATTTATTAAAATGTTAATAGTTGATATTGTGCCCAGGTGCTGTTAGCCAAGCAGTCCCGAATGTGTGGCAAGATTTAACTTAGCTTTCAAAGTTGATTTCAGGAATGACTAAACAAATAGTAATTAGCCGCAACAGAAACGTGATGTCTCCATTGCTGACCTGAGGCATTAATTCGTTATTGTGATGAAAATCCAACTCGTCATTAGGGCAAGTTTTTGCAACTTTTTTTACAGCTTTCTAAATACTTAGAATTTACATAGTACGATGCTTTTACCTGTTTCCAGAAGTTTTATATCGCAAATTTTATCAAGTGTTGCGCAATACGTAAAAGTGTGATTTGAAAAACACGCTTTATAACTATTTTAGTATAGTTCTATTTCTTTGATTTGCATGACAATGAGCTATGTGACAGATCAGCTGCGTCTCAATGTCTATGACACTATCTTATGTACCACCAATACCGATGCAGGATGGGGCTGATCTCTAGAATAAAAAATCTTCACCCTGTTTTTCGTCAAGTCATTTAGTTTTGCCACACGTTCGTTGTCACAGTCACAGCTTACGTCTATCTCGCTTCTGTCAGCCACAGGGTTGACCTATTTTTTTTCTTTTGGAGAACACCGATCTCCCTGCTAATTCATCAAGGGCTCCTAGTAATAGAGCGCCTCCAATTATTTGTGGTATTGAAGTTCGCCCAGACTGCTATAAGTTTGAGAACCGCTGATCTGCGGATCAAAGCAGTCAATAAATGCAAATTTTTACCGCAACTTTGTCAAAAATAAACGCAAATTTCTCACAATTTTATTGCAACAAAAGCTTGTCCTACTCATCAGCAATCTCTCGCGCTGTTCAACATGTAAAACGATGCTGGTTTCTGCTAGATTTATTCCATTCCTTGTACTGTATGATTTGCTTTTATAAATCACTTTGTATATGTTGAAATGATTGCATTTGTTTTATTTTTGTGTGAAATCTTTCCATAAATCGTTCAACTGCTCCTTACTCTCACTGCTCTGGAGTTATTCGTTTTTTTCCGAAAACTGCAAGCTTCAGAAAAAAGGCTTTCTCTCCAAGTTGTGAGCAATTGAATTGTTACTTATTTTTGAGGTCAAGAAAAGCTTCGGTGCATATTTTTCTGTTTTGTTACGTTCAACAAATTGCTCTGCGTCAAGGCTGTCCAGCTCCAAGTAAGTTAGAAGAAAAAATAAAAAATAAGTAAAAGGCCAACTTTTCCCGCGCTCCATCGGGTGAGCGTAATGATAGTTTGCACTTAGCACGCCATCAGGAAAGACTATTAAATATCTGTCGTTGCCAGTCGTGGTTGTGGGGCTACTATTCTTTATTTCTGACTGGTTTAACCTATTTTATCTTAACCGAATAGGCGTGTTTTTGCTAGAATTAGTTGGCTTTGTAAACCTTCGTTTTAGACTATCTTCCATTTCATGAATGAGCGGTGGTAAACAGCAGCAGTTTACACGTTCGCTTGTAGTGTGCGACCGAATATCTGATACTAAATCAGTATGTAGAAATTAAATCAAGCATTTACCAAATGATTTAATTTTTGCCAACTTAGGCTTATTTGGCATCGAGAGAAGCTGCATTCAAATTACCCTTGTATGGTCTTGCTTTCTCACTGCTCTAAATGCCACCTTTCCAATTTCTAATTTGATGTCATTTTCAACTTCTTATTGTGACGCCGAGATGCGTGCAGGACTTGAACGTTGCTAGTGTCCGGCTATACTTTGCTATTCAGTATTTATTCAGACTGTGGTGCCATTTTTTATTGCTTACTTTACTACCAGTTTACAACAAAATTTGTCTTTGAAATTGTTTAATCGCGACTAAACTCAAACAGAAGCGTAATAAACCAAATAACAAATAAACTGGCTGCTGACTGCAGGTCTTGATGGTTTACGGAGATCAATGTCTTCACTTTGATGTTGATTTGATTCTGTTATGATCAGAAAACCAGCTCACTTGTTATCGTGATGTCGCAAGCGTCAATTGTTCATTGTGATATGGCTCATGTGTGTTCCATGTTTTAATTAAAGAAGCGATAATTGTAATAGATTATTCAACAAACAAAATACGCTTGTAGATATGATTGAATTCGTACACATTTAAAATTACTGCGCAAGCATAAAAACACTTCAAATACAAGAAGGAATATCTCCTTCCAAATCAGGCATGTTTACATATCATCACGCTCTGTGTAAGGCACTGCTAAATCCTTATTTAAAAAAGAGGGCACAAATAAATTTGCAAAATGTGGAAATGCGTTTTTAAAGATTTATTCAAGCAATTTTTACTATATTCTTGTATACATGCTTGGCAAAAATAATATAGTAGAGTTCTCTAGTTACTTGTGACACAAGTAATGTATGGTTTCTTCAGGATAAAAATATCAGCCTTAACGTTTGGAAACAACAAACTACGTCAACCAAGTAATAAATGATCGAAAAATATTGTTGATTTTAAAGCTTGTCGATAGTTGCTGGTTCTTGCCTCTGTGAGTTTAGTTAAACGCAAACACCATCAGCCAAAGAATGAAGGCAGAAAGAATGAGAAAAAAGTTACTGCGGTGAAAAACCGCGTCGCCACCTTCGTACTTTGCATTCGTTCCTGAAAATAAAACAAAAATTTTGGTTTTTTGTGTTAACATGACAATAATGAGAATTTGAATTCAACCCGACAATCACAAAATAGACTAAAAGTTTGGGGGCTGCGAAATGATCTTGCAGTCTTCGTGTCATTGCGGTGCAGCAAGTCGCAATTTATCCAGAAGCGTGAGCTGTTAATGCAAACATTGATTCCGTTTGGACTGTTGCTGTTTTACTTGTCAATGCATAACTAATTAAGTAGTTCTTTCGAGCAATAGTCACATAGGAATTGTTGGTTTATCGAAATTTTGTTTCCATTCTCAACAAAACCTGCAATTTTTATTTACGAAAAGGAACAAAATTTTGAACCAACCAATGCGTGTGGATATGTAATAAATCTTTGATGGTCTCCCTGGTCCTCCTTGGTTAAATCCCCGAATCCACACTTTATATTCCGTTTTCTCTGGAAGTGTAAGGATAATTTCAGTCTCTTCAACAAAAGTGTAATCGCCATTTTCAGGTGTTTCACACTTGGAGCAATATTGAACCTAAATAAAAACCGTTAATGTACACAGCTGTAAAATAGCTCTGAAATAATTTGTTTAAATCGGTTTTACACCAAATTCATCAGCAGCACATCAAAAAGAACGCTTTGATTTAACACAATATCATTCATCACTGACTAGTGCGGCAGATCAAAATTTTTTGCAAAACATAGTTCAAGTCAACTCTAAAACCGCTTTCCGCTAAGTGTCGCTCTTGTTCTGCAATAAAACGAATCAATGTTTTCAGTAACTCTTCAATTTAGACTTCTGGGCAAAACACTATATTTTCAAGCATAAATTCCGGGCTCAAGTTGCCTAAAAATGGCAAAAGTTTTTACTGTACGCTTCCCCAAATTTATCTTTCAAAGTAAATAAAGACTTCTTTTTTAAAAAAGATAATTTGATCTCCCAATGCAGCAGTTCGAGCAAGGCTCAATCAGAAGCAGGAATCCTGGAACCAGCTTCTGGAGAGCAGCGAAGGTGATGCAGTTTGCATTTGTTTGAATATTTGTGCGTTTCGTGCTTGACGCTCTGAGTTTAGGTATTGAAGGGTACGAGTTCAAACAAAATCTTCAAAAAGGCAAAAAACCAGCACCCTAAATAATATAGAATAATGCCTTGCCCTTGGTTTTCTGCAATTTTGTGCTGCGTTTAACTGATAATAACTAAAATGGTAAACAACACGATATTTAACCAAAAATTCATTGCATTCTTTGGTTGATTTTGTGCGCAACATTTTTGCTTTATATTTTCTGTAATGCATTATTTTTTATAAACTTAAAACCTACTTGTTGAGAACAGTTAAAAAAATTTTGCGATAAGCTAAAATAAACGAGGACATGATTATTTGTAAACTCACCCAATATCCGATTATTGGGTTTTCCTCTCTTTCCGCCGTCACTTCCTTCCATTCCGCCTCCATCGTTTGATCCGTCACTCGAAGCAATTTGACTACAGGAGCGCTTTTCGGAGGGTGACCGGCAGTGGAAAACTCGTAAGTTTCTTTAGCGTCCCAGCTAGAACTGGACCAAGGACCAACACCTTAATGATTCAGCTTAATTTAAACGCGGCGAGAAATCGTGAACAAGATTTAAACCTTGTTATCGATTGATGCCCGGGGTATTCTTTCCAAATGATTTCCACTGGAACACGGGACATCCAATATAATGAAAACTACGCATGTTTTTCTAGAACTTGCTTTCGTCTTAGAAGAAGATAACATTTGGTTTCAGCCACAACAGTGGGTAGGGTAAGTGCATTACAAGCCCATATTTCTATTGTGGGCTGCAAGATTCGTGTATTTGATTTCCCAATCAAGCGAACATCTGCTTGATCAGTTGCTAGTAGACCGAGCGGTTAACGAGTGGCCTCTATTCTCACATCGCGTAGAATGAAGAAGGACGTAGAGAGGATGAATGCGTGGGTGATGGAGTACATGCACGGGTGGAGAAGCACTTGCACGGGTGAAGGGAGTATATTCACTGGTTGAAATAGTATTTGAATGAGTAAAAGAAGTGTATACGAGTGGAGAGGTGTACGGACAAATAGAGGTGGTGCGTAAACAGTAGAAATGTAATCTTTAACGGCAACCATGTTATAAGCAACTATTAACTGCAAGAAATTACATCACTGCACGACATCCCGGGTGATATTCAAACAGAAAAATTAGGTCCAGCTGGTTTACAATAAATTTTGGTAACGGAGTGTGCGACCATAATATGGCGCCTTGCTAAACCGATTCAGCGAGAAACGTTTGCTCCTTCACATTCTAAAGTTCCATTTGTGTATGCCCCCAATCCTACTCCTCCGAACCATGTTCTCAACCGTCAATCAAAAGACAACAAAACCGCAACGTGATGAACTCTTACCTCCCAAGCCAAATGCGGCTACCCGCACTTTGTAATCGTTTTCAGGTTCCAGTTTATCGATTTCAATTTGAGATCCTCTATTTTCCGTCGTAAAATTTCGGACATTACCCATCTTATTACAGTTTTTATATGTAGGGCACACCGATACCTATAGTTAAACAAGTGTGTTACAGGCATCATATATTTTAAATATTCCGAACCGTAAAGGTCTTCATAGCCTTGAAAGTAGAAAGGGATTTGACGCTTGTGATTTTTCTTTTACCATTTTACTCATGACTTATACCCTTCATGTTACATAAAACCTTTCCATAAATCCCAAAACTTACTTCCCTTGATAAAAGCTACTGTTTAGTGTTTGGAGATGAACTTGACAATTAGACTTGAAAGTAGTAGATTGGTTTGACATTGACTCAAACAAACAACAAAAGTTCAAAAAATGATTGACGAAAATGAATGTTATACTTGACTATTGCAGAATCATTTTGCAGTGCGTATACTTATGTATTGTATATCAGAATCTCACGTGGTGTGTATCTCTCTCCGGGCCTGGATCAGCTCCATCGGTATTACGTTACAAACAATACATCGTCACACATGTATAATACCTGCGTTGCCCGTGTGAATCATAAAAATACATCCAAATTTTTGTTTACGGACAACAGGCAATCCAAATATTACTCATACACTTCTTCTTTTTCCTTCGGCTTATTCCCGATTAGGGGTCGTCACAGCAGATATCTGCATTTTTATAACATGGCATTTGTTTTTACGGTCGGATGCCCTTCCTGTCACCAACCCTCTGTTCAGAGGGAAAACTGGGCCACTTGTCTTCCACATAAAGGTGGGGGCGTCCCGTTTAGTGTCTTGCCCAAGGACACAACAAGCGAGCTTGCCGGCTTGTTCTCCACAACCTCCACTAAATGCTGAGCGCCAAGCAGGGACGGTGTGAATACCATTTTTTAAAGTCTTTTGGTATGACTCGACAAGGGGAATGAATCCTAACAAGTCTACCGACTGCAAGGCGGACGCTCTAACCACTACACCCTCGCGTCGGTTAAATATTACTCATACACAAAAAAGGTTGAACAATGGTTCGAACATTCGACGTCCACTGTCACGGATCACGTCATTCTCACCAATTTGCTCGAATTCCCGTCCTCAAACACATTGAACCGCCTCATTACTATCCCACAAGTAAGAACATTAGCACTGAAAAGTAATATAAATTCACAGCAGAAACAGCTTTAACGATTATATTGGGCGAATTTTCCATTTTCTGTGGTTCCTTTCGTGACACATATGTAGTGCCATCACTTTTGTTCTTAAGTTGAGGAAAGATTCTGCTTGGAAATTGAATCTTTTATGAAAAAAAGTTGCGAAAGCAAAAGTTCGATTGTCCTGTATATTTTTCAAGTGGTTGACGCGATCGCAGATCCGGTGCTCCACGCTCGTCACAAACAATACAGAAAATTGAAAGCGGTGAAAGTATACTGTAGGTTTTATGACGGGAATATTACTTTATGAAAAACAATATGGCATCACCAAATAATACAAAACAAATCAGATCAAATACTGAAAATTATTCTAATGAATAGTTGGCGCGAGCCTATTAATTGAGATCAGAAGAGCTAATGTTACTGAAAATTTGTCCATTGCTATCACCCGCCAATCACCCTTATCTCGAAAACTTTCTCAAAATTGCTAATTTATGGACGTAATATCGGACTAGGGGGTAGCGAACGTACGAGGACAAACAGCCTGGTCCGCCGGACTGCAGCTCAATTTGGTTTGAGAGTAGACTTTAGATGCAAGAAAAGTGCGATAAACAATGATGTTCAGCGATCATTGTGGGAGGTGGGCTGAATCATCTAATGCTGTTTTCTAACAATGTTGTGCTTGCTTAGCAAAGTCTTTCGATTAAGGAAGATCGACGTACGTTAAGCGACCGATGAACAAAAGAACAACGTCTAGCCCAAAAATTATAATCAGTTATTCTAACAAAACAGAAGCTATATTGAAATTTAGAAAAAAGGTCCCGGTAGAGTTGTATTTCATATTTCCTACTCAAAGGCAGTCTGTCTAGCTGGCAATGTTAGGAGCGGGCATCAACTATAATTTTCAAAATTTAGTTTGTTATCACTTAAACAGATGCATTGATAGATGTCGATAAAAATATCATGCCAACTCATGTTCAAGTTCTTTTGAGTACCTGCAGTTGACGAAACTTTCTTTAAGGTGAAAAAAATGGTGTAAGCGCGTGGTGACATCCCTCCTTTTTCTGCCAAACCAGCTGAAATTGAGAATTCCGAAAAATTTCTTCAAAATTCCTAAATTGAACTTGGAAAATAGCGTCACGCTAAACTTTTTTCCGACAATGATGCTGCGTGTCCGATCACGGGGTCACCAATTTAGATTTAATGGCCCTTAATTTCCGATTGGACGGTGTGTTTGGACGGGAATTCGAGCAAATCGGCGAGAACGACGTGATCCATGATCGTGGACGTCGAATGTTCAAACCACATTTGAGTAATATTTGGATCACCCGATGTCCTTAGACAAAAATGTAGATGTATTTTTATGATCCACACAGGCAGCGCAGTTATTGTGCGTGTGTGACGATGTATTGTTTGTAACGTAACACCGGTGGAGCTGGTCGCTGAAAAAAGCGTGATCTAAGCCGGGAGAGAGATGCACACCACATGAGATTTTCATATATTAATACATTACATCAGTATACATACTGGAAAATGATATTTCAATAGTCAAATTCAACATTCATTTTCAACAATCATTATTTTATGTACGTTACTTCATGGCAGAAATAAATATATATTTGAACTTTTGTTGTTTGTTCAAGTCAATGTCAAACCAATTAACTACTTTCAAGTCTAATTGTCAAGTTCATCTCCGAAAATGCAGTACAAATTTATGGCGGTGGGGGTAGCAGTCTGCATTCTTCACTGAAACAAATCAGCTCCCCTATCAGATCAGCATGTCGCTTCAGCAATTACTACTTTGAATTTTTCAATGTACTCTGAATGTTTCCTTTGGAGCCAAACTTTTATGTCATGGGCAAAGTGAGGAAAAAATTTATGTTTTTTCTACAAGTAAAACCACACATTCAGCCTATTTGCCTGTCTCCTTGAACGTGTGGTTAAAAAACGTGGGATTTCAATATTGCTGGCATGAATAATGTAAGACTAGTAGAAGCCAGTCATTAAGCCGCGTTTTTATTTCGGTGGCTTTCAAAAATTCCAAGTCAGTGAACTTGAAACTTACGTTTTCAGTAAACATATACAAAAGGTTCAATTTTATGACATGTTTTGTCTCTAAAACACAAGCTTTTTTTCCCGTTCGATTGTAGGTGAGGTCAAAAACCTATGAGCAATTAGCTCCCACTAACTATACCCGAGATTTATTTTATTATTTTGTAACGTTTGGGCAAAAGAACACGAGTAAAGTAAACGACTACATCTACCATGAGTGTCAGCTATCGAGGCGAAACAGCTAAGTTTTTAAGCTAAATTTTGTGTTTTTACTTCTTGAAACAAAGTTGATATTTATTGATTTGAGCTTGCCCAAATTTAGCATTTTTTATCTCGCCCAAATATCAGGTATTTTATTATTAACATGAACTTCAGAAAAAAATGTCAAAAAGCGTTCAAAATTTAGGAAAATTTTTCTCCAAAGTGAGGTTGATGTATTAAAGAAGGTTTTCATGTATGTTTCGAACCAAAACGGGTAAAAGACTAATCAATCGGCTCAAAAGCGTGAATGTGACCGACATGAATTTGTATCGGATTGTATCTCTTCAGATATGGTAAACTTGGTCAATATCTAACAATAGACATATCTCAGAGTAGGATATTGCTTAACAGGGAATTTTTTGTACTACTTTTACCTTTTTAAGTTTTATTGGTTTATCTAGATCAAGCAAATTGGTTTCATGTCAGTTGCACATCAAGCTGTTCAGACGCATGCTTTGCAACTTCTTTTAGCCCATTTTCAAGCGAACATATTTTGCAGCGAATAAACTGATGGCTCACCGAAACTACGAAATGGCTCATCATGATTCCATCTAGCTGAAAGCAATAAGCCAACAAGTTTGGAAGTAATAAGCCAATCAAAAGGTAGTGAAAAAACGTAATCATGGACAAATCAAATGTGGGGGTCTATTCTTTACCAGACATAATTGCATAATACTACGGCTTGTTTGTGGAAGCAAACTGTTTTATTTGCTTCAAGCATACTGAATGTAGTTTTGTTTTGAAAAAAGTGACTCATGAGAGGAAGACCTTCCGTAATACATAAAATTAAGCAGAGGCGAAGTGCGGTTTACTGAGTCGTGGATACTTTGTGGAAAGTCAGCGAAATGAGCGGTCAGAGTGCAACGCTGCAAAAGGCTCCAGAGCAACCGCGTTTGCTTTCAAGCTTACGTTTATGGTTCAAACCACAACTTGCATCACTTGCAACAACATGCGTGGGTGCTTGCTGGCTGATAGACCACAGGGGCTATCCAATGAGTTGGTTAAGTTTTCGACACATACAATCTTACTTACTTTATATCCCAAAATATAACCCTGCGTAAAATCAGGAGCGGTCCACTTAATCATCGCGGAGTAAGCATAAGCGTATGCGACCAAAAAGTTCGTAGGAGCTGAATTAGGAGCTGCAAAAAACAAGGTGACAAATCAGTTGGCACGAAAAAGGGGCACAAGTCTCATCTAAACACACTCCCCTTGTTATTTTCAAAATAAAATTTACCAGGTTTTTGTTTCAAAAACTAACCGCTGATCTTATAAACGACTAAGCAGAAAAACGTTCTTATGCAAAGCCAACACAAGGCAAGCAAGAAAATGTTTTACAATTTCTGGCTTAATCTCCTTCTAAATATGGGGTGTCCACAAAATCTTTAGTCAATTTATAAATTCATTAAAAATTTTTAAGAAGTGGTATCAAAATAATTCGTTTTACATATCAATCAGTTGTTATTAAAGTTTTTAATAATATCTCTTTTTTTTATTTCAGAGTTAAATTAGATAAATAAAATAATTGATTTCCAATCCTTGTTAAAAATGACTACCGGTTAAAAATTACTACTACTCCTCAAGAAAAAGCACAATGTATTTCTTGGTTTATCGAAGCGAAATCTGATACTCAAACACGAAAAAATTACACAACTAAATATGCAAAACGAGCTCCAGCACGTCAGTCGATTCGCAGTTGGCATAAGCAGGTTGATGGAAACGGGAACGCTGCTGCATAAACCGAGGAGTGGAAGGGCAAGAACTTCTGAAGAAGGCATGGAGCGTATTCGTCAGTCATGTAGTTGTAGCTCCACAAAGTCCATCCGCACTGCACTAGATTTTTTCTTTTGGGACTACGTAAAAGATATTGTGTACGGCACCAAAGTGAAGGACACAAGTGACCTTAAAGAAACAGTAACTGCCGCTGTGGAGACAATTGATGAAGAAATGTTAGGAAGGACGTGGACTAAAATTGAATATCGTTTAGACGTCCTCCGTGCTACAAATGGGGCCGCATAGAAATTTGTTAATGCTTTGAATAAAAAGTTGACTATTTGCTTGATATTATTTAAACATTTCAGAGATTTCCAACTTCAGTTGTGATATTAACAAATCTTTTAAATTGCCTAAAGACGTTGTGGACACCCTGTACATTTAATCCTGATGTGACTGATAGGAAAGCCTATCAGGCGAGGTAGGTTAAAGTATGTGCTTCATGTCACCTGATACACTCGAGTTAACAATGAAATTTCTCTTTTGTTAAGAGCTTTTATGGATTATAATTTCATCATCACTTGTAACTTTCACCGCTTTCAATAACTTGAGTGGAAAAGAAATCTCATCTTTGGTGATGTTACTTCATGACAGATGCTGAAATTGCAGTCTGCCGATAGTGCATTTGTAACAAAGTTTAAAAATCTCTAAAGCATTCTCTCTATCTGTACAGAGTGCCTTCTTCCGTATTTAGATTTTTGCCCTCTGGCTCTTTGCAGACCTTTCAAATCTTAATAACGTCGTATGGTTTACTAAAGCACTTTATTTTCCGATTTATAATCCAATTCCAACTTTTGTATAAATTTTTTCTAACTTTGTTCTTTCGCAGCTCTAATCACTTTATCTGCAGCCTTTTGTCAGACCCACCCCAAAAAATTTTGTTGGGCCATCGCTGTAGTAGAAATCCTTCCAATCATTGCTACGTGCTGTTCTCCTTAACCATCACTTTTGTGGAAGACATGCCATTTTTTTGCCAAGTAATTACCATCTACCAAACTTGCTGTTGTAAACGTTTAAAACTTTCAAAGTAATTTAACTTTACGCTCTTACCGTATGCTTCCTCCGACGCATTAACTGGCTCTGAGAATGGATAGCTTGTAAAAAGAATGTAGGTCTTTTTTAAAACAAGTACCTTTGCCTAAGACTTGAACGCGGATCTTTACATTGCGCGCAAAGTCCTATGCCGTGCAAGTAATTTTTTACAACTCTTTATGTGCTACATTCTTAGCAGATTGCATGTTGTCTGTTAACTTTTGGCGATTTTGACAAATAAATGGACAAAACGCATACGACCTTCCAATGCGAAGTAGTGGCAATTCTTTCGAGGAGCTTTATAAATTTTGAAATAAATTAGCTGTTACTTAGTATTATGAAAGGTGTTGTCCTGGGTATGACTTGAAGCTAGAACTGGCAGCACGGTTATTCTTGAGAAGCAATGGAGCTATTTCTCAACTGTTATTGCTCTCCCGTCAAGGTGTACAATTTGTTGGTATCTCACGTTGAGGTTGCAATTTGACAGCATTTATTATGATGATTGGTGGTTGTGCGTTCTTTTTTTATTCTATTGCTTCTTGTTAGGCTCGGCGGACATGTCGATGTAAACCGATTTGCCATCGTTACCTTATTGCACATGACGTTTTGATAGATATTTTTCCGACGCAATTTCTTTTCAAGACTTGCTTTAAAGGCCACACATTGCGTGGAACTTTTAGTTTGTCCGGCAGCATCTTCAGATTTGGTTTCGGATGATTAAGCACACAGCCTACAGCCACGGACTTCTAAGAGAAGTCCCTGCTACAGCATAATCACAATTACATGTATACCCCATTCTATCCTCCTTTCTCTTTCTTTCTCCAAACAGGTCCCTGCTACAATTGTGTCTATTCAGCCCATTTCTTTTTTGCGAGTAATCTGATCATATGTGACAAATGTTGTCTTGCTGATGTTATACATGCCTGATGAGGCAGGATGCGAAACAGTAATGGAGTAAATGAACTTAGAAGTTAAAAAGTGAACGATATAATGCATTGTACTAATTGATTAGCTCTGAGGCCAGGTCCTAGAATTCAAAGCTAAAATCATAAATAAAGTCAATTGCCAAAAAGCTCTTACCTAGCTCCGCAGTCCGAATAACTTTAACATTACTAAATGGACCTTTTCCTGCGGAGTTCTCCGCCAAGATTCTTGCTTCATAAGCGACATAAATCTCCGTTTGATCAACCTGATCAAAAAAGCCTTTTTAAACTCGTTCGCTATCCGCAGTAATTTAGCTTGACGAATCAGGCTAGTAATAAAGAACACAAGTAAATTCTATTGCAACGGGATAAAAGATCGAGAGGTTTCCGAAGAAAACATTATAGATGACAAAAAGAGCAAATTTATAAAAAAAGCTTTCAGAAATTATGGAGAAAAAAGTGTGGAATCGACCAAATAGAGCGGCTGATGCCCTCGCTTTGGACCACTCCTCACAGAGAAAAATGTAGCTTCCATTAAATTTCAAAAATAAAACTTTGATCTAAACCTCACCCGAAACACTAAGCGTTCTGCTTCACCGCCGGATACTTTTTCTTGCCTCCATGGGAATCCAGAATTGGGATTTTCTGGTTGTTCCGGGTGAGTCAGGTTTATAATCGGATTTACCGGATCACCCAAAACGTCTTTCCTCACTTCTACTACATACGTGATATTTTCTGATCCATAATATTTTCTTGTTAGTGGCTGAAAATGAAACAAGTGTGTTAAAGGAGGTATGGGCAGGAAATATATCAAAGGAGGTGAATAATCACCGCCAATTACGAAAAACATGCTTGTCTTATAGAACTTCAGACCAGTAGGATGTATTTAAACTCACTTGAGTTTGACATTTTTGTGCGCTCGCGCAAAGCACTTTACTTCAATTTTCCTGCTCGGTTTCAGTGTTGTGATAGTAATGCGTTGTGTTGCCAATATCGGCAACATCGAAGCAGGAGCCAAACTTAAGTTGTTTAGTGCAAAACTGCAAATATTGTGCTGTCGAAGATGGATAGCACAGCCGGTTATTATTATAAAGAAGCAGCACAAAATACCTTCCACGTAACTACCAACTGTCCAAGCTCTCCTCCACCTCCATTAAGATTTGTGGGATATTTGATAGGACCTGGTAAAGAGTTCATAATCAAAAGTATTCGAAAACAATATTGTTTCATGACAACGTACAGTATGTTGGGAAAAGTAAAGATTTCAGTTTTTGCAGCAAAATAAGCACAATATTAAACTGTATAAGTTGTTTCAATATCGAAACTAATTTTTAAAAAGTGACCCCCTCACTCACATAATCTAACTCAAATTTCACTGTAGCGGCAACTTCATAACAAAAAGTTACATGAATTATAAGCGCTAGGGAAAGCAAACATCATAAATCTAGCGCATAATAGATTACGAAATAACAGGAGAATTTAAGCAAACATATACCCACAACCAATTTGACAAGACCATTCCTGGACGAGTTCGTCCTTTTGGACATTAGCAGGGCCGCCTACTGTGAGGTGAGGCAGCATGACCTTTCGTTACTCGACATGTCTACCAAAGATACGCCACGTTACCACCTCGGAAATAGGTTGCGTCATAGTCATACATTCAAAATTTCAGCAAACACGGTTTTTTTTGGCATGACGGGACGGGCCCTGCTGATGAGTGCAAAAGGACGAAATGGATCCAGGGATGGTTTCCTCAAATTGGTTGTGGCTATGTGTTTGCTTAAATTTGCCTGTTATTTCGTAATCTATTATGTGCTAGGCTTATAACAAAAAGTTATCAACGTCAGAGAGTTTTTCACGCAAATATCCAAGGTGCTTGCCAACAGTGTTTGACATCCGCTGGTGATAAACTAACGGTGCTATCGCCATCACTAGTTGGCAAAAATTATACCGGTGCTACCGCTGTCAGTTAAACACTCTTTACTTTAGCTTTTTCGCTATCTCGAAGCAGTCCTCGAATCCTTGGTATCAGATGCAAAAAACGGCTAATTTCCATAGGAAAACAATTAATTAATTGTCTTAACTTTTATCATTCACTGGTTTTTGGCAATTGGCTATAATATCGATCATGTTATATCGCTGAAAAGAAAATTTCATTGTGATTTAGAACATGCTGACCTCCAAAAAATTTTTTGTCCCAAAATGTAATTTATGCAAATTAACCCCCTCTTTTTTGGGGGAGTAAATTACTTTCAAAATAAGGTACTGTAGCTTTAAAAAATTCTAGAGACTCATTTTTGATATATCTTTTCGAAAATTTAGACACATCATGATAAAGAACCATGCTTTCGAGGAAAAATAGTTAAAATGTACCAAGTTACTTAGTTTTTCTACAATTGTTACTTTTCTGAGACCCAGAGCCATAGATATTTTAAGATCTTTTTGGATCAGAAAAAAAAGGTGAGTATTGGAATTGCGTTTTTGATTGATCAAAATGAAATGAGGATTAAATCAAATCACATAGTGTAATACATTTTTGGAATGAAAATTTTATCCCAATTTTCGTAATGTGTATTCTAAAAACAATGTTTTGTGACTCAAAATGAAACAAAGAAATTTTTACCCCCTTTTTTTGGTGGGGGAAACCAATGTCACTCCAAGTATAAAAGGTATCACAGGCCTACCGTTTAGATGAATTTTTTTTAAAGATAGCCGCTAGATGATGTAAGAGGATGATGCTTTTGAAGAAAAACAATTAAAAATCACCAAAGAACAATTTTTTTGTTCTATTTTTAATTTTTTGAAGTCTAGCAGCCAAATTTTGGCCTTTTTCGGGTTTCTGAAAGCTACTGCAAATACCCTTTTCAGCAATTGTTATATAATAACTCTTTGCTTATACCTTCTAATATTGCTTATCTTTGAAAAGACTGGTTCTTCCTGATTCAAATAATATGCAGTTTAGATAGATTATTTTGTTGCTTAAGGTGAAACATTAGCTACTCTTCCCCACCCCCTCTTTACTGGGAGAGAGCTAATTTTGATTGATTATGGCCCGCCTGTCAAAGTAAATAAAAAATGCTTTGTTTGCATTTTCTCGGTGTTAACTTGATACAAGGTGGTAAAAGAGTGGCGCAAATTAACAAAAAGATTTTTAAAAGGTGTACTTTTTTTACAATTTGCAATTTTATGAGGTCTAGCACCAAAATTGGGGGGCTTTTGGCCGGTACTAAAGATAATTTAGGATTTATTATGTAAGCTAGCCTTTTTATCAATCAAAACTTATCCTAAAATATGTATCATGACATATTTTTGAAAAAGAAATTTCTTTAACTTTCAGATAATATAAAGCTTAAAACCAATATCTTATTGCTAAAGATGAAACAAGATTATTTTACATCCATCCTTTTTTGTTGGGGGTACCAGATTTTCGCCCGGAGTACCCTACCTCACAATATCTATAAAAAGTGCTTAATATACACCAGCTCTGTGGAAGCTTGATACAGGGTGAGGAAAACAGTTGTGTAAACGCATAAAAATGATTTCAAATTTGGAAAGAGAGTACTTTCTGTGTGATATGCATTTTCTGAGGTCCAGCTATCAAATTTTGATTGTTTTGGGCCGAAACTAAAGATAACTACAAGTATCATGTTTCGTTAATCATTATAAAATAACTTGTAGCCTAAACCATGCAACAATATATATTTTTGGAAAAGAAATTTCTTAAACGTTCAGATGATACGTAGTTTGAGAGAAATATTTTGTTACTAAAAATGATACAGGACCATGTTGACCTACCTATCTTTTTTGTAGGGGGATAACCAATTTTTTTGGTTTCAATATTTTTAGAGTCGGCTATCTATCGAAAATTTCACAGACTTCATTATTGATCAATCCTTCTGAAAATATAGATGCAGACAGCTAAATGACCATGGATATCATCAAAAATAGCTGAAATGTACCAAAGGAATTAGTTTTTCTACAAATAGCAATTATGTAAAGCTCAAAAGCCCATATTTTGAGTGTTTTTGACCGGTATCGAAAACAGATTAGGCCTACGAAAATTTACCAATTTCATCAGTCAATATATAATAACTCTTAGCTTAAACTACGCAATATAATACATTTTTGGAAAGCAAAGTTCTTAAACTTTTAAATAATATGTAGTTATAAGAGGAAAATTTTGTTGTTAAATATGATACAGAACTATGTTAAACCTCTCTTTTTTGGTATAGTAATCACCAATTTTTTGTTTGGTGTCGGCTATCTATCAAAAATTCCACAGACTTCATTTTTTGATCAATCTTTCTAAAAACTTAGATACAGACAGGTGAATAACCATGATTATCAGAAAAGATATTCAAAATGTACCAGAGGAATTAGTTTTTCTACAAATTGCAGCTCAAAAACCCAAATTTTGAGTGTTTTTGACTAATATCAAAAACAGATTAGGCCTACGAAATTTACCAATTTCATCAGTCATTATAGAATAACTCTTAACCTAAACCATGCAACATAATATATTTTTGGAAAGGAAGTTTCTTCAAAATTCAGATGATATGTAGTTTGAGAGGAAAATTTTGTTGTTAAAAATGATACAGGCCTAGGTTGAACCCCCTTTTTTTGCAGAAAATCAATTTTTTTGCTTGGGGTCGGCTATCTATCAAAAATTTCACAGACTTCATTTTTTGATCTATCTTTCTGAAAATTTAGATACGGATAGCTAAATGATCATGGATTTCTGGAAAAATAGTCAAAATATTCCAGAAGAATTAGATTTTTTAGAAATTGCAATTCTCTGAAGTACCTTTGGAAAATTTTTTAACAAAAAATAAAAAATTGTGTATGCCTACT
Source organism: Trididemnum clinides (assembly GCA_963675345.1). Taxonomy (NCBI): domain Eukaryota; kingdom Metazoa; phylum Chordata; class Ascidiacea; order Aplousobranchia; family Didemnidae; genus Trididemnum; species Trididemnum clinides. The sequence continues at coordinate 39,757,265 of OY776287.1, read as the reverse complement.
ATTTCTTTATCAGCAATTACAAAGTAATCCTGAGCCTTAACTATTTAAAATTATCAGGTGCCCAAAAAAGTCTTTGCCAATTTTTATGAAGGAAATTAAAGATTCATAGTTAAAGTATTAGTAGGGTTACCATACGTCCCGATTTAGGCGGGATAGTCCCGCTTTTGCAGGCCTTGTCCCGCTGTCCCGCTTTAACCATGGAAAGTCCCGCTTTTTCCTTTTCTCAACCAGAATCGAACTAGGGTACGCAGCCGTCAGCCCCGATAAGCTGAGGAATTAGGACACGGGGTTGATCTCCAAAAAAAAAAGGTCAACATCTGTTTGGTGGCACCTGTTATGACATTTTCGGCCCAAAAACGACTCCAAAGGTGCAGGTAAATAGGGGGTGACCTTTTTTTTTTTTTTTTCTTCTTTTTCTTTAATTGCGAAGCTGGCCCACTCCCTCAAAGATCAGGTCTAGAGCTGAATTTTAACGTCCCGATTTTGTTAAAAAAATTGATGAAAAGCCCATATATTTGGTCTCGTGCAAAGTTGCCATCCATCGGCCCGATTTTTGCTTTTCCAAATATGGTAACCCAAATTATTAGGTGTATTTGTTCATCAAAATATGAACCCTCACATTCTATGGCCTTCTCCCAAAGGTTCCGCAACTTAGTAATGCCATTTTTGTAAAAGTCTTTTGTTCTACTCTGGAAAAAGTTGTGCACCTCCGTTTTCAAGTCATCTTCAATATTGAATGTCCTGTTCTTCATATGATGATCTAACCTCAAAAACAAGTGGAAATCTGTTGGAGAGAGGTCTGGTGAATACGGTGGATGTGGCATAATCTCCCAGTTTAGTTCTGCAATCTTGGCAATGGTCATTTTTTCAATGTGTGGTCGAGCATTATCTTAGAGAAAGAAAACTTGTCTTCTGTTTGCTAATGCAGGCTGTTTTTTCAGCATATGGCAAGCCTTTGTAGTTTGTTTGCTGGCGTTAGTTCATATGGTACCCATCTGCTTATCTTCCATCTCTTTCCCAGCTGATGCAAATGAAGTCTTATGGTTTCATCACTTACAGGAAACCTCGAAGCTAGTTCGTGAGAGGTTAGACATGAATCTGACTCTATGGCTGCCTTTAAATCGTCATTGTTTAGAGATATTAGTCGTCCAGCTCGAGGTTCATTTACAACGGTTTCATTGCCACAACGAAACTTTCGAAACCAGTTTCGTGCAGTTCTTTCACTTACTGCACCTTCACCAAACGCTGTACATAGCTTACGAGAAGCAGATAAAGCACTTGTGCCAAGTTTAAACTCGTACAACAGAGAAGCGCGAATTATCAATTTTCTATCAGTCATTTTTAAGGCTCTGAAATAAGAAATGATATAACATTAGTCATGAAAAATTATAAAAACTGAGACCATTCAACAATTTACTTGTCAATACAAGTTGGTTCCTGTATAACTATGCTTGTTAGTAATGAAAAAGGCTGGCCTAAAATAAGTCAACAAAAATCGGCAAAGACTTTTTTGGGCACCTAATATATATTGCTTGAAAGCTAATTTCCTGAGCTTTTTGAATATATTAACAGTTGTCAGGTATTACATTGTTTATGAATTAAATTTACCTGTTTATACTAGGCAACCAAATTTTAAGGCGGTAAAAAATTCAAGTACAGGTAATGTAATTTAATTTTTGCAGTATATAAACAAATAGTTAAGACACAAATAAAACATTATCGGAATCGCCTTAATATAGCCTTTAATTTAGAATAATGTTGAAATCGGTTGAGAAATAAAGTCACAAATTAGTTTTTAAATAAACCGATTTTTTCAACTTTTGAAAAATCATCATATGATGATCTCCTTGTTGGTAAGGATTCACCACTCGAAGGGGATGAATCTTCTATTACAGGTGTCACTGGCGGACGGCCAGGACCTTCCTCGCACTGTTCTCTATCCAAGCACCAGTTTAAAAATCAAACAGTAAAATCAACGGGTATATTAACAGAATAGCAATAAAAAACTTCGAATAGGCCAGCTCGAGAAAATTGACTAGAATTTTATCCTCAACGATTGAACCAGCAAAATTCAAAAACCAGAAATAGAATTTAAAGTCACTTCTTTTTCTTTATGTGCATAATTAGTAAGGGCCTGAAGCCACCCGTTTTGTGTGCTTTGGTCAGAGTGTAGAAATAGATAATTGTAACAAAGTGAAGCGCGACAAAACAATACGTGCAATAAGACTCCTGTTCTCAGGGCTGCAGTTCGATTTTTGGTGAGTTAAAAAATGGGCATTGGTGCGACAACACTGGTAGCGAAAGGGTGTAGGGGCAAAAATCATCATCTGATGATCGTGCTAGCGAAAGAGTTAGTGTTCTGGGGCTCCATGGTCTTCCGCCATGCCCCCATCCCTCGGAAGGGGTCGGGTAATCAACAACAACAACAACAACAACAACAACAAAAGAGTTAGTGCGCTGTTCCCGTCCAAAACTAGCCAAAATGTTGCCCTGTGTAGAGAAAAGTCATTTCTTCGCTTTTTTTTCTCTTTTTTGTTCAAAAACCGTGATGCGCGCTAGTGTTATCGCTAGTTCGTAACGACAATGGCCGGTGTTTAAACGAACGCTAACGCAAATTAGGCAAAGGGAAAGCAAAATTTAATTAGGTTTGCGGCATGAATCTGGCAAACCGTTTCATGCCGTGCCTCCATCCCAAAGAAAAACAGGGGTAATCACAACAACAGCAACAACAACAACAACGACAACAACAGCAACAACAACAACAACGACAACAACAGCAACAAACCTAACGCAATTCTAGTGGCGCCAACAGCGGCCGCTATTTTTAGCGCCACTAGAGCCCACCTCTGCCTGTTAATTAGATGTAAGCGCAGCTGCTTATTAGCAAGTGCTGCAATGTCGCAGCACCTTCAACTATTGATCACTTTCATTATATTGTACAATTCGAAAAATGTTTTTGTGCTAACTTTTCAAAAAATTATCTGTGATATTTTGCGGTCTTGAAAAAATGTGAAAACATGGTTTTCCAGAATTGCGTCAAAGACTTTGTAAGGCACAATTTTCAAGATATTCTGTGCTGTGCACATCGAAAATCGCAAGATTTGTTGTAATCTGTAATGACAAAGTTGTCAATTTTGAGTTGGTAAATCTGCCAAGAATTTGTACTTTTGTGTTCAGCACTAAAACAATTTTAATTGGTTGAAAGCTTGGGATGCTGAAAATGCTTTTTTGCATAATTTAGATATGAGGAATGCAGTCCTATTTTTTTAAGTAGTTGTAGGCTAGCCTAGGCCGACTTGTTTTATATTCAGACTGTAACAATAACATATGTGGTAAGGACGGTGAAAGATTTAAAGAAAAAATCGTCGTGCGTATTTCAACAAAAATCAAAGCAAAATTGTTAGGCAAACAACTATTCAAAATTTATAATTACACAAGACTATTATCGATGTTTTAAAATTCGCATCGGCCCATTGTTTTCATACTATCACTGCGTAATACTTCATTTCATTATTTCATTTGTTTTTATGCGGATGGGGCCTGAATAAATAAAGACCGTTTTTTAAAATAAAGATTTTGAAAGTGATTGCTTTGCCTATTTTCATCACAAAAAATAATTAGAAAACTTTTTTATTCAACGTTTTGAAATACATAACGGGGATAGTGAAATATTCTGAGGGGATGACAACTATTTAAGAGGCTGAAGCCCCTTAGCCACTTCTTTTTATCCTAAAGGGTGGCAGCTTGACTGGAAGACCTCAACCGGTCATGTCGCAGTCTCCCGTGGATGATGCGTGTATATATATTAGGCAAAGTTTATCATGGTTTGTTGTAAGCGTTGTGATATTAGTTTGTTGTTTTTTGTTGTTTATCTCTTGCAAATTTTCGACAAATAATTTGTAATTAATTGATCGATAGTAGTAACCTAAAATGAAACGCCATTAGAACCATTGGTCCTTCCACGATTTTCTGTCATAAAGTTAAGGATAATTACCGATAATAAGCAACCAGCATTAAAACGCAAAAACATTCATTTGAATTTCGTAAACTGTCTACTCGCAAATTTTTGAAACGTTGAAATAATCCTGCTTCCTAAAATTAAAGTAACACATGTTTCGTAATATAATAAGGTAAGATAGTAGTTTAGCTCATCAACCACATTATAAACAGAAAGCAAGGGATCTTTCAATCATTGAGCTAGGATCATCTCAATTATGTCTCGGTAATTGATAATTTTTTTACAGAAGTGGGCAAGTTAACTAAACGAGCCTGTAAGAGCAAATGGAGGTATGGGGACACATTTCCAATAGTTAAATTGATTAAGGTTATATATTTGAATAAACAAGATTAACTATGTCAGCACACCCATTCAAAATAATAACCAACCGCTTATGGATGAAGGAGAAAATTAAACTGTTTCATGCATTTAGTGATGGGAACATGACGCATGTAAGAGGTGAAGCAAGTATCAGAGAGGACATTACACCAAACAGTCAAAGAAAATTGTTTCAAGTTGCAGCACATCAAAACTAAGGAAGTAAATTTAGGAGGTGAGGACTGAAAATGAAACTTCTCATTTTTTGTCTTTTTATGCAAGTGTTTGACGGTTTTATTTTATTGGTATTACGATAAGACCCAAAAGACTTACTTGCTGTTTGAGTCTTTTCTGAGTCGCTTTTCGGACTGGGTTTACTTCGACCGATTTCATTAAATGCATATACTCTGTAACTGTATCCATTGTAAGGAAGTAAATCCATGACGTCATAGCTAGTGACATTGATTGGAGAATTGGTCTGCAAAAATTTCCACTCATCTTCGAACTCGTTCTTGCACTCAAGCATGTAATGGGTGATTGCAGCACCGTTGTTAGGCGGGCTGTCCCACTCCACTGTTTGGGCAGTGTCCTGGCTTGACCTAATGCGGACATTGGCTGGGGGGTCAGGGGGCGCTGAAATTGTAAGAAATTAGCATCATGAATTAAATATAGACTTGAGTTCTAAATTTCGAAAATCTAAGTTAAGGCTCAGTTGGGACACGAATAAAAAAATTGCTCAACAACAAAAAATTGGTCTTTCATTAACAACTGGAGAGTTTGTTGACCACATGTGTTCGCCTGGTTAGTTTTGTACCCTCTGTACCATAGGCGTAGCTGGACCGCATAGGGTATACGCCTCCATTTTTTTAACCCAATCAAGCAGCAAAAAACTTTTTAAGTATAGTGGCCACTACACGTCAATCTCAAAAAATGTAATCACACAAATTTTGGGTAGATCTACCAATTAACAACTTTTGGGATCAGCAAATTGATGCAAAAAAATTAAAAGATTATCTTACTAATTTAAGGAGTACATAGACCAAAAAGCTTACCCAAAGTTAGCTTCAGGCCAAGCTAACGCATTTACTGCAATCAATTTTCATTGTTCTTGAAGTAGAAATAACAACAATTAAAACTGGAAACAGTAATCAAACCCTAGCAGGATAATCTATCTAGGCGACTTTACCCCATATCAGTAAGTGTAGAAAAGAGTTGAAAATATATTTTTTTAACCCTGTGATGTTTTTGCCCGACATTTTTACCGAACTTGTTTTCGAGCGAAGCAAAGGCGTTGGTTTCGCCCTGCCGCTTAAATCTTAAACACCTCGCGCCCGACTGCCCACTTTATGACAGTCCCGGGGTACGTAGATTCTGACAACATGGTTTGTTCTAACTAGCGCCGCGGAACATTTTTACGTTGGCCTAGGCGCTGTTATGGTTCGTGATACCACCTTGCTTCACCCCCAATACCGTAGCTATTCATTTTCTAGTCACGCATCGCGTCTAGCTGCAATGCAGGAACAATGTTACTTTCTAATTCTATGCGCACAAAGTCCCCTCCAGGGGCGCCGCGTTGGGTGGGACGAGTCCTTGTTGATGAGGCCAAAAGGTCGAAACCTGGGTCCAGGGATGGTCCCACCTGTTTCGCTTTACTAACGTTGTTCGGATTGTGACCATTTGGAAAAACTAATTTTTTTTCGTAGGTGCGTTGCGTCGTGTCTGGTATCTGTGGGATTCGAACCCGCACCTTTCGAGCTGGTCTCCTCACGCGCCGAGGCTTGCTGACATGTGGCCCCGCGCTGCCAACTATGCCTTAAAGCACCATATTTAGTTTATAACCTTTGGAGGTCTTTCTATGCCAAACCACCTGATCAGCTTTATGTAAGGATATCAGTTTTAGTCCATACTTGAACGGTTAGCAGTAACGACAAAACAAAACTGGTTTAAAAGTAGACTGTACGTATGTCTTGTGCTTTGTGTTCGATTGTTTGGGTTTGTTTCGTATACAGTCCCATGTAGGATATTGGGCAGATCTGGGGCCACGTAAAGTGTCTTGAACTCAACATGAGATCTAGTGATGACGATGCGTTTCATTTACCCGTACTTTAGGGATGGTCCTGCATATTTTGCCACACTAACATTGTTCGGATCGTATCCTCTTTGTAAAAACTAAATATATGTATATATGAAATTTTTTTTATTATTCTAGCCATCAATTAATTTTTTTTATGTTTCATACTTACGCTAAGCTTTCTGGTCCTTCTTTAAGTTTTTTTGTTCTTACTCTTTCCCTTTTTTGCCATAAATTGAAAAAAATTTGAGGGTCTATACTGTTTTTATACATGTGCTTGTACCATTAATAATAAGTTATCTATATTTGTCTAAAAAAACATTGAATACTTTTTGTACGATTTTTATTTTTTTGCAGAAACTGGGGATGCGTCATCGAAATCGATTTATTTTAGCAAATAAATGTCAAAGCTGACTTTAGAACTGTTTATTGATGACGGACTCTTTTCAACACTGAAATAGAAATACATTTTTCCTTCAGAATCTGTCGCGTTTTAATAATAATATAGAATAATAGAACTTTCGGTTCTCTCTCAATCTATAATTTTTTTAAATTGTGGCGACGTATAGTAATCGCTCGAATAATTAGGTCTGACTGCAACTTAAGAAAATTTGGAAAAGATTGGCTTCCACTAAAAACACCTTAAACCACGTTAAGAACAGAATAATGTATATACAGAAATAATACTTCACACTTCTTCGCTCCACGATCTCGGAATTAATCACTTTTCTACACAATCAGGAAACCGCCAAGACTAATTCCACCAATAACTATTCAATACTCGCCACGTCCACAGAATCCACAATAAATTATCACAAAAAAAACAATAGCCCTTCATTACGCCCTCAATCAATCTCTCTCTCCCCACTACACACTTTTCTACTAATACTCAAAGAAAATCCCGTCGCCTTATATATAAATCGAAAAAAAAACAATCCACAAAACGCTAGTGCGAAATCAAGCGAAAAGAAAAAAAAAGCCCTATTATGTAATCGGCCAACGAAATTCTTCAAAGAAGCTAGAATCACTAGATCAATCTGGAATTTTATTAAGTCGTAAACAATTGTGACGCAATAAAGGCGTACTGACAGCAAATCTAATTGCGAGGAAAAAAGGTCTTTTTTTTCAATCAGTAGCCGAGCGAACAAATGATACAGCACTTTACGCATATATGAAAACTACTCTTACATGGCAAATTTCCTTATTCGTGACAGTATCACTCCTTCGAAGCAGGTCTACAGGCAAATTGTTTGAAGTTTAGTCGTAAAAATTTTACTGTCGCCGGGATAGATCATCCGCCAAATATAAATGATAAGACTTACCGACGACTCGAACGAGAGAATTTGCGCACGTCTTCTTAACATCTGTTTGTGCGCAACATGAGTAATTTCCAGTTTGCTCGCTGGTCACGTCAATAAGCTAAAATATACACAAGTTGTGGGCAAATTATATTCAAAAACATTGCAAACACAATGAGATCAGAAACCCCATCAAAAGCATCATTGGTGATAGTTATTTTTTTCTCCTATTAAGAGAGAAACTTATCTTTGAAGTTAAATTAATTTTTAGGTGCTTAAAACAGTTTAAGCTTCACTCCATATTGTTTTAGCTGGAGGGAGAAGGAGATTGAACAAAAAAGCTGTAAAATAAAGTGAAGCTTTTCTTCAGTTGTTCATATTTCAAAATCAGAGCATTTTTAGACTTCTGCAGAGTTGGGATAAAACTTTCTCGCCAGCGCTGGCCCTTTTCGACAATCAGCAAAAAAATACTGTTTCGTGTTGGCACGCGAATGCATTGCGTTATGTGCATTCTTATTTTCAGGCCAAGAAAAAATCTTTTGTAGGTTATATGTTGAACAACTTGTGTTCAGAGCAGCTTCGGAGTTTCCAATCTTGTTGTATCACTAGCAGTAAAACCAATCAGAATTGTCAGGAAAATTTTCACGAAACTTTTTCACGTCCAGGTACACCAAAGCAATCATCATATGGTTTGAATCAGTGACCAGGATTCACTGTGAATGGCGCTCCTACTGCTAGGCCATATTGCCGATCATCAAGGCCTCGCTGAAGATTCTGAAGCAGATTCTGAAGCGGTTCTTGCAAGCAAGGTTTGGTGGATTGATGACTCCAGGTAGCCATTACCACTCTACTTTCTTCAAAAATTAGCAGACCTAGCTGTTCAAAAGCAGTGGCTGATATAAGCTCAGTGCTCAATGTCACCAATGGGCATGGATCTGCATCGAAGGAAGAGGCGGCAGGGGATCGAAGTAAAAGTATTTAGAGGGAACGCAGATAAAATGTTAATCTCATCAAATTTTTATTATATTAAAAAACGCTTTCTTCAAATGAAAAGACTTGTTAGAGAACTTTTTTAAGCATTTTTCCTTAGTCTTTCTATACCACAAAATATAATTTCTATTCAGATAGTACGAACTCGAAGACTGAAGCCTTCTGGTAAGTAGTGTTGGTTAGAAGAAGAAAGAGACTTCCCATTCTGCTTCCACACCCACTTCAATGGTAACTCAGGATCGTGGCTTGCTTGGCACCACAACTCACCATAGTCTCCTTGAACCAACTTGAGATCCTCTGATACCTTTGTTATGACGGTTGGTGCTGTCAAAATATTTTTGCAGACATCAAAAATGTAAATATACGTTTATGAAACTGTGGCATATCGCGCATTAGCAAAATCGAATTTTTCTCATTGAAGCATCATGTTTTGCTTAAACCATCTACCGGTACCTTAAATAAGGTTCTAAATAAATATTTTTATTTGAAATATAATTCCTTCTATTTACATCAAAATAAACTTTTCTCAACTAGTTGAAACAGGTGCACTCTGCTGTTGCCTACGCTGCGAGAAGTTATCGAATCCCCCTGACAAGGCTACTGCAAAACGTACTGTTAACTGACATGAAATTCTTGGATCCCTTTTAAAATGGCTAAATGCAAGGTTACATTTTTTTTATTTTTTATTTGCCATATTTATCCTCCATTCACGAGAAAGGGAATTGTTTTGCTATATTTTGGACGGGACGTCCGCAGTCGCTTGGGAGTTGCCATCTCCGAGGTGTCTGGGCCACCTGTCTTTTACATAAAGGCAGAGGCGTTCCGTTAAGCACCTTGCCCAAGAACACAGCAAGTGAACTTGCCGGCTTGTTCTCAACGACCTCCCCTAAATGAAGAGCGTCAAGCAGGGAAGCTGTGGATATCACTTTTTAAAGTCTTTTGGTATGACTTGACAAGAGGAATGAAACCCAGGCCTACGGACTGCGAAGCGGACGCTCTAACCTCTACGCCATCGCGTCGGTCGTGATGATAAAATCCCGTTAATTTACTTGTGAGAATTAGTTTCATCAGCCGTATGGTCAAATCGGTAAAGGGGTGACTCTGGTTAAGTTATGCTCTACACTAGACTAATCCATGACTATTGTAATCCATGACTATGTAATCCACGACTATTTTTTGATGGTTCATGAGATATGGATTCGAATCCCACTCTCAGAATTGTTTTTAACATGCTTGGAGTTACAAAACTTAAGGGTAGATCTAATTATTAATTCTTTTGATACAATAATTGTTTAATTTAAACAGATTGCATTTAATTAAACTAACCTAAGCAACTGATCATGTGGCGATGGGATGGGATCTATTTATTTATCATATGAATTCACAGACTGTAACTGACAGCATATAAAACTCAAATTCATGCTAGTGATAGTTTATAAAAACCGTCACAAGTTTATGGAACCCGGGATATAGATGAAACGAAGCAGACGTCATCACATATTTGCCGATAGCTACCGCCAAGGTCACTGACTTCCGTGGAAAAACTAATTATGAGCGATGACTATAAAGAGGAAAAGAAGAAAAACGGGGAAAGAGAACCTTTCACTTGGGTTTTGAATGTAATTAATAAAAATGTAAAAGCAATTATTTTTGGAAGGCCGACTTACAATTACAGGAAAATTATGTTTGCGAACGTTTTATACTTTGAGCCTTCCCTTGTTTATTAAAACCAATCTTTGAATGAGATTTGAAAGGTTTTTTTGAAAGGGTACTGCTGAGTTAAGCCACTCACTGTAGACGAGCAATGAACCGAAGCTTGATATGGATCCCAATTTGCTAATTGCGGTGCAGTTGTAATCGCCTTCATCCTCCTCATTTACTTCTTGAATGGTCAAGCTACCTCCACTGTCAACGGAGTATCTGGAAAACATTCATAAAAGTAAGGAATATTTGGGCCAACAAAAATTTAGAACACGACTAAAACTTCACCATCGTAATGGATAAGTTGAAATTTGGAGTCAGGAATGACAAAGGCGTGAACTGAGAAACATTTATGAGGTCAAGGTTTTCTGGAAATCTATACTATAAAGTGAAATTCTGTCTGTCTGTCTGTGTGTATGTGTATCTGCCAATTTTAACCCCTCTGAAAATGCTAGAGGTACAACCATCAAACTTGGAACGATTGATCGTTGTCTCGTGGTGAGTTTCATAAGAGTATTCGTAACGTCATGATGACGTCATAACCAAAAATAGTTCTTTTACATTTGCACTACTTGGCAGAGGACAACCGCTTTTGCTCAAACCAAAACCAGCTTCCGACTTATTACATTACAAAATCTTTCATTTGTTTTGGGTCTAAAATGATGTCACAATCAACGATTTATTGAACAATATGATTTTGTTCTTGCTCAAAAAGTATTCATTGCAGAAACACGATTAAACGTTCTTTCAGGAGATATCAACATGCTTCTTTCAATAAAAACAAATTTACAACAATTAATGTTTATTTGACAATGCTATGAGCACTTCTTTATTTAAGCATTTTAAATCCTCGAAGCATTTTTTTTTCTGTTTCGCTTACACGCTTAAAGCTGACTCTATGATATCATAAAACTACTTTGCAACAATTATTGCTTATTAGATTATGCTACTAGCACTTCTTTATTTAAGCATTTTAAGCCCTCGAAGCATTTTTTCTTCTCTTTTTCGCTTGCACGCTTAAAACTAGCTCTGTGATATCATGATATGTCTCGTACGATCAACACAAATCTTTGGCTACCACAGATCATAACATAAAGATGTTTTCAAAAATTGCAACTTTTTTGCAAAATCGGTACACCAAAAAACTGATTTGTGACCTCATCTCTCAACTGATTTTCAAACTTTTATCAACACATTGAAGGTTATTTCAAGGCAATTCCAATAGTCTATAATATGTACCATTAATGTTTGTTTTTATACTGAAAAAACTGGACTTTAACACCTGTTGTGTAACTTTCTACCCCTCCCAAAAGTGGTAAGATTGGTAAAAACAGGTGACTTTAATACGATAACGTTATAATAAAATTGCTAAGAATTACTTTCCTTTGAAACCTTAGGAAATTTCCTTTCCTGTTATATGTGACTCCAATTACTTAAGGCTAAGAATTAATATATAACAGCTGATCAAAAATAGTTGCCATACATCATGTTTCATTTTTAGTCGAACAATCATACTACTTGACCTAACAAACTTGCACTGTGAAACAAGATTGGTTCTTTGGTACAGTTTGACTACTTTTCCTCACAAGGATGGTTCTTTTGCATTATCTATCGACATTTTCAAAGAGATTCATCAAAAACTGAAGTCTCCAAATGTTTATGAAATGTAGTCAACCGGTTAAAAATATCTAAATTTTAGTGCGTGCAGTTCACAAAATTACAATTTCTACAAAAACTAAGTCCTTTGGCACATTTTGTCTATTTTTTCTCGATAGCATGGATCTTTGGCATTATCAATCTAATCATTCTAACAGATTCATCGAAAAATAAAGTATACAAATTTTAATATGTAGCCTACTCCAAGCAAAACGCTTGGCGATCACCCAAGATAAAGACGATGGGGTAAAGATGGCCCTTTCTTATTATTTGCAACAAAATGTAAGTGCCGAGCTACATGCGATCAAAATGTTGAAGCGATTTCCCTTGCAATTAGACGAGGCTGGCGCAGCTGGTTTGATATTCTTAACTTTGACATTATTAATGGGGGCACTTGCTATTGCTATAAAGTAACTTTGAGTGCTTCATTTCGAGTTAGCATGCTGTTTGCATGGAGGCGTTTGTGCCAGGGTCGAGGAACATGCACGCAGCCAGAGAAGTTAGCTTATATTTTTTCGCCAACAGCAGTGGTTCTTAACCAGGGGTGCTCGCATCCCCAGGGGTTGCGAGCTTGGAATCTGAGGTGTGTGAGCTCCTTTGCAGAATTTTAAGTCAAGTGCAATTATAAGTGTAAAAAAAACATTCGCATTAAAAAAAGAGTTGTCAACGAAAGCAAACTTTTTTAATTACCCTTAAGGGGTGTAGACTCTCTAAAAGGTTAAAAACCACTGGCCTACAATAATGAAAAAGTGCTACGTAGCGATCCTATAAGTTAATGGGTTAAAACACATTGTGAGGTGATAGTCATGAATGACATCACAATGCTTGCCACTATTTAGTGAGAACCGCAGCAGGCAGCAAAATTATCCACTATCATGTTGATAGCGAACATAAATGGTAAAGCTTATTACAAATATTTCTATTTGCAAGGATATCGGTACAAAACACTAATCTTCTTTTAAAAGTAGAGAGGTCTGGATTAGGGGCAAAGTTAATGCAATAAAATCCCAAATTTAAGAAAAGATCAAAATTAAACAACAGTAGCATCACTTTGTAACAATGGATTTGGAAGAAATGCTTTTGTTTGAAAAGAGCTTCAGAGGCGCCTAATGCAATAGGTTATATGACTTAGGGCAAAGACATGGCCCCTTTTCATGCTATGGACAAATTAAAGCAAACAGCCGAGGAAAATATCTTAATAACACAAATATTAATAAGTTTTAAATCGGCACAGGCGATGATATGCCCTGCCGGGGTTAAATCGCACCATACTTAGGAAAAACATTTTTTCTATTTTGCTTGATAATAGCTTTATAGAGCTAACGGTATCAAACCTGAAAATTTGGGAAAAGTAAGGGCTCATTTGACTTCTATGAGCATACGTAAACAAGGAAAAAACGAATATGAATCATATTGCGTAGCTAGCAGGGACTGGAGATAGTTTGAGGGAAAATCAAAATTAACAACGTCATTGCGACAAATCACACGACATGGAATATATCATTGGTACTTTGCTTTATAGAGCTACCGGGAGCAAGCCAAACATTTGGGGAAGCCAAGGACTCTTTTCACTCCCCAAGGCACGCCAAGCAGGTAGAAAAGAACATGCTACACAATGTGCAGCCAGCGAGAACTTGAGAAAGTTTAAGGGAAAATCAAAAGAAAACAGCGTCACTGTTTGAAATCGCACCACACGAAAGACATTGTTGCTATTTTGATTTAGAATAGCTTAATATGAGAAATGTGTTATCTATTTCCAAACTACGGGAAACGCAAGGCTTCCTTGGGTTCGTGTCAGCAATGGACAGAGCACATCGAACTAAGGCATAACCAGGATCTTGAAATGAGATATTCTATTAGGAAAAGGAAAAGTCGTGAATATCTTATATAGAGAAAACACATAAACGTTTCGTAACTCTTCATACAAGAACCTGCTAGGGAAAGTCGGCTTGGCCGGCTGAACCGACACTCTCAATCCCGACGTTACTGACGGGGGCTCTTCGGGTGACACCGTTGTATCTATACTACAAAGCAAGGATTTTTTCTTATGCTGATATGCTGCCTGTTATGGTATTTATGTCTATACTCTACAACAGTGTTTCTCAAACTGTGCGTCGCGACATCCCGGTGCGTTGTTTCAATTTCCAAGGGCGCCGCGGGATAATTTGGTTTTGTGCCATTAAGTCTAAGGTTTATTGCGTCAAAAGAATTCTAATGGTAGATTCCTTTCTTACTTTCATCTGACATTCATAATCAATTGTATTTTCACAATAGCGTTTCTAATACACTGTTGTAATTGTTGACTTGTTGTTTAAGAATCAAATTGCTGAAGTTTAACTTAATTGGCGAAAAATATTTAAAGAATTTAAGCATTCAGTTGTATGTTGGACGAAAACAGGAAAGATGAGTTACAAACTTAGAAGAGCGTAATTTTACGATTGAAGACGACAAACCAATGCAAAATCTCGGGAGCATAAGGGCAGTTATTTGTGTAGATTATGGGTCACATTTATCTCGCAGTAAAGGCAAACAAAACCTTAGGATGCTGTATGGTGCGTCGCAAAGTCTCGCAAGTTTTTTAAATGCGTCGAATCGCAAAAAGTTTGAGAACCACTGCTCTACAGCATTGCAATAAAATCCCAAGTTTAGGAAAACCATAACCATAACAATTTGTAAAACTGAATTTAGAGAGAACATTTGTTTGAAAATAACTCGGCTTGATGTGCGCCTACAAAAATGTTGTAAATGGTTTTGTGGAAGCCATAGCCGCTTTTGTCGCTAGGCCGGAAATAAGACAAACAGCGCTGCCAAAAGAACTTAATACCACAAATATAAATAGGAAAGAGGCAGCTCTAATTGGTAAAATAGACTTACCTTTTAATAGTTTTTTCTTTAATTGTGAAAGCAACCAACATTTCGCTGCTACAATCAGTTTTGATTATGTTTCAATCCCTGCTCCCTCACAAGTATTAACAATAATTTGTGGCAAGATTTTTTGTGAGCATTGCCATTTATGATTAAGAGAATATGATGATCACAATTTCGTATAGAAGAATTGTGAAAGTGCACAAAATTCATTAACCATTCGCTACTGCTCACGCAAGAGCCCGATGGATGAAGTCGGCTTGGCCGTTTGAATCGAAATACTAAACCCGGACATTACTGATGGAGGGCCTCTTCCGGGCGACGCTGTCAAAGCCGGCTAGTAGAACACAAGGCGTAGCCGGCAGGGACTTGAGGAAGTTCAATGACACATAAAAAGAAGAAAACGTTGCAGTGACAAAACGCAACTATGGTAGATATTTCTGCTTTTTGTATCAAAATAATTTAATATCACAAATGTTTTCCACACTTCCAAACTAAGGGAAATATTTTGTATGCTTCTATGCGCTCAATCACATAAGCAGACAACAGGCTGTCACATTATTTTCTATTTCCATTGCAGTCCACTCACTGGTAGTTTTTTGAAAATAGAATATGCTTATTGCTCGAAAAATGGTAATTTACTTTAAAAGATACAATTGGCTATGACAATAAAACAAATTTCTATTGCTGTTCTTAGAACTATTTATTGCATGAAGTCCGCGCAGTCGCGTGAACCGAAACATTCTTCACCCTGACCTTCTGCACCTCTGTGTAGTGTAGGGTGACCATATTTTCATTATCAAAAAGGAGGACATTTTTTGATAATAATTGTTATTAGCCCTACAAGTTGTTCTGCAAGGCTGGGAAAATTTTTCTGGACATTTGTTGGACACTGACCGCTTTTGATAATCATATTTTGATAATTAGTACAAATACAGCAGTTTACTATTTAAATTTATGATCCCAATGAACAAAAAGATGTAAATCGGACAGCTTTTTTATGATTTGAACTGTCTACATGCATGTCTAGGCTAAGTTTGCCTTTATTTGCCACAAGTAATGTATTCTGCTTCGAACTCATCTTGTCCTTTTCTAATAATGGATTCTTCTGTTGAAGTTCTTCAGTAAACTTTGATTTTCTTTTTGGCATACCCATTTATTTTTTTAGCTTTTTGTTTTATTTTTCAAAAATCTCAGCAATGATAATTATAAGCAGTTTAACTGAAAATATTGTTTGATTTTTTAAACTAAAATAAATATGTATCGAAGTGGTTTCTTTGAAATTAGGTCAATCGACCAGAACAGCAAAGCAAAATTTATCTCCGTATTTCCGCTGCATAAAATACAAAAAATGCAGTTCGGAAATTTCCCGGTATTTGTACCGTTTTCCATGTAATCTTACTCTTTTAAACCTAAAGCAACAGTCAGTCTGAGATAGACCGTTAGGAAACTCCCTTTTATCATTCCTTACCAGTTAAACTTATTATCACTTGAACTAATATGCTGTGACATAATTTTTTTATCACAAGGTAAACGCAAAAAGGGAATTTTTTTGAACGACTTTGAATGACTAAATTAGTTTTTATTAAAAAGGACAAAAAAGACATTTTTAAACATCCTCGGAGGACCAATTACTTTTTACCAAAAAGGAGGACATGTCCTCCAAAAAGAGGACGTATGGCCACCCTAGTGTAGTGTAAGATGACGTCACAATCATCGCTGGATAGCAAATTTTCTTTTCCTAATTTTTTCAAAAACTATTTTCGGTAGCAATTTTTCGGGAGTTGCCTGCTAAAGTAGAATGAATAAAAATTGGTGAAAAGCTATTGGCTGTTTCAATTGCCAGGGACTTCAAGGTCTTTCAGTAAAATAAAGGAGTTATGGTCAACGCACCATAATATTTTTTTGTTGGATTATCTTTCAAAAAACGGTACTTTCAATTTCGGAAGGTTACTTGGCTATATCAAAAAATATTAACCTATTTTTACATCAACAAGTTTACGTCACACAAATACTGCGAGGCCAACAGTTACAAAAAAGTCGTGGGCCTAATGTTTAATATGTCTACAAGAGATCATTGCCTAGAAATGTTTTAATATTTACCATGTTGTTACAGCAACCAGCTTTGATAAATTAAAAGTAACATTAATTAGTAAAATCTCTTAAAGTTTTTGACTTTCCCAAAGCCTTTTTCGAGGATTAAGATTTGTAAATGTGACAAAATAAATTAAAACAACCAATGATAATTTCAAATAATACACGTTAAGAAGATATGATATTTCTAAAATCTGTAAAAACGTAGCCAACTTTAACCCTTATCAGAACATGTGTTGACATTTGTCAACATCGATTTTTTTGTTTGATTGCACTCGCCCCTGATATGCTAGCTCAGCGCCATTCGCTGACGAAGGAAGACTTATTATTAGCTTACTACTGCAGTAATATCAAAATCCCAAATTGTTTCTACAATGAGTTATTTGCGTTTTGTCTTGATCGGAACACTTGTTGACAAATGTCAGCAAATAGAAACAATAGCAGATTAACAGAGACACAAAGCCTTTGAGATTTTAAATTATTATGAATGACTGTTACTATTGTTGTCAATGAATAACTATTGTTACAACTAATAATTTGCTATTGTTTCAACACAATTGCCAGCAACTTGTAAGAAATTTGCAACTGCATTTAATAACAATTAAAATTGGAAAACAGTAGTCAAACCCTTGCAGGATAGTCTATCCAAGCGACTTTACTCCATATCAGTAAATGTTGAAAAAGGGTCTGCTATTAACAAGCAGCAATAAAGTCAGCTTACACATTTATTTGCCATACGAAAAATTAATTTTGCTAACGCATCCTCAGTTTCTACAAAAAAATAAAAAAAATTGCAAAAAAAATATTAAGTATTTTCAAACAAGTGATGGTAAACCAGAGGAAAGGCTGTACTAAGACAATAAAATCTTCAAAACTTAACAAGAAGCAAAAATATTTATCTGCACAGGGTCTACAATAACAATAAACAGCTATCAAAACTACAGGCCACAAAACTAGCTCCGACTCCTTTCAAAATACATTCAAACTAATATGATAGGTTAAGTTATATAGAAATAGATGTGAGATGAAAGAGACGCCTAATTACTAAATAAACAAAGGGCAGTATATCATAATAATGAGTGAAGGATCATAACCTATAGAAGCAGTGACGTAAGTGATAGATAACACACTGAGATGTGAGAGGAAATAAAACTAAAACAGTATTTCAAAAACAAAAAAATAGTTACAAAGTCACTTAATTGAGGGCAAGAGCATTTTATTTATGTTAATAGTGGCATTTAATTAATCTAGCCATATGTTTTCGTAAATAGATAAAAAATGTTTGGGCGGTTGATCTACAAACGTTACAAAAAAACAATGGGCAATATCTGGTTTTGTCTGTAATTTGAGTCGATGGAAAGTGTGGTAATGATGTAATAAAGCTGCTTTATCGTCAATATTGTCGTAATTAAATTGATTCCAAATAAATTTGTGGTGGCACCAGCGTTTTGAAAATTTGTTTATGGTTTGACCAAAATATTAATTGTGAAATAAACGGCATGTAGTCACGTATATACCATAGTTCGAGCAATCCAAGATTTGCTTCAATGCAAAAATTTTACCATTGGCTGCTGTGATGGTGCTAGTTTGATGTACCATAGATTTATAATGGTTGAAATGGCCGCAAAGGGCACATTTCTTCCAAGGTTGGGATCTTCCTTGACCAGTATTTTCAGTTGTTGAATGAGCTACCTTTTTATAATTGGTAAGCATACTGGCAAGGGTAGGTGGACGCTTATACACGATGGTAGGTTGAACTAGGCCTAAAAGCCTAGGCTTGAAAAAAATGCCAATTGCTTATCAGAGGGCATATAATCCTATCGTTTCTCCACTGAGACGTAACATGATGTTTGCCCACTGTTTCATGCATTGTCCTGCGCGTGTATTGTACACTGTACAGAACTAAATTTTTGGTTGAGCATGGTGCTAGCAATTTAGGACACATAAGAAGATGTTGCATGTCCTTAGATGCAGAATCACTTTTGCAGGTGATTGAAGATATGGAAGAGCCCCACTATTCCATGGCTGCTGTTGATGCGGCCTGCTCTGATGCAAAAGCAATTTAAGCATATCTATTCGACCCAAATTGCATTATGACGTGGTGGAAATATTTAAATTGGAGGAGTTCTTATGTCATGGCTGGGAGAATCTTGCTTAAGAGTCTCTCTAAAGCCTCGGTCCTACTTCGGAGGTGATGCATGTACGAGGGTAGGCTGAAAAGCTCGTAGCCTGACTAACACAAAGTATTTAAATTTGACCAAAGTAGGTTTATTTTTCAACATAATCTCCTCTGCGGTCCACACATTTCCTCCATCTGTGCTGCAGTGCTCGGATCCCGGTGGCATAGAAGTTCTCCTCCTGACCCTCAAAAAAGTCCTCTACAGCGGAAATGACGTCATCATCAGTCTCGTACCGTTTTCCAGCAACATGTTTTTTTAAGTTTGGGAACAGAAAATAATCCGATTGTGCCAAATCAGGAGAATATGGAGGGTGATCAATCAGTTCAAAGCCACAATCATGCACAGTGGACATTGCAACCAGAGACTTGTGAGCAGGAGCATTGTCGTAATGAAGCAGGACACCTTTTGTCAGCTTTCCAGGTCGCTTTGACTTGATTGCTTGTCGTAGCTCCCTTAGCAATTTGGCATAATATTCTCCATTAATAGTTTTACCTTTCTGAAGGTAGTCGATGAACACAATGCCTTTTGCATCCCAAAATGCGGAGGCCATCACTTTTCCTGCGGATGACACCACCTTGGCCTTCTTTGGAGCAGGAGAAGTTGAGTGCTTCCACTGCATGGATTGCCTTTTGGTCTCTGGTTCAAAGTGATGGACCCAACATTCATCTTGGGTGAGAAAACGCTCAACAAAACGATCTGGGTCTGCCTCAAATCTTGCCAAGTTCGCTTCTGACATGACGAGTCTGGTGAGCTTTTGATCATGTGTCAAAATTCGGGGCACCCATCGAGCAGAAACTTTTGACATGCCAAATCGTTGTGGAGAATGTTCTTCACTCGTTTACGAGAGATGCTGATAACATTGGCCAAGTGACTAATGGTTAATCGTCTGTCATTCATTACCATTTGACGAATGCGATCAATGTTTTCTTGGGTGGTAGCTGTGGAAGGACGTCCTGATCTCGGATCATCTTCAAGGCCCTACCTCCCCCTCTTGAATTCCGCTGCCCACTTCTTCACAGTTGATAAAGCTGGAGCATCATCCCCCAAAGTGGAAACCATATCAGTATGAATTTCCTTGGTCGTTAATCCTTTTTTCTGCAAATATCTGATCACACCACGGTGCCAAATCTTATTCATATTCACAAGATCATCAAAAAACCAAAATGAAAAATTCTCTTGATATTACAAAATTTCTCTAGTACAACTTTTTAAAGTGCAAAATTACTGATCCAGCATAAGGTTACCTCAAAAAAATATCGCAGTCAGTATCAAGAAAGCATGAATTTAACGCATGGCAAGTTTCACTGATCTGTCGCAACTCCTTCATAGTGAAGCTACGAACTTTTCAGCCTACCTTCGTAAGACAGTAGTGATATTGTGAAAACTCTTCTTCGATTTCGGTGGTTGTCTCGCTGGATTTCGTCCATACATGTGTCTGTTATTACTAGTTTGCCTCCGTCATTTCACTTGGCTGACAACTTTCTTTTTGATCTTGGTTAGGCCAATGTGGGCTGATATGAGAAGATTTTTGTTATTGGTGGAGTTGAGGCTATTCGTTGTAAGACGACAACTTTTGTTGAGAGCGGATCAGAGTTCTCTGGCATGGCAAAATGTTTAATTCCGGTATTGAGAACCACGAGATGAGAGCATAGGCGTTGCTAGGGTTTGGCTACAGAAGCCATGGTTCTCTCAAATTTTTTAATGCTGGTCATGGAAAGTAGGCATTTTTGGGCCAGAAATAGGAAAATAATCCGGTGCAAAAAGTTGATTTCCAGAACCTTTAAATTTCATCTTCTTGATGGCAGAAGATAGGAAAATAACTGCTTTCAAAAAGCTGGTCTTCAATAAAAAAGGTCACCCAACAAATTTCTATGTTGGATCCACCCAAAATTGGCTTCGCCTAAGAGTGGGAGCTGTCACTTGAGCAGAGATCCTAGGCATCTAACTTCATCGAGGTTAGTTTTCTCAACATGTGATTTCTTGTGCCAACCTTAGCTATGGTGTAGACAACTGTCGTTTTAAATAATGTCGTTTAATAATAAGCTGCGATCCAGTGTTACACTAAGGTATGCTAGCATGGCAAAGCACAAAAAAGCATGAAATGAAAACAAAAGGCTTGGTGTTTTTTTTTTTATTTTGAAAAGAAGGAAACAAAGGTTTCAAAATCGTGAAAGGGAGGAATGCATCAAAAAGGGTTGGAAGCCACTGGCTTAGGCCTTTGTATTAACCCTTTGAGCCCTGACGGGAATTCCAGTTCCCATCTTATAATCCTGCCTATAGTTAAGCAATGTAAGCAAAAAATAGTCTTTGAGCTCTAAAGAGAACCTCAGTATTCAACACTTTAGGCATATCATCAGTTGCAGTATAAAATATATTTGTCATTTCTTCGTAATTTTTACTTGAATTTGTTAACTTTGGAGAATTTTGTTGAAAAGAATATCTGATACGCATTGCCGCATATCGCCATATTTATGTTGCGTTAGTGTTTTTTGTATGTATGACAAAACCTAGCCAAATAAGCATGCAGAATGTTCATTTTCAGTGATGAAAATATACAGTAGAAAAATTTGCTAAAAAATGATCACCAGCATCATACGGTACCATACAGCAATCCATTACATCATGTCAATAACCCGCGAAAATTGCTTGAAAATTGCTTGAAAATTGCTGGCTAGCAACTAGCAACTTATGAAAATATACAGGTATGTTTATTACGTCATCAATGTGATCATGTGGAAGAAATGTAAGACTCCACATGGTGAATAATTCCAATTTTTAGCGTCTAAAATCCTGACGGGAATTAGAATTCCCGACCCCTAAAATGACCCAAAATTCATCTGATGCACTTCACAACAATAAATATGTTTATTGATGCCATTTCGAGCAAAAATATCAAAAACTTCAAAAAATCTATGGTACTTTAGGTAAGTTCACTGTAAAATTGAAACAAACACCTTAAAGTTTGTTACACAAAACTTTTCTGACTTCATGTCGTGCGCCGTACAAGAAAGTTTAATATCAAATAAATTCAGTGTTATGTTCGACTGGTCTTGGAATTGAACGGTCATTTTACAGAATGCAAAGCTCACGCTTAAACACAACGCCATCCCACCCACCGAGTTTGGACTCAGTAAAAGTGTTATTTTTGAACTCCCCTTCGTTTTTTGTTCTTTATCTTAAACCTTATATTTTGCCTTTGCGTTCCAAAATTTTATCAACATCTGGGGTGTTCTGCCTAAATGCAGTTATGTCAAAATCAAAAGTTATAAAATTATTTCGTATCAAACGAGTTGTTACGTCGGTGACGTGATTTTTATATGATCAACAAAGAAGCACCTTTGTCCTTCAGTGGTAAGCACTTGGCCGTTTTTCATCCAAATTATATCTGCCTTAGGGGCAGCTTTCACAACGCAAACGATTGTAGCATCATTTCCGCTGTACACCTTAGTTTTGGGAGGAACTTCTTGCGTAAATTCCGGTTTAATAACTGCAACAAAAATTCACCAGTTAGATGTGATCACCTGTTCTGTCGTTCGCAGGCCAGGTATTATGAAAATGATCGAATTCGCAGTATCGTAATGAGTGGTATGATCGTCACCAGAAGCTTTTAAACACTTACAAAGTTTTTTTTGCCATCAGCAAACTATTGTTAAGTTTTAATATAGCTTTTTTCAAAGCTCTAGTAAAATTCTGTACCACCAACAAGATTATTGTTGAGTTGTAATGTTGAAGTTGAAATTTAAACTGGAGCAATCCACCAGGCTGATGATCACTATTCTGGTTCCGAAATTCTAGTCTTACATAACTCGAAGCAATTAATCAGCATAGTATCAGCGGAATACTATACTCGTATGTTTTAGTAAATTAGCATTACCATCTTCAGTTTCTTGTTCAATTCCCAAGGTTCCTTATTCAAATCCTAAGGAACTGAAGATGGTAATGCTAATTTACTGAAATATGTTTTCGGCTAATATTTTGCTGATTGATTGCTTGAAGTTATGTAAGACTAGAGCATCCACAAACTAGTTATGCTAGGCGATGTTCTTCGACAAATGACAAATTACCACTTCTAGCTATAAGTGCAAGGTCACCGACTACTTTATTAGTTCATATACAAACTATTGTATATTTATGACAAATACAGGGTGTCCCAAAAAGATGTATACACATTTTAAATATTTGTAAACTATATGTTTAATAGTATTCAATTATTTTCAACATGTAAAAGAATTAATAAACATTATTTTATTGTTTTGTCGTTTCTGTTTCTAAAATTAATGTTCGTTTTGGTTCAGACACCGCGGCTGACAGCTGAAATGCTTGTTTTTTCTTTGCAAATGTGTATACATCTTTTGGGAACAGCCTGTAGTAATCACGTGTTCTGCTACAGGCGTCCGACCAATAACTTAAAAGTGGGCGTCAATCAGGGGATTGCGCACGGTACGGCACTGTACGGAGTCACCGAATGGTACGGTGAAATTTGAAAGAAAAGTACGGGACGAAATTGCATACGGTATTTTCTGGCATACAACAGTATGGAAATACGGTGTTCTTTTTTCAGTACCGTACCGTACTCTTCCAGTAGACCTAGTCTAAAGTCTCCAGAAGGTTTACTTTATTGAAGCCAAAAGTCACACAAAATTCCAACTTCAATGCTGTAACAAAAATTTTATTATTGTAGAGTAAGATTCAATTTAGTTGCTACGAGTTTGTCCTTACTTGAGTTTATTGACCTAGATTCAGGGGTTTGGATACGGTACAGAATTACGGTACTGCAGGGGTAAATTTTGAAGAAAATTACGGCACGAAATTACGTACGATATTTTAGTAAAGTAGAGAATTCCAGTACAATATTTTTGTGGAAGTACAGAGTACGGAAAACCATTCCGTACCGTACCGTACCTAATCCCCTGGATTCAACTTTTCTATGTAGTATGGCTTTATGGCTGTACAATTTTGAAGAATTACAAGTCATTACTTTAATAGCAAGACCCCATATGCAGCACTATAGCGAGGTATGTAGCATGCGGCCCGCGAACACATTTCTGTGTCCTGCGAGATCATTAAAATATTATTCAAACCCAATACTGTTTGTACTAACTGCGAACGTCCAACGGGAGCGTAAGGGATTAAAATAGCCGACAGGAAATTGACCACTTTCAAAATGTTGAACTTAAAAAAACGGTTTTACTCTTTGTCTTTGTTTTGAGTCAGAAGTAGGTGAATGATTGCTGTCAAAATGTTAATCTCTAAAAATGAAACGTTTTCATCTGTGCTTTGATCAACAATCAAGCAACAATATCGGGATGCGGCCAGCGAAAAACTAATTGGGTTTTGTGGCCCTTTTGCTGTTCCAATTTGCGCACCTATGCTACGATTATAGGATTACTTAAACAAAAAGGAAAAAGGTTTGCAAAGAAATTTAATAGAAAAATCAGAAATCTTAATAGAGTTATGAGTACACAAAAGAACTTTTTATGGTCATATATCTATAACTCCAGCGTTGGTAAAACTGATAAGTTAAAAAAGGATAACTTTACATGAAGGTCTTTTTGCTTCAACACAAATTAATGTATGTAAAACTATGAAATTTTTCAATCTATACTAGGAGTTCTTAAACTTTTTGAGACGCGTCTCCATTTAAAATGCTAACAAAAACCGTGCGCCCCCTTAATTTGCGACAACACTTTTATGAAGATCAGTTTTTTAATGTGGTCATTTTCCAACATTTGCTCTCCAAAATAAAGATTTTTATTATATTTTTTGAGAATGAAGTTTTTTAAAACCCTGATTTTGACAATTTTTTAAAACTTATTAAAAAGGGAGTTATGGCACGGTGACCGTGGACCCACTCCCTCCCCACTTGAGAACTTCGCACGACTCAGACGGGTGTGTTTTTCAATTTTAGATCCCCTGCTCTATTCACATAAAAAGAGATGAAGAAACATGACTTCCATTTCTCATGATACTCACGTTGCACTGTTAATTTTGCGCTCGAAAATAAATATCCGTGTTCATTCTCCGCCATGCATTGATACATCCCATCGTCACCTGTAGTCACATCTGTAATCTCAAGACGACTGCCTTGGTCTTCTTTAGTTATTGTCACATTCCCAGAAGAATAGAAAAATTCACCATTTTTCATCCAGCGGTAGTTTGCAGGAGGCGACGCAGTAGCCTTACAATACAGAGAAGCGGTGTCGGACAAATCAACTGTTGAAGAGGATATTTCTTGAACCCATTGAGGTTTGTCTGAAAAACAATTATGGGTTGCCACCAGCGTATTTAAAAGTTTAACGCAAATTAAATTTGTTGTGGGAGCTTTAGCATATGAAAGAGTGGGGCATTTTGAATGCTCCCACTCAACTTTTGGCTTTGACAAAAAGCAAAAAGTTAGCTTTAAAAGTAAGTTTTTGTTTGAAAAAACTCTTTACCTAAATTTACCCTAAAAACGCTAATGGAAACATTAGCAAATTTTGAAGGAACACTAAGATGGTTTTCATTGGGTTAACAGGTAATGATCTCCCCTGTTTCAACGTTTCTTTGTGGACTACTGGCTAAGGAAGACTGGCAAGAATTAAGATCACGCAAACAAATTACAATTTGAAATTGCAATATTTTGCACAAGACAGTCACAGCATTTTAATAAAGAGTATAAATCTCACTTTTTTCGAAATAGCTCAGGGTATACTTGCGTAGCATTTTTGTTTTTCCACTCGTACGACATCTTAAGTGGTGAACAACATAATAGGAGTGTCTCTATTTACTACTGAGTTTTCAAGTTTCAAGATTCTGTTTGAATTGTTTCGTATTACTCCTGAAAAATTTGTCAAAAACAGCTAAGCAGAAAAAATCATCGTGAAGACCCTCTTCCAGGGGCACAATATCGTGAGCTTTGATAACGCGACCACACACTTTATTGGGGAACCATTCACCCCGCTCTTCTATTCACGTCAGTACTCACATTGTAGCGTAAGAGTTGCACTGGCGACTTCTTCTCCTTCCGTGCTGGAAGCGCGGCAGGTGTACTTTCCCGCCATAGCTTCTGTGACCATATGGAGAACCAATTGGCTGGCGTCAGTCACATGGGAGTGTATCCCATCGACGTTTTTATGAGGTCCAGTCCATGTAATATTAGGAAATGGCCTGAACAAACAAGTGTTGACTGAAATTTCGTTCAAAATTGTTTCCCGTAAGTTTAGCAAAAAGGGAAAAGTTTCTAACAAGTCAGCTTATATGTGTTTATTGCCTGAAATTTTAGTTCATACTGTATGAACCATTGTTGAAGCAATTATTGTTGTGCTAGAATCTATAGTTTTGTAATTCTATTATCCTCGTTCTACGAGTTTAGGTAATGCACTCAACCAGCGCTGTTGCGTTTCGTGCATTTGGTGATTATGTTTTGTTATTGCAGAAAGCTGTTTCTATCGCCATCGCCTTTGTTCCCCTTATCAACACCTTTGTTTGCAATATATCTCTGTTAACTATTGTTGGACATTTTTGTATATTGGAGCGAGAAGAGACGCGTTCATTTGAACTTTTCGTAGAGGCAAAACTTTCGGGTGTTCTTTTGCAAGTGTAAAAAAATGGCAGCAAGTTCGCGAGCTGAACCTACTAGGGTCACACACTTAAAGGGATACCCCCATTTTTATGAGGCAGGCTAAAGGGGGGTTGTGGATTATACTCATCGTAGTTGCTCAGCTTAATTAAAGACTTGTAAGCTGAGTATAAGGCCACATGAGCAACATGAGCAATAAAAAGAGAACAAGCTCACCGAAGACGACGAGCGACTATAATGGAAAAGTCAAAATAAAAACAACTACGATTGCAAATGGAAGACTCTCAGGCACACGGGTGCAAGACCGAAATCGAACCTTTTGTGACAGCAACATGATACGGTTCATTCACACTGGCGAGTGCAACTTTAAAAACATAATAGAACGGTTTTCGCAAGCAAACTGTTAGGTCGCAGCTTTCAATTCCGGATCAGTTGCCTGTTGTTCGCTCACAAAATCATTCGTACTAACCGGTCGCTAGGGAATTTCAACTTGGCCAGCTAGCCTTGAAATTTATCGTTCTTTTCGAAATTGCTTTTGTTAAAACAACCAGAACTTTGACTAAAAGTTTGTACTTAGCTTCATCAGAGCGCACCTCAACCTCACAATGCCAGTTGTTGCAAGTTGAAGCGCCAAGCGTCGAGACAAAGTTGCCTCGGAGCGTCCAAAACCAGAAACCTTGCTCGCTTCAAACATCCTTTTACGCTTCATGATTTCTGTGTGAACAACTTTACTTTCACCCTTTCCTTCAAGTGCTCCACTCTACCTTACGGTGTTGCATAATTTACTGCACTTAATGGAAACTAACTGCGGATTCCTTCTAGTGAACCGGTCATCAGTTTCTGTGTCACTTACAGCGTATTACGCCATTACCACAAGGTGTCATTGGCAAAAATTTTTAGTGGAGATTCGAATCCACAATCTTTACTTGCGACCCTGTAGTGTGAAATCTGAATCTAGGTTTTGGCAATAAGACTTTCGAACAAGGGACACCGATTTGACTACCTTACCGCAAAAGAACACCAATTCCGCTAATAAACCAAGAAAACTTGTATAATATTTGGCAACTAGAATATAGCACTTTAAGGAGTGGTACAAAAAAAAATGCTCTCGAGATTAACCAATCAAAACGCCATGCAGTTTCAACCAGAACAGACCGTTTTCAAAAAGATGGATTTTAGCTTACCATTCACAGCAGGATAGCTGTTGTGAATGATTGGTTCGAAATCCTGCGAATATTAATTTTACCAAGGCTGTTTTATGAAGCGACTTGACAGCGACTAAATCATTTTTATTCAGTTTTCGGGCTCAGCTGCCTGATCTATTGTGACCTCATTCAAATGCTCAACAAGGTTCTGAGGTTTCTTGTGGTATACTTATTGCGCTGAATTATCGGTCAAGTTGATTGTGATTATATTGTTGATCAATGGTTATAGTCTATCACTAGTTAGCAAATATTTTATTTACTGATTTAGATCTGAATCAATAATTGCTTCACTGCTTTGTGATTGCAGTAACAAGGCTACATGAACTTACTTCCCAGTAGCAAAGCACTCCATTAGAACAGAAGAGCCAAGTTCAGCAACAACATCTTGTGGTTTCAACAAAAGCTTTGGAGAATGATTTGGAGCTGTTAAAAAAATTTTAAATCGTTATTGCCGTCAGCCCGTGATGCTGCATATTGACTCTCGTTTTGTAACCACACACAGGAAATTGGTTATGGGATTTTACTTCACAACAAAGCGCCCTCCAACAAACTTTATTGAAGGTAAAAATTTTACAAATTCTCGAACAAAAATTTTCCACACTTCTAGCGCAGAGTTGTTGGCGGCTTCTCTCAAACGAGACCAAGGTAATAAATTGCTTATTGAGTTGTTCTTCTACTTGCCATTAGATATTACCTTTGCTTTCGGTGAGAAGACAAATTGCCCTTCTCGGGAAAGAGAACTAACATTTCTTCGGCTACTAAAAAATAAGACAAAAGTTTCTATGAAAATGCAATGCAACTTTTTCTTTGGAGAAGCATGATTTGGAATTTACCTGCACTGTGTTGCCCGAAGTCCACGCCACAAATGTGACAGTTTGATGCTGGACGTTGTTATTCTAATAAAACTCACCCGAAGGATCCACCACTAGTGAAACTGGGTTGCCATTTTTTTCAGTTTTCACTCCTTTATCATTGGTCCATAACGATTGTAATTTACAAGTGTAAACGCTTGTATCGCTAGCATCAAGTTGAGACAAATATAAATTTCCTGTTTTTTGTGACACGTATTTAGCCGTGTCACCGGGAGACGAAATGGTTTTAAAATTGCTTTGCGATGTCCAGAAGAATTCCACTTGATTCTCTAAGATATAAAAAATTTGGTTTATGGAAACAAATGCTATGAACACGTAGCGTAGGTTGTCTCTTTGCACGTCTACAAAGAGTCACTGTAATAGTTTAGAAAAGCAAGCAAACAGCATATTACCTCCCCAACTAACAGCCACCTCAACATGGTGGTGCAGTTTCCGACCCCACTTAGTGGGAAAAAGTGGTTGTTGGGCTCCTGGAGGGTTTCAGATACCCCTGGAGCTTTGCACACCAAGCATATTTTGCGGTGCTACCCTCTGTAAAACCGCAAAAAAGCAACCCGCACTCTTTTGAAAATCGGTTGCTTGTCTTTTCCTCTTCTAACTCTCTCTATCTACCACGTCTTCTTGTTCTTTTTCTTCTCTTGAAGAGCAACAACGTTTATCCCAATTCTGGCTTAATCTGCTCTTGTTCTGTGTGCGCCGGCAATGTAGTCTGGAGTGGCAGGCCGCTGCAGAAATCTACCTGCCTCAAACGGGTATATTCAGAATGGACTTTTCTTTCCTTCTCGGAGTTCAACTCCTTTTCCAGCTATCATTTATGTAGTTGCTCTCCTTGCTGCATTTCAGTTTTTTCTGAGAGTCACCAGTCCAACAACTCTGTGTCTGCTTCTTCGGGGCTCTTGAGCATGTATGCTTTCACTACTAAGGACTGCAAACCAATCATTCATCCTCATACCAACACATCACTGCCCCTCAACTCTGCCTGCTGACCTCCTATCCTACTACTTACCTGCCCCTAACCTCTTTCTATGAATCTTCTCCACTCTCTTCCACTTATGTCGCTCCTTCTTCTTTTCTCCTGATTATTACAGGATGCTTTTGTGGAATACAGGAGATTCTCGTGCGAAAAGTGCAAAACTTTTTCACTACGATTAACCCTTTGATGTCAATCTTATCTGATTTATAAATTTAACATCAGCTTCTCTCATCTTTCAGGACCCCTGAATATTCTGCCTGCGATCTGATCGCAATCACTCTCGATGTGGCTTCCTTTTTTCTGATAACTCGTACGCTGGTGACGGAGTCGTCATTTTTGTAACACAGAGCCAATTCTTTTCTGAATTTTTAACTTCCTCTCTCTCTCTTCACTTGACGGCTACTTTAACTATGTGGAGGTCAACATTTATCTAAAAAACTTCTCTTTTTTCCCTTTTCTAGATTTTGAAAACTTTTCACTGGTATCGGAAGCACCAGCAAATCTGCCACTTCTCTTCCTTTTTCATATAGTTTCTCTCTTTTTACCTCTTGTATCCCTTAATCTCTCCTTTTGGACTGGAGGCGTACTGGCTTATCAAAATTGTTTACACTCAGATTCCCTCAGTATCCACTGAAGGGCATGGGGCTTCCTCCTCACGCCCGCTGTGTACTCTCTAATCTTCACTGCAATGGACAAAACCTTTCGTTAAACTCTTACCTCCCTTGAAATAGCAGAATTGAAAATCGTTTATGCAACGTCTGCGGTTATCGGCCTCAGGACGCTTAACATCTCATTCTATGCTGTCCAACCATGAACTATTTGCGCCGCTTGCTCTCTGGCAACTCTTTGTCTATTTGCGACCTCTAGTCCAGGTTTTGAGGAGTTGCCCGGCTTTTGGCGCTTCATGGTCTTCAGTCACGCTATCATCGCGAGAGAAAGGTTGGGAAAAACAACAACAGCATACCATAAGAAGTCTTGCACACTTTCTTGCAATTTCAAGAGTCAGACATTAAAACAATATGTCAAAATTTATTTAATAGATATTTGGTCTGACACCACCTATTTACGCAGGTCTACCGACTGCGGCAAGGACAACCTCACTTTAAAACCATAAGGGTGAGGCAAATTTTTTAGACTCAAAATTCTTTGTCGTGACATTTTTTCAAGACCTCACAGAATTTTAGTTAAAATCAGTAATTTTAAGCAAATTTTAGTGAATTTTTCTGGGTTAAAGGGTAAGCGATAATCTTAAAAAAATACACATAAAACTGGACTTTGATATCGTTTTAGATGGAGCCAGTCTGTTGCTCTTTTTCCCTTTCTGGGTACTCTCTTGGTTTAATCACTACATCATTGCTCATGTTGAACAAAATTGAGGAAGAGGTGGGAGCAAATAGGGCCTGCTGTCTTAGGGTTTTAGGCAAATGAAAAATTTGGGATTCAACTCTGGGATAAGCCCATTTTGACTTTGGAGGCTGAAAGAGCTCTTCTACCTTTTCCAACAACATATTTATGCAAACAAGCTTTTCAAGTCTTGTTAAGATTAACGGTAAAGCAAAGAACGCTTGGGCTCCTGCATGACTTGCGTGGTGCTTTGACAATTTAACTATTTTAGTGTTGTGTGGTGACTTGACTACTTTTGGTGCTGTGACCTACTGTTAATATATAAAACATATCAAAATTGTCGGCAATTAACACTGCAAGACGCACATTTATTTGAGTTCGCCTAACCAAATAAAAATTGTATTTAGGGTCACGACTAAAAAAATTTTGGAAACTACTGCTCTACTGGGTTGGCGTGGGATTCGCGTTTGTATATGAACCGATGTGCAGTCTGCTGTTTGGCAGATGATGATTCAATCAACCGCCTTGTGGAGTAAACTTGTTCACAGATTGTTCTCCACTCTTGTCTAAAAGTGCGTTTCGATTTGGCTTGGAAAACGTCCTGCCAATGGAAGGAGGCCGAAAACTCAAGCTTTGGAGTTTTAGGTTTTGAAAAACTTTAAATCCCATGATTACAACCTACGTGTCGTGAGTTCTGGTAACTGGCATCATCTGTCAGGGGAAAGTCAACAAATCAGAAGGCAAATTCACACCTGGTGACTTCAAATACAACCGTGCAACCAATATCTATATGATCTCTGCTGCTGTTTGAGGCGATTGTGGGAGGAAAACGTTATAATTTCAACTTCTAAATTGAAGGCGACCGGTCGTGCAGAGCAACGATTAAGCGATCAAATCAAAACAAAGCCACAAATCCTTAAAATGACAATGACTCAAAATCCAAGTTGATCACAATAATGTAGTTTTTGGTTTTAAAGACTCTGAGTCATTATGTCTTTATCTGTTGTAAGAGAATGTTTTCTTGTAAACACACAAATGAATTCATAGTAGTAAAAAAAAAGTTTATTTTAAAGTTTTTATAAAATTTTTCCTTCATAGTTTAATTGGATTCTTCTAGTTTTGTTTCTTTTATGATATTTTGGAGAAATAGCCGAAAAAGAATTCTGTAGCAATGGGTCCTTATTCTCTTTTTCATTTGCAGAATATTTATAATATTAAATGAACCAGAATACATTTACTGCGCAATAGAATGAATTAGGCAGTTTACTACACAACTGGCAATGGTTACAAGAAGTCAAACAAACTACACGAAACTTCTTCACAGCGGCCACATATTTTCCAAAATTAAATTTTACCAGAAAGCAGCTCTCAACAAAAAGGGATGGCATTGAAAAAATGTTACACGTCAAAAGCAAGTTTAGAACCGTGGCCATTGCAGACATTGAGGCAAAGGAATTAATTGATTTGTGGACTTGGTGCAATGTTTACCCTGTAAGTCATTTCAGTGTGTCTACAGAAATTTGTGAGGTGATAAAAAAGTCCAGCACCATAGATCGTACAGTAAGAAGAAATGAGGTTCCTAAAAAGAAAATTTGATTTTATGGTAGACTTGGACAAACTATTTGAAATTTTTCGCAATAATCCAGAGCAGGAAAAAAAACTTGAAGAGCATTATCTACTGAGAATGACCAAAAGGGATGACGATTATTATGGGGATCAAAAAGATGCCCTTATTGCCAAATGTTTACGAGTGACTGCGCTACAAAGCCTATCCGACCAATCATTTATTTGTAGATTGAAAGGGAGAGATGACGTTGCAACCAAATCTTACAATACGTCAAAGGATCGCAGGATCCTAGGAATTTTTGCACTAAAATTTCCATTTTGGGGGATTTTTAACATTTCGAGTTGGCAGCTGTGGTGGGAATTAGTCTCAAATTTAGCCTATGGAACGACATGCCATTATACTAAAAAACTAGTAATAAGTAGTGATCACAGTTATCATTATCAGGTATCTAAAATTCTCTTGATGAAGTATTGTCACATGGTATTTCATCAAAAGAATTATAGCCATATTGACTCAGTCAATCATTTATATTTTGTAAAGCGAAATCTGGTGCTGTTTAAAATTTTGTTCACGCTTTTACCTCTTGCCTAATGGGCATTGCCTGTTTTTGAAATCATATTGAGATACTTTATTTCCAGGTTACCATCAGTGATGGGCAAGGTACTTTTTTAAAGTAACTGAGTTACAGTTACAATTGTCCTTCGAAAAAAGTAACTGAGTTCCAGTTTCAATGACAAATTTTGAAAAGCAACTAGTTACAATTACAATTACCTTGATTAGTCAAAGTTTTTGATGCAAAATACAAAAGTAACATGTTTTCAATGCAAAGCAATACATCCAAACCGGCAATTTAAAACGCGGTTTAATTTGCTTTCAAAGCAAAAATTTTGAATTCCGAGAGCAATACCGATCCACTTCAATATTGAAAAACTATCTGCACCCTTGCCAAAAGGGAGTGGAAGCCAGCGAATGGAAAAAAAAACTTCTAATGGGTGGCCCGCTACGATAGTTTTCAACCTTGTTGGCGATGTTACAGTGATTTTTGAATACACGCGTTAATGTTTCCGGGCTCTACACTTTCTAGTAAAGTTCTATGGTTTGTGCTAATTGCAAAAAGCATGGCTTTGAAATTGTAACCCAAAGAATAGTCCGCAAAAATTACTACGAATGGACTTCGAACCCATGCCCGCACCAACCAGTGACGCACACTGATTTTGAGTTGGCAGCATTTCTTCATTATAGGACATGCGTAGAACCACTTTGCCATTGTAGTACAGTGTTGAAGTGTCGATGCAAGTTGGGAGAAGGCATATGTAAGCTGGTGAGCCATTGCATTCTTACCGTCTTGGTGCCATTCTCACATTTGCTTGCCAACACGACCGGGATTAAGGTATCACATCGATTTTCGATTAGTTGAGTGAGACCAACTTTATCCCTAATTTGGTAGTTGGGGAAGCAAATATGTCTCACCCCCTGTCGGTTATTATAGAGTTACTCTAACATGACTAAAGATTTCGCTTTCGTACTTCCTAATTTATTCCTGCATAATTTTAGACAGTTTTTGAAAGTCACTCGGTCAAGATTGAAGGGTCCAAAGTTCGCCATTTCTTGAAGGGACCCAATAAAATAAAATTTTTTGACAACAAATGTAAACTATTTTTCATTATATAGTTACAAAGGAATTTAACTTTTAAAATCTATAAAACAATACTGCATAGCAACACTAAACCACTACTTATTTTTGGTAACTTATTTACATATCTACACACAATCTAAGTTAAAACGTTTTTGGCTTACATCAAGCCCTTATCAAAGCATGTATAATATCTAGTATTAGAATCCATTTATGATATAGAACTAAAACTTCAAAACATTGGTGTAAGCCTAGGCCTTACACTATCTCACCAAGTCAGATTATAAATAAAATTTTGTGGTCACAACAACATGTATCGGAAACAAAATACTACGGATTGTGAAGAAGAAAACAAATGATGGCAAAAGAACGACTAAATGATGACATATGACTTTGCAAAATAGCTGCAAATATAATAAATTGCGACCGAATAAGACAATTAAATTAAAAGATTTTTAGCAAAAAGGAACATCCGTTCGCATATAGCTGTTTTTTAAGCAGTGGTTTGTTTTGCTTGATAAAACAAGGTTCGTGATCGACTTGGTGAGGTAGTGTAAGGCATAAACCTACATTAAATGTTTTGAAGTTTTAGTTCCTCTTCCAAAGTCTTCCTCCTTTGCCCCGTAGCGTTACGACACCTGTGCTTACACATTTACAAACCAGAAAGTAAATTATTTTTATTAGGTTCTACAACTTTTAATTTAAAAACGAATAAAATTGAAATCAGAGCTATATACCGTTAAATTTTATGATTTTAATTGAAAGTGAATTTGAGGGATTATATTTTCGAAGCTTTTGATCTATCACTATTGTTCAGAGAGAAGGTGGTTTTAGAACAAGGCTCTTTGACTTTCTTCAGAGAAGTGGATATCTTCTTTCTGCTTTATATAGTGAAGTCTATAGTCAGTGACGCTGAGTCGAGTCATTTTGTACAAATAACTTCAGACAAATCGAGTCTTTTTTTACTCCGACTCGAGTCAAGTCATTGACTGTAGGCACCACGTTTTAAATTTTAGACTGATTGCATCATCAAAAAACACTGCTTTAGTGCAATACAAAATCAACTAAAATCTAAATTGCGAAACAGTAACCTACTAGGATTTTTCGAAAAAATTGTTATCATTTGAGATGCAATTATCACAGAAACTACGTAGTCAAAACAAATAATAAACCGGCTTAAAGTTAAGTAAGACAAAATTTTATGTTGGGTAATACAAGATCAATTCTCAATATATGTGAACTCCATAAACCATTTTTTTGATGTTCAATATGTCACACTCTATGGCACGGCTCAAGTCAAGTCTGTAATCCAGCTCCTCGAAAACAAGCTACCGTATGTCTTGGGTAACATTCTACAGTAATGTAGCGATTTTCTGCTGTGCTATTGATAATTTTTTAGATAATTGCCTTGCAAATGCGCGATGAAAAGCCTAGCCGAAATTTTTTCTGGCATAATCTAACACTCAAAGCGCATTTTCTCTTCCACAGAATAAAGCAGGTTTAAACACAGTAAAATCACCAATTAATTAAAAATTTCTATACATCAAAAGATAAACATATCAAACACTAAACATAAAATTTTGACGTCTCTGCACATGCTGTTGAAGTTTAAAGTCATTTCAACGAAAACTGGCAAAGTTGTGAGATTTCACAATGATGTCAAATTTTTTGAAGCAGCACTGAACGCTAAAATTTTGACTTTATTTCTCTGTTAAATATTTCAAACGGATCTGATTGATTTACTTCTCAGATTAAACGTAGTTTTCATTTTTAAAGAAATGCTTAAAAACAAAGCTGTTATCTAAAGCTTTTGGTGACGTAATGCCAGATTGTGATATCGCATGAAACATTGATGCTTAAAGTAAACGGTTTTTAAAGATCATTTTCCAAATTTAAGAACAAAAATTAATCGAAATGGATTGCAATCCTACCTGGTCCATAATTAGCTCCAATGCAGGGAAGAACCGCTCCGTTTCCTACATTTGATCTAACACCTGGCACTGTCGAATCTTTCGTAAAATCCTCCACATCTGCGCAAGGATAACTTCGTTATTACACAAAAAGAAAACTTCGAAAGTTAAATTAATTGATGATGAATTCTTCAATGGTTTTCATGTCTTCATCATATTTTAAATAGATATTAAGGGAAAATGACGTAGGTTTATCCATGTCTTAAGATTAGCCATTCACTTTTTGGATAAACCAGTGATCATCTCATTTACATGATATACCCACTATGGATTACAACTAAGCAAGTTGCCATGCTGAACATCGCAGCGGACAGTTGGACGAATAAAAACTTTATGGACAAAAATGTGATTTTTTAAGAAAGTTTTGTCACTGTTTGCATTAAAAATTTGTATAATCTGTTCAAGGGTTTTGAATCTTAAGCATGATGCGAAGTTTGAGTGAAGCCAGAAAAGCGAAAGCTAAAAAACTTTTCAAAGCTATATCTAATCTAGTATCTGAGAAAGGAAACATTTTTTGAAGATGCAGTATTAGTGTTAAGTCAAGCTATTGGGTAGATTTTGGTTGGGTCATGGCCCAACTTTGGACACCTGCTGGCTATAAGTGTATATGTTTCATCATCAATACTTCTAAACTGTTCTTAGTCGGTGGAGAAGCCGAACTGATTCTAGTACTTTGGAAGCTAACAACTTTGGCCTTTCATTTTTCTTTAGAACAACATTCAACAACAGTTTTTTTAAATGATGCAGATTTCATTGCCTAACATAGCTATTTATTTTTGCAAAGATCGGAGTCATAGCTATTTAGTTACTACAAACTAGCCAGCTCTGCCAGTCTCGCCCGCAAGGTCCTCATTGGTAACGTCAGGTTTAGCCGGAAGAGGTAGTTGTGTGAACCTAACCAGTAGTTGTGTGAACAGGAACGAAAACTTAATGTTTTTTTGCACATCTAACTCTCTCTTTGCGAAATCCAAAAGACTTTAAAATGCGATCAAGTCAAAAATATCATGGACAGAATAAACATAATCATTATTTCGATGCTACCGATCTCTCTATTATGTTAAATGAGTAGCCAGCGGGGACACTATTTAAGTGAAACTGGAGATTTCGGAGCGAAAATAGCGATTGCTTTAAAAAGTACAAAAATTGGGTATTAAGTGGTTGGCGTATTCACGACTTGGTGCGCTACTTTTCGTTTCGCCCTTGGTCTATGTGCTCTATTCATTGCCCACGCGTAGCAAAAAGGGACCTTGCATTTTCCTAAGTTTGGCAGTATGCAAGACATTTATACCATTAAGAATCAAAAGAGCAGAAATGCTCTCTATATGGTTCGATGCCACACACGTAAATTGTTTTCGTTTGATTTCCTCTTACACTTTCATTGTCTAAAATATTAGAAAAGATTGTACATAACTAATTGTATTTATTTTTGTCAAGATCAAACTTTTTCTATAATTTGGATTTAGAAAAAAACACTCTACTAGCCATGCCGCTGTTGCAATGATTGAAAATATCACCAAATCTTTTGAAGATAGAAGATATACTCTTGGTGTATTTTACGATCTTTCCAAAGCTTTTGATACTATTGATCAAAGTATACTTTTGGCAAAACTAAATCACTTTGGTGTTAGGAGGGTAACAAACAAATGGTTCAAAAGCTATTTAAAAGGTTGCTTGATGCAAACGGAAATCGATGGTAAAATTCCAAATTCCAAGCCAATTGTGGTAGGGGTGTCACATTGATCAATTCTTGGCCCACTTCTATTTTTAATTTTCATAAATGATTTTCCAAAATGCTTAACGTAAGTCAAAGCGATAATGTTTGCTGATGACACCAATTTATTTTCTAACAGCAGTTCTTATCAAGCGTTAAATGAATTACTAATTCTCAATTGAAACATGTCGAAGCCTAGTTTTCTGCCAATAAATTAACACTTAATACTGATAAAACCCTACATGTTGCGTTCAGAACTCTAAATGGTCTTCCTCAACCTGCCTCGCTGTCAATTCAATTCAAAAGCAAACATCCAAAACGAGTAAACACTTGCAAGTTCTGGGGATAAATCATCAACAAACATTTTTCATGGGAACCACATATGCAGTGGTTGCTGCAAAAACTCAGATGTAGCTACCATGTAATCTATATGGTGAAATGAAACAGTATCTTGATGAAAGTTCATTGCTAACCTTATATCACTCTCTCGTTAACACCCACTAATAAATATATGTACAGTAGATTCCGCTTAATCGGGCCACATCGGGATAAGCACCATTTGGCCCGATTAAGCGGCTGACCCGATTATCCGAAGTCTTGCAGTATCTGTGCCAAGGTTGTCCTTGGTACACCAGTTATCTCAGCTAGCTGGCGATGACTAATGTTAGGAGGTTGCTCTCTAATTTTTTTTAGGACAACAACCCTTTCAGCAATTGTTAATTCTTTTTGTGGCATCTCTGCTTGGGACTTCACAAAATTTGCCACAAAACACAACAATTACCATGTCCAAGGGCATGAAATGACAAAATAATTTGCGCCTGTATTTTTCAATTGTTACACAATATAGTTGGCTTTGTGATATTGAGTTCTGTTACGTTACAAAGGTGGTTTTGCAATTACACCAGCGTATGTCTGACTACAGTTGTGGCCCGATTAAGCGTAATAGTGGCCCGATTAAGCGGAATAGTGGCCCGATTATGCGGATTTAACGTAGTGCATTATCTTTGATTGAATTTTGTTCTTAACAATTTGGCCCAATTAAACGGCTGACCCGATTAACCGGCGGCCCAATTAAGCGGAATCTATTGTATTCTACATATGTGCAATACTGCGTAATATCTTGGTGCCATGGCAACTCAACTAAGATTCAAAAGTTGCAAAAAATTTCAACCAAAGTAATTAATTTAGTTTATACTAAGAAGCTGAAAAACAGCAATGTTGCCAAACATTACAAATCTGCTAACAATACAACAGTCTGGATAACTTGAAATCGCAAAGTTTATGCACAAATATTTTAATAAATCTCTTCCTCCAGCCTTTTCAAACATCTTTGATTCTAACTTTCTTGGCGAGAAAGCGACTCTTCGTACTCGATCCAAGTCCAAATGGTGCTCTCAATATTGCAGAATAAAACTCGCACAACAAACACTGAAATTTAGAGCTCAATGTTATGGAACAAACTACCTGTAGGACTCAAAGATATCAAATCACTTCCCAAGTTTATCAAATGCTTTGAAAATTTATTATAAATCAGTAGGTTAATATGTATTATGTTATAAGACTAGTAACCTACTTCTTTTGATTGCTTAAAGATATAATTTTAAAACGAGCTCGAAAAATAGGTGTTGCGTAAATAGAGTTTTGGTTCTGTCTCAAATTCAAATTTTTTTTAAATTGAGGCGACTTTTAGTATCGCTGGGATAATCAATTCTGACTGCAACTTAACAGCTAAGTGAAACTTGATTTCCATTAAATACTTAACCACAGCACCTTAAACCAAGCACTTCTTATTGAAGAACAGAACAGATACAGTATATTTATAGAATAACTCGACATTTTAAAATTCCTTCACTTGTCGATCACACAAAACCAGTGCACACTAATATCAAGGCAGGAAAACTATATCAATCAATCAATCACTTGATTTTCGCCACGCTAATATTCCACAACAATATCCACATCAAACCATCACAGACCAATACGCTATCGTCTCTATACTACTCTACACTCTCTCGCACTCTCTTTACTCTCTGTACTCTCTCTCCGTGTAAAAATCTTGTCACCTTAAATACATATATGTGAATAAGACGCAATCTAGATGAATCGAGAACAACATCATATGACAAAAAAAGCACCCACTAATAAATTACTTCTTGTCGGCAATCGAAAACTTTCGAGGATGAAAAGTGTGTTCTAGTTCAACCTTGAACGTAACATATGATCTACCATCGTAGCGTCACAAAGAAGATGTCTTACGACACAAAGCTTAATTCGAAATAAGAAAGTTTTTTTGCAAAATGAACCAAGATATAAAAGCAAGTTTAGATTCACGGATAAAATAATTACAGCAGAACGAAAGCAATAAATTATTGAGACCACACATACAATAACTATTCTAACAAAGCAAATTTACTTATTCGTGACAATAGGATAAAAAGTGAAAGAATAGGTGTTTGCTGTTCCTCTTTTTTAGAACCCGACAACCACTTTCGAACTACTACCAATGTTAATTTCCCCGTTTGATTTGTACATATTTGTGTGTGTGTGCTGTTGAGTTCTACTATTGATTGTCTCTTGTTTGTGACGTATGGTACTGTGACTGGTGTTCGTTGGGCTGGTGGCAGCTATGGATAACGAGCATGCCAGGGCTAGTAACTGGGTGGGATTTAGTTTTATGATTTGAGTTAGAACCAAAGTGGGAAGGTTAGGGCTAGGATAGGAAAGTGCCTGCAGGCATAGTTTATTGTTATTATATTCTGTGTTAACGATTACTGTATTTTAGTGGAATTACGAATTGATTAAATTGTTTAAGTTAAGCAGGCGAGCGGCAGTAGGCCTAGCCTTGCGTTGGAGTGTTGGGTTGCGATTGAGCTCCCACCGAATTTCTAAGGAAAAGTAATTACTGGGCAGTGGTGTTCTGCCAGGTTTGGTTAAAGAATTTTTTGGTGAGTTTTGTTTATAAAGCTAAATCTCTATCTTTGGTAACATAAAACAGCTTGCAAGGTTTGAGTTCAGTTCCAGAAGTATTTCGTATGTATTTTCATTGCTGTGATGGTTTCTGTGTATTGTAGATGCATGATTAACGTTTGTGCCTTTATTTTGCGCAGAAACCGTTTTCGATCCTGAGTCGAGACGCTTATTCAATAAATTCTTCATCCGTTAATCAAGAGCGTTTGAGCGTGCTAACCAAACCGCGCGAGTTCGAGATTAATAACCAAATAAAAAGAGCAAATATCAATTTATACCCCATCTCCAACTATAGTTGACAACTGCTCCTCATAGCATTTTCCTCAAGAAGAATAGATACCTGCGATATAGGTCCATCAAACTTCAATTAATTCATTAGAATAAATAATCAACTGATTTACCATCAAACTTCCATCAAATTAAAATAATCAACCATCAAACTTCAATTAATTCATTAGAATAAATAATCAATTGAGTTAAATAGACAAGGATACTACCAATGATTTACTTAAATTATCTAAAATCAAGCAATTAAAATCAGGTCATAAAAATTTAAAGGCAATGTTATAATGCTACTACTTATCTGCAAATTGCATTGTCCTTGGGAGTATGACTATAACTGCATCCGGCGACAGGGTCATGAATAGAGTGTAAATGGAGCTAACTCTTTAACTGTTGTCGCTCCCCGGTCACCCTTGGGCAGGGTGTTGTACCTGCTAGCTCTTCTCATTAGGGTAACAATTTGACACTGAGAGGAATGTATTTTTTTGTTATTGTCGAGTGTTTTTACATAGGGCAAAATTTTGTTTATTAGGTTTACTGCTTTTTTAGTTTCTTTTTTGCTTGCTTTATTTTTTAATTGTTATGCTTAATGTTTTTGACAGGTGCGGCGACTATGCCCCTATTTTAAATCTATTTAATGTAACTTTAAAAAATTTAGGTATGTTTGCCGTCAATTCCTTTTTGTCGCCTGCATTCCTTTTTCCCTCGTTGTTTTCATCCGATTGTCAAGCTTTTTGTTTGAGAAAACAGAACCAAAATAAATTGCCAACTACTACTCAACTCTCTGCTGGCTACGTATTATGTTCCAACTTCTTTTTCCCTGCTTAGAGGTAACCAGGGCAGTTACAAGGGCTTCGCTTTTCTCCCACATTTTTAGCTTTGATAAGGGTAGCTCTATGAGGCCATCATCCAGCAAAATAGAAAAATATTTCTTCTAAATGTCGTGCGATTTTACTTCAGCAGGGCCTGCCATCAGCTGTGCCGATTTTAAAAGTATTGGTTTAGGCATCTGTTCCCGCTTCACCGTGCAAACACCGTGAGAAAAGTACGAAGAGTTATTGTAAATAGAAGCAATAATTCCTGTTCACCTAATGATGATAATCTTAATCTATTAATCAAAAGTTGTAATAAGCTCACAAACAAAGTATGATTTCACAAACTATCATTGATGTTTTCATAGTGTGTATGATGGGCGAACACCGTCAAAACTGATAGTGGCACCAAAATGGTGGTCATTTTCACAATTAAAAAAATAAGCTATTTACTTCTGGCCTAATTTACGATTTGGTGTGCGGTCTCTCTTTTTTATGTTTGTGATATTAAGTTCTTTGGCTGCGCTATTTGCCTTGTTTGCAGCGAATTGAGGAAAAGGGTTATGCCTTTCTCAAAGTTATTCACCATATTCCAGCAGGCGCCTTTTAAAAGCTAAATTGTTCTCAAACGAACGTGCGCCGGTTGTCCCAGCTCTCGAGACTTTGTTAAGCATGCACAAAATTGTTAGACAATGGAATTAGACCAGTGGTTCTCAAACTTTTTGAGATGCGACGCATTAAAGAAGATAAAGAGAACAACTTCTGCAATCAAGAGTTAATTGCTTGCACGCTTGATGTTTGTACGCCCAGCAGATTCGCAAGAGTTAAAGCGCACATACACGCGTACGTATACACGTATAGAAAGAATCGCGCTTTATATACTGTATTAGACTAGCCGGCGTCGTCGGCAGGGTCCTTATCACTGATACAGAGTTTAAGAATATCGGTTCTGCTCGCTACGTCCGCTTTATTCAATGGATAGTTGTAAAGACAGCAATAAAACATCAATGGTTTTTTTGACGTAGCCAAATCTCGCTCCGAAACAAAAACTGTTGTTTTTGAAAGAGAATAAATTAAAAAATTATAATGGAGATTTTGCATAGCCACTACATGTCTCCCAAGGATCTCCAATCCCTTGCAACGTTATATTGAACGATTGATCGAATCTATCACAGAGTTTCAGTGAGATTCCTGTGGTTAAAGCTTCTTGGATGCTATTGTTTACATGTCAAAAATGAAATGAGTGGTAGCAAGTTTTTGTTCCGTGTTTTGTTCAGGACATGTTCTGAAACAGAAAATGCACTCTTACGTAAATATTGTTCTTCTAATCATTGAAAGCATTTCCAATGCAAGATCCTTCAGTTTGAAAAATCTGACTTTACAAACTAATTTCCAAAAATTCTTTTGAAATACGCTCGTGGGCCGCAAAAATACCTTGGCAGCCTGTAGGTGGACCAAATTTTATCAAACAATCAAGACTGTAACGCAACAGACAAGCTTGTCCTACCCACTTTAACAGACAATTTCAAATGATATTATTTCTGCCAGTGGGGTATTTAGGGAGAAAATAAAGTGCGTTGGCTCTCCTCAAACGATTTGAAAAACAAAAAAATAAAACCGTTTTAAAAGAATTGATCTTCAAAAAAATCTTCGTGTGTCTAGATGTAACGCAACACAAACGCAAATTCAACAAAACCCCTAAATTTTTCGTAATCCTGGGCTCCAGCCCTATTTATCCTACCCCCACTAAACCTGTCACTGTCCATGTCTCCCTTATGCGACAGCGTAGCAAGGGTCGTCGTTGCCCCCCACTTCAATTCTATCTTGAAACAGCATTATTACATTATCATAACAAGC
The DNA here is from genome assembly GCA_963675345.1 of Trididemnum clinides. Taxonomy (NCBI): domain Eukaryota; kingdom Metazoa; phylum Chordata; class Ascidiacea; order Aplousobranchia; family Didemnidae; genus Trididemnum; species Trididemnum clinides. Next base: position 39,713,344 of record OY776287.1, on the reverse strand, counting down.
GAAAAATCTAATCTTACACATTTAAGATTATTTGTGGCCACGCTCCAGCACCCACTTTTATTTACAGAATTATGATTGCATTTGTGCAGAAACAAAATTGCACAATGTTATCTCGCATTATTTTATTCGTGGTTTATGGCTTAGCGTCAAGAAAAAATGAATTATATCATAAAGGGCCGTGGTATTAAGTGGAAGAAAAACCATCTTGACATTAGAGTAAAAGTCTTCCAGCTGGGCAGGGTGTCCATGGGCATTTTCCATTTTATGGGGCGCGTTCGTAACCTCGAAACAGCGTAAGTCGGGATCGTCGTAACCCGAGGACTCCATGTATAGGGTTTGCTTTACTTCAAAAGAATTTTACGTTTTCCGCGATGCCTTACGATGGAATGTATGTGCTCATTTTTTTGTGTTTATTGCAGAAGCAAAATATGAAGAATTTTGCTGAAGTGATATGTTTGGTTCAAAACTATAATTAACGTCACTGCCGATTTATGGTCAACCAACAACCGGATAAAAATATTTTAGGAAAAGTCAAAAATTATCAAACAATTAGCTAAGTTATAGCAGGTTTTAATTTGCTAAGGGTGAATCGACCCATCCCCGGGTGGTACAGCACTAATGAAAACAAAAACAAATTTTGAATATTTATGTATGATTTTTTGCTTTTTTTATAGTTATGGGTATGAGTTAAAACTTTGACGATAAGCTACAGAAAATAGAATTGTAGGCTACTGCTGCTACAGTGAATTACTATCACAAGTCAATAACTGTAATCAAACTGGGGAAATATTATCACCGTTAAGTGGCGTTTTGAAAAAGAAGACTGTAGGTACATTGAAATCGAAATGTGATTGACTTGATATAATTGTGGATTTGATAAGAAAACACACGTCATTGCAGTTACCACGGCGGAAAAAATAGTTGATCTCAGAATATGATGAAAACGCTTTCTGCTCTTAAGATCTATTCTTTTGCATGTTTATCCTGGAAAGCTAATTGATTTTATCTCATCAATTATACTGAAAAGAAAAATAAATCTTGAACTTTCGTTTACTGTTGTTTTGCTATCTTAGGTATTATCTAACGCATAATTCTGCTTCATATATTCAATTTTGACAGCGTAACAACACAAATGCTAAGCATCTTTTGCATTTTTTCTGAACTTCAAATCAAAAAATTAAAACGATAGCGCTCTTTGTTTATTGGGCCTTCTGAAGATTAAGTTCATGGCAGCCGCTAGGTATCATTTAATGTTACTTGATGAGACATTAACTTAATATTTGTCTTTCTGGCTCAAGTTGTTGCGCCTGGCCCATTTGAAGAACAGAAGAGACCCAACTTTTGACCAGCCTTCTAATATTGGGCTAAATTAGACTTTTTCTTAAATTGTAAATGGTTTATGAATCACCTTGCTAATGGATCTTAATGCATATCTATTTTGTAGCGCAAATTTAGAAATATCCGTTGCACAAGATTCATAATTTTTCTCCAAAACTCTACATCTGGAGCAAACTTTGTTTGTGGGCCCAAATAATGTCACTTTCCTTGTGGACAATCCACCAAAAGTTTGTTTATTATGGTATTTACAGTTTCTATTCAGAACTGACTCGAAATTATCTACTCCTGCTTCTTGACGTGAACACCTGTGCAACAGTTTTTGGATGTTCGATTTCTTTTCTCTCTCTCAAAAAAAGGAAGATGACCTTACCAACAAGTGGTTCCACTGTAACAATCTGCATACACTATGGCATAAACATTCACACATTATGTTACTATTTAATATTGTGAATAATAAGTGAATTTAATGCTGGTTTTGCCATCACTGCACGGATGATCACTGTGGATTTTTACAGCTTTTTTCTCAGTTGTATCGTACAACTGACATTTTGTGTAAATAGCCATTCGTAAAATAAAATTAAAGTACATATAAATCTTTGTCAAAAAATAATTTGCTAAATAGACTTGCTAACAAAAACAAAGTAGCTAATACGACATTTTGGAAGTTCGTTTCTAAATTTGACATTGTATAATATTATTTTTTCATCTTTTAATGTTCATAATCAAGATTTATTTTTTTTAGACCGTGATGTCACTCTAATTCTCTTATACATTTCATATGAAGCGTTTTCGAAACGTCCTGTAGATTCATCACATTGAAGATTTTGTTTAATGTAAACTCACATGCAAATGAAAGTTCCCCGTAATTGCTCACAACTACTCCATCACCATTTCGCGCCACGCATTGATATTTCCCTGCATCGGATGGCGCTGGGTTTTTAATATCTAAAACTCTTCCTCCAGATAGCTCGTACTTGTTGCCATCTAAAAAAAAGATATGAACAAAAGATTGCTAAGGAGTTGTAACCTCAAAAGATGAGTTGACAAATTTGTCAAGTCATCTTTTGAGGTTACCACAGGGGTCACAAAGAGTGACGCCTACAAGGCTTCGAAACAAGTTCTCGCAAAAGCAAAAAACGTTTTCTAAACAAAAAATCTACAATCAACACTCAATCCGATTTCAAAAGATTTTTTTATTTTTTGGCTACCATGTTTTGAAATTGTGAAAGATGGACAACAGTTTGGCATCGTTTTCCGATCGGTGTTTAGTACTCAGGAGACATATTTTTATATCAAACAAAAGGAGAAGATATCTTTTCGGAGATCAACTTCTGAAAAGTCAAAATATTCCAACTTTTAATCAAAATTGAAAGTGGAGAACTTTTTTTGGATCAACTTATAAAAAGCCATTCTTTATTCATTTTCTTTTACAATCAAAATATAGAAGCTAGGTAGCAATTTTCAAGGCGATCTCCTATTAAGAGGACATCTCCTCGAGCATCACACTAACGTAAAATGGAAAATTTTGCTCAAAAATGATCACCAACATCATACTGTACCATACAGCAATTTATTAAATCATGTCAATAACCAGCAACTGATTTGGTAGCATCAGGCGGGTGTAAAAACCACTCTATGATAAAAATGCTGAAAAAACAACACATTTGCCATTGGGTGCAAAAAAAAGATGCAACAAAAACAATATGACATAGCAATACCTATATCATGGGGTCTCATTTAAGGACACACACACATGACATGAACAACAAGTCACATTGGTAAACTCTAATACATGTATAGGGGTTTAGGATCATTGTTAAGACTTTATCATTTTACAAATTTACAAAATGATGTAACGGGTTCGTGGGACAGAGACCTTTGGGGTAGTCTCCGAACCAGAGACAGATTGTTGTGAAGCTGTTCAACAAAATAGATAAAACGCGCCCCTTCTTGCACTTCCCTTCTTCTGTCGCCCAAACTTTCGTGCACTAATCCTTTGATAAACGTATATTGACGATAAAGAACTGAAACTTAAAATTAAGATGTTACAATTGACAGAAAAACAAGATGGGATGGCGGTGGCGTTGTTGGCGGTGGCGACGTTGGCGTTGTTGCCGGTGTAGCAGTTTAACAGTGTAGCGGTTTCAAGCTAGTTTGACCCCCAAGTACCTTCTTTACTACAGCTCCACAAAGACGATCAACAAAAGAACAACTTATCCAACTTTATCTACTTCGTTTCTTACAAGCTTTTTTTGACATTTTTTGTCTTTTGCTCAAACGTGCAGATTTACAAAACAACGTAATCCTTGCTGCCACGTGTCTACTTGAGAACGGTATAAGATGTGATGAGAAGGCAGTTTTCGCAGCGTCGCTTGAGGGTCAACTTTGCCGAATTCAACTACTAATCAATAAAAACGATACCTCAAGTGAAACAAACATAACCACGACACAAAGCGGGTTCAAATCACAGATGCTACGCGAAACTATGGATTTAAAGCATTAGATGCTGCCAGATATTGTAACAATATTTACAAATGATAAAGTATTAACAATGATTTGTAAAATAATAAAATTTTAACAACGATTTGTAAAATGATAAAGTCTTAACAATGATCGTAAACCCCTATTAAGGTTTACCGATGTGGCTTGTTGTCCATGTCATGAGTGTGTGTGCCCTTAAATGAGACACCCCGTGATATAGATATTGCTGTATCATATTGTTCTGTATTGCATCTTTTTTTTGCACCCAATGGCAAATAGGTTGTTTTTTCAGCATTTTTATTATTGAGTGGTTTTTACACTCGCCTGATGAGACCGAATAAAATCGAAACCAGTTGCTGGTTATTGACATGATGTAATAAATTGCTGTATGGTAACGTATGATGTTGGTGATCATTTTTGAGCAAAATTTTGTATTTTACATTTTGCAACCAAAATGTTTATTCGTTTTTTAAACGTTTTGCTTACGGCATAAGAACGTTGCCGCTGCATTACAACTACACCACGGCGCCATAGCAACGGCAACCAAAACGGCTCAGTTGAAACCAGAGCTCACTTTTATCAACATTGCAAGTGCAGAACATATTTTGTAAAATATTTTCTAAAAATCGGTTTTCACTTTTGATCACCGGTCTCTGGTGTCCTGTGCCCACTTCATCCTTGTTTCAGCACTGGCTGGGACAGCTCTTTTCACTATAAACACTGCAATTAGGCAAGGAAAATTGCAATAAAGTGCTCTTTCAAGGGCACAGGAAAGTGCCCACGCTAATATTGAATCCCATGCCTTACAATTACACAACACTCACCACTTGTATCCAGCGGCCTATTGTCTTTCCTCCAACTATATATCGGATTTGTTAAATCAGTATCGCATTTAAATTCAACAGGCGACGTTTTTACAGAGGGCACAATTTGATCCTGAGGTTCCGTCGTAAAAACAGCAGCTGAAATGCAAGCGCAAATCAATTATTGGGTCTTCTTTTACCTTCAGGACCATTAAAATTAACGCTGATTCAATTTTTGCAGAGTTGCTATATTTCATCATTCATATTATGTAGTTGCATTATTGACCGCAGAGCAGGAAATCTGTGAATACTGTACCATTTTTAAAGTCTTTGCTGGGACTCAAATTGAAAATTGACACTGCACATGTTTTAAATTTTGAAAACCTTTAATTTCAGCTTCGTTTTGGACTCTGACAAAACGGTACAGCCACCCATATATGGTATCCAGCGATATATCACTTGGAGTTTAGCAATAGAAGTAATATGGAGAACGGAATATGAAAGTGAATTTAATCAGCCTTGATTAAGGCTGTGTTCGCGCACAGCGCTTTTCTCAGATAGCAAACTTCTTACCGATATCTAAGTTTAATATTAAGACGAGGTTTCGCTGCTTGATACTGAGAGCGAAGAGAGCGTTTTTTAATCGTATCGTAAAGTGAGCATCGCTATGTTATTTAAACATAGTGTCGAAAACTGCTATTAATATTGGTAAAAAGTTTGATATTCGGTTGCAAAAACAGCTATGTGCCAACGCAGCCTAAGATAAGTCCTGGCGCTAACCCCACTGCTGCTAAAAAACACAAAAACTGCGTGATGTTTTATATGCTGTACAAGCGCAGTGTCGCCATAATGCAATGATTGGGGTGTCCACTGCCCATTCCCTAACAGTGAGCTTGCTTGCCTTGTCATGTAGTAACAAAGAATTCAGATATCTTCCGCTTGACGCTCCAAAATAAAAGGAAAAATAAAGATAAAATTTCCTGTTGTGCAAAAATTTATTCCATTAAAACAAAGTTTTTCAAAAAAGATGACTCTTAACTGGAAGTGCATGACCGTTAGGCATGCGTGGGAATTTGGGAGCTGCAAATCTGTCTGACAAATCGTTGCTAATTTTGTACCATCAACCCAGTTCTCCTGTCATTTGCAAAAACCTACTAAGGGACTTTTTTTTTAAAAAGGAGTTATTTTGATTTGTGTTGCTTTTGGACAAAGCTGCATGTTTGGTGAAAGTTTGGACGTCGAAACTTAAGTTGTCAAAACTTTCAAATAGCCTCTTACTTAGGTTTTCGCAAAAACGGAAGAGCTAAAAGTTTTTGTGTCATGGAAGACACAACGTCTGCAAGCATACAATGTCAGAGTACTTCTCAATGTGACGTAAAAAGTAAAAAATATTACCACAGCAAACCATATTGAAAGTCGTGTCAATCTAAAAGCAACACAAACGTGTTTTTGTTAACGGTTCGCTACGGTGGAAAGGAGTGCAAATATGAATTGGAATCAACACTTTGGGAGGAGATGAATTCTTTGTTCCAAGTAAGGGATTGAAGCTACTTTTCAAAAATTGGAAGTTTTATCGGAATTAATTTGCTAGTTTCTAAGCAAGGCGAAGAATGTGATCTTGCTCCACCGTGTTTAATAAAATCCATTTAATGTAATTAATAATCCAATATTATAAATAATTTATTTATATTTTATCTAACATCCAATTTAATTAAGAGAATTTATGAAGCGAGGTTTATGTTGAACAAATTACTGTTGATGGCAACTGCCACGTTTTATTCTCGCGACTAGTTAATATTTAAAAACAGCTAAAAGGCGGGAGACTCACCAGACAATTGTGACGCAACAAGAAGAAAAAATACTGTACAGATAAATGAGCTCATGTTGTACATTGGTGTTACAAAATCATGATCTAAAATATCTTAAGTTAAAACCAAAATCCGAATCCTAGCCCTGTAACATTTTTATCACGTAACACAAAGCAGATCAGTAACCAGACGGCATCACTAAATAAAAGCTCTTGCAGAGGGCAAGCTGCTCCTCTGTGGCTTTCAAGGAGATTATGAGTTGTTTTTTTCAATCCACCAACATTTCTGTCAAGAGCCTCGAAATTATCCATCAGGTGATTTATCTCTGTTGCTACTTGTTCAAGGTTTGCTGCGTTTCTTTTCCCTATATATATATGTTTTTTTTGTCATTTCAGCACTGAAGCTGGCTTTTGGAAGCAGCTTGGTCCGAAGACCACCTAGTTGGTTCTTTATTGCTTACTAGTCCATATTGCAGGCAACTGTGATATTGTGTTTCTTTGCATTGCACTTGACGTTTAGCGAAAGAAATATGCACAATCTGTCTGTCGGTATGTCTGCCTTAGAAATGATAATCGATCAAAAGCTACTTGGAGGCTTGGCTGTCCCCTGGTATATTATTCAATGAATGGTTTTCCTTTCAGTCATTTGTTTTGACGTAATTTAGACAAGTTGTGGCTGAGCGTGAGCAAGCGTAACTCTCAATAGAGAGGTTGCAGATTCAGTGCCCGCACAGCTTCCGAAAAAAATTTCCTTGCTTGGTTGCAGGCTCGTGACATAAATGCTTTTTTCCAGCAGTAGTCGTAACTCCGAAGCTCGTTTAAACGCAAGTTGTGTTGTGAATGTGTTCCATAATTTAAACGATGTACATGGCTCAACAAACGCAGCTGATTTTCACTAACTTCAGAGCATCTTCAACTCATAATTTAATCATGCTTACTCCCAATCATTCATTCAGGTACCACGCTTGCGCTCAAGCAAATTTCGCTTTGTAACTGTCAAGAATTTTCAAAACTTTCAGAGACAGATTTAACTACATCACCTCTGCATGATCAAGAATTCAAATTCTCAGCTAAGCAAATTTTTTTCAACAATCTTAGGTTACTAAGTCTAAATTTCAGAACAACATTCAAAGTGAGTTGGGCAAAACAGCTGCTCAAAACAGCAGGAAAATTTCTCAAAATTTTCTGCCCTTACCATATTTTCCTCTTATTTTAACGCAAGAGATTTTACGACAAGTTTTCTTGCAAACTGGCAATGTTTGTGAAAAAATGCGCTATGCTAACCGAAGGCTATTGGTAGCTACCAAGTCGGTCTGAAAATACGTTACATTCTGCATACAAAACTTTCGTTTTTCTTCACTATATACTTTTTTAACAAGTGATAAGCTCATTAATATTTTCAGCAACAGTATTCTAGCCTACAAATTTATTCTGGCCCTAACTAATCTATTACTTAGTAAATGATTAAGCGATATCCCGAGTTATCTAAATAGATTTTACTCACTAAATACACACAAGACGCCTCTCTCAAATAACTGGCAACGCTTTATATCAAACTTGGTGTGGAGACGTCAATGATTCAACGAAAAGAAAGCGGTCCACTCGTTGGTGTCAATATATTTCCTCATCTGCATTTAGTACTTGCGCAGCATCACTATTTCGCGATGTATTTATATCAATAAATCGTCTTTGAGGGAAAACAAAGGTCTTGATGGAATAAAAAGTTTTTTAAAAAATACTGTATGTCATCAGTTGATAAAAAGATACAAGTTTATGAACACAGGAGATCTAAAGTTTTTACAGTTTAAAAAAAGGACTACGTCTACCTCCTTTAAACATAGGCTGATCTTGACGTATAACAAAACATTCAAAATTGTTTGCTGAGGTGATGGCATCGAAATTTCTTTCAGGATACCGGACAAACAACTGGGATTTCCTCAATCCAAATTAAAATAGCTCGTCACGCTCGAACAGGATGTAAGTGACTTGGTTGCATGAATATGGGGAAAAAATGTTTGCCCTACAAACCACACCGCCTCATCAGTAACTTCAATGTTTATATGCAAATCGAATTTACATTCCTTTACCGTCGTGAAACAAGAAGTCATTAAATAGACCTTCATTTGTAACACCGGACAACTGCAACTAGCTGGCTCCTGAAACGTTACAAACTAAGCCCAAGTCTACGATTAGAGGAGGGGTTTGCAACAACATATATCGCTCTTTTTAAAAAAATATTTTCAAAATTGTTCGATGATAATACCAGCAAGTGGTAGTGTATTTTTATTCTCATTTAATGACAACAAAACCTTCGAAATTATACCTAGGTCAACCTTCATTCAGACCTGCTTCGGAGTTACAGTACTGCTGACACATCGCCGTTGTAGCACAAGCCCTGCAAGCCATCGGAAGGGATCACATCGAAGTGTCTATTAGCAAGGATATCGATAAACCTCTTCGATTTTAATTAAGCCTGCTTCAAACTGATTGTGTTGGCGATGTGCGATTGTAAGTAAATCACTTGTCACATCGTAGTGTCTCTGGCCTCAAATATCCACGAAGGCAAACAAAATTTAGTTCTCGAACAAGCTGAGGCAAATATACAGCAGAGCAAGGACAGCCTGCAGCTACTGGTCACCCATAAACGACTTAATACTCGCAATACTTCATTCTTGTGTCTTTTTCAATAAGTACTTTAATCCTCCTGTTACGGGGAAATTCAATTCAAGGTAATATGAGGAACAGCTTGTGTTTTGATTAGCTTTGGAGGTAAAAGTACTGCTGGCACAGTAGGTCAACATATCTACATTAAACAGTGGGCAAATAAGTAGCAGAGTTTCCGTAAAGTGCTTCTACCAGATGAACTACAACATAGTCATGGTGAGGCTCGAACGCAAGATCATTGCCATCAATCACGGCATAGACACCTTAAATTAAAGGCCTGGTAAATCGGAATCTCGGGGTTTGTAACTTGGGTCCCAACCTCATAGCAGTAATTTCATTCTGCAAGTAAAAAAGGTACAACATTTTGAAGGTTAGGGATTCGTCGTTTCAAGAGCATGCGTAATCCAATACATTAAGCGCAATTCTGTGTGTCTGTATGTGTGTCTGCCTGTCTGTCTTGACTCCTCCGAAACTACCAGGCGTACAAATATCAAACTTGGCACGATTGATCACCTCCTCGGGGTGAGTGTCATAAGGGAGTTCGTGACTTCACGATGAGATCATAGTCAAAGAACATTTTTTAAAAATTGCATTTTTGAATCGAGGAACACGGTTTTTGGCTTAAACGAAAGGTTTTGTAACGCCAACGCCAGTGCACAACCCGACTTCCCAACTTCAACGAATTTTACTTTTTTACGATGTCACTTGACGTCATAATTAACAATTAATTGTAAAAGTTGTTTTCTTAATTTACTCAAAAAGTACTGATCGTAGAAACACAATCAAAAATTTTTTCGGGAGATCTTAGCAAGGTGTCCTCGATAAATGGAACCTTACAACAATTAATACTGAATTGGCAATGCAACAAAAGATTCTTTGCTAAAGCAGTTTAAGCTTTCTAAGCATGGTTCTCGCTTTTTTTCAGCACGCTTCAACTTGCTTTATGATGTTATAATGCTGCATGACACGATTAACACAGCCTTATGCTACTCAGAGATCATCATGTCTTGTTGATTTTTTAAAAAATTGCAACACTTTTACAAAATCAGTTTAGTTAAAAACTAATTTGTGACCTCATTTCTCAACCGGTATTCAAACTTTTTTAAAAAAATTATATGGTATTTCAAGGCGATTCCAATAATACATGACATGTGCATTGACCATTAGTTTTTGTAATAAAAAGCTGAACTTTAAAAACTTGTGGTGTAACTTTTTATTTTTTCAAAAATATGTCAAGCTGAGTAAAAATAGGTTAGCTTTCAGCAAAAACGTTGCAATAAGGTACTAACAATCAGTGACGTTTGAAATCAGAAGAAATTTACTTTTCAGTAATATGGTATTCTAATTTCTTGTCGGTCACCAACTGCACTGAAGAAACCTGATAGGTCGAAACAGTGTCACTGTCTGCAGTTTTGCTATGTGCATCGCTAGCCTCTTGCATTACTATACATGAAAGACCTTGTGACCACTAGGCTGTGACAGCACTATTGTTCTAGCAGTTGCTAGACTTAGTACACCTGCGACAACCGCCACTCATTCACGAGTGATACGGCTTCGCAGAGTACTGACAGACCTTCACCAAGTGGATCTAGTATAGATCCCGCAAGTGTTGCGGTCTAAGGTATGCTTTATTAAAAGCCTCTAGCTTCTTGTCGGTCACCAACTGCACTGAAGAGACCTGATAGATCGAAACAGTGTCACTGTCTGCAGTTTTGCTATGTGCATCGCTAGCCTCTTGCATTAGTATTCTAATAGTTTAGCGCTAAGGATTAGTTCATAATGGCTGATCGAAATTGGTTGCCATACCTCATATTTCATTGTTAGTGGAACAATTTTCCCACTAGACCTTAGAAACCTGCAATTTTTAGAAAAAGTTAATTCTTTGGTTCATTTTGACTACTTTTTCCGAGCAAGCATGGTTCTTTGGCATTATCTATCTTAACTTGCAAAAAAATTCATCAAAAAATTAAGATTTAAAAAATTGTAAAATGTAGCTCACCGGTAAAATCATGCAAAATTTTGGTGCCTGCACTTTAAAAAATTACAATGTCTAGAAAAAGTTAGTAGTTTGTTACATTTTCAGTGTTCTTTCTCAAAAAGCATGCTTCTTTGGCATTAGCTATCAACATTTCCTTAAAATTTATCTAAAAATGAAGTCTCTAAACATTTTAAAATGTAGCCTAATCCAAACAAAGTGATGATCCCTCTACAAAAATATGAAAGTAAAGATGGTTCTGTTTTATCTTTTGCTACAAAATATCAGTTTCGAGCTACACATCATCTAAATGTTGAAGCCATTTCCTTTGCAATTGGGTGAAGCTGACGCAGCCGTCTGATTTGATATTCTTAACTTCATCATTACTAATGGCTACTATTGTAATAACTTAACTGTAGGTGCATCACTTCGGGATACTATGTTCTTTCGCTGGCTGCGTATATGCCAGAATCAAGCAGTATTCGCGCGGCCAGACGCTTTAAGTTGTATGAATAGGCATTTAGCTACGAAATAGTCGTTAAAACTGGTCCTAATATTTAATAGGTGTCGCGAATAAGGAAATTTGCCTTGAAAGAATAGCTTTTATATAAGTATAGTTGTTGCAATCTGTTGTTTTGTTTTGCCGTGATTATTTTGCTTGTAGATCTGAATTGTTTGTAAGCCCAAACTTTGTTTTTTATCTTGGCTGTTTTCGAAAAATACCTTTTTTTGTATTTAGATTTGTAACTCACACGCCTCTTCTTGTGTCACAATGGTTGACTACATAACTAAGTTCCAGAGTATTTTAGTGAATCTTGGTTGGTCTCGAAAATTGTTTTTTCTGCTGATTACGTAATTTATTAACGGTGCTTTTTTTCTATGTCACGTGATATTATTCTGGCAATTTCTAGATTATTTTCCAGTTGTATGTATAAGGTGGCGAGATTTTTTTACTCATTCAGAGAGAGAGAGAGAGAGTGTGGCATTTAGAGAACGCAGAGCAGAGTGTGGTAAAAAGGCATTGTTCTGTGGTGATTGTTGTGACAGGAATCAAGCGACTATTTGGTGGTTTTAGTGTTGGTTAGTCTCTGATATTTATATGTTAAAGTGCTTCAGTTTTTCTGTTTGACAAGCTGAGGAATTCGAAATTTTAAAGTGGTTTGTGAATATATTTGTTCTGCTCTTGATCGAGAAGTGCGTGAGTTAAAGTATCTTAGTGGAAGCCAATCTTTTCCTAGCTATTAAGCTGCAACCAGTCTTAATTATTCGAACGATACTAAAAGTCGCCTCAATTTTAAGAAGTAAATTAAAGTTGAAATAGAATCAAAAAAATTGCTATTGAAACACGACAATAGGATATTCCTGAAAATACATGTGCAAATTATTTTGGCGCCTCTCCTACCCATAGCTTTGAAATGTTGCTCTGATGCGCTTTGTAAAATGAACAACTAAAACGTAATGGAATCGCTGGCAGTTTTAATTACGAGCAAGTTCACTTTCTATGTAGAAAACAAGCCAAGTAACATGTAGCCAGGAACTCCAGAAACTTTTTGAAAAACAATGGCGGCTATGCGCAACCTCCGTAATGATTTCTTGCGATTTAATCGATTTCCTTGAAAAACTGTACTTTTGATTTTGGAACGACAATTGGCTGCGTCAACAGCACATTAATTTTTTTGCTGTTCTCAGACATATCAATTTGGTGAAGCCGGCTGAACCGATATTCTTATACTTGACAATGCTGATGAGGACATTGCTATTTTTACAACCTAACCGCGAGTGTTTGATTTCGGGTTAGTTTGCTTTTTGCCTGGCTGCGTTTACGCTAGGACCACACAACATGCGCCCAGCCAGAGGCGTTAGCTTAAACAAATACCCAAAGAGCTATGCTAAAGTTGTAAGTAGTAGGCTTGCTATTCAATAGCTTAATCCCGAAAATACATATCAATTACTTTAGCGTCATTTCACAACTTTGCTATGCTTTTAATTTAAGCGCTAGCTCAATTTAACGGATAAAAGTTTGTTAAGTCTAAAAAGACGTATAATAAAAACACTACAAGTGAGATGTTGCCAGGGGTTTTAGAAACATGAAAACGTGTAGTGGCTATGCGCAATTTCATGCAAATGTTTGTTATATTAATTGTGCTCAATAACAATAGCGTTATTTTGGAACGAGATCTGGCTATGTGACAAAACATAAACTATTTATAACTGTTTTCACAAGTATCCATTTAGTCTAGCCGGCTAGGTCAGCTGAACTGAAATTGTTAACCACAACATTACCGATGGGGCCCTGCCAGGCGACGCCAGAGAAGCCGGCTAGTTGCTCATAAATCCAAGCTTCTGAGGCAAAGAACGAGCATAGTCTAATTGACGGATTAAGTGACCTGTTTTGTCCAATCACAGCGCAGGAACTATCGTGGGAAAAATTAGTTGTTTAATGACGGCAAGTTATGCACAATCAATCGAAACCGCAGATCGCTCGTTTGTGCATAACAACTATAACCAGAGAAGGGCAGTACCGAATTACAATAGTAGGCTAATAGGCTTACTTATTGGCCTAATTACAGTAACAAAATACTTTCCACATTGTTTCTATGTTATAGCCCAGGGGTGTGCAAACTTTTTTAATGGTGGGCCAAATACCAATAAGCACAATATTCTGCGGGCCGCACCTTCAAATAGGATAATATTTTACCGAATATCAAAAACAATATTGCCAGCGATAAAAATAAAACTGCAATAATATCAAAAACAGTAATACCAGTATTATTCGAAAAAAAAATTCGTTTAGTAATTAGTTAAAAAACAAAAATATGTAATTGTATAATCAGAACATGGCAATACGATTTAATCTTTGTACAAACAATTTCTGTGAGAATTATGCAGCTGGCTTTTTTTCTGAACCACTCTATTCAAATTTACTTTAATTGAGGTGCTTGCAACTCTAAGCCCATTTTCCAAGTGTTCGTCTGTTATTACTGATCGATAGGGAGATTTTATAAAACCCATTTTAGAAAAAAATTGTTCACACAAATAAGTTGAGCCAAAAAGTGCCATTTTGGAAGCCACAAATTTTCTTAAATTTGGGAACTTATCTTGGTCAAAAAATTTCCGGTAAAAATCACCTAGATTCATTTCCACATACTTGGCCTTCAAGTCAGTACTCTCCTGAAGATCAATCAGTTCCATTTGGATATCAGTGGGGGCTTTGTCAATTTCTGTGTGAAATGGTGAAGAAAATATTTCAAATAAATGTTCATGGGATCTGAAGTCTTTAAAGCGAGCCGAAAATTCATTAAGCAATTTTTCAAGTTGATCTGCAAATTCGGTTTTCTTCTCTGGAAGCATTCCCATTTCTTTTAAAGTTGGAAAGTGAGAGAGATCCGCATTTTTTATGTGTGCGTGCCAAAGTCTCAACTTGTTCATAAAGCCTTTTATGTGACCATACATTTCACTCGCATACTGGGCTTTTCGTTGCAGCTTTGTATTGAGCTCATTCATGCGAGTAGTAATGTCGACCAAGAAAGCCAGATCACACAACCAACTTTCGTCTTCCATTTCAGCCATTAGTCGCCCTTTATTTTTTAAAAATAGTGCGACTTCGTTTCGCAGTTCGTAAAATCGTCGCAACATACCACCCTTGCTTAGCCAACGTACCTCGGAAGAATAAGTTAGATCTTGATGTTCGGTGTCGAGATCATTCAGAAACTTTTGAAACTGCCGGTGATTTAGTCCTCGAGCTCGAATGAAATTTACTGCCTCATTGACCGGGCTCAAGACATGTTTGAATTTCAAGGATTTTGCGCATAGATTTTGTTGATGAATAATACAGTGGAAAATTGCTATGTCGTCACTGATATTTTTCTCTTTCAAAGCAGATTTCAAGAGACCTACAAATCCAATGCCAGTTCCGGACATGGCTCGAGCACCATCAGTTGCGATTCCGCATAAAGTGGATAGGTCCAAACCAAACTTATCAAAAGCATTGAGAACTTCACAAAAAATATTAGCACCAGTAGTAGTATCCTTCATACACTGTAGAGACAGAAGTTCTTCTGTTTCGTTCAACTCCTTGTCCACTCCTTTTATAAACACAGCTAACTGTGCCGTGTCCTTTACATCGGTGCTTTCATCGATTGCGAAGCTCCATGACACAAAGTTTTTCACTTTGTCTTTAAGCGTGTCACAAACATCACCAGCAAGTTCGTCAATGCGCCTTGCTATCGTCCAACGTGACAAACTTATTTTCTCGAACTCCTGTACCATTTTAGCACACATTTCTTCTGCGACATCAATAAGGCACTTTTTCACAAAATCACCTTCAGAATACGGCTTCATAGTTTGAGCTATTCTCTGTGCAATTAAGAAACTGCATCGAACTATTTTTTCATTATCAGTTTGCATTTTTTGAAACATCAAACGCTGGCTCTTCAATTGTTCCTTCAATTGCTTAACTTTCAGCTCTCTCTCACGTCCTTTCAGCTTTCCATAAATACAGTCAGCATGTTTTGAGTCATAATGTCGTTTAATGTTGTACTCTTTATTAACATTTACAGTTTGATTGCAAATCAAACACAAGGGTCTACTGTCTGCATTTTCGATAAAAAAATATTTAGAAGTCCATTTGTCATTAAATCTTCGCATTTCTTCCTCTACTTTCCTCTTTCTTGTCTCTTTCGAATTTGCGAAATTTGCCATTGCGGAGTGATGAATTAATTGAAACCAAGGTTTAAATTTGCTAAACTCTTGTATATAAGTTTATTAGAATTAGACAAAATCAATAGATATGCTGAAACCAAAATTCACGAAGTTAAAAAGTATGCAAACAGAATGGACAAAAAACGAACGAAGGACATCTTTGCTAAACTAGGCTGTAGCCATGGTTTAATTGTGATTAAACCGTGGTTAATTAATTGGTATAGCATGTTAAACGCATAATTTTTACCTAATTTGTCCCGTATTTTTCAAAAATAATCAACTGATAAAACTAATTAACGGACCGACCTTCCTTTCGAGATTTCAAGTTAGCTTAGCTGACTGGCTATTGATAACTGGCTGGACTCGCTAGACTCAATATTAGCTAACTGGCTAGACTCAATATCTTCGCAACGAACCACCTCTTCATTCACTAGCACAAGTATCAACCATAAATTAGCTACGCGCTAATTCCTCAAGCCACGATACGAATGATTCTAATTCTAAACTAAATTAGCAAATCGTCAAAAGGACATATCTCTACGATTAACTAATAATTTTCTTCGTCGTATCTCTACAAATCTCACTAGATTCTGAAATTTTTCCCAAGAGGTGAGAAGAACAAAAATTGAGCAAAATTAACCAATTACAATACATGGAACGTTCTAGCAAAAACATACGCAATAGTATATGTCTATAACGTCACAAGCGAACAATATTTAGCTAAAAAACTTGTTTCTTTATGATCTTTGCTGTGCAGAGAGCAACCTTTAATTGGAATATATTCTTGCAAAGCGGTTAACTGTTAAATTATTTAACTTTATTCTAGGTTTATTTCTGACATTGATTTTATTAAGCACCTCCAAAAAACGTGTGAAACGTTCGCGGGCCGCACTCTATTCAAAAACCGCAACTCTCCGCGGGCCGCACAATTTTCAGACGCGGGCCGCATTTGGCCCGCGGGCCGCAGTTTGCACACCCCTGTTATAGCCGACTTGAAGTTGATTTGAAATATGTTTATTCAAGGTTTAAAATGTAACCTAGGCCTACCCAAAAATGCCATAATAATGTAATGTTTTTGGATGCCGAGGCAACTACAAGGGTGAGCCTTATACAAAAGTTGTACAATTTCCAACAGATGTAGTGGCATAAAACCATTGGGTTGACGCTAAGCCAAATAAATTTTCCAGTTTGCTAAAGTTGAAGGAGATCTACGCTTGCGCTAATCATTTTGATCAAAGTGAGGGGTGGAAAAAGACCAAGCGGACTACCATCGATGTTTCCAGGAGTAATTCAGTGATGCTTGAAACAGGTCCCCTTAGTGCTAAGAAGAACAATGGTTTCAGCTAAGGCTCGAGCTGAAATGAACAACTTCGCGCTGAAATCATGGATAAAATAGGAGCCTTTTTCATCTTTTTGTAATGCCGTCATGAAGCGGTTCTCAAAACATTATCATATTATTCACAATACCGGTGATATTTACTTATCTAAAACCGATGCTGAAGGACGCTCTGTAATCCAATTTATTCATTTTCAACAAGTGCATTCAGCATTCGTTTTTTTTCACCTTAAATATGTGGAGAAAAACGGGAAGAAAAATACCTAAAATTTATAAGGTTGTCTGCAAAAGAACAGTGTCATTAGTAGATGGTCACAAATTGACTAAATCTTCTCATGCATATCAGCGTACGAGTTTAGAAATACAATTATTAAACTCCGTTTTAGAAATATTAAAATGCGTCAATTGTTATGATTTCCCGCCTTTATTAGTTTCTCTACTCTCAGTTACAATTATTGCTCTGCTCTTCGAACGAACATCGTTTTGACAAAGATATGCAGGTTCTTGCTGCTGAACTGCACAATATTTCACCAGCTGCATACAGAACGCTGCAAAATTCTGGCTCAGTTGTTTTACCCATAGTAGAACTGATCAAGCAGCTAAGCCTGCTGTCTACAACAGAGCTACTTAGTTGGCGTACCGCGGTCCGAATCCGGACCTTTCCAGTATTGAAACTTGACCTCAAGCTCCAGGATGAGTAACAGTAGGTGCAGCCACAGATTACGAAAAAGCCCATGTCCATTTTACCAAACTTTGTTGACTTGTTTTCAGTTCTAAGTTATTTTCAAACAAAATAGCAAAAACTTTTGCACCTTCGGCGCAACTGCACATTCTTTGCTTTGACTAACGGCACCTTTAAATGGACCAACAAACAAACAAACAAACAATCAGCATGAAAAACAGGAGAAAACTTATTTCCCAGTGCTGAAGGTCTGTTATCTATGCCTCTTTTGTTCATTAAATTTTCCCCCTGTAATTAAACCGATCAAGTGTGGCAAAGCTCAGAGCCCAGACAATATCTCATTAGATTTATTCTGAAGCTCAGCGGTCCCGAATGTGTTGCATGGCTTCAAAAAAAGCTTGCGTGATCTACCAAACAATCCCCACAACACGGCGACCTGCCACAGTTATCCTGGTACCAAAACCAGGCAAAGTAGCTGATGACAGAGCTTCCAGCCCATATCGCTATTGAGCGTTTCTTACAAGCTTTTCGAGCGGTTACTCATGAGGCGTCTAAAACCTGATTTTGACCTCCAACTTCCTGACAAACAAGCTGGCTTCAAGCATAGTCAATGCATAACCGATCGAATGTTTAAACTAACCTATGACGTTGAACACCGCTTTGAAGAGAATAAACCAGGCATTGTATTGGCAGATCTCACTGCCGCACATGATAGCCTACTGTGTGGTATCAGGGCCAAATATCCCAGCCTTTGATTTGCTGTTACTTTTAAAGACCAAGTTTTAAGAACTGGCTAAAAATAGGAAATTCACTGTTTTCCCAAAATTAGCAAAAAAATTTTAATAAATTTATTTTATTTTTGATTTCGATGATTAGTGTAAACTGTAGAATGTGTAAGCTATGAGAAAATCCAGGAAGTTTTTTATACTTGCTGATAATGATAGTTTCATTTTTGTCATTGCAAGTCAAAAATTTCACTGGACCTCTGAAAATACTGAACTCATTAAACTCGACCTTCGCTAAAACTAGTTGAATAGCTCTAATCTACAAGCTTCCACGATCAAAATTTGAAGCAGCTTTTCCAACATCTTCAATCACAATAGCGACTTGTCAACATTCTATTTGATAAAGTGAAGCTTACGAAAACCTTTAGATACTCAGAAGGCCATGCAGTTGGTTAAAACTACAAGAATCTACTCACGCTATTGAAATACAATTCTATCCCACAGCAGTTTGATGATGTCGCATGCAGTTCTAACGTTTGTTTAGATGATGATTTATTTGATATCGCTGACACTCAAGAGCTGATCACATCTAATGACGCTATCAAACATAAAATTGTTTTTCTTGCTGAATATTTAGAACTCAGTTTTGATCTTCTTTGTCCGTAGTTGAATTTGTAGATGCGTACAATGATGAACTTGATACACGTTTTCTGGAAAATCTGAATCGGGTTGGACCACTATACCCAAACTCTCAACAGTTCACTTTGTTCACTCAGTGAAGTGAACACTTGACTTGAAAGTCGAAAAATAGAACTTCGCTGCTGTCGAACACATGTAAGCCAGATTTTAGCCCACATCAATAACCCGATTACTAGAGTTAAACCAACTTGCATGAAAATGTCAAATATTCTTTTGAGAGCGTTTGCGCAGGACAAAAGCGACAGAGAAAAGCAGCTTGGTTGTTTGAGAAGGAGTGAGAAATTTTCTAGTTAAACCTTGTACGCACTCTTTTCAGAGAACATTTCAACCAGTGGCCGGCAAACTTTTTTTCTTTACCCATCAAGAATACTGTTACGGATGCCGTTACCCCAAAGTTTTACAAAAGTTTACCTGTGTATAAATCTATTCCGGTCATATTTTTGGGAATGGTAAAAACTTTGCATTTACGCCAGAATTATATTTTGTTGCTGTCATCAGAAGACAACAACCTCAAATTCATAAAAATAAAAAAACATCTGTTTGGAAAGACAACTAAGAAGCAAAATCCTTGAAAAATAATGAAAGAATGAAATTTTATTTTCTCAAAATACTGTTCGATCACGTTAAAATTCAATTCGAATAACGGTGCTGCCTCATTTTGTCCAATATTGTCTGAAAACTGGGTTCTTCAGCTGTTAAAACAACTTCAATATCATCTTCAGGGTCCAAACGATTGCGATATTTTGATTTTAAGTTTGCTAAAGCAGAAAAACTTGCTCACAGAGATAAGTTGTTGGAAAAACTAACCGGAGTTTGGTGGCTTCAAACAGCACAATCTTGAACGCTCTGACAGCCCTACACATCCAAAAGGATTGCAAGCACACTTCCGATTCAAATGCAAACCGCGCTTCGTTATTATAGCGCAACTCCAACAACTCCTTTGCCAAGCCTCCTGGCTTCTCTGGCACTTTGCTGACGTCGCATAGAAAAGGATTTATTATCCAGCTCACAGTTTGGGTGTCAAGATCAGGAAAGTACCAACAAAAGCGCTCTTGGAGTTAAGCAAGATGGCGTGTTGCAACGCCTTTTATTGCTCCAGCGAAACTAACTTCATCGAAATCTTCCAAAAATTCTCTCAAGTTGGAGGAAGCAGATATTTTGTTTTGTTTTGTTCTGCTTTTTGGCACCAGTAAGCAAGTTTTGATGCAAATGTAGAAATTTTTTCTGTTGATGAGATTATGTCCATGTGCTTTCCTTGCAGTTGCTTGTTTAATGAACTCACGTGGCCAATGATAAACCAAGCGTGCTAGGTAAGCCACCCACATGGAATTGCGGAATTTTTTTGCAAGATAGTGTCTTTTCTTCCTTAGAAACATCTCTCATTTATCTTTTAGTTTCTACTTTCGATTAAGAATTTTTTCACGAGAAAACCACTGAACTTCAGAGTAAAATAACATCTTGGAATAGTCAGAATTAGCATCTTCACAAAGCTCACGAAACAGTCGCGTATTAAAATCGTTACATTTTACAAAACTTACCATTGCTATCACATTATTCATTGCTTCTTAAAGTTATGATTCCAGTTGCTACACAACTAGCAGTTGTCGGTGTACCACGCAGTGAGTTACTTGTATGCTGGAATTCTCTTTTAGTGGCAAAGCGACAAAACCGTTAACACGTCCAAACATAGATGGAACACCATCTACTGACAACCCAACACAATTTCTCCTCTCCAAATGTACTCCTTCAGATTTAAATAAAGTGTTTACCTTCTAAAACACATCAATCCGTAGAGTGCTTAACTCGAGAGAAACACAAAATAGCGTTTCTTCTTCAATTCTATTCACGCCACAATATCGCACATACACCATCAGCTGGGAGTCATTGCTCACGTCCGTAGTTTCACGGAGTTGCAAAGCAAAATGCCCTGCTTTTGATGGAAGCAATCACTTGTTCTCGGACATTCTGTGCAAGATTGGAAATTCGGTGTTTTATTATTTTGGCAGGTAAAGGAACAAGTTTAATTGTTTGGAATATTCAGGCCCACTCATGATTTTCACCATTTTTACGGAAACTGACTTGATCTGTTCCTCTCCAATGGTGTGGGGTTTCTTCTCTATGCCAAATAACCAGGCGACTTCCAGACTGGCACGAGCTCCTCTCGTTTATCAAATGTCACATTTTTCATATTCTCCAATCTTTACTTCTTTACGCCTGCTTCCAAATTCCCAAATTACGCCAAAGGTTTCCATGAAAGACGAAAGTAAACTTTGTCCAAGTGTTTTTTAACCGGTTTTTCTTGAAAAATTCGGCGGTTAATGTTTTTTGCCACACCCGTATTGGGGTTTCTGTTGTCCTCGATCGTACATCTCAATAAAACCATATTTTAAGAATTTAGCTTGATTAGCTCTTTTTCCTGTTTGATGACATTCCGATGGTAGAAATAAAATAACCTAGAATTGTTTGATTGCAACTACCTACAGAAGCTGTAGGCTACTAAGGGACCGGCTGATTACACAGCATAGCTGCTATGAAAAGAGAATATGAAATATTGAAAAATTTAACCTGGATTGGTAAAACAGGTAGTGGCGTCACTAAAATGACAAGAAATACTGCATACTTCTCGCAGGCCTACAACTTTCAGTGCACTAGTGCAGATAATTTGAACGTTAAATTTTGCCGTGGCTGTAAACAGACAAAAACTGCCTTGCTTTTTCCAGTGAGCGCAAGCTGCGTGTTTCGATGAGTTCAGAAATAATATCTTTCTAACCTTACAGACAGTGACATGCAGTCATAGCATTCCAATCTAGAGTCACATGTGTTGAATTCCGAGTCGAGTTGATTCATTTTGTACAAATGGCTCGAGTCAAGTCAAATCATTTTTACACCGACTCGAGTTTAGTCATTGACTTGAGTCTCCCCAACACTGCGCATGGTTTATGCATTACGCACAGTCATCAAAAATTGATAGAAAACACTTACTTTTTGTCAAAATTGTCCTATTTTTGTTGCTTATAAACTTTGAAACTCCCTTCTAATTACTTTTTGAAATACAACAAGAGGAAAAAAATAAAAACTTATCGTTCAAAACCCCACTATAGGCACCCAAAATACAATTCTCTTAATTGTTTGTAGCTCATTTTGGATGAACCGAAGTTGGAATTTGGGATCGAAGTTCCAGATACCGAGCATAGCAGAGGCGAGTCCTTCTATTCAAGGTAATGCTACGAAGCGATTAAGCGATCGCAATAGTTCGGATAGATGACTTAACAGTTTCCGCGCCGCAGGCACAAATAAGCGTCTATACTATAGTCTCTCCAGGGGCACATCTGGTGACCCAGCTGGTCAACCATTTAAAATATAGTCTGGGTCCAGGGTGCCACGCTGGAGCAAGGAAAGTGTCGCCGTAAAGCGGCGAAGCTCAGTTGGCTGGATGCCTTAAAGAATCGGCAAGTAGTTCGTTGGAGTGGGACGCAATCTTCCTGTGACAATGTGCAAGTCGTTATTCAGAACACTATCGATGAGACAGGTGTGTGCGCTGCCACACCAAACTGGTGCGCAGTACTGAGTTGTAGAGTAAACTAAGAATAGGGTAGTTGTACGCAGTGCTTTAGCGCCAGCACGCCATCGCTAGCCCGCAATTCGCCTGAGAAGCGTGACCCGGTTAGATAATTCTCTTCGTAATGTCTGGAAATGGTAGCGCAACGTGAGTGATCTGTGCAGTTTTATCCTAAGGTAGGTTGGAACTGGACAAAATCACAAAAGTTTACCGTTAGCGTAGACTTCAAACTCGCATTTGGCATCTTAATTGTATAAATAAAAGGCAGCCGAAACCGTTTTAGCGTGGCTGAGTTTCAGCCGTCACATCTTGAGGTACGCTGAGAGCCTGATCATGTGTTGGCTGAAAGTTTCCTCTAACCCCTTCAAATCCCCAGAAGAATGCAACAAAGCCAAATCATCAGCATAAGCTAACTTTCTGAAGGTTGTGGAGGGAAGATTGTAATATTAAAGAGAAGGCAGCTAACACCGATCCCTGAGGGATACCATTTCTCAGACGTCGAAGCCTGTTTCGCCTACTATCACCGGTGGTAAAGGCGAAGCTTCTATTTCGGATAAGCTCCAAAATCATCGGGGCTATGCGCTTATCCGGGAGAAATCTGAACAGCTTGCAGGTGAGACCGCGGTGCCACATAAAGTCATGATCAGTTGTCAAGTTGACAAACACAGCACCTGCCTTCTTCTTAGCTTCAAAAGAGTCCTCGATATTTTGCGTGAGCAAGACGGTTTGGTCCACGGTTGACCTTTTGTGTCGAAATCGAGCCTGCTCCCTAGGTAGCTGTGGATCGATAATTGGTTCTACGCGACTGTGAATAAGCCTCTCGAGGATCTTGTAGGGAACATAAAGCAGAGATTCATTTTATTTAGCTCTTCTAGTAATGTAACGTTTATTCAAGTTGATACAAGTTCTTACCGAGCATGCAAAAAACTTCAATATCCGTCAACGTTTCGAACAGCTATACAGCTGTTCTTCATCAGGACTAATAATAAACGAAAGCACGAGTGATTCAATATATATAGTGTGCTACGCAATCGAAAGAAAAAGGCAAAACAAAAAGTTTAAAGGCAAATAATAAACAACTGTAGATTACGTCAAATTGTCATAAATTTCAGAATAAAAACAATTTTCTTTATCATTGGTTGAATTTTCAGAATTATGAATAAAAAAGATTCAAGAAATCGGCGTTTGGTAAAATCTATTTCAAAGGTTAAAATTTTTCTATGATCCCAGTCAATTTGGTGATCTCTGGTGATGACATGCTTAACCAATGCCGTTTTTTTATTAAAATTGTTGTCATCAACTTTTGCCAGATTTGCTGGCATTTATTTTCGTCGTAAATTTTATCTCCAAATACTTGGTGTCGCGATGGGTTCACTTGTTTCCGTCATAATCGCAAATTTAGTGATGGAAAATGTAGAGGAAGGAGCAATGTCAACCTTTTTAAACCCACCCAAATTTTGGAGGGGATATGTTGATGACACATTTGTTATTATTAAAAAAAACAGAGGTTGATGAATTTCATAATCATATTAATAACATTGAAGCCAGTATAAAATTTTCCATAGAACATGAGACCAACAATTTCATACCTTTTTTGGATGTCTGTGTTAGTCGAGAAGCTAGTGGGGGTTGATGACAAAGATTTATAAAAAGCCAACGCACACTGACAGATATCTAAATTTCAACTCAGCGCATTCCATGAGTCAGAAGCAAGGACTGGTAAAGTGTCTTTTAAAAAGAGCTCAATCACAATTAAATTCCAAGCGGGTAAATAAAACATTAGAAGCTTCAAAAATTATGGAAGCTTTAAAAAAGAATGATTATCCCATATGGTTTCTAAAACGCACAGTTAGAAGTTTGAAAACAAAAACAAATTTATCTTTAGCGGATAAAAAGGAAATTAAAACACGTGTTGTGCTGCCTTATGTTCCAAGATACTTTGAAGCTTTGTCAAAAATTTTAAGAAACGTGGGAATTTTGGTTAGTAGCAAACCGCATTTCACTTTAAAAGACATGTTACCAAAGGCACAAGACTCGGTTAAAAGGTCCTCTAGACATGGTGTAGTTTACCAGATTTCTTGTCGAGATTGCACTGGTATCTACATTGGGGAAACTGGACGGGCTTACAAAACAAGATTGGCTGAGCATAAAAGGGATTTAAAGCCAGCAAATCTGGCAAAAGTTGATGACAACAATTTTAATAAAAAAACGGCATTGATTAAGCATGTCATCACCAGAGATTACCAAATTGACTGGGATCATAGAAAAATTTTAACCTTTGAAATAGATTTTACCAAACGCCGATTTCTTGAATCTTTTTTATTCATAATTCTGAAAATTCAACCAATGATAAAGAAAATTGTTTTTATTCTGAAATTTATGACAATTTGACGTAATCTACAGTTGTTTATTATTCGCCTTTAAACTTTTTGTTTTGCCTTTTTCTTTCGATTGCGTAGCACACTATATATATTGAATCACTCGTGCTTTCGTTTATTATTAGTCCTGATGAAGAACAGCTGTATAGCTGTTCGAAACTTTGACGGATATTGAAGTTTTTTGCATGCTCGGTAAGAACTTGTATCAACTTGAATAAACGTTACATTACCAGAAGAGCTAAATAAAATGAATTTATCAAAAATACCTGGTAGCCAGAATAACAGTATAAAGCAGAGATATTGGCCGATAGCTCTAAGGACCTCCAAAGGTTTCTTTGACCTTGGGAATGTGATTACCAGTGGTCTTCTCCAGGTTTTGGGAATTTTGAGTGGACGCAAGCAGGAAGAAAGAAAGCCACATAACCAGGAATTTAGAGCAGCTCCAGCGTGTAGTATAAGCTCCGGAAAAATAGAGCTAGGACCACAAGCTTTTAGTGTTAAAGAGAAACAGTGAGTTCTCTTGATGTATAATTTACAGAGATATCCACTGGACTTGGTGTTGTGGCCCTCCAGAGGTCAGAGACCTCTTGAGATACGAGTCGAGACAACTCGCAATTAACATCCTCATATCTCAAGTTTCTAACCACCTGAGATGGGATAGTGATGAGGGAAGTGTCGTGGCCTGCCAGTAAATTTCTTCAAGATACTCCACGCTTTTCGGATGAAGTGTGAGAAGTCTATGTTTAGAGCTTCTTCGGACCATCGATCCCTTCGTTTCCTGTCGAGCGTAGTGAGCAGGGCTGCGGCAGCTCTGCTAAAGTAGTTTTCATCAGAAGATCACTGAACACTCGGTAGAGGTTCTCACACTCTGCATTCCAGTACGATGTGTGCTTGTTTTGACGACCATGTGAGATAGATTTTCTGGATCATGAGATTGTGAGCTCGAAAATGGCGCAGTTCACTTGTTGTGGTGACATTTCTATACATCCAGATACCCACTTTCCGGTGACTGCCCGCGTGATGCAGTGATTGCGGTAGGAATTTACTGTGCGACACTTGACATAAATTTATGAAATTTCCAGCACCAACTACAGCAGCCGCTTATACAATGCGTGTTTATATGAAAAACTTCTAGTTTTTAGCCAATGTTACAAGTTTGTCGAGAAAAGAGAAACAGCAATTAGTCACAAATATTGAGCGTGTAACAGTACATATATGATGTTGGTGGTATGAGACTTAAATACAGTTTCAAAAAAACAGAAAAACAGCTTTTTTAACCTTATAAATGTGGACAACGCCACAATAAAAAGTGAAGTCAAACTTCGCGACTCCAGGCTATGTCCCTGTTTGTAATTCTTGTATTTTGTGCAACTGAAAGAAGACGAAGATTCTTTGCTAGACCTACCGCTTGAAGTGGCGCTATTTACTAGTGGAGTGAGGGATTTAAAGCCCACCTGGGCCGTGTTACTTTAAAATTTGTAAGTTTTGGTGCAGCCTCGTCGGTAATCGTTCGCTTGACAGAAAATGCTGATATAACGAAAGTAAAACGTTAAATGAATTAATTTGGAAACAGTTTGTCTTTATTCTTCTACCAAGAATAGGGATTGCAAACAAATTATATTTTGATGCTATTATATATGCAGCCATCTTTAGAAAATTTACTGAAATGGCGATGGTCCAATGACGGTCGCAGAAATTAACATTGCGTTAAGCCAGGGGTTTCCGAACTTTTCCTACGGGAGGCCACATTGCTAAATTTTTAAAGCTTCGGAGGCCAAAACAAAGTTACGCGTATAACCTCACACCTATAATCTCTGGCATGCTTTGTGTTGTTGCCTCCAAACTCGAGCGCAGCAACTCGGGCAATTGCTTATTTCAACATATTATAATTTATTTATTTATTTTTTAATTTTTCAAAAAGACACGATCCGAACAACGTTAGTATGGCAAAATAGGCGGGACCATCCCTCAAAATACGGGTAATAAAGACGCATTATCATCATTAGGAGTCATGCCAAGTGTAAGATACTTTACGTGGCTCCTGGCTAGTTCATGTTCTACATAGGACTGCATACGATAAAAATCCAAACAATTCAGCACAAACCGCAAGACCTACGTATCGTTTACTTTTGAGCCAGGATTCCCTTTGACGTTACTGTTAACCGTGCATCTATGCACTAAAACTGGTATCCTTACATAAAATTGTTCACACAAAAGGTAATTAGGCATAGAAAAATCTCCAATGATTATAAACTAAATGTGGTGCTTTAAGGCATTAATGGCAGTAGGTGATTACGTGGTAGCAAGTCCTGGCATGGGCGGGAGAGCAGCTCGAAAGACCCGGATTTGAATCTCACAGGAACCAGACACGACGCGACGCACCTCCGGGCAAAAATTACTTTTTACAATGAGCCACGATCCGAACAACGTTAGTATAGCAAAATAGGCGGGACCATCCCTGGACTCAGGTTTCGACCTTTTGGCCTCATCAGCAAGGACTCAATTTATTTATTTTTTTTATTTGCCCATATTTATCTTCCATTCATAAGAAACCGCATTGTATCGCTGTCTTTTGGACGAGATGTCCGCATGTGCTTGGGAGTTGCCATTTTCGAGGTCTCTGGCTTATCTTTTTTCCACATAAATGTGGGGCTTTCTGTTCAGTGCCTTGCCCAAGGACACAACAAATGAACTTGCGCCTTGTTCTCCACGACATCCCTTAAATGCCGAGCGCCAAGCAGGAAAACCATGGATACCATTTTTAAAAGTCTTTTGATATGACTCGACAAGGGGAATGAACCCCAGGTTTACCAACTGCGAAGCGTACGCTCTTGCCACTATGCCATCGCGTCGGTAAAGCTTCGAAGTTCGCTCAAATACAATTCTAATAGAAACGGCCGGGATTTCGTTTATGATTAACGAATATTTCAGAAATGAACCTTTTAGATTATTTATCGATTGAAAAAAGACTTCAAAGAAATTATCTTTTCGAAACCGTTTGCAGTCGTTTTAGTTAAGTTTCGATTCGAAATAAAATGACAAAGAAGTGGCTTTGCCAGTGAAAGGAAAGTTCACTATTGATTATTAAAAAATTCGCCGCTTTTGAATTGATTCGCACAATATATCGTGGAGATGTATAGATTGCCGAACTATATCAAGCTAGATCGTGGCCATGGCTAAACAAGCGACGCTAGCGTTAAGTTTTCTATTATGCAGTCGCTTGTCAATGATGAGTAAGCGAAACTCTTTTCGTTCCGAGCCTACTACGTAACGACGTTGTCGAAAGAAGATTAGAACATATACCCAAGAATAGAAACCAATTTTTAAGAAAAACTTCTTTAAAAAAATGAACATAACACACGTTTGATCAGCAACTCAGCAAAACAACGGTAAGCAAATTAAAACATTCAACAAGTATGAGCTTAATCAGAAGCGATGGAACCAATTGATATGTACTAGAAAAGTGCTTCCCAAACCTTTTTATTTCACCCCATCTCCCCGGCTGAAGTTCTTTTTCCACTCTACTCTTAGAAGCGTCATTCAGTCGGTTAAAAATATTTTGTAGTGAATTTTTATTTTGATTTCCACAGGGAAGGTCTTAGCCATATGCTACGGAAATATTTATCAACTTTTTTTTTTGTAAAACCTATTCTTACAATTTTTGAATACCACCAGTGCCTACATTCATTATAATCGCCATACAACAAACACAAATAGCAAAAAATTAAATTACTTTTTCGAAAGGATCAACTTTTTGGAAGTATCCGTTTTCCCATTTTCGTCTCAAAACAAACTTGAAGATCATTTTTTTTGAAAATGGTTTTCTACATGCCTTTGTTCACCACCCATAAAATCTGATTTTGCCTCCCCTGGGGAGATCGGCCTCCCTGGTTGGAAACCACTGCATTAAAAGCTAATTGATGTGGAATTATATTGACTCAGCGGTCATCACTCTTTTGCGTTCGATAATATTTTTAGCACAATTTTTGCTGGGAATAGAGCTGTTGACAAAATAATGTGATTTGCAAAGACAATCAATATAAATTTAGTTTCTAAACTTAAAGAGTATCCATGCTTTGAATAAAACCTCAAACAAAAGTTGAAAAAATTCTGATCATGTGAAGCTCTCCGTAGTGGGTAATTTATTTTCTTGGTAATCAGTGGAATCTTATGATCAGTTGGCCTACTTCAGCTTCCGTGAGCTACCAGAGTCAGCGCGGCAAATAAAGCTGATGCGCTAGACTTACTGAGTTAGAGTATTATTCAATAAAACATAAGCCTTCTTTATATATCATAACGCAACACAAATTTTCAGCATCCGCGAGCAGTTTTGGTTGAGCTCAATGTTTTGAAGCGTTCATACTTCAGACAAGTAGTGACCACTTTTGATGTTACTTTTCATGACCTTTAAAACCTCGTGGGCTATGAAACAGTAGTTTACTGACTATAACAACGCTATCATATCAAACACAAACAATAGACAAAAATCATTGTAACAAAACAACAAAGCAGCATTGCAAATTTAAGTGGCATGACCCTCAGAAGCTTTTTCCTGCATGTTGACATGATTAGTTTTGCTGCAGTTTATTTTGATTTACTTTCCACTGCAAGATAGTAATCCATTCTTTCAGCTCTGATTGCGAATTAGCTGACAAATTCCAAATTCTATCGGGAAACTGGAGATAAAAGCAGTTACTGTTTCCGTCTATATCATTGCTGTATCCAACGTTTGAACATTCTGTCAAGTCCAAGGTACGAATCGGTTTCTCACTCGATCGATCGGCAAAATAACTCATTTCATTCCGCACGATGACAAACCAACGAAGCTTCCAGCTTTTCACGTTCCCTCCTTGCTTTGTCAAAAAACCTGATTTAGAAGCGAGCGGTTCGGCTTGTGATTTCATGTTTAGATCTTGAAGAGTGACCTGTGATCGTATCGTTGAATGAAAGACCATTGATTCATCGTAAGTATCTGGCTCTGCTACTTTCTTTGGATACGGATATTTCAGCGTCAGCAGCGTACCTTGTTCAAAATTTTTTGTTAAATCTCCAGTCGCCCCGGACAAAATAACTTGGCTGGCCAACACCTTCAACAACTGGTGAAAACTTTGGAAATTAGATTTAGCAAAAGTGACTCCATTGTTTTTAACTTCGATTTTGAAATGTTTTACAGAATCTTTGCCACGCACAGATACACAATATCCATCCTGCAATTTACGCAGCAAAAAGCTTCCATCTCTACCATTTGCCATCAACAAAGCCTCAGTCATATGTCTGCTCAAGCTACCGTGGTACCAATCTAACGACTCCATCTTAACAACTGATGGAAACAAAAACGCTTGCATGGCTTAAAACAATCGATCATGCCATTAAAGCAATCGATTGAAGCATTAAAGCAAT
This sequence comes from Trididemnum clinides, assembly GCA_963675345.1. NCBI lineage: Eukaryota > Metazoa > Chordata > Ascidiacea > Aplousobranchia > Didemnidae > Trididemnum > Trididemnum clinides. The sequence goes on along the minus strand of OY776287.1, from coordinate 39,682,796 downwards.
CGATCATGTTATGCGTCATTTACTGTTTTTATTCACGTAACTTCCAGCTAAATGTAAACTGCGTATCACATGACTCCAACGTATCTTTTGAGAAAAAATGTCGAAGTTTGTTTGGGAATTTCCGTCTCTATTTGTCCTGAAAGCAGTAAGCCTTGCATGCATTTGTGTTGTGAAGAATGCAGCTGGGACAAACGTGTCGGAATTACCTCATATAACCGGATATTTTGTTTACATTTATTCTTGCGTTAATTTTACCTCTGTGCCGTGGCAACCCAAAATGAGACCACCCCAAAATTTAAACGGGGCCCTTTTCAACAGAGTTTGCTTGATGAAGAAGAGTAGAGCCCAAAATTTTTGATATTTTATCGGAAACCTATAGTGAAGATTTTTTTTTGAGATCAATCTATTTCCAACTCTTCAATTCATGTGTTTTCAATCCAAGTCTCAATCAAAAAATATCTTTATCTTGTTCTAGGTCAACTTTTCAACATTACAACTGGTATTATTTGAAGGGTCTTCTCACGTGCTCTGGGCACCCCGACCTGGGGATAAGGGAGATGGTTAACACGGAACTGCTTTACCTTTAAGTTGCATGACATCACCTTATGCACTTTAATTTACGCGAATGCAAAATTCTCTTCGCCTTAAAAACGCATAGCAAGTTGTATTCACATTTGCCTTTTTATTTCATGCACCTTTAGCAATTTGGAAGATGATATCTTTTGTTTTGGGCTTTTTTAATTCATTGGAGTTTTGATTTTGTAAAGATCGTTTCAAAGTACATTTGTATCAACTCTTGATGTCCGAGTCAAAAAGATACCCGTATCATCAAATATCTTCGGTAAAAACCAGACGTGATTTAAAATAATTATTGAAAATTTGTCTCTGCCATCGGAAATTCAAAAAATCAAAAGTATGATTAAACATCAACATCAAGTCAAATCATTTGCAAAATTTTTATCACCCTACTGAGCATCCACCAGTTTGTCAAGCTGAACCCCACCGATATTGAGGGTTCATCACTTCAAGACATCTACTAAACGTCTTTGGATTCGAACATACGCAGTTTTGTAAGTTTGTCTATGAATTAACTTGGAACTCTGATCCGCTTTAGCGTGCCGGAGACTCATTTCATCGTCGAACTTGGACCTGTATCAACAGACTGTTCAATTAATCGGCTATATTTTGATTACAATCTAAGGTATAATTTAATATTTAATGCAATATTTTGATACCACAGTTTGAAAGCAAATTACCCTGTTTAGCTGGCAGAGCCGGCTTCACATTAATGAGATTTCTGAGAAAAGTAACAAAAAGTTGATGCAAATGGGGGCATCGCCCCTATGCCCCTAATTCCGATCGTCGTACGGGTGCCTTGAATTAAGACTGGTCTTCGAAAGCGCTCTGTAATTTCACAAGTTTTATCCGTTTCTTCCAGTAAGTGCAGGGGTACAAAGTTCAAATTGAGGGTGGTCGCCGTAATGATTTTCGTTTTACGATTACAGAAATAAGTTATCAGCATAAGAAAAAATCCTTGCTTTATAGTATATACGACGGCATCATCCGAAGAGCCACCATCAGTAACGTTGGGATTGAGAGAGTTGGTTCAGCCGGTTAAGCCGGCTTTACCTATCAGGCTCTTGTGTGAATAGTTACCAAAAGTTTGTTGTGTTTTCTGCACATAAGATGTTCACGACTTTGTGTGCTCCTTTTCTAATAGAATATCTCATTTCCAGATCCTGGCTATGCCTTATGTCTATGTACTTTGTTCATTGCTGACACGAACCCAGGGGAGCCTTGCGTTTCCAGTAGTTTAGAAATGGGGAACACATTTCTCATATTAAGCTATTCTAAAGCAAAATAGCAAAATGTCTTTCGTATGGTGCGATTTCACACAGGGAGGCTGTTTTTTTTTTATTTCCCTTTACACTTTCTCAAGTTCTCGCAGGCTTCACATTATATAGCGTGTTCTTTTCTCCCTGCTTAAACCGCCCTGTAGGGTTAAAAAAGTCCTTGGTTTTCCCCAAATGTTTGGTTTGCTCTCGCTAGCTCTATAAAGCTATTATAAAGCAAAATACCAACGATATCTTCCATGTGGAGCGATTTGACTCAGTGACGTTGTTAATTTTGATTTTCCTTCAAAATTTCGTAAGTCCCTGCTGGCTACGCAATATGATTTATATTCGTCTTTTCCTTGCTTAGGTATGCTTATAGAAGTTAAATGAGTCATTGCTTTTCCCAAATTTTCAGGTTTGACCCGGTAGCTCTATAAAGCTATTATCAAGCAAAATAGAAAGCATGTTTCTCCTAAGTATGGTGTGATTTTACCCCGGCAGGGCATACTATCACCTGTGCCAATTGCAAACGTCTCAATTAATGTAGCGTTGCAAGCTTCATCGTACAAACATTTGTTAGAGCCACAACCAAATGTTTTAGTAGATAAAGACCATAGTTCCTGAACAGGTAATGGTGATCATGCTGGTCTGTCAATCAATATTGAAAGTATTCAAAAAAAAAGAATGATGACAAAAACTACCATTCGTAATTTTTAGATTGAAAATAGTCAAAACTGATGGCATCTCCCAAATGGTGGTTGTTTTGACTCATAAAGAAATGAGCTGTTTGGTGGTAGGCATGATCGACGATTTGGCGGGACCACTTTCGTATCTATATTTGTGACATTGAGATTTTTGCTTGCGCTGTTTGTTTTAATTTGGCCATAGCATGAAAAGGGACCATACCTTTGCCCTAAGTCACACAACCTATTGCATTAGGCGCCAATTAAGCTGTTTTCAAACCAAAGCATTTCCTCGTAATCCAGTGCTACAAATTGATGCTATTATTGTTTAATTTTGATCTTTTCTTAACTTGGGATTTTATCACATTTAACTTTGTCCTCTTATCCTGACCTTCCTACTGTTAAATGAAGATTAGTGTTTTTTATCGATATCCTTGCAATTACAAATATCAGTAATGTGCTTTACCATTTATGTTTGCTTTCAAAATGATAGTGGATAATTTTGCTGCCTGCTGTTGTTCTCACTAAATAGTGGCATGCACTGAGGTGTCATTTAACATTATGACCTAGCAATGCGTTTTAAGCCATTAAAAATATGGATCGCTACTTAGCACTTTTTCGTCACTGTAGGCAAATTAATATGGACTAATCTCTCAGACTGCGGGCATATTCCTTGGTCCATGACACAAACGCCGCTATGCAAAGAGCAAGCTAACCCGAACTGAAGCACTCACAGTTAAGTTATAGCAATAGCTCGGCCGCCATTAATAATGTCAAAATGAGAGGAGATCAAAGCAGCTGGTTGTGCCAGCCTCGCTCAAATCAATTGCAAGGGAAATTGCTTCAAGATTTAGATCATATGTAGCTCGACACTTACATTTTGTTGCAAACGATAATATAGGAACATCTTTGCCCTATCGTCTTTTTCTTGGGAGATCACCAAATGTTTTGCTTGAAGCTGGCTACATATTAAAATTTGTAGACTTTATTTTTCGATGAATCTTTTTGAATATTTTGATGGATAATACCGAATATCTATGCTATCGAAAAAATAGCCAAAATGTACCAAAGGACTTAGTTTTTCTAGAAATTGCAGTTCTGTGAAATGCAGGTACAAAAATTTAGGTGTTTCTAACCGGTTGACTACATTTCATAAACGATTAGAGATTTTGGTTTTGGTGGATCTTTTTGAAAACGTTGACAGATAATGCAAAAAAATCATGCTTGCTGTTGTTGTTGTTGTTAGTTACCCGACCTCTTCCGAGGGATGGGGGTATCGCGGATAACCATGGAGCCCCAGAAGCTGGGAAACTCCCCAGGGTCTGGACCAGAGGTCGTAAAGAGACAGAGAGTTGCCAAAGAGTGAGCGGCGCAAAGAGTCCGTAGCTGGACAGTGCAGAATGAGATGAGAAGTGTCCTGGGACGAGTGTCCACTGGCGCTGCAGGAAGGATTCTCGATTCTGCCAATCCTAGAGAGATAAGAACCTAAAAGAAGGGTGTGTCCATTGCAGCGAAGACAAGAGAGGACACAGCGAGCATAACAAGGGAGCACAAGTTCGTCAGTGGAAATTGAGAGCACCTGTGTGTCAAAATACTTCGAAGAGACAGTACGCCTCCAGTCCGAGAAAAGACGAGAGTGATACGAGAGGTAAGAGGAGAGAGACTACAAGGGATAGCGGAAGGCGCAAGCAGCGCTCCCCGTCTGGCAAGCTCGTCAGCCGCGTCGTTCCCCGGGAGAAACGAGTGTCCGGGGACCCATTGTAGCCTGATAGAACAGGAGGAGAGAAAAGACTGTTCCTGCCAGATCTTCCACAAAGTTTGGGATAAGAGGAAAGATGGAGGAGAGGATAGGGTGGCGAGGACAGAACGAGAGTCAGACAGGAGGAGAAAAGAAGACAAATGGCAGACTTTATGGTGTTGCCGAGACCAGCAAAGAGCGTGCAGAATGGCGCAGGCTTCAGCGGAAAAACTTGAGCATACTGGGCCTGCGGAAAAGGAAAGAGTGGCCTCAGTGCCACAGAGAGAGCAGTTGGCAAGTACGCCGGAGTCACTCTTGCCAAAAGAAAAAGGAACAGAGCCATTTGTCCAGAGTACCAGATCATGAGGGGGGAGAGAGTCAAGATGAGCGAGAGCCGCCCCTTGGCGTGAGAGAGGGGGATCAGAGCGAGAGCATGGAGAGGAAAGGGTGGACTCCACCGTGAACGAGGGCAAGGAGGGCAAGATAAAAGAGCCTCCCTAGAACAAGTAGAAGGAAGCATGAGCGGGTGAGTGGACGCAAAAGCTCTCCAGGACGATCTGCAGAGTCTTGGTTTCACTCCAAGTGTGGCCAAACCTGAAATAGGAAAAGAGGTTGGGAGACGAAGAGCCCGCTCATAAGACGAAACAGTGAAGTGAGTCAGAGTGACTCGTAGGGGATGTAGAGAAGCCTCGGTGAGTAGTAGAGGGATAGGGGAGGACGAGAGGCAGCCGGTGATGGCGCGACTGGCCGCTCGGTGAAGGCGTTCCAATTTGGTGATATTGGTAGCGCTTATGAAAAGAAACCATCCCAGTGAAGCGTAGGCGAGAACGGGCCGAAGAAAAGATTTGTACAGAACAGAGAGGGACTCCTTAGAGGAGCCCCATGAGGAAGCAGAGATACAGCGTAAGGCCTTGAGACGTGGGAAAAACTTGGCCTTCAGCGAAGATACATGCTTAGAAAAGGAATGAGTGCGGTCGAAGGTGACTCTAATAAAAGTTGGAGTTGGGTTGAAACGGAAGCGGGAGCCGAGTAGGAGGAGGTTGGGCTGGAGGTTAGCTTGGTGGGGATCCACTGAGAAGAAGAATGCTCACATTTGCTCCGATTGAGAGGAAAACACCAGAACTCAGACCAGCGCTCCAATCGAAACAGAGCTACTTGTGTGGCCTCCACCGCAGTGGGGACCAAAGGGGAAGAGGATCTAATGGCCAGATTGTCAGCGTAAAGAGAGCTGCTGACGGAAGAAGGCAGAGAGGCCGGAAGATCATTAATGAAGAGAGAGAAAAGTACAGGGCCAAGAACGGATCCTTGCGGAACACCTCGACGGACACGAAAGGAGCGGCTTTTGTGATTTTGAAAGACCACACAAGCGCGCCTATCAGAAAGGAAAGATTGAGTCCAACGAGCAAAGCAAGGAGGGAGGCCAGCCGAAATAAGTTTGTGGAAAAGGGGCCGGATGCCAGACAGAGTCAAAAGCTTTAGAGAAATCGATAGTAGACAGGATCTTCCGAGAGCCCGGCCTGGGTTTGTTAAACCCATCCGAAATGGACTGAGAAAGGTACAGAATTTGATCGATTGTAGACCGTCCAGGGCGGAAACCGACCTGGCGGGGAGAGAGAATGGAATTAGATTCCAGAAAGAAGAGAGAGGCTTTCCCATCTTGTGGATGGGAATAATAGAAGATGTCTTCCAGATGGAAGAAAAGGAATGCAAAGTCCAGGAAAGATTGAAGATGTGAAGAAGAAAATCCATGCCAGAGCGAGGAAGGTGCTTTAGCATGGGATAGGCAACTTTGTCTGGGCCAGTGGCCGTGGATGAGGAAAGGTTGGAGGCAGGCGTATAAAATTCCGCGGGAGAGAAAGGAGAGCAAAAGGACGAGTGAGACTCCACAGGGAACGTGGCTCGGCGGAGCTTAGTGAGGTAGCCTCTGTCTCTGCTACGCAGGGCCTTTGGCTGAGAAACGGAAAAGTGAGATCTCAAGTAAGCGGCATAAACCGAGGCCGATTCCCTAGGAGAAGAACAGTTAGGAAATTTAGGAGAGGAGGAAGACGAGGAAGGAGAACCAGCGATTGAGCGAAGAAGAGAGTGCACAGATTTAGGGTTAGACCTAGGTGAAAGAGAAGAGCAAGTCGTCTGCCATGCCTCGGCCTTGGCAACGACTGACGAGGCGCGTCGAAAAGCGGAGATGTAAGTCTGGCGATCTTCATCACTTCTGTGAGCAGCAGCGAATGCCTTGCGTCTTTCACTAACCGCTTCTTCCACCTCAGCAGACCACCAGGCTTTAGGAGGGCGTTTAATGCGGCCGAAAGGAATGGAAGATTTGGCAGCATTTAGTGCCAGGGAGGTAAAGATAGCAGCAGAGGAAAGAGAAAGAGACGAGTATTCCTCTGCTGAAAGACAGTGAGAGTCAAAATAAGAGGCAAAGCCATTCCAGCAAGCTTTCTGAAAATTGTAGGAAGGGGGACGCTTGTTGGGGCGATAGACCGCAGAGAGAGGGACAGATAGAAGAATTGGTAGATGATCAGAACCCAGGTCCTGTAGCACCTCCGAGGAACAAGAAAGGGCAAGAGTAGAAGGAGCAAAGGAGATGTCAGGAGAGGAGCGACTGCCAGAGGAGCGATGGAGAAGAGTGGGTGTGTCAGAGTCATTGAGGGGGAGGAGGTCAGAGGAAATGACCCAGTTCAATACTTCCTCCCTGCGGGGGTTGGAGATACCTATTGAGTCCCAGAGGGGGTAATGGCAATTGAAGTCCCTCAGAATGAAGAGATTTCTGGAGGAGGGAAGAATTGAGGGAGAGAAGGAATCGGTTCTGCCATTCGTTGGGGAGGAGCAAATAGGGGGGCATACACATTAAGAAATGACACCGAGGAGGAGTTGTTGAGAGAGATGTTGACCCCTACATAATCAGAGTAGGTATCGAGCAAAGAAAGAGAGGAGGTGGAAAGTTCAAAAAAGGATAAGCCCTGCCTGACGAAAGTGACAACGCCGCCGCTGGCGTGTGTGGCATCAGGAGAGAGAATGCCAGACCGGGAGTGAGTGCGATCAAAACGCAAAGCAGAGTATCCAGGAATCTGGAAAGAGGAAGAGGAGTTAAGATTGGATTCCTGGATGCAGATAAGGTCGACTGGATGGGATGAGAGAAAGTGAAGTAGTTCAGTGCTCCTGACACGAAGACCTCCAGCATTCCATTGAAGAACCCTGAGAGAGTCAGGGGGAGGAGAGGAGATAGGAGGCATAGAAGGACGACCAGGAGCAAAGGATGGTGGTGAAGAGGCAGAGGAAAGGAATATAGAAGGGCAGGGGAAGGGAATATAGAATGGGTAGAAGAAGGATAGGAGGTTTGGAGACGAGAGTGACGCGTGAATGCAGCATCAGTAGAGGGGGGGGGGGCCAGATTGTACAGTTGAGGTATACATGCCGGAGGAGTCTGAAGAGAGTGTCACAGTGTTACGGCAGGGGGGGCAGCTCCAAGAGTGAGAGCTGCCTAGAGCTCTGAATTTGGACAGGGAAAGTTGTGAGCATCTTAGCTGGACCTATTTGGAGCAGGTGCAGCATTGCACTAACTTGCCCCGCCAGGTCACTTTTCCAGTGCACACAGAGCAAGGAAAGATGGGGCCAGGGTTAGGATGAACGTTACCACTCATCAGGAGAAGGAGGAGAATGAGGAAACGAAGGAGGGCAAGAGTAGGGCAGGAGAAAAGAAAAAGTGAAAACAGGCGACCAATTTTGTAGATGCTGTGTGCTGCCCTTCTGCGGTCGTTCAGGGGGCAGCATAGCGAAAAAATAAAGGGTAGTGCCCGGGGTAACTGGGACTCTCGGGAAGGCCAACAGCCATTTCGACCCAACCCAAACGGGGTCGGGGACCGAACCACCACGTTGAGACGGCTGTTGATTGGTGTAGATCATGCTTGCTCGGAAAAATGGTCAAAATGTACCAAAGAACTAACTTTGTTTAACAATTGCAAGTTTGTTAGCTCTAGTAGAACTATTGCTCAACAAAAAATGAAGCATGATGCAAAGCAACCAAGTTTTGATCAGCCATTATAAACTAATCTTTAGCCTTAAGTAATTGGAGTCACATATTGCTGGAACGAAAATTTTCTAAGCTTTTAAAGGACAGTAATTATTAGTATTTTACAATAACGTTATTTTATTAGAATTACCTGTTTTTACTCAGCGTACTACTTTTTGGGAGGGTAGAAAGTAACACCCACAGGTCATAAAGTTCATTTTTTTAATATAAAAACTGATATTAATTGTACATATTATACACTATCGGAATCACTCTGAAATAATCTTTAATTTGTTGAATAAAGTTTGAAAATCAGTTGAGAAATGAGGTCACAAATCAGTTTTTAAATAAACTGATTTTGCAAAAAGGTTGCAATTTTTGAAAACAAATTCATATTGTGATCTTCGGTAGCGAAAATTTGTGTTAATCGTACGAGACATATTATGACATCATAGAGCCAGTTTTATGTGTGCATAGAAAAAAGAGAAAAAAAATGCTTATAGGGCTTGAAGTGTTTAAATAATCATTTGCGCGTAACGTAGTTAAATCAGCTTTAATTGTTGTAAAGTTACTTTTATCAAAAGCACCTTATTAGTATATCCTGAAAAACATTTAATTGCAGACAGTGACACTGTTTCGACCTATCAGGTCTCTTCAGTGCAGTGATACGGCTTCGCAGAGGTTGACAGACCATCCACTACAGTGGACCTAGTATTTGGTCCCACAAGTGTGACGGTCTAAGCTATGCTTTATTAAAAGCCTCTAGCTTCTTATTGGTCACCAACTGCACTGAAAAGACCTGATAGGTCGAAACAGTGTCACTGTCTGCAGTTTGCTAAGTGCATCCCTGGCCTCTTGCATTACTATACGTTTAATTGCGTTTGTGCGATCAGTGCTGTTTGAGAAAGAACAAAAATAGATTGTGCAATAAAGCGTTGATTGTGACGTCATTTAAAAAACAAACAAATGAAAGTTTTTGTAATGTGGTAAGTCAGAAGCTAGATTTTGTTTGAGAAAAAAGCAGTTGTCTTCTGTCAAATAATACAAATTAAAAAATTTTGATATAGCTTTGAAAAAAGCTGTTTGAGCCATTAGCTTTTCGTGACGCTCTCATCAGTGGCGGTATCGCGTCAAAAGGGAAGATCTAGAATGAATAAGTCTTTTATGTGAATAATTTGGATGTTACGTAATCAAGACAAGCCAATGATAGCGTTTGTATTGCAAAGCGCGCGAAAGAAAGATTTCGCAATTGCGAAAGTTAGAGAAGGCGCAGCAGGAGGCCAAATGCCACGATTATCGAAAGAGTTTGAGAGTGTAAACAAACTCTTTCTGTCTGCATAACACCGGGCGTCGGGTCTTGATATAAGTAGCCTCTAAAAGATTAAGATGGAAAGAGCTGCGCGCTGCGGCGAGGATTGAAAACCGCTTATCATCATAGTTTAATGCGCATCGATCATTATCTAAAAGATGCTGACCAATGGCGGAGTCACAATCCGGTTTGGTGTCGGTTCGTTTGCACGATCTGTGTGGTTGAAGATCGGCGTGGACGAGTCAATTGCTGTCTTAACCATTGCGGAACATGTTGCTTGATGCGATCCTGTAGTCGTTGAGATGTTCGCCCTACGTACCGACTATCACAGTGGCACTTGTATTCATATATAACAAAACTTTTCTGAATGGCAGGTAGAACATCCTTGCGGGCCACAGGCAGCATGCGCTTAGACGTAAAGACCAAGCGGGTGCTGACGGAACCATAGCAGCTTTCCACGGCGGTTTTGACTTCTTTTTCTAAGTTTGTAGATGGCTTACCTATCCAAGCGACCCTCAAGTACACAGGACACTTTTCAGGGCCAAATCGCTTAAGAGTGGAGAAGTGAGCAATTTTCTTGGTGATCTGATTCTGATTGGTGATCTTCTCAGATCACCAAGAAAATTGCTCACTTCTCCACTCTTAAGCGATTTGGCCCTGAAAAGTGTCCTGTGTACTTGAGGGTCGCTTGGATAGGTAAGCCATCTACAAACTTAGAAAAAGAAGTCAAAACCGCCGTGGAAAGCTGCTATGGTTCCGTCAGCACCCGCTTGGTCTTTACGTCTAAGCGCATGCTGCCTGTGGCCCGCAAGGATGTTCTACCTGCCATTCAGAAAAGTTTTTGTTATATATGAATACAAGTGCCACTGTGATAGTCGGTACGTAGGGCGAACATCTCAACGACTACAGGATCGCATCAAGCAACATGTTCCGCAATGGTTAAGACAGCAATTGACTCGTCCACGCCGATCTCAACCACACAGATCGTGCAAACGAACCGACACCAAACCGGATTGTGACTCCGCCATTGGTCAGCATCTTTTAGATAATGATCGATGCGCATTAAACTATGATGATAAGCGGTTTTCAATCCTCGCCGCAGCGCGCAGCTCTTTCCATCTTAATCTTTTAGAGGCTACTTATATCAAGACCCGACGCCCGGTGTTATGCAGACAGAAAGAGTTTGTTTACACTCTCAAACTCTTTCGATAATCGTGGCATTTGGCCTCCTGCTGCGCCTTCTCTAACTTTCGCAATTGCGAAATCTTTCTTTCGCGCGCTTTGCAATACAAACGCTATCATTGGCTTGTCTTGATTACGTAACATCCAAATTATTCACATAAAAGACTTATTCATTCTAGATCTTCCCTTTTGACGCGATACCGCCACTGATGAGAGCGTCACGAAAAGCTAATGGCTCAAACAGCTTTTTTCAAAGCTATATCAAAATTTTGTACCACCAACAAGAAATTAAAAAATGTAATTTCAATTATGACGTCATCATGACATCACGAACCTTCTTATAGCACTCACCAAGGGATGGTGATCAATCGTGCAAAGCTTGATGCTTGCAACTCCAGCAGTTTCAGAGGAGTTAAAACAGACAGACGGACAGAATTTCGCTTTATATTATAGACGTAACCATTTTTGTTATTATTTATTTTTCATAATAAACTTTCAAATTCGGCGCACTTTGTGGGATAGCCTATGCATAGCATAATACCCTTTCTACTGACCAAGAATTTTTAATGGATAGCCTACTGTTTACTATACTGAACCAGTCGACCTAATATAGTTTTAAGAAATTAACAAGTCTACTAGTAGCCCACAATGGTACAGGTTGCTTGCTGTAAAACTTGTAAGAGCTCTTCAATAGATCTGCATGTCCCATGACCAGTTTTGCATTTCTTTTGAAGCGGCATCATTATTAGTTTTTTAAGTTCCTGGCATATTTGAAATATCAGAGCGAGATATTAAATGATAAAAATAAGGAAGAGTCCAAAAAAATTTACGTGCTAAAAAATCATGAATTTGATCATAAAACAAGTGGCACAGCAAAAACGAGGCGACTAGTTACATAATGAGACATTTTACTTTACCTGTGGTGCCCTAGTTGGCTTCTACATTTTGTTTCGTAATAAGTACATTTGATTTGCAGCCGAAAGCCAAAATAACTCCCAATGTAGTTGACGTACTCTGAGAAGTTTAAAGAATCCTTGGTTTTCCCCAAATGTTTGGTTTGATCCCGGCAGCTCCATAAAGCTATTATAAAGCAAAATACCATTATACGATTTAATACAGTGACGTTGTTAATTTTGATTTCCCTTCAAACTATCTCAAGTACATGCTACAGTAGCTACGCATTATAATTCATATTCGTTTTTCCTAGCATAGGTATGCTTATAGAAGTTAAATAAATTTTTGATTTTCCCAAACTTTCAGGTTTGATTCCAATAGCTCTATAAAGCTGTTATTAAGCAAAATAAAAAACATGTTTCTCCTAAGTATGGTGAGATTTTACCCAGGCAGGGCATATTATCATCCGTGCCAATTTAAAAAGTATCAATTAATGCAGCTGCGCCAGCATTACCGTACAAACATTTGTGAGAGCAACAACGAAATGTTTTAGTAAATATAAACCATAGTTCCTGTACATGTAATGGTATGTAATCATGTTGGTCTGGTATTCAAGACTGGAAGTATTCAAAAAAAAAGAATGAAGACGCAGACTATTATTGGTAATTTTTAAAAATGTAAAAAAAAGGGGGGGGGGGGGTGAAACATAGTCAAAATTGATGGTGCCACCCAAATGGTGGTCGTTTCGATTCATTATGAAATGAGCTATTTAGTGGTAGGCATGTTTGACGATTTGGTGGGCTCGCTCTCGTATTAATATTTGTGACATTAGGATCTTTGACTGCACTATTTGCTTTAATTTGGCGATAGCATGAAAAGGGGCCATGTCTTTCCTTGTATAACCTATTTCAATAGACGCCGATTAAGCTCTTTTCAAACAAAAGCATTCCCTCTTAATCCAGTGTTACAAATTGATGCTATTGTTGTTTAATTTTGATCTTTTCTTAAATTTGAGATTTTATTACATTTAGCTTTGCTACCTAATCCAGACCTTCCTACTGTTAAATATAGATTAATGTTTTGTACCGATATCCTTGCAATTACGAATATCAGTAATGGGCTTTACCGTTAATGTTCACTATCAAAATGATAGCGGATAATTTTGCTGCCTGCTGCTGTTTTCACTAAATAGTGGCAAGCATTGAGATGTCATTTAACATTATGGTTTCACAAGGTGTTTTAAGCCATAAAAAATATGGATCGCTACTTACCACTTTTTCGTTACTGTGGGCGAATTACCATAAACTAACGTTTCTGACTGCGTGCATGTTCCTTGGCCCTGGCATAAACGCCACCATGCAAAGAGCAAACTAACCCGAAATGAAGCACTCACAGTTTAGTTATAGCGGGAGCCCACATTAATAATGTCAAAATCAGAGGAGATCAAATCAGCTGGCTGATGGGGTAGCTTTTGCTTCAACATTTAGATCATATGTAGCTGAACACTTGCATTTCGTTGCAAACGATAAGAAAGGACCACTTTTACCCCATCGTCTTTTTCTTAGGTGATTACCAAGTGTTTTGCTTGGAGTTGGCTACATATTAAAACTTGTAGAGTTCATTTGTCGATGAATCTTATTGAATAATTTGATTGATAATGCCGAAGATTCATGCTATCAAGAAAGAATAGACAAAATGTTCCAAAGGAGTTAGTTTTTCTAGAAATGGCAGTTTTGTGAAATGCAGGTACTAAAATATTTCATGGCTCTAACCATTAGACTAAATTTCATAAATGATTAGAGACTTCAGGTTTTTGATGGATATTTTGAAAACTTCGACAGATAATGCCTATAAACATGCTTGTGAGGAAAGTAGTCAAAATGTACCAAAGAACAAACTCGGCCCAACAATTGCAAGTTTGTTAGTTTAAGTAGGATAATTGTTCAACTAAAAATGCAACATGATAGATAACAACCGATTTTTGATCAGCAAGTATAAACTAGTCCTTAGCCTTAAGTAATTGGAGTCACAAATTGCTGGAAACCAACTTTCCTAAGCTTTCAAAGAACAGTAATTGTTGGTACTTTATTATAACGTTTTTGTATCAAAGTTACCTGTTTTTACTGAGCTCACCACTTTTTGGGAGAAGTAGAAAATTACAGGTCTTAGATTTAATTTTTTCAGCATAAAAATAAACATTAATTATACATACCGGTATTATACACTATCGGATTCGCTTTGAAATAGTCATAATTTTTTGAAATAATATTGAAAATTAGTATAGCAATAAAATCACAAATCAGTTTTTTAGTAAACTGATTTTGCAAAAAGGTTGCAATTTTTGAAATCATTTTCAAATTATGATCAGTTGTAGCGAAGATTTGTGTTAATCGTGCGAGACGTATTATGACATCATAGAGCCAGTTTTAAGCGTGCAAGAAAAAATGAAAAGAAAAATGCTTATAGGGCTTGAAGTGCTTAAATAAAGAATTGCTCGTAGCATAACCAAATAGGCCTTAATTGTTGTAAAGTTGTTTTTATCGAAAGCACCTTATTTATATCTGCTAAAAAAACGTTTAATCGCGTTTGTGCGATCAGTACTTTTTGAGAAAGAACAAAAAACAGATTGTACAATGAATCGTTGACTGCGGCATCTTTTTAGACCTCAAACAAATGAGAGTTTTTGTAATGTGGTAAGTCGGAAGCTGGTTTTTGTTTGAGCAAAAAGCGGTTGCCCTTGGTCAAATAACACAAATTCTAAAAAAAATATTTTTGATTATGACGTCATCATGACGTCCTAAACCCCTTATTACACCCACCACAAGGTGATGATCAATCGTGTCAAGTTTGATGCTTGTATCTCTAGCAGTTTCAGAGGAGTTAAAACACGCAGACACACAGAGAGAATTACGTTATATAGTATAAATTAGAGTCAGGTTTTTGTTCATTCGGCTTCAGTCGTTTTGGTGCTGGGGATGAGCGCGCAACAGACATTGTTTTTAAACTTCTCGGGCGGTCAACTGAGGTTCTTGGCATATAGCAAGTGATATACTAGAGAAGATCCGTTGCAACTTTGTTACAAAAATTGAGCAAATTCAAGCACCATATATTACCATGCATTCTCTCATGGTCTCTTCACAATAGCCAGAGATTTGTTAGCAACAAATCTGCAAAATGGAAGATTGTGCAAGCCGAACATTTTCTTGTGTTTGCTTTAATTCTATACAATGATAACGAGCGATCAATATTATCAACTTCTCCCGTATTGCAGTTGTAAAGTTGCACACACACTGAGCTTGATCTACCATTACAAATTTCTTTACGCTCTCTGACCATCTTTGAACATACTCTTTTTCATCGATTCCAGCAAAACTTGATGCCAGAGTGACGACTTCCATGTCTTGCCAACGCACAATAGATGTAGTTCCATCACGAGTCACTTTGCTATCTATTGCACCTCACCCTTCCTTTTTTAAGTTCTTTTCCCCCAGCTAGTCGGTTGCTCGTTATCATACCAAGAAAATGAATTCCTTTGTTTTTCAATTCCTGAGTAAGAGTTATGGAACTAAAATAATCATCAATTTTATGAAGTTTAAAATAATGTTTCTAAACAAATGTAAACATGTAAACGCAATCGGATAAAATGAAGTGATGATGACGTAATAATTACATGTCAAAATGAATGGTCTACCCCAGGGGTGGGCAAACTACGGCCCGCGGGCCGCATGTGGCCCTCCAGAGCACTTTGTGCGGCCCGCGAACACTTGTTGAAACTTCGTCATATATAAGTTAAAACAAGGGGAAGAATACTTGCCGTATTTAAGAGCCCAAAACTTTTGAAGCCATCAGAAGGAGGGCAATTGTTAGCTCCCACTGACGCATTTTCCGTCTTAGTAAAAGGCAATGATCTTTTTTTTTTAGAGACACCATCGGTTTTGCACCCTGTAATACGACATTGTTAGGACATATCGCAAAATTTTAAGCTAACGCAAGCTCTTTCATTGCATACAGCTGTACGAGATTGTAAGCATTGGCCCTAGACCACTCTTAAATGTTCAATGCGGCCCTCTGACGAAAAAGTTTGCCCACCCCTAGTCTACCCCATCATTGTAACGCAATTGCAACAATTTTCGCGAGACTGGTCGATTTTTGTCTGCAGCGAGGCGAAATGAATCGCACGTCCAACTGGCCGTCGAAAGTCAGCGAGTTGAGCACTAATGGTATGTGGTTGTACACGACATGGATGCGAGACCGTCGTTTGTTTACGTTTAGGGTTCTTTTTATTTGCAATGACTAAGGTAACTTTCATATAATGACTGTTGACTTCAAAACCTTGAAGGTTTTTGGCTGTCGCTAAAAAATTTTTGATGCCTTCAGTATTTTAGACTCAGGAATACAATGTGTAGTAAAACCTCAGCAAATAACTACCTTCGCTTTTTTTTGAGGAAAGATGTTTTGGCTAAATGGAAAGATTTAGTCTCTTAGCCCTGTTGTTGCACCTTTGCTGCCACCTGAAACAAAACCTCACGCAAACTTTCAAAATAAACACAGGCGTATTTAGAAGGAGCTAGCAATCAATAACCAAACCTTTTCATAAAATACGTTGTCGAGTAGTACTGAACAAATTCAACTTATCAAAGGTAAGATGAAGGAGGGATAGACAAACTGCAGTAACTTTACATTCATCAAGTCAGCAACCACTCTCAGTTTTCGCTACAAATGTAGCTAGCGCAGTTTGAACCAGAAGCGTAAGCTTAGAGAATCATTTCATATAGACTTCCGATAGCAAATTTGTCTCTCAGTTCATCTACGTACGGTACTTTCGTGAGCAAGTCATTGAATTTTACATCTATTAGAAATCATTCCACAAAAAAATAATATGGCAGAAGTACTCTTCTATTAATTCTTCTCGTCAAAGAAGGAAGCATAAGCAAATATTTGTTGCAAAAAACAAAAAAAACAACATCTATTTTATTGACAGAGTTTTTTGCATGATACCGGCAATCAAGAGGCTGTGTGTTCAAATCTCGATGGAGTTTTTCAGCCTTTCTATTAGGTTCACAGTTAACTAAGTGTTTCCAGTTACTGAGCTGATTGTGGATAAGGCGCTCCAAACCTTTAAAGATGGTTGACTCGTGTTGCAACAGCGATTTTTAAGTTTTGCACAATGATATATTTCTCGTTACCAAAGCAACTGATTATCTTACACTTAGTACTACAAAGATCATTGTTAATAAATAGGAAGCTGTCTCTGCAAGAACGTAAAATTGTTAGGTAGTCCCCTTGACTTTCTGTTCGTCTTGCTTTCGATAAGTACAACAGTCTTTCATGGTCATACATTTACGATAACTAGTTTATTGTTTAATACAATCTGGGTGTTTTGTTTGTCAAGAATTCTTCCAGAACAGGTTTTGTTTTTAGTTCCGCAAAAAGCGTAAAAAAGAAAATAAACTTAACTTTTGTTCACTAATTTCTGAAACTTCAATATCTGAAAAATGATTTAATGCTGTACATGCAAAGCTAGGGTAGCGGGGCTTCCGCTACTTGCCAAAAATTGTAGCGCGTTCCAGCTGGGAAAAAAGTAGTTGATGCTACTTGCTGCTTTAAGCCTAAATTTTTCAATATTGAAAATGTAAGTTAATACAATGGTCATTTTACTTGAAATAAATCCTTCATAACATTTACCCTTAGCCTAAAAATAAGCTAACACTTAATCAAGTACTTATCACAATTCAAAGCGGTTGTATCGATATAACGGACAATGGTTTTATATTTGCTTTCTGAATCCGCTTAAAAGCAAGCTTGTTTAAAGATACAACAATACAAAATCGCGTTTTTTGCTTTTCACATATTCGAAAACATCAAGGGGCAGTCCAAATATCAAATGTCGACTCCAGGAGGAAAGAGGGAAGCAAAATTGTCATAATGATGTTATACATGGGGGAGGAGGATAAAAGATATAGTTATAAACTTTAAGTTTTTAATCGTTTGGTGAAATAGACTTTAGTAGCAACTCCGAATAATGATTTTGCTTTAGTACTTTTTGTGTGGCATGAAGGGAGGACAGGATTTAGATAAACGTCATGATGCAGCATATAGAATCGGTAGGGAGCTGAAAACGGAAAAAAAGCGTCAAGTAATTTCTGAATATCCAACAGTAGTAATAATATCGTATGACGTCAAGCTACGTGAAACACAAGCATAATATTTTAATCGGTATTATCCTGTATTGAAATATATAGATTTTATTTCTAAGCCACCACACAAAAATATTGATTATTGATATGATCAGCCATCTAAATTGGATTATCAGCAAAATTTAACCGTCGATATTTCTTCTGCAATAAAGCTTAGTAACAATATATACCGGGCTATGTTACTGAGATTCATTGGTACGCTTATGCATCGTAGACAAATCTGTTTCTTTCTCTAAAAGAATTCTCTGTCCAGAGACGAAAATTGATCTCACGCTAAAATAAATTTAGATTAAAGTAGCCCCTGTTACACTTGTATTACTTGCCTTCTTTTTTTATCAAATTTTATTTGAAACAATTAAGCCCTTTTTCCTAAAAACAACACTTCAATCAAACTAATAGCTCAGCAGGGCGTAAAAAGTAATAACCGCAAGTTTCACTATTGGAGGGTCAGGGGTCTTTGAGTCATTTCGTAGGAGCTTGTAATTTAGAGACTTTGCTTTGATCTCAAAAGATGCCATAATTTTATGTTACATTCATTCAGTCACCATCTTGCAGTTTTTGATTTTGTTTTAGGGTTTTATTACTGTTTTCCAATTCTAATGGAACAGTAAAGAGTAAACGGTAAAATCGTAAAAGTTTACTGCTACTCATATCTTACTTTTTTACAGACGCTTTCGCATTTTCGCTGCTTGATAATGAAGTTATCTCAAACCAAGCGCCATGGCAAGCTAAAATAAAATTGCTTTCAAGATCTGAGTTAATAAAATGTTGTTAACAGTAGTGGTAACGCCATTACAACTTTAGCAAAAGTAGTGACTTTAACGCTACGGCTACTTGGTGAAAAAAAGTAGTTCTCTACATTAGCAAAATACTTAAGTAGCGCGCTACTGCCAACCTCTCTGTGTATAACGCTGACAAGTAAAAGCATCTGATTCTACTGATTAAACATTCTGGTTTAATTTATTCGTTTCATACAAGCTGCTTCTTTGTAAACTGTGCATTCAAGTAAATAATAACACATGACTTGTTGAATTAACTGACATGTAGTACACAATCAAACCATAGATTAGCGCTGTTCAACCGGTAAGGAGCGATTCAGTAGTAGGGGAGATGTGGGACTACTGGACCGCCGGGATCTTAGGACAATGCAGTGTAACTCGGTCCCCAAAGAGTCTTTTCAAAAAAATTCATATCGAAAGAGTCCTGAAAACCCTGGCTTTATTTTTTTGTGTTTGAAATATGTGCCAAAATTTTTGACGACAAAGTTCTAAAACTGGGTTGGTAAGTAAATATTTTTTGGCTAGCCTTGATCTTTTTTCTGATGAGTTTTAATAGCATATTTTCTACTTCGAAGTGGTTATTGAAGCTGACACAATTAGTTTTGCATCTGATAATTAAAAACGTTTTAAACTCTTGATTTCATAACTATTTTTTAAATTATCCAAAATAGCGTACGTGGGAACATTTGGACCATTTAATGTACTCTAGCTTTGGATTTCAATCCAAAGGTCTCTTTGTTTATACCACGGTTTGTAACAAGTGCTACACACATTTTATAGTAACTCACAGCAGTTTTATATGAATAAAATGCCTAAGATTAAAGAATCTCAGATCGAGTATAGACCAGGGCCGACAACTTTTTACAAACGGAGAGCCATTTGAGTCCGATTTCCATTAAAAGAGAACAATGAGAGTTTCAAAAGATTGTATTCTGGCGAATATGTATAAGATACTCCATAAAATCAAGGGTACTCTTGATTTGATGGGCTAGGTCTATCCCATGAAACCATTAAATCAGAAAAACTTCTCTACTTATAATTAATGGCAAAGAACCATATTTTAAGACACGCTCACACTTTTTAACAGAAGTGCTCGCTCCAAAAAAGCCAACCTCTGGTTGCAGGTTGCCAACCTCTGGTGTAGAATATTCTGTGACATTAAGCTACAGGAGGCGAATAGAAATGTTGTTGAAAATGGTATGTCTTTGTTGGAGGCAGCTAGCAAATGTTTAATTCCCTAAATCACTGTGAAAACATACATAATACTGGCTAAGCCAGCCGTTCTCAACCGGTGGGCCATGGCCCATTGATGTGCCACAGCGTGTAAGTCGGGTGGGCCACAGCTTAGAATTATTATGCCTAAGTGGGCCACAGCACGTAAGTCGGGTGGGCCACCGACGTTTGCATGCCGAATAATGGATTTACATGCCGAATATCGGTTAGCATGCCAAATAAGGTTGAGAAATATTGGTCCATACAAACTGCCATACGGACCAGCATCTGTGAAGTGGAGTCGCAATGACCTTTTTGAGATCATCCTCACTTCCGTGTTACGAACTTGCTATCCTCGACACTGGAGAGACAATGACCTTTTTCATTTTTTCAAGAGATCAACTTCACTGCCATGATATCTTATGCTTATCCCATTGACATTGAAATTATCACATCAAAGTTCTTATAAAAATCTGCAACAAAAATTTGTTGCCCGTTCAAATGGTCCACGGCAAGAAAAAGGTTGAAAACCCTGGGCTAAACAGTCTCAAAATTACACGGTGACCAAAAGGAGTATGATTAAAACACAAGTAGGCTCAACAGTCCCGTAGCACTCCAACTTCGGGCCCCCCCAAAGTAAGCGCAAGAGCCCCTGCGCACAGGTCATATCACTTTAGAGGTGTAAAATTGAAAAGCTGCATTAAGAAAATACACCACAATTTGTACATAAGTAAACAGGCTAATGTCAGAATAAAGCATGCCGATACCGAAGGTGCAAGTCATAAAAAATTCGGCACCGATGCCAGAGTTCAGTAGGACATTTATGCAGACACTGCGAAACGAAAGCAATGACACTGAAAAACATGAAAAAGTTATAAAAACACAGTGTCATTTAAATAGTCTGGAGCGAACCTTTTTGTTCGCAAATGCTGTTATGACATTGTCATAATCAAGAGATCGGGCGCCGTCATTTTCGATTGACAACATGGCTAATGAAGATAGTCTACTGTCTGTCATAGACGTTCTATTAAAAGTTTTGATCAGTTTCAATTTGCTGAAGCTTCTTTCAGCGCTGGCAACAGTCACGGGGCAAGTTAGTAAGATTCGAAGTGCGATGTACACATTCGGATACAATTCAAATAAATGAGTCTTTAGAAGATAGTTCAGAAAGTCTTGAGCCGTATTGAGATTGCGTTTTTTTTGTAAAATTAAAACAAACCGCTGTAGCTCAGCGCTCATTTCATCAGAATCAATGTCACCGAACTTTTTTTGGAACTCTTCACAGCAAGTAAAAAGAGCATTTTCTTGTAGCACAAGCAAAAGTTTGTCTCGTGTGTGCAAAAACGAAAAGGCGGAAGAAACCTCACGTAACAAATTAAAGCGCTCCTTTATTGACATAATAGCCTGGTCTACTAATGGATAGAAAAAGTTGCTTTTAAATTTCAGTTCAGGAGTAGCTCGTTGTTCCTCTTCACCTTGGTAATCAAACAATCTTCTTTTCTTTCCACTTCTTGACGGAGGAAAAGAAGGATCAATATCCAATTCCTGTGCTATTTCAACAGCAGATGTTGCGGCACTGTCATAACCCGTTGTGCGATAGTTTTGCAAAAACTTTTCAGTTGCCTGGATTTCCGTTTCCATTGTATGAAGGGAGACTCCATACGATTGAAGAATCTTGCTTGCTTTATTGACTTGGAATAGGATATCATACCAAATAAACACCGACAAAAGAAAACTCCATTTTGATAAATGAGCTATCAACGATTTTGTTTCTGAGGCAGCTCTTCCATCTTTTCTTTCTATGGAAATGGCTTCCAAGTCTTTCAGTGCCAGCAACACCTCTTTTAAATTGTATCGAAGAGGTTTGATGCATTTAATTCTGCTTTCCCAACGAGTATCAGATTGTGACTTTATGGACAGCTCCACATGTTTCTTCAAAATTTCCCAACGCTGAGCAGAGGAAGAAAACAGCACATACAACCTTGTAAGTACTCCAAAAAATGTCAATGCTTCCGTCGATCAATTAGCACTGTCAACAACAACTAAGTTAAGGGTATGGTTTGCACAGGGCATGTAAACAGCTTTGGGATTGATGTCTAGCATTCTTGCTTGGACCCCAGAATGTTTTCCTTTCATGTTAGCACCATTATCATATGACTGACCTCGACAATCAGACAATTCGAGTTGCAGTTCGGTCGCTTTTTCTAAGAAAGCGTCCAACAAGCCTTTCCCAGTACTGTCACTTATTCTCAAGTAGCCAAAAAATGTTTCTTTAACAACAGCAGCTTCTTCATTACATAGTACATAACGGAGAATGACAGACATTTGTTCATGATGTGATATATCTGGAGTGCAGTCGAAAATTATAGAAAAATATTTTGCCAATTTCAATTGCTGTAAATTTTCTTTTTCAACTTCTGTCGCTAGCAATTCAATTAGTTCATTTTGTATGGTAGGACTCAAATAGTGATCTTTAGTGTTTTTATTCTTGATTCTGTCTTGAAGCTCTTTTAGGATCGGATCTCTTCTTGCCAAAAGCTCAAATATACCCAGAAAATTTCCATTGTGAGGAGATCCTAAGACTTCTTCAGATCCTCTAAAAGCAAGATTCCTTTCCGATAGAAACAAGGCAATGTCGATAAGTCTCTCTAAAACATTTCTCCAAAAACGTCTTTCATTGAAAAAAATATTCATCTCGCGTTTGTCGATAGTGGATGAATTTCTTATCCCTTCAGCTAGCAACATCCATTGACTGCAGCATTCTTGGTGGGAAATGCCGTTTTCATGGTCTTTCAGTTTTTTCGAAAAACCCTCCCATGTATTTATACCACTACAAAAGGGGCTTAGTGTTTTTCCAAATAGCTTACAACAAAAGCAAAAAACTTGATCTGATTCCCCAGAATAAACTAGCCACGACCGTGAAACACTTTCACCATTAGGTAACACACGTTTACAATGGTTGGAGGAAAAACGTCGCCTTGGAGTTGTGTTATTATATGGAAAATTCATTATTAGTTGATGTGGTCCACGCTTTACTATATCACATCGTTGAGCATCAGAAATACTTTCAGGCCATTTACATGGGTCATCAGGGATAGAGGTAAATTGAGATTCAGTTATTTTTGATATTGAAGGTTGTGTATTGGCAGGTAAATCACAACTTACATTTTCTGGAAATTCACAATCACTTTGATGCTGATCGTCATAGTCTTCTTTTTCTTGTACACTATAGTTTTCTTCATCCCTCTCGGTACTAGTGCCAGGTCTACTCTGCTCAGTAATCTTGAAAAAATCTGTCATCTTGGGCAATTTCGCTACAGCATCTCGAGCAGTGGCTGCTTCTTTTCTCTTTTGAGCACCACTTTTTGAACGTTTCATTCTATACAATGTCAATAAAATACTTTATCTGCACTCTGCAGTGTATATATATTGTCCCGGTATTTCTAGCCAAACAGAATTCCAGACCATTCTATGATTGTTGCGTAACAACGGCATTGTTACGTCAATCGAATATTCAAGATTCTACCAGAAAATCAATCGAAATATTCTAGATTCTGCGAGATAAAATGACGTTGCATTCACTTATGATGTCACAAGCCAATTTCTTCCTACAGTTTAAATCGGTTGTAAACAAGTCTGCTGAACTGAAAATAGTCACGTAGCCAAAAAGCAATTTCAGACTAACTTGGGCCCCCAAAGTTGGCCTGGCCCCCCCCCCAATTGGGGGGTTTGGGGGGCGGCTGCTACGTCTCTGAGGCTCAATCTTATTGCTTGCTTTTGTTCATCAAACAACTTTTTCAATATTTTTGTCGCTGTGATGACTTTGCCGACTAATGATATTGATGGCGCTTCTGCCTTTAATTTAGAGAAGTAAATGCTGACCTTAGAAGTGTGTAGGGAATTTTAGGTGGCTGAAATGTTAAATTATCTTTATTCTATACGTAGTTTTCTGATTTCACATACAATTTCCATGTTTCAGGTTTTCGATTTGGTGATAAAAAGCTGCTCTGTGACAGTAAATTGCAAAAAGTAGCGAAATATATATAATTTTTTGAAAATATAAACTAGGATATTGGCACACAAATGTGTTAAGAGGAAGAACTTACCGCACCCGAGCAGTTGGAATGAAACAGAAACAATAAACAAAGATTAGTTAAAACGATTTTACCAAAGAAATAACAACCTAAGCCAACAACTCTTTTTTCCTGAAGTGGAAGACATTGCTAGGATCGAAAGGAATGATATTGTGATGATACAGCCTCCAGCAACGCCGATTTCAACAGCGAAGCGTTCGGCTGGCATATTCAAGTTTCTCACAGATCTGAGCAAATATGAGGTATAAGGTCATTCAGATATTAGTTGCTTAGTGCCGGTAGATGAGATTGCTTTTGTTCTGGTTAATTCGTTTGTTTCTGCGCAGATTAATTGTTTTGCTTTGTTGCATAGTAGTTGATTTTCACTTTTTTGCTTGAACAACCATTGATATTTAAAATACGGAGATGATTACTAGTTTACGAGCGTATCGGTATTTGGTACAACCATCGTTTACTTGAAGCTGACCACCTAAAAAAGGTCTTTATTTAAGAAAAAAGAATGTACTCAGAGATTCTACGTCATGAAAAATGAGTTGCAAAATGAAAAAGATTGATAAGCACAGGGCTAGATTATTTATTCATGTTACATTTTGTTAATATTGCTACCAGCAAATCACCACTGAAAACAAATTTGTTTCTCAAACGTTTTCATCGCTGCCTTTCATTCTCATCAGAGTTTACAAATATTGAATTTTAAAATTGCTCAAGTTTATATACAAGTTTGTACTAATATATCTTGATGATAGC
This sequence comes from Trididemnum clinides, assembly GCA_963675345.1. Taxonomy (NCBI): domain Eukaryota; kingdom Metazoa; phylum Chordata; class Ascidiacea; order Aplousobranchia; family Didemnidae; genus Trididemnum; species Trididemnum clinides. The sequence continues at coordinate 39,658,117 of OY776287.1, read as the reverse complement.
GAATTGTAACGCTGAAACGTGTGAGATATAAATTTGTTTTTAAAAATTATTAATGGTGTGTTGCTGGTAGCAATATTAACAACTAGAATACTCAAAGCCACGTCTGTATGCTTACAAAATTATATCAATATAATGCTTGTAAAAAATTATCATAATTTAGTTTTTTGATGTTAAGTACAAAAGTAACGCGGTAAGCGAAAAGCGGTATAAAATATTCGGTTGTAAAAGATAAAAACATTAGTATTACGCTTCTTTTGAGACTAAAATCGTCTCTGCAGCTCCAGCTGTTCTATAGTTACAAACTTTTTGAGATTTAACCCCATTATGAGAAACATAGACGGCCGGTTGTTGAGTTTAAATTGAAAAAGTGTTTGACTCTCCATTTGCTTAAAGTTAACAAGGTTTTTATTCCATTCCAAAGTAAGTGCTAGATTTATTGGATACAATTAATTGGAAAAGCATGGCACTCTCAAATTTTCTGATGGTAGTAGTACTTTAAATACGCATCACTAATATTAATTCAAACTCTAATCTAGGCTATTCAAAACTTCAAAGCCACATAAAAGTTCGATTCACCAACTGAAAAAGTTTCTCGTTGTACGGACGATACAGTTGTTTTACCATTTCCATGGTTGCTTCGTTTGAAGATTGGAACGTTTTCTTGCTATGTGGAATGCATATATTTTTGTCGGATGTTTTACGAACGCAGTACATGCCATTTGCTTTGTTTTTAACAAATTTGGATTTGCCTAAGTAATGACGAACTCCGAGAAAAGATTCTAACTGATGCATCACTAAATATGGATCCTGTTTCATCTCTGCTCCAGAAAGAATTAGGATGTCTTCCGGTTTGTACATTTTGTAATACTCCTTCAAATACTCATAATAAAACCCTACGGATACGATAGAATAATCTTTGTGTCCTTCATATCGTAAACGAGACAAAAAGTGCGCAAAGTCTTCGTCGTTTTTATGAACTTCGATTACCGATATTGCTTCAGGAACAACTTCTTTAAAAGGTCTCAGCTGCAAAAAAACAATGATGTGATTATCTTATCACACTGTCACTGGTTTAATTGTAGCACAATATTTTTAATGTCACTTTTCACACGTATGCGATGAACTACAGAAGATATCTCTTGTTGTAACAATTAATCAGTTTCACCATTTTAATCCGATAAGTGTTTCAAAGTTATAATAGTGAAGATCAGGGCCGGATTAACAATAGATGAGGGACCTTGGGCCCATCTAGTAGCGTGGTCTTTTCAACGCGAAACGTGAGAAAACACACGAATAATGATGAATACGATTTACTTGGGGTGACAAACATTCAGGTGGGAAAGTCTAGGATGACGATTCTTCAGGTGGAAACTTTGGGGTGACGATTCTACAAATGGTCCGGTCTCTACCTTAAAAACTTTGTCCTTTGAAGTTAATTATCTAAAAAAATAAAGTTCTAGGAAAAAGACTGAATAAAGTAGTCTCGCTTGCAAAAAAGATTTTTATGTCCCTAATCCAAGAAATGGTAACATTAACCACCTGACCTAAATATTAAAAATATTCTCAAGATAATGAAATCGCTTTAACACTGGCTGAATCTAATCCTCTGTAAGGCGCCAAAAGGCAGCGAGCGTGTTTTGAAACCGTGCTTTGCTTCAATGATTACGAGGCGAACTAAGGCTTTGTGACAGAACACATTTTACTGGGGCAAGCGCCTTACAATTAGACCACTTAGGTCTACGCAGACCAAACGTAGTAAGCAATATGTGCATATACGAGCGTATTGGGTGGGCAGAAAAAGTAGTTACCATTTCTAAAAGAATAACACAAAATCTAAGCTTTGCATACAAATTGAATTTGGTACATGTCATGAGCAGCTAGTTATGGTCAAGTGGTGAAATTTTTAGCTAAAAATAATCATAAACGCAGAAATTATGGGGAAATACAAAATTTAGGTCAAAATATTCAATGTCAGATGTTATTTTTTAGAGGAAAGCATAGATTTGCTATTTCCTCACTCGGCTCAATCTTACATGGTTGCTGAAAGTTCGATCGTAACTTAAAAAAAGAAACTAGTCACATACCCGAGCGTCGAACCAACGAATACTAGCACGTAAACCAAGTGCTTTACGAAGCCACGGCATTATCGCAGCAAAACTGCACACTGAAATCTTTTTCGCGTGACAGCCATTTCGTTGCAGCTGTCAACGCGCGAAGACTGTTGCACGGTTTGTCACAAGATGAAACATCAGTTGCTGAAATTTCTAAGTCCTATCCGAGAATGGAGGCCGTATTGACCATCTTCTCGATTGTAGCCGTAATAAGCAAATTTTAAGTCAACATCTGGCATTGAATATTTTGACCAGAATTTTGGGTTTCCTCATTATGCCTGCGTTTATTATTATTTTTGAATGAAAATTTCACCACTTGACCAAAACTAGCTGCTCATGACATGCACTAAACTCATTTGCATGCAAAGCTTAGTTTTTGAGTTATTCTTGATTAAATAGGGTTATCACTTTTTTTCTGCCACCCGGTATAAACTCAAGCTTGCATCGAAGCCAATCGCTGAGACACTAGTGTGACTAGTTTATACTTGCCTCTGTAACGCTAAGTCGGTCAAGCATGACGTTGAGCTTGGCTCAGGAGGCTACCTAAATTCCCTACTTTCAATAAACACTACTGTTGGCAGTCATTAGCAAAACTATAAGCAAGTTTTAAAGGACAAAAATATATTTTTTGGGTTTTTCAATTTTGTTCGATCTTTTTTTTGGAATGGTTTAGTTGTGTTTGATGAGAGATATACAACCTACCCGACTCCGACATGTTATTGCGATTCCGCTGCTGTTTCTATAAAGTCTATAACGTGCCATTGATATCACTAACTCAGTTGAACTTGTATCAAACCTAAAATAAAACAAAACAAATGAATTTCGATTAAATCGCATCTTCAGTGCTGTAAAAGAATGAAAAACAACTAAAGTGTAAGGAACAGGTATTTAGCGATGCTGACAACTCTACCCTTCATCATCTGCACCAATAACTACCTATTTATCCGCCACAACAACTCAAATTTGATAATGCAGTTTTCCCCCAAGGCAGCACACTGCTGTGAAAAAGACGAAGACTGTTTGTAGACTAATGAAACAATGTTGAGCATTTTGCTACATCTCCGGCGTTCCCTATTGTAAAAAATTCGGCTATTTATAAAAGATTCATTGATGACATCTGTTTTATTGCAACTGGGGAAAACTACCACAAACTATAACCAAAGCATTAGAAAACCGTCTTGGAAACGTTGGACTTAAAAATCACCACCAAATTGTGCAGTATCTAAATCACGATCAGCAAGTTGAATTTTTGGATGTTTTCCAAAGACACTTTTTGCAATTATCATTTAAATTCGCCACGTACAATTATGGCAAAAAACCTGCCATTGACAGGAGTTTTGTTAATGGTACATCATAGCACTAGGTATGGGTGTTTCAATCTATGTTTGCGTCGGAAGCAGCTTTCATGCAGCGTGTATGTAAACACAAAACTGCTTGGAGAAGTTTGGTTCGTCAAAAATGCAAGTCAGAGAAACTAAAGCAAAATAAAATCCTATGTGGAACCCAGTTTCTCAAGCTATAGCAATCCACCCATCAAATGAAAAAGCGTCTACAATCCAATGTAATGCTTTGCATGCAAGCAATCTGGTCACATGCTATATAGAGCTTTGATTTAGTCCCCACGAGGGCATAGACGGGAATGACTGGGCCCTGTGGGAGGTGTGCACTATGTGGCAATCATGGTTCACATGGTTCTGTGGTCCCACTGATGAAACATATCCGTACACCATAGATGGAGAACGTCGATTGACACGCAAATTGAACAGCAAGGTATTTACGCGGCATATAGTTAACACGGTGATAATTGCCATGCTGGGCAAACAATGATATCGCTCTCACAACGTGGATTAAACATAGAGCACTATAGAAAAGTGTTTGTTTCACTGAAAATAGTGAATGTCGATCGGCTCTTACTGAGACATTATGACAAATAGCTTGGAGCATTCCTTATTGGCAAGCGTGATACAGCTCTTTGTTACTTGATATCTTTATGGTGAAATTGGAATTTGAAAACTTAAACTTTTCTAAAGCGAAATGGTTGCGTATACTCAATGCCAAATAATTCAATACAAAATGGCTTTACCTCATATACAGCCCGGTACCCTTTGCTCTCTGCGTTTAAATGTGTTTACTACATTATTTGTTCAGTCTATAAACAACCTTCGTCTTTGTCATAGCATTTTGCTGCTCTGTGGATAATACCATGAAATTAAGTTTGAATAGTTGTGGCGGGTACACACGTAATAATTGGTGCATGTGATGGAGGGTAGAGTTGTCAACATAGCTAAATGCCTTTTCTCTTATATTTACTGTAATTGCTTCGTAATTCCCTCAGGGGACTAAAGATGCGATTTTGTCGAAATGCATTTGTTTTATTGCATTTTCAGTTTAATACAATTAGAGCTGATATAGTTATATTAACTGTACTTTTTTTGAAGTTTTTATTTAGTGTAGAGATCAATTTTTTCACTCTCATTTGTGTCCATCGACATCTCACAATTGCTTGATGACTTTTTAGAAATCAATATTTTGTAGCCATAAATATTTTCATATTTCAATCGGTTTTACGAAACTTGTAGTCGTTAAGGCGTCGGTGCTTTTCTTAGCTACGTCTATGTCGTGACCTGGGTTATCAAAATTGACCGAATAACTAAAATCTGATAAATTTTATTTTCACTACCTGCATTACCAGGCCCCAGCAGCCCAAAACTTTTTGCCACTTATCATTACCATGACTAGGAATTAAGAACAAACTAATTTGTACAAACGATTGCAATAAATGCGTTATTACAACACTTCGCAAATTATTTCATTAGCAATCATCGCTTTGATGGACCAGACAAGCTAATTGGCTATTGGCTTCTTTACCATACAGTTTCAAATGCTAAAATCCTATCGTTGAGGATTTGCATTCTCTGATATGATGCGGCATTTAATTCATTACTATGGGCCAACACGTACTACGAGCCAACACGTACCGCAAAGCAATGGCAATTTTTGCAAAGTCCCTAAACTTTGTGGGGCCACTAAATTGTGCAGCACACAAGGCTTCAGCCTGTCCTTCCCCCTTCTCAATTCACTACTGACTTCTAGTACTCATTGCAGCTGTCACTGCAATAGTCCTACTCTTGTTTCGAACAATGCAAAAGCTCGGTGACGACAGGTGCCCATTCCAACATGTTCCTGGCATCCTCCATTTCATTTTCCCCACAAAAGCAGACTGCTGACGACATGCTTTTGGGGAAAAATACTGAAAAATTTTAAGCGAATTTGATGACCTATTGTTTTCCAAAAAATGAAGGCATTTACACAACATTTTGATTTTTTTCCAGCAATTCAAGCGTAGCTCATACATTTCCAATAGCGTTTCTTAAATATTTTTCTGTTACTTACAGGTTTGAAGTTTTCAACGAAAAAAACTTGCTTGTAATCTGAAAATGTTCTCAATGTAGGATCACATAAAAGCAAAATAATTTTCTGAGGTTTCTTCAAGCGTTTAAACGCTTGGATGTTATGCAAGCATTTGTTGTTCTTAACAATAGCGACCTTGTTGGTTCTGTTCGCCAATTCCAAAAACAGTCGTGCTCTTCTACAAAATAGAAAATCGAATAATTGATTCACATTGATTCAGAGGCAATATCATTTTCCAAGATTGCAGGGATTCTGCCGGGATATGGCAATATCTACCAACTGCATTTCAAGCCTCCTAAACAATCTTGATTTCTTTTCGTTTATGTAAAGCTACTTTCCAGCCAACGCGAAGGAATAATTAATGTTTGTACAGTTGACAGCTTCTAGGCAAGACTCAAAAAAATTGGTTCAATTGTTCACTTGTTGAACAATAATAAACGACAACAAAATCAATATTCTTAAAAATATGATATGTGCAGTTATTACGTTTTGCCACATCACGGCAGATTTATCCTCGCTACTCATTACATTTAAATGATCTTTTGATAGCAAGATAAAAAATGTCAATAAAAGCAAAACTCATACACAAAGCCTTGAAACAGCATTCGCAACAGTTGCTACGATTACTAAAAATCAGTTTATAGTATAGTTTCGAATTAGAAGCAAAGTTAATTTCAGTTTCTTTAACCTTATTAGGACCGAGAGGGGGGGTCGATTTGACCCACAGCAAATTAAAACTGTTGTAACTTAGCGACCGCTTGAGATAAATGTTTGAAATCTTTTGACTTTTCCTAAAATTTATTTGTCTTTTGGTTGGTCATAAACTGACCAAGACATTTATTGTAGTTTTGAATTAAACATAGCAAGTTCGAAACCCACTCGGGCAAATTTCTTCATCGATTGCTTTTATATAATAAAGAAAAAAAGGAGAAAGAGCGCACACGCAAAACCGTGACGAGTTACGTAAACCACAGAATGTTTTGGAAGTGACGCAATGACTGTACAGCTGTACGGTTTCTCAGAAATCTTTCTTCTTGCTGTGAATAGCAAATCTTAATTTGACAAGTCAAAAACATCAAAGTGTTTTCAGATATACAGCTATTTGGTAACTTTTAGTCAAATAAATAATACCTTCTTGACGCTGCGCCATAACCTACCGACGAAGTGATGCCAGAAAATATTTCGCATTTTGATACTTGACAAATGCAACTAAGTAAAAACAATTGTTTCCAAGCGCGAAGCCAAAAAATAATTTGGCGGTGTGATAATATAATTGACGCTTTTCATTAATGATTTATAATGTTTTTACCAGTTAAAATTGGGAATTGGTAGGTAAAAGATCAACAGCGCACTTGCAATTATTATTGGATGGAAAATATGCAGCAGTGGCAAATTAAGGGACGCAGGGGCGACAGACAGCAAAATTTAATTGAGGGGTTTTATAATACTTAATTTTCGTTGCTTTACGAGTAAGCTGTAAGTAATTAATTAAATACCGAATTTTATCAGCCAATACAAATCCAAAACGCAAGAAGCCAATCGTGACTCACAAAGGTTAATTCTTTTAAGGGGAAAAAGAACTGTAGAATACATTTCTTTCACATTTCTGATGCCTGTGAGCTTCAGGGAAGCGTTTGCAATACTAATTTTCAGCATTTTGAACACCCACCCATCCGTACGTTTTTCAATGTATTGTTTCTTTTGTGCATAATCATTTGTTCAGTTTTGTGCCACTCTTCCCCTCTTGTGCTGACGTAATATGTAAATGTTCCCCAAATTCTTGCTTCTCCCATTTTTGCATTTTGACATTCGTAATATTGACACTAATGATTTATTGATGAATAAATCATAAAACCCCTTAATACCTTACCATTAAAGAAAAAAACAGAGTGGGGTCAAATTTGACCCCAATTAGGTTTTATCTTATAAAAAGTTATTAGTGTTTGAGGGTTAACTGAGGAAAACGCTGAGTTGCTCAAACGAAAGCCTGATCCTAACTTACAAAAATTTTCATCATTTTTGCGGTATGAAATAACGTCGTAGCTAACCCTTAATTGCTCGATTTGTTCTTGGCATTTTCTCAAAAACTTTTTATCGCAGAAGCAACCTTAAGAACTTTTTGGGAGATATTAACCAGTTGCTATCAATAGAAACAATTTTGCAACAATTAAAGTTGATTTGAAAATGTAACAACCGATTCTTTATTCAAGTCTTTTATAAGTATAAGCATTTCGTATAAGCATGCTTCTTCTCTTTCATTTTGCTTGAACGTTTTCAATTCGCTCTGTGATGTTATAAATTGTCTGGTTCGAACAAAGTGAAAAAGCAGCAGTCAGCGACTATGCGCAACGGTTTTTATTTGCTGTTATTTTAAAAGCAAACTAGTAATTTTTGCCTGTTGGAGAAACTTGATACATTAAAGTATTAACATGGCGGTAAGTCAAAAAACCTAGAGTTTTTAGTAATGCAATGGCAAGTTACAATACTTTTGTACAGCAGTGTTGCAAGACTGGCTAATCTCAACCTCAGAGTTTGTATAGAACTAGCCGACGTCGTCTGCAGGCCTCTCTTCATTAGTAAAGTCCACGTTAACAATATTAGTCCAGCCGGTCAATCCGGTTTTAACCAATCTATAATTGTGAAAACAGTAACAAACAGTATAGGTTTTTTGGCCCAGCGAAATCTTATTTCATAACAAAACTACCGTCTTTTTAAAATGCAATTGACTAAAAGGAAACTTTATGAGGGGTTGAGCATAGCCGCTACATGTCTCCCAAGTTGCTCAAGTACCTGGCAACTTTTTGGCTTTGGCGTCTTAAACTCAACAAACTTCCGTCAGTGAAATTGAAAAAGCGCTTGGAAGCATATTAAAGTTATGGTAGGGCGCCAAGGTGTTTGATGTGTATATATTTTCAGAATTAAGTTATTGAATATTAAGCCCATTACAATTTTCTATGAGTTAAAGCCTCTGGCAATGATTATGTTGCTTCTTCCTGGCATGAACGCAGTTAAGGAAAAGGGTATCAAACGGAAGCACTCACAACTATTGGAATTGCATGGCTTTCATCAGCAATATCGAGATTGAAAATATCGAATCAGGCGGCTGCGTTGGCTTTACCCAATTAATATTTGTGGAAAGTGAAATAAGAAGTTTCCGTGTTGTTGACATAGCCGATTCTCGCTCCAAAATTGAATCGATCAAAAAAGCATTATAGGTTGTTGCATATAGCGGCTATATTTCTCCCAAAGTTTCTGGAGTTCTCGGCAACGTATTGCTTGCCCTGCTTCCAGCATAGGCACACTTTAAAACTTGATTTGCTCACAATTGCTCACACTAATTTTGCAAACGTTTGCGCAGTTATTCGATGAAGTGCATGAAAGCATTATGGCGACCTTACGAGATACAAACTTTGGATCATTGATGTTTTGCTGAAATCGTGTGGATGACTCATAAACTACCTCACTCTGTTCGTGCGCTCGTTATTGTATATCGTTATTGTAAATCATTTGTTGATCTCAATATCAAAATCATTTGTTGACCTGAAAACTGGTCATAAAAGAATATACATTGCTACATACCATGAACAATGTCCGCTCTCTTGTTATAATGTAATGATACTGGGTGACTAAGCAGTATGGGAAGGCGTAGTTCCGTCTGAAGTACGGCGGAGTGACCAAGTAAACAAGCATATAAAAAGAGGCAATGCAATTCATTTTGAGAATTAAATTCAATCCGATTCAAGTCAAAGATGTATAGCAAGTCAACATTGGTGTATTCAGCGTTGTGTTTATGATTGAAAATACATTCGTTCACGGAGTCAAATGTGCCGTGGGAACTCAACAACAAGACAACAACCCAATACAAGAAACCGACACGATCCCCACAATTTTGGTGACCAACTCGACGATTCATTACCCCACAGCACAATTTTAGAATTGTGGAAGCGCGCCAAGATGATTATTACGTATTTTCAGGAAAAATCTATTAAAAATTAAGATGGTTATGACTTTTTCGTAATTGTATGCCTATTTTTACGACATAAAGCCTCTGGCTGAAGCCAAGAGCGCAGCCAAGGAGGGCACTGTGCCATGGCCCCTACTTTGATCTAAAATAAAATTATGCCCAAAGCAAACAATTGCCTGAAAATTTTCTGTTATTGTTGGGCTTCATGCGTGAGATTAACACATGAGCTTCAAACTTTTTATAGTTTTCTTGATATAAACCAAAAATTACACGAGCAAGTTTATTTGCGCAAGAATCATGCAGCAATAACCTATCGGTGTCTGACGAGGTGCGCAAAAATATTGTACAACATTAATAGCAATACTGCACAAACATAATTTGCTTGCCACGAGTGAAAGCGAGTTTTGTGCTTTCTGGAAAAGTTTCAGAAATATTGCCAAGAATTGAGTATGTCTTTATTTTTCCGGCAAGTTATTTACCAAATCATCTTTACGAGCCTAGATTCATAGTTGACGATTTAAATTTTCTAATTTTAGTCAAAATGCTTTGGACTATAGACCGTGGAGGAAACAAAACCATCAATTTGCTAAGTAAAAACTCGGCATTCTCTCTGGAATGTTTTTTAGAAGATTATAGAAACCGCAAAAAAAGTTTAATGAGTGGACAAAAGTAACAGAGACCCTACAATCAGAGATAGCACAAGTTACGTCGGTAACATTCTCCAGCTTGCAGCGTGCGTTAAATTCAAGCATTCTTGAGCACCATGAAAGACATTGGTATTTTTTCTAATTATGAAAAACGTCTTTCACTGCTGTATGCTCAAGTTAATGACAAATTTCCTGATTCTTCGCATTCGTATTTGAAGCGTCATTGTCCCACAAAGTGGATTAAGAACTACAATGCTGTGTTTGTTATCAATGAGTTTTTTCAGGCAGAATTTTTCAAGGAGTTTTCCCGAGTTTTTTCCGTTTTTTTGCTGGTTCTCTTGATCAACTGTCTGAATCAAGAGATGGAAAAGTTCTTGTAAGGGCTATGCCTTATTTGAAAGCGATAGCAACACCTGGGTTTTTGGTTAGCCTAGAAGTTATCAATGCTGCACTGAAACTTAGCAAAACAGTTGCAAAGAAGCTACAGTGCATCAAGAAATTATTTTGACTGCATTAGATGCTACGAGTATTATCAGTTGCAAAGATGTGATCGAAGCTTTTAGACACAATGAAGAAATATTTGTCAGACTCTTTAGACATACCCAAGGTGTCCACGGGTAATCCATATCCATGCCTCGAATTGTGAATCGGCAAGCCAACAGAGCAAACTCACTAGCTGTTTCACCGTTGCAGTTTTTCTGGTATTCTGTCTTATTGCCTTTTATTGACTCAGTGCTTGCGTAATTCAGCGAAATATTTCGCTCTGATCTTGTTGATTGCATAAAACTCCAATTTTTGATACCATCTTTCAGTGTGAAGCAAGGGTTCCCCACCAGAGGTGCCTGCACCCCTTGGGGGTGCGAGAAGTATCTTGGGGGGTGCGAGATGGTCTTTCAAAATTTTGTGATGCATTACTGTTCTGCCATGATCACATTTGTGCCAGCGGGCCGCATGAATTCGTCACATGTTAAAACATTCTTGGGTGCGAGAACATATTAAAATATTTTAGGGGTGCGGACCCTTACTAAGGTTGGGAACCACTGGTGTAAAGCACAACATTTGCTTCTATCAGAAATGCCGTGAACTTCTATTTTGCCTTTGTGGATGATAGCATTGATGCTGTGTAGGTTGAATTTATGCGATGGCGTTCATGTTGGCTGCGCCACGAAGGCGATTCTTTACTGTACAACACTATAGGCGTGTTGCTGTCTGCTGAAGAAATACATAGGTATCATCTTCGAAAGTTCTTCTTCGAATATTGACAACTGGTCCTGTCACTACAGCAACAAATAAGCGTTCGTCTAGTGCTCTGAGATATTTAAAAGCCAATATGCGGTTCACAACGAAAGAAGATCGTTTCGATGGATTGGCATTGCTGTATGTTCCCGTGACCTTATTATTAATTTTGAACATGTGATTGATGAATTTTCACATAAAAATCGTCGGTTAAATTTCAATTGAGTTAAATTTTGACATACAGCATCAGTAAATTTTTTTGTGAGTGCAATTACATTAAACTTCATTACGTTCTTTCCTGCAAAGAAAACCTCGATATCTCTATTGTGACTAGATCCTGAGGGGTTTACCAGTGCACCTGGGCTGTGTTATTCAAAAAACTTTGCCCGCCCCCCCCCCCCCCCCCTTGAAGAATCCTGGCTACAGCATGTTACTTGATCTTGCCATAAACGCAGCCAGGAAAAGGCCAAACTAATGCGAAATGAACCACTTACAATCAAGGTATTACAATAAAAGAGGGCCCCCATCAGTAATATCAAGGTTAAGAATATAGGTAGTAGTGAAAACAGTATTAAAAGATTAATGTGTTTTTTGGCATAGTCAATTCTCGTTAAAAACCAATAATACCGTATTTTTAATGGGAATTGAGTAGAAAAACATCAAAGGTCGCAGCCCAAAGCTACTATACCTCTCCAAAAGTTTTTGAAGTTCCCAACAAGGTCTTGTCTGCTCTGTTTGCAGCACATACCAAGAAAGTGGAGTTGCTCGCAATTGAAATAGGCAATGATTAAAAAATTTCTTCTCGTTTATTTTACCACTTGCATGGAAGCATAAATGTAAAGTTGTGGAGTAGGGGGAGGAGAGGAAGGGCGCCAAAGTGATTGCTGTGTAATTTCTGAAATAAATTACTGAAAAAATACTACTAACAACTCTTCGTAATTGTATGCCTATTTTTATGACCTAGCCTCTCTGACTGCGCGTATATCGCTAGGTCCTGGCGAAATCGCAGTATGGAAAGTGCAAACTAACCCACAGTAGATCACTAAAAATTAAATACATTGCAATATGTTAGGCTATGCTTAAAGAGTATAGTCCATGTACTAGGTTATTTTGGTAAATATGCGGAATTGTTGTTGTGATTCCTGTAAGACTGAACGTAAAAAATTGTCAGTTTGTTAAACTCTGAATAGGTTATCTTAATTTTGTTTTTATAACAGTAATCCTGGGGTATAGCATTCACCAAGAAAAAGAATTGTATAAACAAAATTTGTATATGTGCTCGTTTTAATGAAAAATGTTTTTGTATAAACAAAATTGACATTTTCTTTTATTCTTGCAAAAACAGTAAACTGCAAATGAAAACAATTATTTTTTGCAAATTAAGATAAAAAAACTGTACCTATTTTACTTTACTAATGTTGACGTCAAAGCTTAAAGAACTGGAAAATAGAATGTCGACTTCTTGGTTTACCCACAGTAGCCGAGGAAGAAGCCCTACTCCAGTGGCCTCACATGAGGTAACTCGACACACGAAGAAAACCTAGGATGTGTCGTTCCCCATGAACCTGATACGATAGATAAACTGGTGTATGAGATAATCAGATAGCTCTGAAAAGCAAACTGTAAGACTGTTAGTGGGATGACCACGCATTTTCAAAACAACTCATGCAAATGAAGGGAAGGCGAGATCTCCTGGTCTTAAGTTGATATAAATAAAATGAGATAAAAATGTGATAAGGCAGCAGATATTCCCGGTTACCTATCCAGGATTAACTTTGCTGCATGTCATTAGTATGTCTTAGAGCAGGGGTCACCAACCGCATGTCTGAGGGCGCCAGGTAGTCCGTGGAGACAATTTAATGTGCTCGCCTGCTAGTTTTAAAATTTTCTCAAAAATTTTTCAAAAGTCGATAAACCGTAAATTTCTCAAACGTGTCCGTGATTTTAGTAAATCTGACCCGTTTGTCTGAACTGGATACTCGGACACCGTTGAATTTACCATGAAAAACACGATTGGAGGAGGGAAAATAGGTGGTGATCTTTTTCTTTTTATTTTGTAGAACACCACCATTTCGGGCAAATAATAGCAAAAGCAAGGTAATGGCGCCGGCTGCGGATTCATAACAGTGTGACAAGACGTCGGAATTTTGCACACTGTGCGATAAGTGCTCCCGCACCATGTTCAGCATCGAAAACGCAGCCCGTGGTCCCAAAAAGGTTGGTGATCCCTGTCTTAGAGGTTAAGATCAGCGAAGCTTACGACACTGCTATATAAAAGTATTGTAGTTTGCCATTGCATTACTAAAAAACTCCAGGTAGTTTGACCTACCGCTATGTTAATACTCTAATGTATCATTTTTCTTGAACAAGCATATTGTTAGTTTACCTCTAAATTAACAGCAAATAAAAACCGTTATGCATAGTCGCTGACTGCTGCTTTTCACTTTATTTCACTTTGATCATACCAGACACATTATGACATCATAGAGGGAGTTGAAAATGTTCAAGCAAAATGAAAGAGAAGAAGCATGTTTGCAGGATGCTTAAAAAACCTAAGTAAAGAATCGGTTGTTACATTTTCAAATCAAACGCTCCAGTCAATTGTTACTATCAGCCACCGGTACTAAATGTACTCAAAATAGCAAGTTGTACTGTTGAGGATCGCTATTATGTGTCCATGGTTGCTATTATGTGACCAAGAGCGCCATTATGCGACCATAGTCACTTAACACACAGTTAGTGATTACGGTCATATACTAGTGATAAATCTACTGAGATCTTTTGTAGAAAGCCCCCGCTAGAAAAACACTCCCGCCATTTAACCCTAACCCTAACGTTCTTCGTCAACCATGGAACGGTGAGTGCTGCAGTACTTAAAACGTAGCGGTGGTATTTCTCTCAAATCTTACATTTTTGCATTGGTGGCGGGGGCTTTCTACAAAAGATCCATCCGCTGGCATATTAACGAGTATGTAAGGATAACCCAAGTGATAAAGCGGTGAATCAGGTGGAGTACTGCCCTGTATCTATAAGCCAGTAATTCTCAAACCTTTTCTATGGGGCGCATTTGAAACAACGCGCTAGATTTCCGTTGCACCAGACAACATCCCGAGGTTTTGGTTTGCCATTGTGCAAAATAAATGTAACCCAAAATTTCGGTAACTGTCGTTATACTCGGGAGGTTTTGTTTTAAGTCTTTCATCTTGAATCGCAAAATGACGCTTTTGTGAGGTTGCAGCTTATTTTTCTTGTTGTCATTCACTTTACAACTGACAGTATTAAGATTGCTGCACACAGTATGTGATTTTGTCCATTTTTTTACGTCTTTTGCTCGCATGCATTTTATATAAAAAAATTTTCACCATGTTGAATACCTATATGACTCTTCCTAGTATATATTGTTGCTTAAATATGCGATTTTGGCCACGAAGTACCTCCAAATCAGTAAGCGTTTTTGCGAACGAAAACGCACAAAAATATCATTGTTGGCAAAAGTGATAGTTCAAGCAATAAGATGTACTATATAACACCAAATACATATCCAAGCAGCAGTGCCGGATTTATGTTGGGGCAAGCCTGGGTACGTGCCCAGAGGCCTCCAAATGGGAGGGACCTACACAAAAAATAATTAATTTGAGCCAAAAAAAAATCTACAAGATTTACAACTACCATTAGATGGTTGCCCTAAACCACGCTTGAGTGAAGGATCGATGTAGGGAAGCAATGCAAAAAAATGCTGCAAAAAGCGTTAACAATGTGGATAGTGACGTCATAAATCGCTATCGAATGAATAAGCAAGCTGTGGCCGTAGTTTGCAATTGGAAGTTTAGCAGCTAACGGTAGAATATCAAAGCAGTAGAGACGTACGATCTTGTCCCAGTGTTATAGTAACTTTTAGTGATAACTTTTTTGTGGTGTACCGGTATCCCATTATCACTGGCCAATACGATTTTTCTTGCATGGGGTTTTTCAACGGATTTTAGGTAATTTGGGGGCGCTGAATCTGGTGTGGTTTTTGCCAATCACATTACGTTTATGAGATATGAAAACAAACTTTTTTTTTGAAAATGAAAATTTTTGTTGTAAGTTAAAAAATTTTCGCTGCATTTAAGCTATGGGCGTAAGAATACATTTTTAAAACTACTTTTATACTTTTAATCTTTCTGAACATTACTGGCGACAACATACCAGTATTAGATACATGAAATACACAATGAAACAATACAACCGGAGCATTATACTCATCACCGGTAAGGCGCCGGTAAAAAGATTACCTTTTTTCTTAGTTGCGTGTTTATTTCACGAAATTAAATATGCAACTTTAAACAAAAATAATGTATTCAATACAGGAAAAACTAACACAGCAAAAATTGAAATAACAAACGGTTTGTGGTTTTCTCTTCTCCTATATTCGAGTTGATGTTTGTGGCGAAAGACGAGTTTTCAATCTTTGACGGTTTGTTTATTTTGACCGGTTGTATTGACGGATAAACACCAAGAAAAAAAAAGTAGAAGTCGAACTGTTTTCAACTTGGTTGATTAAATATGGACAGAAGAAGTGAATTTCGGAATAGCTTCCAACTTGAAATGTTTGCAATAATTTTACAATCTGCTAACTGCACCAACTTCCAAAGTAGAGTGAAACAATTATAAAGTTCTGTTGCATGTACAAATTAGGGTCAAAGTGCCAGGGGGAAAGACGTGCATTGCAAGTACTAACAAACTACATAACACTACTGACGCAACTTAACTGCAGAACTAAAGACGCGAGTTTGACATTCAGCATGGCTTACCAAACCCAAACAGAAAAAAATAGAAACTAAAAGAATGGTTCTAATAAGGCCAAATGTGAAATTTGTAACAGTCACTTAACAATTTTCAGTGGTGTTCCATAAATCCAAAGCATATGTTGGCACAAATGCAGTCAGGTTTAGACATCATAAATTTTCTTTTTGTTGCTGATCGCTTATGAACTACAAAAGGGACGTCTCTCATCAAACTTCAGTAGTAATCTGCCATCATGTTGCAGCTCCATCGACCTTGGTAACGTTCTTCCATCACTTTAAGGTCCTGATGAAAACGTTCGCTTTGTTCCTCACTTACGTCACCAAAATTCTCGGCAAACTCACTTAGGTGGCTGTGCAAATAGTGCACTTTAATGCTCATCTTACCCCTAGTTCTCGCAAGGTGAAGAGAAGCTCCTCCACCATCTCTCGATAATTGTCAGCTTTTTATTGCCAAGAAAGTTATGAACCACAATAGCAAACGCATTTCAAGCTCGAGCTTCCACGGCGGTCATTGTAGTGACGAAGTAGTGGTCTTTGAGCAACTTTCTGATCTGAGGCTCATCAAATATCCCTGCTTTCTTTTTTCATAGCTAAGGCCAGGAATGGTTGAGCATATGTAGCCAAAACAGTCTCCGGAACGATCAAGTGCTTTGACAATCCATTAGTCCAAGTTTGATGTGCAGTTGTGGTAGAGCGATGTTTTTCCAATCAATTAGGGGATTGTTTATCATATTCTTTTCTAAGGTTTTATTGTATTTTTTTGGTGGCCATTCTTTTCTTACCCAATGCTCTTTCTTAGCTTCACTACCCCAGTAGCATAAAAAAACAGGGATATTTGGTGTGACCTCCTTGTTGTCCCAGAAAGAAATTCACCATTTCCAATTCCACGCAGATCAACAACTGGTAGTCGCAGTATTTCAATCTTTCAAGCACAATTTGGATGTTTGCATAGTTCTCCTTCAGGGTGACCAAGTGTCCTATAAGAATGAATCCATACTAGTTCCCATTGTGGAGTAAGACACATTTTAGGATTCTTTTCGAGCTATCAAGAAAAAGTCTCGAGTCACTTGGATGATATGCAAGCAAACCCATAGCAAGACGCCTTTCAACATCTGTGCAGCAAACAAGTTGGCCATCAGAGTGGAAAAGCTTTTGCAATTTGGCCTCTCTGTGACGATAAAATGAAGCACTGGTACGGGTTTTGAGAAGATGTTTCTCCTGTAGCCTGGAAGCTAGCAGTTCAGCAGATTGCTTAGGCGTATTAAAATCTCGGATCAGATCGTTCAATTCAAACTGCCTATACAGAGAATCCGATCAGCAACCCATGCCTCATGCGCTATACCCTCTTTTTCTTCGTCATTAGAAGTAGATGAAGACATGGAAAAAGTACACTCGTCCTTAACACCGTCTGGAAGCTTGGTGAAAATCGGTACGGGTATTTCATCACTGTGGGGAACAGGTCGTATAGCAGATGGTATACTGAGCAATTGCAAGTGCTGTTTGTTTTTCTTGTTAAATCCCTTGATGTCTGCGGTAGAAGTAGGAGTCATCTACATGTTTTTTCTGTTCTTTCCAAACTATTGGCACACCAATTTTGAGCTTAGCATTTTTCCCTTGAGACCAGGATCTCAGTGTTTCGAAAGAAGTTGTGCAAGCTTGGTGAGACACCCAATCTTTGTCTTGACCACTAAGTGATACTCCGATAAGCAAGGATACGATGTTAGGCCTTTGAGTTGGTAAAGTGAAGCAACCACAGATATAACAGAAACAATTTGGGTGTGTTCACTTGGAAGCCGTACACATGTTAAAACTGCCTTGACGTGGAGAATAATTCAAGGTAAAATCTTTACAATTAAACTGTAACTTACTGAATCAGTAGCACATCAAGAAACATTCCTGTTAAGAAACGAATACTGTTACAGTTGAACATATGTTTAAAACTAACAACATTTCTTAGCTTTAACTCTTTGTCTGGAAACCGCTATTGTTCTAACTTCGTGGCTGCTTCTCGTATCAAGCATAGAAACGAAAGCTGCAATCTCACATGCCGCTTTGGCGCCGTAAACAATATTGCGGCCATTTGTTTACATTTCGCCAATCAGATTTAAAAACGATGCTTTTGAAGAAGCGTTTGTGCATGAATATGTGGCATCAAACTCTTGAGTGAATGAATAACTTTTGTGTAATCAATCAATATGGAACATGCAACTTGTAAAACAACCTGATGTGATAGAGGAAATCTGAGCTCACATTCGGATTCAGCATACCAATATTACACTAAATCAATTCTCAAAGTCCATGCAAGAAAAAAAAATTTTGTTGACCAGAGCTATAATTCAGATTGATACTACCTTGGATTTGATTTTACTTGGACAGTCAATTGTGAGCTTTGTGGGTATATTTACGCTATCATTTCTTGCTGTTTATGCTTTGGTTGTAATGCTGCATTCGGACTTGAAAATGAAGGTTTATTTCGCACTGACGTGCTTTTTTTCCAAAGTCGTGAACAAATAATTTAGAAGTCGTAAAGCCGCTCTGGCCTGTTTCGATAGCTCACCCTTACCAACGCGTTTTGTGAAGCCGTCGTTGATCCTTTAAGTTCCTTAAAATGTTGCCATTTTTCTTTCTCTCGCATCACGACATCAGCTTTAAGCATGCGGCGAGGGTCCTCCTTAAACCTTAATCCGTTACTGCCAAGCGGATAAATATTTCCCTTTTAAAATTCTTGAGAGCGAAAAATGAACAAAACCGGACAAAAAACATACAGTATAAAACTCGACCAAAATTTTACATAAACGTATATTACGTACATCAGCTCTTGGACTTTATTCATTTTGCGCAAATTTACCTTGAAATGGTGCACATTGATATTCTTCACAAGCAAGTCAATATTTACAGCAATGTACTAACAACATTTGTGTAGCAATGCATTTCATTGTGCGTGTCAGAAAAAAGATAATTCAGAATTCACATTTGGAATGTTTTGTGAAATGAAAGTGAGAGTTATTGGCACCAAACCGATATATTGTCTTTGCAAAATCAAATCGACACACCAGGACGTCGCGATGCACAGTTTGAGAACCGATACTAACAGACAACAACCATCTTTCGACTGATTGGTATGGATGTTCGTTTTCGAATTTCACATTGTGTTGTCTTTGAGAGGTTGAAAGATACAAGATTTAAATTTACAGAAGATTCATCAACTGATTTTCATAGTAAGAACAATTGGTCCATATTTGTTTTAAAAATTTTATTCATGTTTTTTTAAGAAAATTGATAAAAAGCTTAATATCATCGGCCAATGAGAGAAGGAAATTAAAACAAATGAAAAAATATGGAACATTCATAATTGGATCAAGGTTTGAAGATGCAATACATTTACTACACAGAAACTAAAAACAAATTTTTTTCCGCTGAAAAGAAGTTCCCTGCTATTCATCTTACAAGTTGATAATTGTCTTATTTGTCTACTTAAAAAAATGCTGCGTTAATGTGTCTGTTGCGCTACACTGTACCCGCTTCAAGACCGATGCATTGAAGTGTTCTACTCTAGCTGCTTTGTCGTCTAGTGAGGTATACAAATTTAATTGTTTGCGTCATGCATACCTTTCGTACATGATTATGACGACACACCACTCAAGCACCTGGGTACAGAACCATTCGTACTCCACTATTACATAAACAGTTATCATCGAACATCTTAAGATAGGCAATAGTGGTAAGAACAATAGCTACTTAATGTCGTTTAAAATCATTAGAAAGCCAACACATAATAACAAGTGAAAGATTATAAAATTCTGGACGTTGAAAAAATCAATTCGCATTTCAATAAACAACTCTACCGGTATTTCTATAATTCTTCGTTTGTGCCAAATGTATTTTAATATTCGTAATTTGCTGTTCTGTTTAGCTACTGTCTTTGTGTTAACTTCTATATGTCTTTGCGATGAGTCCATGTTACGTCCTAAGTTTTAGCTTCAATTATATCAAATGCTGTGTCACAGGAGATACTGTAATCGTCATAATGAAAGCTTGTATTTATGTATAGTTACTAAATGATAAGCCCCATTGCAAGGAATCCCAGTTATCAACTTTACATAAATACGAGTGCAAGCCTCTATGAAGAAGGTTATCTCTTGTAACTGTAGTACATAACCAAGCTATGACGTCATCATTCTTATATGGCGTTGAAAAGTTTTTAATGTTGGTTCATAAACACCAAATACCTGGGTGCTAAGATTACAAACGAAAATTAGAATTTTAATAGCTTGATATTCTGTAGCTCAAGTGGTAGAGCATGGAGCGGCAATGGGGATGCAGTAAGATTTAATCTTACCAAAATCGTTACAGTTTATCGTACTGCTCCATGGTAAGTGATTCTCACCATTGACTATACATCAATTAATGCATCTGTTGATTTCGTCATCAGATGCACTATTATGTCATATGCACCTTATTTTTTGTGCTGCCAGTGCTCAATGACTAGCTTTGTAGAAATAGGCGATTTCAGTGATTTCTAAATTTTATTCTCGGGCACTTTTTAAAAACTTAAGAATACTTGCCGCGGCCCAGTCATATCCAAAATTTGCTCTATTTGAGGTTGAAGACTTCTTGATTTTCGAGAACAACTTTTGAAACCTTTTTGCTCAAACTCGTAGCTCAGGCCGTTTTTTGATAATAAATTTGTCCAGTTTGAAGTTAAAGAGTTTTTGGATGGCCAAAGCAATGCAACTATTTCGGTTTAATTTCTGTGGTGCTCTTGCCAAAGTTTAGCGGTGCCCACTTTGGGAACCGTTGGGAAAATCCTTTCGCATATTTAAGTAAAAGTGCTTGCTATTGATATTTAATTCGCAGAGGATGGCAATACGTTGTGCCAAAAACGTACATTTTCAAAATAAAGCTAGTAGTATTTTTTGCTCAATGATTAGCAACTTGGTGAAACAAGATAAGTATCTTTGCCAAAATTTTATTTTAAAAATATCTGTTTTTAACTTTCGTTGTCTTTATTGCTTTTAACCAACGTCAAAATGAATGGTGTCATGCAAGACGCTACTGTTATTCATTATAGGGGCTGAGAGCTTTTTTGTTCAATACAAAGATGTTGACCTTTCCTTTTGGCATTCAAGTTTTTTAAAATGGATTTTTTCTTTTTTCGGTTCCAAAATAAGGTGAAGATTTTTTGAGATGGCATTTTCCAAAATGAGTAGTTTGCCCATTTATCAAATTTCTGGAAGGAGTGGGAACTGACATTACATTGGGAGGAGGCTGAAAACATTTTGAAAGCCTTATTTTTACGTTTTTAGTGGCGTCACGATTGCAGATGAAATAAGTTACGTAAATTGTAAAGAATCCAAACAGCTTCCAAATAAAACCCTATTGAAATATCTGCCGTTAAATCCCAAACAAATTTAGCACACAACCTACTGCAAAGAAGAAAACGATTGCGGTGAAGGATTGCAAACCGACTGTGGATGGGAAATGGTGATGTCAGGATGGGCTGCAACGAAAGTTTCAAAGGCTGTGGACCCGCATTTTTTAACACCGATGAAGAGAAACTGAAAAACAAATAATAATTAACTAATTATTAGTTATTACCGAAAAAGGCCGAAAAAATAGCTATGTTTGAGAATAGGAAAAAACAATATCATTAAGTAAAAATTTCATTGGAACGAAAAGAAAATGTCATCACTATTACATCGCATTAACTTTTGTACAGATTGCTTATTCAGAAGGGTATTAAGCCCAGTTTAGATGCCTTGGAAGATTCTTTCTTGTAATTTAAAAACATTTGCACTATTTTAGGTAATAGAGTGTAATGTAATGCAAGAGGCTAGAGATGCACTTAGCAAACTGCAGACAGTGACTGGTTACCAACTGCACTGAAGAGACCTGATTGGTCGAAACGGTGTCACTGTCTGCAGTTTGCTAAGTGCATCGCTAGCCTTTTGCATTATTATAAGAGCTTGTGACAACTCTGCTCTGACAGCATTATTGTTCTAGCAGTTGTTAGACTTAGTGCACCTGCGACAACCGCCACTCATTCACGAGTAATACGGCTTCGCAGAGGTTGACTCACCATCCATTACAGTGGACCCAGTATTAGGTCCCACAAGTGTGACGGTATAAGCTATGCTTTATTTAAATCCTCTAGTTTCTTAGTGGTCACCGCGTGCACTGAAGAGACCTGATAGATCGAAACAGTGTCACTGTCTGCAGTTTGCAGAGTGTAATGTATTTTACAGTATAAACTGACATTATAAGGATAATTTACACTTCTCTCTCAAGTGCTACTAGCTGGCTTTATCTATAGGGTTTTTATAAGTGACGACGTGGAAAAAGATATCTGTCTATCTGTGTGCTCTAGTTTTCAATTACAACGAGTTTTGAAATC
The DNA here is from genome assembly GCA_963675345.1 of Trididemnum clinides. Lineage (NCBI taxonomy): Eukaryota > Metazoa > Chordata > Ascidiacea > Aplousobranchia > Didemnidae > Trididemnum > Trididemnum clinides. The sequence goes on along the minus strand of OY776287.1, from coordinate 39,635,567 downwards.
AGAAACCAAAAATAGATGCTTTTTTAACACAAATTTCATTTTAAAACTAAATAAAATTTAAACATTTTGGAGGAGAAGCGCACGCCGCCCATTCAGGTTCCTTTTTTGCTTCTTTAATGAGTGCGGTACACAACAAAAAATTAAAATCTACAAAATTTATGAAAAATCCTTCAACAAATATACAGGGTGAGCAAAACCATTTTTCTGATTATAAGCATTTATTGCACTTAGAGTTAACATGGTAGAACATCAAGAGATTTTTTAATATGCATTTTTCAGGAAATGTTATGAATATGTTATGAAGTTAAAATAAATATCTATTGATATGATTAAAAATATGGCATCGATGAAAAAAAAAGCAAAGTCTACAAAATATCAAGAAAAACTAGATAGAGTGATTTGTGGTTCCACGAATCAAAATCGATGATTCCAGTTTAACCCAATTTTATAAAAGACTTGCCGGTTCTGTTGATATCGCCCTGCAGGCCCCTTATTAGTAATGTCGAGGTTAACGATAGCGGACCACCCGGCCAAACTGGCTTTACCCAATGGACAGCAATAATAAAAAGTTTATGCTTCTTGACACGGCCAAATCTCGTTAAAAACAAAATTATCATTTTTTCCAACGCAACTGAAAAGACATTAGGAAATTGCTGATAACAACTACATGTCACCCAAGTTTCCCAGGCTCCTCGCAACGTCTTATTTGCCCTGTTTCCTGCATAGAAGTCCTTAAACTTGACAAACTTTTTTCGGTTAAATTCAAAACATGCTTGAATAAAAAGCATATCAAAATTGTAGAAGGGCGTCAAAGTAATTGGTATGTATTTTTGGGATTAAGTGATTAAATATTAAGCCGTGTACATACGACTTTTTTGTAAATGTAGGGGTATTCGTATAAGCTAACGCCTCTGGCTGGGCGCATGCTGCTTGATCCTGGTATAAACGCAGCCAAACAAATAGCAAAGTAACCCGAAATCAAACACTGGCGATTAAGTTATTATACAATAGCGGAGCCCGCATCAGTAATGTCGAGTATGAAAATATCGATTCAACCGGCTTCACCGAATTGATATTTGTGAGAACAGTAATAAAAAGTGAATGTGTTGTTCCAAAATCAAAAGTACCATTTTTATTAAAATAATCAATTAAGCCTTAAAAATTGTTTTAGGAGGCTGCGCATACTTGCTGTATTTTTCTCCAACTTCTGTAGTTGCTCGCTACGTCTTACTTGCCCTGTTTGGTACTTGCAGGAACTGGACTTGATCACAATTGAAACAGCGATTGATTTTAAAATGTATATTTGTTCATTTTATGAAGTACAAAGAAGCAAAATTTCAGAGTTGGGGGTAGGAAAAGGCGCCAAAGTAATTGATACATGTCATTTCAGGACCAATTTATTAAATATTAGGACCTCTACAATTTTTTTCGTATTTGTATACCTCTTTATTCGACCTAAAGCCTACATCGCTGCACGCAAGTTGCTTGGTCTTGCATAAACGCAGCCAAGGGAAAGAGCTCACTAACGTAAAGTAATGCACCTACAGTTAAGTTATTATAAAAGCAGCGCCTCCATTAGAAATGTCGAGGTAAAAATATCAAATAACCCGGCTGTGTGGACTTTACCTAATTGCAAGGAAACGTGTTGCGACATTTTGATGATATGTAGCTCGATACTAATGTATTGTTGCGTAAGATTAACAGGGCCATGTTTACGTGCCTCTTTTTATAGGGAGACCAATAGTTAGTTTGCTAGAAGTAGGATGCTTTTAAAACTTTTTAGAGATTTTGATTTTGGATAAACTTTTTCGAAAATTTTAATAGATAATGCCAAAGTATAATGCTTTCAAAGAAGAACGGTGAAAATATAGCTCAGAACAAAGCTTTTTAGAGACTGAGATTTTGTGAAGTTCAGGCAACAAATTTTGATTGTTTTTGACCGGTACGCTATATTTCACAATTTTTAAAATCTACAGTTTTTGAGGAGTCTTTTTGCAAATTTAGATGTTTTGCTGTTATGAAGAGCTTAAGCTAAAATAAAAAATTAGAATGAAGAGTAAAAGTACATGTCATGTATTATTGGAATTGCCCTGAAATAACCTTCAATTTGTTAAAACACTTTCAAATTTCGATTGAGAAATAAAGTCACAAATCAGTTGTTTACTAAATTGATTTTGTGAATATTGGACAATCATTTAAAAAATCATCACATGATCATCTCTGGTAGGAAAAGATTAGGCATAACCTGATGACCTAGCGCAAATATTTTTTTTGTTAATTGGAAGTTATTTTACGTGTAAAAATGCTCCGCGCACAAAATTAAATAAAACAAAAGAACTTTTAGGCTATTTACGCGTAATGGAAACCAGCTTTTAATCGTACTAAACAGCATTATGACATTATAGAGCCAGTTGAAGCTAGCAGAAAAAGCGAAGCAGCATGGTTAGATAGCTTAAAATGATTAAAAAAATCAATTGATGCATCGTCAATTGAGCTTAAATTATTGTAGAGATTTTGTTATTAAAAGCACCTGGCTAAGTTCTCCAAAAAATCTATTAATTGCATTTTTACGATATGCAGTTATTATAAAAATAAAAAAGCAACTTTTACAGCTAGTCATCAATTAAGAAGTCACGTGATATCCTAAAATAGTAAAATTTGTTGAAGCTGATAAGTCGTGTACTGGCTTTCGTTTACGTCGAAAACCACTTTCCTCGGCCAAAAGACGCGATTTTTAATAAAATTGTTTTTGATTTGACGTCATCATGACGTCACCAACCCTCTTATGACACTGATCCCAAGGAGGTAATTAATCGTGCCAAGTTTAATGTTTGTAGGGCCTTGCAGTTTTGGAGCAGTTAAGACAGAAAGACAAACGGTTTAGCATAAAAATATCGTTTTGAAAACGTGTAAATAAGAATTTGTCAAAAAACTTTATAAAGTGAAATAACTTCCAATCAAAAGTCCCCGTAAGAAAGCAAAAACAAGATCTTATGCCAAGGATAAAGGTGCCACCAAAAATCTAGTAATCAGAAAAATATTTGAGAGAAGGATCAAGCAGACAAACAAAGAGAAAAATGTGAGAAAAGAAAGAGGACAAAGAGAGAAAAAGAAAGAGAGAGAGAGAGAGAGAGAAAGAGAGAGAGAGAGAGAGAGGAAGGGAGAGAAATGGGGCTAAAGTTTTCAACTTATGAGAATTCATCGAAGAGAAACAAAGTTAATATTTTTTGCGTTGGAGAAAACATTAGTATTGAAACTAGTCTTTTTTTGTGGCGAGAAACTTTTCTGCGTCTCATCCACACCAAAAACATCAAAGGTCACGAAAAACCGATTAACAAGCTGCCGGGAGGGACAAAACAAATGATGAAACAGAAGCACAATATTTGTTCATTTAATGAAAAACTAGATCAAAGCATTTACGGATTGCTTGCAGAAAACCCTCATGGAGTTGAAAGTAATGATTTTTGTGATTATGAAACAGTTTACAAGTACGCCTTTTAAAAGGATATCATAAAGTCTACCAAAGACAGCAAATATAGTGGTTAGCGGAAATAACGCGGTCGAGGAAGATAGGACGCCATACAGAGTCAAAGATCTTAGAAAAATTGACAGTAGCAAGAATTAGATTTTGCCTGAAGAATGTACCGTGGAACGCTTACCTATTATTATAAAGGAAAAAAAAGATGTAAAAATACAAGCCCCAATCGGCCATATTTACTGTAAAACAGCTGGCTTGTTTTCAAGTACTTTTGTTCGCGATAAACTGGCTTTGTAGCCACAATATGATAAAATAGATCAATATCAAGCCAAGCAAATGCCGTTGAAAATTGTGGCTTGGCAGACTAATTAACTAAACATTGGCAGAATTTGTTTTTTCTTACTCTTCTAGCACATCCTTCTCATTTGGAATAGGCTTACCTTGATGTCTAATTCAGCCTCAGGATACTTTGCTTTTGATTCAGAACTTGGCTTTGGTTTTTTGTTTGATGAAACATCGATCTGTGGCGGAAAGTTCGGCTTCTTTATTATTTGTTTTAAAGCGCCACTTGCTCTCGTGAAATCATCATTCGTGGTAAGGTAAGTTAAAGTGATGATAAGAGCAAAAAGAAACAACAGATATTTTGAACATAGTTTAAATTCTCTTATTTTCCCACTTTCAAACATTATTGAAATTTTTGTTAATTTTCTACAAAAATAAGAGCTTTTGAAGCCCAACAAAAGATAAGGACAAACTGGCCCGTAATTTTAAGAGTTGATTTTGACAGGGGGTAAACTTTAAAAAAAGGTTAGGTTAAGTGACTTTACTAATTTTATGCAAGGTGAACTTAGTGTTGGAAACGTTGCCCACGCCACAAAGAAATTTGAACTTTGTTTGTGAAGTTTGGTTTTACTCAATTCCACAGTGGTCCTTGCATAATTTCAAACTTAACGTTCTTGCACGATTTGCCAAATCGCAAATCTTCTCGGTGTTTTCTGATCGATTATCATTTTATGAAATTGAATTAATCGGTCAAACAAGTTATTTATTACCAGAGACGTAGCAGCCGCCCCCCAAACCCCCCAATTGGGGGGGCCCAGGCCAACTTTGGGGGCCCAAGTTAGTCTAAAATTGCTTTTTGGCTACGTGACTATTTTCAGTTCAGCAGACTTGTTTACAACCGATTTAAACTGTAGGAAGAAATTGGCTTGTGACATCATATGTGAATCCAACGTCATTTTATCTCGCAGAATCTAGAATATTTCGATTGATTTTCTGGTAGAATCTTGAATATTCGATTGACGTAACAATGCCGTTGTTACGCAACAATCATAGAATGGTCTGGAATTCTGTTTGGCTAGAAATACCGGGACAATATATATACACTGCAGAGTGCAGATAAAGTATTTTATTGACATTGTATAGAATAAAACGTTCAAAAAGTGGTGCTCAAAAGAGAAAAAAAGCAGCCACTGCTCGAGATGCTGTAGCGAAATTGCCCAAGATGACAGATTTTTTCAAGATTACTGAGCAGAGTAGACCTGGCACTAGTACCGAGAGGGATGAAGAAAACTATAGTGTACAAGAAAAAGAAGACTATGACGATCAGCATCAAAGTGATTGTGAATTTCCAGAAAATGTAAGTTGTGATTTACCTGCCAATACGCAACCTTCAATATCAAAAATAACTGAATCTCAATTTACCCCTATCCCTGATGACCCATGTAAATGGCCTGAAAGTATTTCTGATGCTCAACGATGTGATATAGTAAAGCGTGGACCACATCAACTAATAATGAATTTTCCATATAATAACACAACTCCAAGGCGACGTTTTTCCTCCAACCATTGTAAACGTGTGTTACCTAATGGTGAAAGTGTTTCACGGTCGTGGCTAGTTTATTCTGGGGAATCAGATCAAGTTTTTTGCTTTTGTTGTAAGCTATTTGGAAAAACACTAAGCCCCTTTTGTAGTGGTATAAATACATGGGAGGGTTTTTCGAAAAAACTGAAAGACCATGAAAACGGCATTTCCCACCAAGAATGCTGCAGTCAGTGGATGTTGCTAGCTGAAGGGATAAGAAATTCATCCACTATCGACAAACGCGAGATGAATATTTTTTTCAATGAAAGACGTTTTTGAAGAAATGTTTTAGAGAGACTTATCGACATTGCCTTGTTTCTATCGGAAAGGAATCTTGCTTTTAGAGGATCTGAAGAAGTCTTAGGATCTCCTCACAATGGAAATTTTCTGGGTATATTTGAGCTTTTGGCAAGAAGAGATCCGATCCTAAAAGAGCTTCAAGACAGAATCAAGAATAAAAACACTAAAGATCACTATTTGAGTCCTACCATACAAAATGAACTAATTGAATTGCTAGCGACAGAAGTTGAAAAAGAAAATTTACAGCAATTGAAATTGGCAAAATATTTTTCTATAATTTTCGACTGCACTCCAGATATGTCACATCATGAACAAATGTCTGTCATTCTCCGTTATGTACTATGTAATGAAGAAGCTGCTGTTGTTAAAGAAACATTTTTTGGCTACTTGAGAATAAGTGACAGTACTGGGAAAGGCTTGTTGGACGCTTTCTTAGAAAAAGCGACCGAACTGCAACTCGAATTGTCTGATTGTCGAGGTCAGTCATATGATAATGGTGCTAACATGAAAGGAAAACATTCTGGGGTCCAAGCAAGAATGCTAGACATCAATCCCAAAGCTGTTTACGTGCCCTGTGCAAACCATACCCTTAACTTAGTTGTTGTTGACAGTGCTAATTGATCGACGGAAGCATTGACATTTTTTGGAGTACTTACAAGGTTGTATGTGCTGTTTTCTTCCTCTGCTCAGCGTTGGGAAATTTTGAAGAAACATGTGGAGCTGTCCATAAAGTCACAATCTGATACTCGTTGGGAAAGCAGAATTAAATGCATCAAACCTCTTCGATACAATTTAAAAGAGGTGTTGCTGGCACTGAAAGACTTGGAAGCCATTTCCATAGAAAGAAAAGATGGAAGAGCTGCCTCAGAAACAAAATCGTTGATAGCTCATTTATCAAAATGGAGTTTTCTTTTGTCGGTGTTTATTTGGTATGATATCCTATTCCAAGTCAATAAAGCAAGAAAGATTCTTCAATCGTATGGAGTCTCCCTTCATACAATGGAAACGGAAATCCAGGCACCTGAAAAGTTTTTGCAAAACTATCGCACAACGGGTTATGACAGTGCCGCAACATCTGCTGTTGAAATAGCACAGGAATTGGATATTGATCCTTCTTTTCCTCCGTCAAGAAGTGGAAAGAAAAGAAGATTGTTTGATTACCAAGGTGAAGAGGAACAACGAGCTACTCCTGAACTGAAATTTAAAAGCAACTTTTTCTATCCATTAGTAGACCAGGCTATTATGTCAATAAAGGAGCGCTTTAATTTGTTACGTGAGGTTTCTTCCGCCTTTTCGTTTTTGTACACACAAGACAAACTTTTGCTTGTGCAACAAGAAAATGCTCTTCTTACTTGCTGTAAAGAGTTCCAAAAAAAGTTCGGTGACATTGATTCTGATGAAATGAGCGCTGAGCTACAGCGGTTTGTTTTAATTTTACAAAAAAACGCAATCTCAATACGGCTCAAGACTTTCTGAACTATCTTCTAAAGACTCATTTATTTGAATTGTATCCGAATGTGTACATCGCACTTCGAATCTTACTAACTTGCCCCGTGACTGTTGCCAGCGCTGAAAGAAGCTTCAGCAAATTGAAACTGATCAAAACTTTTAATAGAACGTCTATGGCAGACAGTAGACTATCTTCATTAGCCATGTTGTCAATCGAAAATGACTGCGCCCGATCTCTTGATTATGACAATGTCATAACAGCATTTGCGAACAAAAAGGTTCGCTCCAGACTATTTAAATGATACTGTGTTTATATAAGTTTTTCATGTTTTTCAGTGTCATTGCTTTCGTTTCGCAGTGTCTGCATAAATGTCCTACTGAGCTCTGGCATCGGTGCCGAATTTTTTATGACTTGCACATTCGGTATCGGCATGCTTTATTCTGACATTAGCCTGTTTACTTATGTACAAATTGTGGTGTATTTTCTTAATGCAGCTTTTCAATTTTACACCTCTAAAGTGATATGACCTGTGCGCAGGGGCTCTTGCGCTTACTTTGGGGGGGGCCCAAAGTTGGAGTGCTACGGGACTGTTTATTACCATGTGACACTCAAACACGAGAAAAAGAATTGTAAAGAACTCCACGCAATAACGATATTTATCAATCACGGAGAAAAGAACGGAAGGAAGTTCACGTTCTTATCGTTAGTTATTGTCTTAACCATTTGTTCCCTTAACCATTGCGGTCTTTACGTCAAAGCGCATGCTGCCAGCAGCCCACAAGGATGATCTACCTACCACTCAGAAAAGTTTTGTCATATATGAATATAAGTGCCATTGTGATAGTTGGTACGTAGAACGAACATCTCAACGACTACAGGATCGCATCAAACAACATGTTCCGCAATGGCTAAGACAACAAAATTGACATGTCCACGGCGATCTCAACCACATAAATTGTGCAAACGAAACGACACCAAACCGGACTGTAACTCTGTCATTGGTCTGCATCTTTTAGATAATGATCAATGTGCATTAAACTGTGATAACAAGCGGTTTTCAATCCTCGCCACAGCACTCAGCTCTTTCCACCACAATCTCTTAGAGGATGCTTATATCAATACTCAGTGCCCAGTGTTATGCAGACAGACAAATCTTGTTTATACTCTCAAACTCTTTCGATAATCGCGGCGTGCTTATTTGACTTCTTGCTGTGCTTTTTCTAGCATTTCACCATTGCGAAATCTTTCTTTGAGACGCTTTACAATACTAGAGCTATCATTGGCTTGTCTTGATTGCCTGACGTCCATATTAATTACATGAAACACTAACGCACTCTAGATCTTCCCTTTTGACGCGATGCCGCAACTGATGAGAGCGTCACAAATGGCTTATGGCTCAAACAGCTTTTTTCAAAGCTCTGTTGTAATTTGTGGAACGTTAATATCCAAATAAAGACAAATTTTATATGCAGGTTGTTCCAGAATTCTTGGACACATTTCAAGATCTCATACCTGCTAAACTATGAGTGGCTGTTAAATGAAACTGGTGTCATTTTAATGCTAAATTCATTGAGATTTTTTTGTCATGCTGATAGTTTTTTCATATCTTTTCATGTAGCTAAAGTAACTGAGATAACTTAGATTCATCAATAACCTTCACTCAATCAGTAAAAGCGTTTTTGTGTCCTTGAATTTTCAAAATTTGAGTCGTGGACACTTGATGAACGCGTTCTCATGCCCTGGTATCCCAGATTTCCAGATTTTACACCCTGCAATTTCTTTTTGTGGGTTTCGTGAAAGCACTGGTCTATGTACCTCTTCTTCCAAAAAACGTGGCTGAACTGAAGGACCGAATAACAGAAGTCGTTGCAACTTGCAACCATCGACAACACAATGCTGGAACGCGTTTGGCAAGAGTTTGACTATCGGCTTGATGTAAGCCACGTGACCTACTGTGAACACATTGAACATCTTTGAACATTCCATGAAAATCGTGAGACTGCAAGCTTTCAGAATGTATCAAATGTAATGTTATATTCTTAATAGATTTTGAGATATTTTATATCAAAATGTGCTCAAGACTTTTGGAACACCCTGTATCTCTCATAACTGCATACTGTTGATTCAATTGACTTGCTAGCTAACTCAATCTGATGGATTGTAAATATTTCATAGCCTGATTTTTGAAATCTATAAAGCACAATATTCTATGAATCCCGTGTCAGCAGATCACTTAACCACACTGTGCGCTTTGTTTCACATTACAGCGTAACGCCTGTTTCCGTTTTTCAACCTGCTCTAGAAGAATCAGCTTTTGTTTTGTATTGTTGAGAATTGCTTATCAATGTTGAGCAGATTAGGTGCATAGATGGTGACGTTCTTAAAAAAAGACATAATTTTCTACATTTCGAGAGGTGGATACTGAATGCATTATTTGGGTACTTTTTCAAATTTTTTGTTCTATATTTTACTGACTATGTATTTTACTTCTCCTGAAGTATGCAAAAAATAATTTAAAAATTAGAAAAATTTCAAAGACCATTTAGTAACATTTTTTCCTAAAATATTTGTTTTAATTTTTTTAACCCAATAAAATCTCTCAGTTATAGAAACCGCAGTTCTTTCTTAAAATAATACCAGTCACCAAAACACAGTATTTGGTCGATTGAAACAAACGAAATGAAATCATCCCATCTTACATATGAAAATGTCAACTTTCAAAACGCAGAAATCTCCCTGGATGATGCTCTTTCAAACCTTGTTTTCTTCCATGTCGTTAGTCATTTTCGAGCAAACCCTAACAAGTTTTAAATATCTCTTTTCCACCTAAACAAGAGACATACCCATTAAAACTTGTCATCAAGTAGTATGGAAAACACCTAAAGTACATATTAAGCTATTCTACCTTAGTATTACACTAGATCGATCGCTCTGATAATAAGACCATGTCTTAAAAGCAGAGGCAAAGTTGGAGCACGAAACACTTTGATTAGGAAGCTTGCTAACACCATCTGGGGTACTGATGCAGAAAGTATTTGCACAACAGCTTTTGCCTCGTGTTTCTCAGCAACTGAATATTGATTACGTTCACGTCATAACAACAAGCTTGACTCAACGTTAAACGCTGCCTGCTGGTAAATAACTGTATGTTTGACAGTGAAAAACTTAGACTGCCCATTTCTCCTGTTGGGCATCGCTCCTCCTATTACTAAACACGAATTGTCCTAACAGAAGAAGGGGATAAAGCAAGAAACAGACCCTAGCCTCTTTTTTTATTAGCAGGAACTAATTGTAAAAAGGCTGAAACGCTTGTTATATTCATTATTTCTTATTATCTTATATTCATTATTTCTAATCATCAACGACTAATTACTAACAAATGATGCTACAAGTGAGACAAACACAACAACGAGACATAGGGGGTTTAACTCGCGCGCGGACTACACAAAAACTACAAATTTATAGCGTTAGGTATTGCCAATATTGTAACAATAGTTACAAGCACATAATAATTGTAAAATAAATTAACGATACTAGGGGGAGCAAAAATCTTGTTACTTTCTTATAAAATTAATAAAGCATTTAATAGCAACTATTTTCAAATAGAGAAACTTGTTACTTTCTTGTAAAATTAATAAAGCATTTAGTAGTAAACTAGTCGGCTTTTCCGGCGTTGCCCGGCAGGGGGCCCTTCATCAGCAATGTCAGGGTTTAGTATTTCGATTCAACCGGCTGCGCTGGCTTCAACCATTGGGCTCTTGTGTGAGCAACGGCGAAAAGTTGATGAATTTTATGCCCTTTCACAATTCTTCCCCACAAAATTGTAATTATCATATTCTCTTAATTATGACTGGCTATGCTCTCAAAGAATCTTGCCACAAATTATTGTGGCACATCAATACTTGTGAGGGATCATACCAATACTTGCTTGGGAGCAGTGATTGAAACGTAATCAAAACTAATTGTAGCAGCGAAATGGTGCTTGCTTGTAGTATGATGACACAAACTATGATTTGTAGTTTTTAAAAATGTAAGGGAGGTAAAACATAGTCAAAATTGATGGTGCCACCCAAATGGTGGTCGTTTTGACTCATAATGAAATGAGCTATTTAGTGGTAGGCATGTTTGACGATTTGGTGGGCTCGCTCTCGTATTAATATTTGTGACATTAGGATCTTTGACTGCACTATTTGCTTTAATTTGGCGATAGCATGAAAAGGGGCCATGTCTTTCCTTATATAACTTATTTCAATAGACGCCGATTAAGCTCTTTTCAAACAAAAGCATTCCTTCTCAATTCAGTGTTACAAATTGATGCTATTGTTGTTTAATTTTGATCTTTTCTTAAATTTGAGATTTTATTACATTTAGCTTTGCTACCTAATCCAGACCTTCCTACTGTTAAATATAGATTAATGTTTTGTACCGATATCCTTGCAATTACGAATATCAATAATGGGCTTTACCGTTAATGTTTGCTATCAAAATGATAGTGGATAATTTTGCTGCCTGCTGCTGTTTTCACTAAATAGTGGCAAGCATTGAGATGTCATTTAACATTATGGTTTCACAAGGTGTTTTAAGCCATAAAAAATATGGATCGCTACTTACCACTTTTTTGTTACTGTGGGCGAATTACCATAAACTAACGTTTCTGACTGCGTGCATGTTCCTTGGCCCTGGCATAAACGCCACCATGCAAAGAGCAAACTAACCCGAAATGAAGCACTCACAGTTCAGTTATAGCGGGAGCCCACATTAATAATGTCAAAATCAGAGGAGATCAAATCAGCTGGCTGATGCGGTAGCTTTTGCTTCAACATTTAGATCATATGTAGCTGAACACTTGCATTTCGTTGCAAACGATAAGAAAGGACCACTTTTACCCCATCGTCTTTTTCTTAGGTGATCACCAAGTGTTTTGCTTGGAGTTGGCTACATATTAAAACTTGTAGAGTTCATTTGTCGATGAATCTTATTGAATAATTTGATTGATAATGCCGAAGATTCATGCTATCAAGAAAGAATAGACAAAATGTTCCAAAGGAGTTAGTTTTTCTAGAAATGGCAGTTTTGTGAAATGCAAGTACTAAAATATTCCATGGTTCTAACCATTAGACTAAATTTCATAAATGATTAGAGACTTCGGGTTTTTGATGGTTATTTTGAAAACTTCGACAGATAATGCCTATAAACCATGCTTGTGAGAAAAAGTAGTCAAAATGTACCAAGCAACACACTTTGTTCAACAATTGCAAGTTTGTTAGTTCAAATAGGAAAATTCTGTGGTCCCATGCATGAACCTGATAATCCACACAACAATCAAACTGAGAAAAATGCAGTTAACTTCAAAGACCTGTAAAACACAAATGCCACGGTAGAACGAGATTTAATTTTTTTATTATGTTAAGTATACCTACAAAATTATTCGTGAATTTTTTCAGTTGACAAACACCAACACGAGCAAAGTTATGAAGCAAATTAAAAAAATTGATATGGCTCTTTTTTATTTTCCGTGCATAAACCTGATAACTCACATATCAGGTTTATGAATTGAAAAAATTATTTGTCAAATTAGTTTGGTTTTTTTATTCAAGTTAAGCTCAATTTGTAACACAGATTCAATTATCATTGGAAGAGACTTTAAGGCCATAGTCCACATGAAAAAATTAAAAAGAAACTAAAGCAAAGTATAACGTGTTAGTTAAACATTGTGTACATTTAATCATCTCGAGCTACCGTGTTTCCCCGATAATAAGACCTACCCGCAAAATAAGACCTAGCGTGATTTTTGAGGATGATTTTAATGTAGGCCCTACCTTGCTTTGCTTTGCTTTTGCTTTTGCTTTATTTGCCATATTTATCCTCCATTCACGAGAAAGCGAATTGTATCGCTATACTTTGGACGGGAAGTCCACACTCGCTTGGGAGTTGCCTTTTTCGAGGTTTATGGGCCACCTGTCTTCCGCGTAAAGGTGGGACGTCCCGTTAAGTGCCTTGCCCAAGGACACAACAAGCGAACTTGCCGGCTTGTTCTCCACAATCTCCCCTAAATGCCGAGCGCCAAGCAGGGAACCTGCGGATGCCATTTTTTAAAGTCTTTTGGTATGACTCGACAAGGGGAATGAACCCCAGGTCTACCGACTGCGCAGCGGACGCTCTAACCACTACGCCATCGCGTCGGTCTAACCACATACCCTTAAAATAAGCCCTAGTTGAGAGCGGCAGAAAGATGAAAGGCGAAAACTCCGCTGCAATTTTGGAAACTGATGACTTGCAAGACATTCCAGAGGATGATGATATGATTGTTCTTGAATAAATTGTTGTTAATGAGTTTCTGAATAAAAAACATGTTAATGGCAAGTAAATGTAGATCTTTTTTCGTAATTTCTGTTTATTTAAAATCTCGTAATTTTTACTTTGTAACTTCATTTTTTGATATATCAAAATAATACATTCCCCGAAAATAAGCCCTAGTGCCATATTTTGGAGTAAAAATTAATATAAGCCCTGTCTTATTATCGGGGAAACACGGTACTATAATGAGTCCCATTATTATAGAATACGACAGATTATACAAGAGACTGCCAGTTATATGACAGTCTGCTGTCCTCAATGTGAATGCCATAGGTCCATTTTTAAATGAATTTTTTCAAAGTTGAGGTCAACGTCAGGTCTTGATTCTGCCGTAATATCTTAAAATTGGAAATGGAATAACTCAGGGTAGAAAACGCGTATATCACGTTTTCATGAAACAGTGGAAGATGAGTAAAAATTGAATCACGCTCTTCTCATGCGCATAACTAATTTTTAGTCATCATTTACAAGCCACTTTTGCTATAAAAGATTTTATGAGTTGCATCACTAAATAGTTTACTGAAATTCACTAGATCTATCCTTTTTATTGTCAATCGCTCCTCCTCTCAAACTCTTTTTTCTTTACTTTTTAACAAATAGAGTGTATTTGCACACTTCTAACTTTACAGTAATGTAATAAAAAACAACAGGTAACAGTTTTTCGACAACATAACATGGAAAACAAATAAAAAGTACTTTCTTGGACACATGGGTCCACTGGGCAGTGCCGTAGCACTCCAACTTTGGGCCCCCCCCAAAGTAAGCGCAAGAGCCCCTGTGCACAGGTCATATCACTTTAGAGGTGTAAAATTGAAAAGCTGCATTAAGAAAATACACCACAATTTGTACATAAGTAAACAGGCTAATGTCAGAATAAAGCATGCCGATACCGAAGGTGCAAGTCATAAAAAATTCGGCACCGATGCCAGAGTTCAGTAGGACATTTATGCAGACACTGCGAAACGAAAGCAATGACACTGAAAAACATGAAAAACTTATAAAAACACAGTATCATTTAAATAGTCTGGAGCGAACCTTTTTGTTCGCAAATGCTGTTATGACATTGTCATAATCAAGAGATCGGGCGCAGTCATTTTCGATTGACAACATGGCTAATGAAGATAGTCTACTGTCTGTCATAGACGTTCTATTAAAAGTTTTGATCAGTTTCAATTTGCTGAAGCTTCTTTCAGCGCTGGCAACAGTCACGGGGCAAGTTAGTAAGATTCGAAGTGCGATGTACACATTCGGATACAATTCAAATAAATGAGTCTTTAGAAGATAGTTCAGAAAGTCTTGAGCCGTATTGAGATTGCGTTTTTTTTGTAAAATTAAAACAAACCGCTGTAGCTCAGCGCTCATTTCATCAGAATCAATGTCACCGAACTTTTTTTGGAACTCTTTACAGCAAGTAAGAAGAGCATTTTCTTGTTGCACAAGCAAAAGTTTGTCTCGTGTGTGCAAAAACGAAAAGGCGGAAGAAACCTCACGTAACAAATTAAAGCGCTCCTTTATTGACACAATAGCCTGGTCTACTAATGGATAGAAAAAGTTGCTTTTAAATTTCAGTTCAGGAGTAGCTCGTTGTTCCTCTTCACCTTGGTAATCAAACAATCTTCTTTTCTTTCCACTTCTTGACGGAGGAAAAGAAGGATCAATATCCAATTCCTGTGCTATTTCAACAGCAGATGTTGCGGCACTGTCATAACCCGTTGTGCGATAGTTTTGCAAAAACTTTTCAGTTGCCTGGATTTCCGTTTCCATTGTATGAAGGGAGACTCCATACGATTGAAGAATCTTGCTTGCTTTATTGACTTGGAATAGGATATCATACCAAATAAACACCGACAAAAGAAAACTCCATTTTGATAAATGAGCTATCAACGATTTTGTTTCTGAGGCAGCTCTTCCATCTTTTTTTTCTATGGAAATGGCTTCCAAGTCTTTCAGTGCCAGCAACACCTCTTTTAAATTGTATCGAAGAGGTTTGATGCATTTAATTCTGCTTTCCCAACGAGTATCAGATCTGAAAATGTCAATGCTTCCGTCGATGAATTAGCACTGTTAACAACAACTAAGTTAAGGGTATGGTTTGCACAGGGCACGTAAACAGCTTTGGGATTGATGTCTAGCATTCTTGCTTGGACCCCAGAATGTTTTCCTTTCATGTTAGCACCATTATCATATGACTGACCTCGACAATCAGACAATTCGAGTTGCAGTTCGGTCGCTTTTTCTAAGAAAGCGTCCAACAAGCCTTTCCCAGTACTGTCACTTATTCTCAAGTAGCCAAAAAATGTTTCTTTAACAACAGCAGCTTCTTCATTACATAGTACATAACGGAGAATGACAGACATTTGTTCATGATGTGACATATCTGGAGTGCAGTCGAAAATTATAGAAAAATATTTTGCCAATTTCAATTGCTGTAAATTTTCTTTTTCAACTTCTGTCGCTAGCAATTCAATTAGTTCATTTTGTATGGTAGGACTCAAATAGTGATCTTTAGTGTTTTTATTCTTGATTCTGTCTTGAAGCTCTTTTAGGATCGGATCTCTTCTTGCCAAAAGCTCAAATATACCCAGAAAATTTCCATTGTCAGGAGATCCTAAGACTTCTTCGGATCCTCTAAAAGCAAGATTCCTTTCCGATAGAAACAAGGCAATGTCGATAAGTCTCTCTAAAACATTTCTCCAAAAACGTCTTTCATTGAAAAAAATATTCATCTCGCGTTTGTCGATAGTGGATGAATTTCTTATCCCTTCAGCTAGCAACATCCATTGACTGCAGCATTCTTGGTGGGAAATGCCGTTTTCATGGTCTTTCAGTTTTTTCGAAAAACCCTCCCATGTATTTATACCACTACAAAAGGGGCTTAGTGTTTTTCCAAATAGCTTACAACAAAAGCAAAAAACTTGATCTGATTCCCCAGAATAAACTAGCCACGACCGTGAAACACTTTCACCATTAGGTAACACACGTTTATAATGGTTGGAGGAAAAACGTCGCCTTGGAGTTGTGTTATTATATGGAAAATTCATTATTAGTTGATGTGGTCCACGCTTTACTATATCACATCGTTGAGCATCAGAAATACTTTCAGGCCATTTACATGGGTCATCAGGGATAGGGGTAAATTGAGATTCAGTTATTTTTGATATTGAAGGTTGCGTATTGGCAGGTAAATCACAACTTACATTTTCTGGAAATTCACAATCACTTTGATGCTGATCGTCATAGTCTTCTTTTTCTTGTACACTATAGTTTTCTTCATCCCTCTCGGTACTAGTGCCAGGTCTACTCTGCTCAGTAATCTTGAAAAAATCTGTCATCTTGGGCAATTTCGCTACAGCATCTCGAGCAGTGGCTGCTTTTTTTCTCTTTTGAGCACCACTTTTTGAACGTTTCATTCTATACAATGTCAATAAAATACTTTATCTGCACTCTGCAGTGTATATATATTGTCCCGGTATTTCTAGCCAAACAGAATTCCAGACCATTCTATGATTGTTGCGTAACAACGGCATTGTTACGTCAATCGAATATTCAAGATTCTACCAGAAAATCAATCGAAATATTCTAGATTCTGCGAGATAAAATGACGTTGCATTCACTTATGATGTCACAAGCCAATTTCTTCCTACAGTTTAAATCGGTTGTAAACAAGTCTGCTGAACTAAAAATAGTCACGTAGCCAAAAAGCAATTTCAGACTAACTTGGGCTCCCAAAGTTGGCCTGGGCCCCCCCCAATTGGGGGGTTTGGGGGGCGGCTGCTACGTCTCTGCCACTGGGCCGTAACTGGAAAGCCCTGGTTTTGTCAGGAGCACAAAGCTGACATGTCTGCTGCGCCTCTGGCATTTTGTAAGACAAAATTTTGATAGAAGTATTTATGAGGCAGATCGAGCTTCAACAAAATACCAAGAGCTAACCATAAATGTAGATCTACATCCAGTTGTATGTAAATGTATGTCATCAGAGAAACTCTTATACAGTAGCCTATGTCTTCAGGGAAACCTCAATATACTGTACAGTCTCGTTTTCAACATTTTTAGTTTCTTTGATTTTGCGTTGATTACGCTGTTTTGAAAAACGCTTGTGTTTAGCGCCTTTCATTTTAAGCTTAAAAGTTTCAGAATGATATAAAAGATAGTTAAAACGTAGAGGTATATTCTTTTCCAAAGGCTAATAAAGTTTTATGGCAATTTGTACAGCCATAAAGAGGGCTCCTCAAAAAGGGGAGGCTTGAAGCAAGTGCTTGACTTGCCCCATCTAATATATCCATCATTGATCGCTAAGTCCAGATCACTTTTGCTTCAGCACATCTTTCCCTAATGAAAACAGGCATTCTACTGTTGCCCTGGAAAGTATGGCGGTGTTGTATTTCACAAATAACCAGCTTAATGTCGCATTAGAGAGCAGCAGAGCAATAGATTTGCTTTGAGACCCGCCTTTGTCCGTGAAAAAATTGTCTGATAGCTTTTCGCTGCTGCTGTTTTTTCGTGACTTCTCCGCAAACGCTCCATATAAAAATTCGTCTTCGGAAGATGCTCTGTGGCAGCCTGTGATTTATGAACGTTTTGCACTTTTGAGACGATATTTGTATTTTGACAAGGGGCGGGCCTAGCGCTAGTGGCAACTGCTTTTGAAAAATTTTGCGCAGCTTCCTCTAGCGCTATTGTGCACAGAAAGTAACGCCCGCTAATATAGTCGCTAGTTCACAGCAACAATAGCGGCGCTAAAGCAAACGCTAACGTAACACTAGCGGTCTAGACTCTAGACAGAGGTATAAGTATGAGGCATAACTGTCGTACATGTATCAATACAAAGAAACAAAGAGGAAAGTCATCAAAGCTCTTAAACAGTTACCTAAAAACGCTGTCGAATAAGCAAGCTGGTGCATGACTCCCCTGTTCAAAGACTATATCAACATCATCTGATTTATTATAATTAATGTGGCCAGATGACATTAACGCAAACCCAAGATAGGAATTAAATCAGCTTGACCAGCTTGTGAGTACTAATTAACTGAATTATTATTTAAAAATTAATGAACTTAAAAGATAATGCTTTTAAATAAATGAAAATTGTGACTCATCATATTCAAATAATTACCATCCATCATCAAGAATCTAAATTGAGATGTGTCGCCACTTCCCTCAAAATCACAAAACTTACTGAGATGAAATTACAATACTCTCAATCAACCTGACCAGCAGTGCAGTCTATTAAAAAATGGTGCTCATTTCCTTCTTATCCTAGTCACATTGAGTGCAAGCTGTCTGCTGGTATGTATAACATCAGAACAGTTACTCTTCCCCGGTCTTTTGGGTTAGGGTTAGAGTTAAAGTTAGGGTTAAGGTTTAAGTTAAGGTTAGGGTTAGAGTGCCCAAACTTAACCCTCACCGGATGTATGTGATGGGGGGTAAGTGTCCTAGAACCGGTATGTATTGATACAACTAATTTGAAACCCCATTCTGAGTTTTGACAATATAGACCTTCCATTTATATCCTTACTTACACTAAACCAAGGTTCCATTGCAAAAGTATCCTTAAATAAAACATCCTTATTCAGAGGTAGATCTAGAATTCCAGACAATTCAGCACGGTCAAAGACAGAATCACCTAAAACAGCATTTTTCACAGCAAATATACCCAACATCTAACGCCCTTTCACCACATATCATGCAAAGAGGTATGACTAAAAGAAAATCATAAACTTACTGTTGTCAACTAGCTCTAGTACAGCATTTAGTGGAAGTTTACGCTTTCTTTTTGGTCTTCCTGCAGCACTTTGCAAAAGAGCCGCCATCTTGATTTGCGGGTTATCAGGTTTATGCATGGAAAAAGTGAAACGGAATATGAGCAATATTTGGAAAAATTGTCATAACATTTTATTCACTCAATTTCAATTCCAGAAAAAATTTGTGGATCAAATATAGAGAAAAAGTAATGGTGACAGGGTGCAAACTCATTTTTGTAGAAAATGTGGCTCATCAGGTTCATGCATGGAGATACAGTATTGTTCAACTAAAAATGAAACATGATGTATGGCAACCAAGTTTTGATCAGCCATTATAAACTAATCTTTAGCCTTGAGCAATTGGAATCAGATATTGCTTAAAGCAAATTTACTAAGCTTTCAAAAGACAGTAATTGTTAGTACCTTACAATAACATTATTGTATTAAAATTATCTGTTTTTACTAAGCTTACCACTTTTGGGAGTGGTAGAAAATTACACCTCAGGTCTTAAACTAAATGGAAATCCAAAGAGCGCACAGATTTAAACGAAAGTACGTAAATAAATGGTTTTAGCAGGTGTTCTGGTATGGGGCGCCATTTGTTCACCGCTCATTACACATGTTTTGGGACAACATTTATGACTAAATCAAATGCATTTGTTTAAATGCACAAATCGATTTGATTTAGTCATAAATGTACTGAAAAATAAATGCATTTGTTTAAATGCGCAAATCGATTTGATTTAGTCGTAAATACATATGTCACTCAACCGTATCGTATCGTTTTTTAAAGGGAATGTACTGCGAATAACGCTTTTCCGATAGCTTTGGGCGTTGGACCATCACGTGACAGGTTTGCGACAGACTCGTTTGAAATAAGCGACAGGCGCGGCATAGTTACAAATTTTGAAACATGTGGTCTGCAGCAAATTAAATCACCAACAGCAAAAGTCCGAATCTCTTACTACAAGATGTCTGCTGGATAGGATATAGGATGACTGCTGGAAGCAAAAGTGCAACATAGGCTGTATAGATTTATGCTGTTAGTCAATGAGCTCAGTCTGCCAGTTTCTTGCAGAAAATAATGATACTTATGAAAGACCTCAAGTCCAAGATAGGTTAAGCTAGCGTACCGGTTGTTGTTTAAGGTAATCTGCCTCAAGACATGTCTCATAACATTATTTTGATGTCATGGTGTTGTGTTAAGATACTGAGGTGGATGTCCTGTTAAAAATGATTCCAATGTTCTGTTTACGAATTCAGCGCAGTGAAAAATATAAGAAATATTGACCCAACCAAATCCAGAGAAGTTTATAATCCCTAATTATATACTTAAAAGAAGATTTATGTTGTCGAATTTAGCCAAGAGTTTAAATAATAATATATCATCAGCAAAGGAAGAGTTTGGCGAATGGTAAATCGCTCAAAGATGTTGTAACATATATTCATAAAAAGACTGCGAGTTTAGCACTTATAGTTACATTGCATGTAGCATGGTCGAAACGAGTCGGCATTTACAGTAAATTGATTAAACAAGATAACAATTAAAATAAAGATTAAACGAGATAATAATATATATATATACATATAGTCTTTCATAAGTACCATTATTTTCTGCAAGAAACTGGCAGACTGAGCTCATTGACTAACAGCATAAATCTATACAGCCTATGTTGCACTTTTGCTTCCAGCAGTCATCCTATATCCTATCCAGCAGACATCTTGTAGTAAGAGATTCGGACTTTTGCTGTTGGTGATTTAATTTGCTGCAGACCACATGTTTCAAAATTTGTAACTATGCCGCGCCTGTCGCTTATTTCAAACGAGTCTGTCGCAAACCTGTCACGTGATGGTCCAACGCCCAAAGCTATCGGAAAAGCGTTATTCGCAGTACATTCCCTTTAAAAAACGATACGATACGGTTGAGTGACATATGTATTTACGACTAAATCAAATCGATTTGCGCATTTAAACAAATGCATTTATTTTTCAGTACATTTATGACTAAATCAAATCGATATGTGCATTTAAACAAATGCATTTATTTTTCAGTACATTTATGACTAAATCAAATCGATTTGTGCATTTAAACAAATGCATTTGATTTAGTCATAAATGTTGTTCTAAAACATGTGTAATGAGCGGTGAACAAATGGCGCCCCATATTCTGGTACGTTACTTGTTATATCTCTTGTTGTTAGTGGTGGTGTCGTTGCCATTACGTCTCGCTTGATTAATGATCGTAAGAGAGAGCTTATCAAACTGCCCAAGATATTTTGTATTGAATTGGGTTTGGTTTTCGAATTATTAGATTTTTTGCCGGTTTCTAATTGACGTTGGTGGATCTCAATTCCTATTGGCAGGATGGGGAAAACTTACGTCAAAATTACCTCATACACCCCGCTTCTTGTTTGAAGTTACTGTTGCGTTAATTTTAATGCACTTTACCTTCAAGGTGCGTAACATCACCTTCAATTTCCTTCGCTTCAAAAACGCATGCTACTCCTTTAGCAATTTATAGGTGATGCAGATTCGTTACGCACTTTTTTAATCCATACAGTTTTGATTCTGTAAAGAGCATTTCAAAATACATTTGTTTCAAATATCATTTGGTAGTATCGAAGTTAAAAAGACACCCATGCCGCTACAAACGTGGCAGAAAGAATTAAACTGATGATTGGGGACGAACCCTAAACACTGTAAAAAGACAATCAAACCCCGAAGCTTTTTGTCCACGTACGAGAACTTCATCATGTAAAAAATATAAAACATTTAACGGCTAAAAATAATTGTACACCTTAAAAAGAGTGCACCTAATCTTTTTTAAGATTTTATTTTTTGTATCACTAATTCCATCTAGTATTTCTCAAAAGCATATTACCATTACTTTTTGACGTTATTGTTTAGGTCTTGCCAGCTCCCAAATCTTGCTCTGATAAAGTCTTCATAAACGGATGAAAGCATGAGCGTTTTCTCTTTTATTACGATTTTAAAAACATTCTTATTCGTAGATAACCGTTTGGATTCCTAAGTTTATAACATCTATTTTTTTCAGATAAAAATGCCACCTTAAAACATTTTGCTTCTTTTTACAATAAAAGCTTACGACACTCTTCTAAATACCAGAAAAATGAAATTTCTCATTTCAAGTCCTTGAGTGACATCGCCTACAAAAAAAACAAGAATAAACAAAGCTAGTTTCAGACTCCATCGATTCGGAGCAATTCCTTTGATGCAAAGTTACGTGTGCAACCGACACTTTTAAGACCAGTAGCGTCTTGATCCACACTCAAATCGTAAGTCGCAATTCCATTTACGTATCATCATCGAATACCACACCACCCTTAGGCTGCTGCTTCATACTAAGTAAAACTATTCTGCCGGCTGCATTGCTGATTTCGTAAGCAACACCAACGTTGATGTTCACTGTAAAATATTGATTGCTTCTATTCACTAAAATTCGAGGCGAACATTCAATTAAGTCGCTGGAAATAAATTAAAGAAAAAGCACTTGAAGATTATAACACTCGTTAAATAAAGACACAAATACTATGCCAGCTTAAGACAGTGAAATAAAGACATGCAACGCGGCACATGAAGAGATATTGCTAATACATAACAGTGCTTATATCAATTTTGTTGAAAATAAATGTACACACAATCAAATTCAAGATCGGAGAGGCGTTGAACCTTTGGAAAGGGGTTCAACGCTACTTTTTTAATCACCTTGCGATAGACCTTCTTTAAAGTGTCTTTCTGCACATGCGTATCAAGTCAGGTCAAAGGTTAAGTTGCCATCAAGAAGGAAAAATTAAAAGGTAAAAAATAAATAGGTGAGATAGAGGAGCTTATAGAGTTCAAGAAGCAACAACGGTGTCGTGTGCAATGCAAGGAGTTTTCAAGCCAGACCTTGCCTCGTGGTTTAGTTTGATGTAAAGAAGGTCTATCGCTAAATACAACTCCAACAAAAGCACAGCTTGCAAGCGCCAACACTTAAGCACCTTATCCAATGAAAACAAAAATTTACATTACCAACACCACCAATTTCAGTAAAATATTTAGATTTAACACATATGGACACATATTTGTTGCCTGGGTCTTAAATTTCTAAAAACGCGACAGGCTACTCTTGAGATTCTTATAATTACTCTTTTTGTATACATCGGCATAGCGCAATCTCATTTTTTGTGAAAGGTTTTATGAAATTCAAAAGTTGATCACCTAACACGAACCACTTGCTGCTTCTTACTGTAAGCGCTTTTCCACAGCATTTCTGTCCACATACTGTAGAGTCAAGTGGTGGCAGCACCGCAAGTTCAGCTTTTCGCTATTCGATATCAGCAAACGGAGCAAAGGCCAAGAAAACACAAACACATGAGATGATGCGCCAACACGAAAAGGATTCAACTTAATCACTATGTCGGCAAATGACAAGCGTGCGTACTGCGCGTACGCACGTTGGCGTATTTTCACCTCAATGCATAAGTTGCGATGAGCATAATTTCACCAAAAACAAAAAATTGTCCAATGTTGACTTGCAGGTACAAACCAGACTTGAAAGTTAACGGAAAATTGTAAAAATAAAAAGAAGTTCATCAACAAAGATGAGGAGTGGTTTAAAGATGTTGAATTGGGTGTCTGGTCGACAAAACAGTTAAGAGGCAAGGAGCTTAACCCCATCTAATAAGTATAAACATTTGCTTTTTACAATTGTATAAATTCTGGTCCGCATATCTTGAAAAATATTTATTCATTGAATCAACTTCTCCTTCGCAAAGCACTTTCTAAGTTAAGTTTAGTTGGCAGCTTTCAGATGCTTGCTAGTTGCGGCGTTCAAAAAATGTAATGCGCCTCAAATTTTTCAGCCTTTCAAATCAAAAAGTAGTTGTTATCAACACAAATACACAGTAACGGTAAAGGCTAATTGTGCAAACACACAATACTTTATGCTATTTCTACTCGATGTTTATATTTTTATCTTCCCATTACGGCAAACCTTTCAGAGTACGACACAAGTTGACAGTGTTCAGACCCATTTCGTAGTTATCAGTACAGCTAAGCACAGCGCATTTCTACTCAAACATTGCAACCAATCGTCAGAAATTGCCGTACAGTGCATAACCAAGAAAACCATACAAGACCCATTAAAGCATTGAAGCTATGACCTACTCATTGACAGCTTGCGTTTTGTCGAGCGATGACAGAAGGCCGACATTGTACTTGATAAAAAAGGCGCTCATTAATAATTAAAAGAACATTCTGAAATATTTAATAGGATACGTTTTAAGTAATATGCTTCTTTAAGACGGATAAAAACTTCCAGGTCGTACAAACCGTTCTGATTTGGCCAGCATGGAACAAGGCAAAAAAGAACAGGTTTAGAAAAGAACTGATTGACGACGTCCCTTCTGAGCGTTCCTGTGACCCGGGTTTTTGGTGAGTGAGACGCTGGGCAGGTTGAACACTGATATATCTGAAGCAAATTGTGATCATTATTAGAACGAATCCAACCAGCCAGCGTATACCAGGTGAGAAGAGTGAAGCTGCTCACCCAGCGTGTCATAAGAGGCCACTTTTGGCCACCCACCAATGACAGTCCGCCTTGTTGAGGCTACCAGTCCATATTTATGGAAAGTTCGAAATAGCTGTCGCTTTCTCCTACGCAAGATTTAGGTAATCAATTTACTACTTACATTTTGCCCTCTGCTTGAGGGCGCAATGATCCCAGCTCTATGGATCACAGAGCATAAGGCCTCAAGCGTTCATCGACCAAATTACAAACAGCTATTCGGCGAGCTTCAGTGACCGAGTGGCTAAGGCGATGATCCCGGTTATAACATCCCGTTAACAAAGACCAAAGTTCAAATCCCAGGGTAGCTGATGCTGATTGTGGGTTAGAATCCCACCGGAAGTCACTTTTTACTGATGCTGCCTTATGGTCGTGACGTATTGAATGAATACCAATGAGGCTAACATCATAATCAAGCGTTAGATCTTGGTTTTTGATACATGCTCTTTCATCACTTGATTGTCTCCTACGAGCATGGTCTTATTTGCTTGATTTCACTTTGCGAAGTGAAGCCAGGATGTTCTGTTTCAAGTCGTGATCTCGAGGAAGAATCACCATCATTATTTCTAACTATATTATATGAGACCCGACGGTATTAGTCTTTGAGTAAGCTTAAGCTTCAACTCGCGTACTCAATAAACCTACGCTACATATTTCGTTCAGCAAAAAAAGTGAGTGTAATTTTTATAAAATAAACGAAATACTCCAGCGTTCAATAGTGGAAACAAGATTTTTTAGTCAGCTAACTGTGTCATGCCCAACATCCTATTTAATAAAGCAAGTAAACAAAATCAATAATGTAGCAGGCCTAAATGAGTGGTAGTCAGATGATCAATGGCTTCCCCTCTCCTCAAAATGAAACGCTATTGTTAACAACGTCATTAAAAGTGCATTATTTCATCACTTGGTATTTAAGTTTTTTGCTAAAGACTCATCACAGTACTTCGCAGATCCAAAATCCTTTGACATAATGCCATTCCCAAAGAGGGACGAATAGTAATAACGACACTCCTTTTTTCTGACTTGGCATTGAAGAAATCAAACAAACTAACTACGGCTCAAAAATTGCTTCGTGTATGTTCCTGAGCCTGGCAGCACTGCCAGCATTCATCAAACCTACCAGCAAGACCGGATAAACCACACAGATAGGAACAAATGTTTGTTGCTATACAACATAAACCAAAAACAATGTTACCCTTCTAGGAATATGTAACTTACCATCAGGAAGATCGTGGATATCTGGTCCAAGGCTTTTAAAGAACTGATGACGCAGTGCTTCAGCAGCATTAATTCGCTTCGTTGGGTTGTACTAGAAAAATCAATATTGTTGGCTGCAATTAATTTGATAAAGCGCGGTTGGCAATCGAAAGTCAGATTTGGTACTTAGAGCGTTCCACTGTACGTGGCATAACCAACCGCATTAGTCGTTTGCTTACCAACTTGTGCCGACCCAAACACCATTGCTGCAGATGACGGGCAAATATTAGTCAAGTTTTGAGGGTTGCTCTGAATCTTAAAGTGACTGGCAAGAGTGGGAGAAGAAGACCGAAAAAAACATGGAAGAGGAGACAGAGAAGATTGGTTTGAAGGAGGAGGATGCCCTGAGACGAGACAAGTAGAGGGACGGAGTGCGAGCAATTGCCGAAGAAATGGGGGTAAATCCGGCCATCTCTGCTAAAGGCACAACACCGGATAAAAACTGAATAACTACTACTTTAACCTTACCTCAAGTAGCTTGGAGACGAGGTCTACCCCATCAGGCTCCAATCTCACGACGATCTTTCGAAACGATTCGCCCGGATAAATGCGGGTGCTGTACGATCTGGAATAAAGTGGTGATGGTCAGGATACTTACTTGCGTTGCTTCAATTTCATTCTCCCGCTATTTATCACCATACCACCATTGTAGTGCATTAAACGTTTCATATCAACATTTTTATCTGCTGCTCACAGAAAACGTTTAGAATACCTTTACTGTCACACATTAAACAACTTGTGTTTATACCAGCTTCGGAGTTACCAATACTGATGGAACAGTGGATTTCTATTACAAGCACTGCAAGCAATACAAAAATTGCAACGAAATGTTTTTCCCAAAGATAACAACACCGGCAGAGTGACTGACATGAATGCGCGAAGACATGAAGACTTACCCATAATCAGGCAATGCTGTCACACCGCTCCACACATCTTCAGTCGGTGTGCCGAGTGTTTTAAAGATCATTATGATCTGATCGTTGACAGTAGAGCCAGGAAACATTGGCTTTCCGGTCGCCATTTCGTAAAAGATGCATCCGATTCCCCTGCAAGCAAACGAGCAACTTAATGCTGGGGAACAGATACAGCATATAAAGACGTTTTACGCGCGCACACTTGGTTTATCTCGAAGATAAACTGTATGCGGTATTTATACAGCTGGCCTATATAATTACCTTCTAGCGTTGAATAACCAAAAAGCATTGTTGCTTAGTTTTTTACCTACAAAAGGTTTTTCTTCCACCATAAAATGTCATTTCTCCTTAAGTTGGAGCTACTCTATAGTCAATCAACTGCACTCACCACATGTCAATCGATGCATTGTACTCTGTTGAGCCAAGCAACACGTCGGGTGGCCGGTACCACAAAGTAACGACCTCGTTCGAATATGTTTTGGTTGGAACTGATTTGGCTCTAGCCAGGCCGAAGTCAGCGAGCTTCAACTCCCCTTTCGAGTTGATTAACAAATTCTGTGGTTTTAAGTCGCTGTATATAAATAAAATAATGAGCAGCTTTTCAACTCAATTAACGCAAAATGAGCGGAAAGTTTAGGTGAGTCGAAGTCACCTTATGATCCTGGTGTCATCCGCCACACACATGTGCCATTACAGTCAGTGCAAGTGATAGTTCGAATTCAAAGCTCGACCTTTAGGTTCAAACTACGACTTGCGCTGACCCTTTGCAAGAAAGCAAAATATGGTTCCGCTTCGCCACGCTGTACGCGACGTAACGGGCTGACTGTTGGGCACCGCACTCCGACTCCTGTGGTACAAGTGGTCAAGTTCATGATGAAAGGCTGCTCGCTAAACAAAATCTCGATTCGTTGTTTGAAAGCATAGCATTCTATTTGGTATTGCACGAGTCAAGGAATTGGATTGTGTCATTACAGTAGCGGTTCTCAAACTTTTTTCGATGCGACGCATTTAAAAAAACTTAGGGAGACTTTGCGACGCACCAGACAGTACTGCGAGATAAATATGACCCATAATCTACACAAATAACTGTCCTAATGCTCCCGAGATTTTGGATTGGTCTGTCATCTTCAATCGTAAAATTACGCTTTTCTAAGTTTGTAACTCATCGTTCCTGTTTTCGTCCAACATAAAACTAAATGCTTTATTCTTTATATATTTTTCGCCAATTAAGTTAAACTTGTGCAATTTGATTCTTGAATAACAAATCAACTGTCACAACAGTGTATTAAAAACATTATTGTGAAAATACAATTGATTATGAATGTCAGAAGAAATTTAAAAAAGAATCTACGACCAGTGTTCTTTTGACGCAATAAAACCTAAACTTAATGGCACAATACCAAATTATCCCGAGGCGCCCTTGGAAATTGAAACGACGCACCGGGATGTCGCGACGTACAGTTTGAGAACCACTGCATTGCAGTATATCGATCTTAGTCAACTTCATTAAAGAACAGCTTTCATAAAGACAACTTTATTGCTTGTTGCAAAACAAGCCAACCTTTAAGTGGCTGAAATTGAAAACAGCGACAAATGTCAAACCAATAAAAATATAATGGCAAGGTAGTAAACCGGCGGCAAATGAACAACTCATCGGCTGAATAGCACTTATGATCTCAAAAGATATAGCATAAAACGAACTGCATTTCACATATTTCACGCCATATAAGGCGCACTTTTTCCTAAAAATTTTGCTAAAAATCGCCCGCGTCTAACATGCGAAGTCGAGACCTTTCTTAGGCCAATCTCTTCCATGACATCACTAACCTAGATTATGATCAGTACTTCTACCTATCCTAAGTCATGCATCATTATTTTATTGACAGTTACTATTATTATTCATAAAACGATACTATACAGCAACACCAAACCACTTTTCATTTTTGACAATATATTTGCACACACTCTAAGAAACGTTCAGCTAAGGGTGTGTGTAAATATGTCAATAAAATTATCAAATATGAAAAGTGGTTTAGTGTTGCTAGGTATTATTATTAATTACTTGCAAAACGAATTTTTACGTTAATCCAAAAATAACAGCCAAGCAACTTGTTAAAAACATACTGCGAACGTTTCGGCCCTCAACTGGTGCCATTTTCAACGCAAATAATGTACCTCAAACAGGTTGGCTAGCAACTACGCCATACTGACACAAAAATGAACACACAAGAAGCGATGGTCACGTGTTAAATAAACGGAGAGGAAAGAATTTGGAGTCTAAATTTAAACTTGGTTTCAATTGCTGAATGTAGAGATTCTAGAATGAAGAGTTTGGATTTGTCAGGAGAGCTGGTGAGAATCCATCTATGTTGATAACACTACCGAGTAGAATGGCCTTAACAAAAGTAGATTACCGAAGCTATTGAGCTGGTCAACAAAAAACATAACTTTTCAATTCAATAATAAATTCTACAAACAGCTAGACGGTGTGGCCATGGGCTCCCCCATTGGACCCATACTAGCTGACGTCATGATGAATTATGTAATTGATAAAGCGATCGAACGCACGCCCCCGGACCATCAACCAAAGTTCTTTTGTCGCTATGTTGAAGATTGTTTTGCTACTTTTACTAATACCTCCTCTATTGAGGTATTTCTTCGTAATCTTAACAGTGTGCACAATCAAATTCAGTTTACCAAGGAAGTAGAAGCGCACAACTCTCCGGCTTTTCTTGATGTTCTCATCGAAAAAACTGACAAAGAAATTAAAACTAGCACCTATCACAAAACCACGCGCACTGGCCACCTTACAAAATTTTCTAGCTTTTCCCCTCTTCGTTACAAGCGAAATCTAGTAAACTCCCTTCTTCATCGTTCCTATTCTATCTGCAATTCCTATTCTCAAATTGATACAGAATTTCGTTTCATCAAAAACACACTTTTGCGGAATGAATATCCATCTGGCTTCATCGATAAATGCATCAGGCAATTTCTTAACAAAAAGTTTGCTCCTCGGACTCCTTTCATTCAAAAGAATCCCTCCAAATATTTTTTATTCAAGTTACCTTACCTAGGAAATATCTCCCATCACGTTGAGAAAGAATTAAAAGAATTCATTGACAAGCATTTACCAGATACCATATTTAGATTTGTTCATGTTACCAAAAACCTCAAGCAACAACTACACTTCAAAGATCCCCAACCCCAGTTGTTAAGAAGCAACGTAGTATACCGGTTAAACTGTTCTTGTGGTTCTTTCTATATTGGCCAAACTCGCCGGAATTTAGTAAAACGCCTGGATAAGCACCAGACTAGTCTCAACTCGGAAGTGTGTAACCATTTACAATCAAATCCAAATCACAGAGTTGACTTCAACAACCCACAAATTCTCACCAGCTCTCCTGACAAATCCAAACTCCTCATTCTAGAATCTCTTTACATTCAGCAATTGAAACCTAGTTTAAATTTAGACTCCAAATCCTTTCCTCTCCGTTTATTTAACACGTGACCATCGCTTTTTGTGTGTTCATTTTTGTGTCAGTATGGCGTAGTTGCTAGCCAACCTGTTTGTTGTACATTATTTGCGTTGAAAATGGCACCAGTTGAGGGCCGAAACGTTCGCAGTATGTTTTTAACAAGTTGCTTGGCTGTTATTTTTGGATTAAAGTTATTAGTTTTTTCCCAACTATACCGTGTGCCGAAGAATTTTAACGTAAAAATGAAAGCAATCTAACCAATGAGGCTGTGATGCATGTTCATAATCATACAGAAATGTTTTCTGCTCTAGTTAAGGCGATGTTTTGGTTCCATTCGCAATGTTTCACTACAATACAATCGAGATTTCTTGCTTATTCTTATAATTTGTCTTTATAGCCAAGTAATAAGAATAAAAATAAGACTAAGCATTTCAAACAGAAATTTTTTCTGCTTATGAAATGTGCTGCTAGATTGCTTTTAACAATATGCGCTGAAATACACTAGACTTTTTTCCTGAATTCGACCAGCTAAAATGGGGCTCAGTGTTATATGCCATTGCATCACATATACCGTCAAATACGGTAATAAAACTTTAAATCTCTCGTCAATAAAAGAAGGGCGATCTTTATGTCGAAATTTCCTCAAAGATTATAAACCATATATAGTTTTGAGGAGAAAAGTCTTTAATATTTGAACACAACTTTAAACGCTTGTTATTGAAACCCAACACCTACCGATGTAATATCCTTCTTTTATGGCAGTAACAAATTCCTCGTAATAATTGGAAGAGAAAAACCTGCGAAAAAATTGTCGTACGTATATTACATCAAATGATGATTAGCTATGATTATAAAATTAATGGATGTCTAATTACTGAAATCTAAAAATGGAGGCCGATTTGTCTCCACCCAGAGACCACCGACAAGATGCTGTGTCAGCATGCTGGTTGCATTGAAACAGAATACAATGCATTCCATTACAAATAAATTTATGACCACTCAAAAGACTTAATGTGGGGAAAGGAGAAGGGGAACCACTGGGGGTTTTACTTATTTTCAACAAGTCTCTCAGTCGTGTGACGATGACAGATTTCACACGCGCGTGGCAGCACAAATGTGACGACGCAACAAGTTTTCATGCCACTCATATATCCGTTAATTTAAATGTTTATAAACTGTAATCTACAAAAGAATCAAATCACAATCTTTTGATCATAAAGAAGTAAATACTGAATGATTCCAAGAATTCTTTAGAGCAAAATACACGAAAATCCCCTTGTTTTAATCAAACCAGCCTACTGCTAAGCTCTCACAGATGAAGACAGCCACACGTTGTTCAGATCAGTACGACCCTGGTTCGCACTCTCTAGAGACTGTGGGTTCATCACCAGTATGACTCTTACTTTGTGCCCATAAAAGCACTGCGTGACAAATTTATCTATCTTGGTTGCAGTGGTCGTGATAGCAGCGCAAGCAGTGCTGGTAGCACACAAGTACGTCTCAACACTTCCTTATTCATGTTGAGGTTCCAAAGCAAGTGAAAAATATAGTGTCAGTTACTCGAAATAAACATTATCAATTTAAAATAAATTACAGTGCACGCTTCCGCTAATTATTTGATGCTTACCTGCACGTTATTAATACTCAATAGATTACCATAAGACTCCATGTACTGCTTTAAATCGCGCTCCTGTAAAAACGCAACTATCAAAACAATAAAGAAATCATTTGATGTTAGGGCATTGAGAGGGTGATGGCAATTTAAAGGAAAAATAAAAATGACGAAAGCTTTATCAAGGATAGCCCCACCACTAACAAGGCGGGCTGCCGTTGGACGTCAAAAAGCCGCTTCTTACGACATGTTGAGGAGCAGCTTAACTGTTTCAACCCCAGAAAGAGGGCTGTCATCGCGAACTGTGCAAGCCATGATATGAACCCGAATCGTGAGACTTAAAGCAAACGCCGGTTGCACTTGCATACCTCACACAAAGTAACATTTCAAGCGCCCAACTCTGCCTTTCGCCTACCACCACTGTGGCATTCGCTCAGCCACGCCACGCTTCCAGCCAGCGTGCAATGCGCGTGCGATCAATCACGAGCACAAAATATTGAAATATCAGCAAAAATTTGCCTATCAATTACCAGTTTTTGAAAGTAATTCATGAACTTTTAAAAAAGCATGCTCCAGTTATAAAGTATGCATCAATGAAACAACTGTTTCATTTAACGGGTTATCACTACTGAAAAGCATGCGACGAAAACTTCGGGGTAAAACAAATTTCTATAACAATGTCCGCGGCTCAAAAGTGCTGAGTCAAAAGAAAAAAAATGTTACTGATTTTCTAGTACTACATTATACACACCTGCTGTTAACCATGATTTGAAAATAAAAAACAAAAAGCCTAGATGTTTTTGAGAAGTTATATTAAATTCAGAGATTTACAATAGCGTTTTGAACAATGGACGATTATTATCAAATCCAACTGGCTTTTTTGTTTAATGTGTAAACATTGTCAGAAAGTTGGGTTAATATTGCTCCCAAGCTTACTTTAATTACGGTTAAGGCAATAAATCTAAACTTACCAAATATTCAAACACAAGGGTTAAGGTCTTCTCCGTATGAATGATGTCATGCAACGTTACAATGTTGGCATGCTTCAAATCTTTTAATAACGACACTAGAAACATCACCTTATCGATTAAACACACAATCGGTAACATCAGTTCGATTCCGAGGTAGAACAGCAGAGAATGTTCATGGGGAGGCAGCTTAACCCGAACAAATTGATATTGCAGCTGAGAATTCCGTACTGTATGAGTTGTGTTGTCGTGTGCTTAGGAACGACACCTTTGTAATAATATCCTCCACTTGCTTGCAATGTTGGTCAAACAAAAGTAATGTGCAGGCAGCATTGCTGATTCTAAAGCGAAGTGAACGCAAGTTGCTGCCAAGCCTCAATGCATCCAGACACTAAAAATTATTAAATCTAAATTCTTGACGTTGTAATGCAATTCTCAAAATATAAAAGCAAAGGCGTGAGCGAGAACCAAACCAACGTCTTCGACCAAAACAGTCGATTGGTCGTTGGCATAAAGCCAGACCTAACCGGACTACCGGAGTTACCGCCTTAACCATTTTGACCGCCGAAGCTCCACCGTTTATACCGGTAATTCGGTTATTTAAATTACGACGCTAAGTAGGCGCCACAGCACATCATAATAGGCACGAAGTCCTCATAACATAATCGCAATTATGACGAAGGCAATGGCGAATTATAGAACCTATTTTAAAAGTATCGAAGGTACGCTTTTCTAATTCTAATGCAGCCTATCCAGCGGTATGTTTAGTCCCCTGGTTCCCAACCGGTGGCCCATGACCCACCAGTGGGACGCAGCACCATAAGCCGCATAGAATGGACACACAACTTAAAAGTGAGCCACGACACCAATAATTTGAGAACATCCGGCTTAGTTATTTAGAAAGAAAGCTAATTTTCTAAAATCCAGTTTTGTCTCCGTTAACGAAGGCGCCAGATACATCTCATGTTTCTCGAAAGTTTATAAACAGCATTGCACCACTTTTTTCTATCAATGGCATCTTTCTTTTTTTCTCTAATCTGTTCTCACACCCTCTTCTTTCAACCCCTTCAAAATCTAACGCCCTTAACACATTATTATGATCCATCCTCCCCAAAACATGTCCATACCACCACACATTATTTCCCTAGGCTAGTCCAGGATGGTCCAAGGTTGCCAGTGCCGTCGGCCAGATTATTTTCCGCATGTGGTTCGCGGGCCACACACAGCCACATCAGTGCTAAGAAATCATCAACAGATTATCTAATGCTAGTTTATTCACAATTTTTTCCAAACCCAGCGGGTCCATAGGTTTTTGGCTGTTCCTTTTCTTAATTATTAACACGCTCACATTGCTCTTATCATTGCCCTCTCAGTTGGTATCTCATCTTCCCTCAGGCTCCATGCCTGACTTCCGAAGAACATTGCCGACCTTACACAACTATGATAGCTTCTTGCTTTCATTTTCAGCAGAAGCTTAGATGTGATCACAATTTATCACATGTTGCTGTATCAAGAGAATTACTAATAAGTCATCCCGCGCACAATAATAAATGTTTTCCGAGGACCAGAAGATAAAAACAATTACACTAACTTTGCAGATGGCATTGGCATTCCAAAAATTACAGCATTTTTTTGACAAGATACACAAAAAAATTATTGTATTGATTTATTGCAAGCAAATTTGCTTGCATTTTTGCGCTTCTAGAACTGCTAAAAGTATTCCTTACGGAGCAAGCACGCTTCGTAGCATTCAATATAATCGCTAGTGCATGTCTATAGATGGATGCGGCATAGAATATCAAATTATCATAACGTATTGTCATTATCCCAATTCATGTTCTATATATAGTGAGTGGGTTTTGTACTAACACAACAAAAACTATTATCTTTCCACTACCATAACATTCGTCTTGACGTCACAAACTATGTTGTAATGCTTTTCAAAAGATGAGAAAGCTATTCACGCTAAGAGTCTAACTCGGAAATCCAATGTACATTAAAATAATGACCACTTGGACCAGCCTTTACTATGAGGAAATTAAACTATCTACAGAGAAGAATTAATGGAAAAATAGATTCTCGAAAAAACTAAAAACAATCTAGCGATTCCAAGAAGTTTTTATTCAAACGCAGCGTTATAGCAGTCGGATCCTTAGTTACGAATACTATGGTACTGCTAGTGCGATTTGCGAAATGAAATTGGATTTTGCCAGCAAGTAGGCTCAGGATAAAACTACCCACAAGCATTGAAGCGAGAACTCGCTTCGCACTATTAAAAATGATTGAAATAGTATCTGAGCAACGTTGTTTGCTCAAGCCTTTACTAGAACACCGTTTCTATGAAATAGTACTTTTACAGCACAGTCACAAAGAAGATACCCAGTGCACCTGCAATAAAAAGTGTGTACATGATGATTCCCAAAATACCCGAAAACCTCGTATGTTTTTTATAGACTACAGACACACGTAGGGTTATGTTTAGGCAATGCTTCCCAATAATTCGCAAACCTACCTTCTCTAATTGCAGTACAGGGAGCTCCTTCCTCGTGCTCAAGGCGAATTTCTTTCAGAGCAACCACTTTATCAGTTAGTTTGCTTTTTCCTTTAAAAACGGTCGCATAGGTGCCCTAAATAAAAATGCTGTCGCTAAAAATATATTCAACTGCTACATGATTGGGGTTTTGATGATGATCAGATAAAAAATTTTGGAACAAGTGCAAAATTTTCCCCAAGACAACAACAAGTGCAAAATTTTTCCCAGTTAGTTATCAAGTTTATTTTTAAGAACATTAGAACAATTGAGATACCATGGTTGCGGGTTCGAATCTCAGCTGGCAGGGCATTAAAAGGCAGTGTATACTGAAGGGGCAGGCCTGGTATGTAAATGTACGGGGCAGTGTACACTGGAAGGGAGTGTAAAATAGCCACTTTTTGGATCAAGTGCATAAATTTCCCCACATGGGGAAATTTATGCACTTGATCCAAAATTTTCTTCTCTTTGACAAGAAGCAAGAAAATATCTTCACTAATCTCGGTTGCTTTCAAAAGAACTGCACCCACTATTCAGTTCTGTAAAGCTTTTATTCAATGAGAGCTTTGGACACCTCGGATCTACTTCCTTGCCCATTCTATCTTGAACTCCGCATTTTCCGCTTGCAACCATTCATATATAAGAAAGACATATTAAAGCACCCACCTCGCCTAATTTATCCAGTTTAACGTATGATTCCAATTTTCCATATCCAATTTCAGTCTAAATAGTAGAGCAACTATGAAACAACAAACGAAACTGTACGGCAGCAAATAGATTTTTGTGAGCTTATAAGAAGGGCTTTCCTTTTTGAAGAACTGAATCTTCAAAAAAATGACCTTATTTTTTTGAAACGTCCTTATTTTTGACCTACAGCACATTCTTGTCTTATTTTCCGCAACGCAACAATTGTTAATGCAAACTTTTTTCATCCCGTTTTAAACTTGACAGGCTGCCCTGAGGTTTTGGGCAATAATTTTGGGATCAAAAATAGAAGTCTTCAACTGAAGTTAAAGGCGACAAATTATCTCGGATGATGCTGAATAACCTCTAAAAAACTAGACTTTCGCCCAAAACTGCTTCAAAACTCTGAACCTCTTTTTGAATAAAATTTTTCTTACAATATATTGGTTCTAGGTCGATGGAAACCGTTGCCATAACTGCATTAAAAACATGAAATATTTCTTTACTTTAAGATTACTCAATCAATACAGGAATAATGCAGAAACCAGTTCGCTAAATATAAATGCTATTGAATAGGCATAACACTAAAGATTGGTCGAAACGGCAAAAAACACTGAAGCATAGCAGTTAATAAAATCTTAAATTATTAACTCTTAGTATCTGCTATTCTAATGACCACCAATGAAACATTAACATTTCATGGAGTTAACAAAGATATTGCATTCGACCTTTTGATCACTACCAAGCAAGCCTATGTGAAGCAAGCTTGCATAGCAAAGAGGTTCAAGTGTGTAGCATTTAATTATAGTTTGAAAATACACTAAAGTAGAAGAGTGCAATTTGTAGCCCGAAAATTTTATGGCTCGCGGAAGGATTTTGTGACAGAAAGTGGATGTCAAATCTATCAATTCGATTTTCACAAAATCGATCACAAAAAAAGTTTTTTGTTAAATTTGGATAGTGAATGCGTAAAATGTCGCTTTAAGAACATTGACTTTCAAAAGTCTTCACGTTCTGTCTAAGTGAAAACGTATCCAACCACTGCTTCAAAGCTTTTTTTTGCGTACAAACAATATGGATGACAAACTCTTGACTGACCCGCAACTAGTTTGAATTTGGCTCGCCTGTAAAACAGTTCGCACACCCATGCATTAAAACATCAAGACATGAAGAATGAGCGTTGCAGTTTACAGACGCCACTTAAAACTACGTGCCACTTACACTGGACTATATTCATGACACATTGTGAGAGTAAACTGTTTATCAAACAAATTAAAGCATCGCAACCACAGCAATGCTAAAAGCAGACAGTAATTAGAATTCTAAGTTGATTAAGGCAATACATGAAGCCTTATTTTCAGCAATATTGAGCACTAACTCTACAGTACTGACCAGTGATGCTCGCCGCATTCTTCTTGACATCTGCTGTTCATTTGTTGGCGACGTTTGTTGTGTTAACTGTAAGGATGGCAGAAGCATATTACCAGGTAAAGAGAGACGTTTGCTGGCTTGTTTAATGGAATGCGGTTCCCTCATAGTAACGGAGCTTATAACGGATTCTCCAACAGAAGTATTGGGTTGGCTATTACCTACACATTCAATTTTTGTCAGCTTTTAATCTCATGAAACAGCTGACCAATGTAATCATCGTTACAAAGGATGTTTAAAGAGCAGTAGCCCCAACTTTGCTTGGATTCAAGTTTCTTTTTAAAATTGTCACACATTTTGAAGCTTGTCTATTTCTCAATATATGTATAAACAACAATGAAATATTGGTGAAGTCTTCACGAACTCAAGCTTGAGAACCACAGATTTATTAGTTTATTTACTATAGAGAAACACAAACAGCTAAAACGATTCTGGTGTGATTCAAACTCATAGCTCTCTGATAACTGATATCACCAGAAGTAAGAACACAACTTGCTAATGCACACTAATGCACCTGCAGAAGCATGGTGGTCAATTCCATTCTCTTCTACTTCTGAAATAGCTTCAGCTGCAAGAGTACCGCGACCCTTCTGTATGCTGAGGGAGATTTTTCTTTTGATACTTTTCATTTTTTTCAATTCATGATAATCATTTAACACATAGTTTACCAGAATATACCGTCAAGCTTATAAACCTACTAGCACCATTCTAAAAAAAGAAATACAAAGTCAGTATCACAGGCCTAAGGTAATGTCAGTGACAGACCTAAACAGCTCTGTTAAGACATGCTTAAATAGATAAAGTAAAAGTTAAAACAATGTTATAACATTGCGCGAGAAATTTCAAAATGTATAAAGAATTTGATATCGGATTTTGTGCCATTTCAAAAAGCCCCCATCAGTTTCCTTTGCAGTGGTTCACCTCCCGTAGTATTCCCAGCAAAATGCTTTTCAACATTTTTGATGGAAGAAAATTCTTTTTCAAAATCAGAAATCCTGCAGCACATAACCACAGAAAGACTTAACGAAATGACACCTCATAAAATTTACTTGCATTAAAACTCATTAATTTTATTGCAAATTTTTTTTTCATGGAACATTTGGCTGTCTCTCCCGGAACAACGGTGTTTTACAGATCGCCGGTTGAAAAGCACTGCCCTAATGCAATCTTGCTCACAAAGCAGACGCAGCGCCCCATTTAACGTAACTGCATGTAAATAAGTTGATATCAGTGCAATATGAATACAGTAAATCTACAACATTACACAAAGCTTTGCGGAGAAACTACAGCACGCAATACATGAGAAGCTGAGGAAACCGTGCTACCTTTACAGTCCACAACACAATAAAGCAGCAAGTTCAAGAAGAATATACAACATTGTACAGCATCAAAACATCTAAATTTTGCACCAATTGTGAATGAATACAAAAATAAATTTTGTAAAAAAAGAAATAAAAAGTAAAGGAAATTGAATTCAAACAAATCCAAGATTGGTAACTTTCAAACTGCTTGATCCGCCTTCTGTAGTAGCGACTGAAAACAAGCATGCAATGTAAGAATAATGATCGGTGTGTGGTGTTACGCAGTGGCATTGCGACGTTTGTCAGATCACGGCTTTGCTGTCAATATGCCTTTCAAAAGCACTTCACAGCTACGCAGTACTAGTAACTCCGAAGTGGGTTTGTACGCAAGTTATTCTGACTATCAATATGTTAAACTAAACCTTGTGACACGAGCCCTATAAATTTAGGAAACTCAGCCTGACATTACTGGCTGGCAAGTTACCCTTCAATACTGGTGCTTCCATTTGTCATTAAACGGCAAAAGTTGTTTAAAGAGAACATTTGTCGCATGTAGCCACACCTGGTTGGAAGTTCTGTTTTAGGTATATCAACAACAAATTGATTATCTGCAAGGGTTAGTCAGCGCTACTTACATTCTTTCCGGAGAGCATCTTCGAGAGTGTACTTATCATCATCCTCAGTAGCGATGAGTCTGGAAATGTAACTGCGGCCCAACTCAGCCCACTTCTCATGTTCTAATAAAAGTTTTAGAGTAAACTTAGCATAATATGTATTACTCAATATCTTTCGCTGACAAGAATTTCTAAAAGAAATCCTACTGCTTCAGAACACACGAGTTAAGTCATCAGTAAATGCCCCCGTAAAACCAAGGGTGGTCACAGCTGCCTTAAACACATTTACAATTAAAAAGCTGTCTTGCTAAACCAAAGTTGGATGGAATATAACAGACGCCGTACCAGGAACGTTCAACATTTTATCAATCATAGAAACAATGTAAGATGGCATCGCATTGGTTTGCACGTGTAATCTGTGTGGTTAACCAATGAAAGTATCTCATGTACCATCTTCAGATGAATCTGTCGCTTTTATCTCATCTGCTTTTGACTTTGCTACTTTAGCCAAATGCATTTCTCCTAAATCCTTTGCGGCAAAGTATATATCCATGAATAAATCCGAGGAATTAATATCTTTCGCCAAAAGAAAAGCTTTCTCAAACCGTTGAAAGCGCAGTAAATGATGAAAAAACTTCCGAGCGTAACTAAAAAAAATAGAATAATTAACTGCCTAACAAGTAACAAATACTGTGTAGATGGCTTGCACATGGCCAACCATCGAAATTGCCGCTCTTTTTAAATTGACAACTGCAGGTTGACCATCACTAATCTGGCAATCATTTAGCCGGACAATCAGTTATCCGGCACTAATTTGACCTAGAAAACAGTACCTGTACCGTAATTTCAAATTTCTCGGGTCACCGCGCCAGCTTTGTACTGTACTGTACCTGTACCAATTATTTTACTTGTATTTCTTTAACATTTTACTTGTCTCTTCTTTATTGACCAACTTGTACTGATTTAAAGGAAAT
This sequence comes from Trididemnum clinides, assembly GCA_963675345.1. NCBI lineage: Eukaryota > Metazoa > Chordata > Ascidiacea > Aplousobranchia > Didemnidae > Trididemnum > Trididemnum clinides. The sequence goes on along the minus strand of OY776287.1, from coordinate 39,595,050 downwards.
TTTAATTTTAAGATGAGGTGTTGAGCAACTGGGTTTGTGTAATCAAAATTAACAAATGGCTAATCCGGCACCCCCAGGTCCCAATGATTCCGGATTAGTAATGGTCAACCTGTACAATATTATAATAGCAATACATAAAAGAAGCTCGCAGGTAGCTCTGAAAGAATTGAGCCCCATATTTAAACACGGACACTACATAAACAATCCAGCATTCACACAGCATCCAGCTTGCATGTGCTTGGCAAATTAAAAACGACTAAAAAGTAATGACTTTTAAAATAAACCTTTTTTAAAAATGTTAATCTTTTCCTGAACATACTTGAAATCTGTCGCCATCAGCATGATGTTCAAACGTAATCAATGGCCGGTTTTATTTGGTCGAAACATGCGCTCAGTGCATGTTTCCAGCAATTCGACAAACAACGTGTACTTTCGATTGCGCTCAAACACCAGGTGAATTGAAACCACCATGAACGCATAAAACTCTTTCAAGTGTTCAACCATCATTCCACACAACGGATCAACATTAAAACGTAAGGAAAATAAGCATTTAAAGCATGGCTTACACTGAGGCGAGTTTAATTTGTTCTGATGCTTTGAGTAAAATATTTATCAAACAAATAAAGCAGATTTTAAGATCAAACCTCGAGGAAAGAAATTTCCTAACAGAAATATTCTCATACGGTATTTCAAAACAACTTAAGATTCCTCACTGATGAAAAAAATGGAATGATCTTATTTTTTTCGTTTTTTCACTAACCACGGTTTTAGGTATTTTGAGATAATGCCAATCCGGCTGAGTAAACAGAATTTGTGAAAATAGCCTATAACTGCCCGAAATGAGAGATCAAAGTTGCCATGTACTATTATCTGTTCCATAGCAACGGGCCTTAGCAACGCCTTTCACAACCTCTCAGGACTAAGTCTGCTGTCATTTCTATAAAATTTCGCGTTTTGTACCTCACCAGGATATCACCTAAGCGACCAGAAAAAAAGAAATGTTGAGTTTTCGTGAAAAAATTTCGATTTTTCGCAGCCATTATTTATAGATTTTTGGTGATTGAGGAATGACAGTTTCTCCCTTTTTGCCATTTTTCTCAATTTCAGGATTTTCACGAAATTTCTATACTAAAATGCTGATAACTTTCTTAGTATTGGTAGGAGCTTCATGAAATTTCGGCTGTATATTCTCCAATGGATTATCTTGAAACGCTAGTCACGAATTTGGAAAATATTTGATAATTACAAAGTTATTGAAGATTTGCATAATTAATTAGGCGTTTAAACCGTGATTTTTCGAAAAAGTGCCACTATTTTTTTTCTGTAAAATCTTTTCAAATTCTCTGACTAGGAAATATTCATTAGTCTGTTGTCTATCGATTCTGTAAATTTCAATACATTCGTTGTTATATGACAAAGTTATCAAAAATCTGTATTTGCTCTATTTTTTGGACAAAGTCGGCCATTTTGAATGCTAATTAGCATAATTTATGCAAATTTTTCAAAAAATTAAAATAACACTTCAAGGGTGTTCCGATACTAATAGAAACATTTCCCTGCATAGCATTGCTCAAATTTTAGATTTTTCATCAGTGAGGAACCGTAAGAAACATGACAAATAGCCTAAACTATAAGCCCTCTTTCCATTTTCAATAACCAAAAAATGAATTTAAATTTCAAAACTAGTTGCATAACTACTTTCATATTTTTGATAGTTTGGTAGAATCTTTGCAAATGGATTTGACAAAAGCTACATTTTTGAACCGCATACATTTTAACGGTAGTAAACTGTTTTTCCAGCAGCATCAGGGAATTATCTAGTACAAAATAGGAATCAATCTATTGCGACCCCAATAATCATCAAGCTAACTTCACTTCAATGTCACGTGTACAATTCTACTCACCATCCAACAGCTGATCTATGTTTGACAATAATTTCATCAGATATAGGATGTTTTGCCGAATAAAAAGTAGCCAGAGTAGCTTCAAGTTGTTCTAAATTACAACTACATGTTAAGCTCTGAAGCACTAAAACCAAAGTTGTGCTAGTAAACTGACCAAGATTGTGCTGTTCACTGCTGTGTTATTACGAAAAACAAAATATGCGATGGCAGTTAGCATTAGCAATTCGAGCAATATTCAAATCCTTCAAGCTAGTCAACGAAAAGGTTCCTATCCCTTATCTACAATAAGTTTAACACAATTTTGGCATTCGAATTCGCCCTAAAAATATACGAGTATAAATATACAATAAACTGCTATGATTGCCAAATGATGTGTTGTTATTGTTCAGACTCAAGGTTCGATCAAAAATTAGTTCCAGGCAACCTAAAAACCTCTCATGCCGCTGTTAAATGCCTAAACGATAGGCAAACGCAATTTTAAATAACTCGATCAGAGAATTAAACCCAAGAGTCAAAGGATTACATAGATCAAGGAAAAAAAGAAAGGCAGGAATTGTTAATAATGATGCGACCAGATCTTGCTGTGTGAGTCTATATTCACTGCAATCACAAACATCGTGCTTAAATAGGAAAATTAGTCATGGTGGTATGGTCCAGGGCACACACCTTACAACGACTGCTTTGCTGTATCAACTATTTTACAAGAACTTCTCCGGCTTGCTGTCGGAATGCGTTGCGCAGGAGACACTGCGGTGGGAATGACAGAACACTCGTTGTTCCAATCAATCAAAACTGACAAAGTTTTTCTATGACCGGAGGATCAAAAACTCAATGACAAACATATATAACTTGCCTTCTCTGTAGTAATCCAGTTGTCTTTGCAAGAGCCATTCAGCAATCAAAATCAAACCACGATACACAACTTCGGTGTCATAATTCCAATTAATAGAAGCCAATAACTGAATAGCAGCAGAGACCTGAAACAATGTCGGCTATTAATTTCAGAATAATGATTTCATTTTTATCTGGAGATAAAAAGCATACTACAAAACCATAAAAGGCAAATCAAAGAAGAAAAGAAAATGGATTAACATTAATCAAGCAAAAAACCTACCAGCCTTTATTAAAAACAAGTCCTAGAAAGCCATTAAAAATATAGTACCTCACAGGCGGCGTAGTCGATTGGGCCAAGTACCACACATCGCAGGGTGGCTACCGCCTAGCAACCGTTGCTAAGGTCCATTAGACCAAGTATTTCATGTGGGGTCCAACTGACCGACTTGGCTCTAGTTTGTTTCTGTGCACCGCATATGCAAATTACTAAGAAAACCAAGGTTCGTTTGTATGCAGCCGTGCGAAAACAACGGACGCAAAAATACTTAGACCGATTTGAATTCAGTGAAACCTGAGACAGGCAAGTATCAACGAGGTTCATGACAGAAGGTCGTGAACGACACTAGATAAAAAAATAAAGCCGCAGAGTATTTTCTTGCCAATCCTTAGCCGAGTATAAACGACCCGCCCCATATTACACAAACAAGAAGTCCACTTAAGTCCCAATGGTTCCCGGCCTAATACGTTCCAAAACTGTTGTGTCAATGTAGCACATCAGTTGATACAAAATAAAACGAGCAGTTACCTTATCAGCATACAGGTGTTGTTGAATAATGTTGAGAGTGGTAGGGGTTCCAAACAAATTCAACATAGCGATTGGACCCCCATTGAAGAGAAGTGTGACGGTAGTAGATGATGATGGGATCATTTTAATCAGACTGTTGCCAGAAACCAAATAATTAGAAAGCTGAACATATCAATGTAAAACATATAAACCCTCTGTCACCAGAAGCAAATTTTTATCATTACTTCAATTTGAAGCATATTAACTACAAATTTTCGTCTGCCCTTCTTCATGACAAAAATTCAATCAGTCTTTTCTAGCAATCCCTAAAAACAGTGTCAGCCAAAGTTTCCAAAATTAAAAAAAACTTATTCAATCTAGCTTTGAAAAAAGTTTTTCGTTACAAACTCCTCAGTGGCAGTATGGCATCAACTGGAAAAAGCTACGGTAAACACAGACTTTCTAGTGGATGCGACGTAACACAGACGAGTGGGTTAAGCGTATCATGAAAACCTTTTTTAAAAGCTATATTGAAGTTCTGCACTACCAAATCCCTAAAAAATATTATTCAAGATATGTCACAAATCATTTATTCAGATACGTACTGGCCTTTAACAAAAAACGTAAAATATTTTTTGCAAAGTCTCCAAGACTCACCTGCAAGGGCGAGCATTCGTTTTCCTCTTTATTGAAAAATAAAATAGGATTTAACACAATGTCATACATTCGAATTTCCCCTTGCCCACTGCCAACCAAAATTAAAGAATCTAACCATAAAGATATAGTAGGGACAATAGACGCCCGGTCAATCCTGGCTAGCATCTTCTGAATTGTAAGATCATATATAATCAAGGAGCCATCACTGCAACCAATAACCACTTTGTCTTCGGACCTACAAACAAACAAAGATGTACACAAAATAAAGTCAACTGTTTTTACTGGTTGAGTTCAGCTATAGGAAAGATCACATTCAAAGAAAATTTACTTGCTTACAATGTAATTAAAAAATCTTGTTGTTTCTATACCTGTTTCTACAATAAGACAAGACCCCGCTTTTTAGCGGCAAGGAGATGACATTTAACCTCTGAATATCATTGTTAGTGCATTCGTATATTACTGTGTCGATTTGACTTTTCTTTTTCTCATTGTATGACTTTTCCAATGTTAAAATCTAAAATAAAATCAAACTTAATTTGAATCTGTAGTTGAAGTACATGAAAGCTTATTTGCAATGTCCCACAAAAAGAAGTGCATAATCGATATTAGAACAAGAAAATGACCTCTGACCCGAGGGTCATAATTTCAGCTGCAAATAACTGAAATATCACATAATCAACCTTGATTGCGAGCAGCACGCTCCTACTAAAAACAACATCCTCATACGATTTTGCAAGTGCGTGCTATATCAGCTTCCACGACGCAACTCTCATGAGCAACTGCTTCTAACAAAGATGAAATAATAAGAAGAACACTAATAGAAATTTGAAATTGCCACTTTTACCCGATTTGAAGTGATTTTACTGAACTCAACTTGAATGACTTCATTTTCAGTTTCTAGAGATGCCAGAACCTCGAGCCTGCAATAAATAAAACGTGAAAATCAAAATCCCAACTTGCTACCAATAAGCTTGAGTAAATAGATCAGGTTGTTATATACATCATTAATTGATCGCATAATATTTAAGTACGGCCAGTACAAAAATTGTTCAATGAATAACTGTACAGCTTTTTCATGGTAAATTACGATATACCAAGTAACTAGAATACTAACCGACCAAATGAGCATCGTAACAAGACTAGATTTATTCTTTCATGCTCTCTGGCGGTCTGCATCCACGGACCAAAATGCCACCAACATATCATCAAATCTTCAGTAGAATTCATGCAAAGATGTCGTTTGATTTTTGCTTGAGGTCCTAAAGTTAAATAAAATTTGCTTTGTAAAAGTCAGTTTCTTAAAGTCACAAATATTCATATGAAACTCTACGTCATTTCTGTGGTTTATATCAAAAACCATTTTTCAACTTTATTCTTTAGAAGTAAAAATAATTTGATGCTTCAATGAATCAGGTAATAAGATATTTACTTACCTGGTAAATCAACATTGTACATTTTGTATTCAGGCTTCAAAGTAGAAAAGACGAGCTTTGTTTGAATATCATATGCAAAGCATACAAACTGATCACCATACAACCCTGTTAACAACCAGTTGTTAGATTACAAATAAAAAACACGTAAAGGCATTGATTGCTTTGTGAGAGCAAGTACTGGTTACGCGATAAAGAAGACGAAGGTTCACTTTCAGCACGAGTCTAAATGTGTTTGAATACAGAAATTAATAGATATTTTCCTGTTCCGCTTGATTAATGTTTGTTGGGGAAATGCCCTAAGCCAGCAATACTAACCCTCATCAGCTCTGGGCAGAACCAGTTTGATGTATAGCCAAGAAAGATATCTTTGTATAAAGAAATGTTACAAACTAACCTGAGCATGCTCCATCTGGAACTTTGCCAACAAACCATTTTTCCAACGATAATTTAGAAACATCATCACTTTGCGATACAATAATTGAAGCGAGTAAACCGGAACTGAATAATACCTGAAGAAAAACAATACTTATCAAATGCATCTTAAACTCATGCTGAAGTTAAATGAAAACAATTTATGCATATTCTGTTGTTTTTTAATCACGTCTACACTTCAAAAACATACCGATTTCTTTTATAAATTAATTTACATACAAGTATGTTTACAGTATGATGACATCATCTTTTCTCTTAGCTATTAACATACAGCATGCAATGAAAGGGCATAGCCTAAGATATCCAGCGATCTTGCTGCAAAAAAAATTCGGGCAGAGAAAATTATGCTACTCAATCAGGCCTTAATGATACCTTATCTTCTTTTGATCCCTTTATCACAGTGGCAAAATCATTTAAACAGCTAAAAATTGAGTCGCGTCATGTGGTTATAAGGAAATAGTTGCTGTATATCCTTACAACTCAACGCCTATTGCTCGCATGCACCTGCCGTATGTCAGTGAAAAAAAATTCCCATGGACCTAGATGATTCAACAGCAGTGTGGTAGCGAGCTGAGAATTCGTCTTGCCACTACAGGATTGAAAACAGAGCACTCATAGTATTAGTCTATGTTTCACACTACAAGCCAGAGCACAACCGACGCTCACATTAAGCTCCCGTTTTTAGTTCAATTTACAGCTCACATTAACCATTAGGTCATGTATGGATGACTGTTGACTAAAAGTTTGCAAGGCACAGCAATATTTCCAAGTCTTGACAACTTCACATATCTACCAAATTTTTTACTTTGACCTAAAAATGAAACGATTCAAACTCAAATCTACCTCATTTGTGTTACAAAACATCTATTTTTCTTCTTTAAACCCAAATTTTCAAAAAATGATTCATTTGTAAAATTTCAAGCAGGATGCAGAGAAAACTAATTTTGTGAAACTACTCTATTCAAGGCGATGACACTCAACAGTATATTTGTAACAGAACATTCAATAATACAGGGTGGGCCGTAAATAACGCACCAAAGATTTAAAATAAATTGTGATGTGAAATAATGTAAATATCTTTTCTTTGGGTATCTGTTAAATTTAATTTCAATATCAGTTACTATAACTGTTAAATTTAATTTCAATCAAAGTTTTTTAGTTATGATTTGCCTTTTAAAAAAAATTTATATCATTTTTAGGGTATGCACTTAACAATTAAAGAACGAGTTGAATTAGTGTTAATGTCTGGTGCCGATGGCGTTTGTTATTATTATCTGAATTGTTTTATATGCTTTGGTGCGTTATTTATGGCCCAAAACGTTTGTTATTATTATCTGAACTGTTTTACATGCTTTGGTGCGTTATTTATGGCCCAAAACGTTTGTTATTATTATCTGAATTGTTTTATATGCTTTGGTGCGTTATTTATGGCCCACCCTGTATATCTATTCTTATTGCATTAGGCATCAATAATATATCTAATCTTTTGCAGAGATTGAACGAACGTTTTGGTATTAAAGAAAATGTATTGTTATCACATGGGCAACTTTTTGTGGTTGAAAAAATGGAGCAAACTGCATTTATTCTTCAAAAAGGCTGCCTTTATTCAAATGTACACTATGTAAAAGCATAGTATAGGGCGAAATGGCCAAATTACTGCCTTCAAAAAAACAGAAAAAGTCATAGATATTCATGTTTGTTTGGAAAACAAATGGGTAAAATTTTCACTTCTGTGTGCTGAAAAAAAAGGCCATCATATCTGTATGGAGAGCGAAATGGGCAACATTCTCACTTTTGAACAGCTTATTTCCAAAAAACAATAGTAGAAATAAAAAGGTCTTCAAGATAAAATATCTAATTACGATTGCATCTCTACTGGATCGCTTCACAAATTTTGGTAAAAGTTGTACAAAAAAAGCAAAAAGTTGCATCGTACAATTCCTGCAAACAGCCAAAACATCTCAATTTGTAAGTTTTCACACTTAGGAATCTTCTCGAAGCAGTCAAAAAAAGCTTCCCTGTTTGTGTCATGAAATGTGCTTGCAAATAACATGTTCTGTTTGCGTTAATTCAGCATGCAGTAATTTTCGAAACTTAACTAGTGGTGTATCAGAAGGTTTTTTACGAGGACCAGTGATGTTTACTCTGTTCACTAATGATGTGAAAGCATTGCTTTAAATTGTACTATTGTGCGAGTCCAGTTAAATGCAGATAATATCCAATTTTATATTGAATTTCTCAGTGAGGACATTTAAGCTGTTCAAAATAAAATTAAACAAAATTTAGTTGCAATAAATTAAAAACAAAACTTGTATGCTGGTAATCAGCCCTCAAAAGCTGTTATTTTTGCAACTCAATGTACAAGTCAGTGATTTTCAAACGGGGTTCTATGGAACCTTAGGGTTCTGCCAGTACAGTCCAGAGATTCTGCCAAAGGTTACACAAATTTTGTTTTATTAATTGAATTAAATGCTGTTTTTAGCATAAGAAAATTGAATTATCGCACAGGGGTTCCTCAAGTCACTGGAATGTTTTTTGGGGTTCTGCTCCAGCAAAGAAGTTGAAAACCACTGGTATAAGTAAATGTTGATGATAATATTTTGTCAACAACTTTTGGTAATAAAGTATTTGCTGTAAAATGTACAACTCGTCAACAATTTAAAATGTACATCCTTTATCACAGCAAAATCTAAACAACTTTTATAGCCTTAAAGAAATTTAAAAAATATCTTTATCAGAAGTTTAATGTTACTTCAGTTAATTTCCATATTTGGTGAAAACTAAATTACTGTTGTTCTCTACTTGCAAACGGCAGTAAATCAAATATACAGTGCCTTTTCATTACATTTTTGTCTTTCAAGTAGCATTCAATTTGTTCCTTGTTAGCAAAAATTGCACTTACTCCATGCATCACATTGTATTTAATGTAAGTTTTTGTAGCTTCATTTCAAGATCTATGATTGTATTGAACCATCATATTCATGTGATTAGTTTATCTACCTATAATTGTGTGCTTTAGCAAGGCTTTGGAAATCCTTGACTTATAACAAAAAAACACCTGATGAATGATTATTTAGTAAGCTACCAACAATAAAATTTAAAAAGTATTTTGAAATATATCTTTTAAAAAATACATTTGACTTAGAACTGTTTAATTTTTGCTTCTGTTGGATTGTATTGATGCTTTTGTCTGTGTCTTTTTATCATAGCTAAACCATCTAGAGCAGCTCATGAATTTTTCTTTCATAATCACATGTACAGAACTACCATAAATATCAAATTACTGTTTGCCAAAAGACAAATTTATGGATTTTTTTTATGTCAGACAGTAGTTAACTTCAAACAAAGTAAGCCGCCAGTCACACAAAAACTTTGCTCTAAAGGTGGGCCTACAGTACATGTAGACCTGTATGTTTAGTTTGGTCTGGTTCTGTATGTTTCATATTTTCTGCTAGGCTATTTCTATAAACTTACACAGCACTTGTTGTTTGAACATCCAGTTTTGTCTGCAAGTACATACCAAAAGCATATTGTACAATTTATTTGCATAAACGAATACCTTTCTGATATGGTTTTGCAAACAAAACTGAATGTTTGGAGAACACATATACTGTAAAGGGACAACGCTACCATATGAAAATACAGTACATAATAAACCACAGAACAAAAATTTGTACTGGCACATAAAGTTACAAGAATTCATTCCAAAAAAAGAAATTACTTTTATAAAAATTTACTAAAGTCAATAAAAACTGAAAATATCACCCAGCCATTTAGTTAAATCGAATGACTGAATTGAGCAACACAATGCATTTTCAATGCATAAAATGCATAAAGAAATACACAGCGCATAAGTATCTGTATTCTGCCATTTCCATAACTTAGTTGGTACTTTTTTTATATTTTTTGTTAAAACCTCTGGATTTTAGGATGGCCCCTGTGAAGCACGTTATAAATCACCAAGCAAATGAATATTTCCGCCCAAAAATGCACAAAGCCATGAACAAAGCCATCCAAAAACATATACTGTGTACATCCACCTTAAACCTAATCTCATATATAAAGCACAATTCTGTCGTCTGTGTGTCTGTCTCAACTCCTCCAAAACTACTAGGCTTACAAACATCAAACTTGGCACAATTGATCACCTCCTCGGGGTGAGTGTCATAAGGGGGTTCGTCACGTCACGATGATGTCATAGTCAAAGAAAATTCTATAAACTGCATTTTTGGACCCAAGAGTACGGTTTTCAGCTTAAACGAAAGCCAAAACCCGACTTGCCAACTTCAACAAATTTTGCTTCTTTACGGTGTCTCATGACGTCATAATTAACAATTAATTGTAAAATTTGTTTTGTTAATTTACCCCAAAAATTTGAATTGCAGAAATCCAATTAAAAGTTTTTTTGGGATTTCTTAGCTAGGTGCCCTCAATAAAATGAAACCTGACAACAATCAATGATGAATTGGCAATGCAACAACAGATTTTTTATCTAAGCATTTTAAGCTTTCTAAACATGCTTTTCTTGCTTTTCATCTGCACGCTTCAACTTGCTTTATGATGACATAATGCTGCCTGGAACGATTAACACAGTTTTTCACTACCAAAGATCAGATTTCATGATTTTTTTCAAAAATTCCAACACTTTTACAAAATCAGTGTAGTTAAAATCTAATTTGTGACCTTATTTCTCACCAATTTTCACACTCTTTTGAACAAATTAAAGGCGATTCCGATAATACGTAACATGTACATTTACAATTAATTTTCATAATAAAAAAGCTGAGCTTTAATGCCTGTAGTGTATCTTTTATTTCCCAAAAATATGGTAAGCTGAGTAAAAAGAGTTTAGTCTGATGTGTAAATATTACAATAAGGTGCTCACAATCAGTGATATTTGAAGACTGAAGAAATTTGCTTTCCAGTAACAAGTTATTCTAATTAGTTAAGGCTAAAGATTAGCTCATAATGGCTAATAGAAATTGGTTGCCATACATCATGTTTGATTGTTACTTGAACAATTTTCCTACTAGACCTAAGAAACATTCAATTTTTAGAATAAGTTAATTCTTTGGTACACTGTGACTACTTTTTCTGAGCAAGCATGGATCTTTGGCATTATCTATCTAAATTTCCAAAAAGATTCATCAAAAATTGAAGATTTTAAGCATTTTCTGGTATAACCTACCAGTTAAAAACACTCAAAATTTTGGTGCCTGAACTTTTCAAAATTGCAATGTCTAGAAAAAGTTAGTTGTTTTTTTCATTTTCACTATTCTTTCTCTAAAGTGGGCTTCTTTGGCATTAGCTATCTACACTTTCTAAAAGATTTATCTAAAAATGAAGTCTCTAAACATTTTAAAATGTAGCCGCCTACTCCAAACAAACAAAGTGTTGATCCCTCTACAAAAACATGGAAGTAGAGATGGTTCTGTTTTATCTTTTGCAACGAACTATTAGTTCAAGCTACACATCATCTGAATGTTTAAGCCATTTCTTTTGTGATTGAGTGAAGCCGTTGCAGTCGTCTGATTTGATATTCTTAACCTCATCATTACTAATGGCTGCTATTGTAATAACTTAATTGTAGGTACATCACTTTAGGTTACTTTGTTCTTCTCCTGGCTATTTATATGTCAAGACCAAGCAACATGCACGCAGCCAAGGCTTTAGGCAGCAGAAATACGCATTCAGCTATGAAAAAGTCATTCAAACAGGTCTTGATATTTAATAGGCTATTCCTGAAAATACTTAGGTGAAATTTCTTTGGCATCTCTCCCCCAGCCCATAGCTTTGAAATTTTGCTTCAATACACTTCATAAAATGAACAAAAAAACTTTTTGGAGTTGCTGGCTGTTCCTAATGTGAGAAGTTCAGTTCCTATGTAGAAAACAAGCCAAGTAAGATGTAGCCAGGAGCTCCAGAAACTTTTGAAGAATAATGGTAGCTATGCACAATCCCCATAATGGCTTTTTAAGGCTTAACTGATTTCCTTTGAAAATGATACTTTTGATTTTGGATCAACAATTGGCTGTGTCAACAGCACATTAACTTTTTATTGCTGTTCTCATTAATATCAATTTGGTGAGGCCAACTGAACCGACTTCTTATACTTGACAACACTAATGAGAACATTGCTGTCTTCACAACTTAACTGCAAGTGTTTGATTTTGGGTTAGTTTGCTTTTTGCCTGGCTGCATTTATACTAGCACCACACAACATGCACCCAGCCAGAGGAGTTGGCTCATACAAATACCCAAACAGCTATGATAAAGTTGTAAGCAGTGGGCTGACTATTTAATAGCTTAATGCCAAAAATACATATCAATTACTTTAGCACCCTTCTACAATTTTGATACACTTTCAATTCAAGTACTAGCTCAACTTAACAAATAAAAGTCTGTTAGGATTAAGACTGCCTATGGTGAAAACAGTGCAAATGAGACATTGCCAGGGGTTCCAGAAACTTGGAGACATTTACTGACTACACACAATCTCACAAAAATATTATCAATTGCAGTAGTTCATTTTAAAACAAGATTTGGTTATGTGAAAAACACAAAACTGTTAAAACTGTTTTCACAATTAACCATTGGGTGAAGCCAGCTTGGCTAGCAGAACCGATATTGTTATCCTCAACATTACTGATGAGTGCCCTGCTGGGTGATGCCGGCAAAGCTGGCTAGTACACAATAATCACAGCATGGGCCAAAATCAATACCGGTAGCTAATGTGCCAAAGAAATCTACTGAAAGAAAACTATTGTTTGCAGTTTCTATTTCTTCTTTAGTTTAATGGTTTGATTAAGAGCTTATCCTTATTTAAGCATAAAAAACAAATCATCATTTCTCATAAAAAAAAGATGTTTTTACAACAAAATCATCATGTAACAAGATGATTAGTCTATTATTGGCACAAAACCTATGAGGTACTGGTGGTGTTCACTACCATTAACGACATATAGCATTCACTATTCCAGTTTTTAGATCACTGATTGTTTAGCATAATACCTGCAATAAGTCACAGCTTTTCCAGTGCAAATAAATAACTTCTTGTGATTTCAGCACCTCTTCCAACATTTTAATAGCATCTCTTAGTTTATCAGGTCGTTTATTTTTTGGATTCCATGTTTCACAACGACTTATTACAAACGACCGTTTTAAATCATAGTATTCCCCATTTCTGTTGGCATCTTTACCATAATACTGATGAACTGAAATGTCTTTTTCTACATAAAAAAAGAAACAGTCAAAGCTGATATACCTACTTTTAACACTCACCATAACAATGCACTGTGTAGAGCACAAGCTGGCAGAGCCAAATATGTGTTAGGCCAATATGATTAGATAGTGACTTCTAAGAGAAACAATTTTACTTTGCATTGGTCTAAGCTTAACCAACTAAGAAAACCAATTACTGACCTGACACATTGTTAGTTTGAAGAGTCCAAAATCTCAAATCAAAGCCAAAACCGGCCATATGTACAAAAATCTTGTTTCTAAAAGTGAGTTTCAATTACCTATAGCCCTGCAACTCGCAACACTGAATAAGTCTTATTACCCAGTTACCGCAATGACTTTGACCACAGTATCTGCAGATGGAATAGCAGGAAAAACCAAAATATCAAATCCTGCAGAAAGTGAAGAGAATTTGCTAAGTCAAGTCAATGTGGTGATTTGGGGGATCTGCATTAGAATACAGGTTTTGGTTAAGGTTAGGATGGGTTAATTAGGATTACCCAGCCGAATTTTAGTGTTTTAGCAATATCCTTGGTTTATCAGTAGATAACTCAAACTGACCTTGGTCTCAACCAACTACTGTAACAATAAAGTAGGCCAATTTATTGCAGCACTCTAATTTTTGGTAATATCAATAAACATGGCGGGATTACTATCTCATGTCATTACCCGAGTTCCACAAGCTACTTCCCAATTTAAATCTTTATTCTGAAGAATTCTGAGCACCCGTAACTAAATATTTTCTAGGAAACAGACCATCCACTACAGTGGACCTACTATAGGTCCCACAAGTGTGACGGTCTAAGCCAGGCATGGGCAACATACGGCCCGCGTCCGGCCCCTGAAGAGATTTTGACCGGCCCGCAGACTGTATCCAACCATACTCTGTAATGTGGCCCGCGGCCTCATTCCTGACAGTTGCCGATCGCTGTGCTCTCACCGAACTGTCGATGCGAGACACGAGCGGAACTGGCGTAAGACACTGCATTCCACTGGCACTGTAAGGAACGCCACAGCAGCGGCGAGCGATCCTACTCGAAAAAGACAGGAAGGAATTTTAACTAGGCTTGAAGCTTTATTCAGAGTTTAACAACAGTTCAACGTCAGTCCAACAGTTACCACTTAAATGAAATTAAAACCAACTATTGAATACTTGCTTACATATGCCGTTTGCATACATGCCGTTAAATTCGATATTACTTTGTCTAAAGAAAAACCACAAATTAACTTAATAGCTAACCTAACCCTTAAATCAATTAGGCTAAAACAAACAACCTAGCTGCTGCAATAAGCTTGCCTGCCACGAGGCGAATGGCCGGCAATCGATTATGGTTGAACCACGCATTATGATGTCATAGAAAGTATTATTCGGTTCAGTGAACGTAACACTCCCCCCCAAAAGCTTCTCAAGAAGATTTTTTTTTTTTTAATTACCAGTGAACTGCACCCCATAATATTCACAAATAAAAGAACAAACGCCCCAACAGTCGAAAAAACACACTGAAGAGTTCAGCCTATTACAATTTCAACCGTCCGGGGCCACCAGTGCAATTTTGCCAATGTCTCTCTGCTTGAGTTTCCCGTCGCTCATGCGTGCGACAACCGACCGTACATGGCCGTCAGTCCCTTTGTTGACACTGGTAAGCACACCGTACGGATATTCAAGAAACCGTGGTGGATCTTCGTGGCACAAGATCACCCACTTGAAAGTCTCTAGTTTCTTGTCGCCATTTTTTGCGCTGCTGCAATTCGGAGACGTAGGTCTTTAGCCATCGGTCCCACCATAATTCTGCAATTCTTTTGGTGAACCGGTGTCCTCGACGAAGTTCGTCTCTGGGCGAGGATGTGGCAGGTGGGGCACAGTTTTTCTTGGGTCTAGAGCTCCTACCATCAAGTCGATAGGTCTTAGTGGAGGTAGACCATCATCAGACGGGGACTTGGTGAGAGGGCGACAGTTGATTATGTACTCTGCCATTTTGAAACAAGTCAATAAATCATCCTCAGTGGGGCTGCGAGTGTGCAGATCAGGTAGAGCCGCCAACGCTTTCCGTATAGTTCGTATTTGCCGCTCGTATATTCCGCCATGATGGGAAGCTTCAGGAGGGCCAAATTCCCATTCTACCTCCCATTCATCCATTTTGTTTTGTGCATATTTGGAGGGTTGAAGTTGAGCAAGTGAGGTTTGGACCTCCCTCTTCAAAACGTTATTTGCTCCGACATAATTCGTCCCATTGTCCGTCCTCATGAACTTAGTTCGAAATCCCGTCGAGCAGAGAAATCTGCGAAAAGCATTTAGAAAGGCCGAAGTTGTTAAATCAGCAACTAGTTCGATCCGAATGGCTGTGGTGGTAAGACAAACAAAGACACATAGCCAGCGACGAACTGTGCTTCGGCCTACCACTATGCAAAAGGGGCCCGCAAAATCAGAAGCAGTGTATGCGAAAACGTGAGCAAAGGGTTTCAATCTATAAGCGGGAAGCGGTGCCATCAATTGATTGCCCTTAATTTGTCGTCTAACAATACACCCAATACAGTCTTTAGTATAATGTCTAATTGTACTAGTGCCTCCTATTGGCCACAACCCTTTATCTTGTTGCAAAACCCCAAAAACTAAATCAGGCCCGAAATGTCCACTGTCACTATGTGTTTTGCAAATGTACAGTTCAGTCACCCAGTGCCGGTGAGGGAGAAGAATGGGGTGCTTGAAATGATAACCCAGATTAGAGTTTTGTAACCTCCCTCCTATTCTTAGCAAGCCATGGTCGTCCAGAAAGGGCACATACTTATACAACTGCGTCCAGTAATGGGGGCGGTCTTGTGTCGGAAGTGTTTGAACAGCCTGTTCAAACGAGATTAGCTTGGTTTCCATTTTTTCAATTATTTTCCCACAGGTTTCTTGCTGCGCCATCTTCAGCAAAAGCAGCCTAGTTTCGTCTCGAGTAATCGGTACTTTTGGAATCCATCCAGTTTCCTTACGCAAAGCCATGAAGCAACTGCGTAAACAATGAAGCCTCCGTTCTGCTTCCATACAAGATGCTGAGTCTGAGAGCTGATTCAAAATTTCACTTTGTCCACTTAATTTAAGTAAATTAAGTTTAATAGGTCGTTTGGTCATTTCCTTTCGCATTTCCACTTCGCTATATTGATCATCGTCACCGCTTTCCAGTTTGACAGGCCACTTCTCAAAGGGCAGACTTAAAAATGTGGGGCCTTTTGTCCACAACCTCCACTCATTTTCTTGTTTTAAAGAAATCCCTCTGGACGCAATGTCGGCGGGGTTGTTCTTTGTTTGAATGTAGTTAGGGATTTGACCGTTTAAGCCACCAAGAATTTTATCAACTCGATTTCGCACAAATTGTGACAATTGCTTTGTACTGCACTTGCACCACTTTATTACCGTCATGGAGTCAGTCCACGCAAAGGTTTTTTCTATTGGTATAGTCAAGTACTGTTGAACTTGGTTAAGCAAATTTGCTCCCAAACACAATGCTATCAACTCCTTTCTTGCAATCGAAAATTTCTGGATCTGTGTTCTGGGGAAAAGTCTTGACTTGGCTATCACAAGTGAACTTTCAATAATGTCTTCTTCCAGGCCTACTGTTCGTAAGTAGACACACGCTCCCATTCCCAATTGAAAAGCATCGCTGAAAAGATGAAGCTGGTGGGTTCCACAATTCGTGCTTGAAAAAAGTCGTGGAATTGATTGTAAACAAAGCTTTTGCATATCCGTTGCCATTTTATTCCACTTTTCTGTCAGTTCCGGTTCGACTTTATCGTCCCAGCCTTTGGTTTCAACCACTATTTCTGAATAACAAAGCTTTAATCCAACCAAGTAGGGACTCCATAGTTCCAATGGATCAAAGTAAGAATTGAGATTACTTAAGGCAGTCCTTCGAGTCAGGTTTGCCTCCATGGGGGCGGAAATTTTTGCATGCAGTTCTAAGCAATCCCGCTCAGCGTTCCACCACATACCTAGCGTCTTTTGTTGAGGAAGTCCATCCTTGGCCAAGTTTAATTCTTTCAATGGTGGGGCCAAGTTCTCCTTTGTTGTATCCTCCAAAACTTTTGCGCAGTTGCTGGAGAATTTAGTCAGCACAAATCCAGTAGTTGCCAGAAGTTGAGTGGTTTCTTTAATCACTTTTTTTGCCTCACCGATGCTGGTGACCGAAGTGATAAAATCATCCACATAAAAATCGGAATTTACCCTGTCTAAGGTGTCGGGAGAAACCTTAGCATGGTTTTTTGAAGCAGTGTATTTTATGCAGAACCCTGCCATGCTAGGCACGCACACCAGGCCATAAGGCATCACTGTAAATCTCCAAGGCTTGATGTCTTCATCTCGATCTGTATTGAATGGTAGAAAGCGCAACATGTCCCTGTCATCAGGGTGTAGGCTAATTTGGAAAAACATGTTCTTAATATCTGCTGTGACAGCATATGCATGCTGCCTGAACCTCAGTAGGATGCCCACCAGAGATTGAAGAAAATTCGGACCGCGAAACAGCATGTCATTGAGACTTTGTCCATTTATCGAGAGAGCACCATTATATACGACTCGAAACTTTTGCTGTTCTGTCGGAAAGTGAGTGATGTAGTGTGTGGATTTGCTGCCTTCTTTCTCAGTTTTCTTAACTGGTTCAGCATGACCTTCCGCTTTCATTTTCTCAAACGTTTCTTTGTATTTAAACGCTCTCTCAGGATGATTAGCAAGCTTCTTCTGCTGACCCTTGAGTCGCCGCTTGGCAATATGCAGACTTTCTGGGACTGTATGAGGGCAGCCCGGCCTCCAAGGCAACTTCAGTTGTAATCGCCTGTGTCCATTGTCATCAAATGTCTCTTTCAAGTTTTCTTGATAGAAATTGAGCACCATTTCGTCCTCTTTGCTCATTACCATTTCCTCACTATTGGGTTCCAAAATTAGTTGGTCTTGGTAGTAGCAAGAGATGTCTTGCAAAAGTGTAGGCACATATTCTGCACATTTGTCAACCGAGATGTTATGCTCGGCGGATACAATTTCCAAAACCTGATTCAAATAATGAGGGGTTTCATTGATCAGGTGAGCTGTGCAGATTTGTTGGCTCTTACACTCATTTATCTTCACACCCCAGTAGATTGGTCCCAGTGGATGTTCTCCGATTAAAGGTTCCCACGAAAGGCTTTCTTTCCATGAACACGTTTCCCATAGTCTAAATCGTCGCATGTCCTTAGTTCCCAAGATCATATCTATTCTTCTTCTTCCTGGAAGAACTGGAAAACATCCTTGTGGCAAATCATGTCGTTCAAACTCTTCTTTGCCGGGAACGCATTCTTTATATGGCAGTGTTTTGTCTATAAACGTTACCTTGTCCAATTTGACAAGTGTTTCTTCACCGTGTTTGAGACACAAGGATTTCTTCATGCCTGGGTAGCTTTTAGGAGTTTCCTCCAAAAACTGAATGCTAACCCTCTCTTTAGGTTTCCATCCAAATAATTCCTCTGCCAACTCTTTAGTGCAGATGCTGCTGTCAGCACCAGTGTCGAGAAGGGCATAAAATGGTATTGAAGTTTCTGGTTTACTGTTTGTTTTTACTGCCTTTAACACCATCAATGGTACCGATGCAGGACAATCCGAGTCTACAAACTCCCTGTTTATTTTGGTCTCCACTGCATTGATGTGGCTGAGGTGTGCTGAGCCCTCGGAAACATCTTCATGGTTGGGTTGCGCCTCCAGGTGTAACAATACCGAGTGCCGTCCCTGGCACTTATTGCAATATTGTTTGGCTTTACAGTTTCTGGCTAGATGATGTCCAAAACAAAAATAACATAGGCCTTTGTCTCTAACCATCCTTCGCCGGTCTTCGACTCCCATGTCTAGGAACGATCGACAGTCTGCAGTCTTATGTTTTGACAAGGTCTTATGTTTTGACAGTATGCAGCAGCTTGGCCAGTCTTCACATGCTTTTCCGGTGCCACCAGTAGCGCTCTGTGACTCTCCTTCCAAGATGCCATCACCCTGTGCTCGCACAGCCATCTGCAAGGTGTTAGTTCTAGTCCTGGTGCAACCACGTTCGAGGTTTCATCTACCAAATTTACCAGATTTGGTATCTACCTTATTAACTTGCACATTATTACCAGAAACAGGTTCACAAAACCTCTCTTTTTCATAAGACCTGAAGAAGCCCTGACCGTATTCTGAGGTCATTATCCGTAATTCACGCACAACAAATTGACGTAGAGCAGTGAAACCGGGTCTATTCAAATCCATTTCATATTGAACCAGGAAATCAAGATAGCGTCTTTTTAGAACATCTGGGAGGCGCCCAGCTACTTCCATCAGCAGTTGATCGCCTAATTTTTCAAGCTCATTGTGGGCGTGTGCAAATACCTCTAAAATGTTGAGACTTTCATTAAAGGATTTCAATGAAGCTATTGTATGCACAATTCTGGGGCCAGTCCGTATATTGACAACCTCTGGCTCTGTAACAAACCCACCAGACACACCATACCTTTCGTGCAGCCGATCCAATGCCCTTTCAATACGCTGAGAGGTAGGCATGTTTCTCATGGGCCCAAAAAACAGGTTTATCATTTCACGGGGCTGCCCTATGCAAGAAGCGCGCAGAACTTCCAGACGCTTGTCCGCACATGGACTTTCTTCCATGAGCTTACGGATTTGATTTTCATAGAATACATAGGCAATATTGTGCCCATCGTACCCAATTTGAGAAGCAAGAGTTATGTACTCGTTGCGGTTTTGATGTTCGAGATAAGTTTTAAAAACCTCCTGTGAGCAATCGCTAGAGTTTTGACTTTGAGGAGCTGCTGATATTTTTCCAATAGAACAATCCTTAGTGTGAACAAACGATTCCGCCCCGGTTCTGAGATGGTCTTGCTGAGCCCCATTTTGACTTCTGCACCCATCCTCTAACATGCTGTCAGGTCCTGTTTGTTCCCGTGGCATCATGTCAACATTAGCAGCATCTGGAAACATTCTTTCCCTAGTCAAATCTTGTAATTTCCTTAATTCCCTTTCTAAGTGGCGATTTTGTTTGACAACTTCAGCCTTCTCTCTCAAGACAGCCTCTGCTTTTTCTTGTTCAGCTTTTGCACACCGCAAGGCCTGTTGAGCTTCTACTTCTGTGGCGGAAGCTCTTTGCTGTGCAATTTCAGCATTTAATTTTGCATCAACGAGTTGGTCGCTTATGCAAGCAACTTCTTCGTTGTGCTTTTTAAGAAGTTCATCTATAGCGCTTTGCGACGCAAAACTCAACTGTGATTTTGCGTCTGATGCAGAACGTCTCAACAAGGCATTAGTACGTTCTACTGGATCCATAATTGCAAAGTTATAATAGCGTCTGAGCTTGTCCTTTACCAGAGGATCATACGGGGAAAGCAGTTTCCGAACCCTGGGCAGGGCTGCAATGGATGCCCCATCGCTTTCTTTCTTGGTCGCCTCTTCTATCCAAGAGTAGAGAGCACTGACATACACCCCATGCGCCCTAATTATGTAATCAAAAACAGCTTTCACTACTTCGTGATCATTAGCATTGTCACTGTATGTGTACTCACGCAAATTCACTTGCATTACCTTCAATTCTTCAGCATACCTAAATAAGCAGCGGTGATTTTCCGATGGTGGCACCGCCGGGTTGTCCACCCATGAAGCCCTAATTTCGTCCACTGCCACAATGACAGCTTCCGTGCCCTTCGAGAAACTGTCTCCAGAAGACGTGTTCATATCTCAAGGCAAGGTTGAAGAAAGTAATGGTAAATACAAATTCAATGAGAAAATAGTTTGTTCCCCAAGCACTAAACTGTAAGCTGAGAGTTTGGTAACCCGTAGTTTCTGGTAGCCTACAAGCTATAGATTTCAACGAATAAAAATGTACCTCCGAAATGATTTGCATACACTGCCCCCGAGTCAGCGTAACACCTAGAGTAGCTAGTGGTATAGCCTAAAACACGAACGACACTGACCTGAATCTCCGTCTGAATCCCGAAATCGATCGACGAAAGAATACTGGCAACTCCGTGACAATTAGATCCAGTTACCAGCCCGAAGCAAGTTGACTCAAATCAATAATCGCTTTGCAGAAGTGTAAATCCCAACAATAGTCCGTTTGTATAGTGTATATTAATCCAATCGAAAATGCTTGTCGTAGCTTTCTCTATTGCTTCTTTTCGTTGAAGAATAAGAACTCCGTTAGTCCTTCCACTTAGAGAAACGAATTTAATGTAAGGAACGCCACAGCAGCGGCGAGCGATCCTACTCGAAAAAGACAGGAAGGAATTTTAACTAGGCTTGAAGCTTTATTCAGAGTTTAACAACAGTTCAACGTCAGTCCAACAGTTACCACTTAAATGAAATTAAAACCAACTATTGAATACTTGCTTACATATGCCGTTTGCATACATGCCGTTAAATTCGATATTACTTTGTCTAAAGAAAAACCACAAATTAACTTAATAGCTAACCTAACCCTTAAATCAATTAGGCTAAAACAAACAACCTAGCTGCTGCAATAAGCTTGCCTGCCACGAGGCGAATGGCCGGCAATCGATTATGGTTGAACCACGCATTATGATGTCATAGAAAGTATTATTCGGTTCAGTGAACGTAACAGGCACGATTTTAAATGTTACATATTGTTTCACTGCGATTGTTGGAAATTAGATCACAGCAGAGAGTGCTGTAAACATCTTCCACTACTGTGTGACAACGTGACTGTTAGTGTTAGTTATTCTTTGTCTGTTGTCAGTTAGTGCTAGATTTAGATTTAGAATTTACAATTTTTTACGTTTTAAAGAAATTAGATTTAGTATTAAGTTTTATTAACCATGGAATTTCCCAAGAAACTTAAAGTTGACAGAGAGTGTCGAACATTTAACAAATATTGGATGCCGAAGTATTTTTTACAAAGGTTGGCAATAAAGCAGTATGTTTGCTGTGTGGTCAAAGTGTTGCTGTGTTGAAAGAGTACAACATTTGTCGTCATTATGCGACGAAACATGGAAACTATAGCAATAATTTATCAGTAGTGGAACAGCAAACTAGAGCAACAGAGCCGGACAGAAAACTTGTGAGGTAGCAGAATGTATTCGCAAAAGGCAAATTAGCCCAGAAAGCTTCCATTCATGCCAGCTATAGAGTCGCATACAACGTTGCTAAACACAGCAAACCATTCAATGATGGTGAATTTTTTAAAAAGTGCATGCTCGATGTAGCTGGTCAAGTTTGTCCAGAACACAGACAGAAGTTTGAAGAAGTAAGTTTAGGGGAAGAACCGTGGCTCGCAGTATTAAAGCAATTGATGAAGACCAAACATCACAATTGAAAGAGCTTATACCTTCATTTCAACTGTTTTCACTGGCATTGGATGAAAGCACTGACATCGATGATACTGCACGGCTGCTCATCTTTGTACGAGGCATTTCAGAAAACTTTGAAATCACCGAAGAATTGCTGTCTATGGAGTGACATCAATGAAAGACACAACTACCGGGGAAGATATTTTCAAATGTGTGGAAAATGCATTTCGTACAATGGAATTACCAAGGCAGAAAATAGTCAGTGTTACTACGGATGGTTATCCATCATTGACAGGAAAGAATGTTGGTCTACTGAAGAGACTAAGTGACCGTGTTGCAGAGATCGATTGCACTAGGGCAGTGGCATAAGCAGAAAGTTTCCGAAGGGGGGGCCAAAGTTTCGTCGTAATCGTGTGATGTCACAAACCAGCTTTGGTTTTGCTTTACATTTTTAGGGTCTGAGGGGAGGAACATGGTACAGTGGCCCCCCCCCTCCTCGGTACGCTAGTGCACTAGGGAATTAGTATTTCTACATTGCATAATACACCAGGAAGTGTTGTGTAAAAAGGTGCTTGACATGAAACATGTTGTGGATCCAGTTGTAAAGATTGTTAATTTCATTAGGGCGATAGGTCTAAATCACAGACCGTTTATCACGCTTCTGGAAGATCGCGACTCGGATCACAGTGGTGTTCCGTATCATACAGCAGTACACTGGTTGAGTGTGGGGAAAGTTCTGAGATGTGTCTGGGACCTAAAAACAAAAATCTTACTATTTTTGGAGATGAAAGGATAGATAAAGATTATCCTCAATTCAGTCAATCAGAATGGCTGTCAGATTTGGCATTTGCAGGCGATTTCTTTGAACATATGAATAAACTGAACACCAAACTTCAAAGGAAGGGCACTTTTGCTCACGAAATGTACTCAATAGTGAAGGCATTCAGGGTAAAGCCAAAACTGTTTTCTCGCCAGCTCAGTCAGAATATCACAACACACTTTGCAACTACGGCACAACCAATGATGTCAATTGAAAAGTACACCAATATGATATCTGCACTGGATAATGAATTTGGTCGTCGTTTTGCGGACTTTCAAAAACTTGCTGCTGAATTTGATATTTTGTCATCACCGTTTACAACTGACTTGGAAAAAGCGCCGGTTGTTGTACAGCAGGAACTGATTGATCTGCAGTGTGACTCTACCCTGAAAGAGAAATTCCAATCTGATATCATTGACAAATTTTATGCATTACTGAATGCATCCAAGTTTGCCAACCTGAAAAAGATGGCCATGAAACTACCGTACTCGTTCTGTTTGGGTCCACATGCATTTGTGAACAAACGTTTTCGACCATGAACATTAACAACACCAAGCTACGTTCCAATCTAACTGATGTTCACCTGCAGTCTTTACTGAGAATTGCTACATCAAACATGCAGCGAGAGTTCAAACAACTGGTTGACAATTTTGATCGTCCACAAATGTCTCATTGACTTTAGTAGCTTTTGAAGTACAATTAGTACATTATGGTAAAGTGATAAATTCATTATGTACTTTTTGTTCTCTATTCTTTGTAAAGTTTAAACTTTACATTAAACACGATTTATTATTTTATTTCTTGGATTAGCGAATAAATATGTGATTAACATATTGAATACTATTTATGTAATAATCCGGCCCACCAAAGACTTCATTTTCCCAAATCTGGCCCGCCGACTGGAGAAGTTGCCCACCCCTGGTCTAAGCTATGCTTTATTTAATGCCTTTGGCTTATTGTGCCTCACCAACTGCACTGAAGAGACCTGATAGGTTGAAGCAGTTTCTCTGTCTGCAGTTTGCTAATCAGTTTCGGTGGTTTTGCGGAAACACTATTCTGCCTGAAAAAAGATCCGCTTTTACTTTCACCAAAAGACAGGTAAAAACTTCAGCAACAGTTCGAAATAGAAAGAAGTTCTTACGTTTACAAAAAACATTACAAAAACAGTCCTGTGAAACAACGCAAATATATTTTTCTTTAGTGATGATAGGGTGAGTTTTGCCATCTTTACCTACCAATTCCTTTAATTTTGTTTGATCATTTACTATCTTGCTATTACGTCCGAAAATATCTGAGCAAATATAAATTTGCTAGCATATTGCCAAACTTTGTGGGGTTGCCATCAAAAACCGCTCACAAGAACACCTACAAACTTGCTTACCAACGGCGTTTATTGCACGCTATACAAGCATGATAGTGGCCAATTTAGGAGAAACAAGCAGTCAATTAATGTCAAATGAGACAGCTTTCCATTAACTGATTTCTAAAGTATTTTGACACTCGACGCCAATATAAATTTTCTAGTATATTGCCTAGTTTCGTGGGGTGACCATGAAAAACTGCTTATTGAAATACTTACAATCTTGTTTGATGAAGATGTTGATTCTATGTAAAATTATAATGGATGCCAACTTGGGAGATACAAGGGGCCATTCAGGGCCTAAGTGCAAACACCACTATCTTTTTTACAAGGGACATGTGACATCGCATGCAGGTAACGCAAATGCAAATTTGGAGTTTATATGGAGTCTGCAATTTATATTACTGACTGATGCAAAATGGTTTATGCTTTTCTCCAGCCTCGTGTTGATTGGGCTTGTGTGGTACGTTTGGTACCGTACGCGATTTACACCGTTATGGCCATGTCACCTCAAGAAAAAACAGCAAAATAGCGAGAAGGAAAGATTACAATATTCTGTAAATAATCTTTTTTGAAATGTATTAACTTACCAGTAATTATTTACAAAGGCTACTTACAAACTCGAAGAGAAGTAAAATGTTTTGGAAGGAACACTTCTGCATTGTTCAAGCTTCACTAGCCTACATTATTTTATGAAAGGTGATTTTAATGTTTTCAGGATTTCCAGTCAACAATTTCAATATGGAAAAATCAATTTTTTACAAATTTCACAAATTTCATTAATTTTTTACAAAGCAGAGCCTGGCCAAATTAAATTTGCAAAAATGGGGAGGCCAGAAACTTTGTATGTATTATTGCTGCTTATTGATATGCTTTTCGTCTTATTTAGTAAGGCAATTTTCAGCAAGACTGTGGGTGAAGGGGATGTGTCAAACATTTCTTCATTCTGTGTGTTTTCGGAAAATTTCAGTGTAGCATTCATATTTAAAACGTAGGCCCGGTATCTATTCTTCAAGGAGATTCAGAGTTAAAATAGTATGAATTTAGCGTTTAGGCAAAGTTGATCCCGGAATTTTTTAATGATCAACCATAATATCGCTTTTTCACTCTCGTGCAGACATTAAGCATCGGTAATTATGTGCTTCAGTGACCTTCTGTTACCAAGTGAAAGTAGAAGAGACTGCTAGCTTCATATGCGTTCTTAACACATTAAAATATAGTTTTATTTGCGCTCATGTGCCGTGTGTGACGATAAAACCAAACCGTGTCAGGCAAATTATGAAAACACTTCTTGCAACTGTCACTCTTTATAAACCACGGATTCTTCACCTCTTTGTTGTCGTTTTATTCATTGACAGCTCACAAAAATAAATTTATCACCTTTTATATTTTGATACTGTTCCAGCAACAGCACGATATGGCTATTGTTGTGGAGCATATGCCTTATATTACCAGCATTACATGACTGCTTTATTGACTGAGTCACGATGCTAAATGCTTGAGAATTGAAACAACCAATGAATAGGGCAAGCCTAAGGTAAAACTTCGGACCGACAGAATGTAATAAACTAAAAAGAAACAGCACATGTAAACCACGCAGAATGTGTCATCATATGTGAAATGATACTTAACCGTGCTCTGGTACCATGGGGTCAATATGACCCCAGGCTTATTTGATAGGCTAAATATTCCAAACTTTGAGATTATAAGCTTTCATCTCGCTTTGTATTTTCTTTGCAGGTTCTTGTCAACTGTTTCTATTCATTCAATTTTAATTTCAATGTTGCCTTTTTTGCAAATTTTACATTTTATTTCTTTGAGGTCATATCAACTTCATGAAAGAACTATTCATATCGTTGATTGTTCTTCAAGCTAAGCGCAGATCGGTGGCCCCGCAAACACCTCAGGTTGTGAAACAAATCATTTGCAGCTGTGGAATTTTACCAGAAGCATCTCTATCTGTTCAAAATATCACCCAGCATTGTCCATCAGGGCGCAAGAGATGCTTCCTTTGTCCGAGATTGAAGGACAAAAAATACAGACTCACCTGCAATAGATGTCATAACACCACTAGCAAAGAACACAGCACGATGGTCTGTAATCAGTGTCAGAAGTAAAATATTCGTGTATTGTGCACTCCACTACATTTTTCAAGCAATAAATACAGACTGATAATAAATTGAGTTTTTCTTCTGGTGGCAAAATGTACTTTTAGTAATGGGGTCATATTGACCCCAAGGTACTGGTAACGTGATTTTTTCATGGTACCAGAGCAGGGTTAATGAGATTTGTTTATCTTAAATATTTGCTAAATTCATGATCATTAAATTTCGCTCAAAGAAGAGATCTACCTTTGGTTGAGAACATTTTCATACACCAACAAAATGCTTTCGCAATATCAAAAAAGATTATGCGGCCAGGCGGACAATTTTGCCGAATTTGATAAGCTTAATAAGTAAACTTGATGGAGCGCACAAAAGCTAGAAATTCTAACTCGATTGACAAACAATGGCAATTAGGAAGCTATCGCTTGAGCAAAGGTCAATATTCGCATATCCTAGCGATGCATGTACTGCCCTACCAAGACTTTTGTTTCCATCAAAATCTAATTGTCGGTAGATTCGATTGAGAAATTGTGCAATGAAGCGGAGACAGTAAATGGATTTTTTTATTTGAGAGACAGAATAAATTCTAGGGGTGGTTGTGAAGCGGCAATCAAAGCAAGAGTAAGAATTGATTGGGTAAGATGCAGGAAATGTGGAAAAGAGTTTTGAGAGTGGCTCTAGATTTTAAAATGAGTGGCAAAAGTAAGCGAGGACGACCAAAAAAGACCCTTGAATTGAGCAAAGAGGAGAGATGGAGTGCAAACAATTGCGGAAGGAATGGGGTAAATCCGGCCATCTCGGCCAAGGGGACAATATCGCGTAAACAGTGAACTACTGCTACTATTACCACTAGATTCTTTCAGACTAGGAAAAGTTTCAGTTTGTAGATATTTAAGAAAAACGTATGCTAAAGAGAAATTTTTAGCAAGCCTACTACTACTAGGTACTCGGATAAAGAGATGGAATATTTGCAGATAAACAAACGTCGCTTTATCAACTTTTTTGCGTTGCCTGACTAATAAATTTACTAAACGTAAAATCTACTAAACTAACGTACAATGTACTAAATACAATGTACTTAAATACACACTCAACTAAAACAAATATGCTTCTTCAAGTCCATACATTACAATAGTCAACCTCTACCCCTTTTGATCGAAATGGTTATTGAATGTACCTCTTATTAGAGCTAAAAATTGCTTGCACCAAAGCAGGGTTCTCAAAATTTTGAGATTGAAAAAGCTAGATCTAAAAAAAATTATGCTAACAACCATTATGCTCTTTTTTTTAAAGACAAATACTGCTCTATTGGTACGGTAAACAGTCCTTCACTAGACTCAAAGATTCAAAACAGCAAATTGTACTCCTAATATGGTGATTTATAGCTGCACAAACATCCTTTCCGATAGAATTTAACATTGGAGAGTTTAACATTGGAAAGTTTATCACCACGGTACCATGTCAACCATTGTATTAAAAAAAGTTTCTAAAAGGTTTTTTAAATTAAATTTAATTAGATATTGCACAAAAAGGTAAAAAAGCAAGGTTTTTGAGGCAAAAACCATGTCAGTTGTTATCGCAGGCGGTATAGCACAATAAATATAACAAAATATAAGCAAACTTCTTGAGCAGTGGTTCTTAATGTTGAGATTCATCCCCTGTTACAATGCCAAAAAAAACCCGTGACCCTTTAAAACATGAAGACCTTTTAGTGGTCTTTTTAAGACTCATTGTATCGAAGTGGTCATTTTTCGAAAAATAACAGCATGTAGACCTTTTTGGGACGATCAATTTGTTACCATGGCCTCATGCTCCTCAGTTTCAGAAATCTTGTTCCAGCCTTTATTGTCAGTGCTACAAAAAGTGACTGGTGACCTAAATGAAATAATGAAAGCTTCATATCAGAATTATGAATGAAGTTGGCTGATGAGTAAGCCTTACTGAATAGCACTAAAACTAAACAAAAATTAAACAATTACAAAAATGATTGAAGGAAAAGTTTACCCCCATGCCTCAAAAAGCTGATATCGCTAACCGTATCTGTAGTATCTTCCGTTGCACCTGACCTTAACTTAGGTCTTATCGAAAGCACTATAATCGTTGATGCTATATACAATTTATTTACAAGCTTTCCATTTCACTCACAAACGTAAACTGAACAACAAGTTTCACACGCGAGAAAAACTTATTTATCACTACCATTATTCATCATCATTCAGTCCCAGGGGATGTGACTCACGTTACTAAACAAATATTTTGGTTCTAACTGGGAATACAAAATTGCTACGAAATAATGTCAAATTTAGCTTATACATTACAATGTTGTTCTATTGAATCAATACACTACAGTATCATACACCTGTAAGCAACTAAGAGCAAAAATATAACCCCCAACTTTAAAACAAAGCTACACCAGCACCACTACCACATATTATGCCTGAATCGATCAAAATTTTTAAAGTATTTGTTTGCGACATAGCTTTCGTAAAAAAAAATGAAAACAAAAATCTTATTGAAGTTTGCAATTGTTCAATTCTTAATACATTTATGGACACCAGGCTGGCTAATTATTACACACACATTTTTTTTTCTAATTTTATATCGCAGACCCTTCCATTTGAGGAAGTTTGACAAAAAAAATGATACCGTAAAAATATTCTGTCAATTGAAGAAGAAGTAGTGGTCTCTCACGACCATATAAAGTAGGGTGTGTCATAAGCCTGGGCACATAGAGAGTTACCATAGTTTTATTCTGTGCTATCCTGTTATTTTATGAAAATTCATTGCTTCGTATTTAATTACTTAGTTTATTTTGTATTTTGTTGTGATTTTAGATTTGTCATTTGTAGACGAAAATACAAACAATGAAAAAATAAATAGCAACAAAAGTCAGAAAAAACTTGAAAAAAAAATTAAAATTGCTGTTATGAAATTTCTAATCAGTTGCAAACACTGTAGTTTTAAAATTATTTTTAAAATCTTTGTCAAAGCTTGTGGGAAACGTTGACAGTAAAACATTACGTTTTTTGAATCACTTTGTTACATTGTGGACGTAACCTAAATGATATACACGAAATGGACGCTTAAAATTCAGATTTCAAGCTTTGTGTGATGCAAAAATTTAACGTACTCTCTAAATTAAATTTACCGGAGTCTAACATAACTAAAATTGTAAACTAATGTAGTTTGCAACGGTTAATTCTTTCTTACGCTTGAAAAAAATCATCGTTTTGTTTCTTGTTTTGGAAAATTGCAAATTCTCTACGTTCATTTATTGTAGTTTTGACTGCTGGATTCGAGGAAAGCTTTCCTAGCAGATCTAATGCATAATGAGATTTTTGTGACGCTACAATCATATGTGTTTAAAGTGCACAACTACACAAGACATATAAAAATTGTGATATCCTTTTGTCAAACCAATATCATGATTGGTAAGTTGATTCGCATAGATTTTCGGACATCATAAAGATGAAGCAGCAATGGCACATGCTCCTGCAGAAATACTGTCATCAGATTGATCATCATCAGATGAAGAATATTCCGCCAATGAACAACCACAAAACAGAATATTCAACAGCAAAATGTTGTAGAGGCAATCAATCACTCTCTGTGCCCAAGCGCTGCACAATTGATGGCCACTCTTCAATGAAGCTCTAGCTAAGACCCAGACATCAACTCGTCAGGCAATGACGGTTGTCATCTCTGCTTTCGCTGTGCCAGGTTCTATGTCAACGAATTATCATCATCACGAACCTCTCTCAAGCAAGCTCGAAATAATTCACGTGAAGTTTTAGCAGCTGAAGTACGACAAAACTGTCAATTAACATTTCCTCTTGTTGCACACTTTGATGACAAAATGTAAGCACATCTGGATGGAACCAACCATGATTCTTTGGTGATTGTTGTATCTAGTTTAGATGTTGAGAAATTGCTGGGCATCTCCAGACAACTGGTTAGGAGTGGAGCTCTGATGGGTCGAGAGGTAGTGAAGTTTGTGAGTGAGTAGACAGGTATCGAAGAACATTTGGCAGCATTTCGGTTTGATACAACGACCACTGTAACATTGCACCGATACCGGAAGCATCACTGCCACACAACGCTCATTTGACCGATGACATCTCTTTCTTGCATGTCGTCGCCACATGATGGAAATATGTGCAGCTGCGGTCAGTGGTGCGGAAACGAGGGTAGGGGACAAAGTGCCCCTTTTGTTTAATGATGATCTCCATAAATGATCTTCAGTCTAATTTGGAGTAAAAAGAAGTGACCTCCAAAAAAAGGTCTTCACCCTATTTTAGAGTAAAAAAAGGTTACGATCGTCCTAAAAATTTTGTAAAAGCAACCACTGACCCTCGATCACAAATCAAAGTACCCTTTCCAAAATATTGTCCCCTCATTACCTACGTAACGTTCCCGCACCCTTTCACATTTCGTATTGAAGGAACCAGAGATCGATGTGTTTCGTAGATTCAAGTCACTGTAGGCTGCTAACAACAAGTCGGAATTTGTTTCTCTTGAAATTGATAAGGCAGAGAGCAAAATTGCCGGGGTGCAGAATGTTAAGAATGTGGACCGTGGGCCAACTCCACTAAAAACGTGAGCTCGTGTTGTGGACAACTTGCAGCATAAAAAATTGTTCACTGAATTTAGTAACAACTGTTCAGAGTGAGCACTCAAGCTTGCATCAATCTTCAACGAAGTCCTCACCATATACAACCACAATTGTGGGCTCCTTTACCAAGTTGTTGAGCACCACCGCAAGCTTCTGCCAACCAGTGCCACTAAAGATCAACTAATGAAGAGTACTCAGCAACACAGTAGTCTGGTTGTCTTTTTTTTTCTTACTGTAATTAATTTTTGACATTTTGTCCATTTGTTAGTTAACAGTGCACCTTGCGGTTCTTTAAACATTCTTGAAAATTTGTATTTTCATCTTGGATTTGATGCTTATTTGAGTCATTGCTGTGGAACATTGGAATTTAAATATTTCGAATGCTAATAGAAACAATTAGTAACATAAAATAAAGTTACAATCCGCGGCAATATATACTAATTCAACTATTTCCAAATAAATCGTTTGGTAGTGGCAGACCACTTGTTCATGCTGAATTCATCTGATATTTTATTCTGTTATTTTTTTCATTGAGCCTCCTCTACTGAAAGCAAGTGCAAATTATAACTTCCAAAAGTTTTTCGGGCTGCTCGACTGAGCACAAAATTAAATGATATCAATTTTACAATGAAGAAAGTTGACCAAGAAAGCAAAAATATCAATTATACACAACGCAGATGCCAGTTGTCTATACATAAATTAAATGCGTAATGAACAAAAATATTTACTACAAAACTTACTTAGAAAAATGCACCATAATGCTGGATTTGCAAAAAACGGAGAAAAAAACGCTTGAAGCTAGATAGGAAAAAAAGCAAAATTGTATAAAAAAGACTACATCGAACCCTACCAATGCTGAAATGGCTCTACTGGAACTTCACCGGAGCTGATTTACAAGCGAATTCCGGTGTAATAATCATGACAGGGGTGTAAGTTTGTAAGCTAATGCAGGTGCCTGGTAGTAAAAGATTTACTGCTTTGGAGTAAATTAGTTAAGTGAAGTATACCAGCTCATGGCAGTAGTATTAAACACAAATAGATCATCAAGTTTAGATTTGTAAACTCAGATGGCCTCCTGATCTCAGCTGTAGCGGAACTAGAAAATATTTTTGAGGAGGCACACGACTTTTAATTTTGTAACTGATCTATAAGACGTATAAATGTTTTTCAGCTTATGCAGACAGGGTAAGCCAGCGTATTCCTTTCTTGTCGAGATCGGGGAGGATATTTCAAACCTACACTACCGCTACTACAGTGTTTTATTCTTCAATATTATTTATATTTGAAATAAGCCTTTTTGGTCCAGGATTTATTTTGTTATATTCTTAATTATTTTTATTAAAATGCAAGAATTAGGGCAGTAGCTTCTAATTTCAATCAGTCGTAGTGGCAGTAGTAGTACGAATATATTTATTTTCCGAGCTCCACCGACAAAAAATAACATAAAAAATGCGCGAGGGTCGCAATTCGATTAGGAGATGTAAAAGACCAGAAGTGCAGCAGAAAAACTACAAGGTCGCCGTGTCTGAAACTCCTTGAAACAAAACCAAAAATTAGTTTCTACGAGGTTTGGTTCTAGCGGTTTCGATGCTTTGGAGGCCAGGATGGCAGATGCTTTCTCACATCCCAGGTCGTGAGTAAGTCTGCTGTTGCAGCTTGCATGCTAGAACGAAACAAAATCTTCCAAAATAGGAGGGTACCTACTTATTGCGATGTTCATCCTAGGCCCTCTATTTGGCACACGCCCTTTTCAGCATGGGGCGATGCATGTGAACTTAAAACTACAACCGACGACAGGGTTTATATGTCTTGAGAAGAAAAGAAGCTGTCTCTTAGCTGTCGTCGCTTCCAGGTCACCCTTGGGCAAGGTGTAGCACCTCATAGCCTCCCCTGCTAGGGCCACAACATGACAGTTTTTTTTTATTTTAAATAAAATTTTGCGGCGCCTTGTACATAATGTATATGCTTTTCTTGGTGTGTGTTTCCATTTATCTCCGACCTTACACGTGCGATGGCCATGCCATTATCTTCAAATTTAAACTAAATTCTTTTCCTGTGCATGTATTAAAGTATATCGTTTTGCCATCGTCTCCTTTTTTTGTCCACTACTATAGAATTAATTTTCTGTGTATGCTGATTTGGGCAAAAATAAAATGATTGATTAATTGATTGATTGAAGCTGCTCTTCTTAGGCACATCGTCAACACGTTTCGAAGGCCCACCATTCTAAAGCTGAACATTGAAAGCCTCACTGCAATCAAGATGTACATTCTTCACCATCTTGCTGTAAAGCAAGAGGCTCTCGTCATTCTATTACAGGAGACCCACTGCACTTTGGAAAAGTTAATACTTCAAAGCTTTGCACTAGCTAGGTTCTCTTTAAGCAGGAAGAACGGCTTTGCCACGTTTGTCCATGAGCGACTGAAATACACACCTTTAAAGCAATCCCCAATTCAATCAGAGACCGAATGGTTGTGTGTGGACGTTAATGGGTACAAATAGTTAACGTCTACAAACCTCCACCAACACGACTGCAAGCCTCCGATCTTCCGGTATTCCCTTACCCTTGCCTTTATGCTGGTGATTTCAACTGCCCGCATGCTGACTGGGGGTATGGTGCCAACAGCGTGGATGGAGAGTGCCTGGCTGGTTGGACAAGTATTAACAACCTTGCTCTCCTTTATAATTCAAAGGATTCTGCCAGCTTTTATTCTAACCGTTGGAACAGTGGTACCAACCTTGATCTTGCGTTTGCTATTGCTGACTCGGACGGCTGCTTACCTGCCAGACGTGTCTTAGAAAAGTTTCCCAAGTCACAACATCGACCATCGTTAATCACACCACCAAGGTTTGCTTTGCCCGTGCCAAGCATGCCCGTTAAACGATGGAACTTCCGTAAGGCCAAGTGGAGCCACTACAGAGCTTTGACAAACAAATTCGCCAAGACTTTGCTACCACCTGATTCACCGGAGGAGGATCAGGTCTACCAGGACTTCTGCAACATCATCAGCTCAGCAGCCAAAAGATCTATTCCAAGTGATCGTCGAAACAATCACACACCGTGCTGGGATTCAGAGTGTGAGAACTTCTACAGAGTGTTCCTGATCCGACGGAAACAACTCTAGCAGAGGTGCCACAGCTTTGCTCACTAGGTTCGACAGGAAACGGAGGGACCGATGGTCTGAAGCAGTTCAGAGAATCGACTTTTCACACTCCAGTCGAAAAGCGTGGAGTATCTTGAACAACTTTACTGGCAGGTCAAGACACTCCTCTCGTGACTGCCCTGTCTCAGCTGACGCCATCGCATCTCAGCTGGTTAGAAACGGGATGTTGGATATTTTCTTCTTATCTGACTTTAGTTTTGGTTGGCAACTCTGCTCATGCAAGTTGCTAGATTGCGTAATTACATTTCTTTGTTTTGAGCTGATAGTGCGTGGCTCGCTTCTAGATTGACGGTCAGATCGAGATCCCATCAAGTTAGGGTTAGTAAGATTTTTTGTTAGTTAGTATCACAGAATTTTACATTGTTTTTTAACTTCATAGGTTTGCTAATTGTTTCTATTTGAACAGAAATTGAGTATATGATTGTGTGTGTTAGTTGCTTCCGATGGCTTGGCCGAACAGTTCTGGTACGTTATGCTTTTTTTTTCTTGTTCCCAGTGTAGATGAGAGCCGATTCTTACCAGTTTCGTTTGTTTAGAGACCGTCACGAATAACGTCAACGACAAAGTGCACAATACACGAAATCGTATTTGGTGAGGTTGCTTTAAGGTGGTGACGCGTTAAAGACTGCAGGCTGAGTATACGAAGTTACGAACCCATGTTATAGATTTTAAGTGTGCCAAGCCCCTGCCGAATAAATTTACAACACGGGAGATAGGAGGATGTTAATTGCACATCGTCTCGACTCATATCTTAAGAGGTGTCTGACCTCTGGAGGACCACAAAATCAAGTCCATTGAGTATCTCTGGAAATTTTACATCATGAGAATTCACTGTCGCCATTCAACACCTAAAGCCAGGTAAAGCTCCTAGTTCTGACTCTATTTGTCCGGAGCTTATACCTTATCCTGGAGCTGCTCTAAAGTCCTGGTTATGTGACTTCCTTTCTCCTTGCTTGCGCCGACTCAAAATTCCCAAAATTTGGAGAAGAGCGCTGATAGCCGCGATCCAAAGGCTAAGAAGCTTGAGGAGGTCCCTAAAAGCTATCGCCCAAAATCTCTGCTTTGTGTTCCCCACAAGACCATCGAGAGGCTTGAGAGGCTTATCCTTACCCGTGTGGAACCAATTATGGATCCACAGATCCCTTGGGAGCAGGCTGGATTTCGACACGGGAGAATAACCGTGGACCAAACCGTTTTGCTCACACGAAATATTGAGGACTCTTTTGAGGCTAAGAAGAAGGCCGGTGTCGTGTTTGTCGACTTGACAGCGGCTTATGACACTGTCTGGCACCGCAGCCTTATCTGCAAGCTGCCAAGACTTCTACCGGATAAGCGCATGGTTCGTATGGTGTTAAAGCTTATCCGAAATAGAAGCTTCACTCTTACCAACGGTGATACCCAGCGAAGCTGGCTTCGACGTCGGAGAAATGGATCGGTCTTGGCCCCTTCCTTTTGAATATCAATATATACGATCTTCCCTCCACAACCTCCAGAGAGTATGCTTATGCCAATGATCTGGCTTTGCTGCATTCATCTAGGGACTGGAAGGGGTTGGAGGAAATCTTAAGCCCAGACATGGCTACACTCGCAGTGTATCTCAAGACTTGGAGGCTGAAACTCGGCCACATTAAAACGGTGACGGCCGCATTTCATTTACACAATCGAGAAGCCAAACGTGAGCTTCAAGTCTACGCTAACGGTAAACTCTTGCCATTTTTCCCAGTTCCAGCCTATCTTGGGATAAAACTGGACAAAGCACTCACTTTCCGACATCATCTCGAGACATTGAACAAAAATTTAATTACCCGTATTATGCTTCTGACGCGACTAGCGGGTTCGGAATGGGGCGCTGGGGCTAAAACACTGCGTACAGCTTCCCTATCCTTGGTTTATTCTACAGCTGAGAACTGCGCACCAGTTTCATATCGCAGTGCACACACCCGTCTCATCGACAGTGCTTTGAATGACACCTTGTGCATTTATACTGGATACCTGCGTCTACGCCAACGGACCACCTGCCAATCCTTTCAGGCATCCAGCCAGCTGAGCTTCGCCGCTTGGGAGCGACACTTTCCTTGGCCAAGCGTAGCACCTGGCCCAGACCATATTTTACACGGTCAACTAGCTGGGTTACCGGATGTGCCCAGGGAGAGACTCAAGTCTAGACGTCCATCTGTGCCTGCTGCGCGGAAACTATTAAATGACCTATCTATACCGGGCATCCGCGGGGCTCAGTGGAAGAATTATAGATCGACCTACCCCGCCAGGTCACATTTCCAGCGCGCACTGAGCAGGGAAAGACGAGGCAAGGGTTAGGATGAGCATTGCCGTTCATCAGGACAAGGAGAAGAATGAGAAGACGGGCAAGAGAAAAGCAGGAGAAGAGAGAAGACAAAAAACCGATTTTAAAGAAGCTGCGTGCTGCCCTTCTGCGGTCGTTCAGGGGCAGCACGGCGAAAAAAGGGTTTGTGTGGGGGGAGTGCCCAGGGAAACTGGGACCCTCGGGAAGGCCAACAGCCATTTCGACCCAACCAAACAGGGTTGGGGAAGGCACCACCACGTTGAGGCAGCTGTTGATTGGTGTAGTTCAATTTTGCTCGCTTTATATAATGTACTGTATATACGACAGAAATTTCGCTCTTCACTATTCAAAAATAGTCAATACGTGTTTTGATGACAAACAGAAAGTCGGTATTGATGATTAGAATTGAAGTTAACTCAAAGTCACAGTTACATGTAGTTGAGGATAGAGAGGGAAAATCCGCGCTATATCGTTGTAATTTCTTATTGTGACCGCAGGTTATTGTCGAAAGCTGTAATATGTGGTCATACGGTTTAGATCTGAGAAGCATTATGTTAACTGTTGTAAAAGTGTTTGTAAGTAGTGAAGGAACTTGTAATAACTGTCTATTCAATGAAGTGTTTAATTATTTTTTGAAATGTAGTAACGAAATATTTGATTTTTTTACAAGCAATTCGTGATTTCTAAATTTTTGTTAGTGGGAGTTCCGTGACAAACGCGAAAGTACATCATTCCGCGAAAACAAAAATGTTGAAGAGCACTATTGTACATTCAACACGAGTTCTAATATCTGAAAAAAGGAAACACAGAGTAGTCCGGAACAATAAGCTTAAGTGAAGTACCCAAAATAATAGCAATATATGGATAGGTCTTTGTCTCCTCAAAATGATAAAGTGTAGGAGAAGGCAGACTACAAACCCACAAAAGTTAAAAAATTCTCAACAATCGTTTTCTCGTTTTTTGTGGGTGGAAGCGGAAGCGGTGGAAGCGAAAGCGATAGGTGTGTAAGGGGTTGAAATATAACCGTTTCCACATCCCTGCTACAAACATTCAATTTGTAACATCATTTGCGATAATTTTTGTTTGTAACTACTTTTGTGATGTTTTGATTTTCTTGCATGATATTATCAGTTTACATGTGGTCATTAAAACGTGCGAATTCAAAAATGGCTTCTTTTTTCCCAAGTGGGCGAATTTGTCCTTTGAAAAAAATCTAAAAAATTTTTTTTTAATTTGAATCGTAATTCTGATTCAAGTCAAGCTACAAACTTAAAACACACAAAAAAATTTTTCAGTTTAAAAAAAATTTGGTCCGTAAAGGGTTAAAAGAATTGTTTTCAAAGACTGACCAATGAATATTCATATTGCACACGCTGTTGAGCATGTGTTGCCCTTTTGATTAATGGCTGGTATTGAGACTATCACAAAACGCCGATATGAAGGAAGACTCAAACAAGAATATGATGCTTGGGGACGCTTAGGTAAAAGCAAAAAGCGTACTTTCGACCAAAAGGTAAACGACAAAACTTTATTGCTTCATTGCATGCTTTGTGGGATATTGGAGCTGTGGATGCTATAAAAGTTACACAAAAAAGCAGGCTACTCTCCCATGAAAAAAAAAAGAAAATATTGAATTTTATATACTGTTATTCTGGCTACCAGGTATTTTTGATAAATTCATTTTATTTCGCCCTTCTGGTAATGATAACGTTTATTCAAGTTGATACAAGTTCTTATCGAGCATGCAAAAAACTTCAATATCCGTCAACGTTTCGAACAGCTATACAGCTGTTTTTTATCAGGACTAATAATAAACGAAAGCACGAGTGAGGCAATATAAATAGTTTGCTACGCAATCGAAAGAAAAAGGCAAAACAAAAAGTTTAAAGGCGAATAATAAACAACTGTAGATTACGTCACATTATCATAAATTTCAGAATAAAAGCAATTTTCTTTATCATTGATTGAATTTTCAGAATTATGAATAAAAAAAGATTCAAGAAATCGGCGTTTGGTAAAATCTATTTCAAAGGTTAAAATTTTTCTATGATCCCAGTCAACTCGGTGATCTTTGGTGATGACATGCTTAACCAATGCCGTTTTTTTATTAAAATTGTTGTCATCAACTTTTTCCAGATTTGCTGACATTTATTTTCGTCGTAAATTTTATCTCCAAATACTTGGTGTCGCGATGGGTTCACTTGTTTCCGTCATAATCGCAAATTTAGTGATGGAAAATGTATAGGAAGAAGCAATGCCAACCTTTTTAAACCCACCCAAATTTTGGAGGAGATATGTTGATGACACGTTTGTTATTATTAAAAAAACAAAGGTTGATGAATTTCATAATCATATTAATAACATTGAAGCCAGTATAAAATTTTCCATAGAACATGAGACCAACAATTCCATACCTTTTTTGGATGTCTGTGTTAGTCGAGAAGCTAGTGGGGGGTTAATGACAAAGATTTATAAAAAGCCAACGCACACTAACAGATATCTAAATTTCAACTCAGCGCATTCCATGAGTCAGAAGCAAGGACTGGTAAAGTGTCTTTTAAAAAGAGTTCAATCACAATTAAATTCCAAGCGGGTAAATAAAACATTAGAAACTTTAAAAATTATGGAAGCTTTAAAAAAGAATGATTATCCCAAATGGTTTCTAAAGCGCACAGTTAGAAGTTTGAAAACAAAAACAAATTTACCTTTAGCGGATAAAATGGAAATTAAAACACGTGTTGTGCTGCCTTATGTTCCAAGATACTTTGAGGCTTTGTCAAAAATTTTAAGAAACG
Organism: Trididemnum clinides; assembly: GCA_963675345.1. NCBI lineage: Eukaryota > Metazoa > Chordata > Ascidiacea > Aplousobranchia > Didemnidae > Trididemnum > Trididemnum clinides. The sequence goes on along the minus strand of OY776287.1, from coordinate 39,555,321 downwards.
TGGGAATTTTGGTTAGTAGCAAACCGCATTTAACTTTAAGACATGTTACCAAAGGCAAAAGACTCAGTTGAAAGATCGTCTAGACCTGGTGTAGTTTACCAGATTTCTTGTCGAGATTGTACTGGTATCTACATTCGGAAAACTGGACGGGCTTACAAAACAAGATTGGCTGAGCATAAAAGGGATTTAAAGCCAGCAAATCTGGAAAAAGTTGATGACAACAATTTCAATAAAAAAACGGCATTGGTTAAGCATGTCATCACCAAAGATCACCGAGTTGACTGGGATCATAGAAAAATTTTAACCTTTGAAATAGATTTTACCAAACGCCGATTTCTTGAATCTTTTTTTATTCATAATTCTGAAAATTCAATCAATGATAAAGAAAATTGTTTTTATTTTGAAATTTATGATAATGTGACGTAATCTACAGTTGTTTATTATTCGCCTTTAAACTTTTTGTTTTGCCTTTTTCTTTCGATTGCGTAGCACACTATTTATATTGCCTTACTCGTGCTTTCGTTTATTATTAGTCCTGATAAAAAACAGCTGTATAGCTGTTCGAAACGTTGACGGATATTGAAGTTTTTTGCATGCTCGATAAGAACTTGTATCAACTTGAATAAACGTTATCATTACCAGAAGAGCTAAATAAAATGAATTTATTGAATTTTATGTTAAACAACGCGAAGGAAGGAACGCCACCGAGAGCGGAATGGATAAAGTGTTTCAAACAAGCTTGGAACGTCAGCGAGCTCGACATACGCCACCACAATTTGTAGAAATACAAGCCAATGCTCCATTGAGTAGTGATGACGATACGTTAGAATCTACAGCTTCAACTTCAGGTCAAACAACAAATTACGGTGAGGCTAGAATAAGTTTCGAAAGTGAATATGTTGTGTTAAATGCACCAGAAAATTTTATTAATAATAAAGAATTCACTCAAGTTTTGAATTGGTTGAAATTGAGTGATAATGCTTCACAATGCTTGCCGCCGCCTTTATTAAAGCGTGTCAGGAAAATGTTGAAGAGTGTAGTTTGTCCAGTCGTCAATCTATAGAGCTGGTCTTGTAAATCGACTTAAATTATCACAAAATATTATGAGTAAATTTAAAGAAAGTACACCAGAATTTCTGGCTCTTCATTGGGATGGTAAATTAACAAAAGTTTTATAAATTAGAACCTGGACCACCCACTCTCAGTGAAGCCAAACTCTTGGGGTGCTACCGCTCGCCAAAGCAACCGGAAAAGCACAAGCTGAAGCTGCTTTTGACCTTCTGGAAGCCTGGAATGTCAAGGAGAAGATTTAAGTTTTGGTATTTGATACAACCGCGAGCAATACTGAATGGAATGATGGTGCCGCAAAACTTTTGGAAAAATGCTTGATCACAAGCTGTTTTACAACGCATGCAGGCATCGCATCTATGAGCTCGTGATGAGAGCAGTTTATACCAGTTTGTTTGGTGAATCAACTGCACCGGAGGATGCAAATTTTAATAATTTTAAAAGCAATTGGCAAGATATTGGCAAGAGTTTAAATAACAAGCAATTAGAACTGCCATCCAAATGGATAAATGAGAGATCTATTGTCGTTATTGAAGAATTGAAAGCTCTTAATTGAAAAAATTGAAAGCAAAATTTCTCCAAATTTTAGAATTACTTTATGAAAGAAACTAAATAAAAGGTTTTGTTAAGTATTTCACACAAACAAGCAAAATTTCTGTGACATTTGCGTGTTACATCATAATGTGAGTAACAAAAGAATTTTTATATCACAAAGCAAAAGTTAACCAAAAAATTAAAAACTTGGATAACTTTTCTGTCATGTTTGAAATATTTTTTTGTAATTTGATTAAAAAATAATGGATCTTGAAGAAGAGGAGCAGAAACCAGAGCCGTTTTCTTTTTTGCGTTATTTTTTTGGTGAAGAACCCAAAGAAGAAGTGAAAATTGAACTCGAAGTTGAAGAACCAGAAGTTGGATTTTTTTCGTGGCTTTTTGGAGTCAATGAGAAAAATCTCGCTGCAAAAACCCAAGACGGAGACGCCGCAATTAGGCAATCGCACCTCAACTATTATAAACCAACTCCAATTCTTGACGATAGTGAGAATGTTGAAAAAATGACCGAAGCTCTACAACAGCTACATTTGAGCCTAGTCTTAACCCCACTAGTGGCTCTATTAATCTTTATGTGTTTCGTCTATTCTATAAAAATCATTCTGCAGTAAGTATCAAAGTTTATGATTGCCTGTGCAAACCACTAAAGAACCCTGAGCGAATTGGTTGCTGACATCCTTTCGTAGCATGGGACATGGCTCAGTGGAATGACAGGTTGCTCTTAAGCCCGCGTTTTGGGCTCAACTACGAGCGTCGACAGCAACGACATAAATGAGTGACTGGTAACTTGCTGAAAAAGTGGCCTCTTCGCAATATCTCGTATTCAACGCTCATATCGTAATCGACAAATCAAATCAGCTTTCGCCATCAGCCATGGCGGACATAAAACTTACGATTTTTTGATAATCGAATTTCCGATCTGTTCTTATTGCTTGTATGCGCTCCTACGTTGCAAAAAGATTTTTTTTATAAAATAGTGAAGCAACGAGAGCATTCTACAGATTTAGCTAAAACTTCATGTTAATGAAAAGGATCCTCAACTCTTGACTTATATTTTTCAGGAGCGGGAAACCGTTGCTCCTAAACTTGGCTCACTTGGTTATTCAATCTTATGAGGTATCGTGTATGGTTGCTGAATAGACGAGGTCGTCGATAGATGTTTGGAAAATAATTTATGATAGCGTTTTTTTGGCTGGGGTAAAATATTTCTTGTGGATGTTTAGATTGAACCCTTCTGTATCCGTAGGAGTAGATTCTTCCTTTTTTATAACTAAGCTACAACATTGTAGCTGAGGAGAGAAGGGGGTGGGAGCAGTACAGCCAAATCGAGGACAGCACGTCACAATTTTTGTGGGGGTGATGCCGTAGGGAATGCTGAGTACTCGCCCATGGAAAGTTTTATCCACATCAACACAACTTTAATTTCAAGAAAATAATGTTCTCGCCTTTATTTTACAGTTTGAAAAGATTTGCAAATCAAACAATCACCAGCCTATCTTTGCTTGTTTTCTTTTATACAAATGCTTCGGCCGAACTCAACAAAATGATAGAGAACTAAAAAGCAAGCATAAAAATATAAAAAGCAACACCTATTTGAAAACAATTTAACCCAAACCTGATGGTTCTTTGTCGAAATTTCAATTAAATAAACGTTGATGCTGTTTACTGAGATAAACGCATAATTTTAGATGTAAAAGGCATTACTCTTTTATGCAAATTTCGTTTCATCAACAGGTCGACAAACCGAATGAAATGGATCAACAAATCACGTTAATGGAGAGTCTCCTAACCAAAAACATGGAACTGCAGCAGGTGAATAAGTACGAAATAACTGTGGTCTATGGAAGATTAAGAAAAGTTTTGCTTTTCAATACAGTATTTAAAAAGGACAACTATTGCTCTTTGCTCCGATCATTTTAACACCTAAACAGCTTTACGAAAAATTTATTGATAATTTACTGTATTAGTGATGTTTTATTTAATTTAATTGCTATTTGTCTGTGTGACTATACAAATATTGTTACTATACTTGTTATGCAGTGTAGATTCAAAGAGCGAATCCCCCGGAAGTAATCGGTTTTAGCATTTTTTTTGCTCATAAATGCAAACTTTGAATTATTTGATAAAGAAGCAGTAGTTCTCCCTCCTATTAAGTTCGCTATGCAGCTAAAACTAAATGATGCTCTCTTACAGTGACTTGAACGCGAGATCATATGAACTAATCTATTTTACAGAAAATGTGTCTGGAAGAGCTGAAAAAAAGCTTCTTGGAACTGCTCGAAAGCAGTGAGAAAGTCCTCACAACGACTCATGTGCATCTGACCGAGATTTCATATTCAGTGAATGAGATCCTGCAGGTCACCGGACACAGTTTTTTACAGATCTGCTTCGGAATATTTGCCTTCATTATTCCGCTTGAATGATTGCTTTTACCTTCGAAGGTTATGTTACTTGGTAAAATCCATCAGAGAAGACCATCGTGAAACGCTTTCCTAAGGACACAACAAAGCGATCATAATAATGTTTGAGGGCACGGTCAATTTGATCTTTGTCACAATAAAAGCAGCGCTCCAATCAATCTTAGCATCAAAATATGAGCCAATGCCGTTTAAGATAGTTGCTATCATCGATGGACAATAGGAACCATTAGCGTCACCTTGTGGATGTGAAATGTAACGCAGGTTGTGACGTATTTAGGCTGTTGTTCCTATCAAACGCCGATCTCACTGCGAGGAAGTCGAAAATGAAGAAAGCGGAGATTCGTCAAAACTGCTCATACCTAAAGCTTGAACAATTCGTTGCTAATAAAACTATTTTCGGTTAATGTTGGTTTGGATTTGTAAATACAACATTTGCTGTGAATTGCTATTGTCAAATTCAATTCGTGATTGAGCTGAACAGAATGAGGGGTACACTTACCACTTGTGTATAATGCACTTTTGCTTTGAAAAATTATCGGCCACAAACACTTTTCCGAAGGTTACGTTTTTTACATTTCTGTGCGTGTGATTTCAAGAATGCTTCTGGCAAGTGTTGTGAAATCAATCTAAACGGCTTTCATAGGTTATCAGCAAATCTGTGTGCGAGCCAACATAGCTATCGATCTAAGGATCGCTATTTTGCCTGAATGCGCAATCGGAGTCAATACAATGTAAAAACTAAGTACAGAATGAAAGACGAAAGCAATATGCCGGTTTGTTTTAAAAAATTACCCGCAATATTGGCAAAAGTATTTTCGAACTTCTAAATAATTATTTCATTGGCACGAAACAGAGTTGAGTTAACAGATGCAACCAACCAGAGATGGTGATGCCAATTCGTAGAGAACTTCAAAATCAACAGCCCACTCCAGCCTTAGAAGTAAAAAGTGTGGCGGGCTGATAGAAAACGAGTTTTCATTGGTCGATGCATAACTGCTCGCTTCACCTTGCGAAGATGTCATTCCATACCTGGCTATTGTTTGAAGAAACCTGACACGCATGAATCGATGTAAAAATAATTTTCTTTTTTTCTTTGTTTTCAATTTGTTGTTCGAAGGTATTTATGATTGACAAGATATCATAAGTCTGTCAGAAGAAAATATGAAATTCTAGAATTAGTAAAGTTGAAGGTGTGGCAAGCCGAAATGAGATAGGCAGTAAAGACAACAGAAGATTTTACACGGACACACAAACAGGTGGTTTAACACCTGCTTCAAACTTAGCAGTACTGCCGACGCTTATGACCAAGCAGGGTACTTACTGTAAAGTGTTTTTTCCAAGGACCCAACCACCGAAAACTTGGAATTGAACTGTCAACTTCGGCAACGCAAGCTTCATTCCGCTTTGCCAGAAATTTTTTACGGAAAAATACAAACTGGGCAAGTATTGAAACAAAGCCGTTTAACGTGAGCAAAATTTGTTCAAATTGCAAAAATCTATATCTGGCAGCTTTGAAGAGTGCGATCAATAATTAAAAGGGTAAGAACGGTTTTCGAAAAAGCAATATTTGAGAAATAGTAATGCTTAAGCAAATCGAGCAAAACCTTCGCTTTTGATAGTACAATCATTGAGACAAGATTTCATGGCCAAGTACATCTGTGATTGTTTCAGAGATAAGCGCTGAATAAATTGAAGGAAAGAATAACATAAAGCGTTAGAGCTCATAGCAGTCTCAAAAAGTTGAACGCTATTGTTAAAGTTCTGAACGTAAAAGAACAAAACAAAATAAAAAATAAAAAAGAAAGAATAAAATAAAGCTTTGAATTATTCTTTCCATCTCAACTCTCCCTCTAAATGAAGAAAACTTGTTTTCTGCTTTCTCATCCTCATAAATGTCCAGCGCAACACTTTTGAAAGGAACAAACAGAGATGACGTCATTGTTGACGATGTAGAAAAAGGAATGCAATTGGTCGATTCTTCGACCAATCAGAGAGAAACCACGCCCCCGAAACGCCTTTCTTCTATGAGCAAAGATAAAGCTCCGGTAGAAGTGGTTATCACGCAGATGGGTAAGTGCAGTAATTCACGGTTACGTTAAAAGTGATAAAAAGGGTCAACCTAAAACCACATGAAAAACATTTTTTCTGCCATTGGTTCACTTCCTATTCCCGAAAGCAATTTCAAAAAGATCTTGAAAAATCACTCCAACAGTGAGAATCGCTAACACCGCAGGGAGGAGTGAAGGTGGAGCAACGATTCTCATAAAAATGGCATGCGACAATGGCAAAAGAAACTTTTTTATAAACTTCAGGTAACACTAAAAAGAGGAAGCTGTTGAGGTAACTTTTGCAGGAGAGGTGGATCCTATAGATATTCTGTTAACGCATAAAAAAGAAGTCACTTGCCCCAAAACTGTATAAAACATTATTTTATAGGCTGTAAAGTTTCTGATTTTCTGTTCGAAAATTGAAACTTAAGTCAATTGATGATTATTCCCAAGTGCAACCTATCAGTAAACATCAATCTTTTTTCAGAGTTCTACGAACGATGGCACATATACGAACACACATGCAATCGCCACAACTATGCGAAATTATTGCTCATTACTGCCTTGTTTCTTTGCATTTATTTTGCCATTTTTTTGTACGAATATTTTGCACATTTACATAAAAAATATCATTTGTGAAAGACAATTTTGCATAACCACACTCAGTAAACTAAGAGTTACAAACAAGTCAGTTCTGCCGGCTTCCCTTGACAGGGTCACCAGTTACTTACTACTGGTTAGAAATAACAACAACCGCCTGTGCCGGCTTCATCAAACCAAACTTTTGGGAGCAGTTACAAAAAGTTGGTGTAGATATGGGGCATCGACACGGTGCCCTAATCCGGATCATTGCACTCTGAAATGAGATGTTTTTTCCACAAACTCTCCACCATTTTACAAATTCTTTGCATTCTTTCCAACAAGAATAGCTGCGCAATGTTTTAATTGGGGCGAGTGCCGTAGTGGTTTTTGTTTTGCTACCACAGAAATAAGTTATTTGGTTGTAGGTTTATTTCACGTTTAGGTGCAGCCCTCTTGAAATGATCGTCGTAATATCAAGTTTTTAGCTTTACCTTGGTGTCTTGGTCACGGAATAGAGCAAAAAGGGCTATTCATGAGCGGCAGATCCCAGGTGGATGTGGGGGCATATTTTTGCGGCCAGGCTTTCTTTGTCTAGGGGTTTTGTAATATTGCTCCTTTATATTAAAAGTTGACCTCCCACCGTAAAGACTTTTCAAAATAAGGCAAAAAAGAAAGATTTTCTCTCTCTTGATAAAAAGTTTCTGGATGCGCTGCTGTGATTCCTCTGACATCCAATCACTTGGTTGGTCTTATAAACCATTTCAAAATAGATTTGCTTCAATAGTTACGATTGTGTGTTTGGTGACTATTTTTTCATGTAATGGTGTAGACGAGGGTTATCATGTTTGACGAGGCAAATTACCGGACACATTTTCTTGTTTCACCGGCACTTGCGGGTCTTTACATCCTTTCGGTGCTTAACCAACAATGATAACCTTCTAGTTTGGAGATCAATCTTTTGAATGTCTGAATTGACGAATAATCTCTAAATGGGCATCAACCTCGCTTTGAGGGGAAGATCCCTGACTTTTTGTAAGTGGTCGCTAAAATTCCGGACGTTTGAGCGGTACAAAAATTATATCGAGACACAGATTTCATCACCAGAATTCCGGACATGTCTGGGAAAATCCAGACGCATGGCAACCCTAGGGTGGATCTGCTGACCTATTATTTCCGTTGATTTCTCCTCAGAGTTTGAAATTTTTTTATTTTTATTTACCATATTTATCCTCCATTCACAAGAAAGCGAATTGTATCGCTATGTTGTGGACGGTATGTCCGCACTCGCTTGGGAATTTCGTAAACTGTTCCCATAATGTCGATCTCCCTACATTTTAATTAAGACTGCGTGATGCGTTCTACCTATCTCAACTTCGATATTGAAGACAGAAATTTCTAAACGCATAAATTAAATTAAATTCAACATTAATTCGGCTTTAATCAAATCAAACGCATGATATCTGAAAACATCAAATAAGTAGGGCATATAGGAACAAGAACGTATTAACTAAAGATACAAACTGAAGCACCTGTATGACTAACAAAAGCGACCAACACTGAACTAATACGAAACACAACGTTAACAGAAATGGCACTGATTGAATGCTAACGTTCAGGCAAGCATTTAATTGTAAGTAAAGTAACGCCCAGTTATCAAGCAACTACAAATTACAAACATTAAGTAAACCTCACACGCTACAAATTTTGATCACTATGCCCACTTGCAATTAGCAAATAATTTTGCAAACTATCGTGCGTTGATTTGATTAAGAGTCCAGGGCATTAATTCAAAGCTGTGAAAGTACGTTGGAGTGATCAAGGTACCGGTATTTACAGGAATTAAGCTATGAAGTTACCGGCCTAGTACTTCGCAACTTTTTAGTGATTGTAGTAGGCCTAGTTATGAAACTTATAGAATGTCGCTGAGCGTATGTCTCTCACTCTCGGCGAAAACATAGCCAGGAGAGGGCAAATGGATCCGGAGCCCAAAGTCTAGCATCTGCACTTTAGTTCTTACAATAAGATAGGTTATAGCTTAAGTAGATAACCTACCGATTAATATTTTGTGCTAAAGAAGAGGATATTGTTCGAATCCTGCAAGAATTTATTTTAAAACTCGGCGTTTCTTTCCACTTTCCTTCACGGGATAAAAATATCTTAGGGATTAAAGGCTGGTTTCCATTGGGCGTAATCTGCCGGCGTAGCGTGAATATTTTTTACTTGTCTATTTGAAGTTACTTTACTGGCAAAAACGCTCGGCGCAAAAAATTGAATAGAAAAAGAAAGAATTCGTACACTATTTACGCGTAATGGAAACCAGCCTTAAGAGTACTCAGGCTCACCACATAACTGTAGGCTACTGCGAAGATATTCTGACGTTGAGTCCACCAACAGTTTAGTTATCATAATTTTCGTACTTGTCATTTCATTGCAAAAAAGCAGATTTAAACCGTTTTGTACTACTGCAGCACAACGTTCCACTTTAACAGGTCGCATATCAGGAGTAAGCTATACTATTTCCGTTTGCTTTCAAAACGACTGCGCGTAATACATGCAGGTGCTTCCTATAGCTGTTTTCACTGAAGTGGTACCAGACAGCATTTTGAAGACACTTAACATTATGTCGTACCTGTGCTTTTTTGAAGGGTTGAAAAAAAAGCTTACTTGAAAACGCTAATATGTTATTTCCGTAAGTTACACTGTCGATAAAGATTAGACTGCTAGAGATATACAGCAGAAGCTGCTTAATATGACCACCTTGGGACCAGACCATTTTTGTCATATTTATCCGAATGGTCAAAAAAACCGAAGTCGCCATGACCGTCCTTGAATCGACGTCGTAAGCCACAAGAAGTCCAAATGCTATCAAATTCATCGTTTAACCCAGTGTTTCTTAACCTTTTTGGCGCTTGTACCCCTTAAAATTTTGTGAAATGTTTTTGTACCCCTACACCAGTGTTTCCCAAACTGTGCGCCGCGAAGATTCGCAGGTGTGCCGCGAGTCTTTTCAAAGTGACTTCTGTTAATGCCATTTTTCTACCAAAATCGAGAAAATGACCTTTTTTATTTTTCGAGATCCCCATCAGTTCGGGCTGCATGGAGCGATTTCCTCAGATTGCCGACCAGTCAGAAGGTCACCTCCAAAAGAAAAGAAAAAAAAAGTTCATTACTAGTCTCGCACACGCCCGTGATGCCACTCGCCATCGCTAAGACTACGTTTCACTGGTCGGTGTGCCGCGAACGGTGATCAACCACTTTCCTGTGCCAGCAGACAAAAAAGTTTGGGAACCACTGCTCTAGAGTTTAAAATAACCATTATTCTGACGCCTCATCTCGTACCCCCTGCTTTGGTGTTTTGTACCCCCACGGGGTACAGGTACCCCCGGTTGAGAACCCAGGGTTTAACCGAAGTAACAATGTGACGTTGGCAGTAAAACAAAGTACAATACTGTAACAGTACAAGTGACGGTAAAACTAAGTACAGTATGTAACAATATGTACAAGCGGTGGTACAGTATAACAAAGTAAACAACAGTTCAAGCAACGTTTAATCAAAGTAACGTATAAAAGCACCGCAAAACAAATTCAAAATGTTACGCACGTACATTAGTTGGTTCTAGGTGCAAAAAACCCGATAATGTCCCGCTGAACAAGATCTTTTCGCAAAAAATCATGAATATGTCCTACGAAAGTATCGAACTCTTCCATTGACTGGAAATATGTTGACCAAATTTCGGACAATATGTTGGTCATATAGAACTGAGAATTTTAAATGGAGAAATTCCGGATTGTACCAAATTGGTCATAACAAGCGGCTGGTCATATTATCCGTGGTCATAATAAGCGGCGCCTACTGTATTTGTATAGGAAGAACTTTTTTGATACCCCCCGAAAAAAATTGCTACCACGTTTCTACGGTCAGTACTTTTTGAGAAAATAAAGAAAAAATTTTGAATTCAATTGTTAATTATAACGTAATTTTAGTTCAACAAAAGATGAAATTTCTTGAAGGTAAGTTGGATGGTGGCTTTCGTTCAAGCAAAAATCGCTTTTCTCCGTCAGGAGGTGCAAATTTTAAAAATCTTTTTTCAATTGTAACTTTGTCAACTCATTATGACACAAACTATGGAGTGGGGTTCAATCTTGCCAAGTTTCATGTCAACACGTACAACAATTTCGGAGGAGGAAGTTAAAAAAAACGCTAAAAACTTACATTCGTTGTATTGTCGAAAAAGCTTAAATTGTGAAAACTTATTTTTATCGGAACCATCTTGTTAATATCTACCGAAAAAAATTTCTACTGCATTTCTACGGTCAGCACTTTTAAAGAAAATAAAGAAAACAAATTCTACAATTAACCGTTAACTATGACGTCATCTGACTTCCTACGAGAGCGAAATATCTGGAAGAGGGTTACTCGGATTCTTCCTTATGTTTAAACATGAAATCTCTTTTCTTCTTCAAAGATGTGAATCTTAGTTGTGACGCCATCAACTCTTATAACATCCGCCGGAGTGATGATCAATTGTGAAAAGTTTTACGCTTATACGTCGAGTAGCTTCGGAGAAGTCACCATACACCCATACACATACTAAATTGTGCTCTATAGATTGCATGGTGTTTTTATCCTCGGTCACATGATAATTTTTGTTGTCCGAACAAGTTCTATTCAGACCTGCTTCTGAGTTATCGTTAGTGCTGGAACAGTGGATTTTTATGTAGACCACTGCAACGAAGCGGAAATTAGCCACAAATGTCTCTCCGAGACATAACAACGTGGCAATTAAATTGCGAGTAGCGGTTCTTGTTACTACCCGACCCCTTTCACGGGATGGGGGCTTGAAGGGAGACCATGCAGTCAAGCAACCAGATAAAATCTCCACGGCCTGGATTATAGGTTGTGTACTTCAAAAAGGTCGCCAAAAACGTGCGGCCTGTAGTTCAAAGCATAACTGAACAGAATGGAATGTAAGGTGACCACAAGTCGCATGACCACTTGGGTGTTCATTGTAGCTGAAAAGAAAGAGAACAATGTTAACGTGATAGAAGACACTCTGGCGCGCTGGAGTGTTGAAATTTTTGAAACAACTGTATGCCTCCAGTCAAAAAGAAGAGCAGATAGGTGAGATACAAGAAGATAAGCTATATGCTCCTGTGTAAATGGTCGCAACAGCGCACCCGTTATGGCTAGTTCGTTTGCCGTGTCTTTAACCGGAAGAAATGAATGCTCGTGGTTCATTGCACTCTGAGATTATAAAAAAATAAGAGGGAGTAAAATTTCTGGCACACCAAGTCGGGGAGGGAGAGGGAAGAAAAAATTCCAGTTTTCACGCTGAACAAAGTTGCGAGCGAATTATTGAGCAAGATGGCACCGACCAGCTAGTTACGGAATCGACTTCGGAGAAAAAAATAATAAATTTTTGATTTCAGTGGCTGAACTTAACTAGCGCTCTTTTGTTCTCGCACGCCTTTTATTTTTTCTCTATCTTGCATTTGGTAGCAACTCTCGTGCGTTTTTTTCTTAAAACCGGGCGAGATTCGCGTTTTGATTGGCTGGCCTCTCGCTCCAAACAGTAAATAGTAACGTTCTGAATTTTATAGTAGTTAATAATCAGTTGTTGCTGCACGAAGGTTGAATTTGTTTTCTGCATTCAATTTATTTTACGAAGAAGCCCTCGGTGAATTTTTGCTCTTTCTTTTTATTTGATATTTTGAATTTATTTTAACTGAGTTTACCGCAATAAAGAAGTTTTTTACTAAGTTGTTGTGATGAAGAAGGAGCCAAGGCCCTGGAGTTCCTCCCGGGCACTTGTGAACAAATTTTTGTTGACCAAAGATTAGTAACACAACTAACGTTCTAGATACGCTAATGTGATTGCAAGAGTCCTACCCAAGTTCGCAAGTGGAATTCAAATTTTAATGAGTGCTCTTCTCGCTTCCTGGGAGTCAAGGCATGAGGGAAAGCATCCGACCTCATACAGCCAACCAAGCGAATATACATGATGATCAGGATGACAAATATAGCGGTTTATTACGAACTAGTTTTAAATGCAAGACTGGCAGACCTACCTCTCGCAAATTTAGCTGCATCCATCAGTCGTTTACAGCTAGATATTGTACGTTTCTTTGAAAGAAAAGTTTTGAAATCAATTTTATTCTGGCATATAACAGCAATTCATTGCACTTTGCGATTGTCAAGCGGTTGGCAACAAATTACAATCATTTATCATTGTTTAATTAAATCATCAAAAGAAAACAAGCAATGACCTAATTGAATGAAGTACTTTACTACAGCATCATAAGTTCGTTACCAAAAATCGGAAAAAAGAAATAACACATGGTTGAAACCTCAAACGATGCAAGGGCGATGCGAGCTGAGATCGATCCATATGCACCTTTCAGCATCCTGTCACAAGCTCAGCCCCTTGCGAACAAATCTCATGACTTGTTTGTAACTGACTACAACAACCCGCAGTGAGAAGGCAAATCAAAACAAACCAAAAAGCAGTCAATACATCTACAACAACGTCTAAGCCGCAAACTGCGCATGATTACACAAAGCAGCAGTTGATTACGAAAATACTTGACAAAAGTAACGAGTGCTAGAGAGATTGCTGGAATTAAGGTACGCAGAAAAATAAAACGAGCAAAAATAAAAAATCTTTTTTCAGTAAACGTTTGAAGAAATTATTGAACCAAATTGATGATATGAAGAACTTCTACACATATTTTTAAAAAATATTCGTCTAAAGCGTTCCATGACCATATCATACCAGACGTCAATAATTATTCACAAGGCATATTAGCGGTAAGTTTGCCACAAAATCATTTCTAAGAGCAACCTACTGAAAGCTTTACAGTCTTTTTTGTCTCTGTCTGCTGATCGTGCTCAGCAATAGGCTGATGTACGAAGTGAGGAGGTCGTCCATCTTGTAGCCCTGCGCAACAAGCAAGTGTGGTTGAAATATGAAGCTGATTATTAATGTTTCAGCAACATCAAGACAAAGCGCAACATTCATGTAGCTCAGGAGCTCGCCACCTGTGCAGAAATCACAACCGTGTAGCTTAGCACCATGCCACCAGGAGCCGCGTAACAAGCTCAAAATATGTGCCAGTGACATCTAAGGGTAAAAGGATTAGCAGGACAAACGTTGGCAATTCACAATTCGCTCACCAGTGCTGTCTCGCAGAGCAGTTTATTCCCTTTGACCAGGCTTCCAATTGTCATGTGGAAGTAAGTGTTGCCGCTACTCCAATTACTGATCTTCGTAAATGGGAAAGTGTTCAAAATCTGAAACAATATAACTACATATTTACTTTGTTCTCTGTTTTTTTATTTATATTTCGGGGGAAAAAGGAAGGCACTTAGAAATCTGCAAAAAGTTTCTTGTGTACTGTGTAGTTATTCGCAGTCAAAATTCAGGGCTCTAATGAGCAGGTCAATATTTTTGGAGCAATTTCACTTCATGACGTCACGACGTAGTTGTTCACAAAACGCTGAACCAACTACCCGGTAATCAAAAGAGTACGGGTTTGGTTCTCATTGTAATCTTTTTTTATTCTTTACACAGCAATTACATTTTAACGAAATGACGAAGCAACAGCCATGGGAAGAATAATTCTTGTTCATGGAAAAAAGATTGGGAGATCGAAGACGTGTAGAGAATTCAAAACAAATGGTATCACAAAAAGATGGTGGCGAGAGTTGACCCGAAGTAAAGACGTATCGCAAAACGACTGCAAACAGGTCACTTGGAAACAGTCTTCCGAAGCAAAGAAACAACGTAAAAGGAAACACTGCGATCACATGGATGATATTAAAAGGCTCATTCGCTCTATTTTCTACGTCAACCAACTACTTTTGTATAAGAATTTGATTATCCAGCGAGTTTCAAATTTTATATGCTTTCCAGCAAATACATGTGACATTCGAAGGTTTTAAACCTAAGCTGCAGGAATGTGGTTACAAATCTACTCAAAATCTAAAAAATTGATAATAATTTATTCGCCCAGTCGAACTAGAGGTTTAGAGAATATTTTGTGCGAAGCGCCCTCATGCTCTTCGAGCAGGCAGCCACCCGCCCACGGCCGGTTCAAGTCATAACTGGAATCGGAAAGCAAATGGCGTGCTCGCTCAGTCACGCCGCAGACAACGCTGCGGGAACTACGGCCGCACACCCCCTGCTGACTCACTTCTTTATTCTTTGGATCAATGAGACTCACTCCACGTTTGTTGATCGCGATCAAAAGGTTCTCAGGATAACTCGGTTCAGTGGTTTGCTGCGAAACAGTCATTGTGGTTGGTTATAAATTTTTCTTTATAATCCGGGCATGAGGCAGCATTAACATGATAGATGCAATTCACGGCGTTCAAATCCGTTTCGAATTTACTAGTACAGTGCATGCCTATCATAAACACTGCAACAAGCAGGGAATATTGCTGTAAAGAGCCTTTCCAGAGTATCAATCGTGGAGCCATTGAATTAATCGCCTTTTTACTACAAGAGCATCGGTTATCGAGCTCTTTGGACGTGAGATGTAATATTTTAAACCAGTGGCTCCTAACGCGTGGGTCGCGACCCAATATTCGGTCGTATTAAAAAATTTTAGGGAAAGCGTGTTTTTTGTCAAAAAACACAGCTACAAATTTTTTAGTGTTGTTTTTTGTTCATATTGTACCATAAAGTATTCAACTGTTGTGCATAGACATGAAGCTAAGGGAGAGATCGAGTGAAAAGAGCCATGGCCCTATCCAAATTTGTTGGGGGCTGAACAACGAAACCACTATTTAAGTTTATTTATTCATGCGTATGAGCTCATGCTTTGCTTGCAAGTCTATTACAAGTAGGTAGAAGCTGGATTTCGCGATGTGTTTGCCCTAAAAAAAGAAGCCACCCACTGAATTCTTCTAGTTTTTACATATTCTTGCTAACATGTCCTTGGAATTTCTTGAACCACTTAAAAAATGGGCTGGTATGCAAGTCTTAACACATCATATTGCATGCTATTGGCCTACTGCTAGTATGAGAAGCTGATGTTAAAATTTTTGAAAATCACTATAAAAGGTTTCCCGTTTGGGGCCAATTTAAAAACACAACAAGCAATCTTGTCGATTCTTCCTCCACAGTAACTCTTCGATGGAGAGGTTCAAGCAGGAAAGTAGAGAATAGCATTTTAAGAGACGTTTGAACGACTCATCAAAGGAATTAAATCCATGTCTACCGACTGCAAATCAAATGCTCTCCCCGCTACACCACCGCGTCGATTTAGCATTAAGGCAAAACAAAAAGTTAACGAAGGTATAATCCTTTTTTGATTTCTTCACAAATTTTGGATTTCACTGGCAGCGTAACAGTAATAAAGGACTGGCTCACAATCGTGAGATTGTGGATTTACCTAATTAGGATGCATTAAATCTAAACAAATGTGGATCGGAATATTATAACTTTCGTCGAACATTTCTTTAAATATTAAAATTTATGAAAGTATTTCTCCCACGCAATTCGTTCTGGGTGCTCTCTTGCTGTTGAGTAATGATACTTGTGCAAGCGGGAAATGTCAAGAGGTAAAAATTTTACAGCATTTATTTTTGGTTGTCATAAAAAGTTTTTACCAAATGCCTTTTACTACTGAATCACATCTTTGGATCGTAAGATTTTATAAAATTAATTTTTGAAAAGTTTGATCGCTTTAAAAAAAGTTGACATCCACTGTGTTGAACCACCACAATAGCAGACCAGTGAGGAGTATCCAGTTTTGCCAAGATTGGTAGATAAAAATAACTCAAAAATTTCATTCTTCGCTTTCGCAACGAGCCGAGCAATAAAGGAAGTGAATACACTGCTGTCGTGCGTTGCAGCTCATTTCCAGTGAAAAGCTAAGTTGTTTCTACTAAACAAGAAAGCTGTAAAAGAAGAAAAAATTGGGTTCGACTATGATGATTAACTGATCAATACGACATATCGCATGCGATACGACACTTACCCTGACTTCGAAAAACGCAGAACCAAACGTCGGAAATTTGTAGACAATTTTCAGGAATGCCAACTTCGCTTCTTCTTTAGTCCGCACAGTGCTCTTGTTGTAGTATTGAACGATATGCTACAAGAAATAGCTGTGACGCACAACTTCCAAATAGCTTTCACAAAAAATTGTTTAGCGAATCGTTTTTTTTTTGCCACGCATTCATCATTAGCTGTGTCGTTGCAAATAGGGCTCCAACGCTACCACTGATGAGAGAGCTTTCATGACGTTTAGCAGCGCAATAACTCACCTTCTTCCAATCATCTGGGGAGGCTTGTCTGAGCAGGTAGACAGGAGCTAGTTCACGCAGCATCTTCAAAATGTTCGTAAACTGACTTTTATCTTCTCCAAACTTCTCTCTGAGATAAACAAAGATGTGAAACAGAAAAATATCAACAGTCTTTTTTAATTTCGACCACGACCTAACCAAATGTTTCAACGCAATAAAGCGAAGGTCTTTGAAATTGCGAGTATCACGCTCGCGAAGGTGGTGTGATCTTAAGAATCACTTCACGACAATTTTCCCAGCTTTGTTGCAGAGCATGTGGTAGAAAAGCCCTGTGACAAAATGCTGACAGCTTCGAACCAGATGTGCGCACAAGTGGTTGTATGAGCTAGTTACCTGAAAATCAACGCTGCCAATTGAAACGCGTCCTCCCTTGAACATTTATGGTAACCTCTCAAGTACTTCGGCTTTTCTTGATAATAATGAAATATGTAATCCGCATTCGGGTCCCGACCTGGCACTGTAGATGCCCAAAGCTTCTTCATAAAGAAAATCTGGTAGTTCAGGTTTTGCACAACTCCTACAAGAAATAATATATCAGCACTCTACTGAAGTAACTTCTAGATATAGAAGTACGCGGAGAATGAAGCCCCCAAAGCTACCAACATACCTTACAACCTTTTACACGTCAGCTAGATCTGTCAATTCCACAGGTTCAATGACAGGCTTTGGTCAATTCAAGTTGTTTATAATGTATTTAGTCCATCAAGCCTTGGTTAGCTTCCTTATTTCCTTAGTTATAAGTGTAATAGTAGTATGGGTACAGTAATTTTGATTCAAGCGATTTATTGTTGCAACGCGTTTTGCCAAGGTAACTAACTGCATATCTACAAAGTGGCAAGTTTCAAAAATAATTTGGGCTTAGTACGGCTGGTAAAAGCTTTGTGCAGATGAATTTGCCTTTAAAAAGAATGGGGAGGGACAATACAAGTTAACCTTTTTCTAAACACATTAAAAACCTAAAAGAAAAAATATCCCCAAAAATATTTGCACATTTTGGTCGCACCATGCCTATAAAGACCAAATTTCAATCTTACCATCTTTCGTTGGTTTCAGTCGTTTGAGCCAATCCGTTAGATGTCGCACAAAATCGAAGAAGAAGTCGTTCTCCGGGACACTGATCACTTTATCAGCGATCTTGACGAATAAGCTGAATCCGTCTGCGCTTTTCAGTCGAAGTCTGTTCGCGATGCCAAGGCAGAAGTCTTTCGCTTTCGTGCTCGACTCTACCTCGAAGGCCTGGAAGAGAGAGTAGGTAGCTTCAGGGCATCTTTATCGTATCAAGATAATGTGTAGTGGCCACTGTCGTGGGGTTGCGGGATCAATACCTGCGTGGCTGTGTAATGAAAAGACACCTTACGAAGGTTGCTCAGGTTCCTTAATAAAAATGCGCTGTGCCAACAGTACTGCTAACTCCGAAGCAGGATTGAACACAAGCTGTTCTGTGAATGGTCTTAAACGTTTCATGTGAGCAGGATATATTGACAATTTTGTCGCTCTGCCATTATTAAAGGATGAAATAAAAATTTCTTCGATGAAGAAAGCATCATGCGTAAATGCGTTGATAGCGCGGGCAGAGAAAGCTTACATCCACAGCTGATCAATTCACTCTGCTAAACTCAAGTTCACATAAAACAATTGAACTTAATCATCGTACTCAACGTATAGATCCTCGACTTTTTGTTGTTCATGAGCCTAAAAGCTGTGATAGCCACGTAGCCACATTTCTAAGTAGGAGAGGAGGAGGCATTGTGGCAGTCACGGCCAACCATACTATAGTTGGAGAAAGGTTACTCGCATTCTTGATTAAAATCCTCTGCCTTAATGTAAGCAAAAAATATCAAAAAGATTTCCTCGCAGATAAAATAATAAAGGAGCCAGGTGCCTCCAAAACGACTGCACGTTTTCTCACCTCATCCGTGTCATCAGGGAAGTATACTTTGTGAAATATCTGAGTCGTTTTCTGTTGGATTGCTTCCACTTCCACCAGATGTGGAGGATATTTTCGCTGGCCGTGCCGCATTGGACGCGGATACCTGGATAACATATAAACGTTATGCAGCTGTAAACAATTACCGTTGGATTAACATCTCTTTGGTAAATATTCAAACTATTTTTAAAAATTTGTTCCGTTAAATGCTTTTCGTGGCGAGCTCATCGCTGTTGTTGTTGTTTACCCGACCCCTTCCGAGGAATGGGGGCATGGCGGAAGACCATGGAGCCCCAGAAGCCGGGCAACTCCCCAGGGTCTGGACTAGAGGTCGTAAAGAGACAGAGTCGCCAAAGAGTGAGCGGCGCAAAGAGTCCATAGGTGGACAGTGCAGAATGAGATCAGAGGTGTCCTGGGACGAGTGTCCACAGGCGCTGCAGGAAGGATTTTCGATTCTGCCGATCCTAGAGATCATGGCGAGCTCATCGCTGTCGAAATCAGATCAGATATGAAAAGTTTGAGCAAAAGTAGCATCAAAAAATCTCTTAGAATGATATGTTCGATAGAGCTCTTCCTTTTCAAGCGATACCATCACTGATGAAAGCGCAACGAAAAACTTTTCGTACATCAACTGTTTTAACGCTATATTAAAGTTCCGTACCACCAACAAACTATTTGAATAAAAGCGCATAATTTATAAATAAGCAAGAAATTGTTAACACTTTGATCAGTTGTTTCAGGGCTAAAGAGCGCTGCGTTATGACCACTAGAACAAAATATTCATCCAGATCCAGTTTAAGGTTATAAGGTGGAGTCAAATTTTATTCAATTCAGTTTTGACCTACAAACCACTTCACACCACCCGCAATCGATATCGGCAACACGACCATGAGCTTCACATGGCTTTACACGCAGTCTGTTACATTTTTTTAGCATTAGACGGGGTGGCGATCAATAATTCGTTGCAGTGCCTGGCGTTATTCAACCAGCGTTAAATGTTCTGCTTTGAAGACCAAGATTTTAAGTGCCAGGTGAAAACGACTGATGGCCTTCAATAGCAGGTATGTAGCGATATATTTCTTGCAGGAATACGAAGCAGATATAAAAAGATTTTTTGGTCCGCAAAACATCCTAAGTTTGTTAGTTGAAGCAAAAAAGCAATAAATGTTTTAAAAATTTTTGAAGGATCTACTTAGTCAAATGTTTGTCGAAGTTCCACCAACCTCAAATAACAATCGTGCGCCACTGGATTGGATCTCCGGGTGCTGAGAAACTTCTGTAAATGAGGGAGGAGCTGGTTACTGGGGGCAAAGACTCCGGTCGCCAACCACATCAACTCCCAGCCGCGTTCTTCGCTGTAACTACACATAGAAAAAAATTGAAACTTTTTTATGAATTTTGAAAAATTATATTATAAACTGCAATTTTCTGTGCACGAAGGAGTTGAAATGGCAAAACTGTTTACCCAGCAAGTGGCAATAAACCATTATTATTGGCATCCACCAATAGCAGACCACATGATAATGGCGGAACAATTAATTTGTATTTCTGACTAAAATAAGACATGTGTCGTTTTCTTCCAACCCGATCAACATGTCCTACTCGGTTCTACGGAGGAAGATCTGGCCCTTGCATTTCGTGCTTGTCTCCAGACACCTGTTCGCAAGTTCGATGATGGTGATAGTAACCTACAGTCACTAAATGTGTTTACAATGACACAATAAACAAACTGTGCTCAGACCGCTGATAACACGGTATATTTCTAACAAAAACATTGCAAACAAGCAGAAAATACTTCCGTAAAAAGCCATTGCATGGGCACATGAAGATAACCTTGTACAAATATTGAAGCCAACAAAGCAGTGCCTCAGCACAGGGACACATCACCGACTGAGATTGCGTGCTAACCATCGTCACCTCTGTTTGTTGTTTGTAAGTTGCTTCATTAACTGACAGTAGACCTCATCTCGGAGTTGTTCATATTTGAGCGGAGGTTCGAATATCTGATCGGTAAGTTCGTTGCTGTGTCGGGGTCGTTTCGATGGGTAATCCCCCATATACTTCATAATGGGTTCGATGGAGTTAAGGAACAATGAGAAAATATGTTAGAAACAACCAGTCCATTGCACTAAACAGAAGCTGCAGCTATTTTACTTGTTCTATTTCGTAAGCCACCATCTTATTCAAGTAAATTGAGGCTCGTTTGTAATGTTTTCAAAGCTTTAGGTCAGACTCCATTAGGGAATTCACGTTTGAATATTGGCGAGGATGGCTGTCCCAGCTATAGTCTGATGCATCTGATTGATGACTTTTGTAGCAGGATCCGCATCGCCCGTCACGCTGAGAGAAATAGTTGGAAACGAAAGACAGGCAGAACGGCCCTACACAGTAAGGGAGTGTTGCGGATCAACGTTTTCTTTTGTCATTTTGTCGGTTAAGTGCGGGACAAAATACTGCTGAAATATTAAAAGCAATTTTTAGATTGTGTACCATGAATCTATTAAATTTGGAATTGATAATGCTATTTTGTTGTCCGGATGTTGGATAAACTTTAGTTTTGTGGTTTCTATTTAGCAACGCTCTTAATAACATATAAAAGGATATCCAAGAATATAGCGACCGCCTCCTGGACCATATCGTGATTGTGTTCAAGTTTCTTCAACAACGGCAGTTTTATCGGATCTCTCGCCATCACGTACAGCTTGTCCTTCCCTCTCAGAGATGGAGCAACTCTGTTCACTGTTTGAGGAACTGGGGCTCTAAACATTTCATGAATGATGAAAATATTAAAAACGCAAGCGAGGATATAAAATTCTTTTTCGTCTTCATGCGAGGACTTTTTGATTGGTTTCAAGTTCGCTTTTTAGAGAATGCAAACAATACACCGGAGATTCTCAGCTTTTCTGCTGCTAGCTGATGCATCCTAGTGCGAATGAAAATCACAAATTTTAGCAGAATGCTGCCAGGGGTTCTATATCTCAACAGCCACCAAACAGTAGAGCATTAAAAATCAAAGATATGAATTAAACAACAAACTACAGATGTGTGAGAGTGTGATGAGGGCCTACATGTAAGCAGTGATTGTATCATAAGGCAAACGTAGCTGCAAACAGAACAGCTGCTTCTACCTGAAGAAATCCTCCGCGTACTCTTCAAGCGTGTACGGCTTCTCGTCCGGATCAAAGTCTTGCTTTCCATGAGTAGGATAGCTCTTTACATGTTCCTCCAGTTCTTCAGGAGACATGCTGAAGATGTTCTAAAAAGATGGCATATTATATAAAAAATACATTTACATACACGCATGCGCGCACGCACGCACGCACGCGCGCGCGCACACACACACACACACACACACACACACACTTACTATCAAATTCTGCGGTGGCTTCATCAAAGTTGGAATGACGTAGACACTGTCAGGAGGGAATTCCCCTGATTTACCCGTCCGCTCGTTTACTCCTGAGCGCCACCCTTTGGCGGCAAAGTCAGACCCAGCCACCTCGTCCATCACAATCAGGTCTCCTTTTTTGAACTTCATGATGGAGGAATCTTCAGTAGCTAAGAAGTAAAAGTTGTAACAAACGACAAATAAACAAACGTTTAACGAAAGATTAGTAGATATTTTAGTAACATGTTTGCACTGCTGGTCTTGAATCGTTTGAGAAAGATTTTTATCTAAACACAAAAGGAATCGATAAAGTACTGAACGCAGTGGCGTCTAAATTATGCACTCAACAACCTCGTTGCTAGAGTCCTCTGATGGGAAAGCTTTTTCGGATACGTACTGTTTCCTCAAGATTAGTTGCTTGTTGTCTTTTTTCTACATTACCAAAGATGCTATTTAAATGAAATGCATTTGTTTTAATGAATTTTAGACCTTAATTCATGCCGAGTCGATTCGGTTGATCTCAATCTTAGTAAGGCAAGAGTTTTTAGAGACAGCGGGGGTACGGCTCAAACGAAAGAGTTGATTGCTTGCAAACCTCTTATCACATTCAATTCATCTATCGTCCTCTTAAATTATGCAGCAATAATATCAAAACATCTGCATCATTCTCATTTCTATCATCACCCCTCTATACCTTTTGTTTGGTTCACGTGCAACGCCACAGCGTATTTCGAGCGCGCTTTTAATCCCTCCAGAAAATAAGCGATCAACTCCGTGATGTCATCACAATTGGGTGAGGTCATTGTGATTGGGTCGCCATGGATGGTTGATAAGGTGAAGCTGTGACCTTTCAACTTTTCACCCCTGCAAAGTATTTCCTATTTTATTAGAACACAAAAAATTTTCTAAATTATTTTTAAAAAGTTTTCAATCTATTTTGATTGTTTTACTTGATTTATTGCAGCCATGAAAGGTGACATTGCTGTTTTACCTAGCCTGGGTTCGAATCCAACTGTAAACCACTACACATTACTATAAACTTAGGCTGCTGATGAAACATTTAAAATTAATATAGAAAATCTGCTTCATTAAATTTATAAAATCTTGTTGTGGTTGACTTATGAGCAACTAGATTACATCAGTTTTGTCCAGTCAACTTACTTATTAGCCACTCCAGTTATCTCAGCATACGTTAACTGCATCATCACATCCTCGTTATCATCAAGTAGAAACACACCTAAATAAAAACTTTTTCATGATGTGAAGGCTAGACATCGCTGCTACAATATGTTTACTATTGATTTTACTTAGCACAGCAACCAGGCCTTACTTTAACAGAGATTAAATCAGTTTGAAGTGAGTGTTTTGTCTATTGAAGTTAAGCCCGCAAATGTTTCGTCTAAAAATGTCAGACGCTCCTTTGGACAATCTGAGATTAACATCGTTAGAATATTCTAGAAAATGTTCTCATGAAGACACAATTGCAGTGTCAAAAGATTTTGTTTGAAGTAATCCAAAAAACTCAATTTCTGAATAACATCGCATATGATGCCTACCTGTCCAATTGACCGCTATTACAAGTTCATTCTTGGGCAAGGCGTGTCCGGATAGGCGGAAAGCCTCATAAAAACGTGAGAAGAGCAGAGGCCAATTAAAGCGGGCGTTTGTTACCACGTCTTCCTGGACTTTGATTGGTTCCCACCTTTCACGTGAGTAAATCGCCTGTAAATTGATATTTTTCAATGTCTGCAGTGATTTACGCAAACGAACACAGATACTACCTCTTTATGCTGCTTTGAAATTAACTGCATCCAATAATCTTTGTTTTTTTGTGACGTCACAGAGCGATCCGGCAAGTAGGCGGAGAGGGATTTTAGGAAAGTGTTAGTCTGGAATTAGAAGATGTATTAATAAAAGTGCAATAAACGACTTGGTTACAACTTGACCAGGAGCTGGTTGAGTTAACAAATGTAGCGAGACATCGTGAGGTCCATACAAAACTCCTAAAACTGCTGTATGCTCGATCACGTGGAAAAAGATATGGTGACGCAATAATAACTGAAGCAAGTATATGCGAAGTTGTTAAGTCATGAAAGTGAATTTGAATTTAAAAAATTTGTGGCAAAAATTAATATCAACTAATACGTAAAGTGGGTTAAAACTGAGGGCAGCCAAAAGTTTGTTCCTTAAACCTTATCACCGTAAAAATAATCTGAAATAAGTCACAGAATAAAACAAACATAGCTATCATATCAGTTTTGCACCAATCAACAGCCGCCTCAACGTGGTGGTGCGGTCCCCGACCCTGTTTGGGTTGGGTCGAAATGGCTGTTGGACTTTCCGAGGGTCCCAGTTACCCGGGCACTCGTCTTCATTTTTTCGCTATGCTGCCCCCTGAACGACCGCAGAAGGGCAGCACGCAGCTTCTTCAAAATCAGTCACCTGTTTTCTCTTTCTCTCTTTTCCTGCCTTTCTCTTGCCCGTCTCCGTCTCCTCATTCTTCAACTTCTCTTGATGAGCGGTAACGTTCATCCCAACCCTGGCCTCATCTTTCTTCCCTCAGTGTGCGCTGGAAATGTGACCTGGCAGTGCAAGTCAGTGCAATGCTTCACCTGCTCCAAATGGATCCATCTAAGGTCCTCACAACTTTCCCTCTCCAAATTCAGAACTCTTGGCAGCTCTCACTCTGGGAGCTGCCCCCCCCCTGCTGTGTCCCTACTTGTAACACTGTGACTCCCTCTTCGGACTCCTCCGACATGTTTACCTCCACTGTACATTCTAGCCCCTCTCTGCTAATGCTGCACTCCCGCCCCAACCTCATCTTCAAACCTCTTATTTCCCTTCTGCCCACTTTGTATCTTCTTCCTCTGCCCCCTCACCATCGTCCCACGCACCTGGCTGTCCTTCTACGCTTCCTGCCTCCTCTCCCCCCTGATTCGCTCCGGGTTCTTCAATAGAATGCTGGAGGTCTTCGAGCCAGGAGCACTGAACTACTTCACTTTCTTTCGTCCCATTCTATTGACCTAATCTGTATCCAGGAATCCAATCTTAACTCATCTTCCTCTTTCCGGATTCCTGGATTCTCTGCTCTTCGTTCTGGTCGCACCCACTCCCAGTCTGGCATTCTCTCTCGTGATGCCACGCACGCTAGCGGCGCGTCATCATTTTCGTCAGGCAGGGCTTATCTTTCTCTGAACTTTGTACTTCCTCTCTTTCTTCGTTTGATCCCTACTCTGATTATGTAGGGATCAACATCTTTCTTAACAACTGCTGCTTGGTGTCATTTCTTAATGTATACGCCGCCCCCCCCCCTATTCGCTCTTCTCCGACGGATGGCAGAACCGACTCCTTTTCTCCCTCCATTCTTTCCTCCTCCAGAAATCTCTTTATTCTGGGGGACTTCAACTGCCATCACCCTCTATGGGACTCAAGAGGTACTTCCGACCCCCAAGGGAAGGAAGTATTCGACTGGGTCATCTCTTCTGACTCCTCCCCCTTAATTACCCTGACACGCCCACCCTTCTACAACGCTGCTCTCCTGATATCTCCTTTGCTCCCTCCTCTCTTGCCCTATCTTACTCCTGGGAGGTGCTTCAGGACCTGGGTTCTGACCACCTACCAATT
Organism: Trididemnum clinides; assembly: GCA_963675345.1. Classification (NCBI taxonomy): domain Eukaryota; kingdom Metazoa; phylum Chordata; class Ascidiacea; order Aplousobranchia; family Didemnidae; genus Trididemnum; species Trididemnum clinides. The sequence goes on along the minus strand of OY776287.1, from coordinate 39,529,400 downwards.
CTTTTATCTGTCCCTCTCTCTCCGGTCGTTTGCCCCAACGAGCGTCCCCCTTCCTTCAACTTTCAGAAAGCTCGCTGGGATGACTTTGGTTTTTACTTCGACTCCCACTGTCCTTCTACAGAGGAATACTCGTCTCTTTCCTCTGCTGCTACTCTCTTCACCTCTCTGGCATTAAATGCGGCCAAATTTTCCATTCTTTTCGGCCGCATTAAACGCCCTCCTAAAGCCTGATGGTCTGCCGAAGTGGAAGAAGCGGTAAGTGAAAGACGCAAGGCTTTCGCTGCCGCTCACAGAAGTGATGAAGATCGCCAGGTTTACACCACCGCTTTGTCAGTCATCGCCTTGTCAGTCATCGTCTTGTCAGTCATCGTTGAGGCCAAAGTTGAGGCATGGCAGACGACTTGCTCTTCTCTTTTACCCAAATCTAACCCAAAAACTGTATACTCTCTTCTTCGCTCTATCGCTGGCTCTCCTTCCTCGTCTTCCTCTTCTCCTAACTTCCCTAACTGTTCTTCTCCCAGGGAATCGGCTTTGGTCTATGCCGCTTGCCTGAGATCACACTTTTCCGTTTCTTAGCCAAAGGCCTTGCAAAGCAGAGCCAGAGGCTACCTCACTGAGCTCCGCCGAGCCACGTGCCCGGAGGAGTCTCACTCGTCCTTCTGCTCTCCTTTCTCCCCCGCTGAATTTCTTTCGGCTGCCTCCAACCTTTTCTCCTCCCCTGCCACTGGTCCAGACAAAGTTGCCTATCCCATGCTAAAGCATCTTCCTTGCTCTGCCATGGATTTTCTTCTTCACATCTTCAATCTTTCCTGGACTTTGCATTCCTTTCCTTCCATTATGAAGACATCTTCAATTATTTCCATCCACAAGATGGGAAAGCCTCTCGACTCTCCTGCTTCCATCCTGCGCACCAAAGCTTTTTGAACGCATCATTCTATCCCGTCTACTCTTCTTTCTGAAATCTAATTCCATTCTCTCTCCCCGCCAGGCCGGTTTCCGCCCTGGACGGTCTACACAAGATCAAATTCTGTACCTTTCTCAGTCCATTTCGGATGGGTATAACAAACCCAGACCGGGCTCTCGGACGATTCTGTCTACTATCGATTTCTCTAAAGCTTTCGACTCTGTCTGGCATCTCGCCCTTTCCCATAAACTCATTTCGGCTGGCCTCCCTCCTTGCTTTGCTCCTTGAGATCAATCTTTCCTTTCTGACAGGCGCGCTTGTGTGGTTTTTCAAAATCACAAAAGTCGTTCCTTTCGAATCCGTCGAGGTGTTCCGCAAGGATCCGTTCTTGGCCCTGTACTTTTCTCTCTCTTCATTAATGATCTTCGGACCTCTCTGCCTTCTTCCGTCAGCTGCTCTCTTTACGATGACGATCTGGTCATTTGGTCCTCCTCCCCCTCGGTCCCCACTGCGGTAGAGACCACACAAGGAGCTCTATTTCAATTGGAGCGCTGCTCTGAGTACTGGTGTCTTCCTCTCAATCCGAGCAAATGTGAGGCCTCCTTCTTCTCAGTGGATCCCCACCAAGCTAACCTCCAGCCCAACCTCCTCATACTCGCCTCCCGCTTCCGTTTCAATCCCACTCCAACTTTTCTTGGGGTCATCTTCGACCGCACTCTTTCCTTTTCTAAGCATGTATCTTCGCTAAAGGCCAAATTCTTCCCACGTCTTAAGGCCTTACGCTGTATCTCTGCTTCCTCATGGGGCCCCTCTAAGGAGTTTCCTCTCTCTTCTGTATAAAGCTTTTCTTCGGCCCCTTCTCATTGATGCTTTTTCCGGATGGTTTCCTTTCCTAAGCGTTACCAATATCATCAAGTTGGAACGCCTCCAACGAGCGGCTAGTCGCGCCATCACCGGCTGCCTCCCGTCCTCCCCTACCACTCTTCTTCTCTCCGAGGCTTCTCTACCTCCCCTACAAGTCACCCTGACTCATTTCACTCTTTTACTGTATCTTACAAGCGGGCACTTCGTCTCCCAACCTCCTTTCCCATTTCCGGCTTGGCCAGACTTGGAATGAAACCAAAACTCTGCAGATCGTCTGGAGAGCTTTTGCGTCCACTCACCCGCCCATGCTTCCTTCTTCTTCCCCTAGGAAGGCTCTTCTTGCTTGCCCTCCCTATCCTCCTTGGAATCTTCCTTTCTTCACTGTGGAGTCTACCCTTTCCTCTTTATGCTCTTGCTCTGATTCCCCTCTCTCGCGCCAAGGTGCGGCTCTCGCCCGCCTTAGCTCTTTCCTCCCTCGTGATCTGGTACTCTGGACAAACGGCTCTGTTCCTTTTCCTTTTGCCAAAGGCGGCTCCTGCTTACTTGCCAACTGCTCTCTCTGTGGCACTGAGGCCACTCTTTCTATTTCAGCAAGCCCAATATGTTCAAGTTTTTCCGCTGAAGCCTGCGCTATTCTACACGCTCTTTGCTGGTCTCGGCAACACCAACAAGTCTGCCATTTCTCTTCTCTTCTCCTTCTATCTGACACTCGTTCTGTCCTCACTCCCTTCTCCTCTCCCCCATCTTTCCTTTTACCTCAAACTCTGTGGCAGATCTGGCAGGAACTGTCTTATCTCTCCTGTTCTTTCAGGCTACAATGGGCTCCTGGACACTCGTTTCTCCCGGGGAACGACGCGGCTGATGAGCTGGCCAGACGGGAAGCGTTACTTGTGTCCTCTGTAATCTCTTGTAGTCTCTCTCTCTTATCTCTCGTATCCACTCTCGTCTTTTCTCGAACTGGAGACGTACTGTCTCATCTAAATTCTTCGACACGCAGGTTTCCTCGATTTCCACCGAGGAACTTGTGCTCCCTCGTCATGCTCGCTGTGTCCTCTCTCGTCTTCGCTGCAACAGACACAGCCTTCTTTTAAGTTCTATCTCTCTAGGATTGGCAGAATCGAGAATTCTCCCTGCAGCGCCTGCGGATATCCGCCCCAGGATACCTCTCATCTCATTCTGCCTTGTCCAGCTCCGGACTCTTTGCGCCGCTCAATCTTTAGCGACTCTCTGTCTCTGTATGACCTCTGGTCCAGGCCCTGGGGAGTTGTCCGGCTTAAGGGGCTCCCATTTCTCGGAAGGGGTCGGGTAATCAACAAAAACAACATCACAGCAGTTCAAAAATGCTGCAAAAGCAACTTCAGCTCAAAGGAAATTAAAACTTACATCAATACTAGCGCCATTGTGGACATAGTACTGCTTTGAGACTAGCTGCGCAAGCGCAAGTTCATTAGCACACCGGTATTCGCCATGTTTGACTCCTCTTGTTACTTGTTGGTAAATCAGCAGTGTGCTAACCTAAAAGTTAAAAATGTGATATGACATGGTTTAAAACGGCTCAAAGGTGCTCGCGACAGATTATCAACAGTTAAATGCCGTGAGGTGAGCGAGCTGGGTTCCACTTTGTCCTCAATGCTGCCACCAAAAGCTGATTTTCCAATGAAAAGTCTGGTGCAAAAGTGGTTGTCGTATTGCTACTTCATCCTTCAGACTCTCAGAAGAGCAACAGTGTAGCTAAACATGAATTGTTCAGAGTTGCTTCGGGGCTGCTACGTTTCAACATTCCGGTTCGTGTTGCTTTCACTAAACGTTGTACTAGCTACAATCACCCAATCAGTGAAATGTACAGCGAACTGAAGCCACAAAGCAGCCGTAAGAAGGTACAAACGCACGATCATTGGATCATCGTTGACATAGAGCATCGCTCCAACTTGTTCGACGTGGCAACAAGCCAATACTAGTAATAGACAAGCAAACAACATATAACAGTTTAAGAATGGAAAGTTAAAGTAAGCACTCAACTAAAATAGTGCAACGATTTATTGCTACAGTAGTTTGGAAAAATCCGCTTAACAACTAACCTTTTTTGGTACATTGATCAGTATCAAAAGTAATATAAATACCTTATCAGATAAATCATGCCAGGGAGCAAAGATCTCCTTCCTGTAGAAGAGCCTCCATGGGGCATTCTTTTCTTGCGCCCCAGATTCTTTTGCATATTGTTCGCATTGAGAAATGGCGTCCATCACGTGATCTTTGCCACTGCCTAACGACGAAACCTAGCAACAGCAAAAAACAATATCTATCACCTCAAAGCTGCAAACATAAAATGCTGTAAGGGATCGCTATTGACCGCCCACCAATGTTTGTCTGCCACGTTGGTGGAGAGGCTGCCATTTAGTTCGCGAGTTGTATTCGTGGATGGTTTCAAAGAAACATCCGCTTTCTTCAGCCTTATCTAAGGTTCAGCACAGTTCTTGTTTGTATGAGCATGGTATTTACTGCATGCCGTATCTTGTTTCCAAAAAGAAGAGGAACAAACAGATCCAACAGAGTGATCGAACTAATCAAATTCTCCTCAAAAGTTTGCATATTCGCTCTTAACGAACGTATCCAGTTTTGCCAAAAGCGAGTATTTTTATCAAATAAATTACAGCAAACTCTTTTGAAATACACGAGTTGAGTTCGCTTTACCTTGTCGAAAAGAGCAATGTAGAGGGAGAACCCGAAAGTATCTTTCAGTTCAACTTTCTCAGCCAACACATCACACAGCTCCTTCGCAGTAGTGGCTGAATCTGCCAGCAAGGTTTTGGTTGTTCCATCCATGAATGTAATGGGAAGCAGCACAGGTTTTTTCGATTTTGTCGCCTGTCAATCATAGTTAAGTCATGGACATTAAAATAAACATTAAACCAGTTTTTACGCACAGCTTTTTTTTCGATTTTGTCGCCTGTCGATTATAGTAAAGACAAAAAAAAGGAAATTAAACCAGTTTTTTCTTTATGAAAAGCTGCAGTTACAATTGTTGCAGCTTTTCATAAAGAAAAAAAGTGGTTTAATTTTTTTTCATGTCTTATCTATGATTGACAGGCGACAAAATCGAAAAAATGTGCGAAAAAACTGGTTTAAATAAATAGGCATCAAAACACTATTTAACTTCACGGCGTTTATTTCAAAGTTCAAGCGGAGATAAATACCTGAAGTTCCAGCCAACTGGGAGGTTGGCTCCTAGCACCATTCACAAATGTTCTTCGCAGGCGATTCTCACAATACGGGGCATAATTAGGCGGTCCTTCACTGATGAAATTTTGCAAATACTTTACGAAATTCTCGCTGGGAGCAAAGCAGCCCACACACAGCGACATCAGGATCCATCCACGAGCATGGGAGGATTTGTTGGTGTTGACAGATAACTGTTTGCAGATTTGACAGTAAATCTCATCTCTGGAAAATAATAAATATAGAAAACAGAAAGCAAAGTGATAGAATTTCCTGTTTGATTGCAGTGTGCCAGTAGTACTGGTAACTATGAAGCAGGTCTGACACAAACTGCTACATGTAAGACTGCATAAGTTTGCCTATTTAGGAGGAAAAATCTATATAAATGTAAGCACTGCATCGACAACATAGCCAAACTAGCAACATTGTTCATCGCTCTCCTTCCCTTATTACCCTGCGTAACTTCAAGTAAGTGAGCTTTACAAGCCACCAGATCCTGCATCGGGATTAGATTGGCAAGCAAATCTTTTAGACCTTGCACACTTTTAACGAGGAACGCTATTAGTGCCTAGAGTATGTTTGAAATGCGAACGAAGTTTTTTGCAGTCATGACATCGTTTACGCAGCGCAACACTTCCACTACCATTTACCTGATGTTTGGTCGCAAAATTCCGTTCCCAATAATGAAGTGAAGTTTCTCTAAATTGCTGGTTGGTCGGTTCAGAAGGAACAAGTTTTCAGCGCCCTGGAAATACAAAGTTTTACTAAATGGTTTAATATTGCCAGTAGAATGAAAGTTAAAAACTGCATTTTAAAAGAATATTTCAAATAGTTGTCACATATCAGGGATTATCTCTTAAATGGTGCTAAGTAAAAATTTTGGAAATATTCAATTTTCAATTACTATCTACTAAAATATAACTCGGTTCAAGTGCAAAAAGATTTATATTTACATCACCGAAGCAAATGTGGAACAAGCTGACTACTCGTGCCAGCAAGCAGCAAGTAAATATTATCAACATAGTTTTGTTAGTGGCACAGCATTTCAACATAGCTTTGAAGAAAGCTGTTTTGGCGGAAGCTCTTCCTGGTGCTTCATCAGTGGCGGTACCGCTACAAGTGCGAAGAGTAAGAGTAAAGATGTTCAACCAACTCAAGGATTAAGGCACGAGGAATGCAAGTCCAAGCGAGCAAAGATTTCAAAGCTATTTTGATGAGGTAGATCCATTCTAGCAATAATTTGAAGCATTCAGTCAGAATGCGAATAGGCAAATAGCACAAACCTCCAGAGAATCCTCTCCAGTTTTGAGCTTGTGAGCAACTTCTCCGGTCAGCTTCGATTTCTTTTTCAATGTCATAGAGATCATTTTCTGGCCTGATCTGTTGCGGACCTAAGTTAATAACAAGTGATAAGCAAACTCGTAAAAGCAACAGCAATCCAAGAAGTGTGTATTAGCATGGGCTCAATTCGCATGCTAAATAACGCCAGACTTTTTAAAAATGAATTTAAAAACCTCCTGCTTAAAGCTCAGAAGTGAGCTTGCTAGCTTAGAACATTGCACAGTGCTGAACTTCAAGTACTATTCTTGATGTAACAGCGTAGAACGAGTATCGGCCCCAACATTGCTCTGTTACTGCTTCTATATTTACGTAAGCTCTGCCGTTGGAATTCACTTTACAGCTAGTTTCCTGCTAGAGTGCGTTGCTAGTGGAGGGAACACCGTACCAGCAGTTGTGGCAACTGCGAGGTGGATTCGGACTCAATATCGTCCTACGTATAACTGTAAAACTCTCCTCTGATTGGAGAATCAAGACTGCAAACTAACCGAGGACTTCTGTGACTTCAGTGTCTCCGTGTTCTTCTTAGCGAATGACTTTCCGATTGTGTCGTATATTTTGTGCATTACTGGAGCTGTATCCTTTTTCGCAAGCAGTGACTGGTCGTACTGAGGCTCCGGCAAGTCGCCCATGAATCTATTACGTATGCATGACGTCACAGTGAGAGTAGACAACATGACAGTTGGTTTCAGAATAACAATCGCCCGTTCAATGACAGCATTGGCCCGAGGGTGCTGTGTCTGAGGAAAAGGCATTTCAAGACAATGGCCTTTAAGCGGCTGCAGTGCTTGAAATGAAGTGTGCCGGCAAAAGTGGTAGCTCAGAAGTTGGTGTGAACTCCAATTGATCACGACATAACCAATTAACCATTGACCGGAAGATATAGAAGCGAACTGCATACCTCAGTATAGTGATCCACACAGCTAACGATGCCAGTCGATCGTTCTCAGCTTCATGATGAAGCAGCGGTGACTTGAGTTTGCGCTTGATGTGAGTGGCAGTCGCTGTTGACTGAAAAATATATAAACATGATTTACGGCGATGGTCAGGGTGCGATATAACTGCTTAACCAGCGCAGTGTTGTAGTGGTTAGAGCGTCCGCTTTGGAGTGAGAAAACCTGGGTTCAAGTCCCTTGTCTAGGTCTACAGAAAACTTCAGAGTATTCACAGCTTCTACGCAGACACTCAGCACGCATGGGCCCATGTAAAGAAAAAAACTAGCAAGTTCTCTTGTTGTGTCCTTGGTAAGGCCTTAACGGGATACCTTCAACTTTATGAGGCAGACAGGAGGCGGGGCCACGTTGTCTACTCGCCGTGGGGGCCCAGTATGACGAAAGACTGTAAACAGAGCATGAGCTCATATGAAAGTAGAAAGATTTACAAAATGCGACAATGCAATACTCGTTTTGTATAGTTATGTATCACACAAGTTTATGATTGGGATTTAAAATTTAACTTTATACCAAACGATTATCGCACAGGTAACAGAAAATCGGTTGACGTTTTGCGTTAGCAGAGAAAAAGTTGGGTTCAAATATAACGTGAGTAATTCAACAAACAAGCACACCTGAAAGTAGGTCGCTGCAAATTTGCTGAACTTGTATTCGGAAATATCCTCCTGCGCCTCCATTTGAGGAATGGATGTGTCATAGTTGGCGTATTGCTGGTCTTCTTCCAGATCTTTTAAATATCCAAACATTTCATCCACCATCTCTGTGTGGTCGATAGCGTTCGATTGACGCTGACGTAACATCTAAAAAGACAACATCAAATTCATTCACTTCAAGATTAAGCCAGATTGGCTCTTGGTTATTAATCAGGATGTATCATGACCAAAATCAGATTGAAATTTGCGACGGAACAGCTTAATTTTTCATTTGACATACGCCGAAAAACCGATATCAAAATTCAAAACTTTTTCGATAGTTTTGCAGCTATTGAAAGTCTCTTACGACGTAGTGCTTCTCATAATCTCACCGCATCATCCACTATTTTGCTTTTTTCTTTGGCTTCTTGTCGTCTTTTCTTTTCTTCTTCTTCAAGTTGCCTAAGAGCGTCCTAGAAAAATAGTTCATCATGCATCATTTATTTTCGGCAGGCAATCTTTACAGCTATGAACACAATGACTGGTGTTCAGACCTACTTCTGGCTACCAGACCTGCATTTTCACCACAAACACTGCACGGAGCACGAAAAATAGCTGTTCAACAAGTTTTCAAAGATTCAATGATGAACAATCTGTGTGAGCATTGCACACGTAACCTATTGATCTTAGCGCATTGCTGTGCTGAGCGATCTCTGCTGATAAATTATCATCGATGCAAAAGAGGTATGAAAGTATTCAACTGACTAAAAACGAAAACAGGAAATAGAAACAACACTGAAGGTTGTTGGAGATTTTGATACGTGGATCTTTACTCAACGGCTGCAAAACGATTTTACAGTTATCAGCCCACGAGAAGATTTAGTTTAAATAAAGTGACAAAAAAGTGAACACAATGAGCAACAACTGCAGGGTAGAAAGGTTACCTTCTGCTTTGATTTCGGCATTTTCTTAACAAGACGAAGATTCTTCAACCTCCTATATTCTTGCCTCGCAAGCATACCTGGCATACGTTTAATATTACAGAATAAAGCAAAAATATTTTCTCAAGATTGTGTAAAAGCAAAGCATTTACATGCGAGCAAGGGAAAAAAAGACTAAGTGAAAAAGACGTTAGAGGCAAGAAATTTTTCAAAAACCAAAACGCAACTCTTCTCTGACTGGTTTGGTGGCGTAGTGGTTGGAGCGTTCGCATTGGTGGATTTAAATTCGATTTCCTGGTCCAGTCACATCAAACACCTCAAACATGATCTTTACAAATTTTCTGCTTAAAGTTGTAGAATAAGAGGAATGTGAAGAATGAAATATACAACTGAATTTATTCAGCTATTATTAAAACGAGTGCAATGAGCCTAAGCACTAAGCACACAAGTAAATAAACAGTTAACCACTGATAGTACAACGACAACCCTTCTCTGCGAGTAGACGGTGCGCTATTACTAAACATCACTCTTTCTCTTCTTTGGAAAGAAGGCACAGAGCGAAATGATTCGCATTTCGCTATGTGCGACCAAGTAAGAGGTTAGGAACATGCTGGTCAGATTTGAAGAAGCGAGCATTTCATATGGACACGAATTGTCTGCTTCACTAGGATAAATTGGCAAAGCTTAAATGTCTTACTTTAAAACTCTTATTGACATGATTGTGACATACCTCTCACGTACGACTGTATCTTGATGATCGCCCACAACTTGTGGCGGATATTTCGCCTCGCCAAAAATCCTTTGCATTGAACCTGAAAACGGATGATTCGCTTTCGGGCGTAGGAATAACGGAAAGCAAGTCTCCTTGATTTCCACAAAGCTTGCAACCGGCCATAGCCCTTTTTTATCTAAAAAAGCAAAAATGAAATGAAGATGTAATAAATTTTTCGAAAGTTTCAGCTTTTTTAGCTCATTAAAACCTGGCGAAATAGGTAGACAGGACGAGTAGTGAGCACACACTGCATCAGCTACATCTGCTGTAAGAACGATGTCTACACAACAGAGTTGCAAGTTACTTATGCTTATTGTCCACCTCTGACCACATGTGTAGCGGTTTCTGAACTCGCTTTTTATGTTAACAGTGTTTTTGATCTAAGTTGTCTTGTATCACCTTATCTTTTCAGCGCTTTTGGTTGATTTCTTTGTTTGCGCAGTTTGGTTAATTAGGGCACATTTTAAGTTTCTAGTTTTGCTTTAAGCATGTCTTGGAATTGTTTTAAAATCATTTGACTTTGTTTTTACGTGGTTGTGAAAAAGTCAACTCAATTCATTTTAAAGTCAGTCAAAAATTCGGTTCACTTGTTTCTGTTTTTCCTCAGTTTATTAATAAAAAATGGATCCATTCGTTTGCTAAATTTTTGGTCAACTAGAAGCGGGCGCGAAGATTCACAATTTTGTGAGTAACAATTGCTAGTTGTCCAAACTAGCTTTTGCTACACCTGCGTTTGCATCACACTTTAACTACGACAGTAAGCCAGACTTCATTAAAAGCTAACTTCACATCACGACTGACAAGCACTGATGTAAACTCAACATTACATTAATTTTTTGCCAAAAAAGTACGGGCAGTGCTAAACCGTGTACGCCCGCCGTCCGTGCGAGAGAATATGAGCTTGTTTTTATGATGAGCTAGGCAAAGATATTTTCGCTTCAGGGGTTGTTCTACTTACAGCCATGTATCGCTGTCGTTGCTTGTACGCTTTCCAAGTGGATTGAATGGTGATGGCACTTCTCTTCATTACTTTAAAGATGTGACGATGATACCAACCTCTCACTGCTCGCTGGATGATAATCACCCACCTGTTACGACAAAATACGCGTCATTATGACGTCGCATATCATTCAGCGGCCCGGCTGGTAATTGTGCGATCGCAAGTTTGACTTCCATTCAGAGCACGCATACTTGCATCCCTTGTCCCCCTAAAAGTACTGCGCCATCCATATTGGCACTCGGAAACAGGTTGGGATCCAAGTTGATGTGTGTAGGTCTAAAAGTTCGCTTGTAATCGGTGCACCAAGAAGCAGACTGCGGCAAAAACCTTGATGGTGGCGCAGATGGACAGCAAGCGAATCAGGTTTTGAATTACGACGGTTACACATTCGGCACAAAATGTCACGTAAATTACTTTAACTAAATGAAAAAGATTTATGGTACTTTATACAGATGTTACACAAATGCAAGGAAATGGGTACAGGTGCGACACTTGCCAACATAAGATCTTATAAGACGAAGTGCGAAAACATTGTCTATGAGATACCAGGGGCAAGATCGTCTTGCTCACACACTCTACAAACATCTGCTAAATTTTGTTCGCTGTATTCCGTCAACCATACTGATGTTTGATCGCGTTGAAGTGCGCAGATTTGCCTCCAGTCATCACCTTTTGCTCGTTCTGTGCGAGCAATCGCAACGATCGCATTGCTTTGTTAAGTAGAGATTTGTTACCTAGTGTCAATATGATGATTATGTTTGGTTAAGTAGCTTTGTTAATCCCATTGCTTTGTTATTAGTGTGAATATGATGATTATGTTTTGCAGATATATGTCTTATTTAAATTCAATAAAGCTTATTTCGTGAACTTCAGCCCACATACATGGATACTGCAGCTGAAGATTTTATCAAAATAACAAAAACTTCCCACATGTAAAAAGAAATCCAAATGGAAGACAACCGTCATGGTTGAGCTCATTCACGCTTGAGCGACTCCGCAAGTGTTCAATTTACAATGGGTGACACTAAAACGTGAATTAATCTTTGCCTATTTTTTTCAAATTTATATCGCGGAGAACAAAAGCCGGGGCTAGATTTGCATCGCTATTTCTTTTCCAGCAATTCGGCCTAAACTTCTTGATCCTTGAAGTAACCTACAAAATCTTTTTCAGTTTCATTTATTTACAGTTGCTTACCTTTGAATAGCACTGTCTCTTTCGATTTCAAGCAAGGCGTCATGAGAATCTTTCAAAAAAACTTTCGTCTTTCCGATTTGGCAATCCGCTTTCTCACCGAGCGCTTTCGTCAGTATGGTCTTGCAAGCATCTGGCCAGGTTTAATATATAGACGGTCAGTTCCATCATCACAAGCAGAGTCAGTCACAACTGCGAGCTGATGACGCAACGCGGATCAATAAGGTGCTGAGTTTCAATCTTGAGGTTGTGGGTTTAATTTCCTTGTAAAGTCTGTGCTATTGTGCCCTAGGAAAAAGCACTTTACAGCAATCCTGCCTGCCTTGGTTGTAGCGCTTGAAATAGAACGCGCTGTTTCCGCAGCAATGACAAAAACAAAACAGACCTGAAAACAAGTTGTTCCATGTATAACTGTAAAGCTGTCCCGTAATAGAAACAGAACAATAACAGTAGGGAAGCAAAGGCGGCAAGGACCGAATCCCCATCCCAATCATTTATAGAAAGTTTTCTCCAGGCATTTTTGGATCATTTTTTAAGAAAGCTTTCTCTTTCCTTCCATAGGTTCTACCTCTAACAGCATTTCTTTGGCAGATCTTTATTAGATATTAATCACAACACCATGCTCTTACCGACGTGATCCTTCTGTAAAGCGGATGGTTTTATTCCTCCAACAATCATTCGATATCTAAAAAACAGCAGTAAACATCCTGCCGTTACAGATCACCCACTAACGCCTGTACAATATGTAAATGGTCGGGAAACCAGTCTGTGTTAACAACTGGTTTGAAACTGGCATGCCCTTTTGATCTTAAACAGATTTGTGGTGCGAGTCTAAATATCCGCTCCATGCCAAGCCTCCATCCCAAGAAAGAAGAGAGAACATTAATCATCGCGTATATAGTCTTGTTTCGAAAGTAAATAAACAGCGATTACCTCTTTCCCTTAAAATGGAATAGTTTAGACAAACTGACCAATTCAAAGTGGAATTAGCCCTCCCTACACCGCTAGAAGCATTTCCTCATGCATAAGCTTTTGAACGAAATACCTTATGCCTCCCCAGCATTGAATTTGAGTTTAGTGATGACTTTCACTGGCCTCGAGTTCCCATGCAACAAAGCCATTTTTGATTAATACACATCCTCTCACAAAGATCCTAGCTAATCAAAAGGTCTCAAACTCCGGATGACTGACGCCTGCTTTTCAATAATTAGGAAACCCAATAATACTCGGTTTATACTGTACGAATAACAATCCTACCTATCAATAAATTCAGCAAAGGAATAGCGGATCGGAAATCCTGCTCTCCGAATCTTAATCGTCTCCATCATTCCGGAATACCGGAGCTGTCGAGCCACAAGATCACGATCGAATTTCTGATTAAAAATTAAATTTCTTTTAATCTTGACTGAGTTATCTTCCAATTAGAAGTGGTAGGGCAACCAATACCGGAAAGACGAGTAAAAAAAGTTTTTGCAAAAGTTATTTTAAAACTTAATTTTTATTGTATTTCTTAAAGCACTAAAGCAAGTATTGAACGTAAAACCTCTTAATGGAAAGAATATCGCCTACAACAAAAAGCTGTTTCACCCCAGCAAGATATGATTTTTATCAGATTACTTACATTGGGAGCTTTCACTTCGTTCGGCTTGATGCATCGCACGAAGAACGGTTGGCAAGTTGCCAGTGTCCGCATGAGAAGATCCAGGGATTTCTTGAACTGTTCGCTCAAAGTCTGATTGCGCCTTCGTGTGGATGAAGCTTTGGCGTCTTTTAAATCTAAAAGCAAAAACGTCTGAATTGAAAGTACTTGAAGCAACAGTCCACTCTGTTGCAAAAACCTAGTAGGCGGCATTTTGATCATATGATCTTTCCTCGTTCTTGGGTAGGAGCAGTGTAAAATGAAACATCTAGCCAACACTGCCAATCCGGATTACAAGTGAAAGCGCGATGGTGAAGTGGTTAGAGCGCCCGCTTCGTAGTCGGTAGACCTGGGGTTCATTCCCTAAGTCGAGTCATACCAAAAGACTTTAGAAAACGGTATTCACAGCTTCCCTGCTTGGCGCTCAGCAAAAAAAAAGAATAGTGTGGAAAACAAGCCGGCAAGCTTGCTTGTTGTGTCCTTAGGCAAGGCACTTAACGGGATGCCTCCACCTTTATGCCGCAGACGAGTGGCCTACCCGTATTTCACCGGGTTATAATTGTGAAGTTGCTAACATAGCATGTCTTAAAAGGCGACTCTTGGGCACCTACCAGTGGCAGTCCGTCTTGTTGGTGGTGGGGCTATCAGTCACTCATGACTGGTTCGAAATGAGATGCCATCTTTCCCCTAGCCTAATCCAATTAGGTTGACGGCATGAACCTGAATTGCCGTTAGTGCCGTATCTCCATCCCGAAGAAGAGCAGGGGAAATCAAAACAACAACAACATATCTCACTAACTATAATAGTATGACGCGTTCCAAAACATTTCGCCAAGTTCATAATCTGACTGCTTCACTCAAAACTAGTAATGCATTTGTTACAATAATAAAAGGAGAAAATACTCTTTCTGTAAAGATTTATAATTGATATTCGTTAGGAGGGATCTTACTTGGAAGCAGTTCTAAGCCAAAACGAAGCTGGTAAAATTCGAAGCTGCTGTTCATAACAGCTGCTCAATCTCATTGAAACGTATACTTGCTGCTGCTGTGGTTAGTATGCGGGTTATGTATTACCTTGATAAAACAGGAGCTTTAAGAACTTGTTTTTGGATCCTTGAATCAGTGAAATGAGATCTCCGTGGAAAGTATCTCGATTCCGCTCCAGGAAACCTTGAAAGATCATTAAAAAGATCATGAAGTAGGAATGATACCTTATTCTATCTTTTATAAAGTGAAATACAAAACTATCCCAACGAGTTTTGTTCCCAACGATAACCTATTCTCACTATGGAAAGTCAAAGTTTAAATCCCCTAAGATTAAGAAAACAATAACCTTTAAACTTTTATAATTTTGTAAAGGTAAGGTTCAATTCTTTCACTATATCAACTGATACAACTTGTTGAATAACTTATCTCAATCTTTCTCCACCAAAAAACCTTCACCAAACTGCTTTGAAGTTACTAGTACTGCTGGCGCAGGGCGTTTCTATGATAAGATCTGCCACCAAGCAGCTCGGTGGTGGACGTTTGTTTTTTTTGCAGGCCACAGTGCCACTGCCAAAAAGTCTGTGAAACCAAGACCTTGTCAGGGTCAATCGATACGGTTTTGTCAAAAGCTGGGGAGGAAGATTACTATCTGTGTATTTTGCAACCGCCGTGGTGGGTTGGTTCTCGTTACGGGCTTTGACACAAAAGGTTTGGAATTCGAAACTTAATACAAGCACCGCTAACATTCCTCAAGAAAAGCGTTCGGACTATAAAGTGCCGCGTTGCTCCAGCAAAAAGTCTGGTTGAAAACCGAGTGCGAAGAGGAAAACATGCGCTGAATCAGCGCGTCTACACCTGCGAAAGCGCGGATAAAAGGAACGCAAAATCGAGCTGTTTGTCAAAACTCACCTTTTGAATTATAACGTACAACTCCAGCGAAATGAACAATCCCAAACGATTCATCGAATTGTGAATCTGGCTTACAGAACAGCGGGTTCTTGCCATGTTGGTTTACCAACTTGTTGAGCATCGTCTTATCAGTGCCCTGATAAAAGCGAAGGTTTCGATGATCAACCAGCCACAAAAAACCAAACCAAAAACGTGAAAGTCATGTGAAAAAATGGTCACTGGGCAGGCTTATAATCACCTGATCCAGCCACAAAATCCAACTTTATAAATAGGTTTCAACCAGTATACTCTGCAAACTGCGCTGAAGTATTTTTGGATTGTATGTAGTTAGTGGGAATGGCGCCATTACACCTCGCGTGTTTTGGAAACGTGATGAAAGATAATATTGCTCAGTATCCTAGTTTAGTACACGAACACAAACTTGTTTCAGTCAGCTAGAAAACTAGACAAACAAAGCATCGCACCGACAGAGTAACAGCAAGACGTTGACAGCAAACACAATCCTTTTCAAAGCCTAATGCAATTCGGTATAAAACAATGCTTGAAGAAATAAGCATTCGCCGGGGATGATCGATGCAATTCTCCAGCTGACCGAGAAATCGCTCATCACCAGCGAACTCAAAATTGCAAAATTACTGCTCACCCGCGGAAACATCGCCTCCTCATTGACCAGAGCAAGCATGTTCATTGGTTTCACAGCGATCATGTCCAAGACGTCCTGAAAAGAAATGAGTCAGAAACGAAAATAGCGGTGACCCACTCGCTATTGCGCGATTGCGGGTTCGATGTCAGGGTGGTACATTTTCCAAATGCAACTTCCGAAGTTTTGTTACAGTGCTAGAGGTAAAAACGGTTTATAAAAATAACAGCACTCGCAGCAATAATAAGTGCGAAGCAGGTTTGAACAAAAGTTGTTCTATAAATCAGTGAAGAAATTCAACCATTGTAGTTTTGTGAAAGGCATTATCTGATAATTTCCTCTGCTTCGATTTAAAGCAGTAAATTCACCGGAAGACCGGCCAATCAAACGAAACCTGGAAAAGCATGAAATCTCACAGCATGTCTAGATCAAGACGCAATAAAACACATGCAATATCGCACTTGGTTGTCTTTAAAGTTGATGTGCTTCCATCCGATTGCTTCCTTGTCGTATTCTTCTTGTTCTAACTTGAACACGTGACGCACGAAAAACTGCTGCAAGCTCTCGTTTGCAAAGTTGATGCAGAGCTGCTCGAAACTGCGCAAAAAATGATTACGTGCCAAAATCAAAAAATTATTTGTATAACACCGTAAATTAACCGCTAACATTGTAATTCAGCTTATTCCTCGTTATTGTGGCAACCAGATTAACGCTTAGTACAAGCTGATTTCACTGACAAACAAAATTACCAAGGTATCATTAGAACCATAGAGGTAGTTACATTTAAAAAGTCTATCTACAGCAGATGAACTTCAAAATATGATGAATAGAAAGGGAAACGTGAAACTTTACTTGAAGTCTAAATGCAATATAAAGTGTGTTCAAAAAAAAAAAAAATAACGAGGCCTAGTTAGAATGCAATCAGTCCAAACGAGAACAATCTATATAAGGGAGATTCATCAATACAACCGCGAACGAGGCTTGGTGACAAAAATCAAACAAAAGCTGACGATGAACTCTCCTGCCACGCCCAAGCCAGTAGATCAACATTGGTTTACATGAGATTGAGATGAAAATTAATCGGTGATTACATGAAGCCTCGCTTCCTTCCATTAAGCTCGATATCAATTAGTCAACTATTAACTGTCGCAATCAGGTATCGGCCTCGAATTATATAAATTCAACATTCTATTTACAGCTATTTGTAATAGAATACCGCATCCACATTCACACAATCTGGCTGCAAGTATTAGGGTAGACGCAAAAGCGGCTGATACTGAAAAAAGATGGCTTGTTGAAATTTCTGCATTACCTATGGTTATATAGTTTTAGGCCCAGTGTGAATCAGCTCAAAATTAAAAGTGAGAGTTCTTTAGAAAGATACCAGGTATTTGTCAAGTGCAAATCGTTGAAAATACTTCTGTTGAGGCATAATGTGGATTGTTCCTCTCCCACTTATCAGGTTTTGGAACAAAAAATTTCAATGAGCTACGACTACGAGCATGGTTCTTCGCCGGGAGGGGAGGGGTTTAGCTAGTCATCGTGGGGAAGCATTAGCCGGCACATCCGTCGAAATAACGTGATTAAAAGTAGGAAACATGGAAGTGGAATTCAGTGGTAGACTTTTATTGGAATTTCGTGGAAAAAGATTTTGCTATTGACCTCTTGCCTTATTGGACGATACTATGCAGAGAGCAAAAGTTGTTTACAGCAATGTCCAAATATTCTTTGAGTTGCTAAGTTTTCAATAATCCGCCGATTGTTTTCCGAAACCAAATATTGTTTTTTGACCCGCCAAGCAGAAGAACATATCATTAAGTGTTCTTCCCAAATGCACCAGTAGTCAGCTCTCGCTAATTTAATCGCTGATATCAAAACGAAACCTCTCGTCATCTGCGATCTGCACGTTTGATGCAAAAGAACAAAGTGCTGACTGTAAACTGCAGCTTAGTCTCATTCATCAAATATCCTGCAGTTGAATCACCGAAAACAGTAGATGAGAAACCGCACTCACTTCATTTCAAGACTATTTGTAAATTTTTTGAAATATCATTGGAGAATCAAACATGAACTTGTTCAACAGAGTGAACCTTGTGCGAGATGATGGACAGGTTACAGAACTATGTTAAATATTGAAACAAACTTTAAATTCCTCTCAATCAATTCAAGAAAATTCAAACTGAGATGAAATATACCGCACTTAACAAATGGTTATTTTATTGATTTGAGCGAGTGAAAATGTCTTGGAAGATAATATTTGACAATGAGAAAGCCACTTGATAGTGGTTGACTGATATTTGAAAATGAAAGCTCGCAATTACGAAAGAGAGAATCCGAAAGACTGTTGAAATTAGTGAATTTCAAATTGGTTTTACGCCAGGGAAAGATACAACAAATCCCATATTTGTTGCGAGATAATTACAGGTGGCTGTACACAGTCTAAGTTTCTCTCCAATTTAATACATTTTTTGCTCATTTTCACTCGTTTGAATACTGATATAGTGTTACATAGCATAACTTGTTTGAATTTCCGGTTGTGTCAACAAAAATCTTTTTATACGTTTTTATCCGCAAAAGCGAATAAATTTTTGGTGCGTACTTCGCAAACGAAATCTCGAACAACAACATACATAGTAAGCATCGCATAAACATCTAATCCGATGAAAATTTTTGTACTACAATGCACGAGAGCACAAAACATATAAAAACCAAACAAAAAAGTATACCGTGTACAGCGGCCTTAATAGGGAAACAGAAAAAATGGAAAGAATTTGTATTTTGAATTCAAAGAAAGAAGGCTTTTAACATTATGTAATAGGGCTCCCAAGATTAAAAGTTAGTAGTACTGCTTCATCGGGAGAGAAGAGTGAAGTTGCTCACCCAACATACCTTAAAAAGAGACTTTTGACCACCCACCAATGGCAGTTCGCCTTGTTGGTGGTAGAATTACCAGACCGTAATTTGCATTCATGGTTGGTTCCAAACGGACTGACGCTCTTAGCTAGTAAGGACAACAGCGCAACGGTAGCTTGGGACCCTTAACGCCCTACATCTGGGGTTCTTACCACTTTTCGTCCCAGCGATGTGAGCCTTGCTGGGAACCACAGGCCATTGAGCATAGTTCGGTAAAGATCACTGTTGTTTACCCTGCCAGACAGTTTGAAATGTACGTAATACATCGCATTCTTCAGCAATGTTTCAGCAGGGCAGCAACACCTTATTGCTCTGGCACATGCATGCACTTACGGGTGTTAGATTTTTGATGGTAGAAGCTAGATTTATCTCAGAATTAAGCAAAAACGAGTGAAAAGTTTATTTTTGTAACCTGCAGTGATCCTGATACACGACAAGTATTGTTTTGAAATCACTAGCAATAAGCGTAAACATAAATTATCGAAATCGCAAACACTTAAAATCTAAAATAAATTTGTTTTCGTGATCAAAAAGAGAACCTCAACGATGAAACTACCTCTAAACTGTACAAATGAGAAACAATGTAATCAGCAATTTCCAACCTGTTGTCTCCGAAATTTTCGAATCCAAATATATCCAACAATCCAATGGTGTGAGTTCCTTTCCGCTTTCTATCCGAATTTTTGTGAATCGCCTTGTTGATTTTATCCACGATCCAAATGAACAGACGTCCGTAAACTCCCTGAAAAAATTGTAATGTTATGTTTGAGTTCGCATGAGTCTAATCTGGTTTTGCTTACGTACACAGTAAACTACCGTAGCTGCAAGCAAGAATTCAACATAAGCAAGATTTATTGAGGATTATGACTACTACGTACACCAGCTTTTGCTGCACAGTAAAGACCTAATCAAGTCGGAAGTCAGGTCGACTTCTTACATGACATCCAAAAATGCCGATATCAGCCGTAAGTGGCTGGTTTGGCGTAATGAACAGACTTGAACCGAGCGCCATTCACAAACCACAGCTCAGTAACACAAAGCGCTGATGTCGCAATCGACAGATCTGAAGTTCAGTCTCCGGATAAATTTTGCGTTGTGCTCCTGAAAACAATCTTTGAAGATGCTTGGGTTTAGTGGTTATAATAGCAATGCAATGCATTGCTATCATAACTACTAAACTAACCACTAGCTCTGAATCAGCCCTGAACACAGATTGTTCTGTGCATAACCATAAAGGTTACATCGAACCCAAGAGATAAAAGAATTTTCCACTCAAATTCGCAACATTATTACAAAATCCAATGTGCGAAACTGGGCCTTGAACTTGTAACCCTTTCCATATATTATTCTCAACTGCCGATAGCGTCATCTACCTTGATGTAAGCGTCTCTGACGTCATTGGCTTGCTCGAAGTTCATCGGTGACGTCACACTTTCTCCTCTCGTCGACAGAGTACGTTGAGTGAGGGCGCGAACCAGTGCTTGCTCGTTAACCTGTTCATAGCAGGTTGTTAGTCGGTGCATTCATCAGTCGGTGCTTCCAACTAGCTGGGCTCGAGTACAAAATAGTGCTTCGGACTCTGCTGGTTGATATGGATTGCTTACCTGTCCTTCACCGGGTTCGCATAAGAAGCTGCACATGCAGTGTTTTGTAAGAGGTGACTGCTGGCGGCTAACCAATGGTAGGCAGCTTTTCATGGTGGGGTTACAAGCTAGCACTTTGTATTAAAGATGCCGTATTTTCAGCCTCGACATATTGTAATATTATGGATTCGATTGTCGAGAACTCAAATAAATTAAGGTTGAATAAAACCAAATCGGGTTGATTAACAGCGTTTCAAACAATGATTACCTTCGCTTATTCAAATAGTATTGGACCTTGAAAAGACATTCTTTACAAATAAATATTACACTTGTTAGGTCTCTTTGGTCGGCGCATACCGTTTGCATGGAGCAGCAGGCAAACTAGAATGTTAAAAAGCAACGTCAACATAACGCAAGGACCACTGCAGCCTGCAGCCTACCCCAAACAATGTAGCAGTGAGTTTAACGTTTGACGTGTGGACCAGCTCACAAGCGTCGAGGTTGTTGATCATCACTTCCTTAAACTTGATATTGCCTGCAAACGAAAAAAAACATGCAAAGATGCAACGTACCACAAATAAAAATGTACCAAGACGAGGCACATCAAAAAAAGAACTTTCATCATATTTAAACAAGTTGATTCAAGACATAAAATATTGACATCTACATTTTTGACTGATATGAAATTGCTGCCGCTTTCTTCAAACGCAGTCAACATGTCCATACTTGCTTGTTTGAGTTTTCGGCAAGGAGCTTGGATGTTCCGCTTCACACCTGCTATCAGGAGCGTACGCAAAAATTTGTTGAGGAAAAAGGGGCGCGAAAATGCCTCTTTGCAAATTTCACGGGACAGTCGCGGTGAAAACCTTTTTCTAGAGATCAATATTCTCAAAGCTATATCAGAGGACATATTTGTTACTGTTACCAGCATAATGACTAAAAATTGGCATTTCACGCTTTTCTGAGGAGGGGGGGACGTGCATAGGAGAACCCCCCGTACGCCACTGCCTGCTATCATCTGATGGAAAAGGCGATCATCATCAATAAAAAGGGTAACTTTAAGCATCGCAAGCATCAATAAATCGCGAAACACTTTAACGACGGGAACTCAGCATTGTAAAAAGCTGGTTTCGCACTAGAGAGGTTGTGAGCCCTCCTTGTGAAAAACATGATGCAGCATGTACTTGCTTGAAACAGAAACACACTCAGCCAACAGTACTGGCTGCTCAACATGGCAGCACTGGCTACTCGACGTTTGTATATCCTGACAAGAACTGAGCACTTACGAAGCGAGCTTGAACACAAGTAGTCCTCTGTGCTCTTTAAAGATTATCCTGTGACCAAAAGATATAGAACTAACTCAACTTACCGACATGAAGAATAGCGGCAACTAATCGGAAAATTTCGGCAATTTCTGCATCAGTGAAGTCAAGAACCTAAAAATTTCAAATTAAAACTCTACACCTCTGCATCACGCAGCTACTACTTCAAAGTTGTTGGTAGGTATATTGTTTTTGAATGACGCGGTTAAACTAATAGAAAGAGTCAAAAGTCCAGTAATTTTAACGAATTCTTTACAAGTTTTCAATTTTTTTAGGCAGAGGTAACCAGCAATCGCCTTTCCAGTTACCTTACTACATCGCTGTATTGATTAGTGCCGAACAGAGCTTACAGACCGCATAAGTACAATGTAAATTAACTCACAAATACGTAAAACAACGATAGAATGAGCGATGGAATATCGAGAAAAATGCTGGGTAATTTGCAGCAAACGCTGGCTTGTCTGTATCGTCAGTGCGTTTAAGCGGAAGCTGTTTATTTTTAAAGAAGTTTGTTAATATTTAATAACACTAACCTTCATAGCTCGAACGATGTCAGCGTAGTCAGCCTTGTCGTTCCTTCCCATGCATTGTATGCAAGAACCCTGAATAGTATCGTCAGTTGTCACTCGTTAAAATGGGAACTTTTACAGCTATACAACAGAGCGTGTGTTCAAGCCCGCTTTGGAGTTACCAGTACTGCATTCACAACTGGATATTGAGCTTGGACTTTCGCTCATGTAGGTTTTTACTTTGGACTTGAGCTAGCAGTTTTTACCGATAAGTCCAAGTATACTTTAGTTAAACGTGGTATAAAACAGTAGTTTTTGTACACCAGACATAATAACCCAAGGGACCCAATAAGTTAATCTTCCAACACCCTTGATTAAATCTAGTCTATTTACTTAATACCAGGTCTGTGCTTTTCTCAATGGCAATGGTGCAGTTTTATCATCACTGATTTGTGTATTCTTGATGCTTAAAAAATTGTATATGCTTAAGAAATCACAGGTGTATAAATGAAATTTTGTGTCGGACTTGGACTAATGCAATAAAGTGGGACTCAGAGTTAGATTTCCTCAAAAATGTCAGCGAGTCCAACGCCCTGCTACACTGTACATTTCTACCGCAAGCACTATGACCAAACACCGTAAAACTGCATTGAAATGCTTCTCAAAAAAACCTCACTCGGGCATTAGATACCGGCTTGGTAGCAGCACTTATCAAGCAACACCTCGATGATCACTCGTACAGCTGCCAGACAATCTGTGTTCATGTGCTAAGGATTTAGGAAACAATTAATTTCAACTTCCAACTTCATGGCCCCGGGTTCAAAACTTCTGCTATCCATGCACTTTACTTTGAGAGCTTGCTCTCGGTACCATAGACTCGGCAATGCAATTGAAAGATGAAAACATAAACAAAAGAAATACAAGCTGTTAGTGGAAAAAAACAAAACAAAATGCAAAGTCGAGCAATGCTGATAGCATACCAGTTATAAAAACTCAACGAAAGATAGCAACCAAAAAGTTACAACTGAATTATTGTTCAAGTAATTTGTTGGTGGTATAAAACCTTAATGTAGCTTTGAAAAAGTTGCGTTACCAGAAGCTTTTCGTGGCGCACTTATCAATGTGGCAATGAGTCCGATGTGAAGAGCCAGATTGAACGCGATAATTGTACCAAAATATGTTCACACCGCCTCTTTTCAGTTTGGCAATGCCGCCATTACTTTGTCACAAAATACTTCGGGCCAAACAGCTTTTTGAATCGATATCAAGGTAGTGCAGCCAAATACGTATCACCGGAATGTATACAGCCACTTCAATTGCACTTTAACGGGCTGGTTAACGGTCTAATTACAATGGAAGTAAAAAAATCAAATATGGTTAAAAAGAGCCACCACATAACTATTAACCATGCACCATGCGTTCACCAGTACTGGCTATCTTCCGTACGCGCATTCACTGAAAGTATTTACATGGGTGATCACCTTCTGTTGCAAGCAATAAACGTCAATGCAAGTTATAATCATTATCTATGTTCACTGTTCTGCCACAAGGACTGCACCCAAAGAGGGGAATTGCTGTAAAGTGACTAAGGACTCTATAACGCCAACTCCGCACGGCATTGAACTCCCATTGTTTTGCTTCCAAGAGCAAAGTCTTAACTTTGAGCTACGCCGTCGACAGTGAAGTGATGCATAACATGGCTGTATAACAATGTGTAAGGGAATAACAATAACGGTAGCTCCACTCACAACAGTCCAGGTTAGTTCTTTCACAACAACCTGGTTACATCTAATTTTTCTGCATAGACTGTAGCTACTAAAATGAAGGTGCTCGTTAAGTAAAAATCTAAATACGCTGCGCTTGGATTTTCTCGCTTGCTCGTTTCATGTTTAAAGTATCTTCACTGGGTTAAGATAAGTAAAAGTAGTCAGTCGCACACTCGATTTCAAGTTTTGAGGATAGAAAGTTGAAGCTTCTATTGTCCTGGGCCCACGGCAATGACGAGAGTAAAGTGGGAGGCTGCTCCTTTATTTCGGCCTTTTTTCTTCAACATGAATGTCTACCCGTGTTATTACACCCAGGGTACTAGTGGGGAGCTGTCTTTCAAAATTTCTACATTGTCGGGATTGGAACTCCGATTTTACGCCTGACACTGGACTACAAATGCTTTTAATGGTGTGGTTTCAACAAATTCCATCATGGTTTTTAGCCGGCTTGGCTATTCTTTTAAGTGTGACGTCCAAGTCAATTCTTAAAAATATAATAAAATAGTCTAAAACACTAGATCACCGCCGAGTCAAGTCCGAAATTATAATGCAAAGGAAATCAACATGGCATCTATGAAATAGCTCCGACAGCACAAACTTCAACACGTGGTAAGTTAGTAGTATTCCACCGCTGAATCGTGCCAGGCTTATGACCAACTTACCGAACTTCGAAATTCAGTACGACGACGATAATCCTTTAAACAGTACTTCAAAGTACTTTATACACAAGGCTCAACAGCAAGGCGATAAAGCTGCTCACCTAGCAAACCGTAAATTACGAATAAAGCAGGAAAACGTGATTTGGGCCCAAAGTGGCTGAGTAATAGCTGCAGCTTCGATTACACTTGATCTACCACCAGCTCTTTCTTTTTTTTTTTTTATCATTGAGTTAATTATGCGCTGCGATTAATGAAAAATCGTTTGGTAGAAATTCTGGTCGTCGCAACACAAAAGCAACCCAGATCATTAAGAGGAAGGGCTATGCCGAACAGAATGTTTGACAATCTTCTTCAATGTCACAACATTCAAGCTAAGACATATTACGAGTAACTGGTGGGATGGAGGTTCAAGAGCGAACTATCTACCAGCCTCCCAATGGCAAACGGGGCCTTATGGGTGACGACTCACCGGTTCGCCAACAGCCCTAAACAATATGAAGCACAGTAACATCTTGCCCAACCGAGCAGCACGCAACACCCAGAGCGATAGACAATTATGAGCAAATATCACGCTTGACCAGCCAGTTAAATCATCGAGCAGTTAACAGTTTTTATGGACCTCAGTCTTATATTTAACCGCGAGGTGTTATAAATATCACTCAACGACAGTTCGAATGGATGCTGCGTTAAAAGGGACGAATTTGACCAAGCATGGCTTAGACTACAATACTGTCACTCGGTTGTGCATGCGCACTCCTCCCACTATCCTGCATCTAGTAAGGTTCTATTGGAATATATCGCACCTGCCCACGAAAAACCGATAAAATACTGCATTAAGTGATCTGTTGTTATAAAAAGTCGAGGCTTTGCAGATACTGGTGACCTACCTGAGTTAAGTTGATAAAATCCGACGGATTTCCAAGACCCAGAGTATGCTTCTGCTCTTTCGGCATCCCAGCGAGCATGCAGTAGAAGACGTGATAGTTCCGTTCATCTTTTGCCTGGAACACCAACCTAACAAGCAATACATGCTAAAAACAATGTGAATTTTCAAAACAACTTAGTTAAAAATATCACAGTTCATGTTATTAAACGTATTTCAATAAATATGATTGATGGTAATTTATCTTTTTTATTTCACTTGCTTTGCGTGTTTATCCTATGGACTCGCAAGGCAGAGGCAATGATGCTATCGGTAGCGACATTGACTTTAGAAAAAGGCATGGCCTCTTTTCATGCTATAGCCGAATTAAAGCAAACAGCGCAGCCGAAGAACGTAATGTCACAAATGTATATGGGTAAGGAGGTCCGCCAAATTGTCAAACGGGCCTAACACTATATACCTTATTTCTTTGATTGTCAAAGCAACCACCATTTGGGCGACGCCATCAAATTTGATTATGTTTCACTCCACCCTTCCCTACAGCTTCAAAAACAGCGAATGATAGTTTGTGACATCATTTTTTCATTTTGAGTACCAGCAGTCTTGATTGATAGACCAACATGATTATCACTATATGTGCAGAAACTATGGCTTATATTTTCTACTACTTTTTGTTACTGCTTTCACAAATGTTTGTTCTGTGAAGCCAGCCCAGCTGCCTTAACTGATACGTTTTGAATCGGCACGAATGATGGTATGCCGGATAAAATCGCACCATGGTTAGGAGAAACATTTTTTCTACTTTGGTTGATAATAGCCTTATAGAGCTACCGGGATCATACCTAAAAATTTTGGGAAAAGCAAGAACTCTTCTAACTTCTCTGAGCATACCTAAGCAAGGAAAAGCGAATATGAATCATAATGCGTAGTCAGCAGGGACTTGAGAAAGTTTGAGGGAAAATCAAAAAAACATGTCACTATGTCAAATCGGTCATTTAAATTTTGCCGCTGCATCTTTTGCAACCTGTGAGTGACTGCAGCAAAAGTGATAAACTTCTAGCTGCATCATTACTAAACGACAATAAAAACAACTTATCATTTTGAAAGGTCGCTGAGTCACAACGCCTAGAAATTCTCCATGCACTTCTATTAATACATGATCTTAAGCTGCAACTGCTGACTCAACTAGTTGTTTACTTGACTCATCAACTTATTTTTTGTTCGACCAGAAAATCTTTGGTCGGTGGTGTGACAAAACCGATTTGGCAGGCCAATCTTTTCTAAATTATCCCGATTACTCTTTATGATCCACCCACCTTGATTTCTC
This sequence comes from Trididemnum clinides, assembly GCA_963675345.1. Taxonomy (NCBI): domain Eukaryota; kingdom Metazoa; phylum Chordata; class Ascidiacea; order Aplousobranchia; family Didemnidae; genus Trididemnum; species Trididemnum clinides. The sequence goes on along the minus strand of OY776287.1, from coordinate 39,502,451 downwards.
GAGAAGATACTGGTCGATTTTGGCGCTTTCAATCACACCATCACCGTTGAACTTGATGTCAATAAATTTTCCGAATCGGCTAGAATTGTCGTTACGGATTGTCTTAGCGTTGCCGAATGCTGTTAATATAACGAAAGTAAAAATGTAAAGTTTAACGCAATATATACATTTCTAGACTTAACACATACAGCCTAATTGGTTATTGAAATACGTATTCCTAATTCTCTGTTTATAAAAAAACTTTGCAGTATAAACAAAACCTTGATACCAGACTTGTTTCGATATGTCTAGCACAACCTGCACTGTGCACGTCAACCACAAGTACTTCAGTCAAACAGGGAAATTTTCCTAAGAGCACAGCAACGAAACCCCAGGCGATCATTAAACCGTCCGCCTTTCATTGTGAACCAGCCGCCTCGCCATGCTGGGCTACAATACCTGCATCACTGGTCAAGGTGATGCAAGCGGGATCAAAAACCTTGGTTTGTTCGAAAGAAAAGGGTTACTCTAGGCTACACTGGATCCCATCCTCGGAGAACTACCACCACAACTTTGCTGACGGTAAAATCATGAAATGTGATACGATTTATCAAAAATGGTCAAGGCAAGAACTTTTCTGGCAAACCCTCAGGTAACGGTTCAAGGGGGAAAGCGCTGGAGTAAATGAACTTTAGTTTTTTTCCACGCACCATCTCTTGGGTGAGCACGTCACCAAAATTTTTTGGAGCTACGATAAGGCTCTATGGTAGGGGTGTCAAACTAGCGGCCCGCGGGCCAAATGTGGCCCCGTAAGGATTTTGAGGCGCAGTGCGAATGCCTGACCTCCGAATTTGGTCTTCGAAAAATTGTTCTACAAAAGAAAAAAATCTTTGAAGTTGAAATTACGTGAAAATAGCGACCATCGCCGTGATGAGATTTATTTACAAAAAAGTTCAAGTACCGGGTAGCTATCGAGTGAAAAATGCGAGAAAATTCCTATTGAAAGCATTTGTCTCCCAAAAAGAAATATATACAGCAATGTTTCTCAAACTGTGTGCCGCGGAGATTTGCAGGTGCACCGTGGTGTGCCACGAGTCTTTTTAAAGTGCGTTATGCTGATACAAATTTTCTGCCAAAATTGAGAAAATGCTGCCATGAAGAAATGGTCGACAACTGCTATAAGTCGCGGGTAGCATTACACTTACAGGTTACGGCGAAAGAGGTAATGACCTTTTTTTATTTTTTGCAGATCAGCACCATTTCGGACTACATCACACTATTTCCGAAAATCGTTGCCCGGAGAAGTGGTGATCTCCAAATAATGCCACTGGCCAATAATAGGAATAGATTTGCTTGACTGGTGTGGCGCGAAATTTGATCAACAAGTTTGGTGTGTTGACAGACAAAAAAGTTTGGGAACCACTAATATACAGCCTTGCCTGCTGAAATTTTTTTTTCAATAGAGTCTGGCCCGTATAAAATCCATGATGTAAATGTGGCCCGCAGCACTGAATGAGTTTGACACTCCTGCTCTATGGTATAACAGACAATCAGAATACGATTTACATTTAAGCTTTAACCTTTACCGGTTAAAGTTAACAACACAGTTCACGTCACAGTGGTATGGAAACAAGGCGTTGTTTGCAAGCAGGCGCAAGTTATTTATTGACAGAAATAAAAATTAAGCTTCCAATCTATTTACATCCGAAAATTTATTGCTTTTATTAGCTAGCGCCATGAATGGATTGTCGATTCAATTAAATTGCAAAGATGGTTGTTCGTAGTGGCCAACTATCGCGACAAAAACACTCTCTTGGGTTGAATTCCCGCTTGGGTTGCGTGTTAATGTGTCTATGGAAAAATCACTTTACGACAACTTCCCTGCTTGCCGGTTGTAGGCTTGAGGTAGAAATACACTGAGCCAGCAGTACCGGTAACCTCTAAGTCAGTCTGAACACAACTGTTCTACACATAACTGCAAACGCTAAATGATTGTAAACGATTAACCAACGCCAATTGCTGAAATCGTAAACGTACCTTCCAAAATAGGATTTGCTTCAAGAATTTGTGATTCGATCCACGAATGTTGACCAGATATAGCGGCTAGATACTGCAGCACCAATTTGGTGGATTCAGTTTTGCCTGCCCCCGATTCACCGCTGAAACAACAACCGTTGATCGTATAATTAGTGACAGAGTATATTTACAAAAGCTACAATCAAATTTACTTGATATAAGGAGTATGAAAATGAGCTTTCTTTACTAATCTGAGAAGAAATATGACGGCCACTAAACATTTTATTTCAAAACATTTCGCTTATGCTGAAAGCATCATCAGTTGTAAAATGTTACCCAACGGGCTAAGTTAAATTATGTAAAATGTTCACTAGTTTACTAGCTATCATATTTCTACTCAGATTCATTAAAATAGTTATTCTCACAATGAGGAGGATAAAATATGTAATCGTGCAAACATCAATCGATCTTAAGCAAACCTGTTTTGGCGGTAGTTGCCGTGAAAACGCGCCAAAAATGGCAGAATATTTCATTTTTATTTTGTCGTTAATTAGGAACTTTTTTCTCGAGATTGGAGCACGATGAAAAAAGTCATTAACAATCGGGAAACCCTCCACGGTCACAATCAGGGATGGAAGCAAGGACTGTGGAAGTAAGAACTGCCAACAAGTTTGCGAACGTATAGCCCATTACAGATTGCATTCAATCGCTACAACATTTGTCAGCTACAGGAACAATTTATTTGATGTGACAACCAAACTGGTAGAAAATGGAAGTTTTGGTTAACATGAAGGAAAATTAATAGTGGACCAAAGCAAAACAGCAGACTTTTACTGGCAGGGGTTAAGAATTTATATCAGTTCAGTATATAGCCACTGAAAAGTTTTACTTAACCGAACAAGATGAGAACGTGTAAAGAAACCAAGATTTGTATGTAACCGGCAAAGTAATGTGGAAGCATAAGATAATGGTTTGAGTATGACAATTACAAAGACAAACATTTCAACTAATTTCAAGAATTTTTATTCAACCAGGGCACGCCTTGTGCAAATAAGTCATGATTAAGTAGGCATTCATTCACAGAATATCACGCTTTCATAACCACTTGTTTAAAGTAAATCCACTAACCACACTACACCGTCAATATCGCAACAACACCTTCCGTCATCATTATCCTTGAACCACGGTAAAATTTTAACAATTAAACACCGAACAACTTGAGTTCAGACCCGCTTTAAAGTCAACAGAACTGTCGATAGTGCAATTGTGCTGCAAGAAGAAGTCACCGTACAGAGCCTCCTCAAAATCACATCAATGCGGTAACCAGCAACCTCTTCGCAGACTACAAGCTTCAGATGAACTGGCATCGTGCTAAAAATTTTCCTCACCTCACAATCACGCATTGATCTTTCTTATTCTTCAGCATGTTGTTGTGTGTGTTATCAGCAATGGCGAAAATATGCGGAGGAAGTTCACCAAGTTGGCGTTTCGTGTACTCCCGAATAGCATCCATGTCATACAGAGGAAGAACTTTGTAAGGATTTACAGCGACTAAAATCGAGCCAGTGTATGTCTAAAAAATCATAAATAGACATCTTTGATTTATGAGTGATAGAGTAGTAACGTCATAGCACACCAAAATAATATTTTTGTGTTTCTGAGTTTAGTAACTCGAAGAAATTATCTTTGAAAAAGTGTCAGTATGTTGTAGTGGGGAGTAACCAGCTTAGCTACATTCAAAAAGAAAAGCAAACTTGCATACGTTTAAGACAAGAAAATGAATAGCGCTTTAGTTGCACAGTCAAGTTTGATTTAAAACTCGGACGAGAGTAAAGTTAAATATTCCATAGTGCATTGCAAGTTGCCAGCAAACAACGCCATAAGCCTTACATAGATAGTATCTTCCTTGTAACGAATCAAGAGATTCCTCAATATCCCAGCTTCATTCAAATCTCCAAGTCGAATCATATCTTCTACCCCTTTGATAGAAGTGGGGTGCATGACCTTGATGTTGGTCAGCGGGGTTTTCAACCAGTGCTCCTGAAAAAAAATTACAATGGCTGGTTCTAAAAATCATGCCTTCACAGCTAATGGTACAATACGTGGGTTCAAACAAAAACAGGAATAAATTTTGGAGGCAAATAAAGTGTACAGTTTCAAAAAATGTTGCGTTGTGATTGCTTGTATAGATACATAAATCTTTTACGCTACAACCGCGAAAGGATATCAAGAACTTAAGATCAAATACTTTGATTTGTTAGTGCTGCCCCCCAGCATGTTCCTCATGCAAGTATTGCAATCAAGCAATCAACATTAACATCAAAAGTCTTTCTCAAAACCTCACACGCAGAGCCTGTCAAGGCATTGAACCTGCATCTTTCCAATTACATAGACAGAGCATGTTTCTTGAAATAAAAACTTGACTCACATTTTCTTCATCGTCGATAACTTTGACTTGGCCTGAATCAGACAACTTTACAACGGCACCAAGAGGAACATTTTGTCCGTCTTTTGAAACCTTATCCAAAAGCCAAACGTGGTCTCCCTGAAAGAAAGTTATAAAAAAAAATTACAAAAGAAGAATTAGAAACCTTTTCTGGAATACCAATTGTAAGTAGCGTGACAATAGTAATGAAATATAGATCTCATTTATTTCACTTTATCCAACCAATACACAAAATATCAATATAAGCTTTTAATATAATTTAGCTTACAGGTAACGTTGGCGTCTACTTAGCAATTTAATTCGTTTATCAAACAAAGCTTAAATATACTTTAAAAAGACTGTTTTGCATGGCAATCTTTTTGATTATAACCGAATTCTTGTAAGAACCATGTACGTTTCAGCTCTTTCTATTTGATGTGGTTCCTCCACAACTCCACTGATGAGTGAGTTGTGACAACTTGAAGGCAAAACAACTTTTCTTAAACTTGTAAAAAAATTTTTTGGCTTGTGCGTGTTCGTGCAGCCAGAATGTTAATCAATCTAATTTTCTCATATTCTGGTTGCGATTACAAATAATTTGCCTAGCATGCAAACTGCCCAGCCACGGGAAATATGGCTCGTCTATTTGCGTTGCATTTTCATTTTTCTGACTCACAGAGCTGCAACACAGATACTAAGCAAAGGTAACTTCCCAGTCTGCCTTCGAGTTTCCAACAATAAATCTTATTAATTACTTCCTGTAACTTCCCAATAAATTTACTGCTAATTTAAAACTGCCAGCCAGAGGATATCATCGTTGAGTGTCTTTCTCAAAGGCACAACGATGCAGTCATCATGAAGGTAAACGCACGACCAAACGATTATGGCCATTACAAAGCAGCGTTCCAATCCATTACATTTCGATGCAAACTTGATGGATTAGAAAAGTGAAACAATGTTTCTCACCTCATGAACGTTACCAGAATCTGACCACCACCTATGATGGCGATTTATAAATTCTGACATAACACAACCAAATACTTCAAAAAAAATCTTATATACAATACTTATTCTGTGTTCAGAGTACCAACACACTCATCCCCTCATGAGCTACCCAAAATAACTCTTCTACCAAACTGAAATGCATTTTAAAACATATAAAAAAAGCCAATAAAAGTTGATAGTAATAACAATGCTCTTTCAATTTTTAACAGAAGTTTAAAACGCTTCTGGTAAAGAGACAAATTTTACATAATGCTGGGATGATCGTTTTCTACTCTATCATTTATGAGCATAAATAATTGAAGAAACAACACATTTCAACCATAAATAAATTAATAGCAGATTGCGACAACTTAGTTTAAAATTCAATACTGAATGTGTTTTTAGAATACTTATCAACATAATTCACGTCAAAACTGCTGCAGCAGCTTAAGAAAGTCAAACAAAACAACAAATTTCCACATGAATTTATTTCAAAACCTTGCAAATCCATAACATTTCGCCATCCTTAGGCTACTCTAATATTAACCAACTTATAGCACAGAGAGATAATGCACAAGATAGGAAAATGCTATTTGTTTACTGTAATAGCAAATTGTTATAAATACCGTATTCTGAGCATTATCGAAAAAATTCATGGAAATTATGAAATAACTTAAACCCTTGTACTAGCACGGTTTGCATAACAAAATGATAAAAAATTTAATTAGCACTCATAGCCACTTTAACATTTAGAAGTCACTGCTATTTCAAAAACTAATCAATCGATATCATTTGTCTAGCCATAACACTGTGAAACAATATACTGTAGTTTGCAGAAAAATTAATCGTTTACACAAAGTTGTTCTGCTAAGCTGAAAAAGTACAAGTAAAATTCACTAAAAGAAAAGTTCAAACAAAACTTATCGCCTCACAAAGACCGAGTTTCAACTGGCTTGGCCACTTCAAATTTCAAAGTTTTTGGCAAATTTATTACTGTGAAGTATCTAAAGTACAACTGAAGCACTTGAGAGAGAAAAACACAAGGCTCTTGTGAAAGGTGATGAGTAGAGTTGAGAAAGCAATGAAAAGTAGGCAATGAACTATCTTTGAAGACTCTCAGCACAGATGCCATGGCGCTGAAGAATTAGCTTAGCCTTTAGATCATTAGGTTCAAGGTTCACAACCTGCTTTGAGCGTTATCAATATACATAAGAAATTTAAGATTTTAAATAATTGTGTATTTTAGTCAAGTAAAAATCTATGGCAAAAACAGGCGGTTTACAGCACACAAAGCCAGTACAGCATTAAGAATCCTTTATTGCATAATTCCTCTCCACACAATGCAAACGTGTAAAAAATGATGTGGTTAGTAAAGGAAGGTAGTCAATTGCTAATTGAGCGTGATAAAATGACTACTTCAAATTTTCAAAATTGGAAAACCATTTGGAAAAAGATAAGTTGAAAACAAAATACTACATGATTCAAATACAGCTCTGACACAGCATTATGCCAATTTTAAAAATATATCATTGTCCACAAAATTTCCAAAAAGCTTAATCCCATGCCTCCGTTAAAGGATAAGGACTTATTTTAATCATCAAACCCAAGATAGAAAAATAGACACAGCAAATAACTTTACAATGTTTGAGTCATGAGCGCTCTAACAATGGCATTGCAGTCAGGACAAACCACAATTTGCACCTCAAATGTAAGTTTTGTATAATGTGTCATAAATGTTTATTCTCCAAACACAGAAAAATCTTTGCAGTTTTGCATAAAGCAACGTTGTGTTCAGACCCACTTGGAAGCAGAGGTGGAATTAGGGTGAAGAGAGTGAGGCACCTCCCTCGGCCACCCCTTTTTTGAAGCTCCCTCACACACACAAGTCTTACAAACTGATTTTGGGCACTTTAAAATAGTGATTTTTTACCACAAACACTGCAGCCAAACAGGAAAAATTGCCGTTAACTGCCTTTCCTAAGGGCACAGAAACGTAGTTAATGTTAGGTTTGAGCTCACAACTGTTGTCACCATCAACAGTAACTTTAGATATTGCCAACAAAACGCTTGAAAGCAAACTTTGGTTGCATTGACATGCTTAATGTAATGCTTAAAGCCTGGTCTACACTGAGACCAAATGTGGCTTAACTTTTTGATTATTTTGCCTTAATAACAAGCTGCCATAACTTAAGACTGAATCAAAATCAAACAAGCAGGAGCTAAGCAGTGCTTGGCCTCAGTATAGACCAGGCTTTAAGCTTTGAACTTACAAACTGCCGACTGCAAGTTTAGTGGTTAGTTCATCATGCTACATTGCCCACAAAAAATACTTGGTAGCATTGTTTTTCAATGAGTATGAAATTTCTAAAAGAGCAAATTAAACAATGAAGGTTTGAAGAAAGAAGTAACACAACACCTACCTGCCGTAAGACAACCATTTTTCTTTTCTTGATCAGTGAATTGTGAATAATCACATTACACAACAAATTTGATAGACATTCTAACTAATTAAACATATAATGAAGCTGAAACAATAGTGACTAGTCAGTAAAATTAGTTTATTATTCTATCAAAAAAATTAAGTATTACTTATTCTGGCAGAAAACAAAAGTGGCTATTTGCCATCAATGACATTTCATCCTTGAAGGCTATTTTGCCATCATTTTTCATGTGTATTTAGATACTCATGATTGCTACAATTCTGGTAAAGATGTTGGGGTGAAGTGGATAGGGCAGCTGCCTTCAAAATGCCATGATTACAGGTTCAATTATTCACTGGCATAGTACTTAGACAAAAGCACTGTGTAATGGAGAGGGGGTCTGGTATGTGAATGCATGAGGAGCACACAATAGGGGGGCAGTGCACAGTGTGGGATAGTGTACACTTAGGAAACAATTTTTTTAATTCATTGTGAAATTGACCAATCAGAAATGATCAAAAGTCACGCATTTGATACATTATTAAAATTGATCAATCGCAAATGTGTGAAGGCAAAATAGCTACCAAGGGTAAAATGCCGTTGACAGCAAAATATCCACTGCGGTGGAAAACACTTATTCAATTCTAGCAACAATAGCTAGCTTAGAACAAACACATAAAAAACTGAAATACAAATTAAACTTTTATAGATTCACCTTCACTGCTATAGCAGCAGGTGAAACAACAGGTTTGGTGAATTAAATAAATATAAATGTAATAACAGACAAAACAAAGCCAGTAAATAATGTAAATCAAGTCTTGTAGGAGTTTCAAAGCATCTAAAACCAATAACTGAATAACATAACAACCAAGCTAAAATGTTTTTTATGTCACTTTGAATCACGAAATTACGGCCTGATGATGCATAATTTATTAAATTCTAAAATTTTTTGCCATGGCTTATTCTGAACTGCTTTTAGTGTAGCAAGCATATGAGAATAACTGCAACATTTTGTTATAACTTCTATCATTGCATTATAAAGTTACCTTTGACTTCATTTTCCTGTCTCAGTTTCTGGTAATTAATTTTAATTAATGTGGAGCTTGAACTCCCAATAGCTACTTGAATAAAATATTAACCAGGTCAGCAAACAATTTAAGGCAAATGTTTATCTAAAATAAACAAAAGGCAGTTGGTGCTCGATGAGCTTAGACAAACAGAATTTCATATGTCCAAGTAAGAAATTGATGTCGTTAGCAAATAAATTTCATAAATTTTGATCAAGCTAGCTTAAAAGATACCATTATTGTGACAAAAATTACGTAGCCTATTACATGTAGTACTGTAGTCATTTCTTTCTTTCCCCAGCATACATATTTCGGAGGGGTTAGAATTTGAGGATATTCAATATAAAGCATAACTAACTGAAGCAAAATACAAGTGTACACCTGTACACAAGAATTTTAGGTAGACAAATTCTGTGACAGATAATTTTACACAATGAAAATTTCTAGTCACTAAACTGCTAAAGGCTTCCTCTAATTCATGCCATCATATTTAATACAATCCCCACTAACCTAAAAATGCTCTTACCCCAAGAATAAAAACGCAAATCCACTACAACATTTTAGCCATAAACTAAGAACCTATCTCATCTGCTTGAGATAGGGAGACAAAGTCGTTGGCAATAAACTGATGCAAACATTGCCTCAGGCGAAATCATTAACGCTAATAGTGACATTACAATATGACAGCAACAAACACGTGAAATCCATGCACTGTCCTAATCTGTAGTCTTCAATGGCATTAAAACGCAGAAATAAAGAACAATGTGGAAATAACTTTCTTATTTCCACAAACCTTGAATCTAAGATTAATAACCCAAAAAGATCAATAAAGCAGAATGGCATCGAAAAGCTGAAATCTAAGAAGGGGATTTCCCTAATTCCAAATCTTGACCGCGTTTCAGTGCATCGAAAAAAATGCAGTTTGTTCATGTTCACGACTCAAATTGCGTTTCTACAAAACAAGAGCCGGTAATAAAAGCTTTGATATCATCAAGGGGACAAAGACAATATCATTTTCAAGCAACAAATCTATGAAATTAAATTAGGTTTGGTGGACTGATTTAGGAAAACTACACTCTAGTGCAGGCTAGTGGTAAAGCAAATTTTCACATGAAACTATGGCTTATACCAGCGGTTCTCAACCTTTTTGTCATTGCGAACCCTTAAATTGTACTTCACGAAATCGTGGACCCCCACTGTAGATTTTAGCTTAAACTTAATATCTAGGTTACACTGCAGCATAATCATTCAATCCTTACCTAGTCAAACACAAAACAAATGTAGATCATTTTATTTATTTAAGTGAACGCACTTTAATGCGATTTTTGCGGTTGCATATTACAAGCAAGTCTCAAAATAGGTGGTTGTGTTTTGGAAATCGCTATTCTCATATCATCTTCCACGTCTAGCTAGTTGGAAGCCTTTGATTTGATGTGCATGAGAGCAGAAAATCCGCTTTCACAAAGATAAGTGGAGACGAATGGAACAACAACGCGCAATGCTTCCGTTGATAATTTTGGGTAGGACGTCCACATGGTGCTCCAAAACTGAGACAGTGATTTAGTTATGAATATTTTACGACCAGCTGAGTCATTTCTCAATTCCAACTGCTCGTCTTGGACTTCTTCAGGAATAGTTGCTATGTCTATCATTACGGAAAATCGATTGCGAGGAAAATCGTCGGACCCTTCTTCAAGATCAGGAAAGTAGCCTACTTCTCGAATTCATTTTCCAGCAATTGCAAATATTCAGTTATTTCTTGTTTTATTAGTGAACTGAGACCAGATTCAAATTTAGATAGTTTTTCAACACTGCAAAGTTTTCCTGGTTGACGCTGCAATTCCAATTATGTATCTTTACTACGAAGCCACGCAAAACGTCTCCAAATTGAATATGTTTGTACCGGTATCAAGTTCTTGAAGTCTCAAGTTAACCTATTTAACTGTTCAGTAATATCAGCCAGGTAAGCCATACCCTGCAGCCATGTTTCGTCCTTGAAGACCCTGCAGCCATGTTTCGTCAAGCACTTTCTTCAAAAATTTTGGAAGAGTCTTGCAAGCGAGAGTATACCGATGTATCATGCAATGTACTCTTCCAACTTCAGGAGATTTTTCTTTGACTTTCATTTGGAAACCAGATTTGCATCCCAGCATTGCTGGGGCTCCATCTATACATACACTACAGAGCTTTTCCCACTGCAAGCCTTCTATATCGAAAAAATTTGAGATGCTGTCCATTACATCTTGAGCAGTGGCTGAAGTTGCCAAGGCCTTGGAGTACAAAAACTCTTCTTTGACATCTTCCATGTGTATGTAACGAACAAATACCAAGACCTGTGAGCATGATGCAACGTCGGTTGATTCGTCGACTTGTATGGAGAACATGGGAGATGATTTTATTTCCGCAATGACTTGCTGTTTGACGTCTGTTGCCATAAAAGAAATGCCCCTTGTGTCGTTGGATAAAGACACTTGCTGAATTTTCTTTGCACTTGTTTCTCCTAAAATCAATTTAATCATATTCACAGCGCAAGGTTTTACGAGGGTTTCTCCGATGTTATGAGGCTTTTTGCTTGGCTATTTGTAATGCCACTTCAAAAGAAGCCGTCAGGTTTGCAGTGCTTTGTTTTTAAAACCGGTTAATCGGGTCAGCCGTTTAATTGGGCCAAATTGTTAAGAACAAAATCCAATCAAAGATAATGCACTACGTTAAATCTGCATAATCGGGCCACTATTCCGCTTGATTGGGCCACAACTGTAGTCAGACATACACCGGTTTGATTGCAAAACCGCCTTTGTAATGTAATAGAACTCAATATCACAAAGCCAACTATATTATGTAACAATTGAAAAATACAGGCGCAAATTATTTTGTCATTTCATGCCTTTGGAAATGGTAATTGTTGTGTTTTGTTGCAAATTTTGTGAAGTCCCAAGCAGAGATGCCACAAAAAGAATCAATAATTGCTGAAAGGGTTGTTGTCCTAAGAAAAATTAGAGAGCAACCTCCAAACATTAGTCATCGCCAGCTAGCTGAGATAACTGGTGTACCAAGGACAACCCTGGCACAGATACTGTAAGACTTTGGATAATCGGATCAGCCGCTTAATCGGACCAAATGGTGCTTTCGATTAAGCGGAATCTACTGTACAGCATAAAACGCACTGCAGTCTTTCTTTGCCATCATCTAACACAGAAGTAAATCCCATTTTAAGGTAACTATCTGGATTTAGCCATTTTAAATAAGTTTTAGTCCTGGCATAAAACTATTTTCCTTCACTAGACGTTACTCTCTCGAATGAATAAATATTATTATATCCAGCTGCGTTGTACAACTCGCAGTGGATCAATGTACCGTAATTGTAATGTCACAATGGGAGTAACAAATCGCAATAAGTTTATGTGGCTACATCATAAAGCGATTATTACATTTCTAACTTTCTGACGCAATCAAAACAATCTGCAATTTTCAAAAATGAGAATTTATCAATCTAATTAAAAAATGCAAATTTAGAACATTTTCACGGACCACCTTAAAATTGCTCGGCGGACCCCCGGTTGAGAACCACTGGCTTAGACCAACTGTCCTACTCCTCGCAACACGCATAAAAAAAAGCAGACAACAAACTTATAGAGGGATGAAGTGCTTTAAATGGTTTCTGGATTTGACATAATCAAGGTTTTGCATGAAATCAGGCATGTAGCTAGGCAGTTTTTCAAGGCAAATCCTAAAAGTTCTCAGAGAATTTCACATTGTGGTGAAGCAATAAGTGAAACCGAGGACGCAATAAGGACGGAAAGGCAACCCTTTACCAAGTTATGTCAAAAATATGTAAATAAAAAAATTATGTGTGCAATATTTACGAGTGTAAAAGCGAAGCCGAAGCAGAAGCAGAAGCTGAACACTGCTCTCATTTTTATAATCAAAACTGGGTAAAGCAATTTTTACGGAATAAGTTTAGGTACTTTTTCTTGTTTAACGTAAACATCGAGAAACAATGAGCACTTTTCCCGTGGTATCACTTGTTGTTCTGATGACTGTGAAGTCCCAATTCTGTTGGCGGAATTACTTTCTCTGGATTTTTAGATTATTTATTCGTTAATTTTACTTTGCTTGATGGATTTTTTATTTAAACTTATTCATGCGTTAGCTGTGTACACTTTACCTTTAAGTTGCGTAACCTCATGTCAACCTAACATACATAGTGATTATTTTGTAGTTTTTGAATCACTTTTGTAGTTTTTTGCGCTCCCTTTGGCAAAGCCGCTAATTAATAGGTGATGTAGTTTAGTTTTGTATTTTCTAAGGTGATGCGACTAACCTGGGGCCTCATGGGCGTGAACTTCAGCGATTGTTTTTATCTTTCCGCTACTTTCTCCTTTTTCGCCGCGTCATCAATAAAAGTTGGCTTTTTGACCCTTGCAGAATTTGGTTTGGAGGGTTATCTTTGCCCGTCTCACCCTATTTGGGGGGTCACCTACCAAACTGCTATGGTCCGCACCAATGCAACATCACATAGCACATCGAGCAAAGTAATAATAAGTTATTCTGAACAATCAACTTATTGTTGACAAAGCAAAAATAATTAAAAAAGCTATCTGAGAGTTTCCGACCTACTAGCCAAAGCTTGCTTTTGTCTTGGTAATTGATTACGGTACAAGTCCAGACTATACTGATCGTCCTGAATTATTTTCAAAATGATTTTCCAGTGCTTCTGCTAGGCATGTGGTTTTGAGGTCTTCGTGTGGGATAATTTGTTAAATTAACACCCCTTTCTATGTCTTCTCTCCTCTCCTACGGCCAGTCCCGTAGCACTCCAACTTCGGGCCCCCCCCAAAGTAAGCGCAAGAGCCCCTGCGCACAGATCATATCACTTTAGAGGTGTAAAATTGAAAAGCTGCATTAAGAAAATACACCACAATTTGTACATAAGTAAACAGGCTAATGTCAGAATAAAACATGCCGATACCGAAGGTGCAAGTCATAAAAAATTCGGCACCGATGCCAGAGTACAGTAGGACATTTATGCAGACACTGCGAAACGAAAGCAATGACACTGAAAAACATGAAAAAGTTATAAAAACACAGTATCATTTAAATAGTCTGGAGCGAACCTTTTTGTTCGCAAATGCTGTTATGACATTGTCATAATCAAGAGATCGGGCGCAGTCATTTTCGATTGACATTGGATTTCGATTGGCTAATGAAGATAGTCTACTGTCTGTCATAGACGTTCTATTAAAAGTTTTGATCAGTTTCAATTTGCTGAAGCTTCTTTCAGCGCTGGCAACAGTCACGGGGCAAGTTAGTAAGATTCGAAGTGCGATGTACACATTCGGATACAATTGAAATAAATGTGTCTTTAGAAGATAGTTCAGAAAGTCTTGAGCCGTATTGAGATTGCGTTTTTTTTGTAAAATTAAAACAAACCGCTGTAGCTCAGCGCTCATTTCATCAGAATCAATGTCACCGAACTTTTTTTGGAACTCTTTACAGCAAGTAAGAAGAGCATTTTCTTGTTGCACAAGCAAAAGTTTGTCTCGTGTGTACAAAAACGAAAAGGCGGAAGAAACCTCACGTAACAAATTAAAGCGCTCCTTTATTGACATAATAGCTTGGTCTACTAATGGATAGAAAAAGTTGCTTTTAAATTTCAGTTCAGGAGTAGCTCGTTGTTCCTCTTCACCTTGGTAATCAAACAATCTTCTTTTCTTTCCACTTCTTGACGGAGGAAAAGAAGGATCAATATCCAATTCTTGTGCTATTTCAACAGCAGATGTTGCGGCACTGTCATAACCCGTTGTGCGATAGTTTTGCAAAAACTTTTCAGTTGCCTGGATTTCCGTTTCCATTGTATGAAAGGAGACTCCATACGATTGAAGAATCTTGCTTGCTTTATTGACTTGGAATAGGATATCATACCAAATAAACACCGACAAAAGAAAACTCCATTTTGATAAATGAGCTATCAACGATTTTGTTTCTGAGGCAGCTCTTCCATCTTTTCTTTCTATGGAAATGGCTTCCAAGTCTTTCAGTGCCAGCAACACCTCTTTTAAATTGTATCGAAGAGGTTTGATGCATTTAATTCTGCTTTCCCAACGAGTATCAGATTGTGACTTTATGGACAGCTCCACATGTTTCTTCAAAATTTCCCAACGCTGAGCAGAGGAAGAAAACAGCACATACAACCTTGTAAGTACTCCAAAAAATGTCAATGCTTCCGTCGATCAATTAGCACTGTCAACAACAACTAAGTTAAGGGTATGGTTTGCACAGGGCACGTAAACAGCTTTGGGATTGATGTCTAGCATTCTTGCTTGGACCCCAGAATGTTTTCCTTTCATGTTAGCACCATTATCATATGACTGACCTCGACAATCAGACAATTCGAGTTGCAGTTTGGTCGCTTTTTCTAAGAAAGCGTCCAACAAGCCTTTCCCAGTACTGTCACTTATTCTCAAGTAGCCAAAAAATGTTTCTTTAACAACAGCAGCTTCTTCATTACATAGTACATAACGGAGAATGACAGACATTTGTTCATGATGTGACATATCTGGAGTGCAGTCCAAAATTATAGAAAAATATTTTGCCAATTTCAATTGCTGTAAATTTTCTTTTTCAACTTCTGTCGCTAGCAATTCAATTAGTTCATTTTGTATGGTAGGACTCAAATAGTGATCTTTAGTGTTTTTATTCTTGATTCTGTCTTGAAGCTCTTTTAGGATCGGATCTCTTCTTGCCAAAAGCTCAAATATACCCAGAAAATTTCCATTGTGAGGAGATCCTAAGACTTCTTCAGATCCTCTAAAAGCAAGATTCCTTTCCGATAGAAACAAGGCAATGTCGATAAGTCTCTCTAAAACATTTCTCAAAAAACGTCTTTCATTGAAAAAAATATTCATCTCGCGTTTGTCGATAGTGGATGAATTTCTTATCCCTTCAGCTAGCAACATCCATTGACTGCAGCATTCTTGGTGGGAAATGCCGTTTTCATGGTCTTTCAGTTTTTTCGAAAAACCCTCCCATGTATTTATACCACTACAAAAGGGGCTTAGTGTTTTTCCAAATAGCTTACAACAAAAGCAAAAAACTTGATCTGATTCCCCAGAATAAACTAGCCACGACCGTGAAACACTTTCACCATTAGGTAACACACGTTTATAATGGTTGGAGGAAAAACGTCGCCTTGGAGTTGTGTTATTATATGGAAAATTCATTATTAGTTGATGTGGTCCACGCTTTACTATATCACATCGTTGAGCATCAGAAATACTTTCAGGCCATTTACATGGGTCATCAGGGATAGAGGTAAATTGAGATTCAGTTATTTTTGATATTGAAGGTTGCGTATTGGCAGGTAAATCACAACTTACATTTTCTGGAAATTCACAATCACTTTGATGCTGATCGTCATAGTCTTCTTTTTCTTGTACACTATAGTTTTCTTCATCCCTCTCGGTACTAGTGCCAGGTCTACTCTGCTCAGTAATCTTGAAAAAATCTGTCATCTTGGGCAATTTCGCTACAGCATCTCGAGCAGTGGCTGCTTCTTTTCTCTTTTGAGCACCACTTTTTGAACGTTTCATTCTATACAATATCAATAAAATACTTTATCTGCACTCTGCAGTGTATATATATTGTCCCGGTATTTCTAGCCAAACAGAATTCCAGACCATTCTATGATTGTTGCGTAACAACGGCATTGTTACGTCAATCGAATATTCAAGATTCTACCAGAAAATCAATCGAAATATTCTAGATTCTGCGAGATAAAATGACGTTGCATTCACTTATGATGTCACAAGCCAATTTCTTCCTACAGTTTAAATCGTTGTAAACAAGTCTGCTGAACTGAAAATAGTCACGTAGCCAAAAAGCAATTTCAGACTAACTTGGGCCCCCAAAGTTGGCCTGGGCCCCCCCCCAATTGGGGGGTTTGGGGGGCGGCTGCTACGTCTCTGCCTACGGCACTCCATCATTACGTCAACCCCCGGGAGGGGGAATTAGCTTCTGAGAATTGTCCTATCGGCAGAAAATCTCATTGCTGGTCAGCTGAATCGTTGGCCAGTATAATTCAGCCATTGCCCTCGTTATTGCTATAAGATGCCAAAGCTAACTTGGTTACAAATTTACTCTTCATCTTTTTTTTTTGTATAGTGATATCCTATGCATAAAAAATCAGGTGATACGGCTGTGCCCATTCATATTGATTTCTTTCTTGATAAACACCCACTTCTTGCTCGTCTTAACATTTTTCGTATTGCAGCGTTTCCTTTCTTTTGTGTTGCCATTACTACCTCTAATACTCATAGATATCAATTTACTTTCCAAGTTCATCAAATGCTTTAAAGAATTGATCATAAATCGGTAGATTAACACAGCGTTATGTTTTAAAGACTGGTAGTCCACTACTTTCGATTGCCTAAAAATATAATTTAAAAACGAGCTCGCAAGATAGGATAAGAAGTGAAAGAAGAGGTATTTGCTGTCTGTCTCTTTCAACATCTGACAACTACCTTTAAACTACTACCAATTAAGCAGAGCGAATAATCATTTTATACCCTATCTCCAGTCGATAACTGCTTGTCACAACATTTTCTTGCAGAAGAAGAATAACAAAGATTGACCTGCGATGTAAGTCCATTAAACTTCAATATATTCATTAGATCAAATAATTAACTTTTATTTGAGTTAAATAAAAAAGGGCACTGCCAATGAGGGGCACAGCCAATTATCCAAAACCACATGATTTAAATCAGGTCATTAGAATTCAGACGCAATGAGTTGATGGTACTACTTACCTGCAAATTTTATAGTTCAGGGTAGTAAGACTATAACTTCATCCGGAGATAGGGTCCTGCCTAGGGTCTTAAATGGAGTTAACTCTTTACCTGTCGTTGCTCCCAGGTCACCCTTGGGCCAGGTATAATACCTGCTAGCCCCCTCGTTAGTGTAACAACAGTTCGACATGAGAGAGATGTGTTTTTAGCTGTTATCGGATGTTTTCACATGGGGTATCGTTTTGTTTGTTTGGTAAACTGCTTTTTTTCGTTTCTTTTTAATAGTTATACTTTGTGTTCTTACAGGTGCGGCAAACATGCCTCTTTCTTAAATCTATTTGATGTAACTCTA
This sequence comes from Trididemnum clinides, assembly GCA_963675345.1. Lineage (NCBI taxonomy): Eukaryota > Metazoa > Chordata > Ascidiacea > Aplousobranchia > Didemnidae > Trididemnum > Trididemnum clinides. The sequence continues at coordinate 39,484,425 of OY776287.1, read as the reverse complement.
AAAAACTTGCGTATGTTTACCGTCAATTCATTTTTTCGTCTGCATTTCTTTTTCGCTGGTTGTATTTATCCGATTGTCGAGTTTTCGGTGTTGTGAAATTAGAAGCCAAATAAATTGCCATCAACCAAAACCTATTTAATTGCTACCAGTACTTCTTTGTGTAGACGTACTGTGCATTGGCTTAATGGTGCAGAAAAAAAAGAACTGTCTAACTGACATATACAATACGTCAGCCGGTGGAACAGACAAATTCTTGCCTCTGTTGGTTCCTAGAGTTGGTTGGCGCCACCAAGCGGAAGTGACCTGCAACAAACAAAACTTCGATTGATATGAATGGACAATGAAAAAGAGACAGTTTTATTAAAGATTGGCCAGAAAATCTATTTCTTCAAAATATAAGCCATTGATCATAGCCATAGACTGCTTCAAATTGGGGGACTAATTTTTAGGCTATAGGCGTACAGTTTCACCTCGTTAATTCGGACAGCTCGGGGGGAGGGCGTCCTTGTTAGCCGATTGTCCGACTTAACCGACGGCCTATGGGCCATAGCTTAGGGTCTAGGGTCTAAGGTAAACATGCCTAGGGTAACGAAGTTTAGTTAAAAATGCCGTTATTGTATAGGCTATTTTGTTTTACTGCATTTACCTCCACAACATGTAAAAAAGCAGATTTATTTTTTTATACATTCATTTATTTTTGTTTATTCAAGTAAGTCAGCTGACGAAGGCTACGTTGGGCTAGCCTAGCCTAGCAAACAAACCTGTACCGATATCGACTGTTATTATCGGCTATTATCGAGGTTATTTTCTTTTACCTTACCTTTATAACATGTAAATAATTAATGTACAATACGGCCGATTTTAGACCAAATATTTTTAAAATTTTCAAACATTTTTTTTTCTCAATCTTGGAATGTTTTTCTACTTTTTTTCTCGGTCATGGTCCGAGTTAACCAATATCCGGCTTAATAGGGTCAGTGTCAACGAGGTGAAAGTGTAGTTGCAGGAACGAATCTAGTATTATTTGACTTGAAAATACTTTTTTTAAAGATCAACAAACCGGTCAGAATGAGCTGCAAAAAAACAGCTTTCTAACCTCTACCCCTTGGTTAACCGTATCTCATGAGGTGTAATACAAAAGCTATGTTTACTCCATTGTAGGCTTTGTTTGCGACTACTTTTTCGCAACGGCTTCTGCTTAATCGCGCTGCTTCCAAATTATAACCCGTATGGATTGATGGTAGTTCAGATCTTTGGCTTAGCTTTGACTGCAAATACGGCTGTTGCATTTCGTATCCTGCAAAAGTTTTTCTCCAATGTTTTTTCCGGTTTTCAAAACCAGGCTTAGTGAAAACTAGATCAACATTTAAGTTTGGGCACTGTCTGCTGAAGAAGCAAAAACAGCATCTTTTAAAACATCATAGGCAATTCAAGGATAGGATACGAATCAAAGCAGCCAGCATTGCATGTGTGTCGAGTCTTCAAATGACTATCGCCAGACGTAGCCTAGTCATTTCATGATATAGTTTTATTCCTGGATGTTAAAGAGAGCAGGGTCTTGGATGAAACAAAGTTCTTTTAAAGAGAGGACAGGCAAGGCGATGTCTAATCGAGTCCTCAGGCGTTCTACAGTAGTATTGTGCGTTGTCACGGGATGGTAAAATTTGCGTTTGTTCAAGGAAGTACTGGTGCGCCCAACTTTATAGAGTATGCAATGGAGACAGCGCGACGCCTTCCATTTTGATTTGGAACTAGAGAGAATTACTTTGTTAGGTTGGATTTCCTTATCTGGGGAAGATGATGAAGCAACTGGTTTTTGCTTCCATGTTTCCACTTTTCATGATGCCAGGTTTTGCTTTAGGGGATATACACGATTCAAGAAATTTTCCCTGAATTAAATTAGATGGCGCTGGTCAGTGATTATAGAGCATGTGACGTGAGTCACATGCATGCTTCATTCGAATTGTAGGAGCTGGTCTTTGCCTATGTAGATATTAATCAGCTTAAAGCAAGGATATCACTTTTAGTCCACACTGGAACGGTTTGCAGTAACTTACAAAAGTAACGGTACATATGTCTTGTACTTTGTGTTGGATTGTTTGGGTTTGTTTCGTATACAGTCCCATGTAGGATATTGGGCAGGTCAAGGGCCACGTAAAGGGTCTTACACTCGACATGAGACGTAGTGATGACGATGCGTTTCATTTGCCCGTACTTTAGGGATGGTCCTGCCTATTTTATCATACTAATGTTGTTCGGATCGTGACTCTTTGTAAAAACTAATTTATTGATATTAAGGCCTCTAAAATATCAATAAATTATATTAATGCATGTTTCAATTGCTCCTGTTTTCTTATTGCTTTTCTTCTTAATTTAGGAGGGGCAATGTCTGCTCGCAAAAGAAGATTGTTGGCACAGGTTGGTTTTAGGCATTCTTTTAGTAGCCTACAGATTTAAAGCAGAACTGAAATATTTAAAATGTGCTGATCTTCCCCATATCGTACAAGCATACTCGGCAACTAAATGAGAAACAAAAGAGCGGTGGTTCGACGCACATCTGGAAATACATTCCACATCGATGACGTCGGCTTGGATAGGATGTTATTGCGAGTTGTAAATTTTGCTCTCGTTTTTCTTATGTGCTTGTTGTTGCTGTGTTTTAGTATGGTATGTGCAAAAACTTCTCGCTGTACCATTGTTATGTTCGTCATACCAACATGACGTATTGACGTATCATTCCAAAATGGTGACGTCTGAACCTAGTATTGAAGAACAACTTTTGTATTGAATAATTGCCTTTCGGAAAGGAAGACAGCCGGGGTTGTTGAGGGTCACCGCGGGCTGTTTTGAGCCAAAATCACTTGATAAACCTTTTCTTCCACAGCCAAATTATGCAAGTGTGTAGGCGCTTTTGCTGCATTGCAGATCGCTTTTTGCTAAAATTCAATCGCAGCTTGACAATCACTTGACATTTTCAAACTGGCCAAACTACTGTTGACGTGTCACGAGAAATCGAACCCAGATCTACTCACTGCAAGTCGGACATTCTGATATCTACACAAAAACTTATTTGTAGAATTTCGCTTCAATTAAAGACGTTTTTGAATTTAAAGTTTATTCAAGCGTGAATAAAGAGATAAACGTAGCTTGGAACATGGAGCCGCTACCTTGCTGGAGTAGTTTCAATGAATCCCTGGTTACAGCACTCATTCAACGCACTCTACAGCTGTATTATCAAATTTTCGTCAATATTGCGAAATCAAAACTGTGCGAAGAAAGTTTTTGGTTCGTATCTATCAGCGGGGTAGAAACGATCGCCAGCAATAACCGCAAAGCGGTGGCCTCACAATCTCACACAACTTAAATAAAAAGTCTTTAAATTTTGAAAATTTCTTAATACCTCCTAACTTTAAACATCCAATGGGGTTCCTCACGTCCTATCTACGTCATTACTATGTATCACGCACATCCAACCGTTACTTGCAACGGAAATGCGTTTATAGAACTTCCTCATGCGGCACTTATTTACAAGTTACTCAATTTAATAATTATGGAGAACTAACTTACCGCGATAACAATAAACCTTGCAATTAAGCGATTGATTGAGTCTTGTTTGCAGAAGCGAGTGAATTTGCATTGTTGCTTCATAATGATTATATCTGGTCTTTAGAGACTTGGTAAATGCTACGTCATGAAAATCCTTGTCTCGTTCAAAATCTAAATCGCAACAGCAGCAACAATATGACTATCAGACTATTTGGCCGGTCTCCTACAAATAAACTGAAAACGATGGTTTAATTAAAAAGCTGACAATCAAGGAGGCTGCTGCCCCTAGCCCATAAGCACCACCGCTTTTGCCAACCTCAGATGATTGTAGGTGGAAATTGAGTGGGCGATATTTTTGATTTTTGTTTTGATCAATCAATTATTGCCCATAGTTGTTTAGATACACATAGAAAGTAAAGCCTTTGGGTTGCTTTTCGTGTTTCCGCCATATAAAATGGAGAAATGCAGTTAAGTGCGTAACCGAAGGACCCAACCAGCCAGCCAGCTGGCTTTTTCTTCATACCGTCCATTCTGTGCTGAGCGTCGAGCAAAGAAACCGTGAATACCGTTTTGTTTGAAATCTTCGACATGAATCGGCGAGAGAATTGAATGACGTCTATCGACTGCAAAGCTGGCGCTGTAGCCTCTATACCAGTGCGCCGGAAGACATTTGCGAGAAACTTGCGGTTTTTCTCAAACAGAGAATTCGAAGTAGGCGCGTGTCATCATCTCGGGTCGATCTCCTCCCTCCCTTTAGTACACACCGCCCGTTGCTATTGCGAATCGAGATTGCTGGCGAGGTTGTCTAATCTGCCATCGTTGGTCCATGGTTTTGTGCAAATACCCCGAAAAGCGTTCGCCGAGGAAGAGATTAAACTCGAGCGCTTTAAGAAAGTCAAAGTCATAATTTTTATGTAGAGATCCCAACTTCCTTTGTTCAAAAATTCCGTCAGGGTCTTTGATTCTACCAAAAAATTATTGAATGTGGTTTGTAATTACTGCTGGACCTCCTTCTTGGTGTTACTACAGAAGCTATTACATAGGCTTATTTTAGTCTATGCTACATCAGTAAAATTAACCTCAAATATTCTTAAAAAAAACAATTTTGGCTAACACCTCAAAATTTGCGGTAACGTGGGTTTCACGCTCTCTGCCATCTTTTTATTCCGCAAAATTAAGGTGCAAAAAAACTCCACGGCCTGTGATGAGAAAGAGGGGACTATGGCTCTTGACGTCAAACAAAAGATTTTTTTACAAAGCGTCACAGATTGAAGGAAAGCTTTCATTTAGGGTCATTTTTCGATAAAAGTGCTTGCGGAACAAACCCTGGTCAGGCCTGATGCGGTCATGAGTGACGTCATATCGGTCGATCAACATTGAAAGCAGGCGGTCAACACAACTATTAACAACATCCTTTCATTCAAAGCAAAATTTTGGAGACAGTTACTTATGTGAGCAATCGCACTTGCTCATTGAAATGGTCTATTGCAGTGTTTCTCAACCGCCGGTCCGTGGACCGGTGCCGGTCCACGTCTGCTTTCCTGCCGGTCCGCAAAGTATATTTCAATTTTATATCTCAAATGGAAAATGCTTAAGGCTGATCCATTATTAAACACTTGCGGCCGTCAGGCCAAGTCAGTCTGGTCAGACGCTTATTATGCGCGCACAATAATTTTTTTTCAATAGTCGATCGACGAGTTTATGCGCTCTGCCGACTAATCTATGAAAATTAACTCTTGCTTGACGATGAATCGGACCGCGAGTTACGCAATCGCGGCAGTAATACAGGTGTTGACCTTTTTTTTTCGGAGGACAGCCCCACTTCCTTTTGTATTCGTATGTTAATTATTATAATTGGAAGTGAGTCGGGTGACAAAAGTAGTGTCACATATAATTGGGGTCCGCAAAAAAGCAGATTCTCAAAAAGAAGTCCGCGAAGCAGCAGATTTGCAAAAAAAGTCTGCGAGGCCAAAAGTTTGGGAACCTCTGGTTTAACCTACAACGCAACAGTCTTTTCTCAGCTGGCGATACAGCACACATTAGTTGTTTCTTAAACAGCGCATGTTGTCCGAAAACAACGAATAACAATGTTCAGCGGTTTATAACTGCCTAGTCAGCGTTATGACGTCATAGTACAAATAATGGGCAGCGAAGGCATATCTTTTGCTACAAACCAAAATTTAACAGTGTAATTTAACGAAATCTGACAGTAAAATGGAAACAAGCAAACAGCTAAATATTTTCCAGTTCTTTCAAAAGACACCCGACAGTGAAAATCAAGTTGGTGGTTTTAACAGGAAAGAGGAAGAAGATAGGCCTACTACTTCAAATGTACCATATGGCGGGAAACGATCATATGATGGTGATATGGATTGTGCAGAGACAAGCAAAAAGCGAAGACGAGACTTTGTTAGGCAGTATGATAAGAACTACTTGAAACTTGGTTTTACCATTGCTCCTAGCAGTGAAAAATTGCCGCTTTCTATGTGCTTAGTCTGCGCCAAAGTTCTTTCAAACGACGCAATGAAACCCTCAAAGCTTACTCGGCATTTTCACTCGCAGCATAGCAACCTTGTTGGCAAGCCTCTTGCATATTTCACGAGACTACTGAGTGAAACAGAAAGGCAAAGAACAGATATGCAAAAGATGACAACGACTGATAAAGCCCTTCTCAAATCTTCCTATTTAATATCTCTTCAAATCGGCAAAACTAAAAAACCGTATATAATTGGGGAAGATTTAATAAAACCGTGCATGTTAGCAGCTACTGCAGAGATTTTGGGTCCAGAAGCAGCTAACAAACTTCAAGCGATACCAACTTCAAATGATACAGTTCAAAGGAGAATAATGGATATGGCAGTTGATGTTGAAGAGCAACTTATTGAACACGTAAAGAAATCGAGATATTTTGCTCTACAGCTTGACGAATCAACAGATTTGAGCAACTGTGCTGTTCTTGTATGCTTTGTTCGGTATGTAAATGAAGGAAGAGTCATGGAAGATTTTCTTTGTAGTCTCAAACTACCTGGACGGACAACCAGTTCGGAAATATTTAGGTCTCTTAATAACTATGTGCAAGATCAAGGTTTAATTGGTGTAAATGTGTCGGGGTTTGTACTGACGGCGCTGCTAACATGATGGGATGTCACTCGGGTGTAACTGCAAAAATTAGAGACGTGGCAAACAAAGATTTTCCGATTACACACTGTATTCTTCACCGGGAAAATTTATCTGCCAAAAAACTATCTCCTGAATTAAATGACGTTTTGAACGGCGCAGTGAAGATCGTAAATGACATACGTGGCCGAGCATTGCACTCGAGGCTCTTTGAGGCTTTGTGTGATAGCATAGGTTCACAACATCATCATCTCTTATTTCATGTTGAAGTTAGGTGGCTTTCGAGAGGATGCGTTCTCGCTCGTCTCTTTGAATTGAGAGAAGAAGTAAAGCATTTTTTTTGTGAAAGAAACTCTCCACTAAAAGACCTCTTATCCAATGAGATGTGGACAGCCAAACTAGCATACTTAGCGGACATATTCAGCCGCTTGAACGACCTTAACTGTTCTCTACAAGGTAATCACACCAACATATTTACATTGCGTAACAAAACTGATGCTTTCAAAAAGAAACTGGTGTTTTGGAAAAGAAATGTGCAGAAAGGCGATATCGATATGTTTCCATGTTTGCAAGATGTCGTGGCAAATGCTTCTGTTAACACAGGAGAGTTATTTGCTCTTATAAGTCAACACTTGCAAGAACTAACCATCAGTTTTGGCCAATATTTTCCAGACAATGCAGATCCTCGAAAGGGAAACTTTTGGATTATTAATCCCTTTGCAGAGGATATCGATTCATGCAATCTTAACACTGTTGAGAAAGAATCGCTTATGGAACTTTCTTGCGATACCACGTTGATGTCCAAGCATAAAGATTTACCTCTGTCACAGTTTTGGTTATCGCTTACAACGGAATATCCTGAGCTGAGTGACAAAGCAATCAAATTACTGCTAATTTTTTCTACAACTTACCTATGTGAGAAAAGCTTTTCATCTTTATCTCTCATCAAAACCAAACAGAGAAATCGTGCGGAAATTAACGCTCTACTTCGTCTTTCAGAAACTTCACTACAACCGCGTTTATCACTTCTAATATCAAAAAGACAGCAGCAAATTTCTCATTGAATTGTTTATACTTGTGTGCTATTAAATTGCGTACCTTGTTTTTGTGTTTATGTCATTTTTGGTTGATTTTTAAGGTCCACCGGTCCGCAAAATTTATTTTGAAATTTTACCGGTCCGTAAACTAAATAGGTTGAGAAACACTGGTCTATTGTATCATTTTCAAAATATTCTTAAGGTTAAAGATATGTTGCCAACAAATTTAAACTTTTAACTTGCCTAATTTATGTTTAAACTAGCTGGTCCACAGTGAATATTATGAACTTGGCGTCGCCCGTCACCGGCTTCCCATCATGAATTTGGCAGGAGTTTGGCTGGCCCATTACAATCTGTGTTGGATCGGCTTTCGTCACACTACATATTAGATTCTTTTACATTTGCTAACACCATGCAAAATCTCGACGTCGACCCTAATGTCCTCATGTGCTCTTTGACGTGTCCAGCTTGTTCACAAATAATTATCTTCATGAAACCAACAAGATCTGTTCAGAAGCCCCTTGTGATGAGTCCGACTCACAGCCATTCACTCCAAAAGACGTGTTTGTTGAATTGATCAAGATTGCTTTATTTTCAGTTGAGGTCATCTTCAATAACACTATGCATAAGCAAACAGTGGGACTGGCTATGGGATCACCACTTAGTTCGGCTTTGGCGAATATCTTCTTTGGCTATTACGAAAAAAGGTTATTTTCGGACGAACGGAAGCCTCCAGTCTATTGACCGCACTGTTGCCATCTTCGATCATGAAGCTGAGGCAGATAAATTTCTGATCAAACTCAACTGCCTTCATCCATCCCTCAAATTCACTTTCGAGAAAGAGGAAGACAAATGTCTACCATTTCTTGATGTCTGTTTCGGACGAACAGATACTGACTTTGAAATCAGTGTACACCGGAAACCCTTTTTAAATGGCCAGTATTTTTCGTTGGGAGTCCTTTAGTCCTTCCAAACGGAAAATAAGTCTGATATCTACATTAGTTCATCGAGCCCTAATGATTTGCACTAGACGTAGACTCAATGGAGAAACAGAACGGCTCAAAAAAATATTACTGGGCAATGGAATCAAGAAAATATTACTGGGCAATGGAATCAAGAAAATATTACTGGGCAAGAGAATCAAGAAAATATTACAACCGAAAAACGTCGTCAACACTGTGTTTGCCAAGAAAATTGCCCAGTTCTCCTCCCTCAAGCGATTCAGCCCTGAAAAGTGCTCTGTGTACTTGGGGGATCCTTGGATAGGTAAGCCCTCTACAAACTTAAAGAAAGAAGTCAATATACCCGTGTAAATCTGCTATGGTTCCGTCAGCACCCGCTTGGTCTTTGCATCGAATCCCATGCTGCCAGTAGCTCGCAAGGATGTTCTACCTACCGCTCAGAAAAGCTTTGTCATATATGAATATACTGTAAGTGCCACCGTGATAGTCGGTGCCTGAGGCGAACACCTCAACGACTACTGGATCGCATCAAGCAGCATGTTTCTAAATGGTCATGACAGCATTTGACTTGTCCACGCGATATCAACCTGACAGACTGTGCAAACGAAATTGCATTAAACCTGACTGTGACTCTGCCATCGATCAGCATCTTTCAGAAAATGCACGATGTGCATTAAACTATGATTACCAGCGATTTTCGATCTTTGTCTCAGTAGGCAGCTCTTTCCACCTTAATCTATTAGAGATTGTTCATATCAAGACTCAGCTGAAATTTGATTAGTCGGGTGCTGGCTTTTGTTTAAACAAAAAATATGATTTTTAAAACTTAACTTTGATAGTGACGTATCATGAATCATAAAGGTCCTTGTGACACTCACCTGGAGTGGTGATCAGCCATGCCAAGTTTTGTGTTTGTACATCCAGTAGTTTCGAAGAAGTTTAGACACAGACAGACAGTATTGCGCCTTATAGTATAGACCAGCCTGCTTTACCAGCGTCTCCGACAAGGCCTCCATTAGTAATTTTTGGGTTAAGGATGTCGGTTCAGCCGGCTACGCGGTGTACACTCAACGACTAGTATTCTTTGACATGGCCAATTCCCGTTATTAAATCAAAATTTCCATTTTTTGAAAGGGAACCGAACAGAAGAACATTAATGAGGGCGTTGCACATAGCCACTATGCTTTCCCAAAGTTTCTGAAGTCCCTGTCTTGTTTGCAACATAAGCGTACTTGCTCACAGCCAAAACAGGCAAAAAATTCACAAATCTTTATCTGTTCTTTTTAAGAAGTGCATAAATTCAAAGTTATGGAAGGACGCCAAAGTGATTGATAAGTGTTTTCAGGAACAAGCTAGTAAATATTACCCACTTTTTGGGATTTTTTCGTTACTGGAGGTTGTTTGACCTGAAGCTTGTGTTTGCCGCAATGTTGGTTGCATAAGCGCGGCCAGAGAAAGAGCAATCTTACTTGAAGCATTAAGTTGTTACAATATCACAGCCCCATCAGTAGTATCGAGGTTAAAAATATTAATTCATCCGGCTGTGTCGGGTTCATTCAATGAGTGGTTGTGAGAATCGCATTGCATATGTAATGTTTTTTCGACATACCCAATCTAAATTGTAGTACCATTTCTTAAGGGAATTGAGCAGAAAAACATTATGGCGGATTGCGCATAGCGGCAAATCTCCCAAAATCTCTGAAGTCCCTAGCAACGTCTTGTTTGCCCTGTTTGCACCATAGTCATACTTTGGAACTGGACTTACAATTGCAACAGCCAGTAATTTCACCAACTATTATCGTTCATTTTATCAATTGCATTTAGGCATAAACTCAAAGTTGTGGGAGGGCCAAAAAGTGATTGTTATACATTTTTAGGAATAAGCTATCATATATTAGGCATATTACATACGACTTTTCTTAATTGTATGCCTATTTTTATGACCTAAAATTTCTGGCTGCACATATGTTGCTTGGTGCTGGTACAATTGCAGTTAAGGGAAAAGCAAAGTAACTCAAAGTCAAGCACTTAAAGATAAGTTATAAATTGCAATAGGTTCGGTTATGGTTTAAGAGTATAATCCATCGGCCAGGCTTTTGTTCTGAAGATGCGGATAATTTTTGGGATTCTTACAAGATTTCGCATGATGTATAGCCAATTTGTTCATTGACTAGTATGTCTTAGAGGCAGTCCCGTAGCACTCCAACTTCGAGCCCCCCCCCAAAGTAAGCGCAAGAGCCCCTGCGCATAGGTCATATCACTTTAGAGGTGTAAAATTGAAAAGCTGCATTAAGAAAATACACCACAATTTGTACATAAGTAAACAGGCTAATGTCAGAATAAAGCATGCCGATACCGAAGGTGCAAGTCATAAAAAATTCGGCACCGATGCCAGAGTTCAGTAGGACATTTATGCAGACACTGCGAAACGAAAGCAATGACACTGAAAAATATGAAAAAGTTATAAAAACACAGTATCATTTAAATAGTCTGGAGCGAACCTTTTTGTTCGCAAATGCTGTTATGACATTGTCATAATCAAGAGATCGGGCGCAGTCATTTTCGATTGACAACATGGCTAATGAAGATAGTCTACTGTCTGTCATAGACGTTCTATTAAAAGTTTTGATCAGTTTCAATTTGCTGAAGCTTCTTTCAGCGCTGGCAACAGTCACGGGGCAAGTTAGTAAGATTCGAAGTGCGATGTACACATTCGGATACAATTGAAATAAATGAGTCTTTAGAAGATAGTTCAGAAAGTCTTGAGCCGTATTGAGATTGCGTTTTTTTTGTAAAATTAAAACAAACCGCTGTAGCTCAGCGCTCATTTCATCAGAATCAATGTCACCGAACTTTTTTTGGAACTCTTTACAGCAAGTAAGAAGAGCATTTTCTTGTTGCACAAGCAAAAGTTTGTCTCGTGTGTACAAAAACGAAAAGGCGGAAGAAACCTCCCGTAACAAATTAAAGCGCTCCTTTATTGACATAATAGCCTGGTCTACTAATGGATAGAAAAAGTTGCTTTTAAATTTCAGTTCAGGAGTAGCTCGTTGTTCCTCTTCACCTTGGTAATCAAACAATCTTCTTTTCTTTCCACTTCTTGACGGAGGAAAAGAAGGATCAATATCCAATTCCTGTGCTATTTCAACAGCAGATGTTGCGGCACTGTCATAACCCGTTGTGCGATAGTTTTGCAAAAACTTTTCAGTTGCCTGGATTTCCGTTTCCATTGTATGAAGGGAAACTCCATACGATTGAAGAATCTTGCTTGCTTTATTGACTTGGAATAGGATATCATACCAAATAAACACCGACGAAAGAAAACTCCATTTTGATAAATGAGCTATCAACGATTTTGTTTCTGAGGCAGCTCTTCCATCTTTTCTTTCTATGGAAATGGCTTCCAAGTCTTTCAGTGCCAGCAACACCTCTTTTAAATTGTATCGAAGAGGTTTCTTCGATGCATTTAATTCTGCTTTCCCAACGAGTATCAGATTGTGACTTTATGGACAGCTCCACATGTTTCTTCAAAATTTCCCAACGCTGAGCAGAGGAAGAAAACAGCACATACAACCTTGTAAGTACTCCAAAAAATGTCAATGCTTCCGTCGATCAATTAGCACTGTCAACAACAACTAAGTTAAGGGTATGGTTTGCACAGGGCACGTAAACAGCTTTGGGATTGATGTCTAGCATTCTTGCTTGGACCCCAGAATGTTTTCCGTTCATGTTAGCACCATTATCATATGACTGACCTCGACAATCAGACAATTCGAGTTGCAGTTCGGTCGCTTTTTCTAAGAAAGCGTCCAACAAGCCTTTCCCAGTACTGTCACTTATTCTCAAGTAGCCAAAAAATGTTTCTTTAACAACAGCAGCTTCTTCATTACATAGTACATAACGGAGAATGACAGACATTTGTTCATGATGTGACATATCTGGAGTGCAGTCCAAAATTATAGAAAAATATTTTGCCAATTTCAATTGCTGTAAATTTTCTTTTTCAACTTCTGTCGCTAGCAATTCAATTAGTTCATTTTGTATGGTAGGACTCAAATAGTGATCTTTAGTGTTTTTATTCTTGATTCTGTCTTGAAGCTCTTTTAGGATCGGATCTCTTCTTGCCAAAAGCTCAAATATACCCAGAAAATTTCCATTGTGAGGAGATCCTAAGACTTCTTCAGATCCTCTAAAAGCAAGATTCCTTTCCGATAGAAACAAGGCAATGTCGATAAGTCTCTCTAAAACATTTCTCAAAAAACGTCTTTCATTGAAAAAAATATTCATCTCGCGTTTGTCGATAGTGGATGAATTTCTTATCCCTTCAGCTAGCAACATCCATTGACTGCAGCATTCTTGGTGGGAAATGCCGTTTTCATGATCTTTCAGTTTTTTCGAAAAACCCTCCCATGTATTTATACCACTACAAAAGGGGCTTAGTGTTTTTCCAAATAGCTTACAACAAAAGCAAAAAACTTGATCTGATTCCCCAGAATAAACTAGCCACGACCGTGAAACACTTTCACCATTAGGTAACACACGTTTATAATGGTTGGAGGAAAAACGTCGCCTTGGAGTTGTGTTATTATATGGAAAATTCATTATTAGTTGATGTGGTCCACGCTTTACTATATCACATCGTTGAGCATCAGAAATACTTTCAGGCCATTTACATGGGTCATCAGGGATAGGGATAAATTGAGATTCAGTTATTTTTGATATTGAAGGTTGCGTATTGGCAGGTAAATCACAACTTACATTTTCTGGAAATTCACAATCACTTTGATGCTGATCGTCATAGTCTTCTTTTTCTTGTACACTATAGTTTTCTTCATCCCTCTCGGTACTAGTGCCAGGTCTACTCTGCTCAGTAATCTTGAAAAAATCTGTCATCTTGGGAAATTTCGCTACAGCATCTCGAGCAGTGGCTGCTTCTTTTCTCTTTTGAGCACCACTTTTTGAACGTTTCATTCTATACAATGTCAACAAAATACTTTATCTGCACTCTGCAGTGTATATATATTGTCCCGGTATTTCTAGCCAAACAGAATTCCAGACCATTCTATGATTGTTGCGTAACAACGGCATTGTTACGTCAATCGAATATTCAAGATTCTACCAGAAAATCAATCGAAATATTGTAGATTCTGCGAGATAAAATGACGTTGCATTCACTTATGATGTCACAAGCCAATTTCTTCCTACAGTTTAAATCGTTGTAAACAAGTCTGCTGAACTGAAAATAGTCACGTAGCCAAAAAGCAATTTCAGACTAACTTGGGCCCCCAAAGTTGTCCTGGGCCCCCCCCAATTGGGGGGTTTGGGGGGCGGCTGCTACGTCTCTGCTTAGAGGTAGAGATTAGTCAGGGTTGCAGAAGAACAGTACAAAAATATCACAACATACCATTTTATTACCAAAAAACAGTTATTTTTGGCCTGCCGGTATGTTAATGCTGTTATTTATCTTTTTTTTATGAGGCAGCGCATCAGTTGTTTGCTTTTGAAATGACAGTGTATAAAAACTTCAGACGCAGTTTTTCCTGCTGCTGTTTTCACTTTAATGATACCAGACAGCATGATGACATCATAATGATAGTTTGAAGCGTTCAAAAATAAATAAATAAATAAATAAAAAAGCGGAGTTGGAATGCTTAAAATAATTAATAAAAGAATCCGTTGTTGCATCGTCAAATTAACTTAAATTGTTGCAGAATTTTTTTGTCGAAACCATCGCGATAATATTTTCCGAAAAATTTTTTCATCACGTTCCTACGATCAGTGCTTTTAGAAACTATAAAGAGAACAAATTCTGCCATCAAATGTTGGCTGCTACGTCATCTTTTTCTGTAAAGGAGAAAGTAAAATTTTGCAAGTAGGTAAATTGAGGGCTGGCTTTTGTTTCAGTGAAAAACCACTTTCCTCTGTCAATACATGTAAATTTTTAAAAATTGTTGTTTTTATGACGTCATCATGATGTCACGAACCCCATGACACTCATCTTGTGTCAATGGCTAACCATGGTAACCTTTATATTTGTACGCCCGCTAGTTTTTGAGAAAATAAACAAAACAAAATGAGCAATCAAGCGTTAATTGCGATGTCACCATGCACTCTAGAGGCACAAAACTTTTTATAGTTGATCAGTTAGGCGCTTGCTTTTGTTTGTGCAGAAACTGTTTTTCTTCATAAAAGAGTAAAAATTTTTAAAATTCCCTTTTGATGTGACGACATCATCACTTCACAAATCCCTTGTGATACCCACCACGGGGTAGTAATCAGTCATTTCTAGTTTGATGCTTATAGGCCCAGTAGTTTTGGAGGAATAAAAAGAGACAGAAAAGCAAAAATCCATGTTTTACAGCAGAGGTACTCAACTAAATTTAACGAAGGTCCAGTTGGACGAGTTCAGTATTTCCAGAGGTCCAGTAAAATTTTTGACTCGCAATGAAAATCATGAAATTAACATTATCAGCAAATACCGAAAAAAACTTGAATTTTTTTCTCTTAGTCTACAAAATCCACACTAATCATCAAAATCAAAAGTAGAATAAATTTATCGTACTCTATGCTGCTAATTTGGTGAAAAAATCGCATTTCTTATTTTTAGCCTGTTCCTAAAACTTGGTCTATAGAAGTCAAAGCAAACCAAAGGCGGTGGTGGGGTGTTTGGCTCTGGTACCATACAGTAGGCTGTCGTGTGCGCCAGTAAGATTTGCCAATACAATGCCTGATTTATTGTTTTCTTCAAAGCGGTATTCAACGTCATAGGTTAGTTTAAACACTTGATCGGTTATGCATTGACTTTGCCTGAAGTCAGCTTGTTTGTCAGGAAGTTGTGGGTCAAGAACAGGTTTTAGAACCCTCAAGAGTAACCGCTCGAAAGCTGCGATATGGGCTGGAAGCTCTTTCAGTCATCAGCTGCTTTGCCAGGTTTTGGTACCAAGATAACTGTGGCAGTCGCCATATTGTGGGGATTGTTTGGTATGTCACGCAGGCTGAGTAGAATTTTTGAAGTGATGTAACACAATTCGGACCGCAGTGTTTCAGAATATATCTGGCGGGATATTTGGGCTTTGAGCTTTACCACACTTGATCAGTTTAACTACATAGGCAAATTTAGTGGACAAGAAAGGCATGGATAACAAACCTTTAGCACTGGAAAACAGTTTTGTTTTTGTTTTTCATGCTGATCATCTTGTTTGTTTGTCTTTTTAAAGGTCCCGTTAGTCAATACTAAGAATGTGCAAGTTGCGCCGAAGGCACGAAAAATGTTTGTTGTTTTGTTTCAAAATAACTTGGTACTGAGAGCAAGTCAACAAAGTTTGGTAAATGGGGTGTGGGCTTTTTCGCAACCCGAGGCTGCACCTACTGTTGCACATGCTGGAGCTTGCGGTTCACTTTAAACACTCGAAAGGTCCGGATTCGGAATACGGTCCGCCAGTTAAGTAGCCCTGTTTTATAGTATAGACATCATTAAATGCTGACCGAAATTAGTTTTGACTATCTTTA
Organism: Trididemnum clinides; assembly: GCA_963675345.1. NCBI lineage: Eukaryota > Metazoa > Chordata > Ascidiacea > Aplousobranchia > Didemnidae > Trididemnum > Trididemnum clinides. Next base: position 39,468,254 of record OY776287.1, on the reverse strand, counting down.
CTTTATTGATAAAATTCAGAGGAATAAAACAAACATTTTCTCACTTGGTAGCTAGCCTGACTTTTTGCCACAACTCAGAACTATTGCAGCAAAGATACGATCCATTTTGCAGAAGCCCAAATCTGGAACTTTCCTGTCTAAATGTTGTTACGCCTTTAAACAAATCAAAAAAGTAACGAAAACATGTTCAGGTTCAATCATGAGCGTAAACGCAAACCTTTATTTTCAGTAGCCTACTGGCTACATCATAAAAGAAAATTTCGGGTACTTTTTTATAGGCTGATTTGTTTATACTTCGTTTTTGTTGTTTTCCCTTTTGCAAGTCCATTTCTATGTTGATGCACCAAGTGCTGCGGGTGGCAGCAACTCAATGAGTCAAGCTTTCTCTGCTACCTCCCTATTTGCGCCATTCACAATGCTGATGTTAGAACTACTACATGTTTTGCAAAACCAAAGCTAGTAGGCCAAACATCAGCTTTTTTCTCTTCCCAAATCAAATCTTGCTACGCTCTGGTCTGCTGGAAGAACTCAGCTTCCTGCGGGCTATTTCAATTTGTTTAGTAAGATTGGCCAACTCCACATTGATCATTAAAGACAAAATGCGAATTCCCATCATAGTTTGCTGCTTTGGTTGCTTCATATTTTAAGGAGTCAATGCTAGCAAAAGGCTTACATAAGGCCAATGGAGTTAGCTAATGATGTGTCTGGAGATTATGAAATGTATAAAACTCTTGCGGTTGTGATCCTATGACCACTCTCAAAGAAAATAGTAGGTTTGCGGATACATACAAAGTTAATTTTGGCTGTCAATCAAATTATGGTTGTCATCGTTAATATTCTTTCTTACAGCAATAATATCCAGTTGCGCTGGCATTTAGATCCATAATTTGATTACAGTGACCATCAAACAAAAGCCGCACAATAAATGCACTAGATGTAAATCATATTTGCACAGATGAAACATGCGATTTAAAGATTGCATTTGAAGCAACACCAAAGTGCTGTTGTTATTTTCTGGATGCAGGCTGAGATAATTCGACAAGGACGAAAATATTCACTTAAACATAGAGTTAATTGAGATTTTTAAAATAAGTTTTAGATGTAAAAGACACTTTAACATTAAGTTTGATAGTCAGTAACAAAAGGAGAGTGAAGCGAGTTGCTAGTCTTCTGTGCAGGCCTGGTGAAGCGCAAAATATTTAGTTGCAAACTTTTTGTTCTACTGTTGTCAACTCAATGCTGTAACTTATCAAATCGAAAAACTATTGATTGAATTGCTTTAGTAAAACAAAGGTTTTCGATGCTGCTGTCTCCGATTGCGAACTACTTGCTTATATTCATTTTAACGTTCTGGTTACAAGCAACCTTTACAGATATGCGTGAAACAACTCTTGAAATCTACTTCGCGGTTACCGGTATTGCCAGTGTGATGTATTTTTTATCAAAAACACTTCAACTAAGCAGATAAAAGTGCTTTAAAATGCCTTCAATGAAGGCACAGCACCGCAAAACCAATCAGGCATTCTTAAAACAAAATACCTTTAAAAATTACAGAGATTAAAATTGAGCTATGAATATTACTAGCTGGAGCCAGTACACTGCAGAACTCAAGTTGTGAGGTCAAAAGTGAGTGATGACAGAAAAGCTTTGTTCTATTTTTTGACTAAACTAAAACAAATGCAATAAACGAGAAAAAACAACAAATTATTTTAACACCACAAAATTTCAAAGTCTTGATTGAGTGGTGGTCAGAATGTCTGTCTCAAATGCAGTATGTTGTGGGTTGATATGCCATACCAAAGAATTTTTTTAGTGGTGGTTACTGTACGTAAAAAAGCTAACCTGCTTGGCACTCAGTAAGAGTGGAGAAAAAGTCGTCAAGTATGTTTCCCGTTCCTTCAGGAGAGGAGCTTAATGGTATTCCTCCTTCTTTCAAAGGCAGCCATGAGGTGCAGTCAAGAAAGCCCCATGTCTACACAGAAACAATATATTTTCCTTCCAATATACAGTAGTGTTGACAGGGGGCCCAGGAAGTACCTTTGGGCTTGCAAATTTTTAGGAGCCTGAGATCGCTTTGGGGGACTCGAGCATTTGGTGATGTGCGTCTCGCCAAAACGAGGAGTAAAAAATGTAATTTCATAAAGTTGTTCTCTAAAAAAGCTATTAAAGTCTAGAATGGACAAAACAATCGATTTTAACAACAGATTTGCAAACATTTACAAAAAAGAGCAAAACAATCCGTATTGAAAGATTAATCTTTAACTTAAACAAAAATATCAATTTTCAGAAGTTTATCTTCAAGAGTAAAAGATATAAAAAGTGACCGACATCTTTTTCCAAACTTTGCTGCTGGGCCCGGGACGACTTTTCATTGTCTGCCAATATTAGAGTTAAAAGGAAATTAATCGATTGGTGAGAGGGAATGGCTGCAACCAACATCACGATTCGCAACAACGACACTGCGATTCAAGATGAGGCAGATATGAAAGAAGACATTCGTTTGGGTAAGATTTGTTATTAGCATTTTGGAACTCAAAATTTCGTGGTGGGCACAGAAAAGAACTGGCTTTAGGAGAAAGAAACGGAAGTACAAAAGAGTATGGCGAGTTACAAATAAAGTTGTAACTTTCAACGAAGTGAACGCCGTTCTACTGGAGCACGATCGAAATCGTAATTCAATACTACGAACGAGTGAATTGTTGAGTCACTGGGAAAAACACTTTACGGTACTTATTTCTGTTTGGCTGATTTTAACGAGCAGACATTTCATGGAAGGAGTTATTAAGTTTGTTCATGCGAAGCATACAAAGTTACAAAATCCAAAGCAGGTAAACTTGTCTTATGCTTCGAGTCCTTGTCGCTGGCCCGTCGCTAAAAGATCAAACTTTTACAATTTTCTTGATTTTTGAATGGTAACAAAACCAAGTCACAAATTTTTGATCAATGTTTTTAGGAAAATATGTTTGTTTTACTTTTTTTTTGGCTGGGGCAACTGGCCAGTTGATCAGGACAAAAAAGATGCAAAACAAACATCTTTCGAGATAACAACAGACAAGTAGAAACAAGCAATTGATTTACTGTAACATCATACCAAAGTGAATTAAGTGAAGTAAACAAAGTTTAAGAAATGTGTTTAAAAAGTGACTTTAATAAGGTAATTATCAGACATAAATATCAATATTTTGATCATCATCTTTGACCTCACCATTTGGTCGAGTGTTGATGATTTTTCAGGTTTTGCAATTATTTTTTGTAGAAATTGGAATTTCTCTTGTAGTGACACTGATTTTGCTGAGCGTAATTTTCGTGGCAGCACTGATCGTTAGGATATGGTAAGTTGTCAAAGCGGTAGCATTAACCTTTCAAGGCTTTTGTCCAACAGAGGGGTGTAATAATTTTCTAAGCAATAATGAAAATCTCTCTATTTTTACAGTTAAATCAGTTGAGGTGGGTTTGAATTATACCGTTCTGTTCTAGCTTTATCTTCATCAAGTTGGTAGTAATAGAGGTTGATCCAGTTAGCGATGCTTTTAATACAGCAAAGACGAAATCTGTTACGTTTGGAATTAGCAGTTTGCCTATTCTTAACATTTTTCGTGGCAAATTTTTCGTTGAACTTTTCAAAATCGTAAAAATCCGAAGTTTTTTGAAAAATTTGTCTTTTAGTCCACGGACTTGAAAACCTTTTTTACGCCCAATTGAAGTTGCACAAATGTTAATAAATGCCTTCCAGGAGCAAATGCAAGAAGCTGCGCAAGGACTATCTTTTCAATCAAGCAAGAAAAAATTATCTTTATAATTGGTATTAACATCATGGTCACGTGATTGGCAGCGAGAACTTGCTGCAATGGAGGGACGGCGCGGGAAGCGATACCAGCGACAATGTCGTCAGCAGGGTGTGTGTGTGTGTGTGTGTGTGTGTGTGTGTGTGTGTGTGTGTGTGTGTGTGTGTGTGTGTGTGTGTGTGTGTGTGGTATTGTTAGCAACCTGCTTCCACACGCTAATTGGCAAGCGTACGCCAGCGTATTTTTTGTTTGTTGAAAATGCGCTCATTACAACTAGTACTTGTTGGCAAAATAAAACAAACTAATACTTCAGCATAAGCTTTCGTCAAGGTCAGAGAAAGCAAAAACATTCGGGGGAAATTTTACTATTGTTGCATTTTTAAAATCCATAAAAAATTTTTGGAGATAATAATCAGAAATATTAACCAAACTTTGGGGGCAAATCTAATGAGATTTTCGAACAAGAACTCATAAGTTTATCTAATTATAAAAGATTTGATAAATATTTTGGTGGAGGGAGACGATTACCTTGTTTTCCTCACTCCTGCTGATGCTCATAGCTAGTCGTGTAAACGTGGAAGCATTTAATAGCAAAATTTATCTCAACAAGAATTGTCTATTAAAGGCAGATAAATAAGTCAACTTTGTGTTTTCGGGTTCAAATCATTTCCTCATTTTTAGTTTATGGCTCATGAAATGAGTGGAAATGCCTGGGGGCCCGGAAAACGTTAGTATTTTAATGAACACGCTTCTCACAGTGAGTTAAAATATAACTAAATTTATTTATCGCCCATTATATTAAACTAATCATTCTTCTCCCTACACTTTTTTGTGCGTATAATTCAAAGATTTTTGCCATAGGTTGTTTCAGTATTGTGATTTCTAGTTTTGGCTATGTCAAAAATAGATCAATTTTTGTAGTTTTGTGTACACAGAGAATTGTTTTAATTGTTGTTGTTGTTGTTGCTGGGTTGATCTCAACATATTGTTGTTTATTCACTCGTGCAAATATAAACAGTTATATAGTTTGTATTATTGATTTCAATTGCTTTATTTTGTTTCGTCAACAAATTCTGTGAAACGCTACAGTAATTTACAAAGGGAATGCCAAGGCCACTGCTTCCAACAGGGCAGACAATCTTTTGGGCCGGTGCGACGATGTGTTAGTGAGAGGTTCTTTTCGCAGTTTTTAAGCACGGGTTCAATTTCCTGGTTGAGTCAGATCAAAAATGTTTTAAATCAAAGTGAAAAATAAAATACGAAACCTAATTTAATTAGTCTCATCGTGCAATGCCCTAGCATCTTTTCTTTTTGTTACAGCCAGATATTTTCTTCTCATTAAAGAAAAGGCAATACCGTATTTGCTCGTTTTGTAGCCCGGGCCCTTATTTTTTTCAACCAAACTCACTACCGGGCCCTTATTCAAACGGGCCCTTATTCAAGCACGGGCGCTTGTTATTTTCAAAGTAAAATTATGCACAAAAATTATTGTTGAAGACAAATATTTCACGACATTAATCCTTTTTCCATGTCAATTTATTCACGTCAAACGCAAATTATTTACGTCTAAAGAGTAATTCCCTCATATTAGTTTAAATTATTAAAAAGAAATAACAAATCAAAATTTGAGCTGCTTCTTATTTCCTATTGTTCTCTACCACTGAAAAATCAGCTTTTACATCGGGCGGGTATTCAAGCACGGGCCCTTATTTATTTTTAAGTTCTGTTCACAAGGGCGGCTATTCAAATAGGCCCTTAATCAAGACCGGGCGGTAAAACGAGCATATACGGTAATTATACTAACGAGTCATTTCTTTCTGTCATTTTCTAGGTATCAGAGCCCTCGTGTTTCATTACGAAATCAGGATAAAAGACCTTCATCTATGATGCGATCGGCGGTTTGTTTTACTTAATCACGCGACATATTGTTAAAGCGGAAGAATTTGCGAGAACATAGTGGTGCCCAATGCCGTAAAAGCAGAAAAGTACCAAATTTCACAATATTCATTTACCAACAACAAAGTTTCTTTTACCCTGGCTTACTCGGAAGTATTTATTTGTGCTGGTTTACTCTGGCGTATTTATTTGTACTGGCTTACTCGAAAGTATTTATTTGGGCTGGCTTACTCGAAAGTATTTATTTGAGCTGGCTTACTCTGGAGTATTTATTTGAGCTGGCTTACTCTGGAGTACTTGTTTGACCGAAAATGCGTGATCTGAGGGAAAAATAATATTGAGAAAACACCACGAATTGGAAAAGATACTTGCTCTTGTTTTGTATTAACAATAAAATTAAATTATTTTAAGTTCTGTTTTTGAGGGGTGTACGAGCGGTAAGTAATCCTAACTGCTTATTTTATGATGAGCATGCGACGAAAATAGAATGGCCGGCGCTACCTTGCAGTTGGAGAGAAGGAAAACCAACGTTGGTGTCACACGGGACTTGAACTTATGAACGTTTGGTTGCGACCAGGCTCTTTCTGCTAAGGTACTGATGTTGAAAAAGTAAAGTAAAAGACGCTTTATTGATGACGCAACAATTGCCGCAGGGCCTCAATTGTTGCCAAACATGTTTTACGCTTAGCTTTGATAACTTGTTCGAAGCCTAAGATTGAAATAAAAACGACGACCAAACATCAAATATTTGTTAAAAACGTTTAGTGAATATGAATTATAAAATTTGAAAAGCTAAAGACTTAAGTTTGAGCAGTTTTCAGAATGACTGGTTTTAATTGCTATTTTATGTGATTTCCGAAAATATATTTGATAGTTCAAGAAATTAGTTGCTTGCAATTAACCACCTTCAGAAGATAAAAAGCAGAAATGCCATATCTTTTTTTATGACCATGATGAGCCAAATTATTTGAAGACGAAACAAGGTCAGTCATCACTGTCTTGCAACAAAATTAAGCAGATGTTAGTATTCTAAAGAGTTTAAAACTTCGTTTTTCGAAAGATCCGAGTTATCTTGTGATCTCGTTTCCTACCCCTGAAAATCTTTAACTTATTTTTGCCTTCATATCTTCTGAGATTTGCAGTGCATTGCTGAACACAAGACAATTACACCCTTGTGCAAATTAATCTGAACACTTGCAAAAAAGAGTCAATTTTTGAAAGTTTTCGTTTTATTTTAAAAATAACGAAAGTACAAGCTGTTTCTGAAATAATCAATAGTTAATATGTCTACCTTTATTCTCTAGCACTGATTTCACTCGTTTTTTCATAGATAAAACCAAGGTTTTGCAAATTTTTTTGATTTCTTCATCATGGAACCAAACATGAATTACAGTCTCAATTAGCTTGATTTTAGTGGTGCAATCCATTTTTCTCAGGCGATTTTTAACAATCGACCACAAGTTTTCTATGGGATTTAAGTCTGGCGAGTTCCCTGGCCAATCCAGTACTGTTATTTTCATTTTTTTAAGCAATTTGTTATGATTTTAGCCTTGTGGCAGGGTGCAGAGTCTTGCTGAAAAATGGCCTGTGGGTGGAGTTTAGAAAATTCTGTGGAAACTTTTCTTTCGATGATTGGCAAATAAGCTTTGCTGTTCATCATACCCTCGACCGGCACAAGCGATCCAGGTCCATTAATAGAAAAGCAACCCCAGAACATCTTTTTGTCTGGGTGCTTTACTGTTTGCACAAAATGTTCTTCACGCAGCTTCTCGTTGGGAGAATAGCGAATGAATTTAGGATTGAATCCCTGAACAAAAAAATGACTTTCGTCTGAAAAGAGGACACGGCTCCAATCATCTTCAGACCAGTCTTTGTGTTTTTTTGCTCAATTGAATTGTTTCTGTTTCATCGCGGCTGTTAACAGTTGCTTCTTTTTTGGTCTTCTTGCTTTCCTTCCTTTCTCCAGCAATCGTCGTCGAACGGTAGATGAAGCCACATGTACACCACTGTCATCCATATCCCTCTTCAATTCTTCACTGGTTTTCCGTGAATTGAATTTGCTTTTGCGTAAAAGAGTCAAATCATAGCGTTTGGTAGTTTTTCTTCCACACCTTCCTTTTCGTTGAACCTCAACATTTCCAGTTTCTCTTTTTTGTTTAAGGATGCTGCTGACGGACCCTAAACTGACGCCCACAGTTTCAGCAATTTTTCTTTGAGAGATTGTGGTGTGCTCACGAAATGTAACAATCTTAGCTCGTTTTCTTGGAGTAATATCCATGATACACCCACTCTAAGCAACAGTTTCAGCAAGATATTTTATTTCTGATAAAGAATAGTATATACAACCTGTAAAAAAGGTCAATGTTTATGTGAAATTAAAGAAAATTCTACACTTTTTGTGCATTGAAAAATCATCTAAACTTTTTATAATTTTACGGTTTACCTTTCCAAATGCATTTGTCACCTTTAAGGAATAGTATCACCTCAATTACAACTGATTTGTGGCGAAAAATTTGCATTGTGACTAAACAAAATGCTTTGCTCAAAGAAATACTGAATTTTTTAATTGATTTGAGGAGTGTTCAGATTAATTTGCACAAGGGTGTATCTAGATCTAGTAAGGCCTTCATAGCTTCGCTTGTTTTTTCAGATGATCATATCACCACAAAAATATTGCTCATTGCACTCGATCATGTTGTCTTGTAATAGACTCCTGTATAAAATATTTTTTGAAAGAAAGACTTTGAGGTTCAGTGCAAGAAATTACAATCAAGAAATTATTCACTCTTTTTAGAAAATGTGATTGAATTCATTGAAATAGAACCTTTCTTGTTTTTTCACCAGATTTTAGTATCGATTTCAACCAGTAATAAACTTAAGCATAAGAAATGGCATAAAGTTAGAATGAAAAATTTGGGAGTGCGTTTAGCTATTTTGCTGGCTCTCTGTGTGCTATCAATCGGTGAGTACCGGTATTGAATGATGAGAACTTATTTATGTGATCTAATACATTACGAACGGAAAAGTTGGTTGGTGGTACAGAATTTGAAAATGGTAGATATCAATAAAAGCAATCGTCTGACAAAAAGCTTTGGGATAAATTTATTGCTCTTTGCTATTTTCAAATACGAAAACAGAATCTAGGTAGCTGCAAAATGAATTTTGTTTGTCAAGCTTACAGCCACTTTTTGTGTTTGGCCCAGGCCCAAGCCGTAATTGAACAAGCAGCGCGAAATTGAAAGCAAACGTCTGTTGCGCTCGATTACATCTTAAGGTGGCAAATCACCATTTGAGCTGTTTTAGCCGTTTTTGGGAGTTTTTATAAACTGGTTTGATCATTAGAAAGCCCGTTCGCAAAAAGGAAGAAATTCGACAGTTTTGCATAAATTATGCAAATTATGACGTCACACGTGACGTCATCGCACCAGAAATCCGCCAATTTTCAAACACGGATATCTCGTCTCATACATGGGTTTTTTCGTTCATTCAAAGTTTGTGTGACAGATAATAACCAAAATAAGGGTTTGTAGTCACGAATTTGCTATATTATTGTTCAGTTTAATACAGTCTGCATTCAAAAATTCTGTTGGAATTTTTGCGCATAATTAGCTACCAATTAGTAACATAATACCCCTATCAACAGAGAACTACACTAAGGAGGGGAATTTCCCGACTAAAATCCCTGCATAATGGTCCAAGGCCCATGTTAAAAAAAGAACTTTGGAAATCGGATGACATTTGGCTATACTATGCGTGTTTGAAATCAGTATGAACACACCAAAATCCTCAAAATGAGAAAATCGCGATTAAACATTTCATGTTGTACCGAACTAGACATAATATCATCTGAAAACGTTTATTTCTGTTCAAAGACAGATCAATGTGCACCGGATTCATAAACGTTGCCTTCCTCTTCATTTTTCGTGTCTATGAAGCCCTTTTTCTCGGCTCGAAGTCTCTTTCGAGTAATTTTATACCGATCACTTGATTTTCGTTTGGCATGATACAGACGCGTAGTGTCACTACTATGAGCACTTTTGACTGTGAATCCTCCACTCAGTCCTAACTGCTCGAAAAGTTTCACGAAAGCGTCATTACCATCATTGAATACAGCGACAGCAAAGTGTACTGCATCTGATACCACTGGTCTAGACACGAAAACTTCCTTCGGACAGTATTTCCAGATCACATTATTGATTGACTCATTGTTATTCTGGGTTTGGCCATGCAGGCATTTACAGAGGAGATCACTGTCTGCCAGTTCACTGAAAATGGGTTCTATCACATGAACGACAGCTTGTGGTAGTCCATGTCTGTGTTTGTAAGTACTTGGGTCCAGATTGTACTTGCACCATGTATTAGGTCCATCTGGGCAGAAGCTGTGATTCGGTTCCGCGAGGGAGCGATAGTGATAATCGACAGAAAAACCAAAAAAAGTCAAATTTCTGATGAAAATTTTATTTCCGGGAAGGTGCCACCAAGACAACGAAAACACCTGCTAGAATTATGCTTGTTTCCAAAATCGTATGCCCACAAGATCGGCTGAAAAGGGGTCTCAAACAAGCAATAAAGGCGTTGCTAGGCAGAAAACACGTGTACCCCTTATAAAACATGGGATTTTAACCTACTTAGACCGGCCGATTCAGTTTTTTGTGGCCAGAATCCGATTCTATGGATCAAATAGCACTATAAACTGTGCCAAACTAATTTTCAGTTTTTTTACTGATTTTGTCGAAATTCTGGCTTTCAAATGGTGATTTGCCACCTTAAGTAGCGTGACATGAGCACGCAAGTTTGCGACTGCTGATTCATTATGGCCACTAAATAAATGGGAAAACCTTTTTTGGTAGTTGAGCACCTCTCCCTAGAATAACATCAACCCGACAGGTCCATTAATGACGTCAATAAACACAGTGCGGAAGGTTTCCGCTGGCTGACCGCGCCACTTCAAGAGTTGCTGCTTCTAACAGCTTCTAAAAATGGAATAGCTCATGCTTATAAAATTGACAATAACAATGACGTTATTTACTCTAGGCTCCGCCTCTAAGAGACCGCGGATCACTCCGCCACAGCGGATGAAAGTAGGAGATCCTCCGATACAAACTCCCGGATGTAAGTTGATTGACTCTGCCAGTTTTCCTTGATATTGATATTAATAATGAGGTTGCTACAAACAAGCCTGGTTTGATTCTTAGGCGTACAGGCCTACAACGCAAAGACAAATGTTTCCACTCTTGTGTTGTGCCGAGTAAACACAAGAAATTCATCTCACGGCACTTGGAAATGTGTGTTTGGTTGGAGCGGCATTTTATGGTAGTAATAATGATTTGACTTTCAACGGTGGTTGCATTGTGGCGTTCATAGTGAAGGCGATTGCAATGTTTGCTCAGCTTGCCGAAACCAAGCGGAATGCCGGAACTGAGAAACTTTAATGAAATTTTAAACAATTCCGTGTTTAGCTCCACTGTCGCTATTCTAGGAGTCAAAGGATAAAAGTAGCAATATGTACACGTTTGCGGTAGATTGCAAGTTAAAGTGCTAATTGTACGAACACCAACTGTGTTTCAAGTATGAATCAGTAAATTATTAAATTTTTATATTTTAGGGAGTCATTGCGTCACAGATGTAAAAGCAAATGGGGCATGGAACGGGCTGAGGAGTCCCAGTTACCCCAAATTGCCCCCGACATCAATGCAATGTTCTTGGATGTAAGTGAATTGAGAATTTTTTATCTTTGAAACAATTTGAATGAAATGTGATTAAGGATGGGGAAAATGCCATGACTAAAGGAATTAATGTTAACAAGCCAGTCAAGCAATTTTGGTTTTTATTAAATTTTTTAATAAAGGAGGCAGGTTTAGAACTAAGATTAACTCTTAAATTACTCTTTTCTGTTGTTGATTTACGTATGCTCAATTGGCTCGGCCATGTAAGCAAAATGCTCCAACAAAGGCTAGTTTGTAAAACGTTTTGTTCACCACAACTGGAAAAGACGATTTGGCCGTCCAAGAGGTAGTAAAGAACTCGGCGCAATCGGGGCTTGGAAATAAACTTGTTGAATTAGCGAATGAAGCAGGAGATTGTGAAGTTTACAGGAAACTTCTAAGGCAGCCAACCCCTGAAGCTCTTCTAGAAAAAAAGGGTTGAAATAATATGTGTATAGCAACCTATGCACTGTGTAGTCTAAAATGTAAATCATATAATCAAACTTGTGAAGTGGATACAAATGAAAGGTTGCAGTGCCACTAATGATTGAGGAAGTGAAGAAAAACTTTCGGCAGTCAAAGCAGCTTATTTTAAAGTTATTTTTAAAATTTCTGTTCAGCATTGAAGCTCCAATTGGCTGGCGAGTTCTTGTGACATTTAGAGACCTTCATTTGACTCCTGCTGTGCTCCAAAGGGACGGAACAAAATCGTGCCAATTTTCTTACGTTGATGTAAGTAACAAGTAATTGTTTTGTAGTCTAAGTCCTCAACAGCATATATTTTTTGAGGCATTATAACTGTAATGGTTTTTTAGCAGCAGAAAGTTTTTCATGGCAACTAAGTAAACTTTTTTCTTGTTTTACTATTTGCTGTCAGTATTACCTTTACTCTCAATCACTCAGCAAGAGCTCATCAAGTGCCATCTTTAAAAGTTTTTGGTAGAGTTGCAAACACTTTTGTTTTACGAGTTTAAATCCTAGTGCAAGTCTTTGGGTTTCGAGTTCAAGTCTAAATCTGAGTTTACTGCAATTAAAAGTTACAAGTTCGCATGCTACGAGCCCAAATGCTAGTCCAAAGGCAGTTGTTGATTTGTTTAAAAAGGACCTTGAAGTGAACGGAAAACAAACGAAGGCTTCGTTAATTTGATAAGATCTACCAATTTAAAAACGCGAAGTTTTGAGTACAATGCGTTTGCTTGATCGTAAATTTTTACGTCGATTGTGATACGAAACCGCTGTAGCCGAAAGTGCCGAACCAATAAAGTTCATTTCTTGAAAAAGACAGATCTTTAAGAGAATAATGTTCGCCATCTAAAACACAACGATATGTCTATCAAATAACACGACCATTAAGAGGCAAGGATTCCATTGCTGCTAGTAACACACAACTATGACGGGCTTAAGCCCGAGTTGTCAAAAGCATGCTCGAGTCATCACAACTCTGGTTTTTGTTGGGAATCGTAATCAGGCCTTCTGTCTATGACGCAATTATATGCAACTTATAGCTAGCGTCGCTTCCCATCAACCGAGCATCAATGCCAAGTAAGCACTAAAGCATATATTACTCTCAGATTATAGATATGACCGCTCAAAAATCTCAAGGTAAATTTTGTGGAAACCAGCCACCAGGAGATTATGTGTCTCTGGGTAAGTTTGAGTTTTTATATATTTGTAACTTAGACGCAGAAAATCTTTTTCATTATATGCAAAACTGCTTGCGTTCAGACCTATTTCTGAGGTGTATACAGTATACGATTGGCACAGTGAATTTTTGATCATTTTGTTATTTTACAAAGTATACCAATAGTTGGGAAAATCTCAAATGATGTGCAATTTTAAAGGAGCAATTTTTCCAATTTTTTCAACTCTTCAGAACGCCATGTAAAATTATTAAAAATACATGACGCCAGCAGTTCTGATAAAGCGGAATTCAACGCAGGTTGTTCTACACGCAGATGACCTCTTTACCAAAATTCTTAAGATACGAGTTGATATGAAAAAAACAGGTATACACTCGTGTCATGATCATCGTGAGCAGCGAGGTCGAAAGGGTGGAAGTGAAGCGAAGGACAGTGTATGACTGTTTTTGCGGCGACAACGCCTGATCAAACGGTTTGAGTCGACGCCTCACAATCATTGGGTTGCTGCGGTATTAAATAGGGTACTCTGCGATAATTGCTTCAGCGTAGATAATGGCAATATGCAACAAATTTATTAAAAATAACTTCAAACGATTTAAGTTGAATGTTTAAACTCGGCAATTCCATAGCTGGCCTGGTGTGCTCAGGTGAGACGCGTTAGGAAGATTTAAAAATCCAAGGCAAAACAACAGAAAAAGTTCAAGTTTTCTTTGACATAGTCAAATCTCGTTCCAAAATACAACCATCGTTTTTTGAAAGGCAATCGATAAAAAAACATTTTCTCTAGTTGCGCAAAGCCACAACATATCAGCCAAGTGCCTGGCCAAGTCTTATTTGCTTTGTTTTCATCACAGACATCCCAAAACTTAACAAAATTTTATCCGTTAAAATCAGAAAGTGCTTAAAAGCATATCAAAGTTGTGGGAGGACGGCAAGGTGATTGATATGTATTTTCACAATTGATCCAGTAAATTTAGGACAAAGACTTACCACTTTTTTGTAACTGTAGTGATATTTGTATGAACTAACATCTCTCACTGCACGCATGTTGCTTGGTCCGGGTATAAACACAGCCAGACAAAGAGCAAACTAACCCAAAATAAAGCATTCACAGTTAAATGATAGCAATAGCAGGAGCACCATCAGTAAAGTCGAGGTTAAGAATATCGGTTTAGCCGGCTTCGTCCAACTGACAGTAGTGAGAGCAGAAATAAAAAGTTAATGAGTTGAAGACATAGTCAGTTGTCGTTCTAAAATCAAGAATACCATTTTTTAAAAAAAATTGATTAAGCCTAAAATACATTATAGAGGGTTGCGTATAGCCGCTCTATATTTCTAATGTTTCTCAAGTTCCTGGCTACGTTTGCTTGCCTTGTTTGTTACTTGAAAGGTGAACTAGCTCACAATTAAAAAAGGCGACGATTTCAAAAACGCTTTATTTGTTAATTTTATGAAGTCCAAGGCGGCATAATTTCAAAGTTGTGTAATAGGAGGGCTCCAAAGTGATTGGTATGTATTTTCAGAAATAACCTATACGATATCAGGACCAATACTTACGACTTTTTCGTAATCGCATGCCTATGTGTACAACCTAAATCCTCTGGCTGCGCACATGTTGCTTGGTTCTAATATAAACGCACCCAGGCAAAGAGCAAACTAACCCAAAATGAAGCACTTACAGTTAAGTTTTTTGAGTTGCAAAGCACCCTTCAGTAATGTCGAGGTTAAGAACATCACACCAGCCCGCAGTGCAGGGTTTACTCGATTGGAAAGGAAATTGCTTGAACATTTAAATGGTATGTAGCTCGGCATTAATGTTTTGTTGCAAACGATAAAACAGAACGATCTTTACCTTCTATTTTTGTAGGAGGCTCACCAATTTCTTGCTCGGAGTAAGATGAACTTAAAATTCTCAGAGACTTCGTTTTTTGATAAATTTTTTTGAAAATTTTGATAGATAATGCCACAGATCCGCGCTTTCGAGGAAGAATAGTAAAAATCTACAATAGAACTTAGTTTTCCTAGAAATTGCACTTTTGTGTAGCCCAGCCACTAAATTTTGAGTGTTTTTGACCGGTAGGCTAAAATGTTACAGTACAAGTTTTAAGTTAACATGTTTTAGTACAAAAACATATGTCATCGAAAATGCATTGAAATAAATTTTAATTTATTGAAGTAATTGATCAAATAGGTTGAGAGATGAGGTCACAAATCAGTTTTTAAGTAATCTAATTTTGTAGAAATTTTTGAAAAAAATCGGCATATAATGATCTCTGGTAGCAAAAGATTGTGTTGATCGTAGCGGTACCGGACACATGAAACATCATTGAGCGAGTTTGAAGGGTACAGAAAACAGCGCAGAAGCATAATTAGAAGACACAAAATACTTAAAAAAAAAATCGCTGGCTGCAGTGTCAATTCAGCTTATACTGCTGTAGAGCTATTTTTATCAAAAGCACCTAGTTATTATCTCCCAAACAAACTTTTAATAAGTTTCTACACTTAGTAGGTTTTGAGAAAATACTGAAAACAAGTTGTCCAATCAAGCGTTAGCTTTAATGTCATTTTAGACCCCAAACAAATGAAATATATTGCAAGTTGATAAAATGGAGCCGGCTTTTTTTTTAGGAAAATACAATTTTCCCCTGTCAAGAAATGCTAATTAAAAAATTGCTTTTAATTTTGACGTCATGATTACGTCGCATACCCTCTTATTACATTCGCTCCGGGTTAGTCATTAATCGTGCCAAGTTTCCTGCTCGTACGTCGAGCAATTTTGGAGGAATTAAAACACACAGATACACTGACAAACAGACACACAAACAGGCAGAAAGGATTGGGCATTATAGTGTAGATAAACACAACAATCAGTAAGTTGCTCTAAATTGTTTCTACAAGAGCTTATAATGCAGAACTCGGCAGTCGTATAACACACGACCTCTTGCCAGGTTTGTATGAGTCATTTGCATAGTTCGACTTTGACTAATTGCATCAACTTTTGTTTTTGCAGGTCCAGTGTTACGTATTGATTTGCAAGGAGATAAATCAAAGACGTCGCGACGTGGCTTTGTTATCCGCTACACAATAACAAAAGATACTCCAGGATTGCGAGGTAATACAAGATCGAAGTTTCTTCCGTTTTTCTCTAGCCTCCGTAATGGTTTAAGTTGGCTGAAGCATTCATCCATGCATCTTTGCGTCTCCACTAAAGCTCAGTTTATAGGCGTAGCTAGAGGAAGCAAGGGTCATAATCCCCCAAATTTTACCTAACCTGTTCCTGTATAAAGTTGCTTTCGAGCAAAGTCTTTTTGAGCCTTCTGCATGATTGCTGACGGGGTAAT
The DNA here is from genome assembly GCA_963675345.1 of Trididemnum clinides. Taxonomy (NCBI): domain Eukaryota; kingdom Metazoa; phylum Chordata; class Ascidiacea; order Aplousobranchia; family Didemnidae; genus Trididemnum; species Trididemnum clinides. The sequence continues at coordinate 39,451,887 of OY776287.1, read as the reverse complement.
ATTTATTTTGATTTCTCTTCAAACTTACTATTTTATTAACTTTCCTTTAATTTATTATTCTCAAAAAGCGAAATCACTAAATCTACTTGTATGAAATCCAGTTAAAATTCAGTCAAAGCCAATAAAAATGCAAAATTTAGCAAAAAACAAACACACTAGAATAAAAATTTTTTGGTCATTCTTTTTCTTTTAGAATATCAAAATTTTTAACAAAATTTGTTCTCACTCCAACGTTTTTTGTGACTACATCTTTGACAGCTATGTTGTTGTTAGTTGCTGGTTTATAGTAGGCCTAATGTTGCAAACTGGGGCGGCGGGAAGCTCTTGTTACTGGCAGCACTGCGCAAATAATCCAGTATCTACCTCAAAAGCAGATGAGGAAATTGATTTAAGTTTTTTGACTTGAAAAAAATGGTTTACAAGAGCAAATTATCTCGGCTTAGTAATCATATTAACTCTTGATTTCTTTATGGGAAATTCCAAAAGGAGGATCACTTAATTCTATCTAGCTTTGGCGATTAATGCCCCCTCGCCAATAGTAATGCAAGCATTTTCAGCACAGCGAAAAATAAAGTCTCCTTCCGATAGTACTTCCGGAAAAGTGAACTTTAATGATTTCAAATCCACTCAGCGTCGGATGATCAACAATGCAGGTAGCCAAGGTCCATTAAAACGAAAATATAAAGTGCCAAAGAGACTCATTTACGGATCCGAGACGACAACACCAAAGCCACAAACAACAACAGAGTAAGTTGGCGTATGAATTACTTCTACAAAGTTGTTTTACGCCTACTCTGCGAGTAGGTGAAAGGTCAAGTTACTATCAAAACGAAAGACATTAAAATAAAATCAAAAATAGTTATTTATGCACATGGGATTGCAAACGAGTTAGTATTGAAAGTCAAAAACAACTTTGAAGCAAAACATGCAGAGCAAACAAGCTGTTTAAAGTTGATATTTGACCTCGTTATTTAGTCATAAGTGAAAATTTTGTTGAACTGAATACTGCTTTACGATTTTGCAATTTTGAAGTTTTTCTTTTTATTTTTAGCCCCAACGGAGGCTGGCTGGGAGACGGAAAATTAGCTCCTATCAAACCTCCTAAGAAAGGATCTAAAGGCAAAGCACGACCGTGAGTTTATTATCAGTGACTATATATATTGCAAAGTGGCGTTTCCAGATTCTTGTAGGCAGGTTACTTGTTTAGTCGCTCTCTACTGACGGAGGGTGCTGTGAGAAGTTTTTAAAAGGCAACTACAATCTTTGGATTGTGCGTTCAAGCCTAGTGTGGTTGAGATCTATTCAATTCACGATAATTTCCTTTGCCTGGAAGATTCGATCAAGCAGTGAGAATATCGAAAGTGATACGGCTTCGCAGAGTACTGACAAACCATCCACCAAGTGGATCTAGTATAGATCCCGCAAGTGTGGCGGTCTAAGCTATGCTTTATTCAAAGCCTCTAGCTTCTTGTCGGTCACCAACTGCACTGAAGAGACCTGATAGGTCGAAACAGTGTCACTGTCTGCAGTTTTGCTATGTAAATATTAGAATTCTTGTTGATTATGTGAAAAGTTTTTCATTTCTAATTGTATTGAGGGCAGTGGTTTGTCATACTTCAAAGCCACAGATTGGTTGCCGCTAAAGATGAAAGGAGGAGTGGGATCATGCTGCATTATAGTTATTTGCTCAAAAATCTTTTCTCCCACACTACTTCAGTCCCCTCATAAATACAATGAATATTCTTTTTGTATCCTCCTTGTATCTGACTTATGTTCCATTGCTACGCTTTAGATCTATTCCTGAACAAAATTCGGTTTGTCAGAAAACGTTTGTGTTTCAATTAGCCAAATTGCATTTGCTCTTTAGTTCTTCCTTTCTTCGAAAGTTTGCCGTTGCTAGCAAAAACTATTAAAATATTTGCTTTTTTACAGCAAACCTCCTCCACCTGGATCCCGCATCCAAGCAGTGAACCAAAGGAATCAAAGGCGACCGAACTCAAATCAAAATCCGTCCGAACCCCAAAGCCGAAACAACGCTGGAAACAGAATACAATATGTGGCCCCACAACAGAGCGATGGACGGCAGGTTGGTGATGGAGAACAAACGGCCGAGCCCATAGAACCAGTCAGGATATACGGCCAAAACCTGCAACCCCGTAATTCAGGTAAAGATCCAGTGTTGTTTGTTTTCAAATAAACTTTCGATCGCACTCACGCTAGCGGCAGGCTATTTTTCCAGAAGTTAACGTAAGTGGCTGGGGCGAGACATATGTAGCTAGGTGGTAAGCGTTAACGTTTTTAGAAAATATGATATGAAATTGTCCTTCAATTTAAATTTGTTCTCGATGCTGTTATCATCATGATTTTGTGATTCCTGCCACCCACTTTGTTATTTGCGTATTACCAGCACTCCACCATAACCGAGTAACCTCACAGGTAAAATTTTTATTGGCTATTGTTTATGCGAGGGAATAAAACGTAATGGTTCAATAGAAATAAAGCTTAAAACTGATGTTTGACTTTGGAATGAATTGTGCTGCTCAGCTTTAAAGCTAATGACGTCACTTGTTCTTGTTGTTGATGCCATCGATCACGATGTTACCTTTACAAGCAGATCGCGCCAACACAGATGGCGTCAATATATTATGTTAACGCGAACAACATTGTAAACGTCGTACACAGATATCTTCTTCAATTTACAAATAAATTTCTTACATCGCTCAAGCTTGCTTTTTTCTTTGGAGGGTCAGGGGGGAAGCATTTTAGGAGTAATATCACACGAAAGAAAGCTTCGCTGACAGACATTTTTGCAATAACTGGACACCACCATTTCAGTCGCGAGCAGCTGGTAGCTACTCAATAAAACATATTGTTTTTTCTTTTGTACAAAGTGAAGGAGTTCTCTACAAGCCTCATGATCTCCAACTACACCTGCTATCTTGACTGGTTCAATTTTAAATGCTTATCAAGATAAGTTCTTTGCATCTCATTAGCCTGATTCTTTATCTTCCTCGCCAAAGCCTGCAGAAATATAGAAGTCAAATTAATACGCTTCGTAATCTATCTCCGTTGGCATCGCGGTCGAGCTGTACAGACGCTGACCTCAATGCCGGTCAGTGTAAGTTCGGGTTCATTTCTCAATCTGGCCACAGAAAACATTTTGGTTTAAAACATTGCTTCGTCTGATCCTGTTGATCGAGGCAGCAAAAGTTAGGAAAATAGAAATTTTCGGAACTGGATTCGCATTTACGTTGCAATCACTGCAGCAGTGGTCCTAGTTTTGCCAAATAAACCTACTACAGAAATTACCAGCGATACATTAGGATCAAAATCTCGTTAAAAACTTTCTCTTGATAGAAAACAAACAGAAAAAAGACGATAAAAAGCGTCCAACAAACAACTATGTGGTTGTCAGTGAAGATGAGGGCATCACCACCGAGAAGTTGATTATCATCATAGTGGGAGTTATGGCCTGCATTTTGCTGCTGCTTGGAATCTTTCTACTAAAGAAGTAAGTCGTAGCAAAAGCTTGGCTCTGGTTTTGTAAATGAGAAAGAAACAGTGGCGTGTGAATGGGGCTCCCATGCGCACCTCTCTTCTCCGGAGAATGTTAAATGTCATTTTCAGTCAATATGCTTGAAATGGTAACAAACAAACCACATAACAAAATTCGCTGAAAAAATTGATCTACAAAAAAAATCTCTTTAATGCGATTTTGCATGAACGCTAGAAAACAACATGGGTTGCGAACTTCAACTGATCCATGCAAATTTCATAGAATGATTTTCGCGCTCTACCCTCAAAAAATTTGTACGTACGCCCCTAGAAGGAAATGCTTAATGCATTGGTTCTGCTTTGCTGTATCTTTGAGAAACACATATTACTGCACCATATTGTCCAAACTCTTTCCAAAAAATGTACCAAACTACAATCAGAGCTTTTGAGCTTGAATGAAGCAAGAAATTCTTGCGGAAAACTAAGCCTATGTCAATATTCTTTTATTAGGTTTGAAATAAAAGTTTATTTAGGTTTTGTTTTGATAAAAAGAAAAAGGAAGAAAAGAAAGAAGAAGAAACTGAAGAAAATCCTTACTGCGTGGTAAGAAAAATATACTATTTTCCGTAGAAAATTCTGCAGTACTTTTTTGGAAAAAAATAATTTTTTTAGGATCATGAAACTTCGCTCCCAGGAATCTCAAGAGCAGGATCTTTTCGTTCCGCTGCTTCTATATATGGTGAGTAAAGACTCCTAGTTTAGCAAATCATGTTGTTTACAGGATCTGCGGAAAAACAATAGTAATTCTAATTTAATGATATGATTAATAGTGAAAGCAAAAATCAAATCAACTACGGTTATGATGTGAATGGTATTTACTGGTACGATAGTGAGATTCTTTGTGAAAACCAACAAAACTAAGCAGTAATCTTTAAATTTTTTTAGAACACACTTCTAAGTCTCGGCACACGTCAGTGGCCCCGACAAGTCACAGAGGCACAATGTCTCGCAATGCACTGACCAATGGGGAAATGACACGTCATCAATCGCTGGTTGCTCAGCACGAAGCTCTCTATCGCAACCACATTGAAATGATGAAACGTGGAGCCTCCTCAGAGGGCTTACAACGCCGCCCCTCCCTTGGTGGCCGGTCCAACGTCAACCGGCCCTTGCCGCCCATCCCTGGAGAAAAAAGATCGTCAAGGTCAAATGACGCGGACGAGGATTACTTCAGCGGAAGTGACGTAAAAGATAAAGGCACGACAATGAGAAGAGAGCTGAGCGAGTGGGAAATCCAAGAAGAAAAAAGAAACAAAAAGAAAAATCGATATGTTTTGCGAAATTGAAGCAGTATTTTATAAGTGAACAACTATGTTCACATCTCTAAACCTTTAGAAAGAACCAAGCAACAACAAGAAGGATTTAGCAAAAAAATTCGTCTTGAAGATCTACCAGCTCTTATAACGCAGTTACTAAATCAACCTGTGTAAATTGATATGCGCAGTGCGTATATATAGCTCTAAACGCAATAATATTTGATCGAGGTTATCGTCTTACAAGAAAATTGATCTCAGATCTTCCTGTACCTCTTTTTTTATATGCACCAGCTTTCGCAAGAGCATCGGTCAGCTACGGTTCAGATTATTGGTGAAATAAACGGTGTTTTTAAGATTTTCGTGATGAACTTTGAACATTTTCCCCTTTCTGCAACAATCTCACTGATTCGCTCTTTTCAGTTTTAATATCAAAGCGTGTTATACGCAGATTCATCTCCAAAATCCACAATCCATAATCTAGATTCGCCGTTTGGTTTCTTTTTTTAGAGTAATTTTTTCAAATTGTAAATATATGAGTATAAATTAAAAACGAGTGCTTCTACCTAAAACATTTAAGTTAGCGGTTTGAGCAAATTAATAGTCTGTTGGGAAAGTAATGGTTCGTCATTGATGACTGAGAGAATCAGACTATTCGGAGCCAATCAGATCATCAGCTCGATGTCAAGATTATTGACACTGCAAGAAGTGGTCTCAGCAGCTCGTATCCAGACGTTACCCATTTTCCTGTACCGCACGTTTGCTGGTAGAAAAACCAAAAACATAGATATCAGTGAAAACCATTGGTCTGATCACAGATGGAATGCCAAATGGTAAAATAACCTCACAGTGCTGGGCGGTTTTATTTGCGATGCTGTATCCCGTACCATTGGAATGTTTATACCACGTTCATGCTTGTCAATACTTGTCAACTAATCCATGCCGGGAAAGACACCTGCGTAGGAGGAATAACATTCACAAAAATTTTTCTTGAAGACTTTTTTTAGAACAACCTTGAAAAATTAAGCATTAGTTTTTCCTGGTCTCCCAATAAAAATCCCTGTCACCAATGGTTTTGCCACCCTCTCCTTTGATAAAGCTGCATTATTTTATGCTTGCTCTTCTAGAATAAGCTTACACTCCAACGCTTTACTCATAACAGCCCACTGAAATGATATTGAACAGAAGCAGTTTTTTTCGTGATTAGCGACCAATTTTTTCGCACATTGTACGAGCATACTGTTTTTTTTGGCGGTTCTTATATGCATCCGTTTTTAGTGCCAGGAAATCGATCGTAACGCGAACGAGTAAAATTTGTTGCATTTCTTATCCTCCATATATTACTTACTCCCTTTGCTGAGTTCCATGCAGGTGATCTGCGAAAACCATTTGGTAAGCTTTTGGTATTACTCAATCAAGGAAATGAACTCCGGGCTAATGCCCAGACAACAAGGACATAAGCAACGCAATAAGAACAGGGCAATTACGAACAAGCAAGCTGTGGCTCAAGGCGCGAAGACAATCTACGTTTAATATAATGCACCAGTATCCCCCCTTTTTCCAATTACTGACCATTTGTATAAGCTAAATTTTCCCTTGATATGTGAGGTACAAACTCTTACGCGCTCGATGCGCGAAAATTGCCAGAGGCTGTCATATTGACTTCACAAACAACGCACTATTTAATGCAACATTCTATGTCATACTGCGTCAAAAAGTTACCAGGCGGGTTTAGCCAAGGTTTAGCTTATTTTGAAAAATTCGAGTGTTGCAGTTTGAAATTTTCAAAGCAAAAAGTAGGCAAACATTAAGAAAAATGTTTATTAATGATGAAACTAACAGATTTAAGAAGAAATAGCATTTCTATTAACTTATCCAGTAATTGCCCAACAATCACAAAAACCTTGAGCGAAGAAATCGTCTGCAGTTGCCGACAAACAAGGTTGAGAGCATATACCTGTTTCGAAGTCGCCACTACAACTGACTCTGTGCATTTCTATCAAAAGCAAGAAAAATATCGGTAGAGTGGCTTACCCGAAGACACATTTCAAAAGCTACTTGATAATAAAAACCAAGGTTTCGAAAGGTACTCAAACCGAAAACCCGTATTAACTGTTCATTTTTCCAAAACCCAAACCAAACCTGAACTATACTTTTGCAAAGCACTGAACCAGCAAGCGAAAAAAATAAATATCGCTAAACTTGAAAGGAAGCATGATGATTGAAGCAATTTCTCTAGTTTTGAAAACCCATTCAGAAAACTGGCAAACCTTACTGCATCTATCAGGTGCCCAAAAAAGTCTTTGCCGATTTTTATGAAGAAAATGAAAGATTCATAGTTAAAGTATTAGGTGTATTTATTCATCAAAATATAAACCCTCACATTCTATGGCTTTCTCCCAACAGTTCAGCAACTTAGTAATGCCATTTTTGTAAAAGTCTTTTGTTCTACTCTGGAAAAAGTGATGCACCAGCGAAAAAGTTTTCAAGTCATCTTCAATATTGAATGTCCTGATCTTCATATGATTATCTAAGCTCAAAAACAAGTGGAAATCTGTTGGAGGGAGGACTGGTGAATGCCATGGATCGAGCATAATCTCCCAGTTTAGTTTTGCTATCTTGGCAAGGGCCATTTTTGCAACGTATGGTCGAAAATAAAGCATTTATGCCAAGCGCCAAGATGAAGCACTTGTGCCAAGTTTAAACTCGTACAACAGAAAAACACGAACTATCAATTTTCTATCAATCATTTTTAAGGCTCTGAAATAAGAAATAATATAACATTAGTCATGAAAAATTATGAAAATTGAGACCATTCAACAATTTACTTGTCAATACAAATTGGTTCCTGTATAACTATGCTTGTTAGTAATAAAAAAGGGGGGCTTAAAATAAATCAACAAAAATCGGCAAAGACTTTTTTGGGCATCAATAATTTTATAGACTTTGTCTAAAATTCAAAAGTATTTTTCCGAAAAGTAAGATAAGCAACCAAAATTTTTTTTTCAATTTAGCGCAAGAAAGCAAAATAAAACTGAAATTTCGGTGTTAAGATTTTTTGTTATTTATCCTTGCAGTTGTTATGTTACCACGCAATACGTTTTCATTAAATCTCATAACTCACCTTAGGATCTGGAACTGGTTCATTTATATTAGCCGATCGTTCCTATATCTGTTCTAGCCCATCTACGCATAATGTAAATGGCATACTGTAAGTTTTCTTTAAAATATGGACTTTTTTAAGAATCAATATAATAAATTTCTTGTTTGTGGGTCTAATCAATTTAATGTTAACGAATTTTTTGTAATTTGAATAGAATCATTTAAAACAGTGGTTCTTAACCTTTCAAACCCCTGGAACCTTTATTCCCAAAGATATTGGCTTTGGGACTCCTTGTCTGCGCAAACTGCAAAGGAGGTGTATGTTGAAAGAACAAACACTATTGTGATAAGGCGGACAAGTTGTTTACTACTGGATCTCTAATTAACTAAAAAAGATCTCATTATGAAAGCATAACGCAAGTGGTTGGTGGAATATCACAATTTGCTCGACAAAGAACAGCACTAATGATAGTCAGTGTGACTTCTGTTCTTGTCTCTCCGAAACAAGCTCATCAATACAGGGAGTAAATATTGCTGAGAGCAATTCTCATGTCATTTGCAACTCTAAGGCGATTACGGTACGTAGTTTTGATATTAACTAAAGCAGGCATGGCAGCTTCACAGAGGTGTGTTGTTAGAAGTGGAATTAATGCTTCCAGAGCTCTTTTTGCCAATTCAGAATATTCTTGCAACATACTGCACCAAAATTCTATCATTAAAGGAGACCTGAACTTGGTCTTTGCAGCTTGAGAACTCTGCAATTTCAGATGTTGCTCATGAAGGTTGAGCTGCTCATTGTCGTTCATCTCAGAAAAAAAGGCCTCTGAATCCATGCTGAAGAAGGTTCAGATGTTGGAAAGTAATCTTCCATTTTTTTCTTGAGGTTGCTTGTGTGATCATCAATTAAAGCAGTCAGTCATTTGTTAGTTTCCTGATCACCAATTTTACTGTCAACAGTAAAAACGTAGCCAAATTCTTGTTTCTTGCTTTCTTTTTCCATAAGAATAACTTCTTTTTGAAGGCGGATACCTTCTCTATCTGAGATTTGTTTTTTTCCCTGCGGAGAATAACTAAGCTCATTCAATAGACCAAAGATGTGTGCCAAATAAAACACCTTCAATTAGAATGTATTGTCATCAAATAATGAAGCAAGTTCCACTAACCCATGCTCATGAAGGAACACGGCAACTGCAGCGACAAGTTCTGCAACACGGAAGAGCATTTTCCCCGCGATAACTATGGCACTTTGGTGTGGAAAAGAAGGTGCTGATGTTCCTTGCCAAGGTCGTCGTAAAATGCTTTGAATAGTCGGGAATTCATGGCCCTGCCATGAATGAAATTCACAGCCTTTACTACAGAATCAAGAACACATTTCAATTCAAGAGGGAGTGTCTTACAAGCTAAGGCGTATTTATGAATACCACAGTGATTTGATACTATATGCGGAGCAACTTGTTTCAGTGACGCTACAAAACTGGATCGATGCCCTACCATAGCTGGCGCACCATCTGTTCATACCAATCCCACTATATTCCATGCTATTGAATTTTCACGAAGAAATTCATTAACAAGATCAAAGACGTCTTTGGCTTCAGTTCTCTCCTTCATTTCTAGTCAAAATAAAAACTCGTCCACAATCGCGTTTTCTTTAACAAATCTCACGTATGCTACCAATTGGCTTATTGACTTGATATCTATTGTTTCATCAAATTGAAGACTTATTCTACATGGGCTATCTTGGATTTGAGCAATAAGCTGACTCAAAATGCCATTTGCTGTATCTGCAATCCTGGTATTTACAGTGTCATCGGACAAGGGAACTTAAGTCTATTCTTTTGGCCTCGTTTCGGCCTAAAAATAGTTGTGCCATTTTTGCTGCACTTGGCATTATTAGTTTCTCACCAGCTGTGTGAGGTGCTTTCGCTTTTTCTACTATCAAAGAAACTTCATATGAAGCGCGCAGGAGTGGTTGGGAAGTTAGGCAAAAGCCTAATGCAGGGAGCGTTCCCCTCACATCATAACGAGCTCTTTTCGCTTTGAACATTTTAACTGAATCCGTATTCTCTTTATGATTCAGTTCGTTGGGCCTCTCCAACTTCGAAGGCTTTAAGGAATCGTAGACCAAAATGGTATTGCACAATGTTCACGGAGCATTGTCAAGTTTATCACAACCAATAACTTTTGTGAAACCATACTAAACGCAAGAATCGTCCCAGAAACTATTTTATGTCTATTTTTCGTAGCCATTTGCAAACAAAATGATTATGACCTAAGGAAGCGAAAATAATGACTAATTGAAAAGTCTTAATTATACTAAAAGTGGCTAAATCATCGCATATAAAATGTAGAAATGTATAGAAATACTAAAAAGAAACAAGTACTAGTGTACTGAGGGGGGAGGCCACTGTGCCATGGCCCCCTTCAGACCCTAAAAATGAAAAAATATAAAGCCAAACCAAGCAGTTTTAGCAAAAGCAAAGCTGGTTTGTGACGTCACACGATTGTGACGAAACTTTGCCCCCCCCCCTTCTCGGAAACTTTCTGCGTACGCCACTGGAAACAGGCACAGCGATTGTCTAAAATTCCCTCCGCTCCTTTATTGCTTAGATTGTAAAATTCTACCCAGGCCGGTAGCAACTAGCTATCAGATACCAGAGAGCTACTGGGAGAAAATTAGACACTCTGGTATCCCGCGGTACCTGAAGTTTTGTTTTCTGTTTCTTCCTTTCACGCAGTTGGGTTGTGGGTAGAGCTAGAAGAGAAAGTGCCGCAACTGTAACTTTTTTACTTCAACTCTCAAATGCTTTATCAAACCTTGTCTCTTATGACTAGGGATTTAACTCTCAATAGAGAAACAACTAGAAAGATTTAACCCTCAATACAGACACAACTAGTTGGATGATCATATGCTTCTCCAGAGGCATTTGTTGTATCATTTTCACCAGAATTATCTTAGCTACTGCCGTCAGTTTTTAACTACTTCTTCAATGCTATGGTCTAAGCTTACATAACTGCATTCTTGATAAAAGAGTCACCACAGCATAGCTTTATCCACCTAACTAATTTTTAAATCAGGAGGCGAGAAACGTCAGTCTTTCTACTACAAACCTTAAAACAGGTGTAGCAGTGGGATTGTTTTTCTTACTCTGGTCTATTGCATCATAATATATAGAAAAAAAATTAAAAATGACGACCTATTGCATCAGACTAAAACAAATAATTTGTTCACCTTTAGAACGATGTGATGTTGCGTACGTTTGACTACAGGTAGCTTGTTGCTGTAAAACCACTGTTATTATTAGTCACAGTGGTGGTCGTTGTTGTTTGTGCATTTGAGGGTTAAAAGAATACAGTTTGGCATTCCTTCTGGGGACCCCCAGATTTTTCACTGGGGACCCCGTTAAGAACCGCTGGTTTAAAAGTTCGGCTATATTTTAAAACCTATATCAATATGGCCAGTAAAAGTCTTTCGAGTAATTTTTTTGGTGGTACGCAAAGACGTCTGCCCATAACAACGAAAACACTGGGCTGTTACCGGGTTTTAGATGTTATAATGTTATAAAAGTCATATTTTCTGTTTTCGGTTAAAAAATATGACTTTTCGTTTTCACTTTAAAATACAAAGATTGAACTGCAGTGATTTTGTAGATGCAGTTCATACAAATTTTGTAGAAATTAATATTTGATAATTTGCGAATGAGGCAGGCAGTGAGAGTTTTCAGGCCGAGTTTTATGAAGCGCAGAAAAACAACATTTTCATTGTTTTTGTAGCGTAACAGCGCTTGCTGTTTGATGTCAACTCTGCATTGTGACATCGCTGGACACATTATTATACAACAAACAATTCGGTCATTGAATAATATAAACACTTGCATTAGGTCAGCCTGCATTGAAATATTCAGAGCTAAAAGTACTTTTCCTGCTCAGAGCTTTGTTACTAATTAGTAGCTGGAAGTGACTAGTGTTTCGTACAAACAGAAATTGTGCTGACGCAAGCATTGTATACTTCACAAAATTGCACATACACGTTCATTGATTAGATGCATTAAATTTTGTAGCAATTTTAAAGTGAAACGGAATTTTTTTTGTAGTTCGAGAGTGTTGCTCTTCAAAATGCATATAAAAACTTACACACGAGCTGCTAATTACGGAGATCAGCATAAATTAATTGCTCAAAAACGAAAGTTATATACAGTATTTCTAAAACTAAAGTCATACTTTTCGATTTGTTAGGTGATCAAAAATGGTTCTTCTTTTTGTGTTACTTTTAACTGTCATCAACTCAATCAGTTGAGTTTGGTTTTTTATTTTTCAAGCCAACTAAACTCATTGCAATAATTTTGGTAAATACAACGCACAAAAAAATGCAGCGAAAACGAAAACCGTTAAAACATGCTGTAAACCAGGTGAAAAAAAATTGACCCAAAAACCAGTTTCATGTTGCGATTATTCTTGAATCCGAACCTTTAAAATTTGAACTCGAACCGAACGCGCACCTCTGAGATTTGATACTGGTGAATCCGAGTCGAATCTGAAGCACAATTTTTATCAACTATTAAACCTGAGCTGGAGCTGGATCTACAAAAATATATTTTTGCTGCACCTGAATCCGAACTGGAGAAATATATTAATCAGCTCGACGCCACCTTTATATTCAGAGAGCAATCTTTTTCGCCCTCGGCCATCGCTGGTTGTATTGCCATGGACATAGCTAGGGGGGGGGGGGGGGGGAGAGGCAGGTCTCCCAAGTTTTTTACCCCGATCAGGGAATGTAGATTTTTTTGTGTTAGCATTAAAACACCGACTTTTAGCACTTTACTCACCAACGCTGGCATATTGCCACCATCTAATAAATGATCTAGCATCAAATTTTGCATTGCCGTTTTAACTGTGGAAACGAAATTGTAAAAGATCATGAGACAAATTTGAAATACAGACAAACAAACTTGACTTTAGAAAATTGATCCCAAAAAATCATCATCTAACAATATTGAATTTTGTAGTAATTTGCCACATCAGCCAGTGGGACCAACTGGATATTGCAGGGGATCTCGGCATACTATCTCAAAAAATACATTGCTTAAGAGCTGATGGGAGATTGATCCATTGACACCGAGATCTAACCGTCGATCATGATGTTAGTCGTTATGAAAATTAATGAATGCGTCGCCACTATACGGCAGCATCAGTAAAAACTGCTTTCGAAACACTTTTGTGATGCTGCCTTGTGGTGATGAAGTATTGACTAATTGTCATGGAGGCTAACATCATAACTAAAGTTTAGATTGCTGTTCTTGATGAATCACTCTGCCATCATCCCTTAACTAACAACGTCGAGAACGCAAAAACCAAAAACTAAGTTCTTGCCCCCTGTCACAGCAAAAAACTGCATTAATGTGTACAACCAATCTCTTGTTGCAGCTATTGAATCTAAACAAAATGCAGTTTAAGAATAGGCTATTTTGTAAATTTGAATAAAAATCTTCTTTATGATGGTAGCATGTCGTCACAATTAAGTGCTTATTTCGTACTAGCATTTCTTCTTGCTTCGTCTTGTAATGGAACATCATTACGGTCCCAAAGAGCAGATGGGAAAAGTAAGTGCGGAATATTTCCCAATTTTCTGGCCTTTTGCTGGTCACTAATATTGTTTGCGACGCTACAATAATTTATAACCGGCTAAAATAGTAATACACAGTTTCATACCAATGTGTGGTGGTAGAGAATTAAATATAACTTTTAAAAAGCTGTTTTGCCAGCAGCTTTTTTTGATGCATTTATCCGTAGCGCTTCACGTCAAATTGGAGAACTGAAGGGTACGGCGCGGCTTGCACAATTACAAAGATTAAGCGCGTTCACTCCAGCTCTTACATCTGACGCGATACCGTCACAAAGATAAGTACGTCCTAAAAGCTTGTCGTAATATACTTTCTTCAACGTGATTGCTAACTTTATATTACACTGCTTCTGTTTTAAAACGTCTAGCAAAATATCTGTGTTTTACATTTGGTGATAGCTCTGAGAATTGGTGATAGCTACCTCCAAAAAAAGATCATCTAGCAAATGCCATGTGTTTGACCCCCAAAAATTTGCTTCTGATTGCGCCATTGCTTTTACGCTAAATGACAAACATTACAAAATTATATTTTTCAGCAAAAATTGGCAAACTTGTGAAACCACCTTTGAAACTGAAACAAGGGGAGGCCACCATCCCTGCTCCCGGATGTAAGTATGTGTGCTCCCGGATGTAAGTATGTGTGAATTGCGTTCTTGTGTTTTTATCCGTCACAGCTGAGATTCGACCCGAGGCCAGTTTCATCCGATCTTTAAACCCAGTCACCAGCGCAGCTCATTGCGATAAAGCGCTGCCTGGTAATCGTGAGAGTGCCGCTCATAAAAGTCATTACAATGCAATGACCACGTGGTCTTTGCGTTGTTTTGACCTTTTATGACCTACAGGACTAACCACAAGTTGTTGTTGCACAATAGCAAAGGTTTTCGGTGACCAAACGATATAAATAAAATTCAAAAAATGAATTAAAATAAGGAATGATGTAAATATATTTTTTAAATGGAAGCAAAAATTGCATTTGCCTTTTAACGCAACATGTCAGTTACCAAGCCAGGCTTGGTTGCTACAAATTGTTTCTCCATACACGTACACATGGACTCAAAGATATCTTCATTCATTCTTCAAACGAAAAATGTCAATTTTAGCCGCAATCAAGGACTTTGCCGTCAGCAGTTTCATTCTCAAACCTCATGATGAGAAAGACTTCTTTTCCAAACTCACACCAAAAACTAAATATTTCTTTAACCATCCTGCTCTATGTACAACCAACATTGAAAACGGAAGTACAATTTGTGACTGAACTTACTAAAGCTTTGCTGCAATCATGACGTGATTGTGACGTCTCATTTCAGGGACCCATTGCATCCGACCAATCACAGCGACAAATCGGTGGAGATTCATTCACTCAGACGAGTTCACGGTGCTGCAAAGTACGCAGTTCCAATGCACATGGAAGTAAGAAGTTTTGTTTTCAAACATTTCTGAAGTGGAAAAAAAACTTTAATTAGAAAATTATTGTTGTTGCCGTTTACCTTTTTTGGGGGGGGGAGGAGGCATGGGTGTTTGCAGAGTGGGCAAAGGGGCCGTGCCCTTCTGGAGTTTGAAACTAGGGTGTGCAATCTGCTGGAAGAGACGTAAAATGGATGTCAAAAGCGCCAATGCAATTTTTGAAATATCAATCTCCAAAAACAGGTCTTGACGTGAAATTTGGTTAATAAATTTGTAAAATCTCGGTTCGAAGAAACTGATTTCCAAAAAAAAGGGTTTGCACTCCTTTTTTTGAATTAAAAATGCTTTAAAGCTTACTTTTGTGTATAAGAAGTATGACATACAAACTTTGAGTGGCCAGAAAATATTTCGCTTGCATATATAGCTATGCCTTTCTCTGAAAAACTTTTTGGATAAACATACTGCACGAAACAAATACTCCGGTTGATTTCGCAAACCTAACGAAGATCAGGCATGGAAAGGTGTTGACTTGTTTTGTATCTGCCAATGCATACAAATTGCAAGCTGGTAGCCTAGAAGTCTGGTTCTTTGGTAAAACCTAAATAAGTAGACTAGGATTAAAAGCCACCTTTAAATTGGCTACACCATGGGTGAGCCTTTCACTACTTTAATCTGTGAATTAACTATTTCAACAAGGAATTACGCCGTGCTAGGATCTAGAAATCAAAAATATAAGAATCAACAATAAACGCTATATCTCTCAATACCTTTAAGGGAGTAGCATAGATACAAAAGTAGAGGGGCCTATTGCTCCCCAGAAATTTGAAAAGTGGGCAAAATATTTAATTTCTGAAAAGTGATTTCCAAAAACTTTTTACTGAGATATAAACCGGAAAATTGTCTATTTGTTTTTTAAAACCAGCTGAGAGGCTCAAGTGCATGTGGTGATTTACATTTTTCAGGTGGGCGGAAGAAAAACAAGGCTGAATATTTACAAATACTTTTAAAAAACTGCTTTTTGTTTTTACATTTATAAAAGCTCACCCCCACTCTCCCTCCTCCTCCGTCGTTCTTTCTACCTCACTTTCTTTAACGGTTTTCATTTTAAACTATGCTTAACTGTTTTGGTGCTTTAGAATACAATCTTCTCAATATCAAAGCAATATGGTCAAGCAACAGAAACAAATTCAGGTATCGGTTCAAACACTGGCGATGGGAAACAGAAACGACGCCAGGTGTATCAGACAGTTCATTGAGGTAAGCAAAAGATATTTAAGTACACACTTCGGCAAATGGAAGACCTTTTCCCCTCGACCAGTATACCGCTGGGTCGTTAAACGTCCTTATAACCGGCCATAATTTGACGTGGTTCGGGAGAAATGTCTGGTAGTAGCTATCATTATGAGTTTCAGGCTCTAGAATTTTTAGTTTATAACATTCAAACTTTTTGGTTTTGTTTTGATGCAAGAAGTGGTAAGCGATTGAAGTTTTGAAACGTAGTTCTTTCAGACACGAGCTATGATGATCTATAAAGTATTTTCTTCAGACAACCTACTTAACTTCCAAGGAGTAAAGGCCTTAATCGGAGCACAGCGAAAACCAAAACCTGTTTTTTACGAAATGGGAAAAAATAGAACCACTGTGTTTAGTCCCATGAATTTTTACCTTCCGTTTGCGGGAAATCTCCGCTTCGGAGTTACCAGTATCGTTGATACTGAAATTTTCTACCACAAGCAGTGCAATCAAGCAGAAGAATTGCTCCGAAGTGTCTTTTCCAAGGGCACTACAGCATTGAATTTACGAAGGAACTGAACCGCTGTCAGAGAGCACTTTTTGCGGGAGCTACCGTAAGTTACTGAGAAGTTTTTTAACATTTTTCAGATTATCGACAGCGGGAAGTCACAGGGGCGATTTTGCGATTCCCAAAAGCCAGGAGATTACATCACTATTGGTGAAGTATTTTGTGACTAATTTAAAGCTTCAATTGTGTCTAATTTATTCATGTGTGTATGTAGGGGGAAGCGTACGAATCGACATCCAAGGAGTGGACATCCTGGCCAGCCTTATACGACTGAAGAAAGAAGCCTTTGTAATCGGATATCGAACAGTTATAAACGTAGATCCAGGCTTCAGGTATGTTGTACTGTAGAAAACTATTTTTGGCATCAATTGTACTGCGGCAGTGTGCCAATTTGGTTTTAGTTTATTAAAAATTTCTAGAGTATATTTAAAGTAAAACCATGATTTGTGTAATGAATGTATTCTCAGTCTTCCATGGAAGATCTTTTAAAAGGCTAATTCCGTCAGTGCCCTTTAATTTCAATTTATGGATAACAAACTCATGGCATAGTAAATTTTCATCGACCTAATTACTTGTTTTGTTGCTAATCAACATGGCTGCCGATGGTTTGCGGTGCCATCAATCAAGTTGCCTCAACTAGCCTGCAGCTCTGCTCTACGCCACGCTGTTAACCAGCAAGCAACAGGATGTTGTTTCCGCAGCAGAGATGAGCTAAATCTTGCACAGAAATTAAGTAACCACGGAAAACACCAAATACAGAAATTACGGAAATAAGGAAATTCATATTGAATTGTGGATTTACTGAATTACGGAAATATGGAAATTTATGTTGAACATGAATTGCTGAAATTCTGAAAATCATTTTTAAAAAGGAATTACTGGCTTGCGGAAATACGGAAAAACTATCGGTACCCACTAAAGAAGTAAGATAATCGCAGAAATACGTAAATTTAAGAAAGTCTATAAAAACTAAAAGTATAACCACCCATTAGTTTAAATTAGATAACGAAATTGAGTTAATCTAAGCATTTTCGTAAAATGGCCTATTTCTGCGATTTCCGTAATTTGATAGGTATTTAAAATAATTCAAGAGGCCAGCGATACACGTTGAGCAAACTGTAGAGAGTGTCACTGTTTCGACCTATCAGGTCTTTTTAGTGCAGTCCGTGACAGACGAGCTGCTGAAATCTTTAAATAAAGTATAGCCTGGAACCGTCACACTTGTAGAGCCTTAATTTGTATTTTCCATATTTTTGTCAGAATTTCCGTAATTTTGTAAATTTTCGTATTTTATTGTTGTCCGTAACTGTTATTTCTCTTTGCACGTATTAATTAAGGTAGCAAAGGAAAATATGGAGTTTGATCGATAAGAGGAGAAAAACTCCAACTTCTTTTTAGGTCTCATGCAACCAGGGTAAAGAGCGAAAACAACCCGGAAGAAAATGAAAATAGGTAGCGTATTGTGTTGCATGCATTTTTAACTTCTAGATTCAAAAAAAGGTGGTATCTTAGCATTAAAAAATTTTGTGCAAAACTTTGTTCAGATTAAATTTTCATGCAAAGATAAAAAGCTTCTGCGATATATTTTTGCGTTTTTCTGTATGATTTTCAGTATTTAAAGTTGAACCAATCTCTTTGTATTATAATGGTTTGGCTTCTTATTAAGGGGAGAAAATATTCCTCCTTCGCTAACAAGTAAATTGATTGCTTGCTACAATTAACTATTTATCGTAAAGTGCCTCTTTCAAACCACAAAAATAGCCTATCCACGTTACCCTCAAGTACACAGTGCGCTTTTCAGTGACAAATCGTTTAGGGTTAAAGAACTGAGCGATTTTCTGGGTAATCTAAATGATGGCGACGTTTTAGGGTAGCCATTGTCCAGTAATATTTTCTCAATGTGTTGCATTTCTTCATTGAGTCTGCATTTGATGGATATCGTTCAAGCTCGATGCACCAATGCAGCTTTCAGGCTAATTTTACATTTATGTAGATAAGACTACCAACGTAACTACTGGCCAGTGAAGGTGGTTTCCTGTATACACTGGTTTGAAAAGCAAATACTTGTTCTTTCGATACAGACATCAAGAGACGGTAGACACTTGATTTTCTCTGTTTTAAAAGTGGCCTTGAGAGATGGATGAAGACAGTTAAGTAGTGTAAAAAAATTCATGTGCCTTGGTTTCGTAATCGAAGATCGCAAAAATGTGATCAACATATCTAAAGTATATTGAGGCTTTCATGTTTCAGAAGTTAGCTTTCCTTCATAATATCCAACAAAAATATTTCACAATACCGGACTAAGTGTTGATACCATATCTATTTCGTCTGTTTGCTTGCACATCGTGTCATCGAAGCTAAACTCAACTGAAGATAAAAAGCTTCTGCGTTGTATTGGCGCTCTTCATCAACTCAGCGAACACGATTCTGGAAATTAGTCATGCAGTACTAGAAACGAGTCGCTTGAAGTCAAATTTCAAATTCAGTCGAGTCATTTTGTCCAAATGAGTCAAATAAAGTCGCGTCTTTTTTTTTACAACACCATGAATCTTTCCAACACTTGCTTTCCCCTACGCAGCTTTATGAGATTTTTTGATAATTGCAATGGAGGTGTGGGATATTGGAACGATGTGGGGTATTGGAACAACCCATTTCTACCACAAGCACTGCACCAAGCTGGGAATGTTGCCTTTTTCAAACACACAGCATCGTAGAGCGCACGAAAATTTAAACTCGCAACTAATTGGTCACAGCCAACGCCTTATCGCACTTGGCTATCATTGCCGACAAAGACCTCAAGCTTTGGCATGATTATTGATTGTTGCGTATAGCTTCTTATGCGCTCGTGAAACACAACTAACGAACAGAAAACTGATTGTTTATCTTCATTTTACCCGTAGGTTAAATGGAATCTTGTTCCAGAAACTATTAAATGTTAATCAACATTTTGCTAAACTTCAGTACCTAAAGTTTCACAAAAATGAAGGTAAATTATTCTATATTTCACAACTATTGATTGAAAAGCGAATAAAATTGAATTCAAAACTACCTTGTGTTAAATTTCATAATTTTTATTAAAAATTGAATTGAGGTATTATATGTACTAAGCTTCTGATTCATGAGTACTTTTCATCGAGAAGGCTGTTTTGAGACTACGCTCTCTGATTTTCCTCAGAAAGCTTGCTATTTTTCTTCTGCCTAATTGTTGTTGCATCTCTGTCTCGAGCCACTGGTGTCGACTGACGAGTCAAGTCGGATCATATCGCCCAAATAACTGAAGTCAAGTCAAGTCTTTTTTTGCACGGATTCGAGTCTCCCCAACACAGCAGATACGTCACAATCTGAAAGATTCGGTAGCTGAGAGCTTTGCCGAAGCGGTTGCGTCAGAGCGAAGCGAGCGAGCGATCGTTTTTGATTCCGTTCGTTTTTGATTCCGTTCGTTTTTGATTCCGCTCGTTTTTGATTCCGTTCGTTCATCAAGTAATGTCAAACATCTGCAGAAACTGTATCAAAGTATGTTAGGAATTCACTGAACTGTCTTCATTCATCCCCCAAAGCCACTTTTAAAACAGAGAAAATCAAGTGTCTACCGTCTCTTGATGTCTGTATCGAAAGAACAAGTATTTGCTTTTCAAACCAGTGTATACAGGAAACCACCTTCACTGGCCAGTAGTTACGTTGGTAGTCTTATCTACATAAATGTAAAATTAGCCTGAAAGCTGCATTGGTGCATCGAGCTTGAACGATATCCATCAAATGCAGACTCAATGAAGAAATGCAACATATCGAGAAAATATTACTGGACAATGGCTACCCTAAAACGTCGTCATCATTTAGATTACCCAGAAAATCGCTCAGTTCTTTAACCCTAAACGATTTGTCACTGAAAAGCGCACTGTGTACTTGAGGGTAACGTGGATAGGTAAGACCTTCATAAACTTGGGAAACATATCAAAACAGCCGTGGAAAACTGCTATGGTTCCGTCACCATCAGAGGTGAACAGTAACAAAGTAGTTATAATTAAGTAGGTTTTTCGGTAACAAGAGACTTACTCAAGCAGTTTCGTGTTTTTGCTACTTATTGAATAGGTAAAGTTGGAAGTAACTCTACTTGAGTAATTGCTCGTTTTACTTGAGTAGATGCTGGAAAATTTAATGTTTGTTGAACGGGAATGCGACATGTTAGCAAAAATTGATTTACATTCAAATTTCTATTTTTTGCCAATCCTTCATTGAAACGGTGTTTGGTTTGATTCAAATTTTGGTTTTTTGGTCCAAATTTTTATCAAATTTAAGCAAGGTGTCGTGAGTTATTTATCGATGAGCCATATGGTCATATAGCTTCCTGACTTAAAAGTTGTAGCGCCTGAAGAAAATGTAAATATTTTTCTGTGTTTAATTCTTTACCGTTTGTTTTATGTTTCCAAGCAAATAATCGTTCTTTCACAAACTAACTACTGAACTGCTCTTGTTAGGGTGGCAGACAGAAAAAGACAAAGAAAGCAATTATACCCTCCAAAAACGTTTGTGGAAGCGTGGTTTTTCACTGAGTACTTTAGTGTTATATCAAGAAAAGTTTGCATGAAAGTTTCATCTCAGCAAATATCTTTCAATTTGCTTAATACTGCACTGATCCTTGCTAACATTCGGTAGAAGAGTCTCTAAAATAAACATAAAGAGATCATCACCAAAAATTTGATCCGAGATAAAAAAAATTGTTGCCCCTTTTTTTCGCCGAAATTGTCAGCTCCACCTTGAACATTCAATCTTTCACAACCGTTTTATCAAATATAGAAGTAACTGCATTCAGCGTACGTTTTTGTACGTTTCTTTATCTTTTTTTTGGGCACATTTTGTCCGGTTTTGTATGTTTTTTGTTCTCAAGCATTGTTGCATGGAAATTTTTATCCGCATGGATGTTTATACGGTGTTATACCTTGCTGCGTAAACACTTTGCTGAGTTTGAAAAACATGTTTTTGCATTTTAATACGCAAGAACGTTTACCGGTACGCTTTTGGTACATACTTAGAGAACAAAATCGGATATGCAGACAACGGCATAGTACTCAGTAAAGCATCATATAAATATCTAAGCCTATAAAATTTTTGATACCAAAATGTTTGAGAGCAAAAAACGAAGAAAACTGCACAGTAACGTAGAGTCGTAGACTATAGTACGTGCAGTGTCCTTAAAACAACAACAACAAAGAAATAATCGAATTGACCAACTACAAATGTAGTGATTATTGGAATAATTAAGCCAATGTGTCTGTATGGCCTACTATGCTACACTCCTTAGACTAGATTAGCGGATATTAATTTCTTTGAAATCTTTTTTCCATGGGACAAAAAAATTTCTTTTAGTTCCCTTAACAGGGGTTGTTTGCAAAAGACGTCCACAAAAAGTCAACACCCTGTTTTCCAAAAAATATCAACACAGTGTAAACCCCCCAACCCCATGTTCATGCGGACAATATTATTGGCATTTACGAAGTGTACTCGTAAGTAAAAACGCCATTGGGCTTCTAGTTGATTGATTGTAGTCATCAAAAACATGTTTTTTTATTCCTTGAATTGTGTAATAGTGCTAGCAACTTACGGTGCATAAGTTATTACATAAGATCCGGTACCAAAGTTTTTCTGAGCTCACATAATCGCATTACTGTATCAATACACCGCTCAAGAACTGTACTCAAAGTTCTATACGACTGCGCACCAAGCATGGAGGCCAATCTACTCATTCCCCCTCCAAAGGCACGACTGCAACACATCAAAAATGTTTCTGTAGATCATCACAGAAGCACATTTCTCGATTTCCTCCCATTCAACTTCACTCTCTTTTTCATCTTATGAGTCATTACTTTTGTGTTTGATGTGTGTTCCCTTTCCGTGAAGTGTGACTTTAGCAGCTGATGGAAATAGTCATGGCATACAGAACAGATATATGGCCTCATTCTTCTGCAGAAGTAATAGGATTGAACGGGTCATATGAAAATTTTTTTTTCCTAACATGCTTCTGCTCCTGCTCAATCGCAATTTCATCCTCTGGTAATTACAATCATCTAAGATAAGGAGCAAAACTTCATGAAATTGGCATCTATCATGTTTGCTCAACAAAGAACATAAAGTGCACGTGAGGTTTGAACAATATGAAGCAACCGCGAAAGAAAACGCGTCTCAAAACTACTTTGCAATTAGACCAGCAAGGTTTAAAGAAAGAGCAATCATTACACTAAACTGGAGATTTGCGACAGGGGCAAACTTAGCTGACGGGACCCCGATGACCACTGTTCGGATATGCAAGAATTAGATCCCAAGAAACTAATACAGGTTGTTCCACAAGCACACAAACTAGTTGTGTGCTTGTGATGAGGTTAAGTGCATGCTTGTAATGAGCTTACTTCGGTTAAATGACTTTGAAAGATAATTTCGCATTTTCATGTGATACATTGATGCTTAGAAGATATTGATGTATACATTTATTTCTTACAATAAAAAAACACAAGCTACGCAAAACTAATGCTCATCGATGACTTGTTATTGGGTTGAAGCAGGCTTATGAATTTTTTGTAAGACCCACCAGAACTAAATGATGGTGACTAACTCGCAAATTAATTTCACTGTTTTTTAAACATCATCAATAGTTGAGAAATAAATGTAAATCTGAATATGGATGGCTAAGTCCCGAAATCACCGGAAAACATTCCGAAAATACGAAAAACAAAAAAAAAAGACGAAACCTTCTAACAACCAAAATATAAGATAAATGGGGGCCTGATTTTTACGTTTAGCTTGCCAGGGGAGCACTTACGTCACTGCAGGCATTATGTACTCGCTTCAATTATCAAATATCAATATGAATGTTACAGTTATTGATACGTGAGCCCGTGTAAACAAGTAATGAGGGTTATAAATACAGTGAAAAAACCTAAACCCAAAAATCGGCAATGAGTGTTGAGACGTCCTGATCCCAGAAACATCTTGTCGATTTGTCCTTAGGTGTTTGCAATTTACAAACTACCCCTCCCCTCTGATTGCTGACATCTTTTGTGGAAGGTCTCTTCTCATAACTTGCGACATCCAGAAAGGATTTTAAAAGGATCACTCTAAAATCGAAAAACTTCTTCAAGCTAAATTTACCACGTGTTTTTCAAAACGAAAGATGTCACAAACTTAAATTGCGGTAACTCATTATGAAGGTTTATAAGAATAGAGTCATCTCTTAGCATTGTCTCTCCCGAGAAAGATCCCCTTTTCCTGTGACGCCTCTGCATGCACCATGCACGCAAACCTTTTACCTGCTCGGCAATGTAAATAAAAATACAAATTGGCAGAGACGTTTGCATGTTTAGATATTCTTTCTCGCATTCCATTTGGTGCGCACACCCCTTCTTAAAAACCATTGATGAAGAGGGATTCAGAACAAAATTGCTGAAAAATGAAGCTACTTTACTACTTGAGTAGTGTAAGCCTCAACTACTTTTTTACTTTTACTCAAGTAAAAATACTTATTATTACTTTCTACTTTCACTTGAATAATTACTTGGCAATACTTTTCCTAAGTAGGTTTTTAGGTTACTTTGACTGCTTCCGGTTACCACCCGCTTGGCTTTTACGTCAAAACAAATACTGCCAGTAGCTTGCAAGGATAAAATATCCACCTCTCAAAAACCACTGTGAGGGTCGGTACGTAGTGCGACCATCGCAGAGACTACAGGATTGCACGAAGCAGCATGTTCCTGAATGGTTAAGCTACCAATTTACTCATCCATCCGATCTCAACCTGACAGATTGTTCATTCCCCTTGTCGAGTCATACCAAACGACTTTAAAAAATGGTATTCACAGCTTCCCTGCTTGGCGCTCAAAATTTAGGGGATGTTGTGGAGAACAAGCCGGCAAGTTGGCTTGTTGTGTTCTTGGGCAAGACACTTAACGGGACGCATCCGCCTTTGTGTGGAAGACAGGTGGCCCAGACATCTCGGAAACGGCAACTTCCAAGCGAGTGCGGACGTCCCGTCCAAAATATAGCGATACAATTTGCTTTCTCGTGAATGGAGGATAAATATGAACAATACAATACAATGCAATGACATTAAACCGAACTTATGACTCTGCCATTTGTCAGAATCTTTTACTAACAGAAAAATATGCATTACACTGCACTATGACAACAAGCGATTTTCAATCTTCGCTACAGCAGGCAGATCATTCCACCTTGATCTATTTAGAGGCTGTTTATGTCAAGACTGAAGGTCAGGTATTATGTGGACTGAGAAAATTTGCTAGATTACCTAATGTCTGAGTGATCAAGATATAAGAACTTGCTCACTCTAGCGTTTCCCTTTTGACGCAATACCGTCGCTCTCGAGAACGTCGCGAAAAGCTTATGGCTAAAATAGTTTTTTCAAAGCTGTCTTAAAATTCGAGAATATCTTTTTTTTAAATCTTTACTCAACCACATAGATTCAACTGTCAAACTATTTGGCTCAGTATACTTTGCTAATTTTTTTATTTATGCAGGTATCCAAAAACTCCGGAAAATAATGACGACGCAGAAGGTAAAATAGTTGCTGAAGCAAAGATTTGTAAAAGTTATAGCACTGATTAAGGGAGGTTAGATTTATTTTTTAAAAACAAATTTACAACACGTTCTTGAGGTACCAGCGGGATTGTTTTCAAAATAATTTAGAAATTGCATCGGCTCCTCAGGGGTGTAGCTCCCCCAGTATCTGCAGGTCTCGGGGTTTTTGAATTCAGGATCCGTATTCAGGGTGTAAACCAGCACCAAGGGCCACTCTGCAGCGTATCAAGTTGCGCTTCAATAAAAGGAGCTACTGGAAATGATGTCATTAGAGTTCGTGACATCTGGGGCTGCTTGGAAAAGTGTTACAGCCAAAAATAAAAAGTGCCACCATTTACCTTTTTCCTATGCTCAAAAGTGCTATGAAAATTCTATGCTCAAAAGTGCTCTCTATGAAAAGATCCTCAACCAAAATTTCCAGCAATGTTGGCAAGAGTGTTTTATAAAATATGAAAAAAGATGTTCTCTGACAGTGGAACCCCCTAAAACAGTATCACCCGGTGTGATCCCCCTCAAGTGACTCATTGATCCCCCCCCCTAGTGATGTCACAAGCTCCTATTTATTCAGATGTGGAGTTGTTTCATTTTCTATTCACGTCAATTCTTGTACTAGATTCCACTCTTTTCTAGTAATGCTAATGGTATTTTTGAAAACCGAAAACATGGCCTATGTCTATACTGCAAATCCATTTTTATGTTTTAAAAAGTAAAGACTACACAAAACACATTGTGTTCAGATGATGGCCGAATTGGTAATCTCACTTTGGGGGGCTTTGTTGGAGTAATCGTTTGCTGTGTGCTGGTCTCGCTTCTAATAATGTTGATAGTGATCAGAAAGTAAGTCAATAAATAACCGCCAAGAAGTGCCTATAACAGTTGTTGTTCTGGCGCAGCGGTGGCCACTAGTTTAGACCATTGATTGAGGCCCATTGCACTTTTTATAATCTTGATTTGATAAACTCAGTTTGACATTTCACTACCGCATTACTTCTGTGCTAAGCGCCAAGCAGGAGATCTGTAAACACCAATTTTGAAGTATTTGGTACAACTCGACAAGGGAATTGAACGCACATCTACAGACTTTGAAGCACACGTTCTTATCACTCCACAACCACCCGGTTCCTGCTGGAGTTTGTTCACATATTCCTACGTTTGATTGCGCTGCTTGTGATACAAATACCCTGTACTAGCGGTAGTGTAACTTCGAAGCAGTTTTGAATTAAATGTTTTTTGTGCATTTTTATCAAATTAATATTCACTTTACATTTTGAATTAACAGGTGTTGCCGCAAGAAGGAAAAAAATGACAAACATCGTCCAGACCTTAAAGATGACGAGGAATGGAATATTTATCCCCCTCCATATCATGTGAGTGATGTAGCCTAAAACTACGAGCTGTAAAACCAGTTGCCTTGCATTGTTCTTTACAGCTAAGTCTTGTTCGAGCAGGCAGAGGCAAGTCTACTATAAAAAATAGATAAAACATGCCCATTGCACGTTCCATTACTCCGAATTTTTCAAAAGCTAAAAAGCTTTGTTTCTACGCATTTAAAAATCAACTCAAGCAGATTGAGCAAATTGATCTGTTTGAAAGATTTTTTTCAAAATACTAAAATCTTAGTTGTAGTGAAGACTTGCTCTGTTTTTGCTTTATCTTTCTATCTCTCCGACTCACAAGATAGATATGAAAGCGCTAAGCACTGAACACTTGTCCAGGCCTGCTTCACAGATTTCAACCTTTTGTATAAGCTTTCTCATTGTTTGTTTTTATCGACAAGTCAGAGGATATCACTGTAAAATGTCTTTCTTTCTGGAGGCAAACGAGCGTAACCATTTTGCGGTTGGCGGCCTCAATTTGAAGGCCTTTTCTTCCACCTGTAATTTTTGCAGACTTAGTCTTCTAAGCTTTACTGTACAACCTGCCAAGTTTTCTTCTCTGCATTAAAACCAATTTTTTATACTGTCAGAAAGCGGTGTCTTTGCCATTGTCTCCTAATCCAAAAACCATGGAGATCTTTCCACCAGCTCCGAAGATTGAAATTAAAAAAAATGTGGAAGTAAAAAAGAAAAATGAAAAACTAATGGCGCCAGGTAAAACGTTTTTATTAAAAAACGTCTTTGAACACAGGCTTGATTTTATTTTAACCCAACAGTTTTGTACTTTTTTTTAAATAGTAACGACAAAACTTTGTAACATCAGCTTTGCATCATTAAAATACTATCCAATAAAATTTTCATCCGCTTTCAGCAAATCACGGAAATAACGAAAAGTTGTTCAACATATTGGATCCACGACAAACGAAGAGAGTTCCAAAATCACCTTTTCACCTTTCGAGACTGTAGTTGCCCACACGCGTAATATTGCAGTCAGCGTGACCCATAGTTTAAACTACGATTCCGCTCGACCATTCTGTACGCAATAAATCACAGCTCTAAGCGCTCAACCGGCACTCTTTCGATGACAGGCGTAGCGCTCAGTACATCGCACCACATCGCCGACATCGCCGGCCATTTCATTACAGAATAGGAATGCAGGCCACTCATCTCAGGACAGTAGTGCAGGCCACTCATGGAAAGAGAGAAGTGCAGGCTCATCGTAGGAGAGGAGTGCAGGCCATTTATGACAGGAGAGGAGTACAGGCCATCCATCGTAGAAAAGAAGTACAGGCCACTCATCACAGGAGAGAAGTGCAGGCCACTTATCGCAGGAGGGGAGTGCAGGTCACTTATCGCAGGAGGGGAGTGCAGGTCACTTATCGCAGCAAAGGAGTGCAGGTCATATATTGTAGAAGAGGAGTGCAGATTACTCATCACACAAGAGGAGTGCAGGTCACTCATCACAGGAGAGGAGTACAGACCACAAATCGCAGGAGAGAAGTGCAGTTTGCTCATCACAGAAAAGAATTCAGGGCACATATCGCTGGAATGGAGTGCAGGCCACTCATCACAGGTGGGGAATGCGGTTCACTTATCACAGGGGAGAAGTGCAAGCCACTCATTGTAGAAGAGGAGTGCAGGCCACTCATCACAGGAGAGGGGTAGAAGCCACTTATCACAAGGAGGAGTGCCGGTCACTTATCACAGGACAGGAATGCAGGTCACTCATTGTAGAAGTGGAGTGCAGGCCACTCATCGTAGGAAAGGAGTGGGGTCACTCATCGCCGAAGAGGAGTGCAAACCACTTATCACAGAAAAAAGTGCAGGCTACTCATCACAGAAGAGGAGTATAGGCCACTCATCGCATGAGAGGAGTCGAAGCCACTTATTACAGGAGAGGAGTGCAGATCAATCATTGCAGGATAGAAGTGCTGGTCGCTCGTTATTAAAAAGGAGTGCAGGTCACTCATCACAGGACAGGAGTGCAGGCCACTCAAAATAAAAGAAGAGGGCAGGTCACTCATCACAGGAGAGGAGTGCAAGCTACTTATGACAGGAGAAGAGTGCAGGTCAGTCATTGCAGAAGAGGAGTGCAGGTCACTCATCACAGGAAAGGAGTGCAAATCAGTCAAAATAAAAGAAGAGGACAGGTCACTCATGGCAGGAGAGAAGTGCAAGCTATTCATCACAGGAGAGAAGTACAAGTCATTCATTGCCTGAGAGAAGTTCAGACTGCATATCGCAGAAGAGGAGTGCAAGCCACTTATCACAGGAGAGGGGTACAAGCCACTTATCACAGGAAAGAGGTACAAGCCACTCATCACAGAAGAGAAGTGCAGGCTATTCATTACAAGAAAGAAGTGCAGGTCATCACAGGAGAGAAGTAGAATCACAGGAGAGAAGTATCATCGCAGGAGAGAAGTAGAAGCCACTTATCACAAGCAGCAGTACGAACAACTTATTATAGGAGAGGAGTTCAGATCACTCATCACAGAAGAGAAGTGCAGGCCATTTATAGCAGGAGAGAATTTAGGCCAGTTATTACAGGAAAAGAGGGCAGGCCACTCATCGCAGGAGAAAAGTGCAGGTCACTCATCTCAGGACAGGAGTGCAGGCCACTCCTCGTAGGAGAGTAATACAGGCCGCTCATCCCAGTAGAGGAGTACAGGCCACTTATCGCCGGGAGGAGTGCAGATCATTTATCGTAGAAGACGAGTACACATCACTCATCACACAAGAGGAGTGCAGGTTGCTCATCACAGAAGAGGAGTGCAGGGCACTCACCACAGGAGAGGAGTGCAAGTCACTCATCACACAAGAGGACTGCAGGTCACTCATCTCAGGGGAGGAGTGCAGGTCGCTCATCTCAGGAGAGGAGTGCAGGTCGCTCATCACACAAGAGGAATGCAGGTCACTCATCACAGGAGAGGAGTGCAGGCCACAAATCGCAAGAGAACAGAGCAGGTCACAAATCGCAGGAGAGGATTCAGGGCACATATCGCTGGAAAGGAGTGCAGGCTACTCATCACAGGAGAGGAGTGCAGGCCACTCATCGCAAAAGAGAAGTGCAGGTCACTCATTGCAGGAGAGGAGTAAAAGTCACTTATCACAGAACAGGAGTACAAGCCACTTATCACAGGAGAAGAGCGCAGGTCAGGCATTGCAGAAGAGGAGTGCTGGCCGCTCATCGCAGGAAAGAGTGCAGGTCTCCATCGCAGGAGAGGAGTGCAAGTCAGTCATCATAGGAGAGGGTGTTCAATTCATATCTATACTTCTTTAATGTTGAAAAATATTTTTCTAGGATTGGAAAAATATTTAGAGTAAGGTGTTGAGCTGAATGTACGCTTCAAAAAACTAGAGTCAAACTTGGCAAATGGACCGAAAGACAATAATTTGGTCAAATCGTTTAATATGAATTGATCGTCTTTTTCTTTCACTTTATTTATCCATTTTATTTTTTCCCAAACGAGGGTAAAAAAAAACTAAACAATAGCAGACAGAAAAAGGAGACGATGGCAAAACGATATACGTTTAAAGCATGCACATGGAATTAGTTTTGATTAAATTTTTGTCTTCCAGTTGTTTCAAAATATTCCCCAAAACGTTCAATTTTAATGCTGATTTTAGTTCTTGCAGATAGCAGTCTTCAATCAAGTTCTGCAGGGCATCAACCAAAGAAAGAATCGAAGGCTGATGCTAGGAAGAATGAAAAAAAACGAAAGAAATATAAAAAAGATTGGCAACAACCTGCGGGAAAAAATAACACTAACGACAAAGCAAAAAAAGCCAGAAATCCAAATTCCCATGGAACGAAAACAGACCAGCAGCGACCTGGAAAAAGTAAAAGTGATTCCAAAGAAAAAAAAATGAAAAGGAAGCTAACAGCGGACGAAAAACGGCGAAAGAAAGAAAAAGAAGAATTGACGATATGGCAAGAAGATTATCCCGCGCGAAGAGCACGGCGATCGAAATCGCAAAATCGGAAAAAAAGAAAAGAAAATCTTGAAACCGAGAAATCAAGTGGAAAGAGAGGGAAGCGGAAAAAGAGACTTGAGTTAAATGGGGCAGACAAAAACGGACAAAAATCAAAAAGCAATTCTTCCAGATCTCAAACGCGCAAATCTATGAACACTTCCCAGGCAAAAAAGGAAAACGCAAAAAGTCAACGAAAATCAAACGTGAGAAGCAAAGCATAGCCTAAAAAACTTAAGGTTTCAACTCTTGGCCTAGATGTGACACAGTTACAGTTGCTACCGGTAGCGAAAGAAATTTTACAATGACTTGTATTTATTTTAAAAACGTGACCACTTGAAGTATGATACTTCGACGTTTTGATCGTTATTCGTGATGTTACTTTGTTTTTTACTGCCGTGGGCCAGCGCCTGCTATGTTTTGAAGACAGACTAGCATTATGCCAGCAGTCGAGTAATACAACTAATTATGACACCTTGCGTTTTTGTTTTGTATTAGTCGTGGTACCTGAACAAGAGGTCTTGTATGATAACCTGTCCGCTGATAGAGAGTGTTGTTTGATTAACCATGTCTGTACAATAACCTTGAAGGTTTTCAAAAGTTTTGATTTGAAATATTTTAATTAAGGTATCTAATTTTTTTGTTCTTTTGTACATTTATTTGTGGCCAGCAAAAACACGCGCCAAGCAAAAGACCTCGACAAAGCAACCACCAAAAATGCGAAGCAGCAACAAACGCTAAACGTCAAGACGAACAACTGTAATTGGTAAAACACATAAAAAAACAAATTAGTGTGCAGTTGCTGCACCTAAACGAACAGAAACACTATGTACATGCTTACCTTATGTGCACGCAATAGTTTTTGTCTGCTATCATAAATAGTAAACTGCTAAAAAATGTTCCAGTGAATGGTGCCTGAAAGTCAACACTGCCAAGGTCAACACTGTAGGAGTTTGATACAAATAAATATTGTTTGAAATGGTCGGCATTGAGTGACAAATAAAACTGAATTTTTAGTGGTGACCTGGGAGGGAGAAGGAATATTTATGTTTCTTAATAGTACAATTAAAGTCAAGACAGTCAACACCTCCGACAAAATGGATTTGCATAGAACTATGATATAAAAACGAGCAAAACATACTTGAATTTTATTGTTAGTACTTGTGTACCATTTTGTGAATTAAAATATTGTTTGTAATAGGAACGTTATTGGTGCTTAATAAAACCTATCAATGAATAATGTTTTTGATTGAATCAAGTATTTCATTCCACATTGCTAGTCCTTTGTACCTAAAAGACTGTTTGATTAAAATCATCTCACAGTATTTTTGAAAAATATTAGAACGATTTCTAGTTTTTTCAGTTTTGCTTTTTAAAAGGTTTTGATCAAAAATATGTCAAAATACTTTCGGTAACAAGTAATTAAAATGTCGGTACAAAAGTTTGCGATCTCAAATTTAAATAACTGTTCAACTGATATTATTTCGTTTTCTTTCATCATGTAAGAAAAAGATGTTTCATAATTCAAATTGAAGATTAATCGAATAACTTTGTTCACGGTGCATTAAAGCTTATGAATCGTCGTTGTATTTCCAAAACACCAAGAGGAAATGCAGTGTGTGAGATCGCTTTTTATTAAAGAGTTATAAAGCATCATTGAAGAATTTTTGTATAAAAAGGAAGACACCTTTCTCATTATTCCAATCTGTTTTAAAATACACTCCATGTGTATATTCCACTTCATATGTTCATGGATTGTTACTCCCAAAAATTTTGTTGAATTCACTCTTTTAATAGTATTGGTATTGTATAAAGGCTAAAATTGCTTGAGAAAGCTTGACTGTTTGAAAGCTTGAAGTTTGTCTTGTTTATATTTAAGGGAAGCTTATTGGCATTTTACCAAAAGACAATTTTCTCTAATCTTTGATTGGCAATATTGAAGAGTGATTTACAGCAAATGTTATTGTCATGTGCACACATGATAATACAGGGTGAGTCACGGGAAACGGATGTTTTTAAGGAAGACAAAACTCTGCGAATAATTTAACAAAAATTTTGTAATGTACATAAAAACATTCACTAAACTATGCCATTATGGAATATTTGGGAGCGAAAAATTATGTCTGACAAATGATGGCCATTTTCACGAGCACAAATTTGAAGTCGCTTTCTAAAGTTAGCTTCCACTTTCACTAAAGTTTCTTCACCTATTTCTTGATTGTTTTCACGTATTGCAGTCTTCAATTCTCCAAGTGTGCGGTATTTCCCAGCATAAACGCGTGATTTCAAAAATCCCCACAGATAAAAATCGCACATGGAAAGATCGGGTGAGCGCGGAGGCCACGGGAGATCTCCAAAGCGTGAAATGACATGATTAGGGAATGCAGCTCGTACAGCACTCATGGACGCTCTCGCTGTATGAGCAGTGGCCCCATGTTGCTGAAACACATTAATGCCCTATTGATTCCTTGTCTGCGAAGTTCAGGTAGGAAACAATTTTCAAACATTCAAATATAGCGGTCTGAAGTAACCGTTGCTGTCTCTTCTCCTTCTTTGAAGAAAAGTGGACCAAATATCCCGCACTTTCACAAACCACACCAAACAGTCACTTTTGGGCTGAGTAGTGGTCGCTGTTGTAATTCACGAGAATTTTCTGAAGCCCAGTATCGAAATTTTTGCTTGTTAACTTGACAATTTAGATGAAAATGGGCTTTATCACTTATTGTTAGGGTCAAATTCTCGTTTTCTTCACACATGTCGACCATTGTTTGGCAAAAAGACAAACGTTGTTGGTAATCCCGCGGATGCAATTGTTGGACAGTCATAATTTTGTATGGTTGAAAGGCAAAGTCTTTATGTAGGATTCGCTGCACAGTGCTCTGACTTATTCCCAGTTCTGCAGAGTGTCACCTAGCATAGCGCCTGGGACTTCGGGTGATTGCTTCTCTCACTCGATCCACAATTCCTGGTGTTCTGGCGGTTCTGGCAGGGCCGGGTGGTTTGGTTTTCAATAATGAACCAGTCGTTCTCAGTGCATTAACCCACCCAAGAATGGAATTGCGGCTTGGTACATTGCCGTGACGACCGATGTTGAATCTTCGCTTGAAGAGACGTTGGGTTTCAGTCTTTGATTCACCATTTTTCACATAGGTGTCATAAGCAAACACACGGTGTTCAAGACTCCACGGTAGCATGAGGGAAAGCAATTTTAAAATAATGACCAACAAATACAAAAATTAACGTAAAAGATAAACAAATAACAACAAACCAAGCGACATCTTGAGCAGGTTTAAAGACTACCTTCCTCACTCCCTAAACATTTACACTAGAAGAGCAAGAGGCGTTCTAAAAACATCCATTTCCCGTGACTCACCGTGTATTTTGTGCAGTTAGGGAGATCATTTACGGTATTGGCCCTAGTGTTGAACCCTGAAGAAGTCCTTTTTGCACCACTCTTTCATCAGATAAAGTATTGCCCAGTTGAAAGTAATGAGATCTTCCATACAGATAATTATAAAAGCAATCACTTGCCAGTCCTCGAATGCCATTTCAGTTAGTTACATTTCAGTTACTACAACAAGTTACGTTATGGCTTATACCAGTGTTTCCCAAACTTTTTTGTCAGTGGGCACAGTAGAAAAGCTAAACAAATTTTGCTGCACAGCAGCCACATGAATCAATGTATTTTCATCGCGAGTAGCATTACAGGTGACAGCGAGAAAGGTGATGACCTTTTTTTTTGTTTTTTTCGGAAATCACCACTTTTTCAGGCAACATACCACAATCTCCGACGTTATTGACCATTTAATTATTCATGGCGGCATTTACTCAATTTTTGCGGATAAATATTAGGTATTTTAAGCATAAATATTTAGTGCCGGTAATAAAAACCCGCGGCACACCTGCAAATCGTCCAGGGCACGCAGTTTGGGAAACACTGGCTTAAAGGACTACTCCACAGACCAGTTTTTGTGCTAAATGGGAGAATAAGTTTTTCTAAATCCTGCAAGATCTCACAATAAAACTCGGCATTTTGTCACACATTGGTACCCGTGACAACAATGTGTTTAGAGTAAATAGTACTTAGGCGTGCGATATGGCGGTACTACAAAGGTATTCCAACGTGAAGAGCACCTGTAGTTCAGTCATTACAATTTTCGTATTTGCGTTGCATAATAAAAACCAGTTTTTAACCGTGATATCAGTGCCGCAATATATCATTCTACTTTAACAGGCAGCATGTTAGTAATGGGCTTAACTACTTACGTTGGCTTTCGAAATGGCTGTGGGTAACACATACAACTGCTGACTTTTCCTGCTTTCTGTGCAATGGATGCCATATGATATGATGTCACATAACCATAATGACAAAACAAAGTTGTTTTGAAGCGTTTACGAAAAAAAGCTAAGCCATGGTTAAAAAACGCTTAAATCCTTTCAATCGATTATTGGGTCGTCTATGAAACTTAAGTCGTTTCAGAATTATTTTCATCTAAAGCACCTTCATCAAAAGTATTTCTCGAAAAGCTTGTAACTGCGCTTCCACGGTCAGTATTTTTTAAAAAATGAAGAAAACAAGGAGCATGAAAATGAGGTGTCTTTTCTAATCTGAGTAGAAATATGATAGCCAGTAAACTAGTGAACATTTTTATTTGAAAACTTTTCACTTTATACTTAAAGCATGATCAGTTATAATTAAAATGCTACCTACTATGCTAAGTTGAGTACTCATATTCAACTTAGTTGAATGACGTCATCTTTCTCTCTAAAAGGATGAAATTTCTGGAGGTTTGTTAGGTCGGTTGCTGGCTTTTGTTTTGTTTTTGCTATTGCCGGTTAGCTTCGTTAAAAAGTGCAAATTTTGAAAAAATTTTGCTTAAATTGTGACGTCGTGGTAGTATTATTACTCCCATTATGATACTCAGCTCGGGGAGGAGATGAATTGTGCCAAATTTGATGCTTATTCACCCAGTTATCTTAGAAAAGTTAACCCAGACAGCCATTATAAAAGACAGGATGGCAATTCATAGTGTAGATCAATGGTCAGTAATTACAGGGGCGTATCCAGGGGGAGCTGCTGGGACCGCCCCTCCCCGCTGAATCAGTGTATAATAAATTTCTTTGTGAAAAACTTATAAAAATTTTTTATAGCTCACGATTTGCCATTAACTTCAATATTTTGTGAGATTTATATACTCAAATTTATGACTATGATGTAACTAACGAAAACAAGCATGTTAGGATAGAAATATATGAACAAACCAATCACGGTTGCAAGTTCTGCAATCTGCAGTGTTGGTGCCGATTTACCGAAGTTAATATAAAAAACTTAGCGTACAAGGCAGCAGCATTGAGATGGAATAATTTGGTGATAGTTCAAGCTAGTTGTTCAAAAAACGACTTCAAACAAGTAGTTTATCACAGGAACTCTAGTGGAAGGTACAGAGGGCCTAAGCTGCTGTATAACCAAGCGTTAGCTTAGGCTAGAAGCTACAGCTTAGCTGCTAGCAATCAAATGTATAGCCAGCGAGCCGGTTTACTTAGCTACTTGGCCAGTATTTAGCCTAGGACACCGGTATCAGATTGGTGAGGTAGCAAACTGAAATAAGTTTCCTACAAAATTTAAAAACATTTTTCTTTGCAAGTTTTAAGCTCAAGAAACAGGTTGTTTACATGCTTAAGGGGATTGCAGAATTTTTAAAAGAAGCGTTAAGGCATATTTAAAACCTAATCTGCCTCGAAGTGCATACGGAAAATATTTTTTTTCTTGAGTAAATAAAGATAGTAATAGGGTTATAGCCAGTTGCCATTTGATGAGCCGCTTGGCGAAATAGCTGCAGTGGTTTTATTATTTTATCCTGACGTCTTGTGTTTTTAATTATATACTTATAGCTCTAACCTTGGTCGTTATCAAGCACTGTGGCGGCAACGTCACACTTACTCTACACAATAGTAAGGTTGTACAGGGTGTCCGAACAGTTACTGTGCAGTATGGGTACATAAAAATGTGATGTATTTACAGTCCCGTAGCACTCCAACTTCGGGCCCCCCCCAAAGTAAGCGCAAGAGCCCCTGCGCACAGGTCATATCACTTTAGAGGTGTAAAATTGAAAAGCTGCATTAAGAAAATACACCACAATTTGTACATAAGTAAACAGGCTAATGTCAGAATAAAGCATGCCGATACCGAAGGTGCAAGTCATAAAAAATTCGGCACCGATGACAGAGTTCAGTATGACATTTATGCAGACACTGCGAAACGAAAGCAATGACACTGAAAAACATGAAAAAGTTATAAAAACACAGTATCATTTAAATAGTCTGGAGCGAACCTTTTTGTTCGCAAATGCTGTTATGACATTGTCATAATCAAGAGATCGGGCGCAGTCATTTTCGATTGACAACATGGCTAATGAAGATAGTCTACTGTCTGTCATAGACGTTCTATTAAAAGTTTTGATCAGTTTCAATTTGCTCAAGCTTCTTTCAGCGCTGGCAACAGTCACGGGGCAAGTTAGTAAGATTCGAAGTGCGATGTACACATTCGGATACAATTCAAATAAATGAGTCTTTAGAAGATAGTTCAGAAAGTCTTGAGCCGTATTGAGATTGCGTTTTTTTTGTAAAATTAAA
This sequence comes from Trididemnum clinides, assembly GCA_963675345.1. Classification (NCBI taxonomy): domain Eukaryota; kingdom Metazoa; phylum Chordata; class Ascidiacea; order Aplousobranchia; family Didemnidae; genus Trididemnum; species Trididemnum clinides. Next base: position 39,414,591 of record OY776287.1, on the reverse strand, counting down.
ACAAACCGCTGTAGCTCAGCGCTCATTTCATCAGAATCAATGTCACCGAACTTTTTTTGGAACTCTTTACAGCAAGTAAGAAGAGCATTTTCTTGTTGCACAAGCAAAAGTTTGTCTCGTGTGTACAAAAACGAAAAGGCGGAAGAAACCTCACGTAACAAATTAAAGCGCTCCTTTATTGACATAATAGCCTGGTCTACTAATGGATAGAAAAAGTTGCTTTTAAATTTCAGTTCAGGAGTAGCTCGTTGTTCCTCTTCACCTTGGTAATCAAACAATCTTCTTTTCTTTCCACTTCTTGACGGAGGAAAAGAAGGATCAATATCCAATTCCTGTGCTATTTCAACAGCAGATGTTGCGGCACTGTCATAACCCGTTGTGCGATAGTTTTGCAAAAACTTTTCAGTTGCCTGGATTTCCGTTTCCATTGTATGAAGGGAGACTCCATACGATTGAAGAATCTTGCTTGCTTTATTGACTTGGAATAGGATATCATACCAAATAAACACCGACAAAAGAAAACTCCATTTTGATAAATGAGCTATCAACGATTTTGTTTCTGAGGCAGCTCTTCCATCTTTTCTTTCTATGGAAATGGCTTCCAAGTCTTTCAGTGCCAGCAACACCTCTTTTAAATTGTATCGAAGAGGTTTGATGCATTTAATTCTGCTTTCCCAACGAGTATCAGATTGTGACTTTATGGACAGCTCCACATGTTTCTTCAAAATTTCCCAACGCTGAGCAGAGGAAGAAAACAGCACATACAACCTTGTAAGTACTCCAAAAAATGTCAATGCTTCCGTCGATCAATTAGAACTGTCAACAACAACTAAGTTAAGGGTATGGTTTGCACAGGGCACGTAAACAGCTTTGGGATTGATGTCTAGCATTCTTGCTTGGACCCCAGAATGTTTTCCTTTCATGTTAGCACCATTATCATATGACTGACCTCGACAATCAGACAATTCGAGTTGCAGTTCGGTCGCTTTTTCTAAGAAAGCGTCCAACAAGCCTTTCCCAGTACTGTCACTTATTCTCAAGTAGCCAAAAAATGTTTCTTTAACAACAGCAGCTTCTTCATTACATAGTACATAACGGAGAATGACAGACATTTGTTCATGATGTGACATATCTGGAGTGCAGTCCAAAATTATAGAAAAATATTTTGCCAATTTCAATTGCTGTAAATTTTCTTTTTCAACTTCTGTCGCTAGCAATTCAATTAGTTCATTTTGTATGGTAGGACTCAAATAGTGATCTTTAGTGTTTTTATTCTTGATTCTGTCTTGAAGCTCTTTTAGGATCGGATCTCTTCTTGCCAAAAGCTCAAATATACCCAGAAAATTTCCATTGTGAGGAGATCCTAAGACTTCTTCAGATCCTCTAAAAGCAAGATTCCTTTCCGATAGAAACAAGGCAATGTCGATAAGTCTCTCGAAAACATTTCTCCAAAAACGTCTTTCATTGAAAAAAATATTCATCTCGCGTTTGTCGATAGTGGATGAATTTCTTATCCCTTCAGCTAGCAACATCCATTGACTGCAGCATTCTTGGTGGGAAATGCCGTTTTCATGGTCTTTCAGTTTTTTCGAAAAACCCTCTCATGTATTTATACCACTACAAAAGGGGCTTAGTGTTTTTCCAAATAGCTTACAACAAAAGCAAAAAACTTGATCTGATTCCCCAGAATAAACTAGCCACGACCGTGAAACACTTTCACCATTAGGTAACACACGTTTATAATGGTTGGAGGAAAAACGTCGCCTTGGAGTTGTGTTATTATATGGAAAATTCATTATTAGTTGATGTGGTCCACGCTTTACTATATCACATCGTTGAGCATCAGAAATACTTTCAGGCCATTTACATGGGTCATCAGGGATAGGGGTAAATTGAGATTCAGTTATTTTTGATATTGAAGGTTGCGTATTGGCAGGTAAATCACAACTTACATTTTCTGGAAATTCACAATCACTTTGATGCTGATCGTCATAGTCTTCTTTTTCTTGTATACTATAGTTTTCTTCATCCCTCTCGGTACTAGTGCCAGGTCTACTCTGCTCAGTAATCTTGAAAAAATCTGTCATCTTGGGCAATTTCGCTACAGCATCTCGAGCAGTGGCTGCTTCTTTTCTCTTTTGAGCACCACTTTTTGAACGTTTCATTCTATACAATGTCAATAAAATACTTTATCTGCACTCTGCAGTGTATATATATTGTCCCGGTATTTCTAGCCAAACAGAATTCCAGACCATTCTATGATTGTTGCGTAACAACGGCATTGTTACGTCAATCGAATATTCAAGATTCTACCAGAAAATCAATCGAAATATTCTAGATTCTGCGAGATAAAATGACGTTGCATTCACTTATGATGTCACAAGCCAATTTCTTCCTACAGTTTAAATCGGTTGTAAACAAGTCTGCTGAACTGAAAATAGTCACGTAGCCAAAAAGCAATTTCAGACTAACTTGGGCCCCCAAAGTTGTCCTGGGCCCCCCCCAATTGGGGGTTTGGGGGGCGGCTGCTACGTCTCTGTGTATTTACAGTAAAGTTTATTAGAAAACTTTTAGTCAATACAATTTTTATTTATTCGTGGCTACATTTGTTTACAATACTAGAGTTTGTTTGTAATGTGTACAAATTGTTTGCGATGCAAAATGTAACTTTTTTCGTAGGGCCTGTTGAGATACAGTGCTTCCTCGATTATCCAGTCTAGTTGGGATGATACTTTCAGAAATCTGAACGGATAAGCAAAAAACCGGATAACTGAATTCTTAGCGTTTAAGTCAAGGGAACAAAAACAAACAAAAACACAACACATTCATGGTTTAAAAAATGATAGATGTTCAACATTACAATATGCTAAGAAATTTCCCGCTCAACTATCATTTGCAACACTAGATCTACTAAAATAAGAATCAATTTTAGATTGTTTGCGGGAAGATTCGCGTTTTTCAGCAGCAAACTCGCGAAGTCGTACCAATGTAAAAGTGTTTGAAACTGTTGCTTCCAGCTGAATACGGAGCCACGTTAGGCAATGGTCAAACATTTACATTGCCTCTGTACGAGAAAATGTGCATTTGTGCTTTTCGCGTTGAATGTTGTGTATTCTTGTTTGCATCCTTTTCTTCATCACATTCGTTCCCTTCTGCTACTGAAACAAAATAAACTATTTCCTGCTCATCCAAATATTCATAACCTGGCCCATCAGCATGAAATCAGCCATCAACATCAGAGGTCGTCAATTCAATGTTTAGCGTTGAAAATTGTTCTACGAAATCGTCATTCAGCCTTCTCTTTGAACTAATTGCGCTTTCTTCCACAGAAAATTCGCCGACAATACAGCATTTCAGCTTTTTTTAGCGGGATTTAGCGTAAAGTTTTCCGGAAACTATTCCTGCAACATCTAGTTAAAAGCAATATGATTTTGAAATGTTGTAGCAAAATAGAGCGACTGGATAATTGAATGCCGGTTAAACAAGGTACGTATAATCGAGGAAGCACTGCAATCGTCTTACAGATTTCTTTGGATTCTTTAATATCATTTCCTGATCTTTATAGCTTTCTCATTTGCGGTTGAAGGCCTACCAGTTCAAGAAGCGTCTTTTACATCGCCAGTTTGGCGAAATTTCTTGATCAAACGTCCGACAGCATTACTGTGTGGCGCCTCTGCATCTGGAAGTTGCTTGAAAAATCTTTTTTGCCCAGTATTTATGCATTTTCCACCATTACGGAACACATGCTCAACTAAGAATGCTCAACTAAAAACAACAGTCTACTATGTTAATACTTTTTAATAAAACTGATGGAGCAAGTGCCTGATTTTTTGCATCCTAATTCGTTGTATTCTTTTCAGAATGCTCGTCAAGTAGGCCTGTGCCTGCTGCCTATAGTCCCTCATCTCCAATACCATACCTCGAAAGTACTAGACATAGAGCACATCTTTGAATTCCTCTTTCATATATTTGTCGGGAGTTAAACATAAAATGCCACTGAACAGATTTATTAAGCTAGTGCTGGTTGCCCCAGTTGATTTTTTCAGCGGGAGGGAACTATATGAGTGTAATTGATTGCTTGTGTGTATGTGTTTTGTTTTGAAGTTTTTTGTAATATGGACTATTGGAGTCCGAGATAAATAAAGTGTAGCGTTAAACTGCAGCACTGAGCAAACGCAGAAAACTACTGAAGGCCTAGACACACCAATATAAAGAAAATCAAAGCATTAAATGGTGAAATGTAGCGAAACGCACAGGTTGGAAGGCGAAGCCCTGCATAGGCTGATACAAGCAAAAAAGCTTGTCCCACTAAAAAAGTTTCAACTGTTTAGGTTTGAAATTGCGGCCCCCCCCCCTTTAGAAATTTCTGGATACGCCCCTGAATTACCGGTGCCGGCACGCGAAGAATTTGTTGCCGGACAGAAGCAATGGGTTATATCATGTAGCGGTTTGGTAAAACTGATGAAACATTCTTACAAGTTGTTGCATCATCTTACGTGTATTAACTTGCACGAGCATACGCGCCACAAAAAGACTTTTTTTGGCTGGTTTAGCAGTTTGAAAACGAAAAGTGTTTTTGGACATTTATGAGAGACCACAGTTAAAAAGATAGGGCATTGAAGGCCGGACCGCAAGATAATGCCTGCCTTAAACCAGTTTGCTGTGCAAAAAAGATTGCAGACCCCTAATGTAGGTTAAAACACTGCATGGTCATAATATTGGCAAAGCCTGAAACGAATTGGTAGGGGAGCAAAATTCTATTTGGCTGACTATAGATCGACTTAAGACCACAATCAGAATTATTAAATAAAAATTTTGCGAGTCTTGCCATAGCACTTCAGCATGCATCTGACTGTGGCCTGCTGTAAAGTGAGCGTGTTAGCTATGACTATCGATCATTTTTCTTGATAATGAAGCGCAGTGAGAATGTCCAACAAAAATGTCATTTTCACCACAGTCAAAGCTATTTGCTACTACCAAGTTGGCTGTACACAGTTTACGTGTTTTTACGTTTTCTTCCACGTGCATGTTTGTACGAAAATTTTCATCCGCACAAATATTTATCGGGTGCTTCACCGCATATGTTGTCCGAAAGTACGTACCAAAAGCGTTTTGCATGTTTTACGGGAGATATGGACAAAGTACAATCCATAGAAATGATTTTACTAGGATTTCAGTTTTATCAACGACGCAACGGGCGATAAAGCATCGTTTAGGCATGGTATTTTTTTTGCTTGAAGGCTTCGAAAAAGCTTTGTTTCTCCTTAACATTTAATAGCGTCGTAATGATGTCTCGCACAACCGTACTACTTGAGTGGAAAAAGCAGAGACCACAGTTGTACTTATTATTCTTTGTCATTTTGAAAGTAAAAGTAAGTATTAAATCCTTTTACATATATCCTGCCTGTTACAGTAGAATGATACGATATAGCACAGTGTTTTCTGATGTTAAAACTATGAAGTATTAAGCATTTTTTAACCAAACATAAATTGTCCATACTTGCTCCAGCTTTTGTTTTATACAAGTTAGATTACCGTAACTTATTGTATTGCAGAATTTACTAGCGTGTAAACTTTATTGCAGCTAAATGCTAAAAACTGTGCAGCTACATTAATTTATATAAAAAACAAGTATGAACCTGTTTTCCAGTGATTCATTGAGTTGCATGGCTACCCATCAAGTGACGCGTTTGTACAAAATTAATATTCTGCTTTTAAATCCTGTGACTACATTTACTATGCATGCCCTAATGAATTATGTTTTTTACTTACTTTCAACTGCTTTAGATCCATTCGACATAAACTTATACGAAGTAATTTAAAATAATTGACCTCGCGTTTTTTATTTGAACACCAAAACTTGGAACCAATTACCCGTAACCTTAAGATCAGAAATGAGTCTAAGTAAATTTTAGCGTGTGTTAAAAACATATTTATTACGCTCTGCAGACCCATTTGTAGACTCTTCAAGATAAATTTTGAAACTGCAGTAGTTGCTACAGAGACGTTTATATTACTGTTAAGATGTTAACTTGTTATCTTCAAGCGTTGCTTTATACCATTGCTGTTATGTACTGTGGTTGCCCGCTCGACTGCAGAGCAAAGGGCCATCTGTCGTTATCCACTAGCAGTGGTTGAACATTCACTATTTTTATTATTGTTACTATTATCATTACTATTAACATACCGGTTTAAATGTGGTTTTTAATTATGCGATGGCAAACACGAAAATTATAATAACTGAACTACAGATGCTCTTCACGTTGGAATACCTTTGTAGTACCGTTATGTCTCGCGCCTGAGTACTATTTACTCTAAACACATTGTTATCACGCGTACCAATGTGTAACAAAATGCCGAGTTTTATTGTGAGATCTTGCAGGATTTAGAAAAACTTATTCTCCCATTTAACACAAAAACTGGTCTGTGGAGTAGTCCCTTTAGCCATAACCTAACTTGTTGTAGTAACTGAGATTCTTCTTCTTTGGTTTGAGGGCTCATCGCAGGTTTTCGGCTAGATGTTAAAGTCAGTTCTTCATATCATCGGCCACGTTAGTGAGGTTCTTGACGATGTTAGGTGGACGAAGGATATTGCAGTCAAACAAGATGTGCTCCGCATTTTGGGTAGCAGCATGGTACGCACATGAGTCTGATGTTCTGAGTCCCGATTTGTTCATTTCTGCACCAAAGCGCCCCACCCCAGCCCTAAGGTGATTTAGGTCAACCCACAGTTTCCGAGGTAAGTCGGATCCGGGTGGTGCGGAGGTATCCATGGTTAGCGTCAGCTGCTTAGAGCGTTGGTCTTTAGTCCACTCTTCGTTCCAGGTCTCAATGATATCGTGGTCGCAGTTTTGGTGTTCTGCTGCGTGGCGATAGAAGGGGTGGCGTAACTTCCGACGTTGTGGGCGTAGGCTCTGTGGATCAGGTACCAGACTGTGCAGTGGGTGTTCTTCGTTGGCCCATGCGGGGTAAGATACTTTGGTGGTGACAGTTTATTCTCAACTTAACTTGGGCAAATCCTGAAAGTATGGGAAGGAGCTGTGTGGGGTTGGTTTCACGCATCCGGTTATGATTCTCATGGTATCATTCAGGGATACGTCCAGCTTTTTGGTATGGGAGCTTCGGCTCCATACTGGAGTAGCATACTCTGCGCTGATGTAAACAATCGCAAGGGCTTCTGTTCGGAGGGTTTTAGCATTTGCACCTGAAGTTGACCCAGACAGGCATCGGATGGAGTTGTTTCTTGTTATCACTTTTCCACGTAAATCTTCTGTATGTTGTTTATATGTTAGCTGTCTGTCCAGTTTTACTCCAATATTTTTAGGGTGTGGGTTGAGAGGGATGGTGGTTCCATGGACACAGATGTTTAATTGGCGTTGTGGTGTATGGTTGTTCAAATGGAAAGAGGTCAAGGCTGTCTTTGTTGTATTTAATTTAAGTCTCCAGGTTTGTAAGAAGTCAGCAAGGTCTTCCACATCTCTACATAGCGTTTCTTCAACTTTCGGCCAGCATTTGTGGGAGTAAAGAAGTGTCATGTCATCTGCGTAGCCGTACTGGTGGGAGACAGTTGTTGGGATGTCGCTGGTGTAGATGTGCAACAGGATAGGCGTCAATGTTGAGCCTTGCGGTAAACCATTCTTGAGCATGCGTAGTCGACTTATTTTTCCCGCATTGGTCTTGAGTTTAAAACTGCGGTTTGATAAGATTTTTATGATGAAACGCACTAGATGGCGGTTTGGGATGGTACGCAGAATCTTTAGGGCCTGGCCCTGGTGCCAAACAGTATCGTAGGCAGCTGTCAGATTCAACATTACTGCCCAGGCTTTATATCCATTCTCGAAACTCTTCTCGATGTCACTGGTGAGTTTGAGTACTTGCTGTACTGTCGAGCGACCTTGTCTGAAGCCTGCCTGCTCCGATGGCAGTTGGGGTTCAATTACGGGTTGATACGGGCAAGAATCAGTCTTCCCGAAATCTTATAGGGGAAACATAGTAATGAAATTGGTCTGTAGCTTTTGGGGACATCTGCCGGTTTGTTAGGTTTTAGGATGGCCACAACAGTAACTCGGCGCCAAATCTTCGGGATAGCTGTGTGCTGAAGACAAAACAAGTGGAATTTACTCACCCATTTCTAGCATTTTTACCACAGTGCATCATGAACTTTGATGGGCTGTTGTCTGGGCTCTGGGTTTTCCCACCTTCCAGTAGTTTTATGGTTGTTGTGAGTTCTGAGGTGGTGAAAAATTTGGTCAGGTGGCCACCAATCCCAGGCACCCTCTTCATCATACTACACTGCCTCTTAACAGAGAGATTATGCTGTTTATCATCCCCTCTGAAGCGCTCACTTGCAAACAGCCGCTTAGCAATGGAGTTGGTCTTAATTGAACATCGTTTTGAATCAGATTTGCGCCCAATGAGGCGGTTAAAAGTTTTCCAGGTTTTCCTGCTTGAGTGGGTGAAGTCTATTTCTTTAACTGTTTCTTCCTATCGTTTATTGTGGTTCTTTTTGTGGTTCATCAGGTCTGCAGCCTTGGCGTCAGCTGATTCTTTGTCTTCAGCTTGAAGGAATTCTTTGTAGCGGTGACTACATTTGTCCTCTGAAATTGAGACATACTGCTGGCGACAGCCACGTGGTATGGTTTTCTTTGCTGATTGGTAAAGCAGTTGACAAAAGACTGTGTATGCTATGTTTGCGTCAAGGTTACAGGAAGACGACAGCGTACCGACCGCAGATTCCACCAGGTGTACAAACTGTTCCCATTTGTCCTTGCGGAAGTTCCATCTTTTAACATCTTTTATTGGAATTGGTTCAAATGGGTTATATGGGGGTAATCAATGAAGATCGATGTTGAGGTCTAGAAAAAGGGTCTAAAATTATGCGTTGTGGTAAGGTATCGGTTAGGTTGGGCGAAAGTCAAGTCGCGGTTGAAAGTGGTGTTCCATCTGCCAGATCTAAAACTGTCCAGTTGATGTGGGCCAGGGGGAGGGCCAAATCAGCAATTTATTCCCAGTCCAATAAGGCAGAGCCGTTTAGGCTGGTTGCTTGGTATCTCGATGCAGTGCTATGGCAGTTGAAATCTCCTTCATAGTTGCATAGTGTGGGAAAGATGGAAATATTATTTTTGTTGAGAACACTTTGAGGTGGTTTATATTGATGATTGTAATGCCTTCGACCTTGACAGCTGTCCAATTTAGTGTTGAATCAGATGGACAGGTTGCGCCTATCTTCCACCTGCAGGCATTTTTAACAAACGTTGTTGTCCCATAGATGCTGCTTTCAGTGGGGGCAGCAAGTTGGTATCCGCAGTTTTTGAGGCGAGAGGTGTCTCTTGCATGTGTCTTGTAGAGTAGAATGGCTGTTGGGTTGTGTTTTTCGCCAGATGTTCAATGACGTTAATCTTCGCCTTTGTTAGGCCTTTTTCATTGAGATGTACCAACGTGACTTTTTCCTCTACCACAAAGGTTTCTGCCCACCCTGGTAAGGGCGCTCGCTCAAGGTCAGGGTCAGATTGAGACAACTAGGTCGTCATGTGGATAGTATTAGATAATAGCTTCGCAAGATGTGCTCACTCAAGTTGTCAATATTCGCCCAAGAATAAATTCGCTGGTTACCTGGGTACACCACGTAGAGGTAATTGACATGTACCCCATCAGAGAAGCTGCTCATATGCCTCTTTCCTTCATTCATTCATGCGTATGAGCTCATGTTCTTTTTGCATGTTTTTCGTCAGACTGGGCGACCACGACGGGTAGACTGCTTAGCCCCTCCACCTGTTTGCCACATAAAGATGGAGGCATTCCGTTAAGTGCCTTGCCCAAGGATACAAAAAGCAAGCTTTCCGGTCTGTTCTCCACACTGTCTCTTTCGTGCTGGGTGCCAAGCAGGAAAGCTGTGAATACCATTTTTTAATGCCTTGTGGTGTAACTCGACTTGGGGAAATGAACCCCAGATCTACGGACTGCGAAGCGGACGCTCTAACTACTACGCCATCGCGCTGGTTAACTGTAATGTAGATGCTGGACTCTGGGCTACGGGTCAGTTGGCGCTGCTCTGGCTGTGTTTATGCCGGTAGCAAGGAACATTTGCGCAGCCAGAGGTTTTAAGTTTTATAACTAAGTCTACACCGTGGTGGATATTCAAAATTGGGGGCCTGAGGCAAATTTCTAATAAGGAACCCCGAAGAAATGATGTAGCAATAAATAATTGCGATCAAACAACACTACCATGTGGGTAGGCGACAGATTATTGTAAAAAAAGTTATGGCAGATACATTAGGATATAATCATAATCAAAACCATACGTTAGAAACGTTGAAACGCTTTTTTGTAGTTACTTACTTTTTTGTAGCATTTTCACAGTTGATCACCTTTAAAAAGAATTGGAGTAATTTGCTATCGAGAGCATTGCATTAACAGCATGATTGTAGGGAATACTCAAATGATTTGCATTAACACATGTGCCTTAAAAACTTAGTGTGACTTAATTGCCATGAAACATACCCCAAAACAGAAATGTGCAGAATATTCAAATGTTATGCACCAACACAGGCCATTTTTTTGTCAAAACATCTGAAATAACATAGGCCTATTGGGTAGTGGTCGTATGGAATATAATTCACCATGATGGAAAAATTAACGAAAAAATGCACCAATAAAAGCATCAAAACTAACAATTTTTACAATGCCATAGCCAACTGTGAGATAAGGGCTGACAATATGCTTGGCTAACATACAGCCAAACAACCCTTTAAACTTTCTAGAAATATGAGTCTTCATGTGCTTGTAAAAAAACATTGAATTTAATCGTAATACCTTGAGGTAGGAGTTATCTGGAATTTCAGTTGCTGGCGCTGCTTAATTGCATTAGGTCTATTGACCAAAACCCAGGAAGTTTTGTTACAATGGTTGTTGCCTTCTTTTTAGCTGAACACAGTCAACAATCAATTCACCAATAACTATATCCTCTCCATTATTATCTTGGAACTCACTGACACTTGATTTTATAAGGCTACTGGTACCATTTTCTGGTTCATCAATACACATGACTTGGCTGCTTGAAGATGCACTTTCTATCTCTCGGTTTTGTAGTAGTAAGTAGGGCTGTTTATTTACTTCAAATCTGTCCATCAAACTTTTGCATCATTAATCTTCATACTTTCTTCCTTTCGCCTTCGTTTTGATACACGACTTTCATACTCTCCATTCAGCCGATGCGCTTAAAACTGTATGGTTTGAGGTAAGGTACTCAGCAAATCAAGGACTACTATCCGAATCCAACTGGTAATTTACAAATTAATCAGTATAAACAAACTTTTTTGATGAATATAATTGTTGTAGACTTGGATATTTGGATGAGTCACCATACCAGTCACCATACGAGTAAAATGTTAAAGCCACTAAAATGTTTTATTGTGTTACTATCATAACTAAAGATAATGGCAAATGCCGATCATTAATAACGATTTTAATTAATTTTCATTTTATATTTTTTTCTAAAAAGCTAAATACAGTAGACGCCGCTTAGTATGACCACCTTGCGACCAGACCGTTTTGGTCATAATATCCGAATGGTCATAAAAACCGAAGCCGCCATAACAGCTCCTGAATCGACGCCGTAAGCCACAAGAAGTCCAAATACCGTAAAATTCATCGTTTACCCCAAGTAACAGTGTGACGTTAGCAGTAAAACAAAGTACAGGACTGTAACACTACAAGTGACGGTAAAATTTAGTAGTGTGTAACAATATGTTGAAAAGGCGAAGTTATAAGTGCGTGGCGGGAAAAAATACTGTACTGTAACAAGAAAGATGGAGAAAATGTTGGTCATATTATCCGAAATTTGGTCATATTAAACGAAGAATTTTAAATGGAGAAATTCCGGAGTACCAAATTGGTCATAATAAGCGGCTGGTCATATTATCCGTGGTCATAATAAGCGGCGCTTACTGTATAAAAAAGTAGCAAATTTACTGTTAAATCATTAGCTTGAGCAGAACACAGCAAGTACAAAGATGCCAAACAACTAAAACTTAATGAGGTTTTTAAATTTTGCAAAAACTTTTTTCTGCTTGCGTATCTCTAATATTATTTTACACCACCAACGCAACTGGCCGATTATATTCTCTCAAAGCCAATTTAGTTCCGCTTGCATCAGTATCTCACCAACGTCAATAAACTCCTGATGAAAAAGATAAATTAATAATTCACGTTTTGATAAAACTGAAAACTGGACCGAATTCATAGATGAACTATCACAGGCAAAATGTGGTCTGCCCAAACAAATAAAAACAAGTTGTACTGATCACATCAGCAAAATGAGGTTATACCTTAAAAATTATGTTAAACCCTCATTGTCACAATAGTTTCTGTCAAAAGAACTAGAAAGCCTTCTGCCCAAAACAGTAATTCAAAAAATAAATTTTAGTTATTAGACTATTTTGCCAACAACGGCATTTTACCCCTGCAATCCATTTTCCGTTGAATGTTTGTAATTGGTCAATTTCAATGACATATTAAAAACGTGACTGTCACGAATAAGTTAATTTGCTTCGTTGGAATAGTTATTATATATATAGTCTCTGTAATTTATTGCTTTTGTTCGGCTGTAGTTATTTTATTTGTGAATCTAGAATTGCCTCGAATCTAAACTTGGTTTTATATCTCGGTTGTTTTTACAAAAATCTTTTTTCCTTGTAATTAAAATTTGCGTTGTAATTTGTAACACGCCCCCTTTATGACGTAACAATTGTAGATCATACGTTTACATTCAAGATTGATCTAGAACAGTGCTCCTCAAACTTTTTAATATAGTGTACCGGCAGCGCACTTTTTGTCATTCGACGTGCCAGTCGTGTATTCCGGCCGAAAATGGCACAAAACGGGCAGAGAAAGAGGTGGTGACCTTTTTTCTTGGAGATCACCCCCACCGTAGGCGCGCCCGCGGTCTCGGACTGAAACTTAGCGTCCCGCCTTTGTTTCGTTTATTAGCGTCATGCTTCTTTTCTATAGGCCACTGTGTGAAAACATGCCCTGGTCAATGTAAATAATACTTAGGATAGTCATTTTCTAACTGACCGCGTACCGGCAGACATGCTCTGGTCAATGTAAATAATACTCAGCATACTCATTTTCTAACTGACCGCGTACCGGCAGTCATCTGCTTGCGTACCGGCACCGGTACGCGTACCACAGTTTGAGTAGCACTGATCTAGAACACACTTTTCATTCTCGAAAGTTTTTGATTGCGCTATGACGTAATTTATTAGTAGATGCTTTTTTTGTCATGTGATGTCGTTCTTGAATTTTCGAGATAGCGTTCCATTCACATATTTATGGCGACGAGATTTTTACTCACGTAGAGTGCAAAGAGAGAGAGAGTGCAAAGAGAGTAAAGATAGTGCGAAGGAGAGTATAGAGACGGATAGCGTATTATTCTGTGGTGGTTTGATGTGGATATTGTTGTGGAATATTAGCGTGGCAAGAATCAAGTGGTTAATTGACTGATATAGTTTTCCTGCCTTGATAATAGAATACATTGTTTTGGTGTGATCGACAGGTGAAAAAATTTTAAAGTTTCGAGTTATTCTGTGAATATATCTGTTCTGTTCTTCACCAAGAAGTGCTTGTTCTAAAGTATCGTGGTTAGTATTTAATAGAAGCCAATCTTCATCTAGCTGTTAAGTTGCAGTCAGAATTAATTTTTCGAGCGATACTATAAGTCGCTTCAATTAAAAAAATTAAAGTTGAGATAGACACAAAATTCTATTTTCGCGATAGTGACTTTTATTCGTTTGTAATTCGTCAATCTCTAAAATGCATGAAAATTAACAAAAAAGTGATTTGACAAAAATGTTGCCTTCAGTTTACACTCCCTCTTTTACACAACGGGCAACCCCTCCTTAAATGTATACTGCCTCTGTTTAAATACTTTACCAGCAAGCATTAGAACTCCTAACCATTTCATTGGTAGGTAGCAGCACTTTCTAGTTTCTACTATGCCACAGCAATACTACATGCAATGCAGCAAATCAGACTGTTTTGGAAACACACAAACTTTGAACAGCAAAATAGATTCCGAGATCGTGAAAAGCAAAATAACCACTCTGTTTTAGTTATCACTTCCATAGTTCTTGAGGCCAAAGGCCCCTATCAAAATGCCACGAAATAACCTATAACTACACGGAATTTTTAAAAGGGGGGCTCTTAGACAACTCCAAAAAGGGGACCCGAGGCAACTGCCTTGTTTGCCTCACCCAATATCCACCACTGGGTCTACAATTACGAAAAAGTTGTAAGTAATAGGCATGTTACTTTATAGGTTGATTGCTGTATACATATCACGCATTTCAGCGTCTTTTCATAACTTACAATTTATGTCCTTATGCATTTAGTCCGAAGAGGGCATAAAAGTTTGCAAAATCATTTACTGCTTGTTTCTAAGCATAATCTTAATTTACTACTAAGGAGTTCGGTATTATGGGTGTAATTTGTAAAATCCAAAATTTGAGGAAAAATCAAAAGAAAAGCATAGATTAGTAGGTTGAACCACTGAGGGAAAATAGCGTATATACAATCGTAGACGGTGGCAGCTGTACCAGAATTTTCGGAGTATCTACCCAACCACCATCGATTCCAGTATTTGCTTTTAGGCAAACTCATTTACGATCCATCGAGGAGTGGATCGCATGGCGCCGTAGAGTAAATGGCAGTTATTGCTTTATGTCTGTAGGACAGTTGCTTCAAGCAAAGAAGAAGATTTGCCCCCTGAGCTTGCTCTGAAGACAATTTTTTTCAACGACTGCCACTATCAGTAAACAAGATGATGCTGTATCAACGGATGATGCCATTCAAATGACTGCTGAAGAAGACCATTTGTGGCCGGCAAACTACTTATCAGAGGCCTCGATCAACGGTATGCTCAAATTTGTTTCTGCTGTCTCGTACTATGTTGTTGTTGTTGTTGTTGGTTACCCGACCCCTTCCGAGGGATGGGGGCATGGCGGAAGACCATGGAGCCCCAGAAGCCGGGCAACTCCCCAGGGTCTGGACCAGAGGTCGTACAGAGACAAAGAGTCGCCAATGAGTGAGCGGCGCAAAGAGTCCGTAGCTGGACAGTACAGAATGAGATGAGAGATGTCCTGGGACGAGTGTCCACAGGCGCTGCAAGAAGAATTCTCGATTCTGCCAATCCTAGAGAGATAAGAACCTAAAAGAAGGCTGTGTCCATTGCAGCGAAGACGAGAGAGGACACAGCGAGCATGGCGAGGGAGCACAAGTTCCTCAGTGGAAATTGAGGAAACCTGTGTGTCAAAATATTTGGAAGAAACAGTACGCCTCCAGTCCGAGAAAAGACGAGAGTGGATACGAGAGGTAAGGGGAGAGAGACTACAAGGGATTGCGGAGGGCGCAAGCAGCGCTCCCGGTCTGGCAAGCTCATCAGCTGTGTCGTTACCCGGGAGAAACGAGTGTCCGGGGACCCATTGTAGCCTGATAGAACAGGAGAGAGAAGACAGTTCCTGCCAGATCTGCCACAGAGTTTGAGATAACAGGAAAGGTGGAGGAGAGGAGAGGGTGGCGAGGACAGAGCGAGAGTCAGACAGGAGAAGAAGAGAAGACAAATGGCAGACTTTATGGTGTTGTCGAGACCAGCAAAGAGCGTGCAGAATGGCGCAGGCTACAGCGGAAAAACTGGAGCAAACTAGGCCTGCCGAAAAGTAAAGAGTGGCCTCAGTGCCACAGAGAGAGCAGTTGGCAAGAACGCCGGAGCCGCCCTTGCCAAATGGAAAAGGAACAGAGCCGTCTGTCCAGAGTACCAGGTTATGAAGGGGAGAGAGTCAAGGTGGGCGAGAGCGGCACCTTGGCGAGAGTGAGGGGGATCAGAGCGAGAGCATGGAGAGGAAAGGGTGGACTCGACCGTGAAGGAAGGCAGATTCCAAGGAGGACAGGGAGAGAAAGCAACAAGAGCCTCCCTAGAACAAGTAGAAGGAAGCATGAGCGGGTGAGTGGACGCAAAAGCTCTCCAGGACGATCTGCAGAGTATTGGTTTCACTCCTAAGTCTGGCAAAACCTGAGATTGGAAAGAAGGTTGGTAGACGAAGAGCCCGCTCATAATAAAAAAGAGTGAAGTGAGTCAGAGTGACTCGTAGGGGAGGTAGAGAAGCCTCGGTGAGTAGTAGAGGGATAGGGGAGGACGAGAGGCAGCCGGTGATGGCGCGACTGGCCACTCGGTGGAGGCGTTCCAATTTGGTGATATTGGTAGCGCTTAGAAAAGGAAACCATCCGGGTGAAGCGTAAGTGAGAAGGGGCCGAAGAAAAGCTTTATACAGAAGAGAGAGAGACTCCTTAGAGGGGCCCCATGAGGAAGCAGAGAAACAGCGTAAGGCCTTGAGACGTGGTAAAAATTTGGCCTTCAGCGAAGATACATGCTTAGAAAAGAAAAGAGTGCGGTCGAAGATGACCCCGAGAAAAGTTGGAGTGGGATTAAAACGGAGGCGGGAGCCGAGTAGGAGAAAGTTGGGCTGGAGGTTAGCCTGGTGGGGATCCACTGAGAAGAAGGAGGCTTCACATTTGCTCGGATTGAGAGGAAGACACCAGTACTCAGACCAGCGCTCCAATCGAAACAGAGCTCCTTGTGTGGCCTCCACCGCAGTGGAGACCGAGGGGGAGGAGGACCAAATGGCCAGATCGTCAGCGTAAAGAGAGCAGCTGGCGGAACAAGGCAGAGAGGCCGGAAGATCATTAATAAATAAGGAGAAAAGTACAGGGCCAAGAACGGGTCCTTGCGGAACACCTCGACGGACTCGAACGACTTTTGTGATTTTGAAAAACCACACAAACGCGCCTATCAGAAAGGAAAGATGGAGTCCAACGAGCAAAGCAAGGAGGGAGGCCAGCCGAAATTAGTTTGTGGAAAAGGGCGAGATGCCAGACAGAGTCGAAAGCTTTTGAGAAATCAATAGTAGACAGGATCGTCCGAGAGTCCGGCCTGGGTTTGGTAAACCCATCCGAAATGGACTGAGAAAGGTACAGAATTTGATCGAGTGTAGACCGTCCAGAGCGGAAACCGGCCTGATGGGGAGAAAGAATGGAACTAGACTCCAGAAAGAAGAGTAGACGGGATAGTATGATGCGTTCAAACAGCTTTGATACGCAGGATGTGAGAGAGATAGGCCGGAAGGAAGCAGGAGAGTCGAGATGCTTTCCCATCTTATGTATGGGAATAATAGAAGATGTCTTCCAAATGGAAGGAAAAGAATGTGAAGACTAATAAAGATTGAAGATGTGGAGAAGAAAATCCATGCCAGAGAGAGGAAGATGTTTTAGCATGGGATAGGCAACTTTGTTTGGACCAGTGGCAGTGGATGAGGAGAGGTTGGAGGCAGCCGCAAGAAATTCCGCGAGAGAGAAAGGAGAGCAAAAGGACGAGTGAGACTCCACAGAGCACGTGGCTCGGCGGAGCTCAGTGAGGTAGTCTCTGGCTCTGCTACGCAGGGCCTTTGGCTGAGAAACGGAAAAGTGTGATCTCAGGTAAGCGGCATAAGCCGAAGCCGATTCCCTGGGAGAAGAGCAATTAGGAAAGTTAGGAGAGGAAGAAGACGAGGAAGGAGAGCCAGCGATAGAGCGAAGAAGAGAGTGCACAGATTTAGGGTTAGATTTAGGTGAAAGAGACGTGCAAGTCGTCTGCCATGCCTCAGCCTTGGCCTTGGCAATGACCGACGAGGCACGTCGAGAGGCGGAGATGTAAGCCTGGCGATCTTCATCACTTCTGTGAGCGGCAGCGAAAGCCTTGCGTCTTTCACTAACCGCTTGTTCCACCTCAGCAGACCACCAGGCTTTAGGAGGGCGTTTGATGCGGCCGAAAGGAATGGAAGATTTGGCCGCATTCATTGCCAGAGAGGTAAAGAGAGCAGCTGCAGAGGAAAGAGAAAGAGACGAGTATTCCTCTGCAGAAGGAAAGTGAAAGTCAAAGTAGGAGGCAAAGCCATTCCAGCGAGCTTTCTGAAAATTGAAGGAAAGGTACGCTCGTTGGGGCGAAAGACCGGAAAGAGAGGGACGGAAAGAAGAATTGGTAGGTGGTCAGAACCCAGGTCCTGAAGCACCTCCCAGGAGCAAGAAAAAGCAAGAGTAGAAGGAGCAAAAGAGATGTCAGGAGAGGAGCGACTGCAGAGGAGCGATGGAGAAGGGTTAGTGTATCAGGGTCATTGAGGGGGAGGAGGTCAAAGGAGATGACCCAGTCGAATACTTCCTCCCCGCGGGGGCCGGAAGTACCTCTTGAGTCCCAAATGGGGTGATGGCAATTAAAGTCCCCCAGAATGAAGAGATTTCTGGAGGAGGGAAGAATTGAGGGAGAGAAGGAGTCGGTTCTGCCATCCGTTGGGGAGGAGCGAATAGGGGGGCATACACATTAAGAAATGACACCGAGGAGGATTTGTTTAGAGAGATGTTGACCCCTACATAATCAGAGTAGGGATCAAGCGAAGAAAGAGAGGAGGTAGAAAGTTCAGAAAAGGATAGGCCCTGTCTGATGAAAGTGACAACTCCGCCGCTGGCGTGCATGGCATCAGAAGAGAGAATGCCAGACCGGGAGTGGGTGCGATCAGAACGCAGAACAGAGAATCCAGGAATCCGGAAAGAGGAAGAGAAGTTAAGATTGGATTCCTGAATGCAGATAAGGTCAACAGGATGGGACGAAAGAAAGTGAAGTAGTTCAGTGCTCCTGGCTCGAAAACCTCCAGCATTCCATTGAAGAACCCTGAGAGAGTCAGGGGGGAGAGGAGGCAGGAGGTGCAGAAGTATAGCCAGGAGCTAGGGACGGTGGTGGGAGGGCAGAGGAAGGAGATATAAGATGGGCAGATGGGGGATAAGAAGTTTGGAGACGAGGGTGGGGCGAGAGTGCAGCATTAGCAGAGGGGGGCCAGATTCCACAGTGGAGGTATACGTGTCGGAGGAGTCCGAGGAGGGGGGAGTCACATTGTTACGGCAGGGGGGCAGCTCCAAGAGTGAGAGCTGCCTAGAGCTCTGAATTTGGATAAAGAAAGTTGTGAGCACCTTAGATGAACCCATTTGGAGCATGTGCAGCATTGCACTGACTTGCCCCGCCAGGTCACATTTCCAGCGCACACAGAGCAAGGAAAGATGGGGCCAGGGTTAGGATGAACGTTACCGCTCATCAGGAGAAGAAGAAGAATGAGGAGACAAAGAAGGGCAAGAGTAGGGCAGGAAAGAAGAAAAAGTGAAAACAGGCGACCGATTTTAAAGCCGGGGACCGCACCACCACGTTGAGGCGGCTATTCATTGGAGCAGCTCGTACTATGTCGGTGGATGTATTGGACGCAACTTTTCAAGACGCAGAATGTGCTGGTTGATGGTGGATGTGTTCTTACTTTGACCGTTCCGAAACAACACAAAAATTGTTTGAAATCGATATTCGTGGTGGATCATTTCTGAACCAACTAAACTTTGCTTTTGCATTCCTTTTTTTACCGTACAATACTATACAGCAATTGCTTCCGATAAAGCAGCTTTGCAAAAGCTGTTTGGGATCCCCAATCTGCAAAACATGTTTCTGGCGGGAATTCGAAAAATGTCGGAATCATAGACTACACTGTCTACATAGTTAAATTTTATATGTTCAAACAATTATGACTTTTTGACGCTGCTCTTGATAGTGTTTTCAGTTGTTGCGCAAAAATTCAATTGAAACGTTTGAACAGCAAGTCGATGCTTGAACAGCCGCCAGTTTAGAAATGGACTAAAATTCGAAAGTTGATATCGAAAGTTAGCAAATCATAAACGATAGCGGATTTTTTACAATACTGTTTCTGTTTATGCGGTAAATTAACACGTTACCAGACTGCTGTCACATTTGGTATGCTCGTTGAGGTTTACAGTTTTGTATGCTATTTTGTTCTTCAACTGCAGTATTTCGTTTTTCTCGTTAATTATTTGTGTGACCTTTCTGTAGCCTATGGCCATCATATGATTCAATAGAATAGCAATTCCATTTAAAGATGTTGAAATTCACCCTGAGAGCGATAGACTGCTTATTGCACGTTTGAGGGCTGTTCCAATAGATCTCAACATTACAGTGGTTTACCTACCAACTGTCGCTGATGAGAATCAGAATGATGACCACGTGTATGAATTCATCGAAGAGAAAATAAATAATGTGCCAAGTAAAAAGTACGCCTTCGAGCTGGGGGACAGGAGGACGGTGTTGAAGAGAGTAGAGAAGGAAAAATATCCGGAGCTCGTGGTTACGAAACACGGAATGGTGGAGAAGGGAATCGGTGGAATTTTGTACAAGGAATAACCAATGCATCATTAAGACTACCTGCGAAATTTTTTGGAAGTACATCAGGCCAGATAAAAGTTTCTTTCTTCTTTTGGGAGGGATCCACATCCACGTCAAAAACAGCAGCTAAACAGCAATGTTGTTGAATTGTTGAATCATCCACTGTTTCGAAATCAGATGCTGGCAGTGATGGTACTCAGCCAGCATCGTGTGTCGACATCCAAAACCGATAAAAGTTAATAATACACAATTGGTTCTTCGCTTGTTACAAAACAATCGCATAGACCAGATCTAACACATGGTTCTAAATTTTGAAACAAGAAAATACACGTGATATCCCCAGGAGATTGTAGCAGATATCAGCTGTATTGCATCATCATATCAGATCGATTGTACAAAAATAGCGTGAACGATGCTCATGCATACCCTAGTGCCGATATCAATTCTGACCACAACCCAGTGATAATGAAAATTTAATTGTGACAAAAATATCTAGACAAGGAGAGCAAGAGATCATGTGGAAAAAGTAAGCATTAAATCAAAAAGAGCTAGAATCCAAACTCATGCCGAGATCCTGAATCTGATGAAATATGGAAAGAATGAACTAAGGAAGTACAAGCGAGGTGGCAACAACTAAAAGAAAGTACATTGCAGAGAGTCTCGAGATCAGGGATGGGATTTGACTAGTTCTCACCGGTTTGCAAGAACCTGCTCTTGAAATTTCTTTAATCCTGAAAACCGGCTGTTGGCTTAAGTCGGGGGTTCTCGATGTTTTCCCATGAACATCTTTTACTTATAACTTATTTTTACAAACCTCTCATAGACCTATTATATTTAAAATATTAAAATCAATAATTTCCCTTGCTAGACTGTAGCAGTTGGCAACACAAAGATCGACCTTTGCACCTATATCGGGCCAACCAGCATGGTTTGCCTCTGGAGACTGTGATAATGAGAGAGCCTGTTACTAGTGAGTTTTGGAGTAAGAAAACCTGTTCTTAAAATAATTTAAATCTTACTACTGCTCGTTACATTGCAGTAAAAGAAAAATAATTCCCGAAGAAGCTTATGGTAACCAAAGGAATTGTGGATAATATAGAAGAGAGGAAAAAATGAAAAGAAGTGATGGCTGAAAAAGGACAAAAAAGGTATAAACAATCAACAGAAATTAATTACCGATACACCAAAAGAACTATGGTTTAAAAACTGAAGCAGTAAAATTCAAAAATTGGAAAAGAAGAGATGCTTGGATGTAATCTATCGCAAAGTTCGGGGGTAAGCTGACATGAGGGCCAGAACGAAAATAATGCAGCGATTATGGATCAAGCTGGTAAAAAGTTAACGGATATAGATGACCTTTAGAAAAGATGGATGATGCACGTCCAGAAATTGTATAATAGATTGGAGAAGCCAACAAAGGCTGAATTTGAAAGTAAAGATGGGTTGCCAAAGATGATGTTGTACTAGATGTGCCAAATGAGGAAGTGAAAGAAGCAATTTAAACCGTGAGTAGGAAGGAGATAGATGGAATTTCCGAAGAATTTATCATATCACTTAATGGTGGACCACGGAAGAAGTTCTGGAAACTGTGCAAATTACTTGACGAGAAAAGAGTGTGGCCAGAGAATTTTTTGAAAAGTCGTTGGTTCCTATAGAGAAGAAAAAAAATGCTGTTTGTTGCGACAACTTCCAAACCATCAGCTTAGTATCTCACGCCCAAAAAGTTGTGCTACGGATTTTTAGAAATCAATTAGGAAAGAAACCACATGAGTTTTTTGGGACAAAACAAAGTAAATGTCGCAAAGAAAGTGGTACAAGAAATGTCCACTACAGTTTTAATGTGTCTTGCTGAAGGGAGCACAGAATTCAATCAAGATATATGTGTGTACTTTGGGGACTATGACATGGGTTTTGACAAAATAAAAGGAAATAGACCAATCGAGATTTTGACCCGTATTGGAGTGCAATGAATGAAAAAAGCCTTATTGCATCAGTATACGTAGCGCAGATGGCTGTGGTTAGAGTGAATAATGAATGATCCGAGTCAAGTAAAATTGCAGGAGGAATACGACAAAGCTATTTGATTTCTCCATTGTTACTCAATGTTTATGCAGAAGCTAGGATATGGGAATCTTTGGATAATATGGACGACAGTCCCAAGGTTGGAGGAGAATTAATGCAAGCTGTCCGGTTTGCGAATGGTCAAGCTCTGATAGCCAAAACTGAAAAGGGATTGTAGAGAGAAATGAATAAAACAAGCAGAGTTGTCAAGAATCTGGAATGTAGGTAAATATTAAGAAGACAAAAGTCATGAAGATTGGAAGATGCTCTAGTTATATAAAGATTATAGAAAATGGAGCGATGCAATAAAGGTCTAACTTGCGCACAGAAAGAGAAGCTGGTAAAAACCTCTGTATTGGGTGTGGTAATGTACGGGTCAGGAACGTGGAGTTTGATGGAGAGGATAAAGTGGAGAGACAGGTAAAAAAACGCCAAAGTCATGAATCTTATAAATGAAACCCAATTTATTTATAGAGAGCTGATGAACGAAATACAGATAGTAAGGACATATAGGTAAAGAAAAAGATAAATTGCACTTATTTTAAGATTTGAATGTTTGCAAAAAACAGGGTTGGAGGGAAGATGGAAGGAAGACGTCCTAGAGGATAAAAGAGAATAATGATGGTGACTAATATCAAAAGTGGAAAAGTTACAAAGGGCAAAGAGAAGAAAAGAGATAAAAATTAAGAGAAGTCGCGGAATGATGTTGTGAGAGACCTGCATCAGAAAGGATTACCTTGGACAATGGACGTTTTGTGAACAAAAAAATCTGGATTTACACACCAAGGCTTCCGGTGTGGGCATTGGGTTCGAATCGCTCTCAAAGAAAGTTTTTGTTATGGTGGTGACATGTTGACTGATTTCCTTTTTTTTCTATCTTTTTTATAATGTTTTTTTCTTTCGGTCACTGCAAAACCTTCTTGTTATGTATTGAACAACTTGTTATAACCCCTATAGAGCCTAATCATATGCAAGGTGTACAACCCGCATTGTTTTGTCTTGTTCTGCTGGCGCAATGCATTTCTAGATTTCTGTCATAGACACTGTAGCCAGAAAAGAAATTTCCATAAAGTACATTTCCAACGAGCAAAACAATGCAAAGCCCATACCGTCATAGAACTTGCAATTTCCTGATTAGGTTTACGGGCAAGCACTGTATCGCACTAAAATACGCTGCTGATTTGAATAACACTGACTGCCTGTGTAGGAATAGATCTTAATTGTAGATGCCTCTCCGCAGCAACGGATTAAGGGAGAGAACAGAGCTGAAGCCCGGCATCTCCGCAAAATTTAGGAATTTTGTAAAATTTAAAATCAATTCAACAGTGGATTTTATCAGCAAATGCAAATCCTTGATGCAAGTAGCATGTGGCAGCATTTGAAATTGTCTGGTAAAGCGGACTGTTGCAACTTAATTGGGTGAATAAGAACAAATTTTTGAAATGCAATTGTTTTGCTAATATATTTTTTTTTGTTTATATTGTTTTTTAACATTTCACAATATTATGTTTAAGTAGGCTATGCTATATGGAGTTAGCAAGTTGTTACATTGCATTTGTGGTTGATTTGCTTTGGTAAAAATCAAGGGTGTTTGAAGAGCTTGTTAGGGGAAAATTTTACAAACTTAAAAAACTCTTTCCCAGAAGTAGTCACGTGACTTGGAGCAACGGCTCATCACTATAAAAACTACCACTGAGGTAAGTAGTTTGCAGTCTTCCGTTTTGTTTGATATGATTCAACTAAGCAAGGGATGAGCCTAAAATATTGGAATCTGACACTAGTTTTTGAATTTTTAGAGTTAAATCGGAACGCAATAGTTCCGACATACAAACCAGATCCCAAAAGGAAAGAAATACTCAAAACACACTCGGAAGCCATTAATAGTGCTTTGGCGAATCATCGACATGGTAGCCAATGTATTTTTGGGCATGCTCTCGAAAGCAGGATATTCCAACAGAAGTTCTATGTAAGAAGGGGTGCAACTCACTCATAAAACTTCAAGAATGTCAAACTGTTTTTAGTAAAGTCCTAGAGAAATTTATGGCCAAAAGAGTCGCAAGTTGTGTTGCTTGGGGCTTTCCACTAAATACTAGTGACGGTGGTTATCTGGTAAAGTAATACGCTGCCTTGATAAACGTAGCTTCGCCATTTCTGAAACATTACGCCCAGTAAAAACTGGGTAGATTCTTTGGTCAAGAAGAACTAGGAAATAATTTCTCATAAAATTTGCAAAACAAAAAACCGACGAGGTCATGATTGGCGCTATCGACCGTAAAAGACTTTATTTCCAATCTTGCACTAGAAGGCTTTCGCCCATCACACATGATGAACTACGATGAAACAAACCTGCAAGATGACCAGGGAAAACAAAAAATGGTATCAAAACGAAGTACAGTCAACTTCGGGTATAAGGGATTTTCGATTATACGGGACTGCGCAAAAGGTCCCAAATGATTTTCAATACAAACTAATAAGTCGGTTATAAGAGAATTCGGTTATAAGAGACTGATTAAGCTGGTCCCGGCGGATCTCTTGGATCCGAAGTTGGCTGTATATCCCTTTGTTAACTGACTTTTTTTGGTCAAGAAAATTTTTCTTGAGCAAAAGTAGTGAAATTACAATTTTAAATGGCTGTAACAAAACTTTTTTCGCAGTATTACAAATAAGATTTATTTTAAGAGATATCAAAAAGTTCTCTATCATCTAAAAGGTTAATCAGCAAAAATAAATCCAAACAGTTGACATTGGGCAAAAAATGAAAGGTGACATATATGCCCTCTTAGTTAAATTATACTGTAGCCTAAATGACAGGGCAGACTTCTGTACGGTACCATTTGTCTTGTGTCGGATTAACCCTTTGAGGGATAATGTAACACATATGTTACATGATTGTTAATTGTTAAATCATTATGACGTAAAAACCATTTTTCTGACATTCACTGTAACTTTGCTGTGTCTAAACAATAAAGAAATTGTCTCAAATTTTATAAATCAAAATCTTATGATCCTTAAAGGGTTAAATATTGATTGATAAAATTAGTACTTTTTTGAAATTTTTTGTCATTAGTGATTGCAGACCGATGATATTGATATATTAGATGTAATTTTGTGACCTTAACCACACCTCTAACAATTTTTTGGGTAATTACCCAGGCGGCTGAAACAAAGATGTAATGTTTTTTGTATAATATCGGTATTGTTACCTCACAAACGTCGCCATTTATTTGCCTGTGATGAGTCATGCCTTTTTTACTTGCTGGTAGACGTTGTACCTACAGCTAGTTGTGAGTTAGTTTTATGATATCGATTATTCTGTTCGTAGGTAGCTAAGGATTTTAATAATTATAGTTTTGGACGGCTAGCTCGAGCTCCTGCGATGCTTGGTTCGTAGATGAAAGTCAACAATAGGAAGGTTGCACGCACGTGATCAAACGTCATCAAAATGCGCTTTTGAAAAAAGTGGATGACCAGTGTCAGTGTTTTTGCATTGAATTGAATAGGAGTGATACCGTTGTTTGCAAATCAAATTGATAATCACAGTTGTTGAATGAACGTTAAATATGTTGTTTTACTGATGTTAAGAAATGAATCTAAGGTCAAAGTAAGATAAAAGATGCTAAGGTTTGCTTGTTATTGCTAATAGTTGGGCTAGTTTTATGGGCTAAACATCCAGGCTTATTTGTAGCCAGCTTCTGTGAGGGTTTCATATTCGATTATTCAGCGTGTTTAAGAATTCTGAGTTTAAATGAATTGTATTGTGTAACTTGTACAGTATATTTAGTTGCAGAAGCATACTGAAAAGTTGAAAACTTAAGTTATGCTGTAGTCTAAATGGCGGGGCAGACTTCTGTACTGTTTGTCATATGCTGGATTAGTTATTGTTGGATAAAATCAGTAAGTTTTAAAAATTTTTTGTCAATAGTGATTGCAGTCCAGTCATATTGATAGGTCAGATGTAATTTTGTGACCTTAACTACTCTTAAAGCAATTTTTTGGGCTATTACCTAGGCTGCTAGACCAAGGGTAATTTAAAAACTTACGGTACCGATTTATTTATTCATGCGTGTGAGCTTATGCTCTGTTTGCATGTCTTTCGTCACACCGGGCCACCACGACGGGTAGACTGCTTGGCCGCAGCACCTGTTTGCCACATAAAGATGAAGGCATGCCCGTAAATGTCTTGCTCATGAACAGAACAAGTAATCTTGCCGGCAAGCTTACCGTACCGGTAGTAATGATCAAATAATGGTTGTTTTTGCTAATGTACCGATTGGTATTTAGTTGGTATAGTTTAATTTTAAGTGAGGAGCAGATGGTATTTAGATGGCACTTCTCCTAGGGGCATTTTTTAAAAATTGGCACACAGTACTAGGCTTATACTAGCCAACTGAAAGGCCTAATCTTAACCAAAATGCTTTTGGTCAAATTTATTTGTTTTTGAGTATCCAACTAGCAATAATTCATTCCAAATTTTAATTAATTTCTCATTAGTTTTCAAAATAACCCCAAAAGTTGGTGTTCGCCCTATACCTTTCTAGCATAAATTAGAGCTTTTGGTCAGCCACTTTTTTTGGCGCGAGATGTGTGACGTCATATGCAACCTTCCTATATGGTGCATGTTAGCTCTAAATACTTTCGTAGCGTTTTGCTGTTCGTGCTTTTCTTATGTGTAGGTGCCTTTTGTAGAAAACCGTCTGATTGTGTATTCGCCTGATCGTCTAATTGAGTAACCGCTTGATAATTAAATTGGTAATAGTTCAAGTTGTGTTTGGATGAATAATGCAGGCGCGTAATTTCAAGTTGAAATTCGTGAGTCAACAAAGGATAATTTAAAAACTTACGGCACCGATTTATTTATTCATGTGTATGAGCTCATTGTCTGTTTGCAAGTCTTTTGTCACACTGGGCCTGACAACGGGTAGACTGCTTGGCCCAACCGCCTGTTTGTCACGTAAAAATGGAGGCATGCCGTTAAGTGCCTAACCCAAGTACACAACAAGCAAGCTTGCTGGCAAGCTTACGGTACATAGTAATGATCAGTAATGGTTATTTTTGCTAATGTACTGACGACTATCTAATTGGTATAAAGTTTGCCTTTAATTGAGGAGCAAATGGTATTTAGATGGCACTTCTTTTAGGGGCAATTTTTTTAAATTGGCACACAGTACTAAGTTTGGACTAGCCTAAGAAAGATCTGATCTCAACCAAAATGCTTTTGATTAAATTTATTGGTTTCCAAGGATCTAACTAGCAATAAATCATTCCAATATTTAATTAATTTCTTAGTAGTTTTCAAAATAACCTCAAAAGTTGGTGGTCGCCCTATACCTTTTGACCATAAATTACAGCTTTTGGTCAGCTACTTTTTTTGGTGCGAAATGTGTGACGTCATATGCAACCTTCCTAGCAGAGGTGTACAAAGTCAAAAATTTTGAATCCGACTCCTAATCCTAATCCGAAAAATGCAAATCCGAATCCAACTCCGACTCCTAACAAATCAAAAAAATATAATCCGAATCCGGATCCGAATCCTGAAAATTAAAAATTCCTGTATTTGCTCTTTCTAACCAAGTTATAAAACCAAAATCCGAATCCGAATCCGAATCCAAAAATTCAAAAATTTACAATCCGAATCCAATCCGAATCCGACGAAAAAACCGGATAATCCTGATTTTGAAATCCGGCTCCGGATCCGATGTACACCTCTGCTTCCTAGGCAAACAAGCCATTTTTTTAAACTTTTTATTTGGCAACTTGGTTTTAAGCAAGGATTGTCATTGGTTAAGATTTAGGGTTTGCCCAGGTGGCGGCGAAACTTTTTTTTTGTTAGGACAATGTCAAGCACAATTCCTTTGTTAGGCGTATGTCAAGTGGAACTGGGAAGCCGAATTGGTTCTCACAATAACACAATATGGTAGCTTGTTGATCCGCGAAGGTACCAGTTGGTATTGCCGTGTTGTAACGTAAAAAGTATTTTGTAATGTACCGGTAACTGGCAGTGAGAGCTAGAGGGAGAACTTATTTCTTTGCTTTTGTTCACGGACAGTTGATTAAATGTAACAGTTCTTTTCCTATTACGGAGTGCAATAGCATAAACAGATATAAACGTTTTTTCGACAACTGTGTTTGTAATAAATTGATTTAACTTTTTTTAACAACATTGGGATGCTACCAGTGTACCTTAACTATACTACTGTAGACATTTATAGCCGGCTAGTCCCAACTTACTCGGAATCTGATGATTTATGGTAATTGATTTGCTAAAAGCTAAAAAGGTTTGTATAATGCAATAGTAGTGCAGGCCTGAGGTGAAAATCTGATTTTAATAGTTTAGTTCAGGCCTAGAATGGTGCCTTACTACCTCTTTGCCTAGGCCTACTCTGTACAAGGTGACATGCTGAGGTCTCAACACTTAACTTGCCGTATTGCTTGTCTTCTAGAAAGCCTATAGACTAGTCCCTAGTATATTTCATTTCAGTGAAACAATGTCAGCTTGCATCTTTATACAATTTTTTTTGTATTTAGTTCAGGTATTTGATTGGAATAGGTTTAGTTTGTTGGTGAAAACACAAAATGAATTGGTGAGCCAGTGTAAGGTACAACACCTCTATATAAGTGACATCTCCAAGTCAACTAAACTGTGGTAGTCCAGAGTCTTACTGGAAATTAGTAATCTTGGCTGAAGCCAGGCAAAAAGTGGATCAGTTGCAATCTCCACACAAGAATGCTTCCAAAAGCATGGACAACTTGGGTGAGAACGAACGTTTCAACATGGAGAAAACTTCACCAACATTCTAATTTAAAACCTAAGTGTTTGCAGGTTTGTCAAAGATGTAAGCTTAATTGATAGGCAGTGGCTATTTTGCCGTCGACGGCAATTTATCCTCAGAGATTATTTTGCCGCAAGTTATTTGTGATTGGTCAATCTTAAAGACATACTAAACGTGACTTTTGGTCATTTCTGATTGGTCAATTTTAAAACCCAATTAGAAAAATTTTGCACCCCCAGGTCTCTATCCCCCATCATGTACACTGCTCTGTATATTTACATACCGGGCCTGCTCCTTCAGTGTACACTGCCTCTCTTTTAAAGCCCTGCCAGCTGAGATTCAAACCCACAACCATGGTATCTCAAGACCAGCGCTCTATCCACTACACCACAGTGTCACTTCTGTAATAATAGCAAATTTGGCTATATAAACACATGTGAATGATTACGGCAAAATAGATTCCAAGGGTAAATTACTGTCGACGGCAAAATAGCCACTGCCTAATTGATAACCGTATTCCTATTATGGTTTGCTGATAATTACAGTTTACAGTTGCTGTTGCCTAATGTAATCCTTAAGTTTAGCTTTGGAAACTCAAGCAAAAATTTATTGTAATTAAAACACTTACTTTATTAAGATCTATCATAAATATTGTAAGTAGTGTGTACAATACCCTGTACATTTACATACCGGGCCTGCCCCTCCAGTGTACACTGCCTTTATTTTAGTATCTTGCCAGCTTTTAGCATCGGAAACTCAAGTAAAAATTTATCATTATAGGAGCAGGAGTTTTCGACGCTAAACGTGAGGATTGCTGTTGCCTAATTCTACAAGATACGTTTGATTAAATCATCTCAAAAGCATAGTTTTGATTGTAACTGGTTAATAAAAATTATCTTAGGGCAATCATTTTTAATTTGTGTAGCACATCATACCTTCTATTGATGTGTGTGGTAATTGTAGAATCCACAACTGTACATGATACTTTTCTTTTTTACTCAAAAGTCCTTGCTAATTATTTAAGGTTGGTGCGTGAACTAGCAATTGCTTAATTAGTATGAGTGAAGTGTACATCTGACTAATATATTTTCTTCCCAAAAACATTTTATTAAGATTTCATAAACATGGTGTTAGAATTAGACATTAAATACAGTTAGCCTCTAGACCTTATGTTGCATTCAAGTTTTCTCAGTCAATAAAAATAAAGTGGCAGCATATTCTAACACTTCACTTAAAATAATCCTAATTTCAAGTTGAATCCTAACCCCACACAAAATATGATGTGAATTGATGAAAACTTACTCAACTCATCAAACAAGAGGAAATTACAAAGTGATCTTTTGGTCTTCAAGTCTGTTGCTTCTTTATGTGTTATTGCAGTCAGTCCAAACTGTTGTTTTTGCCCAAATTGCAATATTGTTTCCACTTGGCCATGTGACATGCAGTATAACACTTTTGAAGCACAACTTGTGGTCTTTTAATGACAAGTAGTGCTTAGTTTATCATGTCATGCTGCTGGTATATCTCAAACAATTGATTCCACCTTTGATTATGAGTATCACAGGTTATGCGAGTTGTTTTTAGGAACCATCTTTTGGGTTACTTTTTGACATTGATGGTGTTCTTATGAGAGGCAAAACTCCAATTCCTGAAGCTAAAAAAGCGTTTGCAAGACTAGTTGATAAAAAGGGAAAATTTCGTGTTCCAACTGTTTTTGTAACGAATGCTGGGAATGCTTTGGCAGTTACTAAGGCTGAACAACTTTCTAATTTATTGGATGTGAAGGTACATGAAAACTAGCCATACTTAGCTAAAAGTTTTAGTGATTACCAACTACTTTTTTTAGATTTAATGTCAGAAATTGATTTTATGTTTATGGTTTTGTGGAATATTTTTGTATTTATTTTATGCTGTAGTTTCATTAGATATTTTATATGCTTTGTTATGTTACATTTTGTTGCATTGTGTAGATTACTTCTGATCCAGTGATAATGTCGTACAGTCCCTTGAGAATGTTTCCTGAGTATCATGACAAATGTGTTTTAATCTCTGGCCAGGGTCCTGTTAAAGAAATCGGAAAGAAAATAGGTTTCAAAAACATTGTAACGATTGAACAAATTAGAAATGCTTTTCCAAACTTAGACATGGTTGATCATAACAGAAGACCAAGAGCAGTAAGTTGATTTTCCTTAATGAATCTTAAATTTAATTTTTCATCAAGTTGAAAGAAATATTAAACTACCGGTATAAATCATTGTTGTTTAAAGTCTCTTGCTGTAATGACGAAAAAACAACTATTGGCTACAACTGACAAATTGACAAAAACTTTTCCTTTATTCATAATTTCATGCCAGTACGTTTTGATCGCTATTGAGTAAAAATGGTTTCATATTGCATTTTGAGATTTCTCTTATTGCTGAGCGACAAGTGTGAGGTGTGTAAATAATATTTTGAAGTCATCAGTATGCCTCGTGGAGAAAATTGAATGCAGATCTACAGGCTGCAAAGCAGACACTCCAACGACTCCGCCAGTGCAATTTACTAGTGACTAGCAGTTGATTTATTTTTCAGCCATCCCCGTATGTTGCAGCAAACTTTCCAAAAATCGATGCGATAGTGTTGTTGGGCGAGCCAGTGAGATGGGAAACTACACTTCAACTTCTGGTTGATGTACTTCTCACCAATGGCAAGCTCACAAACCCAATTTGTGAGTTTTCTAACAACAGCTCCCATCTTCCTATTCTGGCATGTAATATGGACCTGCTTTGGATGTCTGAAAGCCATATGCCTAGGTGAGCATACTGTACGTTTCTTAGTATTTGGGCAATGCAGATCACTGCCCCGTTACTCCGTGTAACAACATAGCTAGTGAACAAGACAATGAAGAAAACAAATATTCAAGGGAATGGGGTGCAAAGACAAGCTGAGAAATACGCAGTACGCACAAATCGTGTTGAGGAAAGGATAAAATGTCATGGCGCCGTACCTCTGCTGATCCCGCCAAATGTTTAGGGGAAAACAAGCCTTCTAAAACGTAAAAATTTGCAATTTTGTTGTCTCGTAAATTCTATTCTTAGATCGCCGCCTTACAAAGCATTCTGTTGGCGGTCAATGTGGCCATACTCCCAGTCCAAAATACGTTTTGCACTTGGCAATACGGAGATAACGATCTCCTTACAGCTTTTGCATTGTTTGGTCTTAATGAAAACAGAATCCGCGTTATAGACATCGATAGATTGTAAAGTGCTAATCATTAGTTGCATTTCGTGTTATTTTCGGTCAAATAATTAATGCTGCGTGAGAGATTTCCTTAGCACGGGACTTCTTGTTGTGTTGTTGCCCTGCGCAACAATTGTGAACAAGACAGCTTGCCCACATTGTTTTTTTGCTATGACATTTCGGAAATAGCAGTTTAATTAATTGAGGATTTTCACAAACATCTGATGATGAACCAAACTGATTGCTATTGGTCATCATAATTTACCCGCATTGTCACCGGATACCCGAAGTGATTCGTCACTGAAAGCTGGTGGCTACCGAAAACAAGAATTATCGCATTTTCGCATCACGCATTTCAATCTGACGTCACTTCATTTCATTCATGCGTTTGAACTCGTATTTTGTTACTTTTTAGCTATATCGGTACTTAGCTTTTCCAAAAAATAAACTATTTTCAGTTTCCTTTTTCGTCAAACGACTGTTAAATGTAATTTTGAACTCATCTGTCTTTTTGAACGTCATCTGTGTTGTTACTAGTGTGAAGTATAATGCGTTACGGAACAGTGATTTTATGCCTGTCAGTATGCCGATCAATAATTACGCAGAGAGATCACGCAACCGCAATTAATACTGCACAAGTTATTTAGAAAGCTTCGGTCTATTTAGCTTCAGTGTAAATCAATATCATCCTATCTTGCAAAAACCATTGTTACGGACAAAATAGCTTTGCAGATATTGGTGCTGAAGTTTGAAGCACTGTATAGTCTCTCACCAAAGTTCAAAATAGATAGATGAGCTCTATCGCTTTAGTTCCGCAATATTGTGCTGTTGTTTTGTGTTTGAGACTATTAGTGCATCACAATCCGGCTTAGTTCACCCGAAACAATTGTTGCTAAGTGACCAAACATGAAAGTGGGCGTGTGCGGGACGTAACATGCGTGATTGGTGCAAATAGAGATGTAGCCTGTCAATAAATTGTGTTGAAAAGCGTTTGACGTAAAACTGGTTTTTATCAAAGCTATTTTAGAATGGCTTTATATCGGTGTAATTTTCGAACGTCCACTGGAGATCTATGATCGACAACTGGGCGCGCGCATTTAGGCGCCAATGACTAAACGGTGCCAACCTTAAAAACCTGCAAAGCGAAGAGAGCCTGTACTTAATTCTTTAGGTTGATTGCCAGAAGATGCATAGGATTTTGGACGGGCAGACATTAAACGACAATTACGACGCGTTGCCTTCGTAGATCTCCATTGAATTTTCCAGCCGACCAAAAAATCGGAAAGATGTTAGGATAGCACTTTGATTGAAAATTGATTTTGTTGGTATTAGCCGTAGTTGCTTACTAAAAATGGGCAAAAATCCCAAGACTGGGTAAAAGAAATCCTAAAAGTGGTTATTTTTGTGTAAAAAATCCCAAGTTTTTGAAATGTTTTGCCACTGTGTTTGTGAATTTTGCCGCAGATAGTTGTTTTCGATATCAAGAAAATTCTCCTCGATCTGATGTTGATCTCTAAAAAAACAAGTCATCACTTTCCAAGGCACACAAATTTCCAGAATTTGATGTATTAATCTACATAAATTCCAAAAATTTTGCAGTGCGATCTTTAAAAAAAGGTCTTCACTTTTTCGCAAAAAAATTCCCAAGGTTTTTCAAAAATTTCCAAGATCGATTTCAAAGCTCCCAAGATTTATCCCGAGGTATTTTCCCAGAAAAAAATTCATGTGGCGTTTAAAATTCCCAAGATTGGCAACTATGGTAATAGCTGAATTGCTGCTGATTGACTTTTTACAGAGGTCATTCGTCTGCAAAAAACGCCTTGTTACACTACGTGATCACAAGTAAACAATACGTTAGGTCAATGTTTCTTAACCTGGGGTGCTGGAAAAGGTGACATATGAGGCGGTCAAAGGTAAAAGGGATACGTTTGGACAAATGTATTTTTACTGATATGAGTAGAAATATGATAAACACCCCAAGGCCTTGACCAGAGGTATATAGACTTAAGGGTCGCCAAAGAGCCAGCGGCACAAAAAGCACGTAGTTGGACAGGACAGAATGAGATAAAATATGTCTAAGTAGGATGTCAACCAGCGCTGCAGAAGGAATTCTCAACGCTGCCAATTTTAAAGTTATAAATAAGAGTTTAGAAGAAGGCTACATCCATTGGAGAGCGGAGTAATGACGTTCAGATTGGCAACTAGACTCAATGCAAAAGGTGTTAACTTGCAATCATCAGGCTGTAAGTTTGATGTCCGTGTGGTTTTTGCGTTGTGTCTTACAGGGAAAGACACTTTGTAGTCCTTACTTGCTCGCACTGCTTGTGGTAGAAATGGACTGTGCCAGCACTAGAGGCAATTCTGCATACAAGTTTAGATTTGTGAAGGTTTTTTCAAAATTACGGAGGATATCGGTTCATATATGTATTAGAAAATACATTTGTTTTCAGTGAGACAGTTTTTCAATTTCAGATTTGGGCATGGTACTTTCCTTCATTGCCTTGAAAGCATTTTCCAGAAGCTGGTTGGCAAGCAACTCTCCTACACAGCGTTGATGGGAAAGCCGAGTGAAATAACGTACGAGTACGCCGAGCGTTTAGTGATGCGACAAGCGGCTGGAATGAGACTCAACAGCTCGATCAAAACACTCTACGCCATCGGGTGAGTTTCTTCCTTCGATTCAATGGCTGCAGCTAAAGTAAAGGAAGCTAGATTAAACTTATGAGTTTTAAATTGTTCTACTACAATCAGAAACTAGGTGAGGTCGTTTCGACGTATTTTTTAAATCAGTTTTTCTCAATCGGTTGGCAATGGCCCATCAATGGGCCGCAGCACAAATTCGGGTGCACCACGGCTTCGATTTCAACTACGTAAAACAGTGTGTCCCAACATGATGGAAAAAAGATGTTGGTAAAATGTTTTGGTATATAATTTCAATTATATATATGAAAGCATGCACTTTGAAAAAGTCGATCTCTAAGTATAAAAAGGCTTTCGCATGCAATCTTGATTGAAAATTTTTTGCCATTGTTTGTTGTTGTCGTGATTACGAGCTCAAGTATGTGCATATGAGGCCCATTGCACTTTTGTAATCATGACTGAGAAAATTCAATTTTATATTACACCCCATGCATTCCGCCTGTTGGTGAGCGCCAAACTGGAAATCTGTGAATAACAGGTTTCAAGTCTTGGTATAGTTCAACAAGGGTATGAATCCAAGCCTACGCTCTTAACCGCTACACCACCACGCGGTATTGAAAAGAACCTATGAGCGCAAAGCTATAAGAAGTGGTCGCGAATGTAGAAAGGTTGAGAACCTTGTTCTGAATTATCCGGTTTGCTGAAGATCAGCGTTGAAATCGATCATGACTTCACGAATGCCAATACTTCAAGCCACGCTGAATCCTTGTCATTATGCATCTAAACCATCTCACTCTCGCGTGATTGAACCAACAGAGCAAAAACTTGCAAAATCTTTTAGTGGTTGGAAGGACGAGTCTTTAATTTACAAACTTTTTTGTGTTTTAAAAAATTTCATGTGGGATATAAGCTGGAATATGTTGAGAAAACATTTAAAACGTAAATACCTTTTCACTTTTGTAACACGATTTTATGTGATCTTTAATATGCATTTAATCACTCGTTTAGTAGCAATGAAAGCCGAATGGAAATTGCCTTTACTTGGCCATATTAAAATAAAGTAGCTCTTCACCCAAAAATGCCAATCGGATTTATAATTGTAGAGGTACTAATTATTTATCACTGGTTTTGAAATTGTTGCCGCTTTCCTCCAACCTGATCAGCATCTTTGTACGTGCGTGATTGAGCTCGTGGTGTAGATCCTGGATATTTCGACCTACACAGTGGCTTCACTCCAAGGAGGAGGAATGATCATTATTTTTCTTTGTTTACGTTCCATATTATTTTAACAGTGATAATCCAATGGCGGATATATACGGAGCAAATTTGTATAATAAAAGAATAAAAGAAGAGATCGAGTGTAAGCAACAGGTAACGTGAATCTAGCTGTATTCATGCGTATAAGCTCAAACATTGTTTACACGCCTTTAGTCGGGCTGGGCCACCTCAACGGGTGAACTTCTCGACCCCACCAACTGTCCGCCACATAGATATTGAGGAATCCCACGAATAGGGATGGGCAAAATAGAATAATTGCCTATTCTAGAATACCTAAATCGAATATAGAGTACGAATACCTATTCCAGAATAATCATATTCACACATATACCAGTAAAATTCATTAAAATTTTCTGAGAAAGACTTACGCTTGTCGGCTGTCTCCTAAGCTACCAGACTTGAACTTGAAAATTAAAACATTCAAACAGTATTTATAAAATTAAGCAACACAATGTTATGACAATCGATCATTGCGGGAGCGGTACGATCAAGCTTTCATTGGCCACTTAACTTTTCGTTGAAGAAAAAAGTCTCCGACGCGACCCTTCGCTTTCGTTTCCAAAGTGCATCGGCGGCTGCTTTTTGAACGGCTGGCGTCCGATTGCTGCATCTGTCTAGCACGAGGAACAAAGAAGCTTTGAAGTGTTGCTTCATCGCGGCCGTTGTTCATTTGCAAATATCGCTTGCAGTTGCAACAGTCAGGAAATAAGTGTCGCTGAAAAGCAGCGTTAAAGTGGACTGCTTGACTAGGGAATTTGGCCAGCCATAAAAAAGGTGATAAATCAAAGAGTTCAAATGCGTAAAATCTCGGTAAAATTTTGTGTTTGCTGTTGATAAATAAATCATATGGGGCGCTGCTTCCTTTTCTTTTGCAATCCGGTTGCAACTATTCGATACAAAGTGACGATTTGCATTCAAATAGATAAGAAGCCGGTTTCATAGTACTGTATTCGATATTCTATTTTTCCCATCTCTGCCCACTAAGTACCGTTTTCAAGGCCACAACAAGCGAGCTTGTCGGCTTTCGACGTTCGATATGTGAGCATGAGCACCAAGCTGTAAACTGAATACAATATTTTTAATTCTTGGTATGATGCGACTACGGAATTGAACCCACATCTACCGACTGCAAAGCTTAACTTTCTTAATAGTGTAAAGGCTCAGGCATAATGACTGTCTGAGGTTCTTGTTCTTACGCAACAGCAAATCTAACCGAAGCACAGATTCAGTTTAAACCAATAGCAATATGAACATTGCTATTGGTTTAAACTAAATCTGTGCTTCAATTACGTAGGCGTCATATTCTCAAAGTTAAACGACGATTCCTGTTTTGAAGTAGAGCCTGACTGCAGCAATTTGATCCACAGCACAAGGAAAAGTTAGATTTTAGTTTTACTCCGTTGCTTTAAACGGCTTAAACGTGCTGCTTCAATGTGTATCTGACACCATTCACCCACTTTTTCAAAAGCAATTTATATACGCTAGTGGAGGTGACTGGATTTTACACTGAGCTTTAAATTTTGGCTTTTTTTCCTGACAAGTACCAAAGTGTTATAGTGATGCTTCGAATTCAGGGTCTTTCGTTTTTAAGTTCGAAGCAAATACCATCACCCCACCTCTGCTAGTGCTGGCGAGGTCAACACAGTTATTGATTTTTAAAAAATTGGCGGCCATACTCGTACAAATTATTTTTTTGATGACGCTTTTATTTTAACTACAATAAAATGCATGATGATGCCAGCTATGGCTCATTAAAATCAATGGATGTCGTGACATGGACTAGATGTCAACTTTACTGTTTATTCAAAACCTTTAACCGGAAATGTAAGTAATCGCGTGACAATCACCTTGTGTTGGCACAGCTTATGTCTTTAATGACTAAAGAAACGTTATTAATCCGTTCTTTATTAACCCTTGGTCACGGTATGCACGGAGTTGTTCTGTCACAGAATGTAAAAATGATTTTCAGCTTTGATTTTGTCTTGTCTGGCACTTAAACTGTTGCGAGTAGCTCAGCTTTTACACAGTGCTATCAAGACTCTGCAGCAAGCGCTGCAGTTGTAGCCGTGTGGCGTAGCACGCGGATGCGAAAAGCACCACGTGGCCGACGAATTGAAACCTATGAAGGGAGTGCCAGGAGTAGCTGGGACCCTCGGGAAAGGCAGCAGCCATTTCGACCCAGCCCAACGGATTTGGGGACTGCACCACCACGTTGAGGCGGCTGTTGATTGCTGCAATTGATTGGAACTTGTACTCCCTTGTTACGCTCGCTGTGTTCTCTCTCGTCTTCGCTGCAACGGACACGTCGTTTTGTTAAACTCTAGAATTGTCAGAATCAAGAATCATGCAGTGCTTGCGGTCATCTTATTCAGGATGCCTCTCATCGCATTTCTGCACTGTGCAGCTACGGACTCTACGCCGCTGGCTTGTTTGGCGACTTTCTGTCCATCTACGACCTCTGGTCCAGGCCCTAGTAGTTTCCCGGCTTCTGGTGCTCCCTGGTCTTCCGCCATGCCCCATCCCTCGGAAGGGGTCGGGCAGCAACAATGTCGTGTTTCAATAGAGTTTTGATTCTATTTCAATTTTAATTTACTTCTTAAAATTGACGCGACTTGCAGTATCGATCGAATAATTAAGTTTGGTTGCAACTTAATAGCTGGGAAAAGATTGGCTTCCACTAAGATACTTTAACCCGCGCACTTCTCGATCACGAACAGAACAAATATATTCACAAATCACTCTTACAACTTCGAATTCCCTTGCTTGCCAAAACACAGAACTAAAACACTTCAATAATTAAATATCAGAGACTAACTAAAACCACCAAAATAATTGCTTGATTCCTGTCACAATAATCATGACAAAACAACGCCTTTTTACTACACTCTGCTATCTCTACTGAACTATACTTTGAATCACACTCTGAATTACACCCTCTGAATGAACAAAAAAATCTGGCTGCCTTATATATACGGCTGGAAAATAATCTAGAAATTGCTAGAACATCACGTGACACAGGAAAAACACCGTTAATGAATTACGTAATTGGTAATAATAAAAAAATAAAAAAAAATAAAATCTTGGAGAAGAAACAAGAATCACTAGAATACACTGGAAAGTCACGTAGACAGTCATTGTAACGTCAGAAAGGCGTGTGAGTTACAAATCTCTTTGTAAATGCGAAAGAAAAAAGGTCTTTTTTTGAAAACAGCTTTACAAGTTGGGGCTACTAGCAATTCAGATTTACAAATAAAATAATCACGACAAAACAAACAGATTACAACTCTACACATATGCAAAACTATTCTTTAACGGAAATTTACTTATTCGTGACAAACAACAACAATCAAAACGAATGGAATTATTTTAAAAATGCTCTCAGCTATATAAAAAGAGTTATTGCGTAAAATAGTT
This sequence comes from Trididemnum clinides, assembly GCA_963675345.1. Classification (NCBI taxonomy): domain Eukaryota; kingdom Metazoa; phylum Chordata; class Ascidiacea; order Aplousobranchia; family Didemnidae; genus Trididemnum; species Trididemnum clinides. The sequence continues at coordinate 39,374,916 of OY776287.1, read as the reverse complement.
ATAAAAGTACGCCCGAAAGTTATGCTTCTACCAGGGCAGTTCAAATAAATGCGTCTCGTCTCGCTCCGATAAACAAAAAAATCCAAAAATAGTTAACCGAGATATATTGCTAACCAAGGAGTTGATAAAAGGAACAAATGAAAAGTGATGGCGAGAGAAACGGTTTTCTGCAATAACAAAACAGTCACCAAATGCACGCCACGGTTAGTTAGTAAATTATGTAAATTCGTGGAACGAGAAGAATAGAATCACCAAACTATAGATTCTAGCATAGCAATAATTACTTCAATAATGGTTCATACAGTATAAACTAAGATTTCAGGAAATAAACATATTTGACCTCCGAACAATAATCAGACGGTGATACAAACTTACAGCATCACAACGGGATGATTGTCTCCACTCGGAGCAGTAACTTCGAAAAGCATAAATACAGATATTAAATGACAGGCAACTCGCACTGTCAAAAGCGCGCTTTTTCAAAAAGAGATCTTTGAATTGTATCAACAAGCTTATATACTGTACCAGCTTCAGAATTTACCTGCTACATCGTCTGGTTTTCTGGTAAATTACTCGCAACTAAACGCAAGATACTTGAAACTTCAAACATTACAAGATAGCTCTAGATTTGATGTTGTGAGTTTGATTCCCGTATCGTGCCACTAAAATAAAAAGCCTTACAAATAATATAACGTGAAAAATACTCTGCAATAATGATAATACCATTTTTTATACAGCTTTGAAAAAAAGTGCTTTGTGATGGTTTTCTTGACGCTCATATCAATGACGGTATCGCATTAAATAGGAAGACGATAACTGTGTTGTCAGTCCGTCACTGATAAAAACACCGCAAAAAGTTTGTCGCAAAAAAAGCGTTTTTCAAAGTTACTTTACAGTTCTGCAGCACCAACATTTATTATAGTGCTACTTCGATGGAGAAGGATTCTCTAAATTCAATCAATGTTGTGGTAGTTGTGTGGCCCGGTATGCCAGGTAGAATGATTATATGTGTTCATAAAATGATTTCTGTTTCAGAGAGAAGTTGCTCTGAGAAGAAGCAATGTGATTGGTGCAGAACCATTGCCATGGGAACAGGTACTATATTAACGACGTTAAAATCTATTTTTTTGAAGGGAGGAATTTTTTGGTTTTACAGCAATTTTGATTTTAAGTTTCAGTTACTGAAATTTTTCTCGTCCGGTGTTTTTGTTTTTCTGTTCAGTCTTTCGCCCCATTAACTCCCTATCAGAGGATAAAAAGCTTGGGCGTTATATTTTTGATTTCTCTTTAATTATTTTAATTTTTATTGTGTTTGCACCAGTTTGGTATTATGGTTTTATTTCTTTATAACTTGTCATTCCCTTCTGTAAGTAATATTACTTAATATTTGATTACAAGCCTCACACTGTATTTATGTTATGTTTAGTTTGTTCCCATATCCGACGATAATAGAAGGAAACTGGAAGTAGAATCCTGTCGTTCAATTTTGGTCTGCACTGGAGTTTATTCTCCTCAGCCTGGAGTAAGTGTGAGTGTGAAATTAAGTTGTGTGAGATTTCTGCTTCTAAGTTGTGTGAGATTTCTGCTTTAGGCAGGTTTTCACTATAACTTAAGGAAAAGCTTACATTTTCTTCTGCTTTGTTGCTGTTTGTGTACGAAATGTCCGTGCCAGCAAGTAACTTTGAAGCAGGTCTGAGAATTAATGTCTTGTGCAGAACTCCAACGGTTTTTTAGCGACTGAAAATGAGGGTATTCTATTGGAATTGCGCGAAATCTACGATTGTAACCCAAACATTTGGGGGGATATGCTCCCCAGACAGAATGATACTCCTGTAGTGAGTCGTTATTATGCTTAGCTTATTGATACTTTTTTAGGAAAGTCCATACCAGATTTCTCCAGTGTTTCATGGCTATCGGGATCTGGAATTCGATATTAATCTTTGCATGCCGAATCATGTAACTGCCAATGTCGATACAGCTCTGAATTACATTGAGAAAGCCGAAGGTTTCAAGTTCGGTTCTTCGCGGTAGCTTATCAGAAATTATTTCATTTGCAAACCAGGTTGTTAAGCAGATCTTTTAGCAAGTGTGGTGCACCAAGAGAATCGAACTATGGTCTACAAAAAAGCCGGACAGCTTTACTAAAATTTTATTTTCGCATTGTTTTACAATAGTGCTCGGGTTTTAATGCCTGGTCTACGCTGAGACTAAGTGCGCTTGACTCATTGTTTTATCTGGGCTCCGTCGAAAACGTGCAGACAAAAGGTTAAGCCACGGTTGGCCGCATTTACCTTCCTAGAATAAAACAATCATAAGAATCGATTCGCCTGTAGATCAGAGGTTCACAACCTTTTCGGACTTGCGGACCGGTAAAATTGCCAAGCAAATTTTTCGTTCCGGTAATCATTTAAATTGTAAAAAAAATGTGATAAAAACAATCGATAAAAAGAATTCTATGAAGACAAACGCGTGTATTTCGCATCAGATGAGCTCCATTTAATGAGAGATGTGCTGCTGTCTTGATATAATACGTGCTAAACGCCGGTCCAATGAAGTTTCTGCAAGGCGAAGTGAGGCATTGACAAATTTGACATCCACGCGATTTCTGTGCTTTGTCTTGATAAGGCTGAATAGGTTTTCTCACTAAAGTAAGTCGTAGAAAAAATCAGCAACCGTTTTATTTTTTGTCACTGTGTGGTGGATATATATCCAGCAATATCCAAAATTGTAACAATGGTAAATGTTTGTGCTTTGACTTCGTGGCATCGAAGGAGAATTCAGTCGGCGATTCCTTTTCAGCAGCATAAAGACTGCACCATTTAATGTTCTCTGTAAAGGGGTTAAACTTGAAGGCTTGTTTCCATTAAGTGTAAGTCACCGGCGTGGTGTAAAAATTCTTTGTTAATCTATTTGAAATTATTTTGCTGGCAAAAACGCTCTGCGCTTAAAATTAAAACGGGTATGCAAAAAATGTTTACTTTACGCCAACAATTTGTGCCAGATGGAAACCGTTTTAATGATTCAAAAATTTCCCTTTCGAGAATCTGGATTTTCTGGAAAATATTGGCCAAAACTAATCGCTTTCCCTTTTAAGTGTTGACGCAATGTAGGAAATCTTTTTTTTTGTTAACAAAGGCACTTCCCATTGAGTCTTGTAAACGTAAAACGTATCGATGTCACCTTTCTGCACACGAACACTGCAAAACTATAGCTTCATTTTAAAGCATCAGTTTTGTTGCGCAATGTAGATAACTTGGTTCATTAACCTTGAGAACTATTAAGGTTGTTCAAGCGGCTAAACATGCCTGTCCACATAATCTCGGATAGCAATTGTTTTAATGAATTTCTTTTACGCAAAACAAACCACTAGTTTCTTTTTTTACTTCATGCAAACAAAAAAATGTGTTCAGCTCTCCATCAACTTAAATTTGCTGTTTTAATTCTGCACTCGTAGCGCCTCAAAGATTTTGCTGTAAAGTGAACTACAGTATAATTCAACGAGCCGGCAACTGAGAAACACCGCTCTAGATCAGGAATGGCAACCTTTTTCATTAAACGGGTCAAAAATGGGATTGTAATGTGCAGAAAAAGAAAAAGTGGGTCATGGATTCAACAATTTTGTGGCTGATTCTCTGAAAAAAATCCTTTCTTACGCACAATTTTTCAAAGTATTGTAACTGATCTCCAAAAACTAGTCTTTACTTGTTTCTGCCAAATTCATAGGCATAATCTCTAAGAAAGGTCCTCTCCGTAAAAATTTCGAAAAATCGGTACCATGATCACGAATCTACAAGTAGCTTACTCAAATACCAGTGACTGGTTACATTGTGACCAAACTGGTAATTGACACCTGATCAGTGGTTCGCCATTCTGGCTCTAGATTATGCTTGAATATTTTGCTCAAGAGTATTTTAACTGTGTGTGCGCCCCCCTCACGATCTTTAAATTAGGCCAGTGAGGAAACGCTGTCGCAGGTCGTGTCTACTTTTCTCAGTATTTTTACAAGAAGTTGTAGAAAATTATGTCTTACTGTGGGCTGCAGATGTCTGAAAATTCTTTTTGCGTTCAATCTCAATAAACTGGCCTCACTCACCATTATAGGTAAATAACAATCCTTGTGCTTTTCGTTTTGTTGTAGGGAATTTAAGCATCGTGTATTACTTCGCTGTTGTGAACGACAACACACTGTTCCCTGTGACATAGTTTTTGTGCAATTTATAATTAGAAATAAATTGTTTTTTTATAAAATTGAACCGCATTTTAGACATGGATGCTGACTTTTTCATGCATTTGCACGTTCAGATAAATGTTTTTGTTAAATTTTTGGGAAATGAATTTTTTAATAGTGTGGAAATCATTGGATATGGGCCGGGGATAACGCCATTGTCTTGCTTCCAAGCGATTCAGAAGTGTGGACTTGACTGTTTTGGTTTTCATTTAACGATTCCCTTAAAATAAAGTCAGTCTAGAGGCGAAACAATTTGTGAGATCGGCGAAGCTTTAATTTCACTTGAGCAGAATTCAATTTTATGTTGTACTATAGGCAATTTTTTTCTTGCATTCTGTGTTTGTTTCTATTTATTTTCCAAAAAGTATGTGCTGGAGTCCGATTTGAACATTTTACTGTGTTTTTAAATTAATTTTTATCTATTTTTTTGGCGCTGCTATTCTAAGATACTCAGTTATTCGATAATCGTAGCTACGTTGTTATGCTGTGTGGTAGATACTTTACGATGACTCGCTGTTTGGCGGATTTTTACGATCAGTAAATTTATAGAAACATGTCAACCCTCCTAAATCCATTGCGTTATTCGGCCCACAGGATTACAAAGTAACCTTGAGGTTGCAAAAAGGTAGTGTACACTCATTTTTTTATCGAGCAAATCCCCAGCGTGATTTGTGGAACGATGTCGTTCTCGAATTCATCTTTTTGTTTTGTCATTCTGTAGAGCTAGGCAAAGGTCAATGGAATTTTTGTCTTGGTAAGTTTTTCCTTAGTGTTTGAAATATGGGAAATCCAAGTGACCCTAAATCTTCAAGATAATTTTCACCTGCTCTATAGTGGCCACCAAGTAGAAGCGATAATGTTAGGAGTCGTGTAACCGTAGCAATTAAGCTAGCCCGTTATATCCAGCGACTGCTGCACTTGCCCGGATGTGGTTTTGTCAACATTGCTACTACTCTTTTATTTTCTCGTCAAGTAGATTATTATTTTCCATTTTGTTACGTTTTAACTTATGTAAGTACTTATTGCTTTGTTATTATATAATTACCACTGTTGCCCTGTGATTATACTTAGGATATTACTTGTTGCATGTAAATTGTTACAAATAAACGTCTCGAATGAACCGTGTATGAGGTTTTCTGGTATTGATTACCTACAGTAAAGTCTCTTACGCATCATGCTGGGCGGCGCTTGAGCGCTCACTAATAGGGAGTTTCCCTTGTTCGTGGCTTCGTCACTCAAGCCTGGTCTACACTGAGGTCAAGCTTAATCCTCATTAGGGCATTGAACTCCCACACATTTTCAGCGAATTCCACGTTCGACTTAATTGCACCAATACGACAGCACATTAAACCAGTGATCTTTTAAGCATAAATTTAAAACATTAATCAGTGATGTTAAAACGCACACTCACCATTAAGTTTAGATGACAGCCGCTATCTTATGTCTAGTGTACAAAAATTTACAAATTCGTTAGTAAATTATTCTTGGACTGGCCTTTAAAAACTGCTTACCCGAGACAAACCCTTAAGTCCAATGCCGTGATCCTGACTATCGTGCAATTTAGCAACGCGAGACCAGGTGTTCCAGGGGAGTGCTTCTTTGACTCTCACTGTCCTGCAGAGGAATACTCGTCTCTTTCCTCTACCGCCACTCTCTTCACTTCTTTGGTACTAAATGCGGCCAAATCTTCCATTTCTTTCGACAGCATCAAACGCCCTCCTAAAGCCTGGTGGTCCGCTGAGGTGGAAGATGCGGTCAGTGAAAGACGCAAAGCTTTCGCTGCCACCCACAGAAGTGATAGAGATCTCCGGTTCCGGACGCGCTTCGTCAGTCATTGGCATGGCAGGCGACTTGCTCTTCTCTTTCACCCAAATCTAATCCTAAATCTGTATACTCTCTTTTTCGCTCTGTTGCTGGCTCATCTTCCTCCTCTCCTAACTTACCCAACTGTTCCTCTCTCAGGGAATCCGCTTCGTTCTATGCCGCTTACCTGAGATCCTACTTCTCTGTCTCAGAACCAAAGGTCCTACGTAGCAGAGCCAGAGGCTACCTCTCTGAGCTCCGCCGAGCCACGTGCCATGAGGAGTCTCATTTGTTCTTTTGCTTTCCCTGCTGAATTTCTTGCGGCTGCCACTGGCCCAGACAAAGTTGCCTATCCCATGCTTAAGCACCTTCCTCGCTCTGGCATGGATTTTCTTCTTCACATTTTCAATCTCTCCTGAAGTTTGCATTCTTTTCCTTCCAGCTGAATAACATCTTCTATTATTCCCATTCGCAAGATGGGAAAGCCTCTCGACTCTCCTGCTTCCTTCCGGCCTATCTCTCTCACCTCCTGCGTATCAAAGCTTTTTGAATGCATCATACTATCCCGTCTACTCTTCTTTCTGGAGTCTAATTCCATTCTCTTTCTCCGCCAGGCCGGTTTACGCCCTGGCCTGCCTACTTCAAATCAAATTCTGTACCTTTCTCAGTCAATCTCGTATGGGTTTAACAAACCCAGGCCGGGCTCTCGGACGATTCTCTCTACTATTGATTTATCTAAAGCTTTCGACTCTGTCTGGCATCTCGCCCTTTTCCATAAACTCATTTCGGCTGGCCTCCCTCCTTGCTTTGCTCGTTGGACTCCATCTTTTCTTTCTGATAGGCGCGCTTGTGTGGTCTATGAAAATCACAAAAGTCGTTCCTTTCGAGTCCGTCGAGGTGTTCCGCAAGGATCCGTTCTTGGCCCTGTACTTTTCTCTTTTGTCATCAATGAACTTCCGGTCTCTCTGCCTTCTTCCGTCAGCTGCTCTCTTTACGCTGACGATCTGACCATATGGTCCTGCTCCCCCTCGGTCCCTACTGCGGTGGAGGCCATACAAGGAGCTCTGTTTCGATTGGAGCGCTGGTCTGAGTACTGGTGTCTTCCTCTCAATCCGAGCAAATGTGAAGCCTCCTTCTTCTCAGTGGATCCCCATCAAGCTCACCTCCAGCCCAACCTCCTCCTACTCAATTCCTGCCTCCGTTTCAATTCCACTCTAAATTTTTCTTGCGGCCACCTTCAATCGCACTCTTTTCTTTTCTAAACATATATCTTCGCTGAAAGCTAAGTTTTTCCCACGTCTCCAGGCGTTACGCTGTGTCTCTGCTTCCTCATGGGGCCCCTCTAAGGAGTCCCTCTCTCTCTCTTCTGTACAAAGCTTTTCTTCGGTCCCTTCTCATGTGTGCTTCACCCGGATGGTTTCCTTTCTTAAGCGTTACCAATATCACCGAATTGGAACGCCTCCACCGAGCGGCTAGTCGCGCAATCACCGGCTGCCTCTCGTCCTCCCTTATCCCACTTCTTCTCTCCGAGGCTTCTCTACCTCCCCTTCGAGTCACCCTGACTCATTTCACTCTTTCATCTTATGAGCGGGCACTTCGTCTCTCAACCTCCTTTCCCATTTCAGGTTTGGCCAGACTTAGGAGTGAAACCAAGACTCTGCAGATCGTCATGGAGAGCTCTTGCGTCCACTCACGCACTCATGCTTCCTTCTACTTGTTCTAGGGAAGCTCTTCTTGCTTGCCCTTCCTTTCTGTGCCCTCCTTTTCACCGTGGAGTCCACCCTTTCCTCTTCATGCTCTCGCTCTGATCTCTCTCGCCAAGGTGCGGCTCTCGCTCACCTTGGCTCTCTCCTCCCTCACGACCTGGTGCTCTGAACAAACGGCTTTTTTCCTTCTCCTCTTGGCAAGGGCGACTCTGGCGTACTTGCCAAATGCTTCCTGTAGCACCGAGGCCACTCTTTCTTCTTCAGCAGGACCAGTATGTTTAAGTTTCTCTGCTAAGGCCTGCGCCATTCTGCAAGCTCTTTGCTGGTCTCGGTAGCACCAAAAAGTCTGCCAATTCTCTTCTCCTCCTATCTCACTCTCGCTCTGTCCTCACCACCCTATCCTCTTCTTCAACTTCGATCTCTCTGGCAGATATGTTTTCTCTCTTCTCCTGTTCTATCAGATTACACTGGGTCCCCGTGCACTCGACACAGCTTACTGTTAAGCTCTATCTCTTCAGGATTGGCAGAATCGAGAATTCTCCCTCCAGCGCCTGCGGACACCTCTCATCTCATTCTGCACTGTCCAGCTACGGACTTTTTGCGCCGCTCACTCTTTGGCAACTCTCTGTCTCTCTACGACCTCTGATCCAGGCCTTGGAAAGTTGCCCGGCTTCTGGGGCTCCATGGTCTTCCGCCATGCCCCTATCCCTCGGAAGGGGTTGGGATAACAACAACAACAACAGACCAGGTTTTCCATCTGTCTACCCATATTCCGAGAGGGTAAAACAAACTCAAAACAATACCACATGCAAACAAATTTTGATTGCGTGGTGACAATCGCCTAGGACTACAACAAATAGCTTGATTTCACATCGTTTTCCGATTTGCATGCTTGGCTGTACCATTAGTACCGTCAACTTCGGATATAAGAGATTCAGATATAAGGGATTTTCGCTTATAAGGGACTACGCAAAAGGTCCTTAGGGTATCGGATCGAACTTTGCGGCAGTCGGTTATACGAGAATTCGGTTATAAGAGACTGATTAAGCTGGTCCCGGCGGATCTCTTATATCCGAAGTTGACTGTACAGTACTTGTCTGCCATCTACCTTTTTCAACACCAGGATCAACTTCGCTATAAAGCATTTTTATTTTAGATGTATTTCTTGCTTAATATTAGAGTTAAAAAAGTGGAGTTTCGAACTAACAGTCTTTTGCTTTCAAGTCAAAACCACCACCACTACACCATGGCGACTTGTCTGAAATTTGTTGTTAATGTAACAGATCCTCAATTCCACGCCCACCTTATCCTCCGAGTTGCCGAACTAAAAATTTATTTTCAGAACGCAAACAAACGAAGATGATTTCCACCAGCTACAAAAATATTTAACAAGATGACGCAAATAATTAAGAGTTTAAAAACCATACTTCATGTAAAGGTTTGAAACTTCTGCCAATGCGTGAGATGGACAAGGTGTTATTATATTTCAATGGGACAAGGACGCTGAAAAGCTTACTTTGATAAAGTATCGAGTTAGTTTAAAATCAGAACGATAACTTTTTAGTGGCAGTTTTGACAAAAATGGGCGTTTTGCTGGTGAGGGAATCAAAATGAAAACCAAGCCCGCCCTGATTCTAAATCGGCGCGCATTGCCAAAAAAGCGTAGTTTTTAAATCAGCTCCAGGCTGATAAAAATCCGGGTGCCCAAAACCGCATGTACCTCGTAGACCCTCCACTCAACATTACTAGGAACAGTCATTCTCTCATACACCCCTAACGAAAACAACCTTGCCACTCTAAATGAAAACTATGACTGTTACTAGACTTCGAAAAATTTTAAAACTAATGGAATTTTCTTTCGGCAAAGCGTGGGCTAAGCCGTGTCAGATTACGTAGTTATAAGTGCTATAACGTTTTAATGATCAAACACATGACTAGCGCCAGAGGTACCAATATACAAGTGTCAACAAGGCAAATGATGCTACGAGAAATTCATACAACTGAGTGATGAGGTATTGACCTTTTTATCGATTGCTAGCAAATCTTGTGCTACTATCCTACTTCTAGCAGCGGTACTAGTCATTACCTTCAAAACGCTAGACAAAATCAATCCAAAATCAGGCACTGGAAACACAATACACAGCATTAGAGATAGGGTTGACCAATTTTCAGCATACATTCTACTAGGAAATTTGTTTCTTTCCTTTTCAAAAAACCTACGAGCAGTAGTTGGCATACTCTTGTAAAGCGAGATGGAACACATTTTAGGATGAGTAAATTCAGTTGAAATTTTTTACATACTGCAAACTTACGTCACAAAGCGGCACAGAGTTGCTTGCGCCTGCCGGAAATCATGATTAACATCCTAACATAAACATTACTCACAATATGATTTTCAGACACATCTTTGTAGGAACGACTGGCATCAATAGGTGAGAGGGGTGGACCCGCCCCACATGGCACCATTTCAAAAAGTGGCACATTTTGAGCACACTTTTCTACTTGCGATGGTAATGAGGTAAATTTTGGTTGAAGACCTTTTTTTGAGATCGCTCATAAAATTGGAAACGGGTAATAATTTGCAATAGCCCTGGACGCTACAAATTCTAATAAGACCATGGTACAAACGTCAATAATTCACAAAAACAAATTAAAATATCTAGATTGCCTAATAAATATAAGTTTCATAAAATTTCAAAATACAGTTTTATTCAGAATGTTTGTTTTTCTTTTGACTTGGGGCCGATTTACAGTGTTATTTGGAGTCCATGGTCCACTGCTTTCATTGGAGTAATAATCCATTGGATAAACTTCTTTATAATCACTTTTTCCTAAAGCCACCGCAGCCTCGTAAGGATTCAGCAACGGCTTGTCGAAAGCCACACCCCAATCAATAGATAGTCTCGGGCAAGAGGTCTGCACCCACACATCGATGTCTTTAAAAATCTTCAATTTGTTAGGATAAATTTCCGATAGCATAACAGTAACTACTTTTTTCCCTGCATCAGTGATTGCTTTTTCTAAATAGCTGAGCACTTTAGGGGAACCTTGCCTACCAAGGGTGCCCATTATGAGGCCCCAGTTTTGTGCATGTGAAGCTTCAACAATGGCCGATTTTCTTGTAGACAGCATTGTTTTGTGGTCATAATATTCCCGAGAAAATTTCTTGCTGTAAGGGTCATATGCATAAGCAGCTATTTTCGGATTTGAAATCATGATGGATTCTAAATGGAAACGACCATCACCAAGATACACAATGGCATCTGCTTCGATGCCAGCTAGTTGCAGTGATGTACAACCAAGCACCTCACCAGGGGATAAGGGCTTGCACTGTGGAGTAATTGCACTAATTCCATGTTCTGCCAATTCTGTTTTGGTTGACTGAAGCGAAGTAATAAACTGGACTGTGCTGACTAAAACCAATTTCGATCCCCGTTTGAAATTGTATTTTAAAGTATCAACGAAATGGGAATTGTCAATTTTTATGTGAACAAAAATATACAGCATTTTAATATCCGGCATATTATTAATTGGAACTAAGCAGCTGTGACCGTAATGAACCATGAAATCACAGCCCAGTGCCCGCGCGGAAAAATCATCTACGCAGCACGCTCCATAAGTAACGTCACCCATTATAACTGTGTCTGCATCTGTAAAAGTTTCTATGATGTCAGAAATAAGGCAAGAAAACATTAGTAAACCTTCAGGAAACTGCAAAGCGACACATTTGGCACCGGCTTCTCTAATTCTCCACACAGTTTTGTTTATTTCAAATTCATAGTTGTTTGGCAAAAGTGAAACTGCTTCTTGCAATTTGGTGTTGTTCAGTATTTCCTCTGGGACCCGGTTTGCTAAAGCTCTTGACTTAGGCCCAAATCTCTTCCGAACAGGATTTGCCTTCACTACTGCAGTGCTGGCACCATTAATATCGGCAACTTCCATTTTAACAGCCAGCCACCTAAACCAGAAATAGCATTTACTGCTAAAACCGAACAACCAACCACCACATTTACTTCTGTAACAATAAATCAGATTAGAAAGAAAAGCACCATACCATACAACAAATGGAGGGAAGTGGAATAATTTGAGCTATTTTTTATGAATACATTGATTTCTAATAACTTTTTAATCCATTCTTTATTGTTATTTCTATTTATTTATTTATTTATTTGCCATATTTATCCTCCATTCACGAGAAAGCGAATTGTATCGCTATATTTTGGACGAAACGTCCGCACTCGCTTGGGAGTTGCATTTGCAATATGTCTGGGCCACCTGCCTTCCACATAAAGGCGGGGCGTCCCGTTAAGTGCCTTGCCCAAGGACGCAACAAGCGAACTTGCCGGCTTGTTCTCCACATCCTCCCCTTAATGCCGAGCGCCAAGCAGGAAAGCTGTGGATACCATTTTACAAAGTCTTTTGGTGTGACTCGACAAGGGGATTAAACCCCAGGTCTACCGACTGCAAAGCAGACGCTCTAACCACTACACCATCGTGCCGGTTTAACCAAAATAAACTGAAAAAAATGCGTTCACAGTGCTGAGGCTAGAAAGTTGTTCGCAGATCTCAATACCATCTCCTTGTCAAGTCATAAAATAAACTTCAAAGATGGTACTCACAACTCTCCTGCTTGACGTTCAGCAATAGTAGGGATGTGTAAAGTGAAATATAAAACCGAGTTACTCAGTCATGGTTATAATCAGTGCAATAGACCTGGATGGCCTGAGCACATATCCATTGTTGCACCACCACAAAAAATGTGTTGACAACTAAAAATTTGGGCAACACTAAACTATAAAGATTCTCGCAGAAATAGGGAAAAAATAACATTTCAATTACGGAAATCGCACAAATACGGAAATGTATAAACAAACTCAACTCAATCATCTAATTTTACCCAATTGTGTAATTATAAGTTTTTATCCACTTCAGTATTTCTACGATATCCACACCTTTTTAGTAGATGGCTTTTCAAATCCAAGAAATATCATGTTTTGGAATGAATTACAATGTAATTCTATATTTCAATACGAACTTTTCCGTATTTCCATAAACATTGATTTTCATGTATATGAATATGTAATTATCTTATTCTTTTCAGAAGCTATACCATGATTAAGCTAAAATGCTTAAGCAGGTCATATCATATTATCCCATTTAAATTATAATTAAGACAAATAGGAATCATTGTCGAGAGATCTGCTAGATTATTCCTGCTATTGTACACAGAAACCACAGGGTGATTCAAAAAAATGCCCCAATTTTAACTAGATGTCTCTCCCACGACAAACCGCTCGTGAATGAAACATATATCAAATGAAAAAGGAGGAAATAGTATTTTCAAAAATTGATATTATTGTTACGTCATAAGCACGCATATCCCTGTGATGTCATGATCAGTAATTTCTTCACTAACAGAAAATTTTTTAAGACAATTGGTATCCATTTTTATTTAAAGCAGTTTTGCAATGGAAAAGAAGGAGTAACAATAACAACAAATGATGTAACAAGTTATGAAGGGTAAGCTTTTCATAAGTGTTCTATGTGCCCTCCGCCCGAACAACATCAAAACGATGATTTAACTCGTCCGAAACACCCTGTCAAGTGGCTTCATCCAATGAATTCACAGCTGCCTTGATTCCGCTTTTGTGATCATCCAGACTAGTCGTTAATGGTGGCACAAAAACCATATCTTTTGATATAATCCCGCAAGAAAAAGTTGCAGGGTGTAAGGTCTGGTGATCTTGGCGGTTACAAGTGTAGTGCTAAGTCTTGGGGTCCTGTGCGACCTATCCAACGTTGAGGTAGTTCTACTCAGAAAATTCTACTCCTCTGAAGTCCTTGGTCGTCCTGGGGTCTTCCCTTCACACAAGCAACCTGTTTCCTCAAATTGTTTGTACAACAACGAATGTTCTTGGCACAGTAATATGAAAACGCGATTGGAACGCCTGCTGCACTGAAAAAACAGATTCAGTTTTGCTGGACTGCATAACACAGAACGATTTTTTTTGCGTGCTTATTATCTTGTATTAAATAAAAAAAAACAAACGTAAAATCGTACTGGAAAATGTGAGTTTCTATAATTATGACATCACAGAAGTTTGCTTGTCTATGACATTACAATGATATCAATTTTCTAAAATTTTATTTCCTTTCCTTTCACTTTATGTATGCATCATTCGTGAGCAATTTGTGGTAATAGAGATAGAGTAAGTTAAAATAGGATCATTCCTTTTGAATCACCTATGGTTTATTTTGATTACAACTAACTTTGCCGAACAACTGCATGAGTGGCGTACAAAGAGGGGGCTCTTATGTGCATGCACCCTCTCAGAAAAACGTAAAATGTTATTTTGAGGCATTATGCTGGTAACCGTAACAAATACAGTACTGTAAGTTCCCTGACATAGGTCTGGGAATGTTGATCTAAAAAAACTCTTCACCCTGACTGTCTCGTAAAATTTACAAACAAGCATTTTTGTCACACCCCCCTGTACAAATTTCTGCATATGCCCCTGAATTGCATGTTTCTTAGGTCTACTGAATAATTGTTCAACTAAAAATTAAACATGATGTGTGGCAACAAATTTTTGATCAGTCATTACTGTATACAGTACCGTGCTGTAAACTATTATACATGTACTGTGCTGACAAATTTTTAATCAGCCATAATAATTTTCAAACAAAATATTCTCTAAATTCAGTTTTATACTCCAATACAGTAATTAACATTCATTTATATTTTATTCTCAATACATAGTATTAGTGATTTCCTATATTTTCTTCATGGACTTAATTGATTGCAACAGAGACTTAATTGATTGCAAAAAGGCTTAATTGATTGCAACAGAGACTTAATCGATCGAAAAACACTGTATAAAAGTACCAAACTGCTTCAGAAGTGACATTACATTTTCGAATTATGTTAAATAAAAAAGGGACAATGTAAAAGCATTACAATTTTTTATCACAACTTAAATAATTAGTTTCCTGAAGAATCAACCGTATTGCTCAAACTTAGCCTAGGTCTAACACTAACTAATCCTAACCCTCAGGTTGGCTTGATATTCAGTAAGAGCATTATCTATTTTCACACATTCAGCAATGCAGTAAACCCAATATTTAACATATCTCGTGTTGGCTTTTTGGGTACGGGAGAGACTGAAATAAATTTGCCTAATGTTATGTTGCTCTTCCCCACTCCTTTCAGCTAACTTTTTTATTTTGTTTATGTTTTTTTTTGTTTCGATTGTTCTTTTTGATTGTTTTTTAAAGCATTGTCTTTTCCTGTCACCCTCTCTGTCCTCTTGCTCGCTTACTACAAAACCTTAGCTTGCTGAATTTTAATCAAATCAAACGTATTTGTTTTCCAGCAAGAAAACGTAGCTTTTAGCTGCAGCTCAAAACTTTTTGATTTTTACCGAGTTGTTCTTACTTTCGTATTTTCTTTGAAAATTTTGCAAGTTTCTTGAAGATTTTGAAATATAACTACATTTTTTTGGAAATATTATTGTTTAGATAATATAGGACCACCTCTTTATTAACAAAATTTTAGCAACTTTGTTTGAAGCAAACATGAGACTATTTTGCATTGGCTTATCATTAAAAACGTTCTTTAAATGCAGTAAGACGTTGGTAACTTGCTGCCTTACAATCTGATTATTTTTCTGGGTATGCTATCCAACAAAAAGTACCTCGCATCTTTAATCACTGATGTTAATCAAAGACATTAATATTAATTTAAGCTCAGCTTTTCCTCCACATTAAGTTTCTTCAAACACACCAGGGGTTCTCAACCGTTATTCTCTCATTTACTCATTGGCAAATTTCAGAAGTAAAATTTACCCCCAATTTTTTTCATATTTTCACTTCTACAAATGCCTATTGTTATAAGTAAAAGCGTGAATTTTTTGCTAACAAAATTTACCCCCAAGGCAGGTAAAATTTACCCCCGGTTGAGAACCCCTGAAAAACACACCTATGCGCAAAAAGCTTTTGGACTAGATCTGCTGCAATACCACATTAACTTTTACGATTAAAGTACATGGAAATTCAACAATTTGTCACAAACAAAGCGCATGATATCTTAATGTTTAAAACGTGATAACGCTGACAGCAGGTCCTGTTTAAAAGTATGATCTACGCATGCTTAAAATACCGTGCTTGAACTAAATGATATTATTTTAAAAGTTTTTACATTTATTTACTATAAAGAATGTTAGCCTATAATGACGTTAATCATAACCTCAACACTTCACATAAGTACCAAAAATAGCACAAAGATGGCAACTAAAAACTTCAGAACATTTTTACATATAAAAAGAATTGTTTGCTGTTACATCTTCAACGTGGTCCAATAAATATGACAAGAGTTATTTTATTTAAAAAAAAAATTAAACAAAACTGCATCAAACTACCCTTACAGCTCAGATAACTTCTCAAAACAAATATGCAGGTAATGCAGTTTGATTTAAAGTCAAAAAAAAAAATTAAACTTCTATTATCCAAACTAATCTGGTGGTGGTGTAAGCTACCGCTTATAGTGGTGGAAAAAACTAAAACATGACATCAATATCCTCAAAAACGTAGGAATCAAAGTTTCATCAATGGTAGCTTCGTACTTCTCAAGAAATTGATTAATACATATGATCTCTTTGAGGGCATCAAGTAGTTACAATCTTTAATTAGGTTACTTATAGCTCGGTCATTTTTCCATAAAAATGAAAAATTTTGTTTACTATCACCTCAAAATTGTATTGCCCCTTATTGTAGTGAAGCATTATACCCTGATATTAACAACAGCGCCTTTTAGTAAAAATAAACTTGGACAAAACAATTTGGACAAAATTTGTGATAAAAACAACACGAAGACGCCACATTCAAACATTAAACCCTTAGAAGTTTGGATTATGAGTTGTTTAATCAAAACTTAACTCAAATTCGCAAATGAAGAAAATCAGCAACATAAACAACGTTTGCAACACTCAATGGTTACTAACAACGTAATAATGGCAGAAAAGCTTTTTAGTGCCTTCATTTGACATAAAAGTTCATCGTTTGTATCATTTCAAATTATTTGTCATTGCCTTATCAATTTAACTGATAGTAGTGTTAACAGTCACTCCTAGCACAATTTCACAACTACAAAGATCTCACTGAGCTTTTCAAAGTGGCCTCCTTTGCTAAGCTCTTTTTACTGTGTGATCAAGTCGGAACTGTTGTCCAAATAAACATGTTCGCTGTTTCAAACTTGAATTTTTAAGAACAATTTCTTGCAATTCACCACGTATTTTTACCTAAGGCATTAATAGCTTTGGAAACAAAAAAAAACTGTGCAAGGCACATAAGGTTCTACTCCATAGTACATGTATGCAATGTCCACAATGCTTGCGATGACTATGGCAATGCCTTATGATGCCAACTAACCCCTAACCCGAACTGTAGCCCCAATTTTCACCCTTATCCTTAATCTTGTGTAAAGTGGCCATCCCTGACAAGGACAAAGCAAACATGTACGAATTAGGACAACCAAGGCTTATGTTGTGCAAATTGTAATTTAAGTTCCAAAGGAAAAATCATTTTCTTTTTATGCAACCAATATTTTTCATAAAGAAGTATTATTAGATAAATTCATTTTATTTAGCTCTTCTGGTAATGATAACGTTTATTTAAGTTGATACAAGTTCTTACCGAGCATGCAAAAAACTTCAATATCCGTCAACGTTTCGAACAGCTATACAGCTGTTCTTCATCAGGACTAATAATAAACGACAGCACGAGTGAGGCAATATAAATAGTGTGCTACGCAATCGAAAGAAAAAGGCAAAACAAAAGGTTTAAAGGCGAATAATAAACAACTGTAGATTACGTCACATTATCATAAATTTTAGAATAAAAACAATTTTCTTTATCATTGATTGCATTTTCAGAATTATGAATAAAAAAGATTCAAGAAATCGGCGTTTGGTAAAATCTATTTCAAAGGTTAAAATTTTGCTATGATCCCAGTCAACTCGGTGATCTTTGGTGATGACATGTTTAACCAATGCCGTTTTTTTGTTAAAATTGTTGTCATCAACTTTTGCCAGATTTGCAATTTTAACCTTTGAAATAGATTTTACCAAACGCCGATTTCTTGAATCTTTTTTTATTCATAATTCTGAAAATGCAATCAATGATAAAGAAAATTGTTTTTATTCTGAAATTTATGATAATTTGACGTAATCTGCAGTTGTTTATTATTCGCCTTTAACTCTTTCGCTCCCGCGTGAAAAGCGGCAGCGCGAAAAACTGTCATAATCAATCATAATTAATCATAATTATGTACCTCAAGTTTGTTTGTAAATCATTACTCAGCTGTCTACTTCTACATTAAGTGTGATATATCGTTGAAATCTACATTTCTTGAGGATTTCAAATAGAAAAAAAAATCATTTTTTTTGAATATGCAAATTTTATGCAAATTAACCCCCCCAACTGGGGGTAGTTGTCTTCAAAATTAAAGAGGTGCCCTCACCTCAAAGATCACTACAGATTTAATTTTCTACCAATTTTTTTAGAAATGGTCACAAAATGATGCTAAGGAAATAAGCTTTCAAGGTACATCAATCAAAACTTACCTAAAAGCCTAGGTTTTCTACAATTTGCAATTTTCTGAGGCACATGACCTTTTTTTTGACCGGTACCAACCGGTACCAAATTTTGGTAGTCAAATTTAGTACCTAAAATATGATCAGTTATTATCTGCTAGAGGTTAGCCTAAACCATGTAACATTAAGTATTTTTGAACAGGGAATTTCTTCAAGATTCAGAAAATATTAAGTTTAAATAGAATATGCTGTCACTGACAATGAAACAGCCGCTTGTTTACACCCTTCCCATTTCTTGAGAAACAAGGGGGATACAGCAAACTTTGATTTAGAGAAGCCAAATTTCTGTTAGCTTTTAAACTTGTATTTCGCTTCTTGTCTCCTTGGAAACTTGATACAAAACGACAATTTTAGTAGTGAAATATTTGCGATTTATTTTATCTTTTTATAGGGTGTAGTTTTTCTAAAAATTATAATTTAGTGAAGGTAAGTCAAAAAATTTTGGGGGGTTTTGAACTGACATGATGTACAGTACTCATTTTTGATCAGTAAATATCATATACCACTTAGTCTAAACTATTTAAAGTTATATATTGCTGGAAAGCAAATTTCCTAAGCTTTCAAATGTAACCAGTATTTAGCAACATATCATATTTTTTACGCACTAAATTTACTTTTATCTACTTACCATTCAAATTTGTTTGGGGGGGTTTTGAGACCCCTAAAAAATTTGGAAATTCAAAAACGTAAAATTTATCATTATCGCTTGAAATTTTGTGAAATGATGCCCCAAAAAAGTAGTTTTCAGACCGTGTTAATGATAAAGGGTTTGGTTTTGTGGTAAAGATGTAATCTCAATTTGATTTTAGTGTAGTTGGCACGTGCTTAGAATTTGGCTGATTTTGTCATCTGCAACTGGGTTGTTGGTCTTTTTAACCCTTTTTGGGTATAAAAATCCAAGAATTAGGGTACAAATTATACATCTTCCGATGCATGAGGAAACAAGCGTGATCTTTTGAAAATTTTATAAAAATCAGATGAAAAATAAAGTCACAAATCGATTTTTTAGTAAACTAATTTTGTAATTCAATTTTAAAAAATTTGAGGTAAACACTGAAAACACGAGATCATCAATCGATGATCGCGGGAGCGAAAGAGTTAAACCTTTTGTTTTGCCTTTTTCTTTCGATTGCGTAGCACACTATTTATATTGCCTCACTTGCGCTTTCGTTTATTATTAGTCCTGATGAAGAACAGCTGTATAGCTGTTCGAAATGTTGACGGATATTGAAGTTTTTTGCATGCTCGGTAAGAACTTGTATTAACTTAAATAAACGTTACATTACCAGAAGAGCTAAATAAAATGAATTCATCAAAAATACCTCGTAGCCAGAATAACAGAAGTATTATTAGTTTCAGAAAAACCAATATTTTTCATAAAGAAGTATCACCAACACCTTCAGATTCTTCATTAGCATGGAGCAAGAAAAACTTTTTTTTAAATCCAAAACAGGGGATCTCAAGTTGCCTTGGAGTCTAATCTTTGGCTAAAGATGGTAATAGTCTGTTGACCCCAAAATTATGGTGGCTACTTCAACAAAGAGATCATGTAGCAAAGCCTCACAGCTCAAAATCTGCTCGGACTGCATTATTTTTGTTGGCATTAAAAGATGCAGAAGGTATACTTCTCCAACACCACTAGTTTTTCTCCAATCTTAATGAAAAGGTAGTCTAAAATGATAATAACATTTTAAAGTACAACACAGTAGTAGTGATTCAGTTTTTGACCGGTGTTGTCCCTTTAACAGAGATGGCCGGATTTACCCCATTCCTTCTGCAATTGCTTGCACTCGGTCCTTCCACTTCTCTTGTCTCAGGGTATCCCCCTTATTCAAACCAATCTTCTCTGTCTCCTCTTCCACTTGCTTCTTGAAGGTCTTCTTCGGTCACCCTCGCTTTCTCTTGCCACTCACTTCAAGATTCAGAGCAACCCTCAAAATACTATCATCATCCCTCCTCAGCACATGTCCATACCATCTAACTCCATTCGCTGTTGCTAACCGGTCTATAGTTTCCTTCAACCCCAACATATCCATCTGTTCTTCAGTCGTCTTCCTGTCTACCACTTTCTGACAGCACATGGCTCTCACCATAGCTCTCTCCATTCTCCTCAAAATTGCTTTTTCATTTTCTTTTAGACATCATGTCTCACTTCCATACAGTATTGCTGATCTTACACAACAATGATAAACTTTACCTTTCATCTTCAGAGGAAACCTATTTCCAAGCAACAATTCTCCTCATTCCCTGAATCTTACCCAACCAAATCTTACTCTTGCTGTAACTGCCGCTTCACAACCACCACTAGCATTTAGTCTGTCTCCCAAATAACAAAATCCATTCACTGTCTCCACTTCATAACACAGTGAAATAAAAAATTTTTGAAAGCATTTATTTAAAACTAGAAAAAATGATAATCACAAAAACTCAATGCAGTGGTTACACTAAACAGGTATAGTACATTAAGAGTTGAGGTTAGGGTTAGAATCAATACTGCAATCATTAAGCCTAATTTGTGTGGAATCCATGAAATTTGTCTGTTTAGTACCATTCACAGCATAATACGTCACAGATCACCAATTTTTACCTTGATTTAAACTAAAAGCTAGTGTTAAGTCCTCAAGTTGATAATAACTTGTGATTGCATTTTTTGCTTTACTGTTCCACAATAATACGTCTAGATGCTGCAAAAGTAGTGAAATCATTCTAACAAAAATTAGGTGGCAAGCATTTTCTTTCAGTTTTACTACATAACATGATAAAATCTCTTAATTTGCTGCCTGATTAAATATAAAATGTTTTCAACTATTTAGTCTCAGCACTAGTTATTCCTAATAAATATGCTTATTATTTTATCTCTGCTTTGCTACACTATGGTTTAAAAAAACATTATCATTTATTCAACAAGTGACCAAAACACACCAACCATAAAAAAAGTAAATGGCAAAACTACTGTCTAAATATATGATGTCACTTGATCTGCTTTCAACACAGCAATTTGACCGTAAAAAAAAGTTAAAGAAACTAAAATGCAAAAATCTTCGAAAAGTCGTTATAGAATTGGATACTACTCGAACTGAGAAATTTCTAGCACAGATAAGTATTTAGGTTTATGTTAGTTAGCTCTAGTAGTGTTGAATTAAGTTTGCAAGTAAGTTTAGGGTGAGTCGACGAAATTCTGCAGAATCTCCATGTTTTTAGCAGTGTGCAAAAAATTACACACCATGATTTAAATTGATCTTTGTATTGATATGTTTTATCAGCTTTTGGGAATAAATTTTCTGACTAATCAGACATTTTTCTCTTTTAAATGCATCAGAGCAAGTTCCTGTCACCACCTTTACATTGAGCTAAACTGCTAAATTATGGCATGAATAATTATGTGTTTTTTGAATTTGGCCACCTGCATTAACAGAGACCAAAACAAATTTTACAAAGCGGATCTCTCTCTCTCTCTCTCTCTGATTAGTGGTGCTTTACTGATATTAACTGAATTAAGATACATTAGTTTGTATTAGTCATGTCTTGACATTTTCATTGATTTGTGGGACTTAAAATCTTTGCAAAGAACATGAACTAGTAGCGAATTCAACTTCATGATCAAATCTCTATTGCCACCAAAGTCTTCCTTATTTTAAAGTCCAATCCTAGTGAGTTAAGAGCTTAACAGTTAGCTGTATCCATTGCAGCTAAGACGAGAAAGGGTGCAGTAAGCGTGACAAGGGGGCACAAGTTCCTCAGTGGAAACCAAGGAAACCTGTGTGTCAAGGAAGTTAGATGAGACAGTACACCCCCAGTTCGATAAAAGAAAAGTTGATACAAGAGAATACAAGGGATTACAAATGGCACTAGTAGCAATCCCCATCAAGATAGCTCATTAGCTACATCAATCTCTGGGAGAAACAAGTGTCCAGAAAACCATTGTAGCCAAATAGTACAGGAGAAGACAGTTCCTGGCAGCTCTGCTAGAGAGATTGAGATGAAAGAAAAGATGGAGGAGAGGACAGAGTAGCAAGGACAAAGTGAGAGTCAGAGAGAAGAGAAATGGCAGACATGTTGATGCAGCCAAGACCAGCAAAGAGCTTGCAGAATGGCACAGACTTCAGCAGAAAAACTTGAACATACTGGGCCTGTCAAAAAGAAAAGAGTGGCCTCAGTGCCACAAAGTGAGCAGGCAGCAAGTATGCCAGAACCACAATTGCCAAAAGGAAAAAAGCCATCTGTCCAGATCACCAGATTGTGAGGTGGGAGAGAGAGTGTAACTTTAAAAAAATTGGGTATGTTTAACGTCAATTTGTTTTGTCACATGCATTCCTTTTTTACTCATTGTTTATATCCAATTGTTGAGTTTTTTATGTTGAGAAAACAGAAGTGAAATAAAGTGCCAACTACTAGGTGAGGGCGGGTAAGCAAAGAAAACCTTCCTAGGAAAAGTAGGAGGATGCATGAGCAAGTGAGTGGATGCAAAAGCTCTCCATGAAGATATGGAGAGTCTTGGTTTCACTCCAAGTCTGGCCAAACCCGAAACATAAAAGGAGGTTGGGAGACAAAGAGTCCATTCATAAGATGACAGATCAAAATGAGTCAGGGTGAGTCATAAGGGAGGTGTAGAGATGTCTCATGGGGAAGTGAAATATGGTAGGACAAGAGTCAGCCCGAAATGGTATCACTAGTTGCTTGAGAGAGGCATTCTAATGTAATTAAGTCGGTAATGATAAGAAAAGGAAGCCATCCAGGTAAATCATAGGTGAGAAGGGGCCAAAGAAAAGCAACTCTTTAGAGGGGCAAAAGAGCGAGGAATTCTTTATAGGGGCCTCATGAGAAAGCAGAGACACAGCAAAAGGCCTTGCAATGAAGGAAAAACTTGGCCTTCAGCAAAGACATGTTTAGAAAAGGAAAGTGTGCAGTTGAAGATGATACCAAGAAAAGTTGGAGTGGAATTGAAACAAAGGTTAGCTTGGTGGGGATCCACTGAAAACAAAGAGGCCTCATATTTGCTCGGATTGAGAGGAAGACACCAATACTCAGATTTGCACTCCAGTGGAATCAGAGCTCATTGTGTTGCCAACTTTGCAAAGAACTGAGGAGGAGGAGGATCAAATAGTCAGGTTATCAGCATAAAGAGAGCAGCTGACAAGAGGCAGAAATGCAGGAAGATCATTAATGAAAAGTACTGGGCCAAGAATGGATCCCTGCAGAACACCTTGACAAACTTGAAAAAAGCACCTTTTGTGATTTTGAAAAACCACACGCACCAATCAACAGCCATCTCAACATGGTGGTGCAGTCCCAACAACAACAACAACAACTTTTATTTCGTTCAAATAAACGTACGAGATTTGAATAGGACAGTGAAAGATCACTAGTGATCATCTAGTCAAACTGCCCTTTCTTGCATCACAATTACTTATAGTATAACAGCAAAAGCGTAAGACACAAAGCAAAAGCATATGTACAGCTAAGCTACAGCAAAACTATGTACATCTGGCCAGAGTAAAACTATTATCACATATACATCAGGCCAGAACAGAAGTACCACTACTACTACTTTGTGTAGTAGCTCTATTATGTATATGATTAACGTGGTATCAGAGATTGCAATATTAGTATTGCTTTAATAATAAACTTGAGTAATATTTAGTGAAACTATGCCAAGACAGAGATTTGTTTAAAAGTGGAATTTTGTTCCAAATTTTTACTCCATGAAAATTAAAAGAAGATTGCCCATATTTAGTGTTGACTCTTTTTAAAAAGTAATTTTTATTTGTAATTGACCTAGTTAAATGAATATGCTGTTGTGATGCAGTTCTGAAGTAGGAATTAAAATTTTCTGGAATCTTGTTATGGTGAAACGAGGGCATGAATTTTGCTATTTCTAATTCGAAAATATCTTTAAATCGTAAAATATTCAAAGATTTATACAAAGTGTTCATTGTGACACAGTCTGCAAGACTTTTGAATTCCATAATTCGAATGATTCTGTTTTGGATTACTTGGACTTTCTGCAATAGGTTGTTTGCAGCAGTACCCCATGCTAGAATTCCATATTTAAGATGTGAGTAGGCAAAGCTATAGTATAGTTTAACTAGCGTTTTTTTGTTCACATAGTGTCTCATTTTAGATAGGATTCTAGCTGCATTAGCAAGTTTGTTTACTACATGGTACACTTGTTCTTTCCAGGTTATTTTATTATCGATAAATACTCCCAAATATTTTACACAATCTGTGTTTGAAAGTTTATGCCCACCAACATGAAGTTGAAAGTTTTGTAGTGCAACTCTCTTTTGTTTGGGAGCAGAGATAAAGTAAACGCTTTTTTTATAATTCAAAGACAATCGATTGTATTTCATCCAGTCATTGATGATAGTGAGTTCATGATCAGCTAAAGCTTGAAGGTTAATGTGATTTTAATTTTTGAGTATTAACACGGTATCATCTGCAAATAAATTAACATGAAATTTGGTGTGTAGTGGTAGATCATTGACATATAATGAAAACACTAAAGTTCCAAGTGTAGAACCCTGTGGTACACCACACTCGATAGTATTTATTTGAGATTTTATATTATTGCAAACAGTAAACTGCTTGCGATTTTGTAGATAGCTTGTCAAAAGTTTATGCATATTGCCTCTAATTCCATAACTGTGGAGCTTATCCAACAGAATTCTATGATTTACTGTATCAAAAGCCTTGGAAAGGTCCAAAAAAATACAGCAAGTAAAATAACCATCATCTAAATTATTTTGTAACATATTTCGAAGATCTGTTATGGCCATTTCAGTTGAATATCCTTGACGAAATCCAAATTGCTGCTGTGTGATGAGTTTGTGAGTGGTAAAAAAACTTTCAAGTCTAAAATATAGCAACTTTTCAAAGATTTTTGGAACAGTTGACAATATCGAGATTGGTCTATAGTTGCTAACTATATCTTTGCGACCAGATTTATGAATAGGAATTACTTTTGCATGTTTTAATATAAATGGAAAATCCCCTTTCTCGTAGCAACCATTAAATATTTCACTCAAAAATGGTGAAATTATAAAGGCCAGTAGTTTGAAGAATTTATTTGGTATGTTTTCAGGTCCACTGGCTTTTGATGTGCCAAGTTGTTGAAGTTGCAAAAGAACTTCTTCTGGACTTATGGGATCATAACAGAATGATTTCATTATGTTTGTTGTGCTAAACTTTTTTAATTGGGTATTTGGTATTTTAGCGTCCATTGAGGGCCCAACATTTGTGAAGTAGTTATTAAATATATTGCAGATTTCTGTATTTTCACTTACTATTCTATTGTTTACATCTGTAATGGTAGATACAATTTTATGTTTATTTTTTTTGTGCCCAAGTATTTCATTAATAATTTTCCACTGTTTAGATTCATCTTGTTTTTGTATTTCTTTTTGATAGTAATTCTTTTTTGCTATTCTTTTGAGTTTGGTTAATTTATTCAAATATATCTTGTAATGGGTTATCAGATGTATTTTGTTCTGTTTATAACATTTTTGGAACAGTGCATTTTTTGTTAAAATAGATTTTAGCAATCCCTTAGTGAGCCATGGTTTTGATTTTATTTTCATTTCTCTTCGAGAAAGTAGTCTTAAAGGAGCATGATCGTTGGTAGCGCTGGCAATAACCCCATTTGGTTTGGGTCAAAATGGCTGTTGGCCTTCCTAAGGGTCCAAATTACTCCAGACACTCCCCTCCTATCGTGGTTGAAATTTTGTTTGTCTGGAAGCATTATGAAAAGGATATTTTCATGTTGAACAAAGAATGCTTTTGTCTGAGAACGTTTAAAGCAACTGTTAAGACAGAAAATGAAACCACCAGCAAATTGGACCATACACAGTTACAGAACATAAGTTTTTCACATACAAAAATTGAAACTCATCAATGCATTAATCAAGCAGTGGAAAGCTATAGAATTACCATGACAGAAACCTGTTTAATTATTGCAAGTTCTGAAAGATTGCACAACATAATCAGCCAAAGAATTTGTAACAGGAAGCTGATAAAACATATCACCTCAAGATCCAGTTTTAATTATGCTAATTTTTTAGTGTCAAATTGCTTGATGAAGAGCATTTCATGTGCATTCATAAATTCAGATAGTATGTTAGTATTTACTTCATACATCTTTTGTGGTTAGCGTGTTTTGCCACTTGTGGAATAAACAACAATATATTGGTTTAAATAATATTAATTTTTATGTGAAATACCATTGCTGAAACAAAATAATTGAAAACATGCCATATTTAATTTGGCTGTAAATTGAATTGCTTTTTCATTGATATTTTGCATAAACTGCTTGTCACCTAATTTTTGTAAGCACTGTTTCAGAACTTTAGCAGCATCTAAACATTTTACTGCACAGCAATAAAGTAAAACACATCATCAGGGGTAATAATTTAAGCTTTCAAAGATATTCTTCGTTTTGTTGTGGCACAATGAAATACGTTTATATCATTTAAGACAACTTTTTAATTAAATAGAAGACAAATCTGTACTAGTGACAGGAAAGTATATTTTCTGCATCTTTTTGAACTAAAATAACACTGCAGCCCCAGCAGATTCTGAGATTTAGGGTTTTGTCTAAATTTCAACCTATTGTGATTTTTCTGACCACCATAACAACCTTAGTTTTGCGGTCAACTTACCAAAATTATATTGACCATATCTATCCTTCATTCACAGAAAAGCGAATTGTATCACTATGTTTTGAACAGTATGTCCGCACTCGCTTGGGAGTTGCCATTTGCAATATGTCTGGGCCACCTGCCTTCCACATAAAGGTGGGGTGTCCTGTTAAGTGCATTGCCAAAGGAAACAACAAGCAAACTTGCTGGGTTGTTCTCCACAATCTCCTATAAATGCCAAGTCCCAAACAGGGAAGCTATAAATACCATTTTTAAAGTCTTTTGGTATGACTTGACAAGGGGAATAAACCCCAGGTCCACCAACTGCAAAGTAGATGCTCTAACCACTAAGCCATTGCGCTTTTCTGACTTTAGATTGATCTATATCATTAAAATCTTAAACACAGTTCCAAACATTATTTTGTATATATATTTTTTGGTATTTTGATTAACATAAGCTGCCATTTCAACCCTGTTTTAGGAAACAATATTTTCTCTCTAAAAGATATCACTAGCTTAGACTAGTAATTTGAATATAATTTCTTAGTATTATCAGTTTTGTCTTATTGGGTGATCCATTCATGGAATTGTGGAAACTCATATAATGATTAGCAATGAACCCTATAAAACATATTGCACACATAAATTGAAATTTTAGCAGCACGCTAATTAATGGAGTTATTTGAACCAACTTGTTCACACCTCTACAGTCTATCCTTAATTGAAACAATGTGACTGGTTCTTTTATGACGCAAAAAATATATATTTTCAAGTAGCACAGCCAATAGCTTAATCTCTTGCCATTCTAATAATTATCTGTTGGTCATTTGCAGTAAAAACAACTTTTTATTAGTTTATCTAAAGATTACTGTTAAAAATTTACATTTTTCCATGAAGCTTCTGTTGACAAAATATAATAAAAGATCAAACATTCCATGCAAAATATTTGTATTAACCATAGTTAAATCTGCATAACCAAGTAGCACTGCTATACAGAAACCCCAGAAAGCATACTGTTTTATTAATAAGCAATATAAACTTCCCTGTAGCCCAGAAGCTCAAATCATCTCGCTATCCCTCACTTAACCAACTAAAACTCAATAAATAGTAAACCAAATCCTAGATTAGTCATGAATATGATACGCAAGTGGTATATCAGCAGGTAGAACAATTTTTGTGAGCACCAGCCTTGGCTCTACCATATGATTTTTGGCTGTTTGACCTTCTAGACTAATTGAAGCGATGTTGCTGAGCTGAAAAGCTTTTAAAATGCCTAGTAGGTACAAATCTTAAGAGCAAAACTAAATAAGATGCTAGTCTAAACTCGATTAACCTTTTTCTTTAACAATTTCTCATACTATTATATCTTTTTGCACGTTATAACGTTTATTATTTTGCTGCTGCTTTCTTTTTTACATATCAATGTATAATTTCTAAATTATCCTTTTATTTTTTGCAAGTATTAGACTGAAATAAGAGAATGAATGACTTTGTAGACAGTTATAAGATCAACTTGGGGAACTTCAGAAAACTAAGTTTAGAGTACACATGGCCATTTTTGGCGCTCCTTGATGCCTCTATTCTTTTGGATATGCTTTCGATACTTTTTATGTCTGCAAGAAATAAAAGGATTGGCTAAGTGCGCCAAGCAATCAATTCCTGAAACCTATCTCATACCTTTACTGTGACCTAACAATAACCTCGCGACCTCCATTCAAGCTGTTGCTTGGATCACGTAGTAAATTTTAATCAGTCAAGCGTGAAACAGCTGGTTGAATGTATCTGGTGGATTTAAAGAAAAAATAAGCTGAGCTGCTTAATCACAAATTTGATCAAAGGTTGTTCGTGACCACAAAGAGATTTCGTTTTGAAAATTTAAACATCAATTTGAAATCTATAGTAGTTTCTAGTAAGCTCCTTCTCCAACCAAATTGGGTTAACTTTCTTTTTTTATTTCAACCAGATCACTTCGTTCTTTCGACAATTTATTATTCAAATTTAACGTTTCGTTGTTTATGCTAACGTTTCGTTGATGATGTGTATGCTATTATGGAAAAAACTAAGGTCGAGCCCTTTTATGATTACTTAAATACTATATCTACTTCAATAAAGTTCACTAAAAAATTGGAAAAATTAGGACAATTATCCTTTTTGGACGTAACCATACAACAGATGGAAGATGGATCCCTTGCAACAAGCGTATACAGGAAACCAACACACACGGACAGGTATCTTCAATATTCGTCTCAACACCCGGTTAATCAAAAGGTTAGTGTGGCTTGTACATTATTCTCCAGAGCCAACAGTATCACATCCAATAACGAAAAAAAGATTGAAGAGTTTCATCAGATAACAAAAACCTTAAAAAATAACGGATTTCCCAGTAACAAATGTAGTTTTAAGAAGTACTTGAAAAATCATAATTTTAGAAAAACAGAAAAACTGAAACGGTTTACTTTGATTGCTATGTGCAAGGTGTCTCCGAACTTATTAGCCGAATTTTGACTCAAGTTGGTATCGGAGTGGCTTTAAAGCCACATCGCACGTTGTCTTCGTTGTTTCGCAAACCTAAAGATGTTATTAATTTTGAACAAAAGCGTGGTTTGGCGTATTAAATTTCTTGCCGGGATTGCAATGCTGTGTATGTAGGTGAAACAGGACGTAGTGTTGGAACCAGAAAACGGGAACATGCTGATGCGGTCAAGACTTTTAACAGTAAAAAGTCAGCGCTGAGTCAACATGTTATGGATTTCGATCATAGAATAGATCGAGATATTGAAGTCAGAATCACATGCATACAGACGTCGCGTTGCGGAAAGTTTTTTGATAAATCAAAAGGCTTGTTCATGTAATGTTATTAATCGCAATGATGGTGCAAATTTTCCGACTGTTTATAGTGTGTTTGTCTCCAATAAATAATGATTTATGTTTCTCAAAACATTTTTCACTTGGCCACTCCTGTATCTGTGATGTAACAAAGTTTTTGTTATTACGTGATTGCCTGCCCTGTTGATAAATGTTGATAATTGATAATTTTTAGTGTGATAATTTTTAGTGTTTAGTAATACAGGTAGTCTTTATATTTTTATGTTGTACAGTTTGTATGTCATTTTATTAACATCTACCGTTTTCTGAAGAAGCTCCCCGGTAACTAAGGGGAGCAAAACGTTAAATTTGAATAATAAATTGTCGAAAGAACGAAGTGATCTGGTTGAAATATTGTTACACTCGAGATACGAGGAATGCCTGCTATATTTAACTTTCTTTTTTTAGTTTTTATCTTGCTTGTGTCATTTTGCCCCTATTAATCGTTAAGCACTTTTATTTTGAGTACCGGTACTCGTTTCATCAAGTCCTGGTGCGCTGGGTGCAGTCGATAACTCTTAGAGTTTTAAACATTTTAGATTTTAAGTTTAGCGACGAGTGAACCCAATAATAGTTTCCAAGTTCAGAGAAGAACAGATGATAGTGACGTAAATAAGGCTTAAATCTTTGTGGAATTTTTTTGTGGAAAACAACTTTTTTGTGCTTCCAGACTCCCACAAAAGCTTTCGATTGCATTTTTGCTCTCAGTAGACCTATTTTTGAGAAAGAAAAATAATTGGAAACGTTGATTGTGTGTCATCTTTTTCCCTAAAAGGCTACAGTTTCTACGGGTTGATGAGCTAGTCGCGTGCTGGCGTTTGTTTAAGCGCCTTACCAAGGTTGCCACTTTGTCTGTGCTAAAATATCTAGAATCTCTTAAAAATATGGCTAGAAAGAGCTAGATTCAACAAAAAATAATCTGCAAAAATAGCTATATATGAAAATGAATAACCTGTAATAAAAATAACAATTCAAACAATAATTATTTACCGTACTTTTTCTGCTAAAATAGCCAGAAAATATATTGATCTCCAAAAAATGCCCAAAATATATTTCTACATGAGTGCAGTGATCTCCAAAAGAAAAAAAAGGTCGTTACCTTTCTCGCGATCAAACATTAAGAACATTATGTGTTGCTTTTTAACGAATTGTTGTTTTTTGGACATATCTGTTTCAAACATGAAATGAACGGACTGCTGTGATGCCAAATTTTAAGTTTTTAACTTTCAACTCAGCATTGACGATACTAGCTAGACAGTAGTGGATATTGGGTGAGGTGAATGAGGCAGCCGCCTCAGGCCCCCGTTTTTTGAGTTGTCAAGGGCCCCCCCCCCCTCTTTTAAAAATGGTGTGTGTAGTTTTAGGCTATTTTGTGGCATTTTGAAATGAATCCTTGGTCTTAACAACTGTGGAAGTCCAAACTAAAAATGGCTATTTTGCCTTTGACCACATTTTACCCTTGCAAGCTATTTTGCCGTTCAACGTTTGTGTGTCTTCAAAATTGGCTTATTTGCTGCAGTGCTCATAAGTATTGTTTTGGCGTGCTCATAGTTACTGTTTGGATAGTGATACTAATTATGAATAAAATGGGTAGAAGTTCGAATCCTTGCAGGCAGAGTACTTAAACAAAGGCAGTATACATGAAGGAGGGGATGGCAATTTGTGGATATGAGTGGGAGTGTAAGCTGAAAGCTCTATTTTTGTCAATTTTAATAAATTATAGAGATTGACCAATCACAAACGACTAAGAGTCACGTTTTTTATATGTCACTAAAATTGACCAATCATAAAAAAAAATAAACGGAAAATAGAGTGCAGGAGTAAAATGTCATTGACAGTAAAATAGCCACTGCCTAAATAAAAACCAAACACTGAATTTTGTTTTTTCTATTACTGTTTTGGGCTGAAGGTTTTCCAGTTCTTTTGACAGAAACTGTTGTGGCAATGTGAGTTTAACATATTTTTTAGGGTGGAACCTTATTTTACTGATGTGATCAGAACAACTTATATTTTTAGCTGTTTGAGCAGACCAGACTTTGCCTGTGAACTTCGATAATTTATCTATGAAATCGGTCCAGCTTTCCGTTGTATTAAAATGTGAAGTAATTAATTCATCTTTTTATGAGCGATTTATTGATGTTAGTGAGATACTGGTGAAAGCGGAAATAAATTTGCTTTGAAAGAATAATCGGTCAGTTGCGTTTGTGGTGCAAAATAATATTAGAGATATGCAAGCACAAAAAGTTTTTGCAAGATTTAAAAACATTAAGTTTTAGTTGTTTGGTATCTTTGTACTTGCTGTGTTCTGCTCAAGCCAATGACTCAACGGCAAATTTGCTACATCCTCATATTTAGCTTTTTAGAGGAATTTGTAAAAGGAGAATTAGTTAAGTCATTATTCATGATTGGTATATGCTACTATCTTTGGTTATGATAGCAAAACAATAAAAGATTTTAGTGGCTTTAACGCTTTCTTTTCTGGTGACTCATCCAAACATGAAGTCTACTACAATCATAATTATCAAAAAGGTTTGTTTATTCAGATTCATTTGTAAATTATCAGTTCAATAAAGATAGTAGTCCTTCATTTGCTGTATGCCTTACCTTATACCAGACAGTTTTAGTGCATCGGTTAAATAGAGAGTATGAAAGTAACCTATAGCATCAAAACGAAGGCGAAAGTAGGAACATGGATAATGCAAAAGTCTAATGGGTAGATTTATTGTAATTAACAGCCCCACTACTACTACAGTACTGAGAGATAAAAAGTGTATTTTCAAGCATCCAAGTTATGTGTATTGATGAAACAGAAAATGATACCAGTAGCTCTATGTAATCAAGTGTCAGTAAGTTCAAAGATAATAATGTAGAGGATATTGTTATTGGTAAATTGGTTGCTGACCTATGCTCAGCAAAAAACAAGGCAACATCCATTGTAACTAAACATCCTGTTTTTTTTTCAATAGACCTAATGCAATTAACCAGCGCCAGCATTTAAAATTTCAGATAACTCCTATTTCAACGCATTACGATTAAATTTAATGGTTTTTTTACAAGCGTAACGTTTATAAGCATGTGAAGACTCATATTTTTAGGAAGTTTTAATCTTTGTCTAGCAGTGCACTAGCTAAGCATATTGTCAGCCCTTATTTCACGATGTTTTGACAAAAAAAATGGCCTATGTTGCTGCATAACATCTAAATATTCTGCACAATTTTGTTTTGTGGAGTGTTTCATGACAATTAAAGTCACACCAAGTTTTTAAGGCACTTGTGCTGCAGCAAATCATTTGAATATTCCCAGCTATTGTGCTGTTATTGTAACGCTTTCGATAGCGAATTACTCCAATTTTTTTTAAAGGTGACTAACTGTGTGAAATGCGGTAACTAGTCACTGCAAAAAAGCGTTTCAATATTTCTAACGTATGGCTATGATTATGAATATATCCTAATGTATCTGCATCAATTCTTTTGCAACAATTTATAGCCTACCCAGGAGCGTTAATTGATCGCAATTATTTATAGCTACATCAATTTTTCGGGGCCCCTTATTAGAATTTTGCCTCAGGTCCCCAATTTTGAATATCCACCACTGTAGCTAGAAACTATCTAGGGTATCAAAAACTATCTAGATTTATACCCATTATCTAGAATACCAAATTTGCTCTCTAGCTCGAACAAAAACTCTCTAGATCTAGCCATAAAGCTAGAGTGGCAACCATGCTCGTAACTTACATTTTTTCTTCAATAGACGCAGATTATTTTGTACACATCTTTGCTGGCCTGTTTCAGAGCAAAAGTTTCATCAGGGTACTTATGTTGCGAGAATCGCATTAGCTGTTGTACCGTTTTTAAGTTACTTTACATTTATTTGTCACAGAAGACGATAAATATCAGGTATATTATGGTCTTAAAAACATTTTCTGTTTGAGATACCTAGCAAATAGCGTAAAACAAAACTTTTTCCTATCTTTCATAAATTCCATGCTGCGTCCAGAAGGAGCCCATCAAAGACTGCGTACCACACCAAGTTAGGGCGGTTATAAACATTGAATACAACAGGTCTTGCTTAGCCAATTTGTAGTTGGAGACAGTTCATTACCTTGTGTTCATAGATAGCCAAAACGGTTAAAATCAATCGTGCCAAGTTGATCCCTTGTTTTAAGTCATATATCTAGGACAAAAGTAAGCATTTTAGATCCAACAAAGAAGATGCAAACCAGCAAGTGAGAAATTTGAGCAATGTCAGTTGTCTCATCACATTGGATGGCAAAATCACAAAGCCAAATTTTTTATTTTTTTGAGTACTTGAAGATCAACATCTTCAATTTCATCAATGACTGTTTTCAATGTAGAGTCCGAGAGAGAAATCTTCGTCAGCTCTTTTCTGTTCGCTTCCCCCAAAACAAGACTGGCTGTTTTTAACATGCATGGTTTTATAAATATTTTCTCAAAATTGTGACATTGCCTTGCCAGAGGAATTAAGTAAGCCATTTCAAATGATGCTTCTACTGCTTCGGCAGATGACTATTTCCTAAATGCGTCGCTACTTACAATTTTTATTCTTTTAAACGTCTCCACTTCGGCTTCAAAAAATTCCTAGTTCTTGTCTTGTAGGCCAGGATGTTTTGCTCGTAAATGACGCTGCAAGCGACTTGGTCTTAAAGCATTTTTAGTCAAGTTTTTCAGACATATTACACATTTTGGAACAACTTGTCCTTTGTCTATGACTTTGGAAAAGCCGAACTTAAGATAATTTTTGTCATATTTTCTTCCTTTAAACTCCTCTTGTGGCAATTTAAATGGGTAAATGTTAATTCTATGATAAATCTGTCTTAAAGGTTTAACTTACACAATGTGCTCACACGCTTCTTGCTTCACTTCAGTCAAACCATTAAAACAGCTCTTACACTTTTCATTATGATCGTTGGTTTTGCATCACTAACTTCTGTCTAGAAAATTTGAAAAATTTTTTCTGTACTATTATCAAGAAATTTTTGCAAACACGAGGTAACGTATTACCGTTAATTCTGTTTATGAGTTGCACGAAACAGCACTATTACAACATTCCACTCCCTTCGCGCCTCCCTTGGAGACTCTACGCCCCCAGTTTAAAAACCCCAGTATTAGGTCCAATAAATCCATGACTCGGCAGGTTCATAATCTACAATAGTGTAGCTCAATGAAGCAAATAATAAACTAATTTAAAGCAGAGTTATGTTAGTGCGAAGGTATACGCTTTAACGTTTTTAAAAGTACAACCGGCGAAGGGGTTTATATGCCTTGAGACGTAAAGGAGCTGTCTCTTAGTTGTTGTTCCTCCCAGGTCACCCCTGAAAAAGGAGCAGCACCTGATAGCTACCCGTTAGGGTTACAACATAATAGTTTTTAATGTATTTTGCAGTACCTTTGACTTACATACTATGTATGCTTTTCTTCTTGTATGTTTTTGTTTGGCTGCTACCTTGCAGATGCGATGGCCATGCCACTATTTTCAAATTTTAACAAAATTATCTTCATGTGCATGTATTAACGTATGTCGTTTTGCCATCGTTTCCTTTTTTTTGACCACGGCTGTCAAATTTATTTTCTATGTATGCTGATTTGGGCAAAAATAAAGTAAAATTGATTGATTAATTACTTCAATTGAAGAAGAAATGCTATTTTACAAACCCCTGCAAAAGACTACCAAAGCTAGGGTGACCATATTTTCGTTATCAAAAAGGACATTTTTTGATAACAATTAATATCAGCCCTACAAGTTGTTCTACTAGGCTGATAAAATTTTTCTGGACATATCTTAGACACTGACCTCTTTTGATAATTAGTACAAATACAGCAGTTTATTTTTTAAACTTATTATGCCAATGAACAAAAAAATGTAAATCGGACAGCTTTTTTATGCTTTGAACTGTCTACATGCATGTCTGGCTAAGTTTACCTTTATTTGCTACAGATACAAAAGTTCCGTAGCCACAAGTAATGCATTCTGCTTCAAACTCATCTCGTCCTTTTCTAAAAAATGGATACTTCTGTTGATGTTCTTCAGTAAACTTTGAATTTGTTTTTGGCATACCGCATTTATTTTTTAGCTTTTTGTTTCATTTTTCACAAATCACAGCAATAATAAGTATAAACAGTTCAACTGAAAATATTGTTTCATTTTTTAAATTAAAATAAATATGTACCGAAATGGTTTCTTTGAAATTAGGTCAATCGACCAGAACAACAAAGCAAAATTTATCTCCATATCTCCGCTGCGTAAAATACAAGAAATGCAGTTCGGAAACTTACCGGTATTTGCACCGTTTTTCATGTAATCTTACTCTTTCAAACCTAAAGCGACAGTCAGTCTGAGGTAGACCGTTAGGAAACTCCCTTTTTATCATTCCTTACCAATTAAATTTATTATCACTTGAACTAATATGGAGTGACATAATTTATAATCACTGGATAAACGTAAAAAGGGATTTTTGAACGACTTTGGATAACCAAATTAGTCTTTATTAAAACGAAGGACAAAAAAGACATTTTTAAACATCCTCGGAGGACCAATTACTTTTTACCAAAAAGGAAGACATGCCCTCCAAAAAGAGGACGTATGGCCACCCTAATCAAAGCAAAAGATTTGCTCAAAGCTGTTTCTTTTTACTTCGCCCACATTTTAATTTAATGCAAAAACCTTGTGGGCGTCTGCACCGATGGTGCTCTCGAAATAGTTGGATCACAGAGCAGATTTGTTGCCAGGACAAAATAGAGAAGTCCACAAGCAGTAGGAACTCACTGCGTTATCCACCGCGAGGTTCTTGGCTTAAGGACTTTACCTGTTACAACGAATGACAAGATGGAAGTTGCGATTTGTGTTGTCAACTTTATAAATACAAATTCTGTCAAGTGAAGGCTCTATACCGCTTTGTGCCAAGATATGAATGCTGACCATTAAACTGTTGTTTGACATGGCTGTTTGATGGTTATCAAAAGGCAATATGCCAGTTTGGGTTTAGGAACTGAGGAAGGAAGTGGAGCTATTCCTCAAAGCTTCAGGAAATCAAAATCTTCTGCATTTATTATTCTGCACTGTCCAGCTACGGACTCTTTGCGCCGCTCGCTCTTTGGCGATTCGCTGTCTCTCTACGGCCTCTGGTCCAAACCCTGGGGAGTTGCCCGGCTTCTGGGGCTCCATGGTCTTCCGCTATGCCCCATTCCTCGAAAGGGGTCGGGTAACAACAACAATAACAGGCAAGCACTTGGCTTTCAGGGAGGATACGTGTTTAAAAAAGAAAAGAGCGAGATCAAAGGTGGCAAAAAGAAAAGTGGGATTGGAATTGAAGCGAAGAAATGGGTTAAATAAGAAAAAATGGGGCTAGAGATTAGCTTGATGAGGATCAAACGAAAAAAAGGAAGCCTCACATTCGCTCGGATTGAGAGGAAAATACAACCACTAAGACCCGCGCTTCAAGCAAATCAGAGCTCGTTGTGTGACCTATGAGGTAGTAGATACCGAGGAAGAGGACTAGATAGCTAGTTTGTCAGCATCAAGAAAGCCGCCTACGTAAGGGGCAGAGACGTAAGGAGGTCACTGATGAAGAAAGAATAGAACGGATTCTTGCGAAACACCTCGACGGGCTCGAAAAGAGCGACTTGCTTCATTTTAAGAAACCACGCAAGCGCACGAATTAGAAAGATTGAATCCATTGAACATAGCAATGAGCGGCCTCTCAAGATAAAAGTAAATCTGTGAAGGAGAGCGGCATGCCAGACTGAGTGGAAAGCTTTAGGGAAGTGTGAGAGAACCTGGCAAGCCAAAGTTAAAAATGTATTAAGAAAAAAATAAAATTTGATCGAAAGTAGACTGACCTGAGTGGAAATCGGCCTAACGGGGAAAGGAAATGAAGTTAAACTCCACAAAAAGAATGATGCGCTCAAACAGCTTTGAGACGCTGGAAGCTAGAGGGAGATAGACCGGAAGGAAGGTGAGTCGTGAGGTGTTCCCATCTGGTGGATGGTAATAGTAGATGGAAGGAAAGGAATGCAAAGACCAAGATGGAACATGTAAAAAAAAGTTGTACGCCACAGCAAGGGAGGTGCTTCAGTACAGGGTATGCAACTTTGTCTGGACCTGAAGCGATGGCGGCTAAGAGGTTGGTGGCAGCCGCTAAAAATTTACTGTAGTTGAGAAGACTCTTTGGAACATGAGGCTCGGCGTAGCTCAGGCAAGTTGCCTCTGGCACTGCTACTCAATGCCAGCGCGACGGTGTAGTGGTTAGAGCGTCCGCTTCGCAGTCGGTAGACCTGGGGTTCATTTCCCTTGTCGAGTCATGCCAAAAGACTTAAAAAAAATGGTATTCACAGCTTCCCTGCTTGGTACTGAGCACATAAGGGATAGTGTGGAGAACAAGCCGGCAAGCTTGCTTGTTGTGTCCTTGGGCAAGGCACTTAACGGGATGCCTCCGTCTTTATGTGGCAGACAGATGGTGGGGTGAAGCAGTCTACCCGTCGTGGTGGCCCAGTCTGACGAAAGACATGCAAACAGAGCATGAGCTCATACGCGTGAATGAATGACTCAATGCTTTTGGCTGAAAGAGAGTAATGTGAGAACAAAGTTGGTTGGCACAAACCGAAGCCGTCTCCCTGAGAGAGTAGTTGAAAAAGTTAGAAGAGGCAAAACAGCAAAAGATTAGACCAATTTAGGAGAGAAGCATGTTTCATGCCATGCATTAGCCTTGGCGATGACGGAAAAGCAGACTCTGATATTTAAACCTTCATTATTTCTGCGAGAAGCATAAGCCGTGCGTCTTTCTCTTACCGCTGTTTCAACTTCGGAATGCCACCAGGTTTGAGGTTGGCGTTTGACGTAGCCGAAAGAAATGGAAGATTTAGCAGCATTCAGTGCCAAAGAAGTAAATAACGCAACAACAGAGGAAAGAAGAGTGTTTCTCAGCAGAATGAAAGCGTGAATTGATGTAAACAGCTAAGTTCTCCCAACAAGCTTACTGGAAATTGAAGATGCTCATTGGGAAGTGATCAGAAGCCAAGTCCAGAAGCGCCTCCCAGGAGCAGGAAAATGCAAAAGCGGGAACAAAACAGATGTCAAAAGAACAGTAAAAAAGAGTAGAAGTCTCAGGGCCATTGAGAAGGTGAGATGACACAATCGAATACTTCTTTCCCCACCAAAAGCCTTTTACCCTCTTGAATCCCCAAAAGAGTGATGATAGTTGAAGTCCTCAAGAACAAAGAGATTTGTGAAAGCACTACACAGGGAGAAAGAGAGTAGTA
Organism: Trididemnum clinides; assembly: GCA_963675345.1. Lineage (NCBI taxonomy): Eukaryota > Metazoa > Chordata > Ascidiacea > Aplousobranchia > Didemnidae > Trididemnum > Trididemnum clinides. Next base: position 39,335,757 of record OY776287.1, on the reverse strand, counting down.
TCTACTATCCTTCAAAGAGCATATAGGATCATAATTTCAACAGGGGAATAGCTTTTCAGCGAAATGCTGTCCCCCACATAGTCAAAGTAGAGATCAAGCGAAGATGAGAAGGGAGATTGAGAGTTCAAAAAGGGTAGACCCTGCTGACAAAAAAAGCTACACCACCACTGGCGTGCAAGTCATCAGGTGAAAGAGAGCAAGATTGGGAGTGAGCGCGATCCAATTACACAGCAGAGTATCCAGGAATCCGGAAAGATAAAGAGGAGTTAAGGCTGAATACCCGGATACAGATAAGAACAGGAAAAAACAAAGCAAAGTAAAGTATGAAAGACTTCTGGTTCTAACACCTCCAGCGTTTCATTTTCTGAGCAGAGAATTCTCAGCAATTCAGTGAAGAAAGCAAGGGAACCTGGAAAAAACCAAAAAATTGAAGGATGGCGGCTGGTTTGCAAGCGAGGTTGAGGGGGAAGAGCCGCATTATCAGAGGGCAGTGGTAGACAATGGAGGTATACGTGCTGTAAGGCTCCGGAGAAGATGGCACAGTGTTGGTAAACTGGGGACCCCCAGAAACCGAGATGCAGCTGCACCTTAAATTACCCATTTGGAGCAAGTACATTGCACTGACCTGCCCCTACAGGTCACTTTGGTGGCGCACACAGAACAGAGCAAGATAGGACAAGGATTTCGATAAACGTTGCCGTACATCAGAAGTAGGATAAAAAGGCGAGGAAGAAAACGGACAGAAAGCAAAAGACAGACGACCAATTGTAGAAAGAATGCGTGCTGCCCTCCTGCGGTCGTTCGGAGGGCAGCACTGCGGAAAAACGTTTAGTTCGGTAAAGCTCGTGGTATCTGGAGCCCTCGGAAAAGCTAACGGGCATTTCAATCCAACCCGGCAGGTTCGGGGACCGCACTACCACGTTGGGGTGACTATTAATTGATGCAACGGGACGACAGTTTGATGCGGTTGACGCCAAACAACTGCAGGAAATTCCGGATAGTGTCACAATGTTTAGCCAAAAACATTAGGGGTTCACTCCTAATTTTCTGAAGGGATATACTCCCTTAGTTTTCTCAACCAAAGGAATAGTTCAAAAGGCAGTACTTGCCTATAGCTGGGGATTTGTTCCGGGTGCCACAGCACGACGCAAACATGGAATAGCCTACTCATCTAGCGCTGTAGGTGTAAATCAAATAAAGCCATATAGCTTCAACGTAGCAAGAGGACTTTTTACAACATTTTGTTTTTTTCAAATTTTATGAACTGCTCACCTCTTTTAAAGTATTAAACTGCTGTTAATATGTAATAGTCATCAATAGAATGGACAATAGCAGGTTATTTCGTGGCCCAACAGCACATGTTCTTTGACAAAATGTTTCAACGGGGTTACGCCATTGCAAGTGCGGTTTGCTATCCCAAGCGTTCCTGCTTCTATCACCTTAAAATGCATTGCAAACATCTTATATTGTAAACATATTGTCAAAGTCGCTTGCAACATAATGAAGTGCACGCACGCTAACACAGCTACAGCATTGCTTTGGTAGATTGTCTACCAATGCCCTATGCACCATCGCTTATGATAAGCCAGAACAGCAGCAGCTTTGCTCTGACCGCTTCCTCCGAGGCAATTTCTAAGCCACTCAAACTATTGCGCTTACTCAGCAAATTAATACAATTCTTTGGGAGGTGCGTTTCCAAATAAATTCACCCACGATGAAGGAGGCTTCCAACTATCAGAATCATCCTAAAAATATTGCAAAGTGAAAAACAACCAAGACAAAGGCGACTTCCTAGTCTCAGAATTACCTTAAGTATATTGATAAAGAGAGTTTGAAGCGAAACAAAAAGCATAAGCCCCACAAACGCTTTGACATACGAAGTAGGCCTATACGACACAATGTGGAAAAAGGCGAATTTTCCGCAAGGTGTTTGTCCTTTCTCCCATAAAACACTTAACATGGTGCAGAACGTGCCACTCTTAACAAAATTAATTTCTACGAAAAATATTTGGGCTGAAATTTATCTTCGCTTGACATGCAACCGGATTATATTTTTGTTTTCTCTCGTTATTATCCACTCGCCTAATGGGACAATGGAGAGCAGTTGTGTTGCAGCGCCTGGTGTAACTACAAAGTCGAAGGTGTAAATAACAAATTCTGGTGCATTTTAAAGTTTGTTAACTAATGCTAGCCGGTGCCTTAAATCGGTTTTCATTTTCTAATGTTTAACGAAATCTTTTATTTTCCATGTTTGTCAGACCTATAAATGTATGATTGTAGGATAATGAAATGTGCTGCTTATTTCACCAACACATCATTTAATCCTATACCAGCCTATATACCACCAAATAATTGGCAAGTTTTCTCTTACGGACTACGCTGTAGGTAACTTCTAATATTTTAATTATCGTTTTTATTCCCTTGTGTATAGAATAGTGAGCAATATTAAATCTGCATATTGACAAAATGGATCCTGTCGATATGGAGTTCTGACAATTTTGAGACGTATTCCTAATTTTTTATCTATTCCAGGACAAACCTCGTCCGAAAACGAAGGGCCTGCTAAGGTCCAAACTGGATTAAAAACCTTGAAGCATACAGTTCGTACGAGGTCGATATTTGTCTCGATGTTGGCAGATGTTTTTCCATTGAAGTTGTTATAGTCGCGAGGAAAAGGGAAACTCGCTACTTGGGTAGCAAGTTGTCTCCTTAATCTACCACCCAAATCCCCGTGTGTTACGTCGACCTTTTCTTGGTATCCTAATGCATTTGACATTTTTCAGATTGGTGACCAAAACCAAAAATTAAGTCATACCAAATATTTCTTCCATTGATTTAAATGAGAAACAATATCGAAAGCTTCGGGTATGTTGTTGCCTTCAGCACAAAATATTAACAGAACCACAGCAGGAACGTCCTCAGAACAACTGAAAATTCAATCAAACTGAGTTAATGCTGCTAATCTACGATGGTAACTTGGACTATTTTTTTGCGTGAATTTGCATGCTTCCTTGTCACATCAAATAAGACCCAGAACCAGCAACACACAAACTGCCCGAAAATATATTTCGTTTTATCAATTTTATTTCACGAAAAACACAAAAGTCGGTATTTGATCTCAGACGCATTAACTTAGGATTTTTTCTTTCAAAGAATAAGACCGTATGATAACCATAAAACATTTGAGTAGCTACAACTTTTTGTTACCTATTTAATTTTAAGTGCTAAAAAACCGGCTGATACTCTTACAAGCCAGTAGTTTCGTAGTTTTACTTGAAACTTTTCCTTAACTTAAGACGCTTGTCACGTAAATCTGTAAGAAATATTGTGACGAGCTCACCATTTTTGATATAAAGATTTGGTGTATCCTCCACCAGGAATAAATAACGTCCGATCACCAACACCAGTCGCTCGTTCTTCTAGCCGTTTCCAATTTAATGAAACCCCTAATTGTTCAAAAGAAGGAGTAACCAGACAACGCATTGGGGATCTAAACAAAATAGCAGAGCTTCGATTTAAAAAATATTAACTCCAAAGATTTCTGAAAATCAAATAATAGTTGAGCTGCTTATCTTCTATCTAGTCGTTGAAAGCCTATAGTTATGTCCCGTATCACTTCTGAGCAGCCGTTACTCTTCACACAGCGCATTCCTGTTACAAAACATTCCCGACATCTTGAATAATTTGCAAAACAAAACCTTTTAGGACATACAAGTCATGAAAACCAATTTACAGACAACTAATACACACATTTCGTTTTTTAAGTTAAGCGGTATGCATTGCGGAGCGGCGTACATAAAACTAATTTTTTCGAGGGAGCCTGAGCTTTAAGTAAGCTCAATTATATTATGAAGCAAAGTAAAAAAACTGAGCTCACACATCTTTGGATGGTGCCAGAGCACTAAAGAAGAGAAACCTTTTAAAAATATAAACTGTCATTTTGTTGTCTAAAACAATAAAATGACAATGTCTTCATGGAAATTAAATTTTTGAGAGAGATTTTTACCCAACTTGGCCTACAAATTAACATAAATCGCCATCCTCATCTTCCAATTGTAGCTTTAATTTTGAAAACTTAGTGTTTCTTCCGGCAGGAAAAGGTTTATCGATTTTTGCAGCTTCTTCGCCAAAAGCAACCGTTTTGGGAATCAACTCTCTCCAGTTTCCTTTTTCTGATGTCCTCCGTTTTCAGCTCTACCCACCTCTCCTTTAGTTTTCCTATCTTTTTTTACATAAACATGAACATTTCTTGCCATGATCGGCGGTTTATCTTTAGTCATATTTCTACATGTCCATCCTACCTCAGTAGCCAGCTTTTCAAATTAACTTGATTATTTATGCTTCATAGATCGAGGTTTTGAAATTGCGAATTTAATCGCCAAAATGACTTTTTGTTTTTTATTTCTTGTTTGGGAAACCGTCATTCTTCCCCCTTCCCTCAATATGCTACTGGTATTACACATTATTCAATTATCAAATTTCATTCTTTAAAATTACCCTATTAGTTGTTCGTCAGTTCTTTCGTAAGCATGACAGCTTGATAAAATGATCAATTCTTTGAAACAACATTCCTTCATCCATTCTAACAATGACGTTTCAAAATATTCCCGTTTTCTCTGTAAAATGATGTAAGCTCTGATCTAATTACTGTCAGACTTACACCCAACACAAACAGTACATACATTAAACAAGTGAAAGTGATTGCGACTACTACACAAACGAGAAAGCGGCACGTGGGATATCGGAAAACAGCCTTACATACTTCCTAGCAAGTAACACAATTGCATACAGCAGAGATGCACAACCTGGGGTCTGCGACATGAAATTCGATGGCAAACCTATCACTTACATCTCGAAAAAACTGATATCTATAATAAAATTGGTCTACACACGTAAAATCAGAAAATTTTGGTATAAATGTTGCTTCAAAAGCAGTGATCTCTCAAAAAAGTCTCAACCACCACATTGGATAAGCACAGCAGCTTTGATGCTTAACTGCATGGAGAAACAACATGGCCTACAAATTTTGGTGGGCCCACTAAATATTCAAGAAGTCTGGAACTGGCCCACCGGCAAAAATGTTGCACACTCCTAGCCTACAGCATAAACTGCTGTTAACTAAAATTAACAATTACCTTCACAAGGGGTGACCTGATTTGAATAACAGTAAGTTGTTTTCGCGAATCGGAAAATACTGAACAAAAGTCATTTAATTACGCTACTGACAAATTACATTGCTTTCTACAACTTTTTGACATCTTGACAAGAGCACAAAAGTCTCGACTATGAGCTGGAAATTAAGTAAACCCATGCTAAATCGCATGAAACAAAACCTTCTTTTTCCAGAGTAAAATTTCATTACCAGCAATTGATTGACAAACAAAAAAAACAAAGGAAAGTGAGCCGGTTGATGTTGGAAAACAGATGATGGTAAGACATAAGGCTAGCATGACTACAAAAATTTCGGACGGAAGACTTTTCTTCCATACTTTTGACTAGCTAAACCAATATGACAACTAGGATTTTATTGAACATAACAAAGCTACAAAAATCTTGTTGGTGGTACAGAATTTTAATATAGCTTTGAAAAAAGCTGTTTTAGCCATAAGCTTTTCGTGACGCTCTCATCAGTGGCGGTATCGCGTCAAAACGGAAGATCTAGAGTGAATGAGTGTTTTATGTGAATAATTTGGATGTTACGTAATCAAGACTGGCCAATGATTGCGTTTGTATTGCAAAGCGCGCGAAAGAAAGATTTCGCAAATTGCGAAAGTTAAAGAAGGCGCGGCAGGAGGCCAAATGCTACGATTATCGAAAGAGTTTGAGAGTGTAAACAAACTCTTTCTGTCTGCATAACACCGGGCGTCGGGTCTTGATATAAGTAGCCTCTAAAAGATTGCGCAGCTCTTTCCATCTCAATCTTTTAGAGGCTACTTATATCAAGACCCGACGCCCGGTGTTATGCAGACAGAAAGAGTTTGTTTACACTCTCAAACTCTTTCGATAATCGTAGCATTTGGCCTCCTGCCGCGCGCCTTCTTTAACTTTCGCAATTTGCGAAATCTTTCTTTCGCGCGCTTTGCAATACAAACGCAATCATTGGCCAGTCTTGATTACGTAACATCCAAATTATTCACATAAAACACTCATTCACTCTAGATCTTCCCTTTTGACGCGATACCGCCACTGATGAGAGCGTCACGAAAAGCTTATGGCTAAAACAGCTTTTTTCAAAGCTATATTGAAATAACAAAGCTAATATAACAATAAGAACAACAAAGCTTGAATTTAAATTTAAGCAAATTTTAAAGCTTAAATATTAAAATTTAAGCAAGTATCTCAAAAAACTAAATTTATTTTCCAAATTTCGTATTGATATCGCCCTGACGAAGACCACGTGAGAGGAGAAAAAGCTTCGATGTTCTTTTTCGTTAGTGTTTTGCTAATTCTCTTATGTTTAATAAAGTACATGTACTACCTAGTACATTGGTTTGGCAGATAAAAATATGCCTAAACAATTTGCTAATTTTTTGAAATGGGCTTTAAACTGCTATGCCGTTGAAAACTTAATCACTATTGAAAAGCTATTGCAAACTTAATACCTTCACAGTTCAAGCTTAAAACATATTTATTTTCTTGATTTGTAGCAAAAGGATTGTTGCCCACTAGAGGCAGGAAGCATTCAGGATCAAAATAACCAACTTTTGTAAGCTTCAATGTTGAAATAAGAAAATCACAAGCCAGCTGGCCAACATTTCCAACAGAAACTGCTGGCTGAAAAAAAAAAAAAATAACGTTTAATCTCTAGTTTACTTTGATCTTTAATTCAGAACTAAATTTTGCTTCCTAGTAAATATAGGATGTTTGTAAGCAGCGTCATAGTTTACTTCAGGCCATTCATATTCTGTTTTCTTTTCACGCTGATTTGGGCAAAAATAAAATGAAAATGAATGAATGACTTGTTTGGCAAACCAGCAAATCATTTGAACACATAAGCAACTTTACGTCAAGGCACATACTACTATCAAAATCGCAGCAGATCTACTTTTAATCGTCACACATCATTTTATGATGCACTTGGCATCAAAGGCATTAAATTTTGCATTTTGGTGAAAAAGGGATGTTCAATTTTTGATAAATTAACTAGATTTTAAAGTTGAGCACCCTTATTGTAATCTTCAGCTCATAGCCATTATTATAGGCATATGCCAAGTAGTAAAAATTAGGAAGATCACTACTTGGCTATTACTATTTTTTTTTTTTGGGACCCTTTGTCACTTCCCAGTTATAATTCTTGATTCCAACAATGTCAAAAAACGAAAAGACAATTGCTACAGCTTTCAAACAGGTGAGTGTAAAATAAATTGATTGCATGTGGCTAAACAAATTACTGCTAAAAAAATGGCCAATAGTAAACTCTTTAGACCAGCATTGGTAGACCAATACTTAAACTTGGAAATTCAGATTTAGAGAGATAGGAAAATTCATATTGAAAGATAAAACTACTGCTTCGTGGAAATACAGAAATTCATTATCAAACATGGAACAATGGAAATTTATTCTAAAAAAGGAATTACCGGGTTATGAAAAAATTAGAGACTTTCAGACGTAGATCAGAATTTAAAATACAACCATCCTACTGGGAAAAAGTGGATTACTGAATGAAGTTAAATTAAGCATATGGGTAAATCTTTGAATTGCTGCGATTTCTGTAATTTAGTTAATATTTTTCCCTATTTTTGTAATTTCATTTTTCAGTGTTGCCCCATAACAGGCCAAGGTGATGATTTAACTGAAGTTTATTGAAGAGCACTGAGCTTCCAATATTTTCAGGCAAATCCTAGTTTGACCTCATTGCACTAGTTTATGTCCATATCCTAGTCAGATAGTTTCACTCGTAAACCAGTGATTTAAAACTTTAAATGAAAATCAACTCAAAAATCTTGTTGGTGGTACAAAATCGTGGCATTCCTATTTGGCCTCTTGCTGCACTTTCTCCAGCATTTCACTCTCGCAAAATCTTTTTCTTTGGTGCACTTTACTATGCTAGTGCTATCATTGGCTTGTCCTGATTGCCTACCACCCAAATTAATTGCATAAAACTACTAACTCACTCTAGCTCTTCCCTTTTGAACCCTGGTTTCTCTGATCATTCCCGCCTTTAACCCAAGCTTTCCCAACAATTTTTATTTTTAGATTAAATAACCCAGAAGTGCTAAAGATGTGAGCCCAACTTTGATAATTTGGTGGCTGGTACACCAGCTTACAGGGTAATGATGGTAGGGATAGACCGGGGCTCCGGCTGGGGATGCCAATTTTTGCCCCAGACCAGCCCTGGCCGGGGTGACTATGGCCAGGGCCGGGGATAATTAAACAAACAATAAATTTTAACAATTCTTGACTTTTGACTGAGGATAAAAGGCAATTTACTCCATATGCTGATGAAAAGCAAGCAAATGTTGTCTTCTATCAGTTTCAAGTTGATGGTCTTTGGGATAGAGAGTATGGTCATTGTGCAGCTTATGAATGACCACAGCATGATTTGCTGACTAAATGTATTTCTCAGCTATCTTTCATTGTAAACTCCTTATTTTTCTTTTATCTCTAGTCAGCTCTGTTTCTAGTAAGCGTGAATTTAAAGTCGCAAGAGATATTGCTATTGGAAACAGAGTTTGACTGAGGCCACAAAATGTCCAAAAACTCTTGTTTTTAAAATACAACTTAAAAGCAATATCGTACAATTCTGTCACTCTCCCAGAGGGTGAAATACTTGACTGTAATCAAGATTGTCAGCAGTTACAGACTGAAGTTGAGGAATGGTTTATTGATGAAGACTTATAAACAGTGAAACATTTGAAAATTATAGGCAAAGATGGAAATTGTAAACCTTGCACCTAATTGGCAAAGCAGCATACGGGCGTAAGGGGCATTAACAATTTATTAAAATGAATATGCCAGGAATTTTCCCGTTAGCATGGATTTGACTGTTTCATTGTAGGAGGCCCGGCTTACTGTGAAGTGAGATAGAGTGAAAATTCGTTGGCATGAATTTGCTCAACACGTCTATCAAAGGTCGCCCGGCTCCCACCTTGTGAATTGTCAATGCACTCGCCGCGAGTGTGATGGCATTGCAAAGACAAGGCACTAGGCTATATATGCAGCGTTTAATCTGCTTTTTCAGATCAGTGTGTAAACTGATCTCCCAGTGGATATGCAGCCAAAATCAACCAATTTGTCAACCCGCCCTGCTAAGCAAAGCAATATGTCGTCGGTTGAAGTCTCAGTGCTTCTGCATGTGCATAGTTGCATTTTTTTTAAGGATAACGTTAATGAGTGGGTTACTTTTGCTTGTGACGGGACAGGCCCTGCTGATGAGTCCAAAAGGACGAAACGCATCCAGGGATGGTCTCGTCTAAATTGGTTGGGTGATATACTCATTATTGTTTCCTGGCATATTTATTTTAATAAAGTGAAGCATTTCTAAACTTGCTTTTTTTTGCCATAGAGTGTAGACTATTAAACAATGCAGATTTGTGAGGCATTTTGTTTTCCTTATTTTTTATATTTTGGAGTAGTTCAAAATGTTTTTGTTAGCAATTGCAAAATTTTGTAATAGTGCTCAAATATTTTTGTAAGCAATTTGCATTGCATAGTAGGCTCGCTATTAATGTTTGCATGATTTTTGAGAATTGTCTCACAATTTAAAATCAAAGATAGAATAAAAATTCTACTTCTTACAAAATATGGGTAATTCTTTATTTCAAATTATGGTAGAAATTAGTCCATTACAGCACTTCTGTAGATATGGCAAACTTGTATGATAAACAGGTATTTAATATTACATCTAAAGGATAACACTGAAGTGTTGTGTTTTTAAATAACTTTTAATGGGAATATGTTGTGCATCAAGTCTTTTTAAATGTACATATAGTACTGTAGTACCTTCATAAACCCCGGCCCCGGCCGGGGCAGACATTAAACCCCAGCTCTCGCTGGGGCCCCAGCCAAAATTGTTGCCCCAGTCGTTCCCTAAATGATGGTAGATCCAAAGGCCAGTTTTTTGGCTAGCAGGGTTTAAAGGGTTAATGCAATACTACCACTGATGAGAGCATCACAAAAAGCTTATGGCTAAAACAGCTTTTTTCAAAGCTATATTAAAAATGAGTGCAATAATATCAAAAATAAGAGTCCGTCTAAGAACTTTCTATGATTAGAATTATCAGTTGCACAGGTTTTTATAAAACCCTTTAATGGCAAAACTTTCTAAGGTTTTTTAATTACTATAATTTGCACATATTGAAAAAAATTAAAATTTAAATCATTGCAAAAATTAAAATTATCAAGTTCAAGGTTATTTAATTGTAACTAAATCATCACATTATGCTTCTCTGATGATAACAAATTGGATGATTAAACTTTGATTAAACTGCAGAAACCAAAAAAACACAAGATATTGGAAACATCAAAGGTACATTCAGTGTGAAATTTAACAAATCAGGACATTGATTTTGCAAACCACTATGTATAACTTGTGACTTTTTCCTTTCTCATTGTTCATTTTGTATTCTCTGTATATTACGCCTAATTTGATGAAACCTTACAGCATCCATGCTATCTAAAACAGTACAGCTTAAGCTTTGCTGGACAAAGTGAACAAAACATCACGTTTAAAAAATATTAATTTACTATTTGATGAAAGGCACTATTGATCTAAAATTGATACCTGTAGTATAACATATAACAAACCTATTGATTAACTTTGAAATTTTTTAAAGTACGGTAATACTGTGACAATAATAAGTGTAACAACCCAAAACAGCTTACTGACATGTCTGCATGCTAATGAACATCCCATTACAGTAGGAACCACTGTTTTGATTGGGAAATTATTGCCCAATCGGAAAACCGTTGCCTGATCGGGAAACAGGTTGTTGCCCGATCGGGCAATCATTGCCTATTTAGAACCATCAAAAACAATAAAATTGATTTTCGCCTTAAATGCAGCAAAACTGCCTCTTCTAATTGTTACTATCGTAATCCTCGTCAAAAAACAATAAAACTGACCAAGGCAAAAAAAAATTTACCTTTGTCCACTAGGTGAATTTTGATTACAAAGAAGGAAAAAGGAGCACAAATAAGCTCTAAATAGCCTTCTGCTGGGTTAATGTCTTGGTAACACCAGGCAAGTAAATCGGATCTCATCCATCAATACGATGATGAATACTCCAGGCAACAACTAGAATTGTGAAGTTTGTAAGATGAATAAGTTAGGTTGATGTATTAATGCGATTAATAGGAGTAGGATCTGTAAGATTCAAGCTTTGTTTTAATGGATCTAATACCCAGTTGGCTGCCTGTAGTGTAATAGACATATATCAATAGAAAAATTAATAAGAGACAGTTAAATATGTGCTCACTCTTAGGTAACAATATTTGATTAGCGGTGTTATTTATAGCCTGGGTTTAAACCCCAGGATATAGCTGGTTCAGGATATTAGTTCTTAATCTATCCCAAAATCATTTTTATGGGGTTTGTTTTATAGTTTAGATATATCTGGCTATGAGGATCATTTATTCTTATAAAAGGCTGATCTTGGCTCTACATAGTATTTTTTTCACGTTTTTATTGTCTGATCTTGGTAAAGTCTTTGTCGATTATGCGAAAACAACTTTAGTTAAACCAGTCGTGCAAAGACACGGACAGGCCATTTGCGGTTTACACACCCGACCACAAGGTTTACATGCGCGACCAGAAAAGTTTACGTGCACCTGATGAGGAAATTTTGCAACAATATGAAGACCAAAGTCAGCGAGTGCTTCAGCTTGATTGCCAAAAAAAAGCTGTGGCAGGTTAATCGCCGTTGCAGCGCTCGTCCTGCATCTCGGTTTAGGTAAATTAGGGCATGTCCTTGATTCTGATTGAAAAAAGAGGTCATTTCTTGTTGATCGCTTCGTCAATGAAATTTTTAGGCTTTGTTGGGGAAAGCATCAGCAATCATCTGACAATACTGGTTTAAGCATGTGTGAGCAACCAACAATTTCTCCGTGCGACTAAATTCCAAAAAAATTTTTGCATCCCTGGTTTAAACCTTTACCGGTTTTTTCCGAAGTAGTGCAACCAAGCAGGACAATATCCAAATAGTGCCTTTTTCAAATGCTTCACAACAGAGCTTTTTTTGGGTTCAATCTCGTAATCTCGTGACCATAAACATTGAACATCGCTTTAACCCACTAGACGACGTTACCGAACTTTTTCATGTTGTCAACATACTTAACAACTTAAACATCTCAGTGATTTCAGAGAACCCCCCTTTCACTTCAATTGTTGAAGGTGAGAAGGTGAATTCTTCGATGAATCTAAACTTCAGCAGTTCAAAATTGTATCAATCATTAATTTGGTGTTGAGAGGAGCTAACGGTTCTAAGAAATGACTGGCAACACCCTTGTTCCATACCACTTGACACTTGCCAAAGGATATTCTTCACATATTGACTTTTTTGTTTGATGAAAAAGTCATAGAGAGATCGCTCTCGGTGTCAGAACCATCCAAAGTGGCATCAACTTTATTGCTTTTGCTCATTTGGGTTCAAACAACTCTAACACACTCCAAGCAAAGATTTTCACGACGGTTAGCTACAAGTTTATTTTTACACATAGATCGCACCAAGTTCCGTTTTACATCTTTTCTAGACTTTAATTTGATTAAACGGCTGTCGTTAAATGTGGGCAGAATAGACTGACATTTTTTTGTGTTGGCCTTTTCTTGTTCCAGATTAGCTTTCTTTAGTCTTGCTTTTACTGTGCAATCTTAAATATAAAACTAGACCAAATTGTGCCCTCGTAATCAATACTTTTAACAAAATACAGTTGCAACTATAATTCAGTAACTACGGTATTACAGCATTTATGGATCAAACCTAAAATATAAAAATTGTCTCAAAATATTCGCTTGTATTATTTACAAAATTCCAGTAGAGTCAAGAAGTCTTGGATACCAAATATTTGTGATGAGCAGATATAAATGCAAATCGTTCCATGCAACAACAATAAGTTTATATTTTTTTATTTCTCAAAAAGTTTCTGAGATGCAGACACTTAACTCATACGCATTTTTTACTACTTGTTTTTATTGGAAAATAAAGAGCTTATTAATGTAAAATCTTGAGTCCATGGCTCCATACTCCAAAACAGAAAAGTACCGGTATTTTGTTCATAATTATTCGCCAAGTACTTATTTGTGGAACGGTTTCATACAAAAGCAATTTTTTATTAAATTTCATCCTTGTCAACAATTTTTAAAGTGACAACTCGGGAGATATTTTCTTGCATAAAGTTATTTGAGATTGCAATCCAAAGTGCATTTCTTCATAAATCAAAGAAAGGAATTTCTGCTGAAAATTTGTTGTATAGCGGCATATAGATTAAAAATGCTGGTACTCAACTACTTACAAATGAACTTATTCCACAAAAGATGCTACTGCTGCATCAATAGAAAAAAATTGAAAAATGCAAGTCAGCTTATTTTTGTTGGTCCTTCAACGAGTTCCAAACTAGATCAAGCTGTAGTAGGATGACTATTTTTGAAAACCATGAAAAATTTGGGAAGGTTCCGCCAAGTAATAGATGACTATCTATTTTGGAAGAATGGGAAATTTTGGAAAGATTAAAGATGAAGATTTGTTTGCGAAGAAAATATGAATTTTTAAAATACCGTGTGAATGCAAAATCTTGCTCCCCCCTAAGCAAAAATCCTAGATGCAGCTTTGCAGTACGTGAACTAGCCTAAAAAGTTTGATCAACTCCAGACTAGACTTCTATACTTTACATTCCAAGGATATAGTTGGTGAGGCATACACGTTCATGGTCTTCCATCCTTTCTCTACAAAAAACTGAATATTTCTGTAGTCCTTTTTTGCATGTAATCAATCAAACCAATTCATTTTAATTCTAAACTTAAACAATTAAAAAGTGAACCATTGTCACTCTGCAAAAAAAAGATCTGCTTTTACTCTCAGGCAAATTCCTGATAAAATTTGAGTGACAACAAACAAAGGAAAAGGGCTCCATCGTTTGCATGCATCCAACCTATTACTGAGGCTTTGCAAAAGTAGTTTTTGAAACACCGCAAATAAAAAATTGCCAACGTATTGCAAAGTTTCATGGTGGGACTGACATGAAACGCTTGTCAGAATAACTACAAACTTGTGAGATAATGAATAACCTAGCAAGTTTATGTACCGTAGTTATTCTGATGAGCGCTTTATGGCGGTCCCACAATGAAACTTTGCAATAGATTAGCAAACTCATATTGTAAAATGTCAAAATTATATTGAAATCGGGTAATGGAAAAGATGTTTAATTTGGCTTAGACTGACCACAAGCTCTTCATGGTTGACTGCCATTCTGTTTAGGAAGCAATACCCACCCCTCCCTCCCCCAGACAATATCACGCAAGTTTGTAGTTATTCTGATGAGCGGTTCATGTCAGTCCCACCATGAAACTTTGCAATATGTTGGCAATTTTTCATTTGCGGTGTTCCAAAAACAACTTTTGCAAAGCCTCAGTAATGAGTTAGATGCGTGCAAATGATGGAGGCCTTTTCTTCTCTTTGTTGTCCCTCAATTTTTATTGCAAGTTTTCCTCAGAGTAAAAGCGAATCTTTTTTTTCTGGCAGAATAACAATGGTAAAAATAAAGTCTGAAATTTAGCTAGCTCAATTGAAACAACAAGCTTATCAGCAACTTAGTGGCTAGATTAGTTACAAACTATGTTCATTGCCCGATCGGGCAATCAAATCTGACGTCAACTTACATCACGTGATAAAGATTTCCCGATCGGGAAACGGTTTCCTGATCAGGAAACGATTTCCCAATTAAAACAGTGGTCCCTACTGCATTAGTAGTAAAAAAGCAAGAAAAAAGTTTGGTCACAAGTTTTTTTAGTCTTTTTCTAATAAAATTTGTAGAGCTGCTGGTAGTAAAATCGTTATGCTCAGCAGTGTAAAAAATGTGATCTACAAGTTTAGTACAAGCAAATTGTAGTGAGCATTACCAAAACGTCATGCTTGTTCAAAGGGTTAACATGCCCAATTAAATACACTTCAAAAACATCAGCCTGAACTAATTTTGAAAAATCACTAGCTGCATGTCTGAAAGAAAAAATTATCCAGTCCAATGCCCTGGTTTATTGTTTTTTAAGCAAATAGAAAATCAAGGAAATTACAAGAAGTCACCTGCTTTATAATCATGAGCATACAAAAAAATTACATTCAAGGCACAGAAAATATTTACCACAATCAAGGTGTTGTTTTTAAAAATACTATTGTCCTTTTTGACATCATTATCAACAAAGTAAAACATCATGATCAGCTTTGGACAATTACCCTATGTATTCTGTATTCACAATTACACCAGCTAAGCTAAAAGCACTGTGTTTAAACAGTGAAATTCTACATTGCTAATGTGCTGAAAATAGTTCAAATACTGATCAAAGTAAGTTAACTTGCTTACAAACTCCAGCAAATCCTGAATACCCAGGTCAACTGGTCAGTTGCAGTGTTACTACAACCTAACTACACAATGCACAAGTAGATTTCTGTAGCCAACATACTAGCCTATACACTGACACATGTCTTGTAAGATGCAAGTAATCAAAAAAATAAATTAAATTGCTATGTTGGGTTACAAGCAGATAAAAAAATTATAAAGTACCGTGTGAAACAAGTAGGGGTAGACACAGACCCTTGTTTAGAAGAAATTTTTGACAACTTTGTTAGAGTGTGCCAAAAAATCTTGAATACAAGCCAAAAATTAAATGGGCATAACAGTTTACCTTTAAAATCCCCAACTATTTTTCTCCAGTATAAAATTCATGGTCACCCTTTAGCTTAGCTCACACTCAGTAATTCTAGTTTCTTCAACAAAACACTTAACTTGCATTTGTGAGGTGCAAATAAAACATTATTTTAAACAAGCAAACATAGTGGTTCAAACCAACTATGTATACCTGCTCCACAAAACCAAAAGTCCAAATAAACACCAATGCTGCGACTAAGATTTGAAAAAATCTAGTTAGACCCATCAAAGCACCCCAAGATGAAAACCCCAAGTACAGTAAGAAATTATGCAAATTAAGTAATTTTTTTGTTTTGTCTTTTTATTTTTTAAAAGGTCTAGAAATTATCACAGTTTCCCAAAAAGTGGGGTAATAATGATAATCAAAGAGAAAATAATAGTTTATTGTTTTTATGCTTAGCAAGTGAGAAATTTGAATATAGAAACGATAAACTCAGCTGTGTGACAATAACAACTAAAACACAGCATTGACAGTAAACAATTTAGCATAATCAATATATGTAAAGTAGTGACTATAAGCAGAACATTGGTAAGCATGTGATCAAAAGAAAAAAGAAAAAGTCTCATTGGAGTAACATGAATATTAAACAACAGCAATCGCAGTAGAAGTTCTGGCAGTCAATGTAAAGTTTAGAATCAATGCAAAGTGGTCGCTACGAATACTAATGGCATGCACAGTGCTCGACCCAGCTGAGTCACGAAAATTACATTCTATACTGTAGCGTAGTGGTTCTCAAACTGTGCGTCGCGACGCCCCGGTGCGTCACTTAAATTTTCCAAGGGCGTTGCGGAATATTTTGGTATTGCGCCATAAAGTCTAAGTTTTATTGCGTCAAAAGAACTCTGATCGTAGATTCCTTTCTTACTTTCTTCTGATATTTTCACAATAGTGTTTTTAGTACACTGTCCTAACGGTTGACTTGTTATTCAAGAATCAAATTGCAGAAGTTTAACTTAATTGGCGAAAAATATATAAAGAATAAAGCATAAAGAATAAAAATAAAGAATAAAGAATAAAGCATTTAGTTGTATGGTGGACGAAAACAAGAAAGATGAGTTACAAACTTAGAAGAGCGCAATTTTACGATTGAAGATGACAGACCAATCCAAAATCTCGGGAGTATTAGGACAATTATTTTATATAGATTATGAGTCACATCTATCTCGCAGTACGGCAAACTAAACTGAAGGATACTGCCTGGTGCGTCGCAAAGTCTCGCAAGCTTTTTTAAATGCGTCGCATCGAAAAAAGTTTGAGAACCACTGCTGTAGCGCAACGGCAGGCATCTGGCTGTAGCCCGGTGTCAAAAGAGCGCACTCCATATGGCGACTAGTCACTTCTATCATGATAGTTGTTTCCGAAGTTTACGTTCGCTTTATAACTTAACAATGCTGTTGATGACTTTTGGTTTGTGGTTTGTAACATCTTTCGTGCTCATACGACACTGATTAGCTACATCACATTGCCGTAATAGCTGTGCATGTATGCATCGAAGTTGCAGAGGCTGCAACAATACCAATAATAAAAATATGCAAACATAGCAAGTTTTGTAATTAAAGCATAAATTTATTTAAAAAATAGTATATATAAACAGGGGTAGTTATAAATAGGCATAGTACAGGCATAGTGGGAATAGTACAGGCATAGTAGCCATAGTACAGGCATAGTACAGGCATAGTAGGCATAGTACAGGCATAGTAGGCATAGTACAGGCATAGTAGGCATAGTACAGGCATAGTAGGCATAGTACAGGCACAGTAGGCATAGTGCAGGCATAGTAGGCGTAGTACAGGCATAGTACAGGCATAGTACAGGCATAGTAGGCATAGTACAGGCATAGTAGGCATAGTACAGCCATAGTAGG